>BSBN01000287.1:645000-3045000 GCA_027924645.1 Cunninghamia lanceolata | reverse complement strand
TGCAAGGTTATAAAGTCTGAAAGGGAAATTTGAAAATCTGAAGATGAGAGATGATGAAACTATTACTACTTTTATGCCAAGAGTAAATGAGATTGTTTGTGGAATTAGAAATGCTGGTGGAGTCTTGAATGAAGATGAGATTGTTGGCAAAATTCTCAGATCCCTTAATGCTTCTTATAAAATCAAGGTTGCTGCAATTGAAGAATTCAGAGCCCACACAACCGTCACAAGAGGTCAATTGGTTGGTAAATTGGCTGCATTCAAAATGGCCGAGTTTGGAGATGAGCCCCCAAAGACTAAATCTGCATTCAAGGCCAGTGCATCTGTAAAAGGTAAACAAAGGTTTGATTCGGGAGAGAACTCTTCAAGGAAACCTTCATGGTATGAAAAAGCAAGAAAAGACCTAGAAGAAGAAGAAGCTGAAACTGCTCATCTTGAAGCTCTCATTGCAAAAAGACTACCAAGAGGATCTAGTAAGTATGAAGGGAAATTGCCTTTTAAGTGTTTTAATTGGAATAAGATTGGTCATTTTGCCTCAAGGTGTCCAGAAAGATTTTCAAGACCAATTTCTAACAGACCAAGATTCTAGAAGAATTGTTACTATGCTCATGAAGGAGATGATGAATTAGAGATAAGAGACAAATCTAGAAATGACTAGGTGTTCATTGCCATTAAGGAAGTAGATCCAATGCCCTCTGAATCTGTCAATCATAAAGTTGAAGAAAAAGGATGATTGGGTCATTGACAGTGGATGCTCTCACCATATGACAGGAGACAAAAATAAGTTCATAGATTTGGAAAGGTATGAAGGAGGAGTGGTAAAGTTTGGTGATAATTCTGCTGGTAGAATCAGAGGTAGTGGAACTATTTCTTTTGATGGAAAGAACAAAACCAATAATGTACTGTATGTTGAAGGATTAAAGCACAATCTTCTTAGTGTTGGATAGGTGGTGGACAAAGGCTATGATATCAGATTCAAGAATGGAAAATGCAAGATCTTTGAAAGTTCCATAACAGATATTGCATCTGGTACTCAAACTAAAGGTAATATCTTCCACTTGGTTGGTATTGGTAAAAGTTTCTTATTTGCTCAAGTTCATCAGAGTTGGTTATGGCATAGGAGGATGTGTCATGTGAATTTTGATAATATCATCAAGATAACAATACTTAGGCTATAAGAGATCTTCCAAAATTAGTGAGGCCTACTAATAGCTTGTGCAAAGAATGTCAGTTGGGTAAGCTGAGCAGAATCACATTCAAAAGTAAGGAACTGTCTTCTACCAGATTATTGGACTTAGTTCATACTAATCTTTGTGGTCCGGTAAGAATTAGGAGTATACAAGGTGATAGATACTTTATGTTGCCAATTGATGACTATTCCCAGATGATGTGGGTAACCTTTCTAAAGGAGAAATCAGAAGCACTTGAGAAATTCAAAATATTCAAAGCTATGATACGGAATGAAATTGGATTAAAATTGAAATGTCTGAGGTCTGATAGAGCTGGAGAATTCACATCCGGTGAGTTCATAGACTTTTGTGAGAAACATGGAATAAAGAGATAGTTGTCTACTCCTAGGACTCCACAGCAGAATGGAGTAGTTGAGAGAAAGAACCAGACAATCCAGGAAGCATCCAGGACCATGATGATGGAAGTAAATGTTCCTCAGATCTATTAGAGAGAAGTTGTCAGCACTGCAGTCTATACTCTCAATCAAGTTCAAATTAGAAGCAATACCAGTAAGACTCCTTATGAACTCTAGTTTGGCATCACTCCTATCGTAAGGTATTTTAGAGTCTTTGGTAGAAAGTGTTACATTAAAAGAGATGAAGATCTAGGCAAGTTTGATGCTAGAAGTGATGAAGGAATATTCTTGGGTTACACTACTCAAAGCAAAGCATATCAGTGTTATAACAAGAGACTGAGAAAGATAATAGAAAGCACAAATGTGAAGGTTGATGAGGGAATTGAGAAACCTTCAAGGTTTTATAAATATGATGAAGATGATCAGAATGGGTTCTGACTCAAGGAGCTCAAGCTTCCTCTGTAAGTCAGATTCAGACTAGTCCGGTAAACCAGGAAGAAGAGATGAGTTTCAATGAGCCTGATCAAGAATTAGAAGTGCAAGAAACTCCAAAAGTTCCCAGGTATGTAAGACTGAACCACTCTGAAGATTAGATCATAGGTGATAAAAGCAAAGGAGTACAAACAAGAAGAAGAATTGCTCAAGATTTAGAAGAGTATTGTCTAATTTCAAAGATTGAACCTAAGACAGTAAATGAAGCTTGCAATGATGAAAATTGGTCTAAAGCTATGGAGGAAGAACTAATGCAAATTGAGAAAAATCACACTTGGGATATTGTTCCCAGACCTAGAAAAAAGAATGTGATTGGAACCAAATGGGTCTTTCGGAACAAACTAAATGAAGTTGGTGAAGTAATCAGAAATAAAGCCAGATTAGTCTGCAAAGGCTATTCTCAAATAGAAGGAGTTGATTTTGAAGAAACTTTTGCTTCGGTGGCAAGAATTGAAGCAATTAGATTATTTCTTGCATTTGTTGCTTTCAAAGATTTCAAAGTGTATCAGATGGATGTCAAGTTTGCCTTCCTAAATGGTGACCTGGAAGAAGAAGTGTACATTGAGCAATCGGATGGATTTCAGTTGTCTGATCATGGTGATATGGTCTAGAAGTTGAAGAAGGCACTGTATGGATTGAAGTAAGCCCCAAGAGCCTGGTATGAAAGATTGAACAAGCATCTTTTGAAGATTGGTTTCAACAAAGGTATTGTTGAGAGTAATTTGTATTTCAAAATTGATCATGAAAACATCTTGATTGTTGAAGTGTTTGTTGATGATATCATTTTTGGAGGAAGAGATAGTATGTGCAAAACCTTTGAAATAAAATGAAAAGTGAATTTTAGATGTCCATGCTTGGAGAAATGAATTTCTTTTTGGGCCTACAAATCACTCAAACAAAGAAAGGAATCTTCATTTCTTAGTCAAAATATGTGAAAGAATTGGTGAAGAAATTTGGGATGGAAGACTCAAAGCCAATGAACACTCCCATGGCAACCAGATGTAAGTTGAGAAAAGATGATGACTCTCCCAAGGCTGATCAGACAAAGTACAGGTCAATGATTGGAGGATTGTTCTATCTCACTCAAACTAGACCAGACATTATGCAGGTTGTTGGTCTTGTTGCTAGATTCCAAGCTGATCCTAGAGAATCTCATATCATGGTAGTCAAGAGGATTTTTAGATATCTAAAAGGAACAATTGAGTATGGTCTATGGTATCCTAGAGATCATGATTTCTCTCTTCATGCTTATATAGATGCTAATTGGGCAGGAGATGTGGATGACCGGAAGAGTACCAGTGGTGCAACATTCTTTTTGGGGAAGAGACTAGTTTCTTGGCTAAGCAAGAAACAAGAGGCAATATCTCTGTCCACTACAAAAGCAGAATATATTGCAGTAGCAGGCAGTTGCACTCAAGTGTTGTGGATGAAGCAGATGTTAAGAGACATCAAAGTGGAGTATGAAGAGCCCATCACAATTTTCTATGATAATTCAAGTGAAATAAACATATCTAAGAATCCCGTGTTGCATTCAAAGACTAAGCATATATCCATCAAGTTTCACTTTTTGAGAGAACAAGTGAACAAGAATGAAGTTAGATTGGAGTTTGTACCTTCCAAGGATAAGATTGCAAACATCTTTACTAAACCTCTACCTAAGGACTCTTTTGAGTTTCTCAGGGAGAAGTTAGGTGTTATTTCCCCTCTGGTGATGAACTAAGGTGCACTTATGTGCATTAGTCCAGTGGATATCATAGTCACATCTTGTGGTCTGGATTGATGATGGGGAGATGCTACTCAGGGGGAGCAGCAGATATGATTCTGAAGTGGTGAAATTGCAAGTATGTGCCCTTTGCCATTGATGTCAAAGAGGGAGAGAAGACATGTGAATGGTTGTTGCTAATAGGAGGAGTTGAGATAGTAAGGAGAAGTTCTTGTTTTGATGGTTAAAATAGTTTTTCACATCATATGTTGCCATCAATGACAAAGGGGGAGATTGCTGCAAGTATGGGCCTAACTGGTGTTGTCATTGATGTCAACATACTCTTGTTGCATTAATGATAAGAATTGGATGAGTTGTGTGTTGAGGATATTGAGAAAATTAGCCTCAATCAGGAACAGTGATGACAGTAAGACAATAGTCCAAGTTAGGAAGAGGATCAGAGAATACAGATTAACGGGTTTGTAGATATGTGTCTTAAGGTGGTTCAGTAGAGATTTTAGGGGTTCACATGAAGATCTGAAGAAGTTGTGTCCGCTCAAGTAAAATAGGTTCCGGTAGGTGTTTAGATGTGACATAATGTTACAGAAAGGTCCAGTGAGATCTGTAAATGAATTGTCCTATTCTACGGATTTGAGGGAGTATTTAGTAAGTCTTTGTGGTCTGTCAAATCGATTGGTTCATGGTTTGAAGGTCTGCAAGCATCTATTCCTTTGTGACATTAATGACAGTCTGTGTTCTTAAGGTTCCAGATGAAGGAGAGATGGATTTCAGTAAGCAGATGAAGTATGGATGTTCTTGGTGATTCAGGCAAGCTTGTGGAAGTATTTGGATCATGTCCATTTTGTGTTGGTGGTCCGCATTGAAGTTGGAGCTCACAATTGAAGAATAACTTTTGGATGATGGTGTTCTTCTTGAGACTGGCTGACCAGATGAGTTACACATCCTGCATATGTTCTTGTTGATGTTTACCGACTTAGATAATCATTCCTAAGTTGATGTCTTGTATAAAGAAGGGATTACAAAGTCATTTCAATGTTATCCTATGTGGAAATGAGTGTGTGGTAGCCAGGAGAAGAGCGAAAGACAGAGCAGAAGTATTGGGCTTAAATGGAATTGATTCAAGCATGGTGAAGATGCTATTCTCCAGTTCATGTATGTGATACTTATTTTGTAGACAGTGTGTCTCTTGTAGGCAGTGAGCCTCTTGTGAGTAGTGTGCTCAGGTAGTGAGCCCTAATTAGCATGTGCCATTTGTTATTTCTATTCTTCTAACAAAGAATACATCTTGGGTTAATCACCACGTGGTTTTTCCCTTAACCGGGTGTTCCACGTCAAAATCTTGGTGTTTCATGTGTTTCTGCTTTTGATTTGTTGCATTATGTTTCCATGATTGATTTATTATTATGCTAGTGAATTGCAAAGTAAAGTTAAGTGTTTAAGTGGAAGAAAGTTTTGCACAATTGATTCACCCCCCCCCTCAGTTGTGTGCCCTAAATCTAACATTATTGTATTTTAGGGAGATATTATAATTTTCATCCCGATGTCATTTTGATCAGGTGTGGAATGTAATGCCCCTCTCTTTTGCTTGTGATGGATGTTATTTTCATGATTCCTATGATAGTTCTAGTATAGATGATAGTCTTATAGTGCATGTTACAGTTTTGAGATATTTTGATTTCTATGTTATGGTCTATGTTCTCCTTGATCTTGATGGACACTTTGTTATCATGCGAGCTAATTATGGATCTATGTTAGGATGATGCTTGATTACTTGTACTTTGTGCCTTCACAGTTTGATGGACATGATTATAGATTAGTGTTATTTTATGTTTAATGTGTTGTTCGATCATGATTATGCTATATGACTGGTATTGGATGTAGTTATTTAATGATGTGTTACTTGAACAGAACAGTGTTATATTACTCGTGTCTGAGTACCCTGCCACGCTGCAACTTTTGTTCATTATGTTTGTGATTACATGGTTATATATGTATATATGCACAACCATTGTTGTTCATTGCAGGATGCAGGTACTGGGCATCGACTCCACCTAAATTACCAGGTCTGAGCGTGCCCTAGCCAATGGAATTGTGGATTGGAGTTGACATGAGGTTCCCTATTTAGTCAACATCCTCAAGGAGGATGAGTTTCCAGTGTTGCGCCTGTCGTCACCGTCAGTGGGACTGATGTCATGATTGTGTCGTCATGTCCTGTGGCTTCACTTGGGGTCAGGTATTATCTTGGAAGTTAGGGTATATCCAATTCAAGTGTCAATTTATGCATGGTTGGTATTTCATTAAAATAAGGTGAAAATTAAGCTAACATGAAATAAACAGGTGCTATGGGAATTATGTGTTGTGATTATGTAAAAATGATTTAATTGTGTGGTAATTGGTAAATAAATAAATTAAACTAGATAAATGATTTAACGAAATATTAAATTGCAAATTGTAGCGGATTAAAATTAAACAGAAAACAAATGCATATGTGAAAATGAATAAACATCTATAACGTTGATAAAATAAATCTAAGCTAAAGTAATTGTGTGGTAAATTTGGATTACGGATATTTTAATGGTAAAATGAAATTGATAAGGGTAAAATGACCATGTTTTGGATGGAGAGATCTGACCAAATCTATCAAATTTATATCAGATCATGAGGAGTTTATTTAGTTCTTTATTGAATAGATATTTGTTATATAAAAAGAAATTAAATTTAGTCAAGAATTAATAAAATTGCTTCTCTATGGATAAAAATAATTATTATCCAATGACCTATGGGTTTGTTATTGCCATCACTATTACTATTATTATTACTATGATTATTTAGGTACATTAACAAACATAATCAGTTTCTGATAAATAACGATAACATTTTTAGGTTTAAAAATTAGGGTTGTCATATTTGGGGATATGCAAATTTATATCAGGTGCCATCATTTGTATAATTGAGGAATTGGGAGTCTCAGATACAATTAATTTTGCACCCCACGAGAGAGTGGGTTGTGGGGGAAAGGAAGGAATGTCTCTGCATTTACTCAAGGAGTCCATTCTGGGTTTTGAGAAAGTGGGATGTCAGGATGTCCTCGACATTTATCCAGGGAGCTGAGTCCTGGTTGGGGGAGGTTTTCTAGAAGAGAAGGAAGGAGGGGCTTGCAGAGGAGAGGAGATTTTGGGAAAAGCTTAACAAACTTCAGGTATGTATCTGTGTACGTTTTATGCCTTTTGCCTATGAAAATTAATAGAAATTAGTTTAATTGTGTTCCTCCATAGATGGGATTTAATCAAGTATTGGTGTTAAATTCCTAAAGACAGACACAAAATTCTCATGGTCTCCATCTTATCTTGCTTTGGAAACCTAACACAAATTTTCCATTTTGCTTGAGATTCAATGGAATATAATTGTTGCCCATTCACCACATTTGTGCATTCAGCACAATTTCAATTGTGTTTTAATGTCAAGATTTTGCTACCCTAGAATAGCCTACATTGTCATAAAGATTGCAGAAATTGCCTCACTCTTTTCTCTCTGCCTTTTGTTTAAACGCTCTATGGTTTTTGTTTGCGAATCTGTCTTGTGTGTGTACCCTGCAATCCATCTATCTAACCATTTGTATGCATCCAGTAACCACAACATTGGAATCATTCTACTATCTTGTGATCATCATTGTCGTGCACTCTGCAATCTCTTGTGTAAATCCTGCAATCATTCTTTGGCGTGGTGTGAAGAGGGCAGACATATTGTAATATCTGATATTAGTTTCCTACTATTGATAATGCTTGGCCGGTGTGTACAATACCTTAGGAATACGCATTAATCCCTTGACTATATTTAATAATATGCACTAGCCAACATAATTGCCATATACCACAAACAGATGAGTGCATCACGTAATGCAAGGATTTCATCACTCCTTTAGCCTAACTTTAATGTTCAAAAATTTGGCTTCAAATTATTAAAAATTCAGTGCAAAAGAGAAGAGATGTTAATCAGACTTATCCACAGAGAAGGGCATCCTCATCCTCTATTTTTCATCGATCCCCTTAGTTATCCAACTCCATCTTTTGGTCATTATTAACATACTTTCTCCTGTCAGCGAGGCAATGTCTAGGAATGGACAACTTGATGCATCCAACTTACCACCCTTTAGCTCGCATGCACAGGCAGAGAGAAGGTAGCAAAGTGGAGTAGCCTGACCTCTCTCTCTCACGGACTGCTAATGTTTAATAGTTCCAAGCCTTTTTTAACGAATCTATTCTATGAAATCCTATAACCACTATATTTGAAGAACTCTCTTGCTGCGTTTTGTCAAACAATGCACGTGTTCTGCCAGTGTGTCCACTTTTGCATTCATGTTGATTTGAGCACTCCCAACCGCATCTTCTAGAAAGGCTGCCACTATCTTTATGCATTTTGGGATGTCAATTTCCGTTCTTATCGACCCACGGCGCTGGCAGAAGGGATGGGATTTTTGTGTGTTGATCTGGTGACTGCTGTCCTCACAATCCACTTGTAGAATGGATGATGGCATGTACAGTTTAGAAAGGTTTCATAAGGTGTGCATAACTAATGTGGACGTTAAACAAAAAAATTTAGTCAATATATATATATATATTTTAAACTGCCCGTGAAAGTGGGAGTGCGCCGAGCTGTCTTGAGTTGCAGCCCCATTCACCAGTCGTCTGTTCATCGATCCTTCATCTCTGACATTCATAGTCCATAATGTTTTATGCACAGTAGGAATAAACTGAAGTATACCTCTGCCGGCTATTTTTCCTCGTCAAACCTATCCCATCTAAGCCATGTTAGAATCAACATCTCAGTAAATGATGTGTATGCGTCGTCTTGCCCTAACTACAAATAGAGAGCTTAACCCCAACCACCTGCTGCACCATGATGAGATTTGTAGTTACCCCGCTATTTAGGGTTTTAAGAGACCACACATGCATATTGTATGATGGTTAGTTTTTCTTTAACAAATTACCAGCTAGTTAAGAAATTTTTTGGTTAATTGGATTAGGTATCATATTGTGGTTTCTTAACATGTCAAAAGAAGGTAATCGTTTATTCGCTGAACCTTTCATTATGTATGAATTAATATCCAAGTATAACACATTCATGTCGAATCTAACTACCTCTGAAAACAAAGTAGGCATCAATATTGTTATTGATAAATGATGATGTAATTCTTCTAAAATATTTAAATGGGTATTGTATGTAGATAAAAGTAACTTACTAATAATAACACTAGTAATTATAATTGGTTTGTCATAAATTAGTATAGTAAAGTTATTTGATTCTGTTAGATTAATTTAAATAAGAATTCATGCATAGTTAAATTATTCAATTTGTTAGAGTAGTGGAAGTATATCTATATATATGTATATATACATATGATGGAAATATCAAATTATGGAATGAAGTAATGTAGTTGTAGATTAATACACAAGTTCATCAATTATTTGATAATGATGATTCTGTTAATTGGCATCATTTTTACTTAAATGTTTAGATAGAAAATTAATAAATAGGTTTGGATTTATAAGTGTTGTAATTTGACCTATAAGTATTCATAAATTGTCGTTTACATAGAAGTAATTAAAATGGTCATTTTCACTTTTAAGTTAAATAGGCTATTACAATAGTTAGGTTTTTTTTTTAATCTAGGTACAAATAAATAGGAAACCTCGAGTTACCGCAAGAGTTGAATTTAGATTTCAATGTAATTATTTAATTTATTTGTCTTATAACAATGACATTAGTGGGTCATTTTAGTTAGGATAATAATATTATATCCTTGTAAATCAAATAAGTAACTATTTTAATAAGTATTTGCATATAGCAAACCTTGTTGTAATTATAGATTTATTCCATAATAAAAATACAATCAGATGATAAGCTACATTTATATGTCATTATACCATCGGAATAATTTGGCTATTGCAATTTGCTATAATGGGTTAAGTAGGCATAATTTTAATTATAAGTGTGATTGTTTGCGCATAATATGTCTAGTAAATCCTAATGGTGTCATGAACTTGTTCATAGAGTCTTTTGATCTTGTATTTACCTGAGTAGTTAGTTCCAAAGGCATAGGTTATAACATTGGTTGCATATACGTGGGATGTTGAGAATGCATCATGGTGGGAGAATGGAATCCCTCATGGAGGTTGTGATTACCTAATTGTGTTGAGTATGTTATATGATATCATATTGGTTAGGACAGTGGGGACACTTTGCCTTCTGTAAGATGAAGTTTCTCATGTGTTGCTTCATCTGGAAACCATGGTTAATGTATTGAGAGCATGTCCTTGTGAGTATGCCATAGTTGCAAAGGGGTTAATGCCTTGCAATGTGTATGCAGGTTTATTGTTATGTCATATTGTGCATGGCTTGTTGAATGGGGGTTTCCTAGGTGCAAATAGGGGAGTGGCTTCCAATGTGGGGCCGATACCCAAAGAGGTCACCAGGGTAACCCATTGGAAGTATGTAATCAAGTGATAACCTAATAATAAATCTAGGGGTTGGGTAGTTTCACACTAACAAGATAATTGGATGCCTCACTCATGCCTGTAGCGCTCTTCAGGCTAAGGATGAGATGAGAAGGCCGTGGTTGGCAAAATCAACTTCCTTGTCCTCATGAAAGGAATGTTGATTCCTCATGTGTCACCCTATGGGGCCGGTGCCTAATGAGAGGCTACCAGGGTAACCATAGATGGGGGCCAGCTTCTGGTGATAGATAGCCTGGGTAACCCATGCTAGGACCATGCGATGACACTCTCCTTACTGTAGCCTAGCATTCCCTAGTTGTTCTCTCCCCTTTGTTATGTATCTACCTCTGGATGTACTATGGTGTTGTTGAGATATTGACTTGTGATGTAGGAGTCATGTGTTGTCTTATAGACTTCTGTCTACCTAACTGTATGTTGTAGTGGGAACATTATGTTAACTCCTATCTCAGGGGGTGGGCCTTAGGGTTCCACATGGTTGGGTGGAAGAGCTTATTCCATTGGGTTTTCCCTTGCCATTGTTTGCAAGTGAAGGGAAACGTTCCTCGTGCTTCAGACATCAGATCTTGTACCTGTTTATGAAGACACTTATTATGCTCATGTTCTTGTTGGTGTATCAGTTGATTCAGATTGTATGTATTCAAATGTAATCAGAATAGTGATGATGTAAATTACACAATGATGTACTCATTTTTATAGACTTGGAATATGTGCATGTAATCTTGATTAAGGTTGAGTATCTAATTGATGTCACGAAATGGAGATGTATATGTATAATCAATATTGTAATAGAGTTAGAATGATTTGTCGATGTTAGTTAGTTATGCATGTATATTATGTTGGTTATTTGTCAAGTAGTGCAACCATGGCACCTTGGGAGACAAGTTGATAGTTAATGATGTATTGAACTGCTAAACCTTACTTGTTATCTTATTCAAAAAAAAATTTATTCCGCTTTGCTTGCTTAGATGTGTTGTCTTCCAAGGTGTTCGTGGCGGGGCACTACATGGAAAACATTCTCCTTGGCATCAGTGAGTGTTTCTCTGATAGATAGGGCTTACCTCATCTTTATCGGCATGACAATCTCCATCGTCAAGAGAATATGATAGTCTCCCGATGGGATAGGTCTTCTCGATGATCTTATCTCCATCACTCATTTTTATTAGAACATATCGGTGAGAGTCTTACAGAAAGCCTTTTGTCTCTTGTGTCGGGGTGATTTTTGGTGGTCAAGGAAGCTTAGGGATTTTATTTTGATTGTATATGTCACACCGATAGTCTTAATATTACGCATCGGGCATAGATTGTTTGCTTCCTAGCGATGAGCCACTGGTCGGTGTGACTTAATGTCTTGGTGTAACTTTAGGATTTCACTTTGATTGTTCTACTCACACCAATGAGTATGCATCGGTTATACATACAGAATGTCTCCTCGATCTTTTGACATATGAAATTTTGATCGCTCGGACATCAATCATCACTCACTGATTATCACATTATACTTCAAGAATGTATTTTGCTATTCGGGGTGAGTTACCTAAGGTCTTGCTGATATAGATAACTTAGTATCAAAATTAGGCTGTGGTCAGAGAGATATGTATATTCATGAGATTGTTTATGTGCAGATTCTGAAATGGATCTTGTCACACAATTTTTTGGTGGTTGGTTTTGAAAATGAGGGACATTAGTCACATTATGTGGAGACTTGGTGAATTCTTAGTAGATGAATAATGTGAAATTTTTTAGTTCCAACAGACACAAGGCTTTTAAACAAAACCATAATCCTAGTTATGTACTAATATGATAGTTATGATTGTCCTCCATCATTTAGAGCATGTTTAATTGAAAATATTCAAAAGTTTAATTGAAAATAATTATATTATTTAGAGCATGTTTTGGTTGAATGAATTCAATGCATTTTAGTTTACTTGAATAATTATTTTTTTATTCATGAAAAACTTAATATAGTTAGTTGTGAAATTAAACTTTGTAGAGTAGTTAACCTAGACTAATTAAATGGAAATATCTAAGGGATAATTTATTTTGAATTAGTAAATGATAAATATGGAAAATAAACACAAAAAATGCTTGTCTTTCTTCCTTTGGTAACACTTTTTCCCCATAATGTAATATATGTTTGTATTCCCAGTTTCAACTCTATCCATTTTAATATCTTGGAAGGTAGTAATAGATGTTTATCTCTAGGAAAGTCTTGATTAGCATCGTGCACTTTATGTCATGTCTTGATGGGACAAGACCAATTAGCTATGTGCTTGTTTCTCTTTTCTTTACCTTGAGTTTGTTATACAACACTAGGAAATATAATTCCTTGAATTAAATAATAAACAAAGTTATATTAAATTTAAATATTTATAATTGATCCTACATTTATAATGAAAAAATTGTAGACACAAATATTGCAAAATTAAATTATTGTTGCATAGATAACACAAAAATATATAAATATAATATTAATTATTTTGTGTCCCTTATAATGTATTATGAAAACACTTATAACGTATTGCATTCCTGTATAACTTCCTCAAACCACCTTAAAGTACGTTACAAGAAACTAACTCCTAGCTAATTAAATATTTTAATACTAGCACTAAGCCACTAAGGTGAATTTATTAAAAAATGTAAACCTTAATTTTTCAACATCTCTTAAGGTTTACATTACAAAAAAAAGGACAAAAAAAATCAATGGATTGACTATAAAAATTGATCTAAATATTTGTGGATGCATCTCCATCAAATCTCTTTCCTATTTTAGAACACCCCAAACTACTCATGTCGAGGAAAATGTCATGATTATCCAATAATACCTTTGAATCAATACATACTCAGAGTTACAAGTATAACACTCTTCTTTTAAATCAAGACACACTCAACTATCCACAAGAAAAAATCCCAACCAAGTATGAATCAAGACTTACTCTAATATCCACAAAAACACTGTGCAATACTTCAACTACAAATTGAGACATACTCAACTATCCATAATAATACTCCTTTTTTTCAAGGATTGACACATACTCAACTGTCTACAAACCATAAAATTTCTAAACCCCTCTTGCTCTAAAAGGGACATGAATGTGGAAATTATGCTTTTCATGCAAATTTTCATCTTTAAGTGACAATCTAGCTCAAGATAATAATATTCCTCCAACCTCTAGTTCCTCTAACCTCCATTATGACCGACTTAATTATTGAAAAAAGAGATTCCTTCTCATTGTCATGGTGGGGAGAATCTTGATTATGTACTACAAAACCACACCATTCTATCCTGGTTTTAGTAGTAGTAAAAGCATTATTTATATTCAAGTTACTACCAGTAAGTTTCTTTACATATTGAACACAATTCACTAGAATATGTCCTCTTTGATTACAATAGAACAATTTACAAAATTTATACCTCCTTGCTAAAATTATAGACTTCTTTACCAAAAAAATAGTTTGTTTAATTTTTAGTGACTCTATTCTCTTAATCAATCAAGGAAGAAATCATAGTTATCAATCTTGGATTGTGTTTGTTTTCAATGTAAATACAACATTATCAAATCTTGAAGGCATACTACCTGATAAAATTTCCTTACTGTCATCATCATCAATCTTAGAAATAATGTCAGCAAGTTGATTAAGAAGAGAATTAAATGTACTAGTATACATTTGAACAACACTTTCACATTATTTAATCTTTAAGCCATGAATATTTTTCTTCATTAACATTTTGGTGCTTCAAGCTTGTGCTCACCAAATAAAGAACTGAGACCATACCATATTTTCTTTAATGTTTTGGTATGATCAATATGATACATATATGCATTAGATAATCTAAGACCAATCAATGTTATTGCTATACAATCTTTTGTTACCCATTTTATAACTTCATCTACATCTTGTGGCTTTTTCATGATTCCACTGACAATATCCCAAAGGTCCTTTTCAATTAAAATCAACCACACCTTAATTCTTCATGTATGAAAGTCATGCCCCTCAAACATAGCAAGAGAATATGATTTCTGCATTACAAAAAATAAATGTTTAAATAAAACATTTCATACACCTTTCTTGAATATTTGACACACATACAAAAACACTTATCAACAATTCACATTTGGTGTGCACCCTAATAGATGATGTATCTTATACCTCCTCATTTAGAAAATGGGAAATAAATTTTAATTGCAAAAAAAACATTTCTTATTTTTACACCAACCTTGTCACTCCCAGAAAAACATTTCTAGTATTCACTAAAAAAAGAGATTGTATCTACAACCTTACCCTTTAAAAAAATTGTGATATCTACAGAAGAACCATAGTTTACTCTTATGCTACACCCCTTTTTCACTTTTTTTCATGTTGCGCAAGATTCAAATTCTTCTTCACAAGTTGTATTTATCTTTACTCCCTCACTATTCATATGGATTCAATGTTACCTCTCCCCTTATGTATTTACTTGCTACTTCCATCGACCATAAGTGACCTAATGTTGGGCATGTGGGTTTTTAGGCTTTTCTTGTAGTGGACGGTCCTATAGCAACTACAATTTTCTTCCCCACAACAATTCCTTTCAAATTCAAGTAGAATAGTTTGTGCTTGTTTTGGTGCACCAAATTCATGCCCAAAATAGATATTTCCTATGATTGAGAAGAGGCTACGTCACCATGCTTCTATTAGGCCAATTGATTTGAACCATGAACTCCAATATTAGGATGAAAAAAATTATGGAAGTAAATATTGAGAATTAAACCATTATTACACAAATAACACAAAAATATATAAATATAATATTAATGTTTTCATGGACATTAGAATGTATTAGGCAAATGCTTATAAAGCATTGCATTCCCTAGAAACTTCCTAAAACTACCCTAAACTACCTTATGGGAAACTAACTCCATACTACTTAAACATTTTAATACTGACACAAAGAAACTAAGGTGAATTTATTATTATCAATTAAAATTTCCACTTATAATTATAGTTATTATCAAATAATTATTCCATTACTAGTTTTTCAAAAATAATTTATTAAATACCACATTTTATTAAAAACAAGTGATTCAATTGAATCTAGCCCCATCTTGAGGAAACAGAAACTCACTAAATTTGATTCCTCTAGTTTAGTCAAGGATAGCTATGAGGAGGTTCATCTTACTAGTATCTTTAGGTAGGGAGGATTTCTCTATTGATGTGTCTGATGATTAAAGGGAGAAATATCCTTACTACATGGATTCTGGGGATGTTGGGGAGGTGAAAAAGGTTTAAAACAAGGTAAAGACAAAGTGTGGGGGAGCTAGTGGTTGGGGCTAACCCTTGAATCCCCATCCCATGCCCTCACTGATATAGTGAAAATTAGGTGAACTACTGGAATAATACCACTTTGGAGGGAGCTATAAGTATAATTAACCAACTGATGGATCCGTCAGTGGGGATTATCCAAGAAATAAAGATTCACCATTAGCTCTCAAAAAGTTTCTTCATGGATATTGCCCACTTGAATATTAAAATTGCTACCCTATCTTAGAAATATGATGGGAAAATGCTAGTCCCAGAGTAGAAGGACAAGTTGACCCTCAAGTACTAGAATATGATGTAGTAAATTTTCACTCTTAACATGTAGAAGGATAAATTGAATGCCAAAATACAGTTGCTTGAGAAGGAGTTTAAGGAGATAAAATTGTGCTTAAAAACTAGGGAAAGTTCGAAACAAGGGACTAGGGATACTAGTCTTGTGATGTAAATGAGAAAAAGATACAACACCTATGGTAGTACCAACAAATTTGTGAGTGGAAAAATTAGTGACATATCTGAGGAAGGATTCCTAATAGTGGATCTTGAAGCAACGGAAATGCTTCACAATATATAGGCCTTTTGGCATTTCATTGATATGGCCCCATATTTTTGTTTTGCTATTATTTTAGTGGCTATTTTTTTCTTTGTTTTTCTATTGGGTAGCTCTTTGTGGCCCTCATTATAGCTTGTTGGTTATGTTTTGGTTGTATTTGTGTTGATGTAAAGGGTTTATGGTCCCTTCAAGACTAGCTTACCCTAATTAAAACAAGTGATTCAATTGATATTTTACATTAATCAAATTTATTTATAAAGAAAATGTAAACTATGTTTATTTAGAAAATTTAGAGTTCAATCAGTGAGCAACAAAAAGAAAATGAAGAGATGGATTTAGTCATGGACTAGGAGAAAATCAAGGAGAAGCTTTAGACAACTAAGACACACATGAGCATATTTGTAGAAGATAAATTAGTGCAAAATGACAATGTAAACTGTTGGAGGAGCACACGAGAATTTTCTAATTTTTAGCTATATTTTCACCCTAGTTTGTGGAGGCATTAGATTTGTGCCTAACATGCACATAGTTTCAACATAGATTTTAAAACTAATTATGGTTTATTGTACAAGCTTGGTCTAGAAACAAGATGATTGATTTGATATACAGAAATGGATAATATTTAGAAATACATTCGAATGGTTGTTGTTGTGTCATGAAGAAACAAGCTCTCCTAGGATAAGAGTTGGTTCTACAATTAACTCTCTTTATTTTGACAAATATATGGTAGATTTTGTAGATGTTATGCAAGGAAGATGACATCCAAGAAAATTTGAAAAGTTTTTATACATCTTCTCATATTTTGTCTTTTGGCCACCTAAAGAACTCACCCTTTGAACACAATACTTGGTTGGAAATGGAACACAATAACCAAACACACAAACTACTACCTTTCCCAGCCAACTATTTACAAACTATTACCACCACGTGGGTGTGATTTATATTTATGGAATTGACTATCATATAGAGCATACAATACAATACAATGTGTTATAGTGAATCTAAAGGGTCATATGCTATAGCTAATTTATGTAGCTTCAAAGTACTTACTAGTTTCATTTAGATATCATTTATGGTAAAAATAATTGTCTCGCCTAATGAGTCATATGAATAACACATACTAGCATCTCCTATGATTGTTCACCTTTAATACAAAATGGAGATAGTAGTGAACATGAGGAAAGTAGCATACACATTTATTGAGCTTAAGTACCCATCGTAGCAATAGAGCTAGAATATAAGTCATTGAAGATGATCAGGTTTCTCCTTTAGTCATTGCAATTTTAGAGCTATATGTATAATGATAATAGCAACACACATTGTGCTAGGTGACCAAGTGGGAGTTTGGACCTCATGCACAATTATTGGTCCTTTACTAATTCCATATAGATATCCAAATGCACAATTAATAATGTGAGTAGTAGTAATAACACAACAAACTGCATTAGTAAGAAACTTACCATTTGAGGTTCATACAGTGATTGGCCTAGTCCTTGATCCAACAAAAGTAAAACTAGAAGTTGAAGGAGAAGATAAAAATGCTAGAGTAGGACCATGCATATATCAAGTATGAGATCATAATTTTGACATCCATGAGTGAGCTAAGGCTACAAATTCAACTTTCCCAAAATCCAAAGGTAGCGAGATAATTAAATGCAGTAGTAGACTAAACAGTTTTGGAGGCAATTATATTTCTAGTATGAATTCTTGTTGACAAAGTAGGGATGTATGGAGCAGAACTAAAGTAGAATCAAAGGAAATATCACAAGAGTTAGTAGTTTCAAGTGCATATCCATTAGTCCAAATCCATAGAAAATAATAGTAATTTTAAATCTTGACCTTGTTGATTGAGATCAGTCATTGCCAATCACAAAGTATTAAGTTGTGGGATCACCAAGGTGCTTTCAATACTACTTCTAGTTAAATTATTATGTTGTTGGCTCAATAGAGGTTGACCTATCTAGTTAAGTAGCCAATTTAGAAATTGGTTGTGCTAATTTTCTAGTCCAATTTGTTATTGATTCTTTTGATTCTGCAAAACCTTTACAATTTCAAAGATTTGTAATGAGTGATTACCCACTAGTAATTAACACTTTGAAAATTTGCACAACTTAAGATAATCCTTAGTCGGATTATGTTAGAAATCTAAAATAGATTGATAACCTAGGAACTTTGTAAGAGAAAATCTAGGCTAGATAAACTGAAAATGCATAAACAAAAGAAAACTAGTGATTCTGAGAGATATGCAAATGTCGGGATGATAGAATTACATTAAGAGCTCAAAGATGCTACACAAGATTGACAAAATTGTCATACAAGATGCAAAAATGATTTAAAATACAAGCTAGGTAGTGAGTTTATATAGACCAACGAGAGGGCTGGAGGTGGAAAAAAGCCCACCAAATGGTCTAAACGTAGTAAATCAAACTTCATTTTAGGAGGGTGACACCTCAAATGACCCACTCACCTAATAAAACTCACTTTATTTAACCTAAGAAGGATTAATAAAATTATAGGAAAAACCTAGGAAATAGGGAAAGTAACTAACCCACTAGGAAAATCAAAAACTTCTCTAACACTCCCATAAAGCATAGCTTAGGTGGGTGAAAAGATGGGTCCCGACAAATCAATGAGGTACCAATGTACAAAGAATCCCCCTAAAAAATAGAAGAAGCCCTCCCCAAAAATAGAGCGAGAACACCCACTAGAATAGGGAGCACATATCAAGTGTGTACTTGGGTTGTGCCATGAAGATACTAGATGAAAACTAAGTGATATCAATCCCCAAGAAGTAGTGTAGAAGGCCCAAGTTTGACATCAAAAGATGATCATGAAGGGCAGTTTTCACTACCTTGATGGTGGATGAGGAACTCCTTGTAATCAACAAATCATCGACATAGACAACAAGGAACATGACAGTCTAATCCTACTATAGAATCTACACATTTGACTCAAAATGGCACAAAGTGAATCCAATTGACAAAAGGAAGGAGTGCATCTTGGCATACCAAGCCCAAGGGGCATGTTTGAGGCCATAGAGAGACTTTTGAAGACATAAAATAGGTGAAGAATCCTATATGAACCCTTGTGGCTGCTCCATATATAACTCCTCCTAAAGGTCACCATGAAGGAAAGTACTCTTCACATCCATTTGATGAACTTCCCAACAACATGATAGAGCAATAGAAAGAACAATTTACATGGAATTCATTTTGGTAACTGGCACAAATTCTTAGAGTAGTCAATCCCAAGAATCTCTGAGAATCCTTTAGTGACTAGATGAGCCTTATGCTTATAAACCAACCCATTTGTAGAAAGTTTTATTTGATAGATCCACTTGCATCAAACAAGTTTCCTACTCTTAAGAAAGGGGGACTAAATCCCAAGTATGGTTCCTCTCCAAGCAACTAATCTCTTCTTGCATAGCATCTTCCCACTCAAGGACACTAGAAGCTTTCTAAAAACAATGTGCATTGAAAGCTAAAGAAATGAAGAGATGTGTCCAACCTGCTTGAACTGTGACCCTGTTCTTCTAGCATTTAAAGGGTCACCAACCAAATCACCTACTGACTCTAATGATTGACAACCCCAAAGAGGTCGAGTAGGAGAATCTAGAGTTGAATAATCACCCTCTGAATGATGACTAGGAGAGGAAGAAGATGAGTCCTCATCATCATCATCACTTTATATGCTAGAAATCAAAATTGTAAATGAGAACAAAAGAGTGTTGCAAGTATGTGCTAATGGTGTTGTCATTGGTGCCAGTTGTGTCTACTAGATGAGCAGGGATGAGATTGTTGTAAGTGCATGAAGTATTTGGTTGAGATTATTTATTGAAGATGATTTGGTTCCCTTGAAGAGATGCTAAAGATGTTAAGAATATGGTTTTGTTGGTTGGTTTCCAAGTGCTTTTGAGAAAATTTGGTTAATAAAGGAAGCAGTGTGTTGAAGAGACTGTCTAGCTTAACAGAATAGTGTTCCTATTATGCTCCATATTTCCTCTTTTTTTAAGATTTGTCCTTATGGTTTGGATATGTTGTTAAGAAATGTTAAGAGATGTTATATTCCAAGTCTTGTGCTTTGGGTCATTGTGAAGATAAAGTTGTGTTCACCAGTATGAAGACTATGTTTTTGAGTGTTGCAAAGGGGTCTGGGAGAAATGTTTTTGCTCCACATTTCTCCACAAAGTGGATTTTGGTCTTGTGGTTCTGGATGTGTACTTATAAAGTTCCTATCTTTCTCTAGACAAGCTTATTCATGATTTGGTGCTCCAAAATAGGACTTATCCAATTGTAGTGTATGGCAAATATATTTGAGTCTGCTAGGTAACCAGGATAAGGTTATGTAGAAAGTGAAAGTTGTTGCATAGGAATTTGTTAGATTTTAAGAAGTTTTAGGATGATTGTGGAATACTCTAGATTGTGTTTAAGCCCTGCATGTGATATGAAAGTTGTCTTTGGTTTTGAGGAAGCATGCACTTAAAAGTTCATTGTGTTAACATAGGTCTGGTTGACCTTGGGTGTTTACACTAATTGAGGAGTTGCTTTGGTGATTGTGAATTGTGGAATAGTGTGCTTTAATGAATTTAGATCCAAGCTAAAGTGTGTTTTGGTTTGCCTTCATTCCTTTCCATCATGGGAATGTTTAGGTCTGAACCTAATTTGAATCTTCTAGGTTAAAGTGATTTGACGACCTTGGAGAATGTTATCAATGTTGAAGATACTATAAATAAGTGTCAAGAGGTTGTGATTGGGTGTGTGCATGATGGATATGATGTGAGTAATAGATTGGTTAAGTGAGTGGAGTAGTACAATCTTTTATGTGTTAGACTACTAAATGTAATGAGTAGAAGGTGTCTACTATCTTTTAGTGGTGCTGCGAAGATGATGTTGATGTTGTGGTGAATATTGAGCTTCATTGGAACTATACTCCATGCATGTTTTAGATGAAACTATAATAGTTCAATCCTGGTAGTAAGCCACCTTCTCTATCTCTTTCTTTTAGGATAGTGAGTCCTTTGGTAGTGAGCCACATGTAGTGAGCATTTTTAGATAGTGAGTCCACCATTTTTATGAACCTTAACCGATTGTCTTATATATATATATATATATATATATATATATATATATATATATATATATATATATATATATATATATATATATATATATATATAATATGATTGAGTTTCTATTATTTACATTTCATACTTAATCATCATATCAAGATTAAGGGTTAATTGGATTAACATGGATCTGAGTGTGCATGAGGGTTTTGAAATCTTAAGTTACAACTGATTCACCCCCCCTCTCATTTGTCTTGTGCATTCAACAATTGGTATCAGAGCAAGGTTCCTTGGAAAAGAGCTTAACCGCTTGAGGTAGATCCAAGATGGTGCACAAGAAGGATATTCCCCTATTTGATGGATCTAACTATGATTTCTAGAAAATAAGGATGGAAGGTTATTTTATTTCTCTTGGATATGACATCTGGAAGTTTGCAATGAATGCATATACAATACCTAACAATGGTCTGAGTACTATAGATGAGGTCAAAGCCTATGAAATCGATTGTAAAGAAAGGTATGCTCTTTTAGGTAGTCTCACTAATTTTGAGTTGGTGAAATTCATGGATCTAAAAACTACTAATGAAATCTAGAAAAAGATAGAGAGTATTCATGAAGGAGATGATAAGGTCAAGCAAGCTAAAATGTAGAATTTGAAGCTCATGTTTGAAACCATGCGAATGTCTGAAGATGAAAATATTACAAGATACTTATAGATGGTGGATGAAGTTGTCAATGGCATCAAAGGTCATGGTGGAAAGATGGATGAACAAGAAGTGATATTGCAGGTACTCAAAACTCCTCCTAAAGCTTACATTCATAAGGTTTATGCTATTGAAGAATTAAAAAATTTGAACTAGTTTACCAAAGATCAGTTGCTTGGCACCTTAACTACTTTTGAAATAAGATAATTTAGTACAAGAAGTACAAAGAGTGAGACTAACTTCAAGGATAGAAAATATGAGAAGACTGTGGAATCAGATCAGGAGGATTCAGATGATTGTGAAGCTAACTTTGCGAGAAGAATGAAATTGGGTATCGGTAAGTATAGTGGTAAGTTACCTTACAATTGTTTCAATTGTGGCAAGATATGTCATTATGCTTCAAGATGTCCAAAAAGAATTTTGTAGAGCAAGAATAAGGAGACAAAAGTAGAGTGCCTAATAAAAGCTACTATGTTAGAGAAGATACAAGTATATCTGATGATGAATCTAATTATGAGAATAATGAGGACAATGAATGTCTATTCATATCTTTAAGAGAAGATATTGTTTCTGCTAACTCTGGGAAATGTGTCAAGGAAAAGGCTCTAGAGGTAGGTCTTAATGCTAAAAGCACTATGATATTTGCTTTCCATACTACATAGGAAAAGAACATTTGGGTCATTGATAGTGGATTCTCAAATCATATGACTGGTGATAAGAGTACATTTGTTAAACTTGAAAAATATGATGGAGGACTAGTTATATAAATGGTGATGATAATGTTTCTAAGATATGTGGAAGAGGCCCAATTAGTTGTGATGGAAAGAACAATACTGATGATTTTCTTTATGTTAAGGGTTTAAAGAATAATATTTTGAGTGTTGGACAAATGTGTAGAAAAGCATACAATCTTGTGTTTTAGAATGATGGCTATGAGATCAGAAGAGATTCTAGAATTGTGATAGCTACTAGAAAGAGGACAAATGGAAATATTTATCATCTTAAAGGTGGTGATGGTTATTGCTTCATGATTCAAATTAGTGAGAGTTGTCTATGGCATAGGAGATTTTGTCACATCAATTTTGATAGCCTAGTAAGAATAAGTTTAGTTCAAGATGGGAGAGATCTACCAAAGATTACAAAGTCCATCAATGTTGTCTGTAAGGAATGTCAGATTGGAAAGAAAAAAATCTGAAGAAGCTTCAAAGTTAAGGATCTGTCTTCTACCAGACAGTTGGAATTGGTGCATACAGATCTCTGTGGCCCTACCAAGGTAAGGAGTTTTCAAGGTGACATGTATTTCATGCTATTAATTGATGATTATTTTAGGATGACATGGGTTACTTTTCTCAAAGAAAAATATAAAGACCCAGATAACTTAAAAGCATTCAAAGTCATGGTTGAGAATGAAATGGATATGACAATTAAATGTTTGAGGTCTAATACTGGTGGAGAGTTCACCTCTAATGAGTTTAACATACTCTATGAGAATCATGGGATAAAGAGGCAATTATCTACCCCTAGAACTCCCCAGCAGAATGGAGTGGTTGAAAGAAAGAATATGATTGTTTAGGAAGATGCAAGGACAATAATAAAAGAACCAAACCTACTGGAGGTCTACTAGAGAGAAGAAATTCATACTATTGTTTACATTCTAAACAGAGTGTAGGCAAGAGCAAATCATACAAAGGCACCTTATGAGTTGCGGTATGGAAAGATTCCTACTATTAAGTACTTCAAAGTGTTTGGAAGCAAATGTTATATTGGAAGGGATGAAGAAAATATAGGAAAGTTTTATGCAAGGTATGATGAAGGTATTTTCCTTGGGTATTCTACTAAAAGAAAAGCTTACCGGTGCTAAAACAAGAGGTTAAGAAGGATTGTTGAGAGTGCAAATGTCAAACTTGGTGAAGATCTACAAAAGAATCTAGTAGTTGATGGTTATGAATCAGATGAGTCATCTTGTACAGAAGAAAATGCTAACAAAAAAAAGTACATATTGAAGAAGAAGAAGGTCCAGAAAAGATTCCTAAAACTCCCAAGTATGTGTAGAAACATCATTCTAAAGATCAAATCATTGGTGATAAGGACAAAGGTGCACTAAAAAAAAGGAAAGTTGTTGAAGAATAGGTAAATTTGTGTTCACTCTCTAAAGTTGAACCTAAAAGAGTAAGCGAAACATACAAGGATGAGTATTGGATCAAGGCTATGGAATAAGAACTAATGTAGATTGAAAAGAATTAGACTTGGGAACTTGTCCCAAGACCAACAAACAAAAATGTGATTGAAACTAAGTGGGTATTCAAGAACAAACTGAATGAGAATGGAGAAGTGGTAAGAAACAAGGCAAGGCTTGTGTGTAAAGGTTACTCATAGGTAGAAGGAATAGACTATGAGGAAACATTTTCCCTAGTGGCAAGGATGGAGGCCATCAGAATGTTTTTGGCTTTTATAGCACATAAGGATTTCAAAGTATATCAAATGGATGTGAAGTCTACTTTCTTGAATGGTGATTTAGAAGAGGTATACATAGAACAACTAGATGGATTTTAGTTATCAAACAAACTGGATAGGGTTTGCAGATTGAAGATGGCACTGTATGGATTGAAGAAACCCCTAGAGCTTGGTATTCAAGTTTAGACAAGGACTTATTATAGAAAGGTTTTAGTAAGGGTTCTGCAGATAGTAATTTGTACATCAAAGCAAATAAAGATCAAATTTTGATTGTTGAAGTATATGTGGATGATATAATCTTCGGTGGAAATGAAGGCATGTGTAAGAACTTTGTAGATGAGATGCAAAAAGAATTTGAGATGTCAATGTGTGGAGAAATGAACTTCTTCCTTGGTCTATAGATCAATCAGATAGATAAAGGCATTTTCATTTCACAATTAAAGTATGTCAGGGAAATGTTGAAGAAGTTTGGAATGGAAGACTGTAAACCAGTTTGTACCCCTATAAAAACTAGTTGCAAGCTGAGCAAGAATGATGAATCACCTAGAAGACTGATCAAAGAAGGTATAGTGGTGCAGGAGCACCTTCTCTATAGTAGAGGATCATACTTTCTTTTTGTTGTTTCAGAAGGCTCTTAAGTCATTTCATGTTGTAATAAGGATCAATTTGGTCACATTGATGTAATTGTGCAAGGAAAACATGTGGTTTTGCTTGTATGAAGGGTAAAGCCAACGGCTAACTATTTTGAAGGAAAGTTTGCATGGTTGGCAGGAAAAACTATTGTCTCATACATTTTTCTAGAGGCAAGCAATATGCAGCATCTATGTGTGATGCAAAGGAGATTGGATGAATGAACAAATAAGAGTTTTCTGGGTGTTATACGTTGTTTCTTTTGTGTTCTTTGTATCTTATATTTATGTTTAGATCTTATACCTTCATGCCCTAAATTAGATGCTATCTGTTAGTTCCTAGTGTTCCTATAGTGTGCAGACGGTGCAATATTGTTATTGTAACCTAGACATTAGGGTTTGATTTGCAAATGGAAGTCCTTTCCTCTATCCACTGAAGTCATGTGCATTATCAGTGTGATGGAGGGAAGCTACCTAGGTTTTGTGTTTTCTACGCTCTCATCCAAGAATCCAGGAAACTCGGCTAGATTTGACTAGGCATCTTCATGTGACTAGTCGAGAAATCGATAAGAAGTGAATGGTGTTGATTTGGGACTAGATTGATATAAGGGGTTGAGGGTTTGACACAGGAATTGGCCAAATTCCTTGTTCTGTAAAAGGGTTTCATGTAACGGGTCATCACAGAGTATTTGGGAAGCCATCGGCATAACTTGGGCGTCGGGAAAGCCTTTGGAAGCCTCTCCGATATACAATCTCTCATCGATAAGTCAGACATTGGTAACAAATAAACTCCATCTTGCCGAAGATACAAGGGCCGAGTCGTAAGTATAATGTGCATGTATATCGCCTTATACAATGAGGGACATACATTCATTTTATACAAACCAAGTTGTATGGTGTCGAAGACACATACAACCATCTTTACGAAGACTAAGGAACGTGGGCCCCGCTCATCGTATGTTGGAGTGGTTGTTTGGCTTTGTATACAATGTGATATACAATGGAGAACCTAAACATGTGGATTCCATAGGATGCATGTCAAAGGGTGCATTTCAAGTGGTAACGGTGAAACATACAACAGAGAAATAGCGATCGTGGCCCCATGGAATGTATATGCAATATACATGTGGTGATGCATTGAATAAGCTTGTTGGAAGCTGCGGTCATCAGGAGGAGTATAGTGGTCGGTAAGAAAGAAAGGGAGAGACCCGATAGTGATATGTTTGGCTGATAGAGGAGACATCGCCAAGACATAATTCGGGTCTGGCTGATCACAGATGTTGATCCTTTCATTGCACACTCTGCATCAAATTGGTATTAGAGCCAATATTCTGAATCAAAGCTGTGTATGTCAGAAGAAGAGTTGGAGATAGAGACAGAGGCTAGCACAATGCCTCCCAAGTCGATGAGCAAAGGAGCCATCCAGAAGATGGTAGAAGAGATGCTCGAAGAGAGACTGAAGGAAGAAAGATCCAAAGAGAAGAATGGAAGCACTTCTGAGTTAGAGGAGGACAAAGAAGAAGAAACAGGAGAGAATCCTCAAGGAGAAGGTATGTCTACTAATCAAAAGGCAATCCTAAATGTACTCAAGGGTCATGGAGACAGTGGTGATCTGAAGATGGATGTTCCCACATTCAATGGGAAACTAGATGGAGATACTCTTGTAGACTGGATTGAAGCCATAAGTAATTACTTTGACTTCAAAGAGTATAGTGACAGTAAGAAGGTAAAGTTTGCAAAAACCAGATTGAGAGGTTCTGCATTAGTTTGGTGGAACTACACACAATGTGAAAGGGAGAGGGTTGGAAAGAGTCCAATCACCAAATGGAGCAGAATGGTGGCCATGCTAAGAACCAAGTTCGTGCCATGTGACTATGAGCTGCAGACCATCAGAAAATTTAATTATCATAGACAAAAAGATATGGATGTGGGTACATACACTGAAGAATTCCACAGATTGAGTATGAGAGCCAATCACAGAGAGGAAGAGAAAGAGATGGTGGCCAGATATCTTGATGGTCTAAGATACAATATACAAGATGAGTTCATTATGGTGATTCCCAAGACTATAGATGCATGTTTTCAGTTAGCCTCTAGGGCAGAGGATAAGCTTAAAAGGAAAGGGGATCAAAATAATAGAGGAAGAGGTAAATTTGGTAGAAGATAGCCAAACAAAAGTGAAGCATGTTGGTCAGGTGTTGTAATAAGCATGTGAAGCATGTTGGAAACAGTGTGTTGAAGAGATTGTCTAGCTTAACAGAGTAGTGTTCTGGTTCTACTCCACATTTCCTCTTTGTTGATGATCTATCCTTGGAGTTTGGATATGTTGTTAAGAGATGTTCAGAGATGCTATATTCCAAGTCTCGTGCTTTAGTTCATTGTGAAGAGAATGTTTTGTTCACCAATATGAAGACTATGTTTCTGAGTGTTGCAAAGGGGTTTGGGAGAAATGTTTTTTCTCTATATTTCTCTGCAAAGTAGATTTTGGTCTTGAGGTTCTAGACGTGCAATTATAAGGTTCTTATCTTTCTCCAAATGAGGTTATTCATGATTTGGTGCTCTAGAAGAGGACTTATCAAGTTGAAGTGTATGGCAGAGATATTTGTGTTTTTTGGGTAAACACGATAAGGTAGTATGATAGGTGAAAGTTGTTGTGGAGGAATTTGTTGGATTTTAGGAAGTTTCAAGATGATTGTGGAATACTCTAGATTGTGTTGAAGCTTTGCATATGATCTAAAAGTCATCTTTGGGTTTCAAGAAGCATGCACTTAAAAGTTCATTGTGTTAACATAGGTTTGGCTGACCTAGGGTATTTACAATAATTGAGGAATTACTTTGGTGATTGTGAAAGTGTGGAGTAGTGTTCTTGGATGAATTTAGGTCCAAGCTAAGGTGTGTTGTGGTTTTCCTTCATTCCTTTCTATCACAAGAATGTTTAGGTCCAAACCTAATTTGAATCTTCTAGGTTAAAGTGATTTGCCGACCTTGGAGAATGTTCTCAAGGTTGAAGATAGTATAAATAAAGGTCAAGAGGTTGTGATTGGGTGTTTGTGTGATGGATATAATGTGAGTAATAGAGTAGTTAAGTGAGTGGAATGATACAAAATTTTGTGTGTTATACTACTAGATGTAGTGATTAGAAGGTGTCTACTATCTTTCAGTGGTGCTGCAGAGATGATGTTGATGTTGCCGTAAATATTGAACTTCATTGGAATTGTACTTCATGCATGTGTTAGATGCAACTATAATAGTTCAATCCTGGTAGTGAGCCACCTTCTCTATCTCTTTCTTTTAGGATAGTGAACCACATGCAGTGAGCAATCTTGGACAGTGAGTACACCATTTTTATCAACCTTAACTAGTTATCTTATTATATATATTGTGAGCTAATCCTCACCATGGTTTTTCCCGTCTTAGGTTTTCCATATAAAATCTGGTGTTGTCTTGTGTATGGTGTTGTTATGATGTAGTTCTTGTTATTTATATTTCATGCTTAATCATCATAACAAGCTTAAGGGTTAATTGGATTAATGTGGACCTAAGTGTGTATGAGGGTTTTGAAATATTAAGTTACAATTGATTCAGCCCCCTTTTCATTTGTCTTTTGCATTCAACAATGAGATCTTATTCCAATGTCTACATAACTCAAGAAATAATCACAATGCACACTAATGAAATCCAAAGTAAACAATCATGCAAGTTACCACACTACAATATTTATTCCTTGGTGTATTGATATGTGGATTGCTCTAAATGTAGAATAACCATTATTGCAAGTGGATGGATGATAGCTCAAAGTGATGTGAGATGTGAGATACTTCAATGAATGCTTAAAGTGCTAGGAGATATGGATGCCAATGCTCAAAAATTGTGAAGGGTTTGTGAAAAGGTGAATGGGCATATTTATAATTTTGAGAGAAGAAAGATCAATGGTGGAGAAAATTAAATGAAATTGACAACTCAAGAATGAATGTGCACATGACAAGTGTCTGGATGCAAAAAGCTTATTTATTGAGTTAACTACTTTGTTGACTAAAGATTGGATTGATTTTCATAAAAATACATAGTTTATTTCTATTTTATGAATTGATTGAAAAAAAATGATTTAAAGCCAAATGAACTCAACTTTTGATTTTCTTTTTGACATTCAATGAATAAAAATAAATGATAAGTTATTTAATTCATCTGCAAGGAAAATATATTAGAAGAAAAAGATATTTTTGGAAGATGAGTGGATAATTAGAAACTAAATAAATAAATATTTGTGGAAGATGAATGGATAATTAGCATAAATTTATTTAATTTGTGGTGCATGATGGAAGAATAAATAAGAAATAAATAAAATATTGATTTTATTTATTTAGAAGATTAGAAAAGTCAACATTAGATAAATTTGAACAAGTTATTTAATTTTGGAAGAATAATTAGCCAATTAAATAATTAAAATTAGTTAATTGTTTGAGGATAAGATGAATTAAAGTGTTGAAATAATTAAATAATTGTTTTATTTAATTAATATGAAAATAGAAGAATAAAGTGGTGAAATTGATGAAATTAAGTAAATAATTAAGAATCAATTATTTAATGTTGGATTAATGTGATTTAGAAGAATTGATCTTAGAAGAATGATGTATGCAATGTGAATAATAAAATGGTCATTTTTTGTTGTCTACATTTTACCCCTCTTTGAGATGGTGTTTTGAAGTAACAGCATTTCAAACACGTTTAAAACATAGTGTTTGATTTGGTAGAAGAAGATGATTTTGAAGAATATGGTTGGAAGGAAATGATTGGATTAGAGATGGTGATGCCACAATCACTCAAAGCAAGGGTGACAAGGAAAGATAATGGTAAGTTAATTAATAAGATGAATGATGATGATGCCCCCTTGAGAGCACAAGTGGGAAAAGAGACCATAGGTGTGCTCTCAAAATGAAAGGAGAGGAAATTTTTATTAGGTAGAGAGATGTATATGAAGATAAAAAGGTCAAATGAAGGATGGAAGCTAGATAAAAAAGAAAAGAAGAATTGATTAAATTGTGAAATCTATATATATTTATTAGGATATATGGGTGAGATGGATGAGTGGGATGGATGGGGTGATTTTTCATTGGTTATGCTTTACAAAATGTAAAGAGAAATCCTTATTTTGTAATAGCATGAATATTATGCACTAGGGTATAGAAGACCAAGGTGACAATGTATCCAATGCATTGGATAGACACACAAAAAGATAAAGGTCACAAGCAACCCTATACCATGTAGCATCATGATATTGAAGACGATGATACCATTGTGGTAGGTAGGCTACAAGGACCAATACAAATGTAAGACAAAACATGGAAGATCAAATGTTGCAAGAAAAATGCTAGATAAATTGATAACACACACAAGCAAGCAAGAATGCACAAATGATTCAAAAAGAAACAAGGTTATTGCCTTTGCCAAGATGAAAACTAAGGATTAATTGACCAGGGATTTATTGGATTGATTGAGGATAGTGTTGTCATTGCAGGGAATGATATATCCTTAGAACTACACAAGGATGCGGGAATCATATATTCCATTACTGATGATTGGATAAATGATTAGTTGATTGATTTGATAGTGAGGATGGAACAAAACGAAGGATGTGATTGAATGAGTTTTATTTGGATTTATTGTTTGGATTGGTATGGATTAAGGATGACTTACATGTGAATTTATTGTTTTGATTTGTAGAATGTTGTATGGTTTTTGGATTTTTGGAATGTTTTGATATATTGGATTTTTTAGATGTTTTGATTGCAGTTGGAGAGCCTTTTTTTATCGATAAGGATATTATAAGCATCATAATATATTAATATTTATAAAATGTTTACATTTTTACAAGAAGCTCCATCAGCGAGATGGTAATAAGAAATTCTAGACCAAAAAAAGCTCACAGATATTCAACATGAAAACCAAATCTAATACAAAACCCAAAAACCAAAAGAACACTAGAAGCTCCATCAGTGAGATGGTAATAAGAAATTCTAGACCAAAAAAAGCTCATAGATATTCAACATGAAAACCAAATCTAATACAAAACCCAAAAACCAAAAGAACACTATCTTAAGGATTCATCACATTCAGATCAGCCATCTTGGAACCATGAAACCCCACGGTATCATCCACCTCAGCAATAACAATATCACCTTCTAGAATAAAAGGTACAAGAGGGGGCTAATAATGTACCAGAAAAGTCCATGCATTAAAAACATCTTCAATTTTCTCCCTTGTCTCCTTGCCAAACTAATTTTTATGGGCACAAAGGGAGCAATACAAATATTCACTATTGTTGTTTTACAAGCTACAAACCATCACTTGATAAACATAGCTCATAGATGATTTCATCAATATATCTGAATAGAGAAAAAGCCCTCCTATTTTGATAGTTCCCAAATAAACATCATAGTTGTAACCAAATGCAGAATGCAACTTATCTTAAGGAATAGGAAATTCATGCACGAAATTCACTGTAACTCCCATAAGCATATCCACATTTTGAAGAACATCCATAGCATTGGATAATAAATGAGAAACCAAATGGGATACAAATCATATCCTAGATTGTAGAAGAAGTTCCTTTCCACACACCTCAAACAAAGCATCTTCAACCTCTACATTGTGCAAATTGAAAGTCCTGTCCATGAACCCTGAATCAATGTTGCCATGAATCGATTGTTCCTAGATTTGAAATAGAAGAAAAAGTCAAGCATTTATGGGAAAAGTCACCATCTCAACAACCTTCCAAAATAAAAAACTGAACATAGAAGAAGTTATAGAAGACTTCATTTGGCCTAAAGTAAATAGGAACTCCACATGGGCCAGAATTATGAACATAGTCCTTTAATACAGGAAAAAATATTTCCCAAAATAGATAATTAGGGGAAGTGATCAATTCACTTGCAATCTCTTACAAACCACATGCTTCATACAATAATGTTTAATAAACACACATAGGCCTCACATGTGTGATATAACCACATCGTCGACCCAATGCCAAAGCCAAAAAAGTACCATGTAACAGAAGCCAGGGATCAGGGAGCATATAAACGACACACATGGAGGCCTTAACAAAAGCCACATCCAAAGGGTGAGAAATCCACAAAATATAAAGCCCTACCAAAAAGAAACACAAAAAGTTAGAATTAAAAATCTTTTCTCTCACAAGGAGAGAAAAATTAGGTGTCATAATCCTCTGCCAAAAGTTCCATTAACTTTGGGTAATTTAAAATAGAGTGATGATTTATATCCAATGACCCTTGAGGAAGGAGGCAAGCCATATTAGTTAACAACTCTACAGTCTTTTTTCCTTCTCTAAGAGTGTGAAGGCATTAAAAATCATCAAAGTCCTTCATCAATTCCCAAGATTCATCCAATATATAATTGATTTTCTAATGGCTTCCTTTTTTTTCATTTGAAAGGCTTGAATGATAATTTTTTAATCTCTTTTTTATTGTAGCTGGAGAGCCTTACTGCTAGATGCAAATGACAATGGAACATAATGGATAGGTATACGGATGGGTGATAGTGGATAATGGATGGGAGAGGAAGTGTAAAATGGCTAGATAGGTAGAAGGAATTCAGGATGTGATCTCTAGGGACTATCTCACATAGTAATAACATGTCTTATTCTAGAATTTAGACTCAACATATGGCATGACAATGCTTACAATGATAGGATTGATAGGATATGGTGGGAAGCATGAGATATAGCAAGAGGTGTCTAAAGTGTGATTCAACATTTTGCCCCTGGGTAAGTGCAAGAAGATGAGTACACTTTTTGGCCAAAAAGTGGAAGTGTTTTTCCTATTTTTCAATTTTTATCATACTTGGAGTGACAATTGAATAAGAAATGAAGGATTTTGTTTCTAGTTTGTAAATATGTAATTTTTTCTAATACCCAAATGCTGCAAGTACATTTTTTATTAGATGTACAAAAAGTGACTTTTTAAAAGTCCCCTATTTTTTGCCAAAGCATCCATGTGTACGACTAACATAATTTGACCTAAATTAAGGTGTTTTTCTAATTCCTTTTGTGGAAAGATGCATAGGATGTTGAATTTTGGTTAGGATTTTTTTTTGTAATTTTTCGATAAAAATATATTTTTTTTATTAATTTTGTAATGGCCCTAATTAGTGTTTTTTAAAACCCCTCATGTATGGCCAACATAATTTGAGCTAAACTAATCAATTCACTAAAAACAAATTTTCATCATGTAGAGAATGATGTTCAAATTGGTGAGACATAATTTTTTTTTTCAAGAAACATTCAAAATCAAAAGTTATAAAAAAAATAGTAACATATGTTATTTCAAGTTTATGAGTTAGTTTGTTTAGAAAGTAAATCATAAATAGAAAATTATGTTCAATAGTATAAAAATTACTTATTTGAAAACTAGACTTTCAGATCTATAATGGGTTTTAATTTCGTTAAAATATTCTCAAAAAAAAAAAAGTCGTCAACCATAGTGGTGAAACTAGTTTTTTCTCTTACTGTTTTCATGGTCTCCTAGTTGTAGGTCCAAAGCTAAGCCTTGGGTTTACAAGCCTAAAACCAATGCAAATTGGCGGGTTTGCAATTTTAAATTTTAGAAATAGGTAGGTCCATTATAAATGGGTGCCCATTCAAAATGGCTGCTCGTTATAAATGGGTACCCGTTCTAAAAATAACGGTACCTGTTTCTAAAAAATAAAAAAAATTTGCCATAGGCATGTTTCAAAAAAATAAATACTTTTTGAAAATGAGTACCCATTTTTCTTTGGGAGCCCAATCCTAAACGAGCACCTATTATTTTCAAAATGGGTACCCATTCCAAGCAGCATTTGCCATCCATGGAAGACTTCTTTGAAATGTATACTCATCTTTGTGATTTCACCCCCCTATCTTTATCAAGATCAATAGGAAGAATGGAGGATGGATTGGATCAATGGGATAAGTATCTAGATATAATGGATAAGGAGGATATGGAAATGATAGGATGAGATGACACAACATGCCCCCAAGTGTAAGGTGCATAGACAATCAGTATACACGTGACACTTGTTTGCCATGTTTTCATCATGGTACTTATCCAATGTGCTTGTTTGCCAAGTTTTCACCATTGGACAAATGATTTCTCTTTACTTTTTTGTTTTTCAATTATTTTTATTCATCATTTTTTTTACTATTTGGATGGGATGGAGGATGAGGACTCAAGCATTTGTTTCCAATAGCAAGGTAGCATGTTACCATTTTAATACATGTTGCACATGGACTATATCATGTAAGATCATGTGTATGGATGTTGGTAGATGCAAGAAGATGGAAAAGGAATGGATGGCAGAATATGATGTGGATGACAGATGGAGATAAAGGGATAAATGATTGATGGAGCAAAAACATGGACCATAGAGGAATGATGGGGGAAATATGCCGGATAAGGGATATAAGATGGGGGGATGGGAGTATGTAGAAATGTCATGGAATTTCAAGGAACCAAGGCCAATGGTTACACATCTTGATAGAATTTTTAAGCCTTTGACTAGGATGGGGAGTGGGGAATAATGGGAATTGAGATAGGGGATTTAGGAACCCAAATGGACTTAGGATTTGAAAGATGTTTTAATGGGGAGTGAGATTTTTTGAATTAGGGGATGGATTGAGATATGGATGCTTCATTTGGATTAATTGTCTATTACTTTGGAATCCACACCATTTTCATTTTTACTTTTAGGTGTGTGGGCGTATGTAGCTTTAGAGATGGATTTGTCTTTGAATATGTTTATTGATGCCCTATGGCATGATATTCTTGATGCTTTGGTGGATATTATGCTATATGTGTGGGAGCATCATTTTTTTTTTAATCTTATTGAGTTAGGGATAGCTTTGTAAGGGGTCAATGTGTACATTCAATGGCCATGATTAGGAATGATAGGGGATATAAGGGAGTGGCATATGTGGATGGAGGGATGATTGTAGTGATGGATGAAGGGATAAGGGAATTGAAGGATGGGAATATTAAGATTTTGAAGGAGTGGAGGAAGAGTGGATGGAGGGAGATGTATGGTCACATTCTTTTGCGAATGGTATGACGATGGAGGAGGGATGGTGGTATATGAGTTGGAGGTGTGATAGTGAGCACTGGGATATGGAGTGGAAGAAGTAGCTGAAGGAGGCATGAAATTGGTACCAACATCTTTGGATGAAAAACCAAGGCCATGCGTTTGAGGATGGATTGTGACATGGATGGGCTCTAAGATGTCTTGTTCATGAAAGCCTAAATGTTTTCCTTGATATTTCATGTTTTGGAACATATGATATGCAATGGGATGTTTTCTATTTTTAAAACAAGACATGAGTCCATTATTAGATGGAGAGGGTGGGGTGGTGGAAGAAGTTTATTTCTATTTGACAAGAGAACCACCACGGATGAAAGTAGTGGGACTAATTGGATAGGATAATGGATTTGGAATGAGGTCCATAGGAGATGGTGGAGGATCAATAGGAGATAATGTGGGATCATGTGATGGATGACTTGGGATGCTTGGATCTTGACTAACATTATGCTCAGTAGGATGTGAAGTGATAGGATCCAAGTTACTTGTTTGATTATCGATGTTTTCTTGGGAATTAGTAGGAAATAATGTGGAATCATGTGATGGATGACTTAGGATGCTTGGATCTTAACTACCATTATGCTCAGTAGGATGTGAAGTGATAGAATCCAAGTTACTTGTTTGATTATCGATGCTTTCTTGGGAATCAAGTGTCTCATCTTAAAAAGAGGGTGTTGTGGATGGATGGATGGATAGGTATAATTTGGATATCATGCTCATGGATAGTTGTAGGATTATGGATGGGTGAAGTGACACTCTCTAGGTCATGTAATACATAAAGTGGGCTAAGAGGATCATCATGGATTTCCTGATCATAGGTAGGATATTGATCATTGATATTATCTTGATCATAGAGGGGATTAACTTGGATACGGTGAAATTAGTTATGAAGAGGATGAATGGGGGTGTTTTGATTTTGATTAGGATAAGGGGTTGGTATTTCCTCATGCTTTTGACTAGACTCAGGACATAGCTATTGGGTTTGGATGGAAGTAGAAGGTTCTTGGATGGACTTAAGAGGCTCGAGATGGTCAACAACATGGCTACATGATGGGTCTTGATTTGTAGTAATGGTAGAAGACTCTGCAATAGGATGGATATGTTGAAATAAGGGCAGACAACTAAGAGGGGGGGTGAATTAGTTGTCACAAACTTTAACACTTGCAGCAATTTACCTTCTTTTTCACTTAATAACAAATTAATGAAATAACCATGAAAGTATAAATCAACAACACATGAGCAGAAACATAATCAACACACATAACACTAGGATTTTTACGTGGAAACCTAGTTAAGGGAAAAACCACGGTGGGGGTTAACGCACAAAAAATTATACTTTGTTAAAATTATTACAAATGGGGAATGCACGTGCCTTCAGGGTGTACTGCCAAGAGCTCATTGCTCCAAGAGGCTCACTACATACAGAATTGATTACAAGAACATTACAGAATGTTTGAACTAATGAATAACATGTACCAATGCAAAAATTTAGTTTTGGTTATGCACAGAATACTGATCTTACACACTTCATCCTAACTCTACTCTGTTTCACTTTTTGGCCATAATCCAAGCTTATATCTTCACTTTCACACTTCTTTCTACCTTTAACGCACTTACTCCATCATCATACCACTCACATACTCCAAAACACTCAAATCCATTGGCTATATATATCTACATCAAGAAAACTTAGAACATTTATTAAGAACTCTACTCTATCAGCTGAATCCATGCACAAACAACAACATGGATCAAAAAATTGTGTTCTCAAATGATCAATCATGTCAGCCAATACCACTGATTATCACAAATTGCTTAACCAACAGATTTTATTCATCCGAACCAAGATCAAATGCTAGGTTGGCCTGTTCTTTTTCTGACTGTGCTGGCTACTGGAACCTGATACTCAGAGTCTTATAACTTTTGAATCCTTCGTCACTGGAGGCCAAATTTTTGGATTTAGAAAGTCCTAACAATCCTTATCACTCCCTCGGATCCATAGCACACTGTGATTTACCACTAGAGAGATCCAAACCAAGATACTGGACCTTGTCACATGCTCTATTTCTGACTACCCGAGCTTAGACAAATCTTCACTCTGATTTCTGGTATGAAGAAATTATGTAATGCGGATGTGTAAGACAAACTTAGTTACCATCAATGACAACACCTGTCATGTGTAGCAATGTCTCTTGGCAACAATCTCCCCCTTTGGCATTGATGGAAACACTTAGTGAAAAATGACTAAGTGTCGGAACAGTACACTTATGCTTTTCACTGTTCTCTATTGCTCCCCCTTTGCTGGATTCCTCATTTTTCACTGCTTTTGCTCTCCCCCTTTGACATCAATGGAAAAGGTTGGACTTTTTGGATGTAACAATTCCATAATCTCACATTCATCCACAATGGAGTGTATATGCAATACAACTTTATAGCTAAGAGTGAATATTACCTTGTGGTCCAGTAGTTCCAATATCTGTAATTGAGGATCAAACTTGACAAAATCTGTATACCAAAATTTACCAAAAATTTTATATACATGGGCATATATACAAACAACCCTATGACTTGTTTACATAAGTTTGAAGACATCACCAAAGACATTCTTCAACAGCACCAACTTATTGTCGCAACTCTTCTTCATGCTATTCAAAACTGAGATGTGACCACTGAATAAGAATGTTTAAGACTCTGCATTCTGCAAATTAGTAGGATCACTTGACTTAGAAGTAGCTTGGGCTTCTGTCATGGTAGTGAACATTGCTTCCAACTTGGGGGAAATCACTCCCCAGAGCTCACACATCCTTGTCTCAATGTTGTCCTTTTCCTTCATCAAATTCTTTATTTCTTCAATCAAGTTGATTGTTTGACATTCTTGGCTCATCACTAATACTATCAGAGGATCAAAAGATTGGGATACACTTGATAGTTTTTCCTTAGACTCCTTTATTTTTATTTCAATGTCCTCTATAGCTTTAGGACAAGATAAACAAAATTTATATACATTCCCTCCTTTTGTAAGAGCATTTTGAATACTCTTTACACTGGTATCTAGCACAATTCTATCTAATGCAATCATCCCTTTCAGAGCATCAAATCTTTTATTATTGAATTCATTTTTAACCTTGACCTCTGCAGATTTTTCAAGAGACTCCAAATGAGTACTTACATAATTTATCAAACTCTTCAACTGACCAGAAGGGGATGCAAATGAGTCCTTCTGGAATGTTGGCATAATTTTATCTAGAATCCCAGATACAAGACCAAGTAGATCATTGTCTTCTACGTGAGACTTCAAAATATCTTCTCTAGCCTTGGCTTGTGCGAGAGAGGCCCACTTTATCTTCTAAATTGGTGAAAGACTGTCCAAATTGATTGGACCTTTCAACTCTTCTGTAACTAGTTTATCATTTTCCAAAATTTCTTTCACTTCTTCTATAGTGTCTCTTGCCCAATAAGCTATTTCAGTTTTCTGCTCTTTGGGGCTTACATCTTCTCTCTTTTCAGAGTCAAACATATTGTCTCTCTTATCAATTTCTTTCTCTTTCTCTACTTTATCCTTCTCTGCATCATTATCAGGGACATCCGTCTTTTCATTTACACCAGTAGAGTCTTCTGCAGTCTTTTCTGGAGGATTTTGAGTATCCTTAGCAATAGCCTTTTCATCATTAGATTGATTCAGAGGAGCAGTATCAACATTATCTTCCTTTGCCACCCCTTTATCTCCTTTGTCTAACATTTCCACTTTTGGAATAGAGGAGTCATCTTTCTAAATTTGTTGCTTATTGCTCTTCAATTCTTCAACATCCAGAATGGAAGAATCAATCCTATCATCAGTCTCTTCTTCAACAATGGGAAGATTATCCTTTTTCAATGCTTTTAGAAGAATCTCTTGAGTTTCTTCTACTATCTTATCCATCTCACCAAGCATGAGTTTATTCATTCTTTTCTTGCTCTTAAATTCATATTTTACTTCTTTGAATATCATGCTCATTTGATCCGAAGAGATTTGAGGGCACAATTTGATTAGCACATGCTCCCTAAGCTTAATGTCTTTAACCTTTGAATTTCCTTTCCTCAATTCTAGAATATCTACAAGGATTTTTGGGATTTAAGAGGTTATTTCAATTAAGGCCTTATTGTAGATATTCAGATATTTAACTATTGCTTCCTCCAAAACCTTCTTGTCAACATCATTGTAGTCATCATAAAATTTAGTCATTGGCCTTAAGTTCTCATCTACTATGACTGATTTGATGATATCATTCACAGAAAGAGTAGGCCTTTCAACATATGTTTGTCTTTTCCCTCTTACTTGCCTTTTATCTTCCGAAGGGCTTCTCCTTAGATACCTTGGCTACTTTTGTACCTGAGGCCTTCAATTCTTTGATCTCAACATCAAAATCAGTTCATTCTTCATCATTTTTCATGCTTTCATATGTTTGGGAGGCCTTAGTTTTCACCCTTTTTCCTTCTTTTCCAAATGATTTGTCTTTTAGTTTCTCAGGTTTGGCAGGTTTTGGGGGAATAGGGACTGCAGCAGAGCTCCTAGTAGTCCTTGATATGGAGGAGGATTCTACCAGAGCACTTCCTTATTTCTTATCCTGCATCTCCTTCTCATCTCTTTCTATCCTTTCCCCATTTTGTCTCACAACTTCCTTAGTAATACCTATATTCTTAGCCAGCTAGTCAACTTCTTTCCTTACTTTCCTTTTGATTTTAGGAGCCTTAAATTTAAGATGTAGTTTTAGTGAAATTTCTTTATATGTTCCAAATCTCTCCTCAACAGGATCCCTAGGCTAGTTCAGCAGATGCTATACATACATCTCAAGTACCTTTCCATCCACTTCATACCCCATGGGCATGATCCACACAGTTCTTGGTTCAACTGCTTCCATCAAACATTGATCTGTATCCACCATAAAACAAACTATATCCTTGTTCTTTTCAACCACAAATGTAGGGATTCTTTCCCTTGATTGCATCATGTTTTGAAAGTTCTTGAAGAATCGCCAAAGAGCAGTCCTTTGGGCATTGGAGTCTCCAATACTATTCAAGTGCTCCCTTATTTTTATTGCAATAGGTTTATCATTGGTCCAACACACACTTTTCTTGCTAGGTAACTCATTCATGAAATAGAAGAACAAACACAAGACCAGTGTACCATATTTGAAGGTTATCCTTCTTAACCTTATTCAAAATTTCCATCAGTTGGTTCTATAGCAACTCACACAAGTCATAATCAACATTCTTTCTCAACATCTAATAAGCTACATAGATAGTTGTACCGGATATAGAATTTTCCTTACTGGAATGATAAATCTTATATCTAATCACCATTGAAGAAAAATTGACATCCTGATTAGTGATGTCATTTATAGTCATTGCCCTTTTGTCAAACCTTGAACCGGTAGCATCAGTTACTGTTTGATTCTTTACTGCTTTCAACATTGACAGTCCACCAGATGAGTTCAATCTTGTCACAACCTTGATGGCATCCTTGGTGATCTTGAAAGGTTTCATTAGCCACATAAATTCATCATGCATATGGCTTAAAACATATCAAACCCATTCATCTTCATCAAAGGATGGAAACCCTATAATCTGAATGAAGTGTTTATCATGCAGTACCTTCTACTTAGGTTTAGGACCATGAATTTCATCCCTTATATGATTCTTGAACAAATCTACAAACCTTGAGTCCCCAAATTCATCTATACTTGCATTAATATAGGCCCTAATATCTTCAACATGTAATACACCATATGAAACATTTGAAAATGTACCTAACGGGTCAACTTCTACTAATTTGTGTGGATGCTTCTTGAATTTGGGTTGGGGCCTTTCAATAATATCAACAACCAAAGGTGTAGCCATTGCAAAAGATCACAAGTTCAAAGTTTCACAGAAAATACATTTTTCTTCATGAAATTAGTGTTAGCAGATGAATTTGCCAATCACACTTCAAATCCTTGAAATCTTAGCTCATGTGCTCTTCTACTTGCTCTCTTCGAATGCAAAGTGACCCAAATGATGAAAGGGTGACATTTTCTGCTCTACAAAACCTAATTCTCCATTGTAATAAATGTGTTGCCCTAACTTCATCCAGTTACTCTATTTTTTGATGCAGTTTCTCATGAATCACTCCGCAAATTGCCATATCCACTTCCTTTCTTAAAAAAATCCTTTTAAATGATCTACAATAGGATTTTCTATCTTCATCCATCGTGCCAGATTTAAGCACCTACTTACTGGCTGGGGGAATTTGATTTTCAATGCAACTCCCCCTGAGCCAAAGCTCCCATTTTAGTTCCCTGAGGAATTCTCAGCACCAGATTCTGGTGCGAACCCATCACCATCATTTCTTATACTTTTCTTCATCCATGTCTTGTTCATTTCATTCTGGATTTCATTTATATCAACTTTACCCTTGCCTTTGTCTTGTCTCTGCTCATCCAGTTTTCTGTTTACCGGACCTCTTCTTTCATTATTATTGCTTCTACAGAATTTTTCAATATGACCAGATCTATTACAATTAAAGCAAATAACATTTCTTTGCTTATTTGCTTAATTTCCTCTTGATCTGCACTGATTAGCCATGTGTCCAAATCCATTACATGAAAAAGAGTAGCCATTGAAAGAATTGACATTTCTTTTGTTGTTAGAGTAGTTTATCATCATACTTTTGCAATGATTAGATCTATGACCATACCTTTTACAATTGAAGCATTAACAAGAGAAGGATGGACCACTTTGATTCACTCTACTTTTGCATTAGGTAGCTCTATGACCAAATTTATTGAAATTGAAACAATTGCCATTAAAAGATGGATACCTTTAAGCATTAGGTTGTCTTATTAGAGGTCTTCTAGGATTCCTTCTTTGATTTCTTGGATTAGGATTTCTTTGGCTGGATCTAGCACTTTCACCTTTCTCAAATCCTAGACCATGCTTATCATCTACCTTCTTCTAATTGTCAAGAAACACCTCTAGTTTAGCTGAGCTTATATTGAATTTCTCTTTATATTCATTTGCAATATCTAGGTCATGTTTGAGAATGACAATTTTCCTTTCAAGTTCATCCTCATTGTCTCTGCTTTCATGTAGATTAGATTCTAGATGGCCAGCTATTCTATCCAATCTGCAGCATTCTTCTATTTTTTCCTTTAGAGATTGATTTAGTTTTTCTTCAGTCTTCTTCCTTTCTTCAATTTCCTTAGTTAGCCTCATCACCCTAGATTCCATCTTATGTTTTAGGACAACAACTTCTTTAGCTAACTTCTCACATTCCTTTGTCCTTTATTTCAAGGCCTCATCCATGTCATTGTCTTCATTTTGATTTCCTAGTTGAAGAAGTATCTCCTTCCTCTTTTCATTATCTTTGCTCAATTTTTCTTTTAAGGTCTTAATGAAGTCTTTAGTATCTTTAAGGTTCTGTTGCAATTCCTTAACTTCTACTCTAGACTGATCAAGATCTTCTAAAGAATGTTTAAGTTGTTCATGGAGGTTGTATGAATCCATTTTAATACCTTCCCAGATCTTCCTCAAGCTGTAAAACTTCTTCCAAGGAACCTTGCTCTGATACCAATTGTTGAAATAAGGGTAGAGAACTAAGAGGGGGGGTGAATCAGTTGTCACAAACTTTAACACTTGCAGCAATTTACCTTCTTTTTCACTTATTAACAGATTAATGATATAACCATGAAAACATAAATCAACAACACATGAGCATAAACATAATCAACACACATAACACTAGGATTTTTACGTGGAAACCTGGTTAAGGGAAAAACCATGGTGGGGGTTAACCCACAAGAAATTATACCCTGTTAAAAGCATTACAAACGGGGAAGGCATATGCCTTCAGGGCGCACTACCCAACTCACTGCTCCAAGAGGCTTACTACCTATAGAATTGATTACAAGAAGATTACAAAATGTTTCAACTGGTGAATAACATCTACCAATGCAAAAATTTAGTTCTGGTTAAGCACATTATACTGATCTTACACACTTCATCCTTACTCTGCCTTGTTTCACTTTTCAGCCATAATCCAAGCTTGGATTCTCACTTTTACACTTCTTTCTGCCTTTAACGCACTTACTTCATCATCACACCACTCACACACTCCAAAACACTTGAATCCATCGGCTATATATATCTGCATAAAAAGATTCAATCAACTGTAGTCAGCTTCAAGAAAACTTAGAACATTTATTATCAGCTGAATCTATGCACAAACAACAATGCAGATCAAAAACTTGTGTTCTCAAATCATCAATCATGTCAGCCAATACCAGTGATTATCACAAATTTCTTAACCAACAACTTTTCTTCATCCAGACCAAGATCAAATGCTATGTTGGCCTATTCTTTTTTTTACTGTGTTGACTAACTGGAACCTGATACTCAAATGCTTATAACTTTTGAATCCTTCATCACCGGAGGGTAAATTTATGGATTTAGATAGTTCTGACAATCCTTATCTCTCCCTCAGATCCATAGCACACTTTGATTTACCACTGGAGAGATCCGAACCAAGATACTAGACCCTGTCACATGCTCTATTTTTGACTACCCAGACTTAGACAAATCTTCACTCTAACTTTCAGTATGAACAAATTATGTAATGCGGATGTGTAAGATAAACTTAGTTTCCATCAATGATAACACTTGTAATGCGTAGCAGTGTCTCTTGCAAACAAAATATGCATAGGATCACAAATGATGGTTTTGGAATGGTAGACATGTTATTAGGAGGTTCTTTGGTAGGGTCAAGGATAGACATTTGAGTGCATGATAGTTTTTACTTCCTTTCTAGGAGTTCTTGGGTCAAATCCTTTATGAATTATGGAGTAAGATATTTATATGTATATTGGGTCACATGCCTCATGGTGGCAGATGGTGTGGGGTTAGGATTAGGATTGGGTGGTGGATTAGGTGATGGGTATATAAGAGGATTTGATGGTGGATAGATAAGAGGATTTGATGGTGGATTAGGTAGTGGACTAGGTGGTGGATTGTATGATAGATTGGGTGAAGGAGGATATTTTGGATTGGATGAAGGATGATATGGTATATTGGGAGAAGGATTACATGGTAGATGAATGAAGGGATTAGGATTAGGTAGTGGAGGAATTGCATAGTAAAATGGTTCTTGGGAAATGGATGGAGGTGAATATGTAGATGGAGGATGATATGGATGACCTTCATGTCCCTTATCATAAGATATACAATTAGGTATAAGGTTGTAAATTATGCTAGCCAGTGTTGGATTGCAATAAGTTTGAATGTCCAAGTATGGATTCATGATTTGATGATTTAGAGTTTGCATGGACATGTAAGATGATGATGTTGATGTGATAATATTAGGAGAATCTCCAGTAATGAGATGTGCTAAAGGAAGTTGAAGCTCTTTGATTTTTTTCTAGTCGATAGGATCCAATCTCTCATAGTCATGTTTAACTTGTTGTATCCATTCCTTAATAGTGCTAGGAGATGTGTATAATGGAGGTTGGTATGATAGTGATGTGTTGGATTGAAGATATAGCTTGGGGATGAGATCCATATTGGGATTTAAGTTCCTCGATGTCTACATCTTCTAGGTATGATGGAGAGGGGTTGAACCTTAGTCTGTTTATTATCAAGACCATATTGATGATGTTTTAGTGTGCTATGACTGAGGATTGATTCTTTCAATGCTCCTAAGCTAGCTATTTTGCTAGTTTATATATGCTAGCTTATCTACTAATCTAACAGAGACAACTTCTCAAATCATAGATAAGCTACTAGAAGTGATCTAGATGTTGGTTGATAATAAAACTAATGTTAAAGGATGGATGATGTCTAGGAAGTGTGCTAGGTGATAATGACAATATCCTATAGTCTCAAGGGGATAAGGCTTTAAAATCTAAATGATGATATAAGGATGGATGAAGATGACTAAATGACCAAAGGTGACAGTGGATAGCCTAAAAGTATTAGGTCTGATGACAAAATAATGTAAAAGTGAAATATCTTTGAATCTAGGTGAGTTTTTTAACTAGAAACTATGTGAAACCATAAGCACAAGATTGTCTACTAGAAGCAATAGAAAGATAGTGAAATAGTGGTAGCAGGATAGATCAAAAGCACAACTCTATCTACCAGAAGCACAATTTTATGGACCAGAAGCGCAACTATGATGACCAAAAGTGATAGAATGATAGCTCAAAAGTGCAACTCTATAGATGACAGTGAATAAAAGAGAGAACCAAAAGTGCAACTCTATTTACCAAAAGTGTAGTTCTGTTAACCAAAAGCACAATTCTTTCAAACAAATGCACAACTCTATGTGCCAGAAGTGCAATTTTGTGTCCCAAAAGTACAATAAGATTGTTCAAAAGTGAAACTTTGTTTCACAAAAGTGAAAATTATATGAATGTTTGTTTGTGTGTAAGTTCGTTTTGAGTTCCTTGGCTAGAGAATCAAATAATAAGACACAATGGTTGTAGACTCTTATAGAATTGGGTGCACAAGTCTATGAACCTTTGTGGATAACAAATGGTGAATACTGGTAGATCACAAGAAAACACAACAAACACTCTTGCACAAACCTAAATATTATTCAAGTAGGAGTGGCATATCCCATGGACTCACTCAAGTGTGACTTCAACCCCCACTATTAGTTAATGGTGGTTTCCATGCCCTTGATATCGTTTCACATTTCTTAGATATGTAGGAAATGCAAGGTCATGTACCACCTTACACCCCTTACTTTGGAGACAAAAGTCTTTCCCAAAGTGTATTCTATCTCAAACAATGAAGGTAATAGTGTGAGCTCTTCTTCTCCATGCGGTTGCGATGCACTAAAGGATATGATGGTCAAAGGTCTTATCTAGGTTAACAAATTATCTAGGGAGCCCCCAAATATACGGAAGGTATGGTGGGGTTTAAGTTTGTGAATGGGGGTGTCCCAAACATCCGACTGAGTGCTAACTAAATCAAGTCTTGGTGGACCAAGGATATCAAGATTTTTGCTAAGCAAGAAGGGTTCCTTCCTTTGAAATGAGTCTTTGGATTCTCATAACATTTATATACCATACCAGAATATGTGGTTAAGGTCATCTTTAAGGGTGATGAAATCCCTTCACAAAACTTCTATAGAGGATACCAAGTACTTTTGATTCTCAAGATCATCTTGCGATGCGAGAGAAGATCATACATATGACTCTCAGGTCCCCGAGAATAAAACAAATAAAGTGATAAAGTGAATAATCTAGTATAATTTATTATCTCTAAGATTAGCTTTCGGTGCCAGGAGAGAGCATATGTACATAGATATTCAAGACATAGCAAACAAGTTGTAAATTCCCTTAATTAAAATGAAGTGTGCTACTAGATTAGTGATAAAAATTAAATATTTGTCAAGGGTCTTGCACCAAACTCATTAGTAGTTTCACTTTCTTACTTCTTTGACAAGATCGATAAGATGCTACAAAAATGATGTTAGATTCAAAAAGCCAATTATTAGAAGAAAAACTCAAATCAGGACTGTTAGAACCAAAAGTGACTCAACATTGACCAAAAGTGCAATAGAATTGACAAAAAGTTAAATTTTATACCAAAAGTGTAGCAAAATTGACCAAAAGCATATGCACTACTAACCAAAAGTGTAACTCTATCAACCAAAAGTGTATGCATTACTGACCAAAAGCTCAACTCTGTCAACCAAAAGCATATGCATTGCTGACCAAAAGTGCAAATCTGTCGACCAAAAGTGTATGCACTGCTGACCAAAAGTGCAACTCTATCAACCAAAAGTGTAAATCTATCGACCAAAAGCACAACTCCATTGACCAAAAGTGCAACTTTGTGTTAGTCCTATAAACAAAAAATAGAAATAGTCAAAAGCTTAATTGTGTTGTTCAAAAGTGAATAAATATGCTTTGGATGGGCCAAGGGATTGTTTGGAAGTGTAACTCTATCAAGCCTGCACAAATCAAAAAACAAATAGCAAGATAATGGATTAACTAGGTCAAAAAGCAAATAAACATGTCCACAAATACATCAACTTGTAAAACAAATCAGAATGAATGCCTACAAATACATCAGATTGCATGCAAAAGTAAATCAAATGCTTGAAAACCCTGCAAAAAGTTAGAAATCACAAGATATAACTTAGAAACCAAAAGCATTACTCTGCAAACACATTGTTGATGGAGAGCACAACTCTGTTGACCAAAAGCGCAACTCTGTTGACCAAAATCTTGACTTTGTCGACTAAAATTGCAACTCTATTGGCCAAAAGCACAACTCTGTGGACCAAAAGCGTATGCATTATTGACCAAAAGTGTATGCGTTGCAGACCAAAAGTGTATACATTGCTAACCAGACATGTATGTATTACTGACCAAAAGTGTATGTACTTCTAACCAAAAGCACAACTGGATCAGCCAAAGGTGCAACTCCATACCTGTAGCCTAAAAAATCAAATTTCTCAAGCAATTATATGTTAAATTCAGGGAGTGAGTCACACCGGAAATGCCATAATGTATATGCTAGAAATCAGAATTGTAAATAAGAACAAAAGAGATCCTATTCCAATGTCTACATAATTCAAGAAATATTTGCAATCCACAATAATGAATACCAAAGCAAACAATCATGCAAGTTACCACACTACTATATTTATTCCTTGATGTATTGATATGTGGATTTCTCTAAGCATAGCATAATGATGATTACAATTGGATGGATGATAGCTCAAAGGGATGGAAGATGTGATATGCTTCAATGAATGCTCAAAATGTTGGGAGATATGGATGCCAATGCTCAAAAATTGTGAAGGGTTTGTGAAGAGGTGAATGGGTGTATTTATAGTTTTCATAGAAGATCGATCAACATTGGAGGAAATCAAATGAAATCGATAGAGGAGATAAATTAAGAAATTATGAATGAATGTGCACATGACAAGTGTCCATGCAAAAAGTTTATTTATTGAGTTAACTAATTTGTTGATTAAAGATAGGATTGATTTTCGTAAAAATAGAATGTTTATTTTCTATTTCATGAATTGATTGACAAAAACAATGATTTAAAGCCAAGTGAACTCAACTTTTGATTTTATTTTTTACATTCAATGAATAAAATTAAATAATAAATTATTTAATTTGTGTGCATGGAAAAGATATTAGAAGAAATACATATATTTGGAAGATAAGTGGATAATTAGAAATTAAATAAATAAATTTATTTAATTTGTGGTACATGATGGAAGAATAAATAAGAAATAAATAAAATACTGATTTTATTTATTTAGAAGATTAGAAAATTCAACATTAAATAAATTTGAATAATTTATCTAATTTTGGAAGAATAATTAGCCAATTAAATAATTAAAATTATTTAATTGTTTGTGGATAAGAGGAATTAAAGTGTTGAAATAATTAAATATTTGTTTTATTTAATTAATGTGAAAATATAAGAATAAAGTGGTGAAATTGATGAAATTAATTAAATAATTAAGAATCATTTAATTAATGTTGTATTAATGTGATTTAGAATAATCGATGTTAGAAGAATATTAATGTAGGCAATTTGAATAATGCAATCGTCATTTTTGGGTGTCTACAATCCCCATCTAAAGTGGATACAGAAGACTCCTCATCAAGAGTAGGAGGATTAGGATCATTAGGAGAACTATCATCATGTTGCAATGTCTCCAAAGTGATGGTAGATAGAGAATAACTAGAAACATTGTCTTTGAAACAAACACTCCTCTCAATGAACAACTCATGGGTGATGAGATGAAGAATCTTGTAGCCTTTGACACCATCTAGGTAGCCAACAAATATACAAGGATTTCTCTACGGATCCATAGCATTACATTTCTCAACTGGAATGTGGGCCCATGCAGGAGAACCAAACAATCAAAAGTGTTTTACAGTGGGCTTCCAAATGGTACAAGCTTGAAAAGGAGTGACCCCTTCACATCTTGGCGAGAAACCTGATTTTGGATGTAACATGCATAGTTGATGGCCTTCACCCAATAATGAGGTGCCATTGACCTAGAGTGAATCATACAATTAGCCATCTCTTTCAAGGGACTATTATTTTGTTTTATCACACCATTCTATTGTGTATTATTGGGAATTTTGTGATGCATATCAATACCCTCTAAAGCACAAAATTTCTCAAACCTCTGGTTGACATATTCCCCCCATTATTTGTACACACAATCTTGATGGCCTTCCCTGACTATTTATTTGCAAAAGTTTTGAAGTCCTAAAAAGAATCAAAGACCTTAGACTTTTATTTGTGAAAAGAAACCCATGTGTATCTAAAAAGATCATCAATGAATGTCAAAAAATATTGAGTCCTGCTAAAAGAAGGATGTGGAAATGGACCTATCAAGTCACTATGTACCAATTCTAAAAGCTATGTGGCCCTCCATGCTTTGTCTTGGTCAAATTTCTCTTCAGGATTCTTACCAAGAATGTATCCCTAGAAAATTCTATTAGAAGATTGAATAAAAGACAACCCTAAAATCATGTCTTTTTGACTGGGATACTACAAGTAACGCTATTTTAAGTGGCCAAACTATTGATGCCAAAAAAAATCACCTCATGTGAGTGAGTGAGCAAAGAAAATGAAGCATAATTAGGAACAAAGTGAGAAAACTAATATAGCCTAGACTGATTATGAATTTTTCCCATGGCAACTATAGACCCATTGTGCAACTCATTGATTAATACTTTGTCTGTAGTGAACTTAACCCACTTGCTAGAGCTAGTGTGAGTGATCTAATAGACAAAAAGGGGATTAGTTGACAAAGATGGCACACAAAGAACATCATGAAATGTTCCTTGGCCCATGCAAATAGATCCATTCCCATGCACTTCAACAGGAGTGTCATCACCCATTAGTACAGATGGCATGGAACATGGCTCCAAAGAGGCAAAACCATTTTGTGATGATGCCATGTGGTGTGAAGCACTTGAGTCAATGATCTAGGTATTAGCAACTAGGGCCTTTCCTTTCTTTTCCCCTTACTTTTGTCTATGTCCTTTGAAGAATGTTGAGATGAACCTTGTTTGAATAAATCAAGTACCTTAATATTGTTCTTTTCAAGAAGATGAGTAAGGTGATCTATTTGTTTCTTTAGACACTTATGTTCGTCATGACCAAGTTTCTTACAATAGGCACACTTTTCCTTCTCCTTCTTAGACTTGTCACCTTTGGAAAAAGAGGTTTCATTATCCACCTTTGGGGTAGCTTGGTTATGATCTTGCTTCTTTTCTCCTTGGTTTTATTATTTCTTGTTCTTCTTATAACACTTGTTTCCATCTTTAGTGCACAAATTTGCAGCCAAGGCATCAGATTTAGAGGGCTTAGTTGTACCCATTCAAACTAATTTATCTTGCTCCTTTGTTAGTTCATTTTCCAATTCATCAAGGGAAGGCATTTTATAGGTGGTTTCTAAAGCACTTTTAGTTGCATGAAATGTAGAAACAAGCACAAAATAATTAGGACCAAGCTTGGAAATTAAGATCAATTGAGAATCTTTCTTCTCAATCCCACACTATTTCATCTACAATCTTATGGCCTTTATCTTGGTGAATAAGTCCTTAACAGTTTGAAAACTGGTAGGACTTAACCCTATGAGATCATTCTCTAGTAGATGTCCTCTAATTTCATCTTGTGTACCAAAGAGATTTTACAAAGTGGTCCATACATCATTTGGTGTAGAAACAAATTCAATATGAAAAGTAAAATTTGGAGACACAAACATACACAAGGTTCCAAACGATTCATCACCCTTATTAAACCATTTTGGCTTTTCTACAATTAAAGTTGGTTCAGTTTCGCCCCATTGTTACCCTAGACAACCCTTTCTTCTTTAGATAGATTGTCGTTTTTTACTTCCAATCAAAGTAGTTATAAGGTGTGAGTATTAGTACCATTACTTGATCCATTTTATGTAGAAAAGAAGATTGAGTTTGTTGTTGTTGTGTAGAAATGAGAATTTAGATCTCAAAGAGAGCACACGAGACACCCCTGTTTTTCCACTCAATCAAAGAACACCCCAAGAAAATATGATTTGGAACTTTATATTTAGTGTGATTACAATTGCCACTAGCAAGAAATACTAAGTGGAGTTAATCTCAATGCTTTAAAAAATTCTCAAGAAATGAGTATATTCTGAAGGTACAATATAGGAATAAAACCATGCGAAAAAAATAGTACCACTACAAACTACTCAAAAAAATGCACTTTCAAAAAATGAATTGCCTTGATATAAGGTCGTATGTGAAAGTTATGAGTCTCTAAAGTTCCCAAAACGAGGAACTGTGTAGTGTCACCTGTGAGAATCTACAATTTCTAGAAAATTCATACATCAAAATTAGAAATTGTTTGTACCAGCATGTAGAGTGCAAAAAAAATAGCACAAATTAAAAAAATTACTTAGAAAATGGAGCCAATATGACCTAGAACAGGGCATCAGATGTTCACCTTCAAAACTGTGATCACCAACAGAGAGGGGTCAAAGTGCAAAAAGTCAACTATCACCATGTTTGGATGAACTACCACCAAGTTTAGTGGAGCCACCAAATATAGGGAGTTGCAAGGTGGTTTAATCCTTTGCTAAAAATAGAGCACTTCCAGACAAATTTAGTTAATGCTACAACTAGCGGAGCTGCCAGATCCACTGCCAAATATAGTTGTCAGAAAAAACTAGCACAAAGGCCAAAATATTAGGAAATCTAGCTAAGGAGGTCAAAATAAAATTAAAAATTAAAAACCACGAGCCACATCTACTATCCCTTTTGTGAGAGGTTGCAGTCTTAAAAGCTTGCTGACCTGTATGGAGCCTAGTTGGGGCTAAGGGGTGGTCACCTTTGCATGGGACTGAGTGGTGTAGGGGCACCCAGAAAATCATGTTTTCTTTTGTAATAAGGTCTATTGACCAATGCATCTTCATTTAAGTTTATGTCTAGGTTCATTTTTGTAAGTCCTAAGTGACATTTGACTTTTGTAATCGCCTAATGCTAAAAATAGGCAGTAGTGTTTCCCAGCCACTTGGAGTAGATTTGGTACTACTGTGGGTGAATCTATAATAACCCTGAGAAATGAACCAAATGCATATACAGATTAGGGATTGAGATTGTGATCAGTCATATGATAATGTGATTGTGCGAATGTAATTAGGCATTGTGAATGAGAAATCGATCTTTTATGTGTTGTCAATTTCATTTTCCATTCTCTGTAAATACAATTGCATAGTCGTAACTTTCCTTTCCTCTTTATTTTCCCATTGTTGCAAAATGTCGATATGAGGCATTCCACTAATAAGGTTTCTATCGAAATCAGTGGAATGGCTTCATTGTATATATATTTGTTTTCATTTCCTATTTCTTTTATTTTTTCAGTGGTGTAGATGTTCCAGTTCGTGGGTCACGCACAGTAGTTCACCTAGAATTTTGCATGTGCTAGGGTTCGGTGAAGGAAGATTGTGTAATGGTGTATGGGAGTAGTGGCGTAAGAAACCCTAATGTTTGCCATTGATGGAAATATGGCCGACACATATGTTTTTGGCGTGATTGGTAAAACAGCGACCCCGTGGTAAGCTCAACCGATAATCCAAGTCCCACCAACAAGTGTGCTTCAAAAGTACATTGTAGATGTACATTGTAAACAGCATGCAGAAGAATGTATGATGCAAATACATATGAGGTCTGCATGTTGGGAATGTATCTTTCGGTAGATACAAGTAGTGACCAGTCGTAACGGTGAATCAGGGTATAGTAGCTGGCTATAGCAAGTCATGTTATGCATATACAATAGCTTGGTAGTTTGTTGTTAAGTTTGCCACTTCCATTGTGTGCTTTGCATCATTTTTGTATCAGAGCTAGCAAAAGTTCTACATCAAGTGTTGGCATTGTCTATGAATGTTTATGTCAGATAGAGAAAGCGAAGGAGGGGCTAGCGATATGCCTCCAAAGGGGATGACCACCGAAGTGGCCAAGAAATTCAAGGAGATGGAGGATCTGATCAAGACTAGAGTCAAGGAAGCACTCCAGGTTGAGTTGAAAACCTTAGGAAAAGGAAAGAAACCAAATGAGGAGTCTGATGGAGAAGAAGAAGATGGGGAAGAGGAAACAACCTCAGCATAGAAAGATATATCTGCAGATCAAAAATAATTTCTGGAGGCTATAAAATCGCTTGGTAAGGAGTCATCTGAATCAAGAATGGAGATTTTGATGTTCAGTGGAAAGATGGATGCAGAAGAAGTCATCGAATGGATTGAGGCTTTGAACAATTACTTCGAGTACAAGGAGGTACCGGAGAATAGGAGAGTCAAGTTTGAAAAAATGAAATTGAAAGGTGTTGCACTCACGTGGTGGAACTACACCCAGGGAGAAAGGGTGAAGAGTGGCAAGAGCATGATCTCATCCTGGAGTTGGATGGTAGAGAGGATCAAGGCTCAGTTCTTACCAGCAGATTATGAAGTGTAGATATACAAGAAAATGCAAAACCTTAAGCAGAAGGATATGGATGTATCCACTTATACAAAGGAATTTCATAAATTGACTCTAAGGTGTGGACATGCTGAGGATGAGAAAGGAAGAGTTGCCAGGTATATTAATGGCCTAAAGTATAGCATACAAGATGAGATTACCATCTTGACACCAGACACCATGGACAAGTGTTTCCAGGGCGCACTGAGAGTAGAAGAGAAATTGAAAAGAAAAGGAGAACAGCATAACAGAGGCAGAGGTGGAAAGAGTTTCAAGGGCAGAAATAGCTTTGGTGGCAGAAATCAGTTCCAAAAAAATTAAGGGGAGTCCAGTTAGCAAGAACATAGTGAAGAATCTAGTTCCAGAGAGGGTTTCAGAGGAAGGAGACCCAATGGGAGAGGTAGATTTGTTGGACCAGGCAGAGGTCCTAATGTCTTCACGAGAAGATGTTATAATTGTAACCAACTTGGGCACACAACAGGTAGGTGGCTGGAGAAAGCCTCAAGCTCTCATGGAGGAGAGAGAAGGAACCAACTGATTCAAGAAGAAGATTGTTAGAGTGTGAGCTCACCTATGAGAAGCACAGCTTTAGCACAAGATGGAGAGAATCTCATGATGAGAAGAACAATGCTAAAAGTACCACAAAACAAGGAACCACCCAAGAGGAAGACACTATTTAGAACTTTGTGTAAAGTTTCTTGTAAAAAGTGTAAGGTAATTGTTCATTCTGGTTCAACTAAAAATTTAGTTTCAGTAGAAATGGTAGAGAAATTGAACTTGAAAAGGTTTCGATATATTAGTCCATACAAAGTGTCATGGCTGAACAAAGGGCAGTAAGTCTTGGTTGATGAACAAGCTTGGGTAGAATTTCAGATAGGGGAATATGGAGATAAATTTTTGTGTGATATGATTCCCATGGATGCATGCCATTTACTATTAGGTAGACCTTGGCAGTATGATGTACAAGCCCAGCATGATGGTAAATCCAATTCTTTTGTGATCACTAAGAATGGTGAACAGTATAAGATGGATCCTTTAACAGAAGAAGGTGTAGACAAGAATGTAGGCTCAAGTATCATGTTAATGAGTGGGAAAGAGTTTCTCCATACTCTGAAAGAAGAGAGAACCCAGGGGTATGCTCTAATTTTGAAACCTAAAGACAGTTCTGATTTGTCTAAAAATAGCAAGGAAAAGGTCCCCAAAGAAGTGCAGGACTTATTAGATAGGTATAAGGGCATCATGGTGGAGGATATGCCCAATGTACTACCCCCTGTGAGAGACATAAGTCATCAGATCGACTTCATCCTAGGATACACATTGCCAAATAAACTAGCTTATAAGATGAGACCTAATCAGAATGAGGAGATTGCTAAACAAGTACAAGAACTGTTGGATAAGGGTTTGGTGAGGAAAAGTCTTAGTCCATGTGTTGTACCCACAGTTTTAGCGCCCACGAAGGATGTCAAATGGAGGTTATGTATTGATTCAAGAGCCATAAATAAGATCACCATCAGATATAGGTTTCCTATGCCCAGAATAAAGGACCTTATGGATTGTTTGGGTGGAGCTTGGTATTTTTCTAAAATTGATCTCAAGAGTGGATACCATCAGATCAGGATTAGAGAAGGGGATGAATGGAAGACAACCTTTAAGACTAATGAAGGTATTTATGAGTGGCTGGTGATGCCATTTGGACTATCCAATGCCCCAAGTACCTTCATGCACCTAATGAATGAGGTATTGAAAGATTTTATTGGCAAATTTGTTGTTGTCTATCTTGACGATATTCTAATTTTTAGTAGGACAAAGGAAGAACATTTGCAGCATTTGGAATAGGTGTTGAAGAAGCTGCATGAGAAGAAATTGATGATCAATATGGAGAAGAGTATCTTCATGAAGGAAGAACTCACATACCTTGGATTTGTTATATCCCAGGGTAGTTTGAAAATGGATCCAGAGAAGGTAAAAGCTATTTTGTCTTGGCCAGCGCCTACAACAGTAAGTGATGTAAGAAGTTTTCATGGGTTGGCAACTTTTTATAGGAAATTCACAAGAGGATTCAGTCACATTTGTGCACCCATTCTGGATACCATAAAGGAGGACAGAAATGTAAGTTTGTTTGGAATAGAGCAGCAAATGACTCTTTTGAGATTCTCAAACAGAAAATAGTAGAGAAACCTATTTTGGTTTTGCTTGATTTTAATAAGTTGTTTACTGTGGAATGTGATGCTAGTAACCTTGCCATTGGTGCTGTCTTGAGTAAGGAAGGTAGACCTATTGCTTTCTTTAGTGAAAAATTGAATGATTCTAAAAGGAAGTAATCCACATATGATCTGGAATTGTATGCAATGGTTCAAGCATTGAAGAAATGGAGACATTATCTCTTTCCCAAGGAATTCATTATTTATACTGACAACCATGCTTTGAGTTTTCCAAATTTGCAGGAGAAGCTAAATCACAAGCATATGAAGTGGGTTGAACAACTTCAGGTGTATACTTTTTCCATCAAACATAAGAAGGGACAAGAAAACAAAGTGGCAGATGCTTTGAGCAGAAGAGTGTGCACTATATAGGAAATCTAGTTATAGAGTGTGGGAGTGGATTCTCTCAAGAATATGTACCAGGATGATGAGGACTTCAAGGAGATATATGCAGTTTGTTCACAATTTTTAGATTCCTATCATTCTAATTTTTTTGAATATTTGTTATAGCAAGGGCTACTGTTCAAAGGCAGCCAGTTGTGTGTGCCTAGGTGTTCCATGAGGGAGAACATCATCCAAGAGAAACACTGTGGTAGTCTTGGAGGTCATTTTGGACTGGACAAGACATTGGAGCAAGTACGGAGGTTTTATTTCTGGCCTAAGATGCAAACAGATGTCAGAAAATTTGTAGACTGTTGTCACATTTGCCAGAGAGCCAAAGGAACTTTGTCAAATGCAGGTCTCTACCAACCACTTCCAATTCCGCAAAGGCCATGGGAGTGCATCAGTATGGATTTTGTTTTGGATCTTCCAAGGACTCAAAGAGGCTTTGACAATGTGTTTGTGGTTGTTGACAGGTTAGTAAAATAGCTCACTTTGTGCCATGTAAATGTACCAATGATGCTTCACATATTGCTGGACTGTTCTTGAAAGAAATAGTTTGAATTCATGGTTTGCCACTGAATATTGTCACTAACAGAGATCCCAAGTTTGTGGGACATTTTTGGCGCACATTGTGGAAGAAATTGGGCTCTCAATTATCTTTCACATCCTCATATCACCCTCAGATGGATGGACAAACTGAGGTGGTGAATAAATCACTGGGTAATCTTTTGAGGTGTTTGACTAAACAGCATGGGGAAGCATGGGATATGATCATCCCACAAGCAGAGTTTGCATATAATGACTCTGTTAATAGGAGCATAGGAAAGAGCCCTTTTGAAGTTGTATATGGGATTCATCCCAGGGGAATTTTGGAGCTTAGGGATCTCCAAGACATAAAGAAAAGGAGTGCACAAGGCAAAGATTTTGCAGTCAGTATGAAAGATATCCATGATGCTGTCAGAGAAACTATACAGAAGAATACAGGGAAGTACAAAGAGAGAGCTGATCAGAAGAAGAGGGATGTCTAATACAAAGTTGGGGATTTAGTTATGGCATTTTTGAAGAAGGGAAGACTTCCGAAAGGGCAGCCCACAAAACTTCTCATGAAGAAGATAGGTCCATGCAAGATTGTACACAAATTTGGGCCTAACACTTATGAGATAGAACTTCCTCCTGGATTAGCAATTTCACCCATCTTTAATGTGGCAGATTTGTTTCCATTCAGTGAAGCCAATATAGTAGAGACAGGAGGAGAAGATGCAGAATGGATTTCTGATCTTCCACCCAGCCAGCCTGTTCACTTGGACTGTATTTTGGACACAAAGGTTCAGAAGAAGACCAGACACAAAACCTACAAGCAGTATCTGGTCAAGTGGCATGGTTTACCTGATGAGCGAGGAGGATATCATCAAACATGGGGTTTCCATTTTAGACTTGGTTCCTCAAGGGACTTGAGTTTTGTTAACCCCAGGAGTATGGTGTGGGGGCACCCAGAAAATCATGTTTTCTTTTGTAATAAGGTCTATTGACCAATACATCTTCATTTCAGTTTATGTCTAGGTTCATTTTTGTAAGTCCTAAGTGACATTTGACTTTTGTAATCGCCCAATGCTAAAAATAGCAATAATGCCAAAAATAGGCAGTAGTGTTTCCCAGCCACTTGGAATCAGTCTCCCAGCCACTTGGAGTAGATTTGGTACTACTCTGGGTGAATCTATAAAAACCCTGAGAAATGAACCAAATGCATATACAGATTAGGGATTGAGATTGTGATCAGTCATATGATAATGTGATTGTGCGAATATAATCAGGCATTGTGAAGGAGAAATCGATCTTTTCTGTGTTGTCAATTTCATTTTCCATTCTCTGTAAATACAATTGCATAGTCGTAACTTTCCTTTCCTCTCTATTTTCCCATTGTTGCAAAATGTCGATATGAGGCATTCCATTGATAAGATTTCTATCAAAATTAGTGGAATGGCTTTATTGTATATATAGTTGTTTTCGTTTCATGTTTCTTTTATTGTTTCAGTGGTGCAGATGTTCCAATTCGCAGGTCATGCACAGTACTTCGCCTAGCATTTTGCATGTGCTAGGGTTTGGTGAAGGAAGACTGTGTAATGGTGTATGGGAGTAGCGGTGTAAGAGACACTAATGTTCGCTATTGATGGAAATCTGGCTGACGCATATGTTTTCAGTGTGATTGGTAAAACAGCAACCCCGTGGTAAGCTCAACCAATAATCCAAGTCCCACCAACGAGTGTGCTTCAAAAGTACATTACGGATGTACATTGTAAACAATGCGTAGGAGAATGTATTCTGCGAATGCATATGAGGTATGCATGTTGGGAATGCATCTTTTGATAGATACAAGCAGTGACCAGTCGTAATGGTGAATCGGGGTATAGTAGCCGGCTATAGCAAGTCATGTTATGCATATACGATAGCTTGGTAGTTTGTTGTTAAGTTTGCTACTTCCAATGTGCGCTCTGTATCACTGAGACCTTTCTAATACTTGTAGCTCTTTGAGTGCTTGGAATATTTCTTTAATGGTGCTCAATATAGTACTCAGCACTATAAATTTTTTATTTTTATTTTTATTTTTTGGATTTTTTACAATAAAACTGCCTCTGAAAACATGTTGGGGGGTCAAAATGGCCTTTTGACAATTTTTTTTGCCTTGGATGCTCTCAACATCAAAACTGGGTGAATTCTATGTCAAAATTTGTCTGTTCGATCTTGTGGATGCAATGACAGAGTCCTTTGGCTTGATAATGCCTTGAATGAAAGTTGATTTTTAGATCTGAGATTCAAACTCCCATTTTGCAACTACATCAAATGATCTCTAAATCAGATGAAGCAAAGGCCAATCTTCACTTTCTCAAGCCTCCTAGACATGTTGGATTAGTCATAAAAATACTCAGTATAACTAGAATAGCTGCAATCACCCAGATCTCACAAAACACATATGTAAAATGAAGAGGTTATAGGATCTTCATAAATCCTTTTTGATTCTCTAGATCTTTAAAAAATGCAAGAGAAGAGCATACAAGATTTTACAAGATCTCACAAATTAAGCTCAAACTCTAAATTAGGAACCTATGAACTTGGTATTCTAAAACAAATCGCTGATACCATGTTAGAAATTTGAAATAGATTGATAACACAAGAACTTTATAAGAGAAAATCTAAGATACATAAAATAGAAATGCATAAATAAAATAAAACCAACGATTCTAAGAGATATGCAAATGTCAAGATGACGCAATTGATTTAAAAGATCAAAGATGCTACACATTACTGACAAAATTGTCACACAAGATGCAACAAGGATGCAAAATACAAGCTAGGTAGTGAGTTTATATAGACCAAGGAGAGGGGTGGAGGTGGCAAAACTAACCAATTGGGGGGACCACCAAACAATCTAAACATAGTAAATGCAACTCATGTATATGATGGTGACACCTAAAATGATCTACTCACCTAATTAAACTCACTTTATTTAACCTAAACAAGCTTAATAAAAGTGTAGAAAAAAACTAGGAAATAGGGAAAATAACTAACCCACTAGGAAAATAAAAACCTACACTAACAAATTAGTGGATCCTAGAAATTACATGTCAATGTCATTTTCTTTTATGTTTTGAACATGTTTCATTTAGTGTCGTAAATGCTGAAATTACATTGTCTACATTAGAAAGATAAACTTTAGAAATTTAATTTTAAAAATTTAAATTTAAATGTTAATTTCTTTCTCTTTACTAGCTATTGTGAGTTAGGTTAAATTGTATATTGTCCTCCTATTGTCTTTCTATTAATTGTTGGACATATAAATACAATTTTACAAATCTTTATTCCATGCAAATATAGGTAACAATCATAAAACCAAGCTACACCTTTGCTAACTTCCTCACAACTTAATTTTTTACTCTCTATATTTCCCTTAAAACTTGACAAGAAAAGTAGCTACTTGAGACAACTTTTGTTTAAAGACAAACAATTTTTCTCTTAAGATGGTATATTTCAAAAATAAATACATGACAAGATGCTAAAATGGGATCGTAGGCTTTCTAACAATAGAAATATTAAACTATAACTCCTTAATCAAACTAATGTCAAGGCTTAAATTTGATAGTCAACCTTGGTTGTCAAGCAATTTTCTTATGAATGTTATCTATTCAACAGTGCCTTTGAAATAATATGACATATTTTAGTATAAATAAATTCTAGAAAAACTAAATATATATATCATCATATATAAATTTTGACAGTTTGTCCAAAATCTCTCCTTTCATATGATACAGCTTTTCCAAATTTTAGTTGTGTTTTATAGCTAAAATGTCTAAATACAACTATACAACTGTCAAATTTAAGCCTTGAATATCACATAAAGTAATATTTAATACTATACAAACATAAATAAATGAGATTTTATTTCCCTTTTTTAATTTTGGCAGATGTGAATCTCCATTCGTATATTTTATATAAGTGGAGAGCACAATACAAGTTTTCAAATTCACCATTTCTATTCTTAAATAAATACTATTTTCAAACAAGAAAAAGTTATAAATTTATAAAGCTTGCATAGTTATCTTAAAATTATGATTGAGTGATGGACTACAATTAATATTAAATTATTTTTATACATATTTGAGGTCATATAATATTATAAATATTTAAATTAAAATGTGTATGATTTATAGTCAAATACATATGATTTCATATCATTAAAATATTTGATTGAAAAATATTTTAATTTAATTATTATAATATTGTATTCAAAAAGGAATTTTGTTTTGTTTAATACTCAAAATAACCTAAATTAGATTATGTTGATAGATCTAAGTTTCATTCAACTTTACTCATAAGGCAATTTTATTGTTTTGACTTTTAAGCCTATTTTTATGTTTAATTTCTACACCTTTGCTTATGCTTTAAGCTACTACACACTAACAAGTGTCATGTAGTGAGTAGTCCCTACCATTGTAGAATTTTTGAAAGTAGATATAATAGTAAGTGTTGCTAACAATTAGCCTATGTTGTTGCAACATGTTTGAAAAATTGCCTACAAATATTGCTTTTGAAACCCCTTGCCACAAAAAATATAGTGCACATCCACACCATTCACTAGTTCTTAATGTTTAACAAAGTCCAACAAATATCTTATAAGTGCCAAAAAACCACATGTAAGTGATGGGCTAAAACATAGTTATTAAGTAGTGTATTGTATAATTGGAGAGTTGAAGAACAAATTCTCTATTTTGGACAAGTTTGGTTGAGTTGATGATCTATAACATAAGCTAACCTTGCCTACACTTGCTGCATATTTTAGATACTAAATACCATATTTTAATTAAAGTAATGCTTCACATTCATACACCCTTCTTACAATGCTACAATGTGCATGCTAAACTAATTAAGTCTATTCTCACTCATGAACCAAGTGTTTGATTCAAAAGTATATACGTGGAATAATACCTTACAAACATGCTATTTTTTTTGTAGAAGCCTATATTTTAGGTGGAAGAGATTCTAGAGAAGCATGCTTTAGGTTAGCTAATGTACAATGGCCTTGTCATATTTCATAAGCTACCATCATATGTGGAAAAAATTGGCAGGTTGCCCATTCTATTATGCATTTGAATCTCGACTACATATGAAAAACACAACATAAATTTGAGGTTCAAAATCCAATGACATTACTTTCCATTGTGTTAACATTGTTTCCATTATTTGTTTACTTAATTTAATTCCAAAATGAAAATAATAATAATAATAGATAATTTAGGCAACAAATCTCACTCACTGTAATTGTTAACTATCTATGTGTGAGACAACACTATTGCTAACATCAACCAAATCATTAGTGTAATACGTGACCTAATTGTTGATCGAAATAAATCAAAACAAACAAAAAAAAGATTGCAGAAACTAAAAATAGATTGAAAGACACAATCATAGAGAAGAACACATAAACTTTTAATGTGGTTCACCAATAGGCTACGTCCACTATCGAGCACGGGAAAAATCTTTATTGAATTCTATTTTCTCGTACACCATATGCTATAGCATAAACTCACTTCATTCGAGAGAGTTTTTACATTTTTATGTTTAAATAATAACATGCCTTCAAGAAGGAAGGCAAAGAGACATGGTAAAGAAAATGGCAAAAAGAACAATTGGGATTCACAAACCCAACAATCTCCCACTTGAAACCCAATGAGTGGTGCAACATACCAGACATTCCCCTAGTTGGTTCTTATTGTCACTTCTTCAGAAAGCCGAGAGAAGCTCTACAAAATTTGAACTTCTCCCTTGGTATTGCCTTCATCAAAGCATCTGTCGGGTTCACTTTAGTATCAATTTTCTCCACCTGCAGCTTACCTTCATCAAGAACATGTCGAATGAAATGATATCTCAGTTCTATATGCTTGGTCCTATTATGAAAAATAGAGTTCTTAGCCAAGTGAATAGCGTTGTTACATTATCATAGAAGAAGGTGAAAATAGTGTTAGGAACCCATGTTTGACCCTTCTCTTTACTTTGTTAGTATATTACATTTGGATGCATATGCCTTGTAAGTCATCCCATGAGTATATTGTATTAGTATATTAGATTTGGATGCATATGCCTTGTATGAGGTTTAAATTTGAGCCAAATTACTTCAATAGTTATAGATTTGAACCTTGAACTTATAAAAAAATAAAATTTAAATTTAAACATTGCTCACCATTTCACTAGCCATTATAAATTGACTTAGCACATGTTTTATTGAATCATGGGCTTAATATTTGTATTTAAAGACACTTGCTCACTCATTTGAAATCATCAAAGGATTGTCATCTAGGACTTACAAAAAAGCATGCTAGCATTATCGATAGAGCACTTATAAGATAATTCTAGTAGCATTTGTCAGAGCAATAAATCATAAAACATCATCATAGGTCTATTGCACACTATTTTGTTCTCTTTGATCTTTCATTAAGAGTTTTACAAACAATCTATATGCTGTCAAACTGAGTAGGAATTGAACCTCATAATTCAACAAATTACCCAAATGTGTTCCTAAACACTACAAATTCCAACTATCCACATTCTACGAGATCAAATCCATGAGTTTCGGCTTAGTTTGCACACAAGTTCAAGTTCACATTCACAAAGATCAATTATGCACTTGCATAGGTGATCCAAAGTGATCATAGTCAATTTGTTGAATTCAAGATCTTCATTTGAGTCAATCATAAAAATCTAGCACCTTGGTGAATAATTTTCTTACATATGCCATGCAACACATCTCCATCATCAGATTTTGAGCTAAGTATCCTATTTAATTTATTTAATTTTCCCATTTAATTTCACGAATTTCAATTATCAATCCCAACTCATTTATATAGGTTAATTGTATTCTTAATTGAATGCATTTTTTCAATTCACCTAGATAGATTTAATTTAAGGCATTTTATTTTCTTAACACTTATATTTGATGATTGTATTAGTGTAATGATAAAAATGTAGTGTAGACCAAACTATTAGCATAAATTATATAATTAATTAGGCAAGACATTTCTACGAAATTCATAATTTGACATCCTAAGTTACATAGAGAAAAAAGTATTCTAGGGATGCTAAAATTTGTAAACACTTATAAAATTGTGAGATCTTAATAATGATTAGGGAGGAACTAAGTAACTTTTATAATGTAAAATTTCTCAAGCATGGACTAGGTTTGAGCCACTACCTTGCCACCCAATAATAATCTCCCCTCCAAAATGACCACACCAAAAAATCATTAATTATGACAACTTATGCTCTATTCTATCTTTTTTCATTGAATATTAGAATACATATTTTGCATTCCAATTTAAATGTAATTGAAGTTTTTTAAAAACTTTTACTGTTAAATAATTTTCTTAGCTTGATGCAGAATGCCTTATAAGTTGATGTGACATACTTAAAAATGTAAATTGAAAAGCCATATTCCCAATTAGGAAAGTTGTGCCACTATATTTGTGTGAAGAAATATAATAAGGACCTAAATCTTCTAGTGTTCTCAAGGTAGATTAAAATTGGAGTGGCCACAACAAGAGGGCCTCATCCTTTTTATTGAAAAGATTTAACTTGAATCTTTTAGTTTGATTAAAAGGACAATGTTATGTGAAAAATGTTAAAGTATGTGTTATTAACCATATTTTTATAACTTAAAATATATTTTTTAATTTCTTAATTCTTTGTAAAAATTGGAAGTGTGATCTCTATTTGCAAGAGGTAGGTAATAATTTTTATTATATATTTTCATGTAGTGGTTGCATTACTTTGTATTGATTATATCTATTTATTTATAAGATTTAATCTATCCATGTGTATATAGGATATGTTCCTTGCATCAATAGAGACATCAGCAACTACATTAGAATGGGCAATGAGTGAGTTATTGAGAAACCCAGATGTGATGAAGAAACTACAAGAAGAAATTGAATTTGTAGTAAAAAATGATGAGAAGATAACATTTTCTCATATTGTGAGTATGGAATACTTGCAATGTGTAGTGAAAGAGACATTATGATTATATCCAGTCCCCTTGCTCAACCACCATGAATATACTAAGCCTTGTATTGTGGAAGGACCTCATCATGACTATTTGATACCAAAGAAAACAAGGCTTATCATTAATGCTTGGGCAATAGGAAGAGATCCAAGAGTATGGAAAGATCCCTTAGAATTTAAGCCTGAGAGATTTGTGGGTAAAAATCTTGATTTAACAAGAGATCCAGAATTAAGGATTATTCCTTTTAGTGCAAGAAGGAGAGGTTGCCCTAGTACTTCCATGGCCATTGCCAATATTGAGATTGCATTAGCACACCTCATTAACTACTTCAATTGGAGAAGTGAAGGAGAGTTTGACATGAAAGAATCTTTTGGAATCACCATTCCTAGAAAAGTTCATGTCTTTGCTATTCCAACTTGGAGGTTAATAGTGAATGCACCTTCTTGCCTCAAAATTTAATTACTATAAAAATTGTTCACTACATAATTTTCACTTGAATTATGTCAAACATCACCATTATAAATAAACATTCTTCTCATTATGAGATGAATGCAAACCATAAATGTATTTCAATATTGTTGATTTCATTATTTCCAATATATTACTTCATCTTTATACCTATTTTACTTAATATACTATGGTTCAAAACATAATAAATTATCTCTTTTATAACAAGTTTATAGGTAAATTTTGTGTCTTATTTGTTCCTATGAGAATTTATATTTCTTGTCACTATTTAGATGGGTCATCAAGTGATTGATATTCATATATGTTGAAGATTATTGTAAATTGAATATACTATTTTAGTTACAATAATTTTAATTAGTATGCATCACTAAAAATTTATTATTTCTAAATATATTGTGGAAATTATATGTATGCTATTTTGGATTATTGTCTTATCCTTTATAATCTAGAATTTTTATTCTCCCTCAAATGTTAATTTATAGGAAAATTATTTATTTAACTAGTAGCTTAACTCCAATATGGAAATAAACATAACAAATACTTACATACGATTCACACAGGTTTAAAATGACAAAATAGAACTAGATAGTAGAGAAGAGCCCATAAATTTGTCATGTTTTTAGTTAAATAGATAAAAAATACTTATAACACTTTTCTTCTTCTCTCATTTGAAATCCTTTATAATCTAGAATTTTTATTCTCCCTCAAATGTTAATTTATAGGAAAATTATTTATTTAACTAGTAGCTTAACTCCAATATGGAAATAAACATAACAAATACTTACATACGATTCACACAGGTTTAAAATGACAAAATAGAACTAGATAGTAGAGAAGAGCCCATAAATTTGTCATGTTTTTAGTTAAATAGATAAAAAATACTTATAACACTTTTCTTCTTCTCTCATTTGAAATCCACCTTAAGGTGAATTGGTTGTTAGTATATACTATTTAAAAATGCCTAAGAATTAAATATTTGATAACAACCCGTTACCCTTGTTTTATTTATAAACTAATAGTTTCTTTGTTTCTTATTTGAAATCTACCTTGTCATAAGGTGAAATGGTCATTAATATATTTTATTAATAAAAATATATATTAATCAAATAAGGCCATATAGGTCATTATTACAAGAGAGATAAATGAATTAAATAATTACAAATATTGGCCTTTTCACATTCAATTAGCTAATTTCAAAATTAGATATTTTTTCATAAGAGACATTTTCATTTCAAATGACAAATTCATAACATTTCCATAAATCATTTTTAACATTTTAATTTCTTTTCAAAAATGCAATTAAATATGTTTCCATAGCACCTTATTCTAAGGCAAATATAAATTAAAATCCATAAAACTCTTTTTTACTCAATAGCATTTTAGTTATTCCACAAACACTTTGTAACCATTACAAATACATGTTATCAATTAGATATGCACCCTATTCTAAGCTACCAACTTAGCTACCTATTGACACATGGGAACACTCCTAGCCCTGTGGGTTGCCTAAACTTGGAGTGAACCTCTAGAGTGAGCTGGTTCTCCTAATGAATTTTCTAATCTAAATGATTGGCCAAGGAAAAGGGTGAGAGGATGAATTGAAATGAAATCCTAAACTCTAACAAATAATACTCCTAAACTCTAATCTATTTGAATACTTCCACCCACAAACAACCTTTCAAACATAAACTTTGATAGCCTCACCTAAAACATACAATTCAAAAGTAATTTATATGAAGGTTCAATCTAAACACAACATACAACTAGAATCATATGGAATATCTACACATAGTTTTACAACAATGAGACATAACAAGGGACATAATATTATGGTCACAATGAAACATTGAATGAAAATTGCAAATATGAATAAAAAAGATGAAAGTAGGAATGATCTGCTATATTGAAATGAAAGGAGTACATGAAAATCTGAAACTTTGACTCAAAAATATGCCTACAAACTCTCTACCTATGATCAAGAGAGAAGAAACAATAATATCAACTGACTCAGAAAAAACAAAGTTTTCGCCAATATATGCCTGCCAAAAAGATCTCCAAGAGAAAATCTTTGGGAAAAGCTCCTCAAAATAGTCATCCTAAGCCATGTTCGAACTCCTAGAAAAAGCCACCAGAAAAGCCTCTAAACTGCCTCCAAATAGATTACAAAAGCTGCCAAAAACTCCTTCAAGGTGGTCCCACCAAAAAACATGCTTTATCTTCTCAATAAAGGTTCCATTTTGTCTATATCTTCCCAAAAGAAAGAAAACTCAAAATAGAAAGATTTCATTTTCTTTACTTTTCTTTAACTGCATAAATAACAAATATTTAAAAGCAATTTATAGGATATTGCTTTAAATATCATTTTACGATGATTTACAGTTTTATATCCTTTCTCGACTTGATTTTTTTGCAAAAATATTACAAGGATTTTGATTTACTATGCCAAGTATAATACATCCATGGACATATGATTTTCTATAAAAATCATAAAAAATATGAAGGCATATTAAATGATTTGGAAAAATAAAAGCCTATAAGGCTTAACCCTCAAATGACCTACAAAAAAAAAATCTATAAGGGCATGTGGACCTGTAGTTTATCTTTCAAATGTAAATGAGAGCTCTAAAGGCATAAAGGCAAAAGAGCCTAAGGCATATGACATATGTGTTTTAGTCCATTTTCAATGGTGATCAAATAAACCCTTTTGAAGCAGAATGCCTAGGCAATAAACATGTAAAGGGACCTAAGGGTCATAATATTCTAAGTCATGAGGACTTAACAAATGGAAGGTGGACTACAATACCATGATGGGTATTAATTAGGCATGGAAAAAATAAAAAATTGATGTGACAAAAAGCCCCATCAAACTTAGGGCATTTTGTAAACCCTAAAACAAAACATTGATGCCCTAGTTTCTTGGCTCATTCCACATTGCAATCTTTTGGAAATTATGCTCTGCACACCACCATGGGGTAGGGTTTGAACTGGAACAATCCTCAATTCTCTGGCACCTTCTGATTGACTTTGATGAAGATCTTGCAGGAAAATACAAGGGTAAGTTATTATGAATCTTGAATTTGACATTTTCCTCTATCTTTTTGAAGTAATCTGGCCCTACAGGCTGCGGCTAAGACTCTTTTCTAATGTATTTCATCTTTGTTTATATACTGGCAAACCTTTCCTTCATATCTAAGGCCGACATAGGAAATTTTATCAAAGCTTTCAGTTTGTGATTTCAAAAGGATTCTCCCACAATGGCAAAAACTTTGTAAGCCTCCATCATTCAAACATCTGTATTTTCCTTATCATCTACAAAAATTCTCTATTCGATCCCATAATGAACAAAATAGATGTTTTGGTTTAATCTCATGCCTTGACTTTGTGTAAACTTTATAGAAATCAATGGCTGTGGCATCATCCATTTCCTGAGTATTCTTTTTATTTTTTGCATTTTGCTCAAACTTCTCCATCCTATATCTGATATTTCATGGTGCAAATTGATATGGGTTTTGTCATTTATGAAGAAAAATGCATTTTTGGTTTGCATGAGGACAGTTACCTCACAATACCCTCTTAATTTGCATTCTATCATATGTATGCACTTCCTTAGACTACATACCTTTGTATCTTAATCAGTCCCATGACTGAGGGGGCAACTTGTTTCCTCTTCACTTAGTCTTGCGTCCATACTCATGTTCACTATCTACCTTTATCATGACTGGCCATTGTTTTTTTAAACAAGGACTATTCCTCATGATGATTTGTTGATCGTCCCCTTAAATATTTCTTTGTCATGCTTCATACTTGTTACTATCTTGACATGGTTGTTACTGTTTCTATGAATGATTGTCTTTATACTTGTCTTTAGACTACACCTTGGGACCTTTAATTGACCGTGTCATCTTCAACATATTCTACTAGACATATAACAAGAAACTTAAAATAATGGCAGAGGATATAACTTGTCTAATACCCTACCACACTACTGATAAACTGTTTGATACTGCTAAATAGTAAATGCAAACTCTTACACAACTTCACATCTGTTGTATCCTGTTTCTTGATCTTGTAGATGCACAATGAGATTTCATTCTTTCCTTACCATGATATAATGCATTTTTTTTCTTGATATCCTATGCTCATACAGTTATGCATTTGGAATGATCTCATTCAATCTGAGATATTGCATATATTCTTTCTATCTAGTTTATTGTACCCTATCAAATGCATTCTCATTCATACCATATTGAATGGTTGTGAGTCCTTTATTTCACTATACCATGAATATTTCTGAGTACAAATTACAACTGTATCTTCATGGCATCAGTTTGATCACTCATATGGATGCACTTAGCATGTTTGCATTTGATCACTATATCTATATGGCTTCCCTCCACCTTGGGTCTTCTTAGAGGTGGTGCATGCATCAGTTCATTGATGATTATTCCAAAACTGTTATGACAATCACCTTACTATTTCTGCTCCTTTCAAGACTATTAATGATGTTCCTTGATGTTTCTTAGGCTATAAAACTCTTGCATATGATAGTCACTTTCCATTAGCATATTGAGATATCACAAGCTTATTACTCATTTGTGGTTCTCACTTCACACTTGAATTAATAGTCATGAATGAGCAATAATCTTGAGGCTCTTGTAATTAGTCAATGAGTTACTCCTTGAGTTGAAATGTTTGAATTTCTTCTATACCTGCATAGGAAACAAACATGTTAGTTTAAAACAATGGAACTCAATGATTGTTTCATTTATTCAAGCTCTCTTGCATATGGATGTTTTGATATCTGGCATAGTACAGCATAGGCAATATATTATGTTTCTGCTAATATGCACATAGGAAACCATATCCAGAGCTCTAACAATCCCTCTTGTCATGTATAGGTTCATTCAGAGATCGGGAGTGAGGAGGAACCAGCTGCAATGAAGATCAACCAAGACCCCTAAACAAGCAATGATGGATATGCCCTTTTCCTTCTTATCTTCATATGCATAGTGTATTTCCTATGTTTACACTAGTTTAGCTATTCCCACAGCTTGTGTGGGACATTTGGTCTATCATGTTTTCATTCAATGCAATGTTTATTCCATTTGTATCTCATTTTTAAAATTGAATGATCATTGTAATGAAATGAAATAACTTATATCACTAATGAATACTCTGTAATGAAATGAATGATGAACTGGTTGTCTCTCTTCTATTAAACAACTAAACTCCAAACTGAACACTTTCCTTCATGAAACACCTTGTACTAAAACAACTGAACTTTTATCATAAACTTTAATATGTGCAAAGGTTTAAGCAAAGTAGAAATGAATTGAAATCTTTCACCTTAAAATGAACAAAGGTTTCAGCTCGGCCAATTTGAGCTATAGGAGAAAATTTGGTAACAATACTAAACAAATAAAAATAAAAGAAGAGATAAGTGACCTACATAAAACAATTGTATGGTTCTTATGAGTTGTTATAACATAGGAATCCAAAATTGACACTAATTTAGATAAGAGATTCATAGGGCTACATAGGGCATATAATGGAACTCATAGTTGAGTAAAACAGGGAATTCAAATATAAAGCATTTACCCATGCTAATCATCTCTAGATTAACCACAATTGGGGAACTTATTCCTACACACTCAATTAATCATCAAGTATATTTGCATAGTACAATGATAGCCAAAGCACAACATATAAATTTAGCCAACATGATACAATGAATAAGACAATATGAAATAACTACATTTTACTAAATATCATTAATGACTAACATGATCTAGATGTCAAAGATATGAATCAATACTCCACAATACTGAACCAAATAATAGAATCATTCACATATAAATTGAAATAGTGAAGCTAGAAAACTAGTAAAGTTTAAGCATATAAACTCACAACATATGAAAGCAACATACATAATAAAATATCTTGATGGAAACACAAAACATCATTAGTAAATATGGTATGTATGGGTGAGTGCGAGATCATGATAGGCCAAATAGTGGCAATGTCAAAAAAAGCTTGTTGCATGAAAAAGTGCTCACATTTAGAATTATATTTAGATTTGAATGGGAAAAGTTTTACAATTTCTAGCTCAAATATGGATTGCCTAAAACTTTTCCTTGGGATTATCTTAAATTTAGGCAAGTGAGAGTCCTAAAACTTGCCAAGGAAACATTCAAAACCACCCATTTAGTGTTATCTTGAAATTTTCCATGATTTCATCCTTGAAGTTAACATATTTTTTGTATATAAATTCAATAAAACAAAAAGGGTTTGCAGAGAAAACTACCATGATTCTAATAATATAATAGATGCTTTATTATAATTTTAATAGGTAATTATTATTAACTTTTTACATACATTGTGTTTGATTTTATGATGGATATACATATTTAAAAACACTCATAACTTTCAAACTAATTATCCTCTTTTAAATCCAAAAGATGTGTCACATTTAGGATTTATTGGCTATGGATTAAAAAAATAAGTTTTGAATTTCATATTTTGTCGACCAATTTAGGTTGGTTGGAAAATTATTTTTTAGTATATTTGAAAAGTCACAGTAAAAAAATCAAATAATTATTTATTTATTAAAATAATTCAAAAAATATATGTCACATCTACTCATGTATCCTTTACTTAAATTAAAAGCTTGGGGAAAAAATAACTTATTTTTCTTATACTTAGGTTGGCCAAAGTGGTGCTTACTTTTTACATTTTTCTAAAAAAATTAGTAGTGCCTCATTGAAATATTCAATTTTCACCAAACTCAGTTTAATTTTTTTTAAGAGTAGTAGCTCATCAACTATATTCAATTTCCTATATAAATTCTATTACTACCTATTTTTAGATTGTGTCAATAACTTTTTGAATTCTTGAAATGAGGTTACTTAAGTCTATTTTTAACATTTTCATTGCTACTTAGGGGTATTGTTTGGCCCATGATGATCCTACACTCACCCCTATATCAAAATAGAAAAAAACAACAAAATAGGGCACATACACTTATGGGACATACATCCCCCTCCCCTAAAACTATGATTATTCCTAGATGCCTACAAAAGGGTGTGGATAGAGAACCCTCAACTACTTTGCATTCTCGCAAGTAGTTGTTGTCTCATCATAGCAATCCCAATAGACCCTTACCTAATCTATGTCTTGTCCTCAAAGGCTTAGACTCTAATGCTATAATATAAGAATGGACTCAAATATATTTGCCTACCCTCCTCAAATTGCAAGTAACCCCTATCAAGAACATTCATCACATCCAAAATATATGACCTCAAGATAGAAACATGGAAAATGTCTTGGATGCAAGAAAGACTTGGTGGCAAGGTAAGTTGATAATTAATAGGATGAATCCTTTTATATAATGGATTAGTCTCTTATGCAGTTGCACTCACAAAAATACTTGATCTCCAAATGAAAAATGTCAATCTAACCTCTTGACATCAACATACTTATTATGTCAATCTTAAGCAACCAAAAACTACTCCCTAATTCAACCTATTGCTCTATATCCTAAAGCATCTTTGGACCACTAGAAATTCAATCCTCTATCATATCCCATCTTAGTAGAGTTTGAAAATAATGGCCATATAAATCCTAATATAGCGCCATTCTAAGGGAACTATGATAACCATTGTTACACAAAAAATCAACAAGGTACAAATATTCCTCACACCTGAAGTATTGATCCATAACATACATATGGAGCATATCCTCTAGAACTTGATTCATTATCTATATTTGACCATTTGTCTCTAGGTTTTGTGGGTTTTCACAACATAGAAATTCAAAATCAACACTGATTCAAATCAAGAATTCACAGGGCTACATAGGGCACATCTTGCAATTTACAGTCAAGTGAGATGGGGAATTGAAACATAAATCATTTACCCAAGCTAACCATCTCTAGATTAATCACTATTAGGGAACCTATTCTTTCACATTCAATTAAACAACCAACATGATATAATCCATAAAGAAATATCAAATAACTCTGTCTGACAAAAATTCATCTATGACTAGCATGATTTAGATATCAAAGATACAAAATCAATTATCCATAATGTTAAACCAGATAATATAATTATAATAACATATAAACTAAAAATAGTGAAGATTAAACATTGCTAAAGTTCAAACATATAAAATCATAAAATATGCTTTCAAAATACATACTCAAACATCTAGATGGAAATGGAAAACATCATTGGAAAATATAGTATTAGCATCGAAATGGAACTAGATGGCAAGATAAGGTGCATACATTTATGGAACTTACACCTTATATTCTTTAAGAAGTAAATACAAATTATATAGTTAAAACACTACGCAATAGACAATACAAAAGCTATACTAGCAAGACTACTTGTTGACAAGTCAGAAATTACTATAATCAACTTATATGGACCAACTACTACAAAATTGTCTATACTAATCAATACTATTGACCAAGCATTAGTTGAGATACACTTCAATGAAAACGTACCAATTTTTGGTGACCTCAATATCAATATGAATGAATACAATGCAAATTTTAAATAAAATTAGAAGCATTCTTCAACAACAACAATATATATATATATATATATTTCTTACTCAACAACAATATCCCTTTATCAAGATCACTTATTGACCATGCTTGATCAAATAATAGTAAAACAAATATCAAATCTTCAAAATGGACATTTTATAGTGACCACAACACCATATATATTTTATTTGTTATTTCAAACACAAAAATGAAGATTGGCATAATAAATATATGTTAGAAATGAAGACAAACCACTACAATATGGAAATGTCTCCAATGTCCTTTTAAGTGGACAAGTTAATTATAAATAAATTTAGTTTATGATGACATTACCAAGAAGCTCCATCTCTTAGTTTGGTAGTAAGAGTAGAATGCTCTGCAATTATGAATGGAATGTGCCATTACCAAGCAAATCACAATAGAAGATTTAGGTAGAAATGGAATTCAAACAGATATTCTTCCCCTCCTAACATATTTCCATGATCCTCCTTTAGAGATGCAGAAGCTTTCCATAGACAAGTACCTTTGTTAAGGATAAGGCAATACAACCAGGAGATCCATAGAAGGAGTAAGTGACAAGCACTAGCTCCTCTGCCCTCACAAGATGAGATTTTCTGGAGACGATTTGAACACAAGACACAACAAAAAAGGGTGACCATCTTACATCAAAGAAATCCATATTGGAATACCTCCAACCAAGAAAGAGGGACTGTTAACAAGCACAAGGGAAAGACAAAAAAGAAAGGGAAAGTGGTCAAGAAAGGTGGTAAACAAAGAGTTAGGAAGAAATATCCAGAGAAGAAAACGGAGTATCAACATCCAAGAAGCTATGGGAAGCACTACCAGGATAGAAGATTGACTCCCAACAAGCCTCGGTACATCAAGAGCCATATAGACCTAGAAGTGTCGTTACAAATACCAGAGGAGCTCTACAAGTCAAGGAGAGACTGATTACAAAAAAAGACTGTAATAGGTAAAATTTCAAAAAGATTTTTTTTTATGATTAATTTTTAGAGTTGAGTTGTGTCTAACTGGCCCTCTCCAGTAGAGTTAGTAGAGCTAGGAAAGGGTTTCTTTGTAGCAACCTTCTCCAATAAGGAGGACTATGAGATAGTAATACAAAATAATGAATGGACATTTCAAGGAGATATACTATAGTACCAACCTTGGAAGCTAAATTTCAACCCATAAAGAGAAAAATTGGGAGGCTTCCCCTATTGGGTGAAAATTTCCGATTTTGTGGTTTGCCATTTCTCCTGTCCATGCTCAACAGCCTCCTGAGGAGAATGAAGATGATTATGTTGCTCTCACTAGGTGGGAGCCAATCGGTGATACTACCCCTGGAGATGTTTGGGGGAAGCCTGATGTTAAGGATCCTCCTCCCTCTTCTAGCATAGCTTTAGCTACTTAGTTTTTATGTGGACTTGGTCCTTTCCTTTCTTTTTGTCTTTTGTGATAGACATTGATATTTGATATAATCGTGGACTATGTGGGTGGTGTCATCTATGACCCTTCCTTTTTATTTGTGAATATTGTACTATTCCTCTTTTGTTAATATAAAATTTAATAGGAAGTATTCATGGAAAAATGACACTTTACAAATAAACTAGCAGTTGTATGGGTGAACGCGCAATAGTTTTGCCGATAGGCATTTGTAAATTAAATGTTTTTTGAGAAGTGTTTGTGTTTGATGACTCGCTAGCATTACATTGTTTGAGAAAGGTAGTGTAATTTGTGATATATAGGCATTGCAAGGGAGTATCTATTTGTAAAGTAAATGTTTTTTTGAGAAGTGATTGTGTTTCATCACTTGTTGGCATTGTATTATTTAAGGAAAGTAGTGTAATTGTGATTTATAGGCCTTGCAAGGGAGTATCAATTCTCAGAATATAGTGGCTCCTCTTGCATATATTTATATAGTCATTTTTTAGCTACATCCTTCTTGAAATTGTCTATGGCATCAGTTGTCATGCTATGTTTTGCAATTTAGAAATATGGTTTTTTTATTACATTCTAATGTGTAATAAATAGCCATGTAATATTTTGAGTGACTACATACTACTACTATGACAAACCCTGAAACAAAATTGGACACACTGAGTGGATTGTTGAATATATTTTGTACATATATCTTTAAGAGGAGGGAATTTGTACTTTTCATTTGGTTCATATGTTTTGGAGTATATTTTAGCCCCATGTTTGTCAAATAGTGGAAAGCACTATTGAAACTTTAATTGTATAGAGAAATCATTATTGTTCTCTAAGTAGTGTCATTTTGAAAAGTGTTAGGAATGTGGAGACCACATTATATTATATGGTTGACCATGCTTGTTTTCTAGTGTATCTGTCTAGTTTCCTCCATTGTTTTGAGAGTGTATTAAAATGTAATTGGTAGCCTCTGAGTAATTTTATGGTGTAGGGGCACCCAAGTTTTCATGCCCAAGAGGCATCAAAAAGTGAAATTTTGTTGTGCTTGAGTCAATTTCATGTAATAAGGTCTTATAAGACCATTTCATAGGTGTTTGAGTTAGTTTAGAGTCATTAGCAGTCATTGGGAGTCTTTGTGAATCAACTTTGATGTTTTGATCAAATATTGTAAAAACACCCTTGTACACTCTTGTAAACAAAGGGCATTAGGGTTAACTTTGATGAGATTAGTTGATAGTCGGTTGGGTAGGTGTTTTGGATGGAAAATCTATGTAAGGGAATGATACACATGATGAGGAGGGTTGTTGAAACATTTTGAATGAAGGAAAACTTAGTTTTATTCACTTTCTAACTTTTTTTTTCTAGAAATCAGACTGTATTTTGCATGTTTGTACAGACTTTATAGACTGTACAGCCCTAAAATTAGTTGGAAAAGTTAGAGTGCACTCTTACCTTTCTAATGCAACTAGTTTGATAAATTTTCATTGGATTTTGTGCATTTTATAGCATTTTTGGTAAAATCTGTCATAAACCCTACCTAGGGTTTCTAGTGAGTAAGAATAATTGATGGACAAGGTTTCCACCATTCAAAACCCATGAAACCTAGTGGAAACCTCTATCCTAATCCCACACACATGACTACAAGATGACTAGTCTTGGGTTGCACGTGTGAAGGAGTTAGTTCTGACTGTGTGTTTAGTTTTGCACAGAAATAGCCTTAAAACCCTGTTTTGCTCTTTGCTTTGACAAATGTATGCATTGTTGGTTCATGTTTGATTGGGTGATCATTGGAATATGTTGGAGGAGGATTATACATGTCAGGGGAGTTGTATACATGTCAGAGTACCTTCAAGAGATGTTAGTTCCTTTCAAATTGTATGCATTGATAGTTGCATTGCTGAAATTAGGCTTGGTCAAGAAGCGGGACATTCAATTTTTGAGCCTTTCAGTATAAAATAACCCTATCTAATTTTTAGATATGTTGAATAAAGCTCAAATAGGTATCTAAAACTGTGTTCACATTTTTGATATCATATCTGTACGGAAAGTTATGATGGAAAAACCAGTTTGGAAAGGCTATAAGGAGAATGAGGCTAGTGAATGAAACCCTGACATTCGAATGCTTAGAGATTGAAAGTTTAGTTGTTTGATTTTTTTTAGAGTTGTCCATGCCTTCTCTACATCAAATTGGTATCAAAGCCCAAGGATCTGGGCAAGATATGTTTTTTTTTGGAAGTTTGTGTATTGTCTTTTTGCAGGTTGAAGGAAGAGCTTGGGTATCAAAAGACTAGGCCAAGGGAAAGGAAAGGAGCCTAAGGTAAGGTATCATGAAGACAAGAAGAACCAAGGTGAAATATGTTGGTGTATTAGTTATAGTATTACATTATTTATACGTAACTACATCTTTTGGTTACGTTAGTTGCACTATATAGTTACTCTATAACTGTTGTATTAACCAACTACACTGTAATATATATCCGTGTTGTATCCGCATTCTTCATAAAATAAACTATAACATTCTCTTCCTATTTCATTTGGTGTCAGAGCAATGTGATCTTTACTGGATGTGATCATCAAGTTTGTGCAGTATCTCTAGCCTGCTTCCATTGCCAACCTGTGTGACTATTGTTAGAAGGGTTGGTTGTAATCAAGGTGGCGATCCACAGCAGTGAAGTTCAACAAAACCACAGGAATGGAGATTGTGTTTCTGTTGATAACTGAGAGGGGGGGTGAATCAGTTATCCTAATTATTTCTTCTTTTTGAACTTTCTTATTAATCAATGCAACATCAATTCAAATAAGCAAACATTACCATGAAATGAAAAACACATGACACAGTATTTTTGACGTGGAAACCCTATTAAGGGAGAAAACCATGGGGTGATTAACCCAAAGATTATTCTCTGTTAGAAGAATAAGGAAATACAAAAATGACACTTGCCAATTAGGGCTCACTACCTGAGCACACTGCTCACAAAGGAGGCACACTGCCTACAAGGAGACACACTGTCTCCAAAAGAAGGTTATACAATACTTGAACTGATTTGAAGCATCCACATATGCTAGAGTTCAGTTCCGGTTAAGCTCAATACACTGATCTGCTACACTTCATCTTTCTTCTTCCCATATGCTGCTTTCCTTTCACATACTAGACCTTTCATACTATTTCTTCTCTGCTCTGCTTTTCTTCGCATACCACATAACACTACAACACTTCTCACAACTAAATCCATCCTATATATATATCCGCACAAGTGATTTCATTATCTTTCTAGTTGGCATCCGGAATAGTCAATCTTCTCACAAACTTTGTTCTGTCGGCTAAATCCTTACACATCAAGTAATGCAGATCAAGTATATGCTTGTAAAAATCATTAATCATGTCGGCCAGACATGATTCATGCCTTCATAACCTTTACCACAATCAGTAACACATCCAGAAAGTAGTCTGATGTTCTATCAGTCAATTCTTCCTCTGTTCACACTGTCACTCTGGAATCCGGTACTCAACTATTCATATCTTTTTCCTCATCCATCACTGAAGGCTAAATCCTTGGAGTATACCACTCAAGGTAGTCTTCTTGACTTCGCCAAATCCAGACTTCACCAAGATACTTCCTCTGAGAGATCGAGACCTGTCTGTCGGACCTTGCCACATGCTCTGTTCTTGTTTACCGGACCACAACATTCTTCACTCTGACTTCTGGTAGAGACACACCATGTCCTGCGGATGTGTGGGATGAACTTTGTTGCCATTAATGACAACAATCATGAATCCATATAGTGTCTCTTGCCAACAATCTCCCCCTTTGGCATTGATGGCAACACTTAGTGAAAAATGACTAAGTGTTTACACTATGCTCCCGCTTGGCTGATGCTCTATTTTTTATATACATTTTCTAAAGCTCCCCCTTAGTTGTATTCCTCATTTTTCACTGCTCCTCACTCCCCCTTTGACATCAATGGCAAAGGGTAGGGTCCGCACACCAAAATTTTCAAAAATTTACTATACTTAGCCATATATTACATATTCATATAAACTAAAGAATGTCTACAAAGGATGTCTTCAATTGGATGAGTTCTGTAGCCCAACTTTGCTTCATTCTATCCAAAATTGAAATGTGACCACTCAATAAAAATGCAAAAGCTTCTGCCCTCTTAAGATCTGTTGGATCATTGGTTTGGGCGGTAGTCTGAGCATCACTTATGGCCTCTAACTTAGGGACAATGATCCTCCTAAGTTCACCCATCCGGCTGATCATGTTCTTCCTCTCCTTTTCAAAATTCTTTATTGCATTTGAGATTGCAATAGACTGACACTCTTGATTTGCTATAGAGGATGTGAGACGATCAAAGCTTTGAGACAGACTTAGTAGTTTATCCTCGTGCTCTTTTATTTTCTTGTCAATCTCCACTGTTACCTTGGACCAGGAGATACAAAATTTGTACATTTCACCGCCATCCTTAAGAACATTTTCTAAGCTCTTTATCCCAATGTTCATGTTTCTCCTATCATTAGTGATTAATCCTTGCACCTCTAAGAACCTTTTATCCAAAAACTCCTTTCGGACCTTTTCTTCAGCTGATTTTTCTAGAGAATCAAAATGTGTACTAACACCACTGACTAAGGTTTTGAGATTACCGGAAGAGGAGGCTAAGGGATCTTTCTGAAAAGATGGCATGATCTTTTCCAATACTCCGGATGTAGCTTCAATCAACTCACAGTCTTCCATATGAGACTTTAGGAGTTTTTCATTAGCCTTAGCATTTGCAAATGAAGCTATCTTCATTGTCTGTACCGGAGAAAGAGAATCAAAATTGAATGGACCTTGTAGAAGCTCCGGTTCATCAATCTCCATTGTTTCTTTGCTCAAAAATTCTTGGACAGTTTGTGCAGTCTCTTGCCGGAGACAGATGTTTCTTCTCTTCTGCAGTCTTGGAGCTGTCCTTTGGAGTTTTCTCTCCTCCTACAATCCCACCACTAGCAGTTGTGGTTTTCTCTGCTAAAGTCTTCTTTCCTTCTGCAATCTTGGCACTCTCATCTTCTTTTTCCTTCACCTCTGCTTCTTTCTCCTGTGATTTCTCTTCTCCTTTAGATCCGAAGACTATAGGGGAAATCAGAGGAGAAATGTTTATCTGGTCAGGGCCTACTTCTTCTAACATTTTCTCAAGAGTTTCTTCTGCAACATTTGTGGTGGAGGGGTCAATACCCAAGTCCTCTATGATAGGAAGATTAAATCTTTTGAAGGTTTTCCAGAGAATCTCTTCAGTGTCCTTGGCTACCTTGTCCGTCTCACCAAGCATAAGCTGATTCATCCTTGCAGTCTTTGAATACCATGTTCATTATCTTGGGATCAATTGAAGGATATAGCTGAATAGCTATCTGTTCCTGAATCTCAAGGTCTTTTGCCATGGCATTGGTCTTTCTCATTTCCAACTCCTTTTCTAAGCTCTTAGGAATTAATGAGATGATTTCAATAAAAGCCTTATTGTAAATGTTCAAGAACTTAACTGTGGCTTCCTCCAGAATCTTTTTATCTGCTTCATTGTATTCATCATAGAATTCTGTTAAGGGTTGCAGGTTCCCATCCACTGTGACTACTTTAACTACATCCTCTAAGGAGAGAGTGGGTTTTTCAATAAATTCCTCTTCCTTCTCTTCCTTGTCTTGTCCTGTGGAAGGTTTACCGGATCCTTTCTTCTTCTGTTTCTTTATTTCCTTTACCCCCTCATCTGATTCAGTTTCCTCTTCATCTCTTTGACTTGCATAAGCCCTGGTGGCTTTTATTTTAGACCTTTTCTCTCCTTTTTCGGATGACTGACCTTCCAGTTTTGATGTTTTTAAGCTTTTGGTTGTGACAGGTGTAGATCCTTTTGATGATCTAGTCCGAGTTGAGGTTTCCACCGGAGTACTTTTCTTGCTTTTCTTTTCTGCCTCTTTCTTCTCTTCCTCAGCCTTTCACCTCTTTTCCCGGTTGGCATCAAGTGCCTCCTTTGAGATGCCAAAACCGTTTGCAACTTCCTCAACTTCTTTTCTTACCTTTCTTTTGATTTCTGGCTGCCTGAGCTTAGTGTGAATTTTCACACTTAGTTCTTCAAAGGTTCCAAATCTCTCTGCTTTTGGGTCCTTTGGTTGACTAAGCATGTGTTGGACATGCAATTCTACAATTTGTTCATCCACTTCATACCCCATAGGCATGATCCAGACTATCCTTGGCTCTACTGCCTCCATTAGGCATTGGTCAGTGTCTACCATGAAGCACACTGTATCCTTGTATTTTTCAACAAGAGACTGGGGAATTCTTTCTCTTGCTTGCATCATGCTCTAGAAGTTTTTGAAGTATCCCCATAGGGCTGAATTTCTTGCTTTAGCATCCCCAAGCCCATGCAAATAGTCTCTGATCTGGACTGCTACCAGTTTGTCATTCTCCCATACCCATCCATTTGATCCGGGCAACTCATTCATGAAGTAGAAAAACAAGCATAAAATTAATGCACCATATTTGAAAGAGTTTTTCTTATCCTTTTTGACCATTTGTATGTTTTCCATTAATTGGCTCAAAAGAAGTTCACAGAGATCATATTCGGCATTTTTCCTCAGTATCTCATAGGCTGTATATATTGCAGTTTCAGATACTGAATTCTCCCTACTAGAGTGATATATCTTGTAACCTATTATCATAGATGCAAATTTGATGTCTGGGTCAGTAATATCTTCAATAGTCATTGCCCTCTTATCAAACTTTGATCTGGTGGCCTCAGTTACAATGTTGTTTTTGATAGACTTGAGGATAGGTATCCCTCTGGAGGAGTACAAGCCAGTTACTGCCCTAATTGCCTCCTTTGTGATCTTGCAAGGTCTGTTTAGCCATAGGAAGTTATCATGCATCCTACTCAACATGTACCGGACCCATTCATCTTCTTCAAAGCAGGGGAAATGAATGAATTGATCAAAATGTTTCTCTTGGATGCCCTTATATTCTAGTTTAAGCTCAAATGAATCATCTAACAGTTGTTTGTGATAGATATCTCTTAGTTTGAATTCTCCAAATTCTTCAATACTTGCATGTATGTAAACCCTAATATCTTCAGTGTGCAACACGCCATGCAGAACACTAGAGAAGCCTCCTAGGGGATCTACCTCCAGGGATTTGTATGGATGTTTCTTGAATGTGGGGCGAGGTCTATCAGAGATCTTAACTATATTCGGAGTAGCCATTTTTTAAAAGATTTGCAGTGAGATATTGAAAACGGAAAATACCTTATGCGCCTTCAGTTACACGGAGTTGGTTGGATTGATTTCTGGATGTAATGACTTCTGCAAGTGATCTTTGATGAACTTGATGAATTTTGTTGCAGAGCTCCACTTTTCATTTCTTCTTGAGTGTAGAATGAGCAAGTGATTAATGAGAGATCCCTTATATTGCTCCGCAAACCCTAATGTCAGGTGCAATAAATGTTTGACCTACATTATTCTAGTTTTGCCTTATTCAGATGACTTGAAGAACCAGATCTGTTATGAACATCATGCGGATCTTCCAAACCATGAACAAATCGAGATGACATATCATAGGGACATCCCAAAAACTCTGACCAATCCACAGTATAGGACAATGCACTTCCGGATCACACCGGACCTTTTTGTGGCACTCTGTCACTCTGGAGCATCTCCCGAAACTAGTTTTACTTGATCGATCACAACTTCTTCATATCTTCATGTGGACCTCTTAAATCTTAACTGGATCATTTCAAGACTCATATCTACAAAACCCTTTAATCCGCATCCTCTTCGTATGCCAATTTCGGCACCACTTAACTGGCTGGGGAAAAGAGGTTTTCTTTGTGTCTCCCCCTGAGCCAGAACTCATTTCTTAATTTCTGGAAGGAATATCAGCACCAAAGTCTAGTGTGGATCCATCCTCTACATTCTTTGTACTCTTCTTCACCCAAATCTTTTTCATCTCTCTTTTGACTTCATCCGCATTCACTTTTTGTGTACCCTTATCTTGATTCTGATTAGGATATACCGGACCTCTTTTGTCCTGATTCTTGCTTCTACAGAATTTTGCACTATGACTGGATCTATTACAGATTTGGCAAACAACATTTCTTTGCATATTTGACTGATATCCTCTTGATCTGCATTGATTAGCCATATGACCTATTCTATTGCATGCAAAGCATCTACCATTGAATGATTTGTTCATTTGCATATTTCTGCATTCATGAGATTTGTGACCACACCTTTTGCAGTTAAAGCACTGTCTGGAGAAGGATGAGTTAGTTTGACTCATTCTCTTTCTGCACTGATTAGCTTTGTGACCAAAGTTATTGCAATTGTGGTAGTATCCATTGAAAGATGGATATCTTTGAGTATTAGGCTATCTTACTGGAGGTCTTCTAGGCCTGTCCCTTAGATTTTCTGATCCTAAATTCCTCTGACCAGATCCAGAGCTTTCTGCTTCCTCATATCCCAAACCACACCTATCATCTGCCTTCTTTTGACTGTCAAGAGGAATTTCAAGTTGAGCAGAACTTATCTTGAATTTCTCTTTATATTCATTTGTTGTTTGAAGATCCTTTTTGAGAGAGACAATTTGATCCTCAAGTTTTTCTTCATTATTTTTAGCATCTTCAAGATCGGATTCAAGATGTCTGATAATTCTGTCCATCTGGTGGCAATCTTCTGATTTCTCCTTGAGAGATTGTCTTAGATTATTTTTAGTTTTTCTTTTCTCTTCAATTTCTTGGGTAAACTTCATAACTCCTGATTCCATTTCATGTCTTACCATAATGATTTCTTTTGATAACTTTTCACACAACTTGGTTTTCTCATTCAGCTCTTCATTTGCATCATTTGCTTCACCTTGTCTTGCCAATTGCTGAAGTAGCTCCTTTCTCTTTTTCATAGAGAGACTTAATTTGTATTTTAGTTCTCTCATGAGTTCATCAGCCTGCTTGAGTCTTTCCTTCGATTCATTAACTTCAGAGTTTGACTATTCAAGATCATCAAGGGCAGTCTTGAGTTGCTCCCTTAAACCATATGCATCAATTTGGATTCCCAGATCTTCCTCAAGTTGTTAGACTCGGTTAGGAGGAACTTAGCTCTGATACCAATTGTTGATAACTGAGAGGGGGGGTGAATCAATTATCCTAATTATTTCTTCTTTTTGAACTTTCTTATTAATCAATGCAACATCAATTCAAATAAGCAAACATTACCATGAAATGAAAAACACATGACATAGTATTTTTGACGTGGAAACCCTGTAAAGGGAGAAAACCACAGGGTGATTAACCCAAAGATTATTCTCTGTTAGAAGAATAAGGAAATACAAAAATGGCACTTGCCAATTAGGGCTCACTGCCCGAGCACACTGCTCACAAAGGAGGCACACTGCCTACAAGGAGACACACTATCTACAAAAGAAGGTTATACAATACTTGAACTGATTTGAAGCATCCACATATGCTAGAGTTCAGTTCTGGTTAGGCTTAGTACACTGATCTGCTGCACTTCATCTTTCTTCTTCCCATATACTGCTTTCCTTTCACATACCGGACCTTTCTTACTATTTCTGCTCTGCTCTGCTTTTCTTCACATACCACATAACACTACAACACTTCTCACAACTAAATCCATCCTATATATATATCCGCACAAGTGATTTCATTATCTTTCTAGTCGGCATCCAGAACAGTCAATCTTCTCACAAACTCTATTCTGTCGGCTGAATCCTTGCACATCAAGTAATGCGGATCAAGTATATGCTTGTAAAAATTATTAATCATGTTGGCCAGACATGATTCATGCCTTCATAACCTTTACCACAATCGGTAACACATCTGAAAAGTAGTCTAATGTTCTGTCAGCCAGTTCTTCCTTTGTTCACACTGTCACTCTGGGATCCGGTACTCAACTATTCATTTCTTTTTCCTCATCCATCACCGGAGGATAAATCCTTGGAGTATACCACTCAAGGTAGTCTTCTTGAGTTCTCCAAATCTGCACTTCACCAAGATACTTCCTCTGAGAGATCCGGACCTGCCTGTCAGACCTTGCCACATACTCTGTTCTTGTTTACCAGACCACAACATTCTTCACTCTGACTTCCGGTAGAGACACACCATGTCCTGTGGATGTGTGGGATGAACTTTGTTGCCATCAATGACAAAAATCATGAATCCATATAGTGTCTCTTGCCAACAATTTCCTTGAAGGTCCTTGCGTTGTTTGAAGACTATATTCAAGGAGGACAAAGTATTGATCACAGATTTAGAAGGAGGACTAGCACCAATCCATGAAGGAATATCATTCATTCATGATCGACTAGTTGAAGGTTGAAGGATCGCTTGCATTTGCATTGAGTGTCGATTACTTGTAGAAGCTAAGTACATTGAAGGATGGTAATCTGCTAGTCAGTATAACTATTGGAGGTGACTAGCATTCAGGAGGAGATGGTTTGATAGCACTCTACATCAGCTCTTTCATTGCATATTGTTCATCAATTCGGCATTGAAGGATAGCGTTGAAATCTGAATCTTCTTGGTAGCATTTGATTGTCTTTCCTCAAAAGAAGGCCAACCCTATCTACAATCTTTTTCACAAAAGTTTCTTTGTGTTCATTGAATCATTGTCAATGTACAAGGTACGAATCCATGCTGGTTTAGAAACTATTTTTAGCCTATAAACTCCATATTGAGTTAGTTTCAAGTCAGTTTGCAATTTGGAGGAGTCGATTGTACATGTCCTTGTGTGATCAAAAGGGCCCGCATTATTTTGTCACTCTATACAATGGCTAGTATTTCTATAATTGTATTTCCCTCTGTTGTTATTAACTACTCTCTATCACACCCATCATTTGGATATGTAGAACATCCATTTCCATTAGAAGAAACAATGAGTGGCAATTCTGTGGAGTATAAAAGAGGCTCAAACACTGTAAAATTAATCATGGATGGTATGCTCATTGATAGAAAAATAGATATGAATGCATTGTCAATGGTGCATGGTAAACAACAACAATAAAAGATAGAAATTTACTTGCCCATCCATGTTTCATTTGAGGGGGCCTTCAGAGACCCAAATTCTATTGGCTAAAATGTAAAGAGGTCATAGTTGGAGGCGGGCGACATCAGAGGATGGAGGAATTTTCCATCATCTCAAGTTAGCTTCTTGCTTCGAGATGATGCTTTGCATGAGACGTGTTTTTTGTTTTGGTTGTTTTGTTTTTCTTTGTTGATGCTGACAGATTTGAAGAATGTATGTTTTGTGAAGATTTTATTTTAAATACAGATTTGGGATTTGGTGTTGAGCTCAATATGGATTGTTGTCCAACGAGCTTTAGAGTATGTGATCGAGAATTATACCCTTTTGTGATCACTAGACAATGATAGAGATCTGTAGTATCTCTTAGGGATTATTGCCGAATAATTCAAAACTCTGTGATTTGAGAGTTCAGGACTGAAGAGCTCAAGAACACAGTTTGAAGCTACACCTTTCCAAGGGTAGACAAGACAACATGATGGAGCCATGCATGGTTCAGGATTTGTTTTTTAGGAAAAATTCTTCTATAAAATATGTATTTATATTATGTAATCAGCTTTGTTGAGTATATTAGCATTTAGGGGGAGTCCCTTGGTACTATTGCAAGAACAATGTAATAAGGGGGGAATGTTGGTGTAATAGTTATAGTATTACATTGTTTATACGTAACTACATCTGTTGGTTACGTTAGTTGCACTATATAGTTATTCTATAACTATTGTATCAACCAACTACACCACAGTATATATATGTGTGTTGTATCTACATTCTTCATAAAATAAACTATAACTTTCTCTGCCTATTTCAAAAGAGACTTGCCTAAGAAAGAAGAATGGAAATGTTGAGAAGATTCATCTATGGAGACTTGTAGAGTAAGGAGGTACCAAGAAAGAAACAAGAGAAAAGTGAGATGAAGAAGAAAAATGAGAAAGAAGAATAGATAAATATTCAACAAGAGATAGCAAAGCTGTGCCAAGCCTTGGAAAAAATAGAAAAAAGAATGGAACTTGAGATGTAGCAGCTTCTTGAGAGAGCAAAACTAGAAAGTGGTTGGCATTTACCAATAAGAAAGAAGGTAAAGTGGGCCATCAAGAAGATCATTCAGAAGAGAAGAATGCAAGAGGGGATAGCAGAACCAGACATTTGGAAGTTTTTGTTGATGAAGGAAGAGCAAAAGCCATCTAAGAAAGGGAAAGAGGTAGGTAATACAATGGTGAACAAGCCTAAGATAGTTTTTACATCAACAAGCATTGAAGAGTTGCCTTGGGAAGTTCAAGATGCATTGAAGGATCATGTAGATATAGTGGTTGATAAATTTTCTAACTTTTGCTTCCAAGGAGAGATGCTAGTCACTATTTAACTTTTCTCATAGGGATTGGTATGTCATATACAATAGCCTATGACAAACAAAATGAAGAATGTGATGTGTCTAAAGCAAGGCATGGTGTCAACACAAATGATGCACTTGATTGGGAGGTTACAAATGAAGGGAATTTTGATGCTAAAGGAAAGAGGATTGTTGGGAAAGAGATTATAGAGCTGAGCAAGCAATGCTTGAGGGAAAAAGGAAGTATAGAGCAGCATAATGAACAAACTAAGTTGCAGATGAAAGATGGATAGTTAGATAGGCATCCACTACAAGTGGAGCAGCAAAAGAGAGTCACAGATGTTAGTAAGTGTAATGCTGAAGGTATCAAGGTTAGTTATGATTCACTTCTTTTCGAAGAGGGCAGTAACACTGATCAAGAATCCATACTTGTTGACATGATGGTTAGAGGTATAAAGAGAGGATAGAATGCCCTTGATGAGATTGCAAAGAAACCTAAGGTGAAAATGAAACAAGCCATTGAAGGAGAACAAGGTATGATTAGAGTGCATGACATCCATCAAGGATAAAGGGATCAATTACAAGGTGGAGGTGGTAGATGCAAACAAAGGACAGTTGTAAACAAGGGAGCCATTGATTTCAAGATTGCAGACTTAGCTATTGATTTGTACTCCTTACAAGTGGATGTTGTTGCAGGTTATGATGCAGGTTTCCAAGCCTTTACAGATGGTACGTGGGTCATAATGTAGGTCCTAACTCAAGAGGAACTTGAGTTCTTTTCTTCCCCAAGAGTTATGGTGCAGGGGCACCTAGGTTTTCATGCCCAAGAGGGGTCAAAAAGTGAAATTTTGTTGTGCTTGAGTCAATTTCATGTAATAAGGTCTTATAAGACCATTTCATAGGTGTTTAAGTTGGTTTAGAGTCATTAAGAGTCATTGGAAGTCTTTGAGAATCAACTTTGATGTTTTGATCAAATATTGTAAAAACACCCTTGCACACTCTTGTAAACAAAGTGCATTAGGGTTAACTTTGATGAGATTAGTTGATGATCAGTTGGATAGTTATTTTGGATTGAAAATCTATGTAAGGGAATGATACACATGATGAGGAGGGTTGTTGAAACATTTTGAATGAAGGAAAACTTAGTTTTACTCACTTTCTAACTATTTTTTTGAGAAATTAGACTATATTTTGCTTGTTTGTACAGACTATACAGCCCTAAAACTAGTTGGAAAAGTTAGAGGGTACTCTTACCTTTATAATGTAACTGGTTTGATAAATTTTCATTGGATTTCGTGCATTTTCTAGCATTTTTGGTAAAATCTATCATAAACCCTACCTAGGGTTTCTAGTGAGCAAGAATAATTGATGGACAAGGTTTCCACCATTCAAAACCCATGAAAATTGGTGGAAACCTCTATCCTAATCCAACACACATGTATGCAAGAGGATGAGTCTTGGGTTGCATGTGTGAAGGAGTTATTTCTGACTATGTGTTTAGTTTTGCATAGAAACAGTCTTAAAACCATGTTTTGCTCTTTGCTTTGACAAATGTATGCATTGTTGGTTCATATTTGATTGGGTAATCATTGGAATATGTTGGAGGAGGATTATACATGTCAGGGGAGGCTTATACATGTTAGAGTACCTTCAAGAGATGTTAGTCCCTTTCAACTTCTATGCATTGATAGTTGCATTGTTGAAATTAAGCATAATCAAGAAGCTAAACAATCAATTTTTGAGCCTTTCCGTACCAAATAACCCAATCTGATTTTGAGATATATTTAATAAAGCCCAAATGGGTATCTGAAACTGTGTTCACATTTTTGATATCATATCTATATGGAAATTTATGAAGGAAAAACCAATTTGGAAAGGCTACAAGGAGAATGAGGCTAGTGAATGAAAACCCGCCATTTGAATGCTTAGAGATTGAAAGTTTGCTTATTTCAGGATTGTTTGGAGTTGTCCACCCTTGCTCTGCATCATTTTAGCATGTAGGAAAAGTATTTATGCAAACAATATTGGCTCATCTTTATTCTAATATTTAGAGATTTAATACTATAGAGCTACTTCAACTTTGAAGAGACCAGTTTAATAGTGAGAAAGCTTAAGGAAAAAAAATGCAAGTACAAATAGGAAGAAGCGCCAGCTGGTTCCTAGTTGTTTCTACTCTTAAAAAATAATAAGAAAACCATGCCTTTATAGTCAATTAAAGAAGAATTTCTTCTGTAGAATGTGTGTCCATATGTGAAAATAATATTCACCTGACCATAGAATAATGTGTTGAATTAGGTGCGACAGGTAGAGAATACAAACTTCTCATAATTGAACAAAATTGGCTAGTAGTCTCAAAATGATGTCCCAAGGTCCTTTGCAAAATTATTTCACTCCTACTTACAAGAATTGTGAATTTTTAAACTTTCTGCAAACCCATCAACACAAATTACCGGCATCTCTCTCAAATGGTGAGGAATTTTACACTGATTCCTTTTGAAAATTAGGCAAACTGCTTTCAAAAATCTTCCCCTGAAACAGTTTTTTACCATCTCTTACAAAACTCTGGAAACATTTGTTTATGTAAAACTGCCCTATAGAGCCTCAACGTGGCAATTCGGGGGAAACTCCAAAAATGCAATTTTAACCATAGGAGATTGTTTCTGACATAGATAGATTCCAACTGAAACCCAAAACATGCCCAAAACAAACCAACAATATTTTTGATTGACGTAAAGTGTACTGCCCTAATTGGAAACTATGTGGCTTATTGGAAGAAGTTATTCTCATTTGTTAAAAAATGAGTTTGTTTCATTCTCCCATTTTTTTATGAATGGAATGAGCTGGTGTATTTGCTTGTGAACAAAGGAATAGACTAACACATTTTTCCTTTTTAGTCAACTAAAGGGTGGTAGAGTGAGAAGGATTAGATGACATTAAAATTAAAGAGGAGTAATCATGATCTGTATTATAGGTGTCTTGTAGTACACCTTTTTGGTTGCCTTCCCAACTAGTGTGATTTGGTAATGATATTTCCTAAGTCCCACAGATCATATTAATTTTGATTTTAAATGTGGCAAGGTTAGCGCATGTGTTGTGGTTTTAGCTATGGCATTTCCTGAATCCTCACTCTCCTTGCAATAGTTTGATAGGTATCTTTTTTGGTTTATGGGTATGGATATTTGGGTGGTGGTGTGAGGATGATCTTGGTATGGTCTTTGTTTTTTGTGAAGCGGTATTGCTTGGAATTATGGAAAGTGGTAGTAAGGGCCCCCTCAAGCATGGTTGGATTTTCAACCGTCATATGAGTAAGATGTTTTGATGCCCTAATTTAATGTTGTTGAATATAGTGAATCTCATTTTAAGGGAGAAGGGAATTGCTACTAATAGGTTCTTAATTTTTGAGGCCACCATTGTTGTTTCTTGGAAGAAGCTTGAGCAGGTGGTTTAGTCAGAAGATGTTCATGGTTGGTTGGAACTTCTACTCCTCCACTCAAAAAATGCAATGGTGGTAGAGGATGATTTGGAGGAGGTAGAGGTTATCATGGGTGATTCAAAAATTTTGCTTGACACCAACATGGATAGTGTTGAAATTAAAGTGATCAAGGAAGAGTTGTGTGCAATGAAAAATGGAGTTGCGACCCTTAAAATGTTTGTCAAAATTTATGTTTGGTTGTCAAATTCCTATTGGGTTTTCATAATAAAGACACTCTTGAAGTTACCAATGCATATACTTTGCCTCATCTTTATGATGGTTACCTATATAGAGCTTTAGAGTGCTCAAAAACTATTCATAGTATTAAATTCTTATGTCTTCTAGATGGGAATGATGATATGAAACCAAAATTGATGATCATGGTAGCTGAGGGTTGGAACAATTGCATGTTTATTCAAACTGTTTAATTCAAATATATTATTAATATTAATATATTTAAATATAAAATACATTTTATAATATTCATATTGATAATATATTATATAGTATTTTATATTTATAAATATAATTTATATATTATAAAATATTTATGAATATATATTAAATATAATATTGTATTATATTTATATAAAGTGATAGTAGGGCCACAACAGTTAAATACAATATAATATAGTAGTGGTAGTAATTGTATTTAACTACTGTACCCTATAATGGGGCAGGCATTATTGAATAGTAGTTAAATAAAATTAAATACAATTATTGGTGTTTTGGCTACAACACAGTATAAAGAAACCCTTAAATAATTATACTTAGCCAAAAACATGAAAATTTTTTTGGACCTATTAAAATTAATTAAGCACAACTCTTGCTATTGCTGCATTTTTAATGAAATTGACATATGATCTGTCAACTTCCATAGAATTTTTTAAAAAGCTGGCAGGGTACTGGTTGCATTAAATATTGTGCAGATTGTGTATAAAGCACAAGGCGTTCCAATTTTCCAGTTCTGTATAGGTGCATGAGAACAACCCACGAGTTTAGAATTTCCCCGCGTTTGCCGGCGTGAGACAATTTTCTGGGACAAAAATGTCCCACATATAAGCCTATTGGCTAATTAAAAAACAAAAATTGTAACTTCGTCCAAACCTGGTCAAAAAAAGTAGTATGGTCCATAGTCATACCTAAGCTCCACTAAATTCATCAACTCCATAGAGAAAACCAAAACACAAAATCTTTAAAATCTTTAGAAAAAAAAAAGTAAGGGGAGGGACCTGAGCAGTAAGAATCCTGATGGCCTTTCTAGAGGCCAAAGACCTAGAGTGCCAAAGCCCGCTTCATGTAAACAGCCAGTGAGTTGTAACTCACCGGCTGTATGACAAAACCTAACAAACCATTCGACTGAATTTTTTGACATGTACTTGCCGATGATGGCATGGTTCGGTGGTTAAGTCGCTCAGGATGTAGTGGCGGCCACCAGAGTTCAAACCCCCACTGGGCCAACGAGCTCGCAAGGCTTTACGCCTTCGCTGGGCCAATGAGCTCGCGGGTTTGAAGTGTTCTTTCTAGGCCAACGAGCTCGCAAGGCTTTACGCCTTCGCTGGGCCAATGAGCTCGCGGGTTTGAAGTGTTCTTCCTAGGGGATGAGGTCCCCCAGTTGTGGCCTCACCGGTTCATTGCTCCGAGCAAAAGCATTTGTGTGGAGCCGGAGGGCGTGTCGCACCAGCGTCGCCGGTCATGTTAAAAAGTTTACCAGGCGCATTTTAAAAAAAAAAAAAAATATTTCGACCTGTACTTATAAAGGGTCATCAATGTCAACCAACCGGTCACTTACAACGCACCAGCTGATTAAAACGTTCCCGAAAGCCATGCTCATCCATTTTGCTATTGAGCCGCTTTGAACAAATAATGCAAGCCAGCATGCTTGCCGATCAAACTACAACACATTATATTTTCTTTTCAAACTCAAAACTCGCTCACATCAGTCCCTCGTTCAAATAGTTGTTTTTTAAAAACCACACCGCGTCTAAATCTTCTCAGAACTTCATGAGCTTTCCGGTCGTGATCGCAGTAACTTATATGAAGTATCATAAGTTCAATGAACATGAAAACAGAAACTGTTACAACAAACCACATGCAATTTTTAAAAAATAAATCTTAAGAAAATGCACAGTTCCCTTACCCGTTTCACTTCAAGATCAGAATCCATTTCACTAGGGAAAAACTTTAGCATCAACTAAACTCAATGAGAACTGCACCGTAATACTTAAAATATAAGGTTTTTCACCAACTGCATAGAGAATTTCACTCCTAGTGCAGATCAGTAAATGAATGTACGATTTGAATCAAAATGTATTATCCCAATCTTACCTCAAATTCAGATTAAAATCATCTAAAAATTTGTTGCAGACAGTTATACTCCATTTACAGGGATGGTGGTAAGGGTTCGTCAGAGGGGCATTGTCTATCCATTGCTGGATGCACATTTGACCGTATTTATTAATTAATTGAAATTCACAATACAGTGAATTTCAATTAATTAATAAATACAGTCAAATGTGCATCCAGAGTGTTGGATAGACAATTTGGTTAGAGGGAGGCTATTCTTAAATGTCATCCATTTGAACAGTCAAATATTAATTTTAACTAATAAAAATAGGATATATATTTATCATTTTTTATTCTGAATGAGGTGTAAAATTACTATTGATCCTTTAACCATTGAAATGGATGATATTTAAGTAAAGTGCTAGAGAAACAAATAGCCAACCAACCCATTTAGTTACTACCTGAGACTGAGATGGCTACTCACACCCCGATTCTAGCTGCTCCCATCTCGGCCATCGTCAAGATAGACACTGGTTTATGCATCCGGACAGGACCAGAAGGAGAGCGAAGATTTTTTAATTTTAAAATTATATTCTCATAAATGTTTTGAATTGCCACTTTTAATTGATTGGGCAGGAGAATTAAAAAAAATTGAATTTGAGAAATGGAGCTGAAACATTGAAGCTAACGGCTGCTGTGGCTCCCATCACCGTAATGCATTTTGTATAGAGAATATGATATGATGTTATAATGTCTTATGCATGCTATTTTGTCGGGAGAATAGCCGCTGCTGAGATGGATAGTGTTCAATGATGTTGGCTCACTTAGTACGGTATTCTCTTTCCAATTTGACAGTAATTTTTGAATTTCAACTAATTAAAAATTATGGTAAAATGGGCATTTAGTATGTTGGACAAAACCAGTGCAAGTAGTTGATAGAAATCTCCACGAATTCCAAACTTGCACTCATGAGGTCTATGTAAGAGCTATGCCAAATATGAATTCAACCAAGCTGGCCCAGTTGCCTACTAATCTGTTGCTCCGTAGTACTTGCAAAATACTCAATGACATCCATTAAAGGACTCAAAACATCATATGGTGTAATATGCCTATTCATTATGAGAGTGCTCAAAACATCATATGGTGTAATATGCCTATTCATTATGAGAGTGTGTATACTTTGAATTCTAATGTGAATACTTCAAGCCATCCATTTGAGGTCATTGATGGCAACTCATGCTATTTAAACCTATATAACTTGATTGAGTGATTTCTTAGGTAAATCTTAATTAATCGGTGTATTGTAAATTTGACTCTAGTTGAATTATATTCAACAGAAGTCAATTACATTCATATAAGCATATGTAAAGTAGATGGTGGAGATGTTGTGATTGAAAAGACCAGGTCATGTGATCAAGTGTATGGGAATATGTGTACATAGAAGTGAGGTGTGTCAAACCATAGGATTAAGTGTAGATAAAGGTGAGGTAAAAGGGAGGTAAATGGGAAAAACTTTGCACAAGAGTATGACATTGGTCATCATATACACTTATTAAAATATTCCAAGTCATTGGAATGCATTTTTAACTCTTACAGTTATATAGAGATACATCATATCATATGTAATAGTGTACAAAAATAGTTACAATTATATAGAGATAAATCATATCATGTGTAATCATGTACATAAATAGTTAACTATTTACAGCCAAAATTTATTTTTAAATATAAAGATATCAAAATTTAAAAATATAGTCAAAGGGTCAAATGTCTACTAGGGAAGTTGAAAAATACCAAGTCTTGTTGAGAACAAAAATAAACTTTTGGATGATCTGCTATTGAAAAGTAACACATAACTATTTAGAACCAACATTTATTATTTAAATATAAAAATATCAAAATTTTAAAATATATATGAACTATATTTAAAATATCCATATTAGTTTTTAATTATTTTACTTTAATTAAATATGAATTTTACTATCATGTATTTCACTTTTTAAGTACTTTGCCTAGGCTGAGGCACCCGCACTCAAAGAGATTAGAAACCTAAGATTTTAGCCTCTTGTCCTTTCCTTTATATTCCCACACGTGGGATAACAAACATGTGAGATCAAGAACACTTCTAAGCAAACCATTTGCTCTTTCTTCAAATGAAGGGAGACAATGGCATAGACATAATTTACTCTTTCTTCAAAGCAGTGACTGAATGGGAAATGAAATATTTGAAACAGAATAGCTCAAAGCTTGACCCATAAAATTGAATTCTGATGGAAGGGAGTAAGCACCCCATCTAAACAGCTATGAAGCAGAAGATCACGCCATGTTTCTCGGCCCTCCTGCAACAGAGAAATCACGTATAGGCAAAGGGTTTAAAAATGCTATCGTTTCTCTATTCGAAATAGGCAACGTCGTACTATGCAGAATAATTACCGTTGCGGTTTCATGTTAACTAATCGACGGAGGAAAAAATTATAACCGCATGATTTTGGAAACTTTGACGAGAATAAAAAGTTGGTAAGCATTTGAAGAATAATCAAATGGGGACCACCTCAAGCATGCATCACAAGGGATCGATTGATGGATGGATCGAGTGTTGTTTAAGGAGAGTCCTACACGGTTCAACTTGATCTTGGGAATAATAATGGGTAGGACAAATGTCAATCGCATTTGACGAATTCATTTTTTAGGTAGGGGAGACGACCCAATAGTTGAGCATGTTCCAATAGTTGTGATAGTATTATGGATTTAATGTCAAGTATTTTTAAAAGTATAGGACTAGTAGTTGTGATTTTAAAGTTGTTAATGTTGACCATAAGTACTTATAATTGAATGAAATCTATTATGTAGATTTAAAAAGCAACAAATTATGTGATGGCACATCAGCACACCAACAAAACATGACTTAATGCACAACTATTGGTCTAACTTTTTTTTGGGTCTTTTTGGACACCTCGACAAAAAGCATGTTGATATGGCATCATATTTGATGATGTGGACCTCAAACCTTAGTTATAAGCAGGGGCCTTGCCAAGTAAGATGATATACAATTTTTAGAGTAATTCAAAATTGCCACGTATGATTTTGAGAGGCGTGAAGTTAGGGTGCTCAACTATTAGGTCCTCTCCCCTAATGCATTGATGGGACTTATCAATATTGGCTATCTCATTCCTTGTTTGGAGTGGCCTGACTTATAGGGGCTTAGGTGATGTATGAAGAATGTCCACCAACAGTTGGATGTCATTGTTGACAAAAAATATCAACATGTGTAGTGCAAGCAGAGGTGCAAAGTAGAAGAGGAGGAGGAGGATCAACACAATGACTTGGTTGACATGGTTGATGTGGTTGTGGGGAAGGAAGAGGAGGAGTTGTACCCACAAAAACTCTACTATAGAATGTTTGAACCTAGTGCCTATAGAGTTTTAACGAAACCTTTGTTCTATAACTTGGCACATGCCATGGCCAAATCAACCACTATAGAAATGGGAAAAGTAGATTCTTGAATGAGACCACTCCCTACTAGGTTCTTGGCCATTTGGTTTGCACCACTAACCTTGATTATTCTTTTATGGAACTCTTCTAGGCTCACATGGCCTAGGTCCATGTCTAATATATATGAGAGTTTCAACAAGATCTTTATTAGAGGAGCCATGCCTTTAAACTTATACATCATCTTGGCAGGTGAAGAAATAGTGCATATTTATATCCTACTAAAGATGAGATAGGAATAGGATTCAAACCCTTTAATATGCACCCTTGTTCTGCCTTGGTTTTTTTTAATTTGGTTTGCTTGATGTGTTTAATAGAAGAAGATGGAAATGCTTAAGGTGTTTCTTTTTTAATAATAGATAGCAGAAATAAAGTAACTTGCAGCAATTAAATGATCCATAAATATGACAATGTTCAAAAATACATATAGTAGAAATTTCCAAATTTAATTTCTAATTTGAAAATACAAATTTTCTCAATTGTAAGAGCAACTCAGTTCATCAAATAACATTACATATTTAAATCAAACATACCCAAAAAATTTAATTGACTTTGATAATTTTCTGCACTTGCAACTAGATGCTGCAAGCTCCTAGAAATGAGCACCACACCTCCAAGACTAAGTATAAATGCTCACAAATGATGGAAATTTGTCCTCCAACCATAGGCATCTGCAACAAAACAATAAATTGCCCAAAACCCTAGGTGTCTAACTCCCCATAATCACATTCCCCTATCAAGATGGTATGGCCAGATATGGAGAGGGTATAGTCAGCCTTTTGAAATCAAAACCATAGTAAAACTCTCCCCATTATCCTTCAATCTATCATGAAAAATTAGATATGCAATATTCTCCTCCAAACTGAAATGGAAACTCCACAAATATACTTAGGTGTGATCTTCTTAGTAAAACAACCAAGAAATCCTCCAGATTTTGTCTTTCAACAACATAGAGAATGTCACCTATAATGGATTTCATCCTGACAAGCCTTGAAGAAGAACCAGCTCCTCCAACAAAGAAGAAAAACAAATATCAAGTCAAAAATAAACAAGAATGAGCTCCAAATTTCTTTTGTATGCCTCCTTAAACCCCATGCCCCAATTTGCATTAAATGCACCTTTATTTAAATGTTTAAATGTCCCTTTATTTCTCCAAGTAAGGTGTCCAACTTTAGGGAACACTTTATTAAATTTAAATGATCTCGTATGTCTCCCAAAAGTACCTTTTCATAAAGTTACTTTATAATATTAAATAATGTTAAAGTTAAATATTTAATTTAACTTTATATAGTATCATTATTTAAATTAAAATAATAGACTATATTAAATATTTGGATACTAACATAAAATGCCTCCTTTAAAGAATATTTCAAAAAGAGTTTTATTTAACCACATAGAATATAATATATGAGAGTTAATAAATATTATAAATATTTATGAATAAAAAATATTAATAAATTGTATTCATGCAATGTGTAACAAGAGGTAAGTGTCCTACTTATATATATTTATATATATACTTTCATTAGGAAGCTTATTTGTAACTATTAGATTTCAGCTTAAATACATATATATTCTTTAATGAGAATAAATCAAATATTATGTATTGTAAAGGAAACTTTTGTTAGGTGTAATTTAAGTTAATTTAATGAAATGCATACAAATTAGTACAAATTAGCCTAGGTTAACTAAACTTATCAGAGAATGATAAATCTGATAAGTGTACTTACTATTTTTAGAAAACAAACAAAAGCTATGAGTACTTAACCTGATCACCAAAGAATGAGTGCTAAATGAAAAAGATTTTGCAATTTACTTCATGCGTTATCTAGAAATAGTGACTCTCTATTAGTAAAATGATTTTGTGTATATGCTAGATTAGTGCCCTATCAAAGGACAAATTCAAAAATCTAGGATGATGTCACAATCATGGATTTGTAATTTAAGATCAAACTTGTTCATGCAATTAGTAATGGTGTGTTGTGCAACATCACTTGATGAGTGATAGTCTACTATAATCCTTTTGAATATTTGAGGACTTGGTGGAATTTAGAAATACCCTTATCAAAGGACAAGTTCACAAATCTAGGATGAAGTCATAGTCATGGATCTATAAAATAAGATCAAACCTATTCATACAACTAGTAATGCTATGTTGTGCAACATCACTGATGAATGATAGTCTACTATAATCCTTGTGAATATTTGAGGACTTGGTGGAATTTAGAAATACCATAAGGGCCTTCAATTCATCACAAGGAGACACATTCTCTTAGAGCAACCCTCAAAAAGTGAACAAGGATTGAAAACAATTGGCAAGGGCCCAAGTATGCAAATTTGTTACTTATTTTACTACACCAAATTAAAATGTGTTTCTATAATTGCTTCAATGCTTTAGGATGAGTGATTTTGAATGATGTATATGATTCAATTATTAGAATATAATTAGAATGATGCATTGGACACCTTTAAACACTAGCACATAGCATCGAATTGTGCCAACTTGTGTGTTTAGTTTACTTAGGCACGTGGCTTAATAGGACTATTTGGTGAAATTTGAATTTTGAATTTTAAAATGAAATGAGACAAATTTGTAACCACAAGGCCACTTTTGCAACCATAGAAATGACCCAACAAAAAATCAAATCAAGGTGACTAACAAATAAATAGTAGTTGGTGTATGGGTGAATGTGATAATTATGAAGATAAGGTTAATGCATAGAATAATGCATGTAAAAAGATAAGGTAAAGTTAAGTGTACATGTGATCATTTATCCTATGTATCAATAAATATATAATTTATCATTACGCTGAAGGAATAAGAGCTTTATATAATCTTCGCATTTATCATTTATCACCTATATCAATAATAAAACAATAATAAAATAATCATAAAGATAAATGAAAAATGACATAACTATATAATTTATCATTACGCTGAAGGAATAAGAGCTTTATATAATTAAAATAATAAGAGAAAATAAAAGGCATTTAAAACGTAAATTGACAGGCATACAGACGAATCAAATTTCTCTTTGGTAGGCAGCGAGATTCGCGTGGAAGAGATTTTCCGACTTCCGACCGTCCCACTGAGAAGCTGTTGAGATAAGACCAAACATGAATGAAATTTGCACCAGCTGCTTTATATACGCACTTCACTCCCCAGCAAAGTAAAGCACCAGTCTGCCTTTCTGGGTTTGCGTAGTAATGGATCTCAATATGATTGTTTCTGCAATAGCACTTACAATTTTATTGTCTACTGTGTTGTTATCCGTTGTATTGGGATGGGCAAGAAAAAAGAATGGGAGATTGTCTTTGCCAGGACCGTTTCCACTGCCCATCATAGGAAACCTCCATCAGTTAGGAACGCTTCCTCACCGTAGTCTGCACCGGCTGGCTCAGAAACATGGCCCATTGATGATGGTGAAGTTGGGTTCTGTTCCCGTCGTGGTTGCGTCTTCTTCTCAGGCGGCGAAGCAGTTTCTAAAAACCCACGACTTGATTTTTGCCGGCAGGCCGTCTACTGCAGCTGGAAAATACTTGTTCTACAATCGCAAGGACATCGCGTTTGCTCCCTACGGGACTTATTGGCGAAAGATGAGAAAAATATGCATGTCGGAGCTGCTGAGTGCCAAAAAAATTGAGTCGTTTAACGGCGTGCGGGAGGAAGAGGCGCAGGCGATGGTCCGATCAATCTGGGAGAAGAGCGAGAAGGGCAGAGTGGGCGTGGATGTGAGCCACAGCGTTGCCTGCTACACCTCCGACTTGACCTGGCGAATATTGACAGGCAGCAAAAATGCCGACCGCCTCTCCGGCGGCACGAGGTTCAAGGAATTGATTATGGAGACTGCTGCGTTGGCGGGAGCTGTGAATATTGGGGATCTGATTCCTTGTTTGGAGTGGCTCGACTTGCAGGGGCTGAGACGACGTATGAAGAATGTCCACCAACAGTTGGACGGTGTTTTCGGCAAAATAATAGATGAACATGTGGAGCAGAAGCGGAGGCGCAGTGTGGAGGAGGAGGAGGAGCGGCTTAAGGACCTGGTTGATGTGCTCGTCGATATGGAGGGAGAAATCACAGTAGAAGACAAGAGGGCTACCATGATGGTAAGACATTCAATTTAAAATATTTATAATTTTTTAATTTTTTAATTTTTTAAAAATATACTAGTATTTATGTTTGAAAAATGTATTACACATTAAATAAGGAGCCCATTAAAAATTTGGTTATGGTAGAGATTTCCTATAAAAAAATATTATATAAAATTTGATAATTTGACATACTAATTTATAGTAAGAAATTATTTTAGAGATGTTAAAATTTGTATATTTAATAAATTGTAAAATTTTAATAACCATAAGGTATGAGATTTAAGTAACTTTTCATAATGTGACATTTATCAAAGTTGAATTAAGCTTGAGCCAATACCTTACTACCCAATAATAACCTCCCCTTTCTAATAAGTGGACACTAAACATTATAATAAATATTTTGTATTCCAATTTACATGTAACAATTTTTTTTTTTAAACTTATCTTTCTTAGGATATATATATATAGTGAAATACCATATTGCCAATCAAGAAATCAAGAAAGTTGTGCCCTTGTATTTGTGGGAAGAAATATAATAAAGACTTAAATATTTTACTCTTTTGATAATAATGAAATTAGAGAGGCCACACTATTCTTGAAAATATTTGAATTGAATAAGGTTAAACAATGTGTTATTAACCATATATTTTTACAACTTAAAATCTATATTGTATTCTTTTAATTATTTATTTGGAAGCATAATCTCAATTTAGGAGAGGTACACACTATTTTTTTTATAAATATTATAATGTAGTGATTGAACTACTTTCTATTCTTTATATTCATTTATTTATATGATTTATTCTATCCATGTGTATATAGGATATGTTTGTTGGTGGAATAGAAACATCGGCAACAACGTTGGAATGGGCAATAAGTGAAATATTGAGAAACCCACATGTGATGAAGAAATTACAAGAAGAAATTGATTTTGTGGTAAAGAAAGATGAGAAAATTACAAGTTCTCATATTGTAAGCATGGAGTATTTGCATTGTGTGGTGAAAGAGACATTAAGATTATATCCAATAGTCCCCTTGCTCATCCCACATGAATCTATTGATGATTGTATTGTAGAGGGACCTCATCATGAATACTTGATACCAACAAAGCAAAGGCTTATCGTTAATGCTTGGGCAATAGGAAGAGATCCAAGAGTATGGGAAGATCCCTTGGAATTCAAGCCTGAGAGATTTATGGGTAAAAAATTTGATATAATTAGAGATTCAGAATTAAGCATGATTCCTTTTGGGGCAGGAAGGAGAAGTTGCCCTGGTGCTTCCATGGGCATTGCCAATATAGAGGTTGCATTAGGTCATCTCTTTCACTACTTTGAATGGAGAAGTGAAGAAGAGATAGACATGAAAGAATCTTTCGGAATCACCATTCCAAGAAAAGTGCATCTCTTTGCCATTCCAACTTGGAGGTCAAGGGTGAATGCACCTTCTTCCTTCAAAATATAACTACTATAAAAAGTGTTCACTAGCTTTTCACCTAAATTATGTGAATGACCTATATAAATAATTATTCTTCTCATAGTGAGATGAATAAAAACTATTATTGTATATGTATTGCAATATGTTATTAATTTAACTATTTCAAGTAAATTACTTCATCTTTATACCCAATTTGCCTAATATGTTATGGATCAACACCTAATAACTTCTCTTTCATAACGTGTTTATTGATGAATTTTTTTGGCTTATTCTTTTTTGTGAGAACTTATATTTCTTGTTAATATTTATTAGGGTTGTTGAGTGATTGATATTCGTACATGTTGATGAATATTGTAAGTTGAATATACTTTTTAACTAAATATTTTTAATTACCATGTATAATTTTGAATTTATAATTTTTAAATATATGGTGCTTTTTACTATATACTACTTCCGATAGTTGTCTCATCCTTTATAACCTATAATCTCTATTCTCCCCATTATGTTAAATTAGGATAAACTTATTGATCTAATAATAACTTAACTCTAATATGGAAATAAACATGAAAAAACTTACATAAATTTCACCCAAGATGTAAATATCAATGTAGAACTAGATAATAAACAAGAGCTACATAGCAGCAAGAGTCCTTGCCAAATACTACTAGCATAGAGTGTGACAAGAGCATACACATGGCTGCAATTATTTGTTATATATAAAGTCTTCTTAGAGAAAATAACAACTGTGTAGCAAGGTGGAATGGTCAAAATTTCCACTCATTCATAACAAATAATATTATGCCTCGAAGTGTTGGGGACCTCAATGATGCAAACAAGTAGAGGCTACTCAAGAGGAATTTTTAGAAACCTCCTTCCCAAATGATCAACTGTACAAATTGACACAACAACACCAAGTGTAATAACTACCCCAGTCATAATTGCAAAATAAAGTGAAGCATCACTCCCAATTGCTGGCAAAAATGCAAATATGTGTTCATGAAGTAAGTTGAATATTGAATTGAATGTGATTTTGATGGAGAAAAAATATATTATTATCAGCATTACCTAGTATATGTATATGTATAGGTTTGTAGTCTATCTTGGCATATTTCTCCAAACCATTAGCAGGGGATGTATACTTACAAGGAATACCTACAAATGCAAGTTAATGGCTTTAAGTTAGATTATCATTATAAATATAATTAAAATAAAATTTAGAACTTCATTAATTATATGTTGATAAGTTAAGCTCGAAGTGGTAGATTACCTCAATAGTTCCCTATCATGATTGTAGTGGTCCTAATCTTGAGCATATTAGGTTGTCTATGGAGATTATTGTTAGAGGCCTGACATGGCTGTTATATTTTTGCATCCATCATCTATACTTGATTGTAAGTATTCACACCTCTTGCCTAAAACAACCATGATATTACATCAAATTCCCATCAACAATCCAATTTTTTTGCTTCAATAATATAAAATTAGTTTTATCCAATCTTATAAACATTACAAAGAATATAAATTGCTAAGTTAGATAAATTAGGGACTGCAACCTCAAATAAAATTCTTGTTGCACAATGGCTAGGCTCACCATCATGAAAGACAATGAGTAATTTTTAAAAATAATTTTCTCTTACTCTTCCTAAATCTCTTCTTTATAAATATATAAATCTTTGATTTGTGGCTGCTTGTTGGATCTATGCAGAAGTAGTAGCAGAAGTTTCTATTTTTAAGACTTTGATTATGATCTTTATTGTGGATCCTGCAGAAGTCAATCCAACCTAATTAAGCAGTCAAAGAAGCATCATGTTTCCTCTAATGGAGAAATAATAAAATCACAGAATTTGAGCTCGTCCTAGGGAACATACTCCAGAATCACAAACAATGCTATGCAAAAAACACAATGCTAGAAAAAGCATGTAAATGCAAAAGCAAAACAAAAATAACCTATCAATATTATAGCATGATACACCTAGTAATTGTAGAATAGAAAACCCAACTATACCTATGACTTTGGAGATGGAAAAATATTCCAAAATCTTAAATTTTCGTCCAATGGTCCCATGACAATCGTCTAAAAGAAAAGCCCAAATATTATTGATATGTTGTGAATCTAAACATATTGATTAGCCATGCATTCATGTTCTTTTAACTTTAAATTTAATGCATGGGAAATATAAATCTATGAAGAAGATTGCAAGGGATTTTAATACTTGTCCATCAGGTGAAATGGAAAGGTAAAGAACCCTAAGTGTATGGCATGTTAGAGTTGTTATCTGATTTATCACAACAACATACAAACCTAGATCAAGAATGGCAATCAATCAACTACAAAATTCAAGGGAATAGAAATTACAAAGCTTATTCCATAGGTAATTCAAATATATCATAAGATAGATGCCTTCTCTCAACTTAGTTATCTTCCAAGCATGTTTCCATTCCAAAATTTTCACTACATATTAATGAGAGGAAAATTTGCTTCCTGATTCACACACAACAATGAGTTTAATCAAGCGTTAAATAAAAACATTAAAAAACTAAGTAAAATTTGGCCACCAATCATAGCTCTATTTGTCTAAATAAAATAACCAAGGTAAATTCCTCCACCAATCACAACAGCTACAGATAGAAATGCAACCTTCAAAACCATGGGATATCCCTTTAATTTTTCTCCCGGCATGGAATTTGAGGCAAAGTATTCAAAAATAGTGAGGCAAAAACAATAGTCTCCTGCTAAGGCATATACTATGCTTCAATGAATGTCCATGCTTTGTTCCAAAGGTGCATTTTTGCCATAAACTAGAAAGATGGTTGCAAAAGCTATGTAGGGCTGCTTAACACTTGAAATTTGTATTTAATTGGAATATTTCAAAGTTTTAGTCATTTCATTGAACAGTCTATCCATATTTGTTGCCTGAAACCAAAAAACTCACAAACAAATACAATTGTCTTCCAAGCATAATTGTTTTCAATGGTAAAAGTGCAGCTATGGAAGAGGGCATGGAATTTCATTAGATCATAATCTAAAGTAGACTCATACCACACACTATTCTTCCAAAGATAAGAAACTTATTGGATTGTGAAAAGTGAAGCACAATAAATATTTAAGCACTGTAGAGTTAAAATTCCAAGTTTAGTGCAATGCTCTTCAAAGCTCAAGAAATAGGGAAGCAAACCGAAGAATAGCCCTTGAACATGAATACACATGTTGTAATGGCCATGTGAATAACTTAAGATAATGCATGTCCCTAAGATCACCCCTATGAGCCATGATGAGGGCATTTAAACACATGGTCAAGTACAAATGTATTAAGGACCCAAGCATATATTATATCACTCTATATCACATAAAGACCTATAACAACCAAAGGGGCTTCAAAACAATAGTTCTTAGAAGAGTTAGTTTACCTGGTATTTGTATTTGAAATTAAAGATCTTGTTCTCGAAACATGTCACCAATGTGATAAATACAATCAAGAATTATACCTTGCAGCTACTTAGAAAATTGTGAATGTTTATGAAGCCCAAATCTTAATACCTACCAGATCATAAGATCTACCTGCATTCTCTTCTTTTCCATACCCACCTGCAATTAGTTCAAGGGTGCAGTGTAGCAAACTATCTATCAAATCTAAAATATAGGAGACTATGAATTAAAATAACTAAATATTCAAAATAAATACATCACAAAATACCAAAATATAGAGCTATCCTTTTTATGAAAGGAAACTGCATTGCAATAATTCATCTACATCTAAGCCATTTAATGTGCTATATTTCTTGCTTTGATAGCACAATAGGCATCTAACCCAACCAAACATTTATCTCTATTTTTTTATACAACTTGTTGAATCCTTAACAGAACAACAAATGAAAAAACAATGCACATTAATACAACACAACTATCAATAAAAAATTGAATGAAACCATTTTGTTGTTGTGTTAGTATTTGTGCATCTCCAGATACAATGTATGGATGTGTTTTATGTAGGGATGTGTTTCATTCCCATGCCTTGACCAGTGTAGAAATATGCAAGAAAAAATTCATGAAGCAAGTTGAAGATTGTGCTAAATGTGATTGTGATAGAGAAAAAATATATTGTTATTAGTGATAGATTCAATAACAATAAAAAAATAGGTTCTTAGAGATTTAGTCACATGCCTTGTTCAATATGGAAATATGCAAAAAGGATTCATGAAGTAAGTTAAAGATTGAACTGAATGTGATTGTGATAGAGACAAAATATATTATTGTCAGTATTGCCTAGTATATGTATAGATTCATAAAACAAATTGGTTGGGTATTTTCCTACAAACCATAAAACAAACTTGTACAAATCCTTGATAGAAATTAATTCAAGGACTTCTGGTTAGAGGGAACAAAGTGAACAATGTAATGTTTGTTATAAAATGTATTTGGTTCAATTTGAAGTACACCAGCCCTACACTACATATATTATATATCTGAAATGATCTATCATCTCCTCTTGCATTATGTCCTTAAAATTGACAATCCAAGCAGTTCTAGGCAATGTATTTGTAGAATCACCTTGCTAGAAATGAGCTTCACTAGGAGTTCACATTAAGTATAATTGGATTGGAATTTTTGCATGGCTATGGTGATTAAATTGCTATATAGTTTTAATGTATAGAAAAATGCATGGCAACATTGCATGGAAATATGGGGCATTAACTAGGGCAACAACCCACGTACCTCAACTTTTATTCTTCGGCTTTTGCAAAAGTTAGAATTTCAATGCTCTGATTTACTAAACAGGGCCATTGAAATAAATGTAGCTAGGTCCCCAACGATAGACAAAAGAATCCTCAAGAAAGCAAATTCATCCTCTTTGGAACAAAATTTCAAATAAGGCAGTGATACAAATTTCCATGCCATCAAAATCACTAGATCTGCAGTGGATGGTTGCTAACAAGTGCAACTACATATTCAATATATGGATGTGTTATATATATATTATTAATTGGCCATAATTTCAGTCAAGTGCTTGGTTTCTAGCATGCACAACCATAATTTCTGTAAAAACTTTTTTTACGCATATATAAAATGGCCAGAGTTTCAATCCCAGGCCTTGGTTAGTGTTGAAATATGCAAAAATACAATCTTGAAAATGCTCTGATATACTAAATAGGGCCATGGAAGTACATGTAATTTGTTTGGCTTCTTAATGAATTATTTGTATGCTTCTAATCCTTCTAATCTAGCCCAATGAAAGCACATTTGACTAGCTAATCTTTCAACTTCATTATCCGAGATCCAATTTATTGTGTAATTCACGTTCATCGCTTTTCACTGTGGGCCACATATATTTACTACACCATGAATATTTTAGGTAGATATAGATAGGAAATGTCATAACCAATAATGAATATGAGAAATTATAATTCCAAACACACCTTTGTGCCAGAAGACATGTCATTTAATCAGAATTGCACATAAAACTTAAAAGTATGTACAAGCATCATATCAGGATTGCACTTAAACTATATTTGAGAGTCCAAGGTTACCATTGTGTCTACCTCAAGATGTAGGAGGTTGCTCAATACTAGTGGAAGGGTTGTTCTATTGTTTGGTGGACAACAAATAGAAAAGGGAGATAGAATTGGAAATATGCAATGGCTTCATTCTTAGAATGGGTGACAAGAAGGACAGCATGTGCATGAAATATCTAAATTGCTTCTTGAGCCCAAAGGACTGCACACTTATGGAGGTAGTGGCCATGAGGTTCAATTGGTTTCTAGCATGCACAACCATAATCTTTGTAAACATTTTTTTATGCATATATAAAATGGCCAGAGTTTCAGTCTCATGCTTTGGTTAGTGTTGAAATATGCAAAAAATGTATTCATGAAAATGATTTGATTTACTGAACAGGGCCCATGGAAGTAGATGTAATTTGTTTGGCTTCTTAGTGAATTATTTTTATGTCTTCTGATCCTTCTCATCTAACCCAATGAAAGTGCATTCGACTAGCTAATCTCTCAACTTCATTATGCGAGATCCAATTTACTGTATAATTCACGTTCATCAGTTTTCACTATGGACCACATATATTTACGAAACTAAATATTTTTGGTAGATATAGAAAGGAAATGTCATAACATATAATGAATATGAGAAATTATAATGCGAAACACAACTTTTTGCTAGGAGGCATGTCACTTAAATCATAGTTGCACATAAAAGTATGTACATGCGTCATCTTAAGATTATTGAGGACCTACATAGATGAATTCAAAGTTGAGCAAATCTTTAATTCAAAGGTGTAAAAACATTGCCTTAATCCAGAATTATCTTTTCATTTTTTGACAATGGGTCTACGAAGTGGTGTAATGCATAATCTCTAAGCTTATTGTAACATCTATGTATCTCCAAAGCACTGAAAATTCTTAAGTAAATCATGATAGAGCTACTCATATGCATGAGTAACCACTTGTTCTGATCAATGGTTCTATAATACTCGAGTCTCACCTGCGGACTCATTTGAAATTGAAATCCAAATATTTAAAATTCTTTGTACTTACATTATACATGCTTGTCTATTGTGCTGGTTCTTGTTATAACATGCAAATTAAACATCTCATTATGGACACATGTCTGTCATGACAAATCTCTCAGCTTATAGCAAATGGTGGGCCTAATGGTGAAATAGAGGAGGCACAAGTTTGAATCCAAAGGGTAGTAGGGTATACACGACTTGTTGAACGAAATATAAGTAAATATTGAAACAATTCTCATTTTGGTCTCTCACAAGGGATGTCTCATTTACGAAATTGGTATCTCACTTGGTGGTGACCTTAAAATCTACCTTTACCTCTACTTTTTAAGTCCTTTTTCCACATTCTTCTTGCATCATTAGCAAATTGGAAATTGGAAAATGCATCAGTTTGTTTAATCTTTCATCTTCCAATGTCTTTACCTAAATTTTAAGAAAGTATATCCTTTTACTTGTCCAGTTATTGCAGTGCAATCCCCTACCTCGTGTGGCAATTGTATACAATTCAATATTGTATGTTACTTATTTTAGAAGAAAGAAACAATGTGGGCTCTATTTGAATGGGAGGTTGTTCACTTTGCATTCTTATATTTGAGTCCAAGGTCACAATGGAAACTACCTCAATATGTAGGAGGGTTCTCAATACTAGTGGAAGGGTTGTTCCATTGTTGGGTGGACAACAAGTGGAAAAGGGAGCTAGAATTGGAAATATGTAGTGGCTTCATTCTTAGAATGGGTGACAGGGACAACATGTGCATCAAATATCTAAGTTGCTTCTTGATCCCAAAGGACTACACACTTATGAAGGTAATGGCCATAACGTTTAGTTGATGCCTTCTAAAATTTGTACAAATAGATTTCCTTTTATTGTCCATGATATTTTGATTAGAAAAGTCAAGACCAATAAGTCTCACTTCATATAAGCTTGAAGGGAAAGTAGGATTCAAGGGTTTGTTGCTAAGTTTGAATATTGCAATATCATATGTTTGGAATGCATCCTATCAATATCTAACCTGTAAAAGTGCATCAAGTTTGTGCTGATCTATATAGAAGTCGGTGAAAAAGAACAAGCAGAGAAAAAAACCTTAACAATTTAAAACAAATGTTTTATCTACCTATTCATTTTACTTGATTGGTCGTTTTAGCATGTCCTGATATGTCCTCACATTCTGATCTTACAATGGTTGATCATTTTGAGGTGGAGGAGTATTTACATTTGGTCTTGGATGGCTAAGATCTTGTATATCTTGATGAACCTCCTAGTTATCACCATCCACTGTCTTTTCTACTTTATCTTCATCATTTTTATTCATTGGACCTTCTTGTCCAAATGTTTTCATTTCTGCATCTTTCATATCTTGAGATCCAGATGTGATCATAGGACCTATTTGCCCAGATGTCTGCATCTATTGTTCTTTTTCCTCAACATGTCTTGCATCAATATCCTCGACAGCATGTTGTGCATGCACTTTAGTGTGTATATTTGTATCCATGGCTTTGTCTTTCTTTTCATCTTCACCTCCCTCATATGATAAGTCAATCACTGTTGGGTTGGTGACTTTGCCGATCAACCCCTCCAAGCCAATGCTCTTTGCCACCATCTCTGGATCTTCAATTTCCTCTTCAATTCTGGTGGTTTTCTACACTTGAGGTGTTCCTAGGGGTGTCATTACTGTGTTTCAAACTAAGCTCTTCATGGGACTAGATGCCACATCTTTGGTTACCTCATCATCTATGAGGTCAATTGTATCATCCAGTGGAAAAGAGGGATCATGCATTTTCTTCTTCTCTCCTAGTCTCTCCTCTTGAGCCAGTTCTATTTTAAACTTCACTATTGTTGGGATAGGGACATTGGTGGCATCATTAATTTTATATCTTTTCTTGATGCAGATGGCTATGATATGAACTTTTTTTCCATAGGGGTGGGCCCCTCATTGCCTTGTTCTTTGAGTAGTACATTTGGCTGGGTACTAGTTGACTCTCTCATTGTATGTCCTTGTCCTCTCTTTTGTCTTGGGACATTAGCTCCTAGTAGTGTATCTTGACTTTTCTTTTTCTTTTCCAAAGGAAGTTCATCCTCCTCATCTTCCAAATCCTCATAACTGATTCCAGGCTACTCTATGTCTGCATGTTGTTCTACATGCATTTTAGACAATGTGGCAACAATAGCTGGACCTTGTATCTTATGAGGAGATGGATTTTGTGATATCCTAATACCACTATCAATACCCCTCTTAGTTTCTTTAGATGGGTCTCTTTTGGCTTTCTTTTCAAGGCCTTGTCTCTTATCTACTAAGAAATCATCACAATCTTCTTCAAGCAATTCTTGCCTCTTTCTCTTCTTATCTATGGTGATGGCCACTCCTTTGGCCTTCAAAGCAACAACCTACTGATCTACCCATGCCTTGGTCAATGTCATGACCCTTGCTGATATGAGGTCCAGAGATCTTACTTCTCGCTGGCTCCAATCTAGTGGGGAGATAGTCTCATTGTATATCTTTTTATCTTCATACTCCTTTGAAATTCTCATTCCATCATCCTGATGTAGCTATGGAGGTACAGGGATACAATTCAATGTGTAGATCTACTTCAATGTTAATCTCTGATAGCTCCTCCTTCTCACTTCCACATCATCTAGGCACTCTACCCAATAATCTTCTAAATGTACCTGATGTACATTCCTCTTGTTTATGTGTTTCTCCCTCATTCTATAAGGATCATATTGCCTAACCAGTGGAAAAGGATGCAAGTTCAGCATCTACAAGCCTCCCTTTGCTTCTTTTGCTAACTCTATGTCAAGACACATGTACCATCCAATGTAAAGAGGGAAATTAACATTAGGCCTCTTATTTCTCTTTACAAATGCCTCATATGAGGGAACTATTTGTCTAGTCATCTCCATGAGGACGACTCTGTCTATAGGGTATCTCGGAAACATCAAGGGTTGCCCAATAAATCCTTCCATTCTAATATACGTAAAGGCTAGGAATTGGATGAACCAGGTTCCATTTTTTACTATGACCTCTTGGGCCTCAATGATCATCCTTTTGGCTAAGTCATCTTCCATTAAGCATACTAGATGCATAACAAAACAATTATCATTCACTCGCTTGTAGTTTTGGAGCGATGACTTCCTCTCTAATTGTGGATAATGACCCCATATATTCACATCACCAAGGTTTCTCCCAACACGTTCTACTGTCTATAAGCCATCAAAAGTACCCTTGGCTACACAGACATAGACAACATATGAAGACATGTGAAACAAGTTTGCCTTACCGCCAACTTCTTCATCCCTACATCCAGGCTATCATGCCCATTGCACTTGTGTACCTATGGTCTCAACCATCCTTATGAGCCCATACATCCATGGCTCAAAGTTTCCAGCATGCAACCTTACCCTCATTCAACTCATCATGACTATCATGTATTGCACCTCTGGAGTAAAATAAAATTTGTAGAGGTTAACTGGTAGTTTTGCTGCTGCTTTATAAGTACTATCTTGAGCTCTCCAACATGAGAACATTAATTTTTTGCAATCTGTGTACTTGCTTTGGTATTGATTTTTCAATGCCTCTACATCTATCTTGTATAGATTAGGGCCTAAAGGTAGTTGGAAAGCTATTGTGATTCCTACAACTAAGTAGTGCACATATATGTGGCCATGCTTCTCCACTCTTCTTGTATCTCTGTTATAATTATCTACACACACAACTACCAGCTCAATAGCCTCTGCTGCATATGGAAATCCCCCAACATACCACAATCTAGAGTTGTAAATGTTAATAAGCATAGGGTTCCTGCCACTCTGAACTGATTGTGCTATCCATGCCTCAAGACTGGTGTTTCAGGCATGAGTGTCCCTGATTTGTCCAAATCTAAAACTTGAACCACTAGGTTGTGGGTACATAGGAACCATGAACTCTACATCACTTTTGTTCTTACGAGCCTCCATGATATCCTACAATTATGGATATGTATGTCTTAACCTAACTTGTAATTTCTAATTTTAATCAAATAATTTCTTAATACCATGGTGTCCAATAGTTTACAGAGCATAAGCATGTGCATCTTCATCCATGATTTACCCTAAGTAAGTACTATTTACCTTTAGCTGTGCAGTAATGACAAAATGAGGGTTTTAACATTACATACCTGATTTATGCACTTAAACCTGATTAGCTGATATCCTTATGCTAAAATTTACACTGTGCAATCACCTTTGCCATTTGCCATCCAATATCTGAACCATTCTATTTAGGATGAAGATCTTTTTAATGTTCACTGTAAAAGTTCTGGAGCTCTACAATTTCTCTTTGAATGCTTAAGTGAATGCAAAATGACAAAAAATCATGGTTTATGTGTTAGAAATCATGATTTTAGGGCATAATTATTGTCAAATTGCCTCTATTTGTGGATATCAGCATCAAATACATTGGATTGTAACATGTGGCATTTATGATTTGAAATTTCAAATGGCCATCTACCCTTTTTGTGGCATTTATTGCAGAGTATGCATATTAATGAATATCTGGATGTTAAAACAATGTGCATAGCTTTCGAAATGTGCACTTGCATATATGCATGACATCAACATGTTGGTCAACACTAATCGAGGGTGAATATCAAGTCATTATAATCCAAAGGCATTTACCTTTGATCATGAAATGTCAGGACATTAGAAAATGTCCAAATGAGAAAAGTCAACATTCGCCACATGGCACCATTTGATTGGTTCATGGAAATCTATAAATTTTGGTCACAGGGACGGGGATGTGGATATGAGGAAATATGTAGATGTTAGTATTTAGGAAGTATCCCCAAGTCCAAATGTGATGATGACGTTAGCCTTCTAAAGGTTATTCTGGGTTAGGTATAATGTGACGTCATCATGATATTAGTGAAAGTCCAGACATTAAGTTAATGTCTGGATGTTAAGGTTTTGCGAAATGTTTCAAACTCTTAATGTATAGATGACGTCATCATATTTTTTTATTTTCCTAAGGTGAGGTCTGATGACATCATCAAGATGTTGGTGAATGTCAAGACATTAAGTTAATATATGGAGATCAAGTTTTATCATTATATTAAATCAAGTGAGGATATCAATGGATATTCGCATCTTAAAATTGAATATGCATACTTGTGAAGATCCATGCACATGATAGTTTATTACATTGTGAGTTAAAATTTGATGTGCGCACATTTGTGAATGCCTAGATATTGTGTTTTCCTTAGTGAATTATGCAATCAGGACATTAAGTTAATGTTTGGATTTTAGGAAATGTGTAGATATCCCTAAGACTATTTGACTAAACTTTGACCAGGCATAACTTCTTGATCTTAGGGAATTTTAGGGTGCTTGAAAAAGCAACCCTTCTTAGAATTTTATGCTCTTTCATTCAGCAGGGTTTATGATGTCAAATTCTAACTTTGACAATTTGACCTAGATTTCAAGGTCTAGACACACACAAGATAAGATCTTGACATGCATCTGCTACTAGTTATTTTTACCATATCGCCCAAAAGAAAAGAGAAACAATAAAGCCAAGCAAAAAATGTTGAGTCCCTATTTTATTGGGGCAAAATGGGGCGTGTTGTGTAACCACACAACAAATCCATGATGCTCCATGGACGCCCTTGTTTAGTATCATTATGAGGATAGCAATTTCAATGCAACCAAAAAGGCTTGTCAATACTATAAGTGTTAATGGTGTTGGATGCTTCATCAATGCCTTTACCTGCATGGTCACAAATGTCCATTACTAGAGACAATATGGAAAATGTTAAGCTAAAAAACACTAATGTGACTAAATCATGTAGGAGATTGAGAACATCTGGTAGGGACAACTTGCACGACTTCAAGGGCTTTTGCTAACTTAATGTTTGCCTTTATTCTACTTAGTGGGTCTCTTAGATTAGCTTAAATTTTTGAAGAGAAATTTGTTAGAGGAAAGTTTATGGTAAAATTGCTACCATATTTTAAAAGATTTGGAATTTGTTTAAGGAAAGTCTTCTATATTGAAGGAAAATGTAGCAATAATAATTCACCTATACTATCACTAAACATGAGAAGCACACCACTATTTCCAAGAAGTAAATGAATCTTGTGATCCTTTTGGTAAAATTACCTTGTAGAAATGTATGAATAATATTTGCTAGAGTAAACTTTGATTGTGTTATAGAAGGCCAAGTGAGATGCATTGGTGCAAGACTAGTTATGAAACTCATAGCTATTACTTCGTAGACACAAATTGTTGTGCCCACAATTTAGGATTGGCTATGAGCTCGCTTAATGTCAACTTTTTCCATTCTATAGAGAGGAAAATGTAAAATTAAAGCACAAAATCTAGGGTATTTCTGAGACTTTAGTAAGATTGTATGGCACAGACTAATAAATAGAAGAGTAGGATTGGATTGCTCACCCTGGAACATCCATGCCATGATGAAAATAATTGTAGGCACCAAGTTCGCATAGCAGTAGCAAAGGCACAAGATGTTTCACTCAATCCCATTAAAATTAGTGCTTGAAATGCTAAAACACTTTAATAACAAACGAAAGAATGAATATAAAAATCCCATATATATTCAATTTTTTATAAGTACATTTCAGACAGAAATGTACTCACCCACTGAGAGATATCAGAAGCACTTAAGCCAACAAGCCTAAACTCATATTGGATCACTTATCCCTATGCAAGAAAATAACATATAGTGGAAAAGGCTTAGGGATAAAAATTATGAACATGGTATCTAAAAAATGTCTATGTTTAATGTACCACTTCTACGTAAAGGTTCTTCATGGAGAATTCTATTCAAAGGGGCTTTCTGTCACTGAACTTCCAGATTTATATCTATGTTCATAAATTATTCTCATAATTAATCATAAACTGTAATCTTAAACCAAAAGAAAGAGTGATTCAGAATTAAATTACATTCCCCTACGCTACCCAAAGATATATATAAATAAACTGATTCACAATTAGATTGAAAGGAAAGGGACACAATATAAAGATGCCCAAGCCAAAGGATCCTATAGTAAGTGGTAGAGGGTTCCTCCCTTTTCATTTTTCATTCTTCATAAGAACAAATGAAAGGAACCATTTCAAAAGCAAATGGATTGCCAAAAAACAAAGTCCACCTTACTATGTAATCAATGTGTTTGGCTATGGCCATGATGGTGGATGCATGGATTAGGATTAAAATAAGGATTCTAGGTATGTAAATTTAATTAGATCATTAATGAGTAAATTATATAATCATGTTTTCTTGCTTCGGCTATATACATATACCATGGACAAACTGATAGTACTATGAGTGTGTAGGGTGAGAAAACACCAATGACTGGATGGGAGAATCATCTAGACCCTACTATTCTCCACTTCACAAGTTGAATGTCTTTAACCTTATTTAGTGTTGGAAATTTTCATATTTAAAGTTTTTATTTCAAGGTTTGGGTGACATGTGTTAATGTTTAAGTGTTTCAGCATGTGGAAAATAGTGTGGTTTAGGGTGTAACTAGTATAGAATCTCTTAGCGCCACTTATTGAGTCAAAAAAATGAATTTTATATTATTATTGTGTTTTTGGGACCCAAAACCAAGTAAATATGGGTAGAGTACTTGGGGAAGGATCTAAAGGTTGTCTTGGGACTAGAAAAGTGTACTTTTGGAACTCTTGACAAGAGCTCCCATATGGGATGACATAGATGTTTGACTCTATACACCCAAGCCACCCTATGAGATTCCATAAGAGTTGGTTTAGGGAAATGAACCTCTACTTGGGAAGAGCACCCATGTGAGCTCACATATATGAGCACAACTCCTCCCATGTGATTGTCATTGAAAAGTATTATCAACTTGGGAGTTGGGGGAGAGGATAGGTCAAGGTGAGAGAGGGTACCATGTGTCACTATCACATTGGAGGTTGACGAGTGACATGGCACTCCTTTTTTAACTCACATTTTTGAGTTTTAGGGGGAGATTCTTGCATTTTTTTGGTTTTGAGGAGAGAACTTGATATTTTATGTTTTGAATATTTTATTGAGTAAGGAAGGAGGGATGGAAGGAAGAAGGGGGAATTTAAGGACGTGCTTGAGGTATTTGACATGAAAAAAGAAGGAGCTTGGAGAAAGAAGGATGATCTCCTTGTCAACAAGCTCCAAGGAGGAAGATAAGTCATTTTATTTTCTCTTCCATTGTGGTTATTCTAAAGTCAATCCCTTATTTTGAATGATTTTGTTTCATTTATGTGTTATGCATGATGAGATTAGTGAGATTTTTTTATTCTCTTGTAAATCTTCTATTGTAGATGATCTTGCTTCTTTGAGATCTATGTATGAAATGATTGTGAAGAGGAGTACATCTAGAAATTTGGGTGAAAAATGTGTTTTAAGTTAATGTGTGTGGGAGTGCTTGAGAAATATCACTTGGATGGTGAGATTTTATAGATACTCGTGCTTTCATAGGGTGTTATGTGAACTTAAAAATTGTATGATTATTTTGTAGATTTGTTGTTATTTCAACTTGTTCTTAGGTCCTTGTTGATTCTCCTGGATCGAGGGATGACTAGATTCTTTAATGGATTTATGATGTCATATTGGATGGGTGGAGCGACAACATAGTTTCAATTCTTAAAGAATGTATTTTGGAGAAGATCGGTGGGTGGTGGAAGTAAGGTAGAAGTAAGTAGTACTTAATACTTTTGAATGAGTTGCCATAGTAGGTTTTACTTTTGTTATGATAAAAGACAACATATGCTTGTAAAAGAAAAGAAATATTTTCCTTGAGGATGGATGTAAGCTTGGGTTTGTCTAAGACAATGGTTATGGATTTATGAACTTTGTAAAACACATCTAGTAGTATAAGTTGAAAGTGACCTTGTTCTTGTAATTTTTTTAGTATTTAAGAATATAATTATGATGTAGGATAGTTGTACATTTCTAAATAATGTGCATTATTGGGTTGGATAAAATAATAAATATATTCTCTTGGATTACATCTCTTAAAAAAACTATATGCCTACATTATATGCATAGAGTGTAGAGCAACAAATAAATTTTAGTCAAAGTATTTAAAAATTAATGGTTATATGATTTTTATTCTAATACATTTTATATTATATCCTCTTTGAAAGGTGAATATATAAAAATCAAATAGATTTCTAAATTTTTTTGGAGTATAATGTCTACATGACCGGATTTTTTTTTATTTTTTATATATAGATTAGATTGAAGGTCATCTTGAAAGTTGTTAGAATAAATCTGTCTTGGCTTATATTTAAACATGAGTTATATTTCCTTGACAAAAGAATTTTGGTAGGAGTTTAATGGAAGACTGGAGCAATACAATTAGCTATTATATGCAGATTTAATAATATTGTAATAAACAATGAAGAATAACACAAATTGAACACAAAGATTTAAAGTGGTTCACCCAATGTGTGCTACATCTACAAACACAACCATCTAATATTATTATCGAGCAAATTGAACTGATTAAAACTGGTTGACACTCTTGTAGCTCAATACCACTGCTATGCTACATTACAATTGCAACCATGACTCATGGTTTTTCGCCTTCTCCAACCGCTATTTATCAAGCCTTTGGCAATTATACAAAGTGAGTTTTTACATGTCGGCCAATAACATGTATCCCCCAACTGCACTCCCCCATTAATTATTCTAGGGGAAACCACAGCTAACAAAGTCAACAAGGTAAGTACTCGAAGCCCCTATAGCATGATCAGTCACCATATACTAACATGTTTAACCCCTTTGATAGCTAAGTCTTGCATTTTATCTGTATACATGTGATGGTAGATTGAAAATATATGGAAGTATTCCCCATTAAGGGCACCTTTTAATTTAATTATGAAGTTAATAAAAAATAAAATAAATAAATAAGTGAGAAAATAATAAATACTATATAATGCATATATTTCTAGTATCTCTGTCATTACAAAACTATTTTAGATTTCATAATAATAATAAAAAAGGGGGAGAACAAATATAAGTCCCCGTAAGGCCTATGCTTGGCCATAGAAGGTGTGGGGTGGGAGCCCCCACTCTCAACAAGCTCCCACGCCTATGGAGCATGGGAAGCTCTGCCCATAGGGGATGTGGCACTTGTGGTGCCATAGATCCCCTTGAGAGGCCATGGCACCACAGAGATGCTGCGCTTTGCCCCAAATTTCTTTTTCATAATAAAAAAAAAATCTTCTAATGTTCATTTTATTTTTGTTTAAACATATGCATTTACCACAATGATAATACATAAATAAATTTAATCCTGTATGAGGCATCCCTCTGTATTTTGATTTCTCAAATACAATATAGATTTCCCATGCATTTCCCCTACAGAGTTAATGAACCACATTGATTTACAAATTTAAAAATGTAACAAAATCTTGACCCCTGCATGTAGGTCGCACTGGCCTAACAAGTCTCATTTGTGTGGAAGTTGAAACCCTACCACTTGTGACACTGTAAAAGGTAAGCAAAAACTCAACAAATCAGTAACCATAAGCATTGTTAGGGTTTCATAAAATGAAAATGAATGGTAATATTAATAGGCTATGGTAAATTATAAAGAAAACCAAGACCTCTACAACCTCCCATTCCATCCTCCATCTATAGATCCATGAAGAGGTCACAAGAATTCATAATGATAATATGGAGAGGAAGAGTAGTGTTTTTAAACTAGTCTATTCCCTTGGGTACTACGTGCCCTAACCCTAAGTGACCTCCTTTTAACAATTGTTGATCCCTTATTACTTTGCCAAGGGGTCGACTCTTATTTCAATATATTGGAAGGTTAGAATGTAATTCAACTATGTGGGTTTTAGATTAAGACTTTTAGGTGTTGGGTAATTTAAGTTTTCATAATTTATTGATCTAGTTTTGTCTCATAATTTAGGAGTTAGTTTAAAGGGTTGAGGGTTATATAATTGTTAGAGTATAAAGATACATAATAGGAATGGGAAGATAGTTTTTATTAAATCTTAATCAGAATGTATACAAATATATATACTAATTAAACCATATGAATAGAAAATTATTTGAAATAAATTATTATAAATTGAGAAATGCATTTAAATGGTATGGAGTTATAATTTTTTTATTTGAGAAAAGAAATTGTGTATAGTTCACTTGTTTTTATAGTTAACATTAATAGAAAGATAGTGTATGTAACTAACTAGATATTCTCTTGCCTCAAATAATGGTGTAGCATGTTAAGGATTAGAATTTTGACGTAGGTGACTTTGTTGTCTCTCGGAGCTGTGAGCATTTAGTTCCCACTAGGAACCTAGAGGGAGTTGTTCCTCATGGAGGACCTATCCTTGAGGCATCGCAGAAAGGTGACACCTCACCCCTTTGAAAATAGTCCACCTTTGTACAGTGTATAGGATTGAGTTCCACACACCACTTGCTTCATTATATTCCATCACCTGATGCAACATGTGCTTGATAGCATCGCATGTGCAACATCGTTGAGTGTACACTTTGAACTATCATGGGGAGTAGCTTGTGAGATTAGTTTATAAATTGATCGAAAAAATGCTCGTGGTTTTAGTGGTTTTATATCCTTGTGGACATTACAGATTCTAATACTATTAATGATTATTCATGGTGAAATTTTAAAGCTATGACCCACTTTTATAAAGGAAATGACCAACATTAATATTATAACTTTTTAACATGAATCACTAGAAAGTGGCATATATGCTTTAAATTTTTAAATAATGTAAACTAATGAAATGTAGAATTTTTTTGTGTATTGTAAGTTTGTAATTATTTTTAAATAAAAAGTTATTTTGAATTATCTTTTTGTAAAATTGACATTATAATTTAGTTTTTAAAATGTTTAAAAATGAGGTTAAGCAAGACAACACTTTTTATATAGTAATTTTTTTTCATTCAATTTTTTTTTTGCATTTATAAATTGAAACATTAGTGCATGGATTATTTTTTTCTCATTTCAATAAATATATATTTTTACATAAATCTTGAAAGTTGTGTTTATTAAAAAGACAACTATTTCAACATATGCCATTTTTATCTTAAAAATTTATCCAAAATGGAAAATGATTATATCATCTTGACATGGAATTTCTCCTCTAGTGGATCATTTTTTTAAAATATTTAAATAAAAATTAGTACCTTTTAGTGATAAGAAAAACAACCTTATATTTTGTGTTGATGACCTACTTTTAGGAAAAATTAAAAATAAAATATAAACTTTAATTAAACTATTTAAAAATTTATATTTTTGAAAACTACACTTATAGATCTACAAAAGGGTATTTTTAGATTTTTTTCATGCCATTTATGTCAATAAGAGTTGTGAGAACATGAATTTTTTAAATTAAATTTATTTTTTCATAATTTGACTCCAAACTAATGCTACATATGTATCTAATGGACACTTCTACCTAGAAAATTTATGGCCTAGATCTAATTTAGCTAGAATGAGTGTAGTTAGAAAATATCTTTGACTAAAATTGAATTAAAATTGGAAATTCTTAAACTCGTTTATTCTAAGAAGTTGGCTTGAAGTGGGATATAACTTTGAACTTTCACCCTCATCTATTTTATTAGATTTTCAATGTATTGACAAACAAATACCTCTAAGGACTTAGACTATGAATAGTTATCGCCTTGGTGAGACCTTAGTGCAAATAAGAGACATGAAGTCCCTTGGGAAAGGCCTTTTGAAAGACAAAGTTAAGTTATGTCCATGATGAAACATAGTAGAGATAAATTGACTTCAAAATTAGATTCATCTTGAAAAAGTATGCAATTTTAAAAAAAGTGACTCATTTTGTGTCTATATAAAGAAGTTATGGATTCGATAGGTTTCATGATGATATTTAAGCAAGGTATCATCTATGTGAAACATTCTACGATTGAGATATCTTGAGGCATCACCCAAGTGACACCTCCTGCGCCTAGTTGACCCCATTATATTACCCAAACAATATCTAAAGGTTTTAGGTAGAGAAAACATCAAGGTATCACCTTGACAACACTTGAAGTTGTTGACAAAGGGAAATTTCAAGGTATCACCTAGTTGATACCACAAGGTCATATAAAGCATAAATTTCAAGCTATCTCCTAGGTGATACTTTAGGTTTTTGGCATGGAAGAGTTTCAAGGCATCCCTAGGCAATAACTTGATTTTTTAGAGTTAAATTATTTAAATTTTTTAAATTTCGCTAAGGAAAATTTTCAAGATATAACCATTACAATACCTTATAAATTGTGACTTGAAACATTAGGTCCTAGGACGTTGAAGTCTAGGGATTTGGGTGAAGACCTTAAATATTTTTGTCTAAATTTTTATTTCTTTGAACATTGCTTTGTGCAAAACAAAATTATGTAAAATTTAACTTGAGCTCTATAGAGTTTGTGAAGTTTTATAAGGATGTAGGTATACATTGATAGAAGACAACTCTGTACACCCCTCAACAAAATGGAGTTGCAAGTAGATGACCCTTGTTATTATGGAAATCTCTAATTCACTTTCAATGACAATGAAATGATTAAGTGAAACATTTAGTTAGAGGTAAATGATCATCAAATTTTAAGGATGTGAACTACGTTAGCATGAGAAGCTCTAGATCATGGTTCAATAGGATCTTTGTGCAAGAGAACAATTGGTTAAGAAAGATTATCAAATTTTATGGTGATGATGCTCATAGTTGGAGTTTTGACATGACATGGTTGTATTTGTGAATCTATGACAAAGATGTCAATCACAATATTATAGGTCTATCTCTAGATCACTGTAGTTTTTGTTTTGGTAGTTATTATGATGGAGAAATAGAGAATCCTACTCTAATTCAAATCACACTCAAAATTAATTATGTGGATTTATAAACTAAATTAAACTTTTCCAAAGCTTATCACAATCCTATAAATCAAACTAAGAAATAAAATATTTTTATAAAATAATTAAAAAATATAGAATAACATGAAAAGTTGAACCTTCCTTAGAAGTTTGGAGGCCTCAACCCAAGATGACAACATGCTGCATAGAAATCTACACTACCTGCTAGCTTTGGTATGGCTCTATGCAGATAGTAGATTTTGACATGGTTGTTTGGAATGTTATAGGGTTTTCCTATTTCACTTGTACAACTTAGAAGCTAACCTAGACAACCCAATGAGACAAAATACAAGTGTAATATCTAGAAAGTAGATATAATGGAAATAAAGAAATCTACTATAAATAATAGTGTTATCATTACAAAACCCTCGTGTGATGAATGCCCTTCAAATACCTAATTCTGGAGAGCTAGAAAAGAAGATTGAGACTACAAAGGAGTTTTTCAAGAGTGGTCAAACGCATGTTTTGGTCTTTTGACCTCTATAAGGAATCAAATGGTAAAGAGATTTATAAAATATGCATGTGCACCTAAGTATTTCTAGGATGTAGTAACAAGAGTAATTTATAGGAGTAACTCTTTGGTCTATGAATAGGACACTAGGCCTAGAATGTAGAAAATGACAAAGGATGGAAAATGAGGTTTAGAAAAATAGGCAATGCTTTTACAAATATGACCAAATGTAAGGGAGTTGTTAATGAAGAAACATAGATGTTGGTCTGGATAGGATCATTACCAAACTAAGTCCACGTTATGTCCTATTCAAACTTATTTAGTTTAGTTTACTTAGGAAATACTTAGTATACACTTATGATACTTATCACTTTGTATCTCATGCGATATGGTTAGGACACTTTTCATAATCCTATGTTGTCATATGTTTCACCTTCGCCTATATAACAAAGGTCTTCTCATTGTAATTTTATTATTCATGAATTATTCATGTGTATTTTCTATTTGTATCCTTTGATAGAATAGAATCATTCTTTCATATTTCATCTCTCTTGTGCTTTCACTGAATCTCCTCGATCTTGAGTGTTACCTTCATATTCCAAATCTTACATTATATCAAAGCTAGTAGTATTTCTTTATTATTGTCTTTTTGTGAGATATCTAGGATGCAAATCATGGTAGATCTTGAAAAGTTGAGTATACTCTTGTATTAATCATATGATGACTTAGAAAATTAGAAAAACTTGATAGTCATACAAAATTTGGGAGGGTTCCCTTGTTTGTGGCCTTATATTTTAGGCTCATTTTGGAGCATGTTCGTGCAAATCTAAGATCACTATTGAGTTCAAGGTTTCCACGAAAGTTATTTTAGCATTTTGATTTGTCTAAATTGGACATTGGAGGCTAGATCTATAATGGTTTGAAGTTGGGAGTTGGTTACTAGATCTAGGAGGTAGCTACATTTTTGGATCATTTTGGGTCAAATTTGACCCTACCATCACATCCAAAAAGCACAAGAACCTAAGGATCGACTATCAATTCATCAAAATCAATCACTTTTACCATGAACCATAAAAAAATTCCCCTCCTCAGTCATACATATCACTGCATAGAATATTCTATAGAATATATAGTACTACCTGTCAAATTATCTTTTCCTACATCATCAATCATGGGTGCATTCTATTTACCACTGCTTAAGATTTTTATTTTCTAGTTTTTAAAATTAATTGTTGGTTTTTTTTTATTTTCTACAGTTTGTACATAGGGTACACTACATAGGTTGCAAAGTACTTTGTACCTACATTTTTAGTTACTGAGAGTACCTACCAGCTACCCAAGATGTGCCAGTTCCCTATAAGCATTGAACATACTACTAATGGTAATAATAGCACCTAGCGATTATAAAACAACATCATCTAGGGGATTATTCCCCTTGCCTAACTAGAAAATAGAGAAACCACTATCACAGTGAAAAGTAGTTTCCCCACAAATAGACTATAGTTTTAAATAAATCAAGATGGTTTTGTAATTCTTAGGTAGTTTTGTCAAAAATTATTGGCAGTTTTCAAGATTGAAGGAATATTCTAACAAGTTAGGGCATACTTCAAGCTTGATTTTGCTAACGTGAACATGATTTCAATGATATCCTATTCCCATCCATCCCCCTACTCTAACTTGATTTTGGTTTTGGCAATTCAACTTTGTAGGCCTATTTCTTAGTCATGTTTGCTCCTTTTTTAGAGTAATTTTTTTTATTTTGGGAAAAAATTTTAGGTTTTGCAATGGTGCAAATGCATTTTCACTAGAATAAACTAGGCAATTAGCACCTAAAATACCACCAAAATTTAGTGCATTTGAGTCCATGAATTGGACACTTCTGTCAGCACAAAACTTGGCACCCAATAGCATCTCACTATTGCACCGGGTTTAGCGCCGATTTTAACGCTGGATTTAGCACCAGGTTTAGCACCAGAATTTTGTGCCAGAATTAATGCTGGATTTAGAGCTAGATTTTGTTGCTTCTAGTTTGGCTTCCAATTTTGCTTCTGGTTTTGCTTCTTGTGTTGCTTCCAAGTTTGCTTCCAGTTTTAATTCCATTTTTGCTTCCAATTTTGCTTCCAGTTTTGCTTCCAGGTCGGCTTCCACTTTTACTTCTAGTTTTTCTTCTAGTTTCACTTCCAATTTTTCTTCGAAGTTTGCTTTCAATTTTGCTTCCAATTTTGCTTCCAGTTTTGCTTCTAGTTTTGCTTCCAGTTTTGCTTCCAGTTTAACTTCTAGTTTTGCTTCTAGTTTTACTTCCACTTTTTCTTCTAGTTTTGCTTCTCGTTTTGCTTCCAATTTCGCTTGTAGTTTTGCTTCTAGGTTTGCTTCCAATTTTGCTTCCAATTTTGCTTCTAGTTTTGTTTCCAGTTTCTCTTCTAGTTTTGCTTCTGGTTTTACTTCCGGTTTTGCTTCTAGGTTTTCTTCTAATTTTTCTTCCAATTTTGCTTCTAGTTTTTCTTCCAATTTTGCTTCTAGGTTTGCTTCCAGTTTTGGTTCTAGTTTTTCTTCCACTTTTGGTTCCCATTTTGCTTCCAGTTTCCTTCCAATTTTCCTTCCAATTTTGTTTCCAATTTCACTTCCAATTTTGCTTCTGGTTTTGCTTCCGGTTGTACTTCCAGTTTGGCTTCTAATTTTGTGTTCAATTTTTCTTCCTGTTTTGCTTCCACTGTTGCTTCCAATTTTGCTTCCAGTTTTGCTTTCAATTTTGCTTCCAATATAATGTCGCTTGTTGCTTCCAATTTTTCTTCCATTTTAGTGTCTTTTGTTGTTTCTAAAAATAGTTATTGTTTTGCTTACATTTATTAATTTAATATGTTTTATTTCAATTTAATTAGTTAAATATATCATGCCTCTTAAATAACTCATATGATTATAAAGTAAGTAATTTAATTATTTAACTCATATGATTAAATAACAAGATAATTATTATAACATGATCATCATCTATAATTAAAACAAGTGAGTCAAATATCTATAATTTAATTAAATTTGACAACATCCATCTTGAGCAGTAAATTAAAATCATCATACGTAATAAATATCCATCCAAAAATTATCGACCACTTTCAATATATATAAATTGACAAGTCAATACGAATAAGATCATCATCATATATAACTAAAACAAGTGAAAGTCAAATATGCCAGTAGATTAAAAATATGTCTAAATGATACATGTACAAATGATATAAGTAAAAATTATATATTATGTAACTCAAAATGATACAAGTCAAGATGATACATGTCCAAATGATATAAGTCAAAATGATACAACTCATTAATATGGCACTGTAGGCCATGAAAATGATACATATGATAGCTAGCAACTATGAAAAGAGGCATCATAATGATATATCAACAATGATCCATGATGCAGTCTATATGATCATGAATGTCACTGGATACTATGAGCAATTGCCTCATCATCATCATCATCACCATCGTGATCATCATCATCATCACCGTCATCGTCATCATCATCATCGTCGTCATCAGCCTCAGGGTTTTCTGTATCTGCATCGTCATCATCCTCTGCCATGTGATTTGTACCAGAACCAACATAATCTGGATCTCTATCATGAGGATCATCTTGATCTTCTGGAAGACCCGTGTTCTGCAAAAAAAATATTTAAAATGAAAAGTTATTATTTATTTCATGCAATAATTTATTTTTCTGTTATATATCTAATATTACAACATATGAAACGAAACCATAATCATATTACATCATATCAAAGTGCACATACCATAATAAAATTTTAAAAATGTTATAACTAATATGTCGTTCCAATGATGTAAAACATGCAACAATTCTAATAAATGTTAGTAAAGATCATAAAAAAATTTGTTATAAATTTAACTATCAACTGTAAATTCTATTACATAACCTCAAGTGCTACAAATTGTTTGGTCGAAAGCTCCCATTTTGACATAGGCAGGAAGGATGGTGGCAAAGGTTGTGGAATTTGGCTTTACACCAGTGAATTGCATTTGCTTTAAAATTTCTAAAGCCTTTTCAATAAATCCATTTTGTGCATATCCTGTAGTCATTGCAGTCCATGAGACCACATTTCTTTGAGGCATTCTGTCAAACAGTTCCTGTGCCTTGTCTATGTTTCCATATTTTGCATACATGTTTAATAGGGTAGTTGCAACTATAACATCAGACAAAATTCCTCTATCCTTTATGTATTGATGGATGTCCATACCCTATTCCAAAGTTCCCATTTTGACACAGGTAGGGAGGATGTTGGCAAATGTTGTGGAATTTGGCTTTACACCAGCCAATTACATTTGCTTTAAAATTTCTGAAGCCTTTTCAACAAATCCATTTTGTGCATATCCTGATGTCATTTTAGTTGATGAGACCACATTTATTTGAGGCATTTTGTCAAATAGTTCATGCGCCTTGTCTATGCATCCACATTTTGCATACATATCTAACAGGGCAGTTGCAACTACAACATCTGATAAAATTACTCTATCCTTTATGTATTGATGGATGTCCATACCCTATTCCAATGCTCCCATTTTGACACAGGAAGGGAGGATGTTGGCAAAGGTTGTGGAATTTGGCTTTACACTAGCTAATTACATTTGCTTTAAAATTTCTGAAGCCTTTTCAACAAATCCTTTTTGTGCATGTCCTGTAGTCATTGCAGTCCATGAGACCACATTTCTTTGAGGCATTTTATCAAACAGTTCACTTTCCTTGTCAATGCTTTCACATTTTGCATACATGTCTAATAGGGTAGTTGCAACTACAACATCTGACAAAATTCCTCTATACTTTATGTATTGATGGATGTCCATACCCTATTCCAAAACTCCCATTTGACACAGGCAGGGAGGATGGTGCCAAAGGTTGTGGAATTTGGTTTTCAAACAACTCATACTTGTAGAGTCATGTTTTAGGTCACGTATGTTATGGTAACAACAAGGGATTCCAACTATGGTTATGATAGCTAAGACTGCCCTCATTTATGACCATAACAAGGTTCTTGGACAACACTATCTTGCTCTTCACACTAGGTATTATATAGGCCAAGATTGGGTTGAAGAAATCACTTGATGGTTACCTATATAGTGATACCACACCCTAATACCCCATGTATTCTAAATAGCTTGAGATTTATACAATACTCAACCAAGATGAAAATGTATCATTGTACCACACTTAACTATGACAGTCCTTTCTTGACAACAATTTGTAATCTTTAGACTATTGGGATACTTGCTACAAATAAATATTAGGTTAATGACACTATTAGGTCCCAAAAATGTAGGTTGCAAATCCTAAGAGGATGCCAGGCTCTATGCTTAGATTTGCAACATTTTTGAACTAATGAAACGGAGTTAACCTATAGGGTTGATGATTCCCTACACTTCAGGTTTTGCTAGACCTAGGCATGTGCACCTTACTAATGAAGCAGATTAAATGGGTGTGTGATCTTGGCTGAGTGATGGATCTACCCACAGTGGCAAATGGTGCGGAATAGATGATTACTTGTTGCCTACTTTTTACTTCTAATGTCTGAACAGTGATTGAAAATGGTATGGTTCTAATTTGGTATAAATTGTATAGGCAATATCAAGGCAAAACTAATGGATATGCTCATCTAATTAAAATGAGTAAGACTAGTGCCTAAATCTATTGGGCTATTTGAGTCAATGAATGGAAATAGATGTATGTGATTGGTGAGCTTATCTCCTATCTTAACTCTAACAGTTGGGCACTTTGGATATTTACACCTTGTGCAAATGTGCAGGTTTGTATGTGACAGTGCTCTTCTTATATAATCCCAATGATATTCCCTTGAATTACTATGAAATTATGAAAGGAATTTAATTCTTGAGTCGATGGAAACCAATCACAATAACTTATTCAAAAGGATTTAATCTTTGACAAGAACTAATTAAAGTCAATTATTAGAAAGAATTTTTAATTCACATCAACTAGAAACCAATCAAAGAACTTCATACAGTGACAGTAAATATGCCCTGACAAATGTAAATATGAATAATTCAATAGAACCACTTTGGAGATAGAATAATAACATATAATCATGAAAATTAACACAACTGTTGAACACTGGAAATAAATCACCATGTAGAAATATTCTGCTCCATTATGTTTTTGAGAAAATAAACATGTGTAACTGAAATTCTTTAATTAAAACATAACTGACAATATATCTTCTTTCTATTTGTAATATATATAGTCTTCTTCAAATTAAAGAGACATACCTATCAATTGATGATCTTATGACCATCATATGTTTTAACTTTTATATCAATATTAGTGGAGAGACCACATCTCTTCATAGTGTCTTTTGAGAACTAACAAAATTATGAAAATAAACAAATACATTTAAGACTAAGCCCTGTTGAGCCATAAGTACATTTGAGGGATATGATCAAAATATTTCTGGCTCAGGTGTGTCTCTGTGTACTCAATGGAATCCCTAATGTCCACCTCTATTGAAACCATCTTCTCTAGATGTGAGTAAGCTTCCTTGGATGCCAAATCTTCATGTTTTACAATTTCTAGGGCCTCATCTAATATTCCCTGACACTCCTTGACCCATTCATCCTTGCTCTTCAAATCTTTGTCATTCTTGAGTAACATAGTTACACCTATCTAAGAAGTCTCCATGCATTCTTTCACTTCATCTTGGAGCTTGTCATGGTACTTCTTATGCTGCTTAATAAGATTGTCTACATCAGATGTGCTTACACTATCAGAGGTGTGTTTACCCTATATTTCATGTAACTTATCGTGTATTCTGTTATTTAGTCTTTCATGTTCTTGAATGACCTTTTGGTTTTCAAAGCAAATATCCCATAATTTTGGCATCCATTGCATCAGATGAGCATGCATGTTCTGTAGGACTATAGTGAGTGTATCTATTTTGACCTGTGCCATTTGATCTTTTGTGGGTGATTGGACTTGTGAGCTTTCTGCCTATGTAATCATTTTAAGAGGGGCTAAATCTTTTCAGAAATCATTTTCTTTTTTTAACCTTTCCTAACTCATTTTGTATGTATCCCTCTCCTTTATCAATAGTTGAATCTGAGCTTTATTTAGTTTTGCCACATTTACTCCAAGTTATGTTGTAATGATTGGACCAGTTTCTCTAGCTCTCAATGTCATAACATGGCCAAAAGCTTCTTCAGTGTCAATGACAACAAGCTTTTTGTCCGGTGGGTATAGAACCCATATCATGAGGGAGTTCTCATCTGGATTGTATTTTGTTCCAGTATATACTTCAACAACCCCTTTAGAACTAAGCTTGTGTTTTGTATCTTTATTGTGTAGAAAACTGTCAAAAACAAGTGCTGAATTCAAATCGAGACCTGGGAAGATCATTACACCAGATTCTCTAAGCAACTCCCTTCCTTTCTCAAGAGTCATATCTTCCATCTCCTTTTCAAATTCTGCTTTTAAAGCATTCATTAACTATGTCTGGTTGTCTGGTGTAACATCTAAGACTGATTCTCTAATAGCCTTCCCCTTGTGTTTGTACAAAAGGATCTAAACTTAGGGGTATGAATAAACTAGTCATCTGAAATAAAATATTTATATGCAACATGTCTAGCATCATTATCCCCTATTTCTTCAATTTCCAATCCTCTTTCTAGGGGCTGGTATGGTTCAATTCTACAATTTCAAATTGTATCATAAAAGTCATGGGGTTTAGAGGCCACAGACCCTTCACTATTGGAGGAAAACACTTTAATTTCTTGTGCTTGCCTTCTTCTCTGATTATATTTATCAATAGCTATTTCAACATCTACTTCTTCCAAATTTCTTATTACATCATCATGAGGGAAAGGTACATGAGTATATCCACTCAGTTTTTACTTCTTCTTAGCGTAATTATTAAAGCCCTCTGGGTCAAAATGTTTTCTCTGTATTGCTTTCCTAAGATTAAAATGAGACAATTTATCAAGAATGAGATCATAAAATTCTCTAGCTAACATAGTAAGGCCACCAAAACATAAGGTGCTTGGCATAAAAGATTGTTTATCATATGCACTGAGATTCATCACATTTGATTAGTCAAGCTGTCTGACTATTTCCAGGTATGCCACCCTATCTAGTACAATTTTTGGCAACAGAAAAGGGGTATCCTCAAACCCATCTACTCTGATCATTGTGCAATCATGAAAACAATACCAATCCCCCCCAATTGTGGTTTACAATAGGTGGCCCATCAAAATCCTTAGGTCTCAAAAACCTTTTAATTTCTTCTGACAAAGTGTAACTACATGGGGAGCCATAACATCTGTACAGGGTTTTTACAAAGAATTCTTCAAAGTCAACATAACTAGAATTCACAAACTTGTTGTTCCATATTGAGGTCCATAATTGTGAGGGCAGCGATTGATCATCTTTATCAATTTGTGAAATTTTCAACTACTCTGGCCATAGATTCAATTCTTGTCCAAAATACAAAACCATATGCATGAGAATAGAATAGTGTCTAAAGTTGACTGTGGGGGAACTATTCTTTAAGGCCTTCAAACCTGAGTCTATTTCCTTAAAAATAAAAGTAGTATAGTCAAATGTCCTAGCGTGATGGCACTGGATATCCATAGAGATAACCATGGTCACTATGGACATAAATTCTAGAACTTCAGTTCCCAACACCTGCCCCACTGAGTAATATGTGTATCTCATGTAAGGTTCAAACAACTCGACATGAAACAATTGTTCATCCCCTTCTTCAAATGGCACTAGATTCCACTCATTCCGTGGCCTATGTAATGGCAGTCTCCATCACTTATATGTGCTATCCAATCTGAAATATTCCTTTTCTAGGGATTCATGTACAATAGGGGTGTTATATGTGTCATTTAAATCAAAAACTTCACAAATTGAATTTTCAGATATATGAAACAAGGGCTTTCCCTATAGATTGCATACCACCTTTTGGTCAGGATCATAATGGTATGCTAGCAGTTTCAAAAGGTCTATATTGACAAAAACATCTGTGACTATTAATTTCCCTAAATTGAGTTGCCAGGGGTTGCAGACGGGTTCCATCCTATGTCTCCTGTGATAGTGGAACATGAATAATTCATAACCTTAGATAGGAGTCCATATATTTTTGACATATTTGTATTTAGCTTAATGTTTTTCCACATTTTCCCTCAATTGTGTAGTTCTTCTGGCCTTGGTTCTAGAACTGGGCAATTGGTCCACAAGATCTTGGTTTAGTTTCCTTTCTAGTGTTTTCTCTCCCTTCTCTATTTCAATTTTCTATTTTTTGCTCTTGGTTTGGCTCTTTTCAATGTGTTGCCTTTTTCTTTATTTTAGAGGAGCCTTCCATTTTATACCAGAACTTGACTATATCAAAGAAATTTCATGGACTTACTTGTATATGCTCCACACAAATCTCCTGATTCCTGGTGAATTCCTTCTTCTCCGTCTGCAACCCTTGTGTTGATTTTAGTGGGGATCAGAATGGCTTTTACAACATTTTGTTCAATCAACCATTAATGGCTTCCACTAGAATTGAATGCAAGGAAGTCATGAATTTCAAAATGTCAGGGCAATGCTCTTTTTATCATATTGGTGAGAGCATTTTATTCTTTCATCGATCTTGATATTGTATTCGTGCCATTTTCTTTGATATGTTTCTAGTTAAGGTGCGTTGGTGTCTCCATGAAATACTCTTTTCATAGAGTTATGAACCCTTTATTTGTTTCAAGTATGGGCCTAACCAGTGTTGTCATTGATGTCAACATACTCCTATTGCATTAATGATAAGAATTGGATGAGCTATGTGCTGAGGATATTGAGAAAACTAGCCTCAATCAGGAACAGTGAAAAATAATGATGATAGTAAGGTAATAGTCCAAGTTAGGAAGAGGATTAGAGGATATGGATTAAAGGGTTTGTAGATATGTGTCTTAAGGTGGTCTAGTAGAGATTTCAGAGGTCCACATGAAGATCTAAAGAAGTTGTGGCCACTCAAGTAAAATAGGTTCCCGTAGGTGTTTAGAGGTGACAGAGTGTTACAAAAAGGTCTGGTGAGATCTAGAAATGAATTGTCCTATTCTGTGGATTTGAGGGAGTATGTAGTAAGTCTTTGTGGTGTGTCAACTCAATTGGTTCATGGTTTGAAGGTCCGTAAGCATCTATTCCTTTGTGACATTAATGACAGTCTGTGTTCTTAAGGTTTCAGATGAAGGAGAGATGGATTTCAGTAAGCAGATGAAGTATGGATGTTCTTGGTGATTTAGGCAAGCTTGTGGAAGTCTTTGGCTCATGTACAGTTCATGTTGGTGGTCTGCATTGAAGTTGGAGCTCACAATTGAAGAATAACTTCCGGATGATGGTGTTCTTCTTGAGACTAGTCGACTGGATGAGTTACACATCTTGCGGATGTTCTTGTTGATGTTTTCCAACTTAGATAATCATTCCTAAGTTGATGTATTGTATAAAGAAGGGATTACGAAGTCATTTCAAATTTGTCCTGTGTGGAAATAAGTGTGTGGTACTGAGGAGACGAGCGAAAGGTAGAGCAGAAGTATTGGGCTTAAATGGAACTGATTCAAGCATGGTGAAGATGCTATTCTCCAGTTCATGTATGTGATACTTATTTTGTAGACAGTGTGTCTCTTGTAGGTAGTGAGCCCCTTGTGAGCAGTGTACTTGAGCAGTGAGCCCTAATTGGCATGTGCCATTTGTTCTTTCTATTCTTCCAATAGAGAATACATCTTGGGTTAATCACCCCATGGTTTTTCCATTAACCGGGTTTTCCACGTCAAAATCTTGGTGTCTCATGTGTTTCTGCTCTTGATTTGTTGCATTATGTTTCCATAATTGATTTATTACTATGCTAGTGAATTGTAAAGTAAAGTTAAGTGTTTAAGTGGAAGAAAGTTTTGCACAACTGATTCATCCCCCCTCTTAGTTGTGTGCCCTAAATCTAACAATTGGTATTAGAGCCAAGTTCCTCTAAAATGAGCTTAACCGCTTGAGGAGATCGAGGATGTCATCTTACAAGGACAATCCAAAGTTCGATGGAACAAATTTTAATCTTCGGAATGTTGGCAAGAGACACTATATGGATTCATGGTTCTTGTCATTGATGGCAACAAAGGTCATCCCACATATCCGCAAGTCATGGTGTGCCTCTACCGGAAGTCAGAATGAAGACTGTTGTGGTCCGGTGAACAAGAACAGAGCATGTGGCAAGGTCCGACAAATTGGTCCGGACCTCTTAGAGGGAATGACTTGGTGCAGTGCAGATTTGGGGAAGTCAAGAGGACTACCTTGAGTAGTATATTCCAAGGATTTAGCCTCCGGTGATGGACAAAGAAAAAGATATGAATAGTTGAGTACCGGATTCCTGAGAGATAGTGAGAACAGAGGAAGAATTGACTGACAGAGCATCAGACTATTTTCCGGATGTGTTACTGTTGATGGTAAAGGTTGTGAAGGCATGAATCATGTTTGGCCGACATGATTCATGATATCTACAAGTATATGCTTGATCCGCATTACTTGATATGCAAGGATTCAGCCGACAAATCAAAGTTTGTGTGAAGATAAACTATTCCGGGTGTCGACTAGAAAGATAATAAAATCATTAGTGTGGATATATATAGAGGATGGATTTTGCTGTGAGAGGTGAAAAAGGTGAAGTGGAGAAGTGAACAAGGAAAGAGCAGAGCAGAAGTAGTAAGAAAGATCCAGTATGTGAAAGGAAAGCAGATTAAAGAATAGAGGAAAGATGAAGTGCAGTAGATCAGTGTACTGAGCCTAATCGGAACTAAACTCCAGCATATGTAGATGCTTCCAATCAGTTCAAGTACTATATAACATTCTTTTGTAGACAGTGTGTCTCTTTGTAGGTAGTGTGCCTCTTGTGAGTAGTGTGCTCGGGCGGTGAGCCCTAATTGGCAAGTGCCATTTTTGTAATTCCTTATTCTTTTAACAGAGAATAATCTTTGGGTTAATCACCCCATGGTTTTCTCCCTTAACCGGGTTTCCACGTCAAAAATATTGTGTCATGTGTTTCTCATTTCATGGTAATGTTTGTTTATTTGATTCAATGATGCTTTGATTAATAAGAAAGTTTAGAAGAAGAAATAATTAGCATAACTGATTCACCCCCCCTCTCAGTTATCAACAATTGGTATAAGAGCCAAGTTCCTCCTAATAGAGCCTAATAGCTTGAGGAAGATCTGGGAGTTCAAATGGATGCATATGGTTTAAGGGAGCAACTCAAGACTGCCCTTGAGGATCTTGAACAGTCAAACTCTGAAGTCAATGAATTAAAGGAAAGACTCATACAGGCTGATGAATTCATGAGAGAACTAAAGGACAAATTAAGTCTCTCTATGAAAAAGAGAAAGGAACTACTCCAACAATTGGCAAGACAAAGTGAAGAAAGCAATACAAATGAAGAATTGACTGAGAAAACCAAGTTATGTGAAAAGTTATCAAAAGAAGTCATTATGTTAAGACATGAAATGGAATCAGGAACTATAAAGTTTACTCAAGAGATTGAAGAAAAAAGAAACGCTGAAGACAATCTAAGACAATCTCTTAAAGAGAAATTAGAAGAATGCCACCAGATGGACAAGATTATCAGACATCTTGAATCTGATCTTGAAGATGCCAAAGATAATGAAGAAAAACTTGAGGATCAAATTGTCTCTCTCAAAAGGGATCTTCAAACAGCAAATGAATATAAAGAAAAATTCAAGATAATCTCTGCCCAACTTGAAGTACTTCTTGGAAGTCAAAAGAGGACAGATGACAAGTATGGTTTGGGATATGAGAAAGTAGAAAGCTCTGAATCCGGTCAAAAGAATTTTGGATTAGAAAATCCAAGGAATAGACCTAGAAGACCTCCGGTAAGACAGCCCAATGCTCAAATATATCCATTCTTCAATGGATACTGTCACAGCTGCAATCACTTTGGTCACAAAGCTAATCAGTGTAGGAAGAGAATGAATCAGACTAATTCATCCTTCTCCGGACAGTGCTTTAACTGCAAAAGGTATGGACACAAGTCTCATGAATGCAAAAATATGCAAATAAACAAATCATTCAATGGTAGATGCTTTGCATGCAATAGAGTAGGTCATATGGCTAATCAATGCAGATCAAGAGGTTATCAGACAAATATGCAAGGAAATATTATTTGCCAAATCTGTAACAGGTCCGGTCATAATGCAAAAATCTGCAGAAGTAAGAATCAGGATAGAAGAGGTCCAGTGTATAATCATAATCAAAAGAAGGGTAAACAAAAGATGAATGCGGATGAAGTTAGGAATCAGATGAACAAGATCTGGGTGAAGAAAAGTTCAGAGAATGTAGAGGTTGGATCCGCACCAGACTCTGGTGCTGTCATTCCTTCCAGAAATTAAAAAGTGAGCTTTGACTCAGGGGGAGACTCAAAGAAAATCCTATTCCCCCAGCCAATCAAGTGATGCCTGATGTGGCACAAGATGCGGAGCAAAGGGTTTGTAGATATAACTCTTGAGATGATCCAGATAAGATTTCAAAGGTCCGCATGAAGATATGAAGAAGTTGTGATCAATTAAGTAAGACCTATTCCGGGAGATGCTCCGGAATGACAAAAGACTACAAAAGGTCCGGAGAAATCTGGAAGTGCATTGTCTTATTCTCAGATTGGACAGAGTGTTTGGGATATTCTTGTAATGTGTCATCTTGACTTGTTCATGATTGGAAGATCCGCATGATGTTCATAGATCAGGACTGATCTGGTACTCCAAGCTATATGGATAAGGCAAACCAGAATAATGTAGGTCGAGCATTTATTGCAAATAGATATTAGGGTTTGCGAAACAATATAAGGGATTTCTCAATAATCACTTGATCATTCTACACCCAAGAAGAAGTGAAAAGCGGAGCTCTGCAACTAAATTCATCAAGTTCACTGAAGATCACTTGTAGAAGTTACTACATACAGAAATCAATCCAACTACTCCGTATAACTGAAGGTGCACAAGGTATTTTTTGTTTTCAATATCTCACTGTAAATCTTTGAAAAATGGCTACTCCGAATATAGTTAAGATCTCTGATAGACCTCGTCCCACATTCAAGAAACATCCATACAAATCTTTGGAGGTAGATCCACTAGGAGCCTTCTCTAGTGTTCCACATGGTGTATTGCATACGGAGGACATTAGGGTTTACATTCATGCAAATTTTGAAGACTTTGGGGATTCAAAATTGATGGATATCTATCACAAACAGTTGATAGACAACTCCTTTGAGATTAAACCACAGTACAAAGCCATCAGGGATAAGAACTTTGCACACTGCATCCATTTCCCTTGTTTTGAAGAAGATGAATGGGTCCGGTATGTACTAAGCAGAGTGCATGACAACTTTCTATGGTTGAACAAGCCCTTCAAGATCACCAAAGATGCAATTAGGGTAGTAACCAGTCTGCACTCATCTGGTGGATTACCTGTTCTCAAGTCTGTCAAAAATTAGACAGTTAGTGATGCAACCGGATCTAAGTTTGACAAGAGAGCTATGATAGTTGAAGACATCACTGAACCGGATGTCAAATTTGCATCTATAATAATAGGTTACAAGATCTATCACTCTAGTAGGGAAAATTCAGTACCGGGAACTGCAATTTACACAGCCTATCAAATGCTAAAGGAGAATGCAGACTATGACTTGTGTGAGCTTCTTGTAAACCAACTTTTTGAAAATCTGCAAAAGATCAAGAAGGACAAGAAAAACTCCTCAAGTATGGAAATTTGATCCTTTGTCTCTTCTTTTATTACATGAATGAGCTTCCCGGATCCAATGGATGGATATGGCAGAATGACAGACCAGTTGCCATCCAAATCAGAGATTATTTGCATGGACTTGGGGATGCTAAAGCAAGAAAAATAGCTCTATGGGGATATTTCAAGAACTTCCAAAGCATGATGCATGCAAGAGAAAGAATACCCCAATCCCTTGTTGAAAAGTACAAAGACACAGTATGCTTCATGGTAGAAACAGATCAGTGTCTAATGGAGGCAGTAGAACCAAGAACTGTGTGGATCATGCCCATGGGGTATGAAGTGGATGAAAAGATAGTGGAGTTGCATGTTCAACACATGCTAAGTCAGCCCAAAGATCCAAAGGCAGAAAGGTTTGGAACCTTTGAGGAGCTGAGTGTGAAGATCCATGTAGAACTCAGGGAACCTGAGATAAAGAGGAAGGTGAGAAAAGAAGTAGAGCATATTGCTCAAGGCCTAGGCATCCCAAAGGAGGCACTTGATGCCAACTGGGAAAAGAGAAGAAAGGCTGAGGAAGAAAAGAAAGAGGCAGAAAAGAAAAGCAAGAAAAGTGCTCCGGTGGAAACCTCAACCCGGACTAGATCATCAAAAGGATCTACACCTGTCAGAACCAAAAGCTTAAAACCGGAAGTCCAGACATCCGGTAAAAGATCTAAGACAAAAGCCACAAGGGCTTATCAAAGCCAAAAAGATGAAGAGGAAACTGAGTCAGATGAGGGAGTAAAAGAAATAAAGAAGTAGAAGAAGAAAGGATCCGGTAAACCCTCCACAGGCCAAGACAAGGAAGAAATGGCAGAGGTAGTTGTTGAAAAGCCCACCCTATCTCTAGAGAGTGTAATCAAGTCAGTCGCGGTGGATGGAAACCTTCAACCAATGACTGAATTCTATGATGACTACAATGAGGCTGACCAAAAGATTCTGCAGGAAGCCATAGTCAAATATTTGAACATATTCAATAAGGCTTTCATTGAGATCATATCTCTAATTCCTAAAAGCCTAGAAAAGGAATTAGAAATAAGAAAGAATAATGCTCAGGCAAAAGATCTTGAGATCCGGGAGCAGATAGCTATTCAGCTATATCCTCAAATTGATCCCAAGACAATGAACATAATTTTCAAGGACTACAAAGATGAGTTCAGGAGTAAAGCAAGAATGAATCAACTCATGCTTGGAGAGACTGACAAGGTGGCCATAGAGACAGAAGAAATCCTCCGGAAGGCCTTCAAAAGGTTTAATCTTCCTGTTGTAGAGGACTCAGGTGCAGAAACAGCTGTGGACTTGGAAACATCTGCTTCGAAAGAAGTGCCCCTTGAACAGACTAACATCTCTTCTCCGGCTTCTCCTACAATCTCCGAACCACAAGAAGAAGAGAAATTACAGGAGAAGGAAGCAGCAGTAAAAGAAAAAGAGGTTGACAGCACCAAGGATGTAGAGAAAGAGAAGATTCCAATAGAGAAAACCACAACTGAAAGTGGGAAGAATGTAAAGACTCCAAAGGACAAAGCTGCAGAAGAGAAGAAACATCTGTCTCCGGCAAGAGACATTGCACAAAGTATTCAAAAGTTTCTGAGCTAGGAAACAATAGAGATTGATGAATCGGAGCTTCTAAAAGGTCCATTCAACTTTGACTCCCTCTCTCCGGTACAAACAATGAAGATAGATACATTTGCAAATGCTAAAGCAAATGAAAAACTCCTAAAGTCTCATATGGAAGACTGTGAGTTCATAGAGGCTACTTCTGGAGTTCTTGAAAAGATTATGCCATCAGTCCAGATAGATCCGACAGCCTCCTCTTCCGGTAATCTCAAAACCTTAGTTAGCAGTGTTGATACACATTTTGATTCTCTAGAAAAATCAGCTGAAGAAAAGGTCCGGAAGGAATTTTTGGATAAGAGATTTTCAGAAGTACTAGGATTAAAGTTCTAATGATAGGAGAAATATGAGTATTGGAATAAAGAGCTTAGAAAATGCTCTTAAGGATGGCGGTGACATCTACAAATTTTGCATCTCCTGGTCAAAGGCAACAGCAGACATTGACAAGAAAATAAAAGAGGAACAGGACAAACTACAAAGTCTATCTCAAAGTTTTGATCCTCTCTCTTCCTCCATAGTAAATCAAGAATGTCAAACTATTGCAATCACAAATGCAATAAAGAACTTTGAGAAGGAAAGGAAGAATATAACTAATCAGATGGGAGAACTTAGAAGGATTATAATCCCTAAGTTAGAAACTATGCATGAGGCCATCAGTGATGCTTAGACTACTGCCCAAACAAATGATCCGACAGATCTCAAGAGGGCAGAAGCTTTTGCATTTTTGTTGAGTGGTCACATTTCAATTTTGGATAGAATGAAGCAAAGTTGGGCTACAGAACTGATCCAATTGAAGACATCTTTTGTAGACATTCTTCAGTTCATGTGAGTATGTAACATACGGCTAAGTATAGTAAATTTTTGAAAATTTGGTGTGCAGACCCTACCCTTTGCCATTGATGTCAAAGGGGGAGTGAGGAATAGTGAAAAATGAGGAATCCAACTAAGGGGGAGTTCCAAAAATTGTATATAAAGTTAGAGCATCAGCCAAGGGGGAGCATAGTGTAAACACTTAGTCATTTTTTCACTAAGTGTTGCCATCAATGCCAAAGGGGGAGATTGTTGGCAAGAGGCACTATATGGATTCATGGTTGTTGTCATTGATGGCAACAAAGGTCATCCCACATATCTGCAAGTCATGGTGTGCCTCTACCAGAAGTCTGAATGAAGACTGTTGTGGTCCGGTGAACAAGAATAGAGCATGTGGCAAGGTTCGACAGATTGGTCTGGACCTCTCAGAGGGAATGTCTTGGTGTAGTGCAGATTTGGGGAAGTCAAGAGGACTACCTTGAGTAGTATATTCCAAGGATTTAGCCTCTGGTGATGGACAAAGAAAAAGATATGAATAGTTGAGTACCGGATTCCTGAGAGACAGTGAGAATAGAGGAAGAACTGACTGACAGAGCATCAGACTATTTTCCGGATGTGTTACTGTTGATGGTAAAGGTTGTGAAGGCATGAATCATGTTTGGCCGACATGATTAATGATATCTACAAGTATATGCTTGATCCGCATTACTTGATATGTAAGGATTCAGCCGACAGATCAAAGTTTGTGTGAAGATAAACTATTCCAGGTGCCGACTAGAAAGATAATAAAATCATTAGTGCGGATATATATAGAGGATGGATTTTGCTGTGAGAGGTGAAAAAGGTGAAGTGGAGAAGCGAACAAGGAAAGAGCAGAGCAGAAGTAGTAAGAAAGATCCAGTATGTGAAAGGAAAGCAGATTAAAGAACAGAGGAAAGATGAAGTGCAGTAGATCAGTGTACTGAGCCTAACCGGAACTAAACTCTAGCATATGTAGATGCTTCCAATCAGTTCAAGTACTATATAACATTCTTTTGTAGATAGTGTGTCTCTTTGTAGGCAATGTGCCTCTTGTGAGCAGTGTGCTCGGGCAGTGAGCCCTAATTGGCAAGTGCCATTTTTGTAATTCCTTATTCTTTTAATAGAGAATAATCTTTGGGTTAATCACCTCATGGTTTTCTCCCTTAACTGGGTTTCCACGTCAAAAATACTGTGTCATGTGTTTCTCATTTCATGGTAATGTTTGTTTGTTTGATTCAATGATGCTTTGATTAATAAGAAAGTTCAATAGAAGAAATAATTAGCATAACTGATTCACCCCCCCTCTCAGTTATCAACACGGAAAAGTCGCATTACATGTCACTTGAAACGTATGGGAATGTAGTACTGGAACATGGTTACAACAAAGTATACTCCTCCACAAGGTGGTCTGAAAAACCCAAAATGAAATCACAGATGCTGAAAACAATTTGCAGACTATAGAGGCTCTTCTAAGTGCATTATCTAATTCAGAACTTTCAAATGTTGTTGATCTACCGACCGCTTTTGAGATTTGGGAAAAACTGGAAGTTCTGCATGAAGAAGATAAGTATGTTAAAAGTGCAAGGTTATAAAGTCTGAAAGGGAAATTTGAAAATCTAAAGATGAGAGATGATGAAACTATTACTACTTTTATGCCAAGAGTAAATGAGATTGTTTGTGGAATTAGAAATGCTGGTGGAGTCTTGAATGAAGATGAGATTGTTGGCAAAATTCTCAGATCCCTTAATGTTTCTTATAAAATCAAGGTTGCTGCAATTGAAGAATTCAGAGCCCACACAACCGTCACAAGAGGTCAATTGGTTGGTAAATTGGCTGCATTTGAAATGGCCGAGTTTGGAGATGAGCCCCCAAAGACTGAATCTGCATTCAAGGCCAGTGCATCTGTAAAAGGTAAACAAAGGTTTGATTCGGGAGAGAACTCTTCAAGGAAACATTCATGGTATGAAAAAGCAAGAAAAGACCTAGAAGAAGAAGAAGCTGAAACTGCTCATCTTGAAGCTCTTATTGCAAAAAGACTACCAAGAGGATCTAGTAAGTATGAAGGGAAATTGCCTTTTAAGTGTTTTAATTGGAATAAGATTGGTCATTTTGCCTCAAGGTGTCCAGAAAGATTTTCAAGACCAATTTCTAACAGACCAAGATTCTAGAAGAATTGTTACTATGCTCATGAAGGAGATGATGAAGGAGTAACAGATGATGAATTAGAGATAAGAGACAAATCTAGAAATGACTGGGTGTTCATTGCCATTAAGGAAGTAGATCCAATGCCCTCTGAATCTGTCAATCATAAAGTTGAAGAAAAAGGATGATTGGGTCATTGATAGTGGATGCTCTCACCATATGACAGGAGACAAAAATAAGTTCATAGATTTGGAAAGGTATGAAGGAGGAGTGGTAAAGTTTGGTGATAATTCTGCTGGTAAAATCAAAGGTAGTGGAACTATTTCTTTTGATGGAAAGAACAAAACCGGTAATGTACTGTATGTTGAAGGATTAAAGCACAATCTTCTTAGTGTTGGATAGTTGGTGGACAAAGGCTATGATATCAGATTCAAGAATGGAAAATGCAAGATCTTTGAAAGTTCCATAACAGATATTGCATCTGGTACTCAAACTAAAGGTAATATCTTCCACTTGGTTGGTACTAGTAAAAGTTTCTTATTTGCTCAAGTTCTTCAGAGTTGGTTATGGCATAGGAGGATGTGTCATGTGAATTTTGATAATATCATCAAGATAAGCAATACTTAGGCTATAAGAGATCTTCCAAAATTAGTGAGGCCTACTAATAGCTTGTGCAAAGAATGTCAGTTGGGTAAGCTGAGCAGAATCACATTCAAAAGTAAGGAACTGTCTTCTACCAGATTATTGGACTTAGTTCATACTAATCTTTGTGGTCCGGTAAGAATTAGGAGTATACAAGGTGATAGATACTTTATGTTGCCAATTGATGACTATTCCCAGATGATGTGGGTAACCTTTCTAAAGGAGAAATCAGAAGCACTTGAGAAATTCAAAATATTCAAAGCTATGATACGGAATGAAATTGGATTAAAATTGAAATGTCTGAGGTCTGATAGAGGTGGAGAATTCACATCCGGTGAGTTCATAGACTTTTGTGAGAAACATGGAATAAAGAGATAGTTGTCTACTCCTAGGACTCCACAGCAGAATGGAGTAGTTGAGAGAAAGAACCAGACAATCCAGGAAGCATCCAGGACCATGATGATGGAAGTAAATGTTCCTCAGATCTATTAGAGAGAAGTTGTCAGCACTGCAGTCTATACTCTCAATCAAGTTCAAATTAGAAGCAATACCAGTAAGACTCCTTATGAACTCTAGTTTGGCATCACTCCTACCGTAAGGTATTTTAGAGTCTTTGGTAGAAAGTGTTACATTAAAAGAAATGAAGATCTAGGCAAGTTTGATGCTAGAAGTGATGAAGGAATATTCTTGGGTTACACTACTCAAAGCAAAGCATATCAGTGTTATAACAAGAGACTGAGAAAGATAATAGAAAGCACAAATGTGAAGGTTGATGAGGGAATTAAGAAACCTTCAAGGTTTTATGAATATGATGAAGATGATCAGAATGGTGTTCTAACTCAAGGAGCTCAAGCTTCCTCTGTAAGTCAGATTCAGACTAATCCGATAAACCAGGAAGAAGAGATGAGTTTCAATGAGCCTGATCAAGAATCAGAAGTGCAAGAAACTCCAAAAGTTCCCAGGTATGTAAGACTAAACCACTCTGAAGATTAGATCATAGGTGATAAAAGCAAAGGAGTACAAACAAGAAGAAGAATTGCTCAAGATTCAGAAGATTATTGTCTAATTTCAAAGATTGAACCTAAGACAGTAAATGAAGCTTGCAATGATGAAAATTGGTCTAAAGCTATGGAGGAAGAACTAATGCAAATTGAGAAAAATCACACTTGGGATATTGTTCCCAGACCTAGAAAAAAGAATGTGATTGGAACCAAATGGGTCTTTCGGAACAAACTAAATGAAGTTGGTGAAGTAATCAGAAATAAAGCCAGATTGGTCTGCAAAGGCTATTCTCAAATAGAAGGAGTTGATTTTGAAGAAACTTTTGCTTCGGTGGCAAGAATTGAAGCAATTAGATTATTTCTTGCATTTGTTGCTTTCAAAGATTTCAAAGTGTATCAGATGGATGTCAAGTTTGCCTTCCTAAATGGTGACCTGGAAGAAGAAGTGTACATTGAGCAATCGGATGGATTTCAGTTGTCTGATCATGGTGATATGGTCTAGAAGTTGAAGAAGGCACTGTATGGATTGAAGCAAGCCCCAAGAGCCTGGTATGAAAGATTGAACAAGAATCTTTTGAAGATTGGTTTCAACAAAGGTATTGTTGAGAGTAATTTGTATTTCAAAATTGATGATGAAAACATCTTGATTGTTGAAGTGTTTGTTGATGATATCATTTTTGGAGGAAGAGATAGTATGTGCAAAACCTTTGCAAATAAAATGAAAAGTGAATTTTAGATGTCCATGCTTGGAGAAATGAATTTCTTTTTGGGCCTACAAATCACTCAAACAAAGAAAGGAATCTTCATTTCTTAGTCAAAATATGTGAAAGAATTGTTGAAGAAATTTGGGATGGAAGACTCAAAGCCAATGAACACTCCCATGGCAACCAGATGTAAGTTGAGAAAAGATGATGACTCTCCCAAGGCTGATCAGACAAAGTACAGGTCAATGATTGGAGGATTGTTCTATCTCACTCAAACTAGACCAGACATTATGCAGGTTGTTGGTCTTGTTGCTAGATTTCAAGCTGATCCTAGAGAATCTCATATCATGGTAGTCAAGAGGATTTTTAGATATCTAAAAAGAACAATTGAGTATGGTCTATGGTATCCTAGAGATCATGATTTCTCTCTTCATGCTTATATAGATGCTAATTGGGCAGGAGATGTGGATGACCGGAAGAGTACCAGTGGTGCAACATTCTTTTTGGGGAAGAGACTAGTTTCTTGGCTAAGCAAGAAACAAGAGGCAATATCTCTGTCCACTACAAAAGCAGAATATATTGCAGTAGCAGGCAGTTGCACTCAAGTGTTGTGGATGAAGCAGATGTTAAGAGACATCAAAGTGGAGTATGAAGAGCCCATCACAATTTTCTATGATAATTCAAGTGAAATAAACATATCTAATAATCCCGTGTTGCATTCAAAGACTAAACATATATCCATCAAGTTTCACTTTTTGAGAGAACAAGTGAACAAGAATGAAGTTAGATTGGAGTTTGTACCTTCCAAGGATAAGATTGCAAACATCTTTACTAAACCTCTACCTAAGGACTCTTTTGAGTTTCTCAGGGAGAAGTTAGGTGTTATTTCCCCTTCGGTGATGAACTAAGGTGCACTTATGTGCATTAGTCCAGTGGATACCATAGTCACATCTTGTGGTCTGGATTGATGATGGGGAGATGCTACTCAGGGGGAGCAGCAGATATGATTCTGAAGTGGTGAAATTGCAAGTATGTGCCCTTTGCCATTGATGTCAAAGAGGGAGAGAAGACATGTGAATGGTTGTTGCTGATAGGGGGAGTTGAGATAGTAAGGAGAAGTTCTTGTTTTGATGGTTAAAACAGTTTTTCACATCATGTGTTGCCATCAATGACAAAGGGGGAGATTGCTGCAAGTATGGGCCTAATTGGTGTTGTCATTGATGTCAACATACTCTTGTTGCATTAATGATAAGAATTGGATGAGTTGTGTGTTGAGGATATTGAGAAAATTAGCCTCAATCAGGAACAGTGATGACAGTAAGACAATAGTCCAAGTTAGGAAGAGGATCAAAGGATGCAGATTAACAGGTTTGTAGATATGTGTCTTAAGGTGGTTCAGTAGAGATTTTAGAGGTTCACATGAAGATCTGAATAAGTTGTGGCCGCTCAAGTAAAATAGGTTCCGGTAGGTGTTCAGAGGTGACATAATGTTACAGAAAGGTCCAGTGAGATCTGGAAATGAATTGTCCTATTCTACGGATTTGAGGGAGTATTTAGTAAGTCTTTGTGGTCTGTCACATCGATTGGTTCATGGTTTGAAGGTCTGCAAGCATCTATTCCTTTGTGACATTAATGACAGTCTGTGTTCTTAAGGTTCCGGATGAAGGAGAGATGGATTTCAGTAAGCAGATGAAGTATGGATGTTCTTGGTGATTCAGGCAAGCTTGTGGAAGTATTTGTATCATGTCCATTTTGTGTTGGTGGTCCGCATTGAAGTTGGAGCTCACAATTGAAGAATAACTTCTGGATGATGGTGTTCTTCTTGAGACTGGCTGACCAGATGAGTTACACATCCTACATATGTTCTTGTTGATGTTTACCGACTTAGATAATCATTCCTAAGTTCATGTCTTGTATAAAGAAGTGATTGCAAAGTCATTTCAATGTTGTCCTATGTGGAAATGAGTGTGTGGTAGCCAGGAGAAGAGTGAAAGGTAGAGCAGAAGTATTGGGCTTAAATGGAATTGATTCAAGCATGGTGAAGATGCTATTCTCCAGTTCATGTATGTGATACTTATTTTGTAGACAGTGTGTCTCTTGTAGGCAGTGAGCCTCTTGTGAGTAGTGTGCTCAGGTAGTGAGCCCTAATTAGCATGTGCCATTTGTTATTTCTATTCTTCTAATAGAGAATACATCTTGGGTTAATCACCACGTGGTTTTTCCCTTAACCGGGTGTTCCACATCAAAATCTTGGTGTTTCATGTGTTTCTGCTTTTGATTTGTTACATTATGTTTCCATGATTGATTTATTATTATGCTAGTGAATTGCAAAGTAAAGTTAAGTGTTTAAGTGGAAGAAAGTTTTGCACAATTGATTCACCCCCCCCTCAGTTGTGTGCCCTAAATCTAACATTATTGTCATTTTAGGGAGATATTATAATTTTCATCCTGATGTCATTTTGATCAAGTGTGGAATGTAATGCCCCTCTCTTTTGCTTGTGATGGATGTTATTTTCATGATTCCTATGATAGTTCTAGTATAGATGATAGTCTTATAGTGCATGTTACAGTTTCGAGATATTTTGATTTCTATGTTATGGTCTATGTTCTCCTTGATCTTGATGGACACTTTGTTATCATGCGAGCTAATTATGGATCTATGTTAGGATGATGCTTGATTACTTGTACTTTGTGCCTTCACAGTTTGATGGACACGATTATAGATTAGTGTTATTTTATGTTTAATGTGTTGTTCAATCATGATTATGCTATATGACTAGTATTGGATATAGTTATTTAATGATGTGTTACTTGAATAGAACAGTGTTATATTACTCATGTCTGAGTACCCTGCCACGCTGCAACTTCCGTTCATTATGTTTGTGATTACATGGTTATATATGTATATATGCACAACCATTGTTGTTCATTGCAGGATGCAGGTACTGGGCATCGATTCCACTTGAATTACCAGGTCTGAGCATGCCCTAGCCAATGGAATTGTGGATTGGAGTTGACATGAGGTTCCCTATTTAGTCAACATCCTCAAGGAGGATGAGTTTCCAGTGTTGCGCCTGTCGTCATCGTCAGTGGGACTGATGTCATCATTGTGTCATCATGTCCTGTGGCTTCACTTGGGGTCAGGTATTATCTTGGAAGTTAGGGTATATCCAATTCAAGTGTCAATTTATGCATGGTTGGTATTTCATTAAAATAAGGTGAAAATTAAGCTAACGTGAAATAAACAGGTGTTGTGGGAATTATGTGTTGTGATTATGTAAAAATGATTTAATTTTGTGGTAATTGGTAAATAAATAAATTAAACTAGATAAATGATTTAACAAAATATTAAATTGCAAATTGTAGCGGATTAAAATTAAACAGAAAACAAATGCATATGTGAAAATGAATAAACATCTATAACGTTGATAAAATAAATCTAAGCTAAAGTAATTGTGTGGTAAATTTGGATTACGGATATTTTAATGGTAAAATGAAATTGATAAGGGTAAAATGACCATGTTTTGGATGGAGAGATCTGACCAAATCTATCAAATTTATATCGGATCATGAGGAGTTTATTTAGTTCTTTATTGAATAGATATTTGTTATATAAAAAGAAATTAAATTTAGTCAAGAATTAATAAAATTGCTTCTCTATGGATAAAAATAATTATTATCCAATGACCTATGGGTTTGTTATTGCCATCACTATTACTATTATTATTACTATGATTATTTAGGTACATTAACAAACATAATCAGTTTCTAATAAATAACGATAACATTTTTAGGTTTAAAAATTAGGGTTGTCATATTTGGGGATATGCAAATTTATATCAGGTGCCGTCATTTGTATAATTGAGGAATTGGGAGTCTCAGATACAATTAATTTTGCACCCCACGAGAGAGTGGGTTGTGGGGGAAAGGAAGGAATGTCTCTGCATTTACTCGAGGAGTCCATTCTGGGTTTTGAGAAAGTGGGATGTCAGGATGTCCCCGACATTTATTCAGGGAGCTGAGTCCTGATTGGGGGAGGTTTTCTAGAAGAGAAGGAAGGAGGGGCTTGTAGAGGAGAGGAGATTTTGGGAAAAGCTTAACAAACTTCAGGTATGTATCTGTGTACGTTTTATGCCTTTTGCCTATGAAAATTAATAGAAATTAGTTTAATTGTGTTCCTCCATAGATGGGATTTAATCAAGTATTGGTGTTACATTCCTAAAGACAGACGCAAAATTCTCATGGTCTCCATCTTATCTTGCTTTGGAAACCTGACACAAATTTTCCATTTTGCTTGAGATTCAATGGAATATAATTGTTGCCCATTCACCACATTTGTGCATTCAACACAATTTCAATTGTGTTTTAATGTCAAGATTTTGCTACCCTAGAATAGCCTACATTGTCATAAAGATTACAGAAATTGCCTCACTCTTGTCTCTCTGCCTTTTGTTTAAACGCTCTATGGTTTTTATTTGTGAATCTGTCTTGTGTGTGTACCCTGCAATCCATCTATCTAACCGTTTGTATGCATCCAGCAACCACAACATTGGAATCATTCTACTATCCTGTGATCATCATTGTCGTGCACTCTGCAATCTCTTGTGTAAATCTTGCAATCATTCTTTGGTGTGGTGTGAAGAGGGCAGACATATTGTAATATCTGATATTAGTTTCCTACTATTGATAATGCTTGGCCGGTGTGTACAATACCTTAGGAATACGCATTAATCCCTTGACTATATTTAATAATATGCACTAGCTAACGTAATTGCCATATACCACAAACAGATGAGTGCATCACGTAATGCAAGGATTTCATCACTCCTTTAGCCTAACTTTAATGTTAACAAATTTGGCTTCAAATTATTAAAAATTCAGTGCAAAAGAGAAGAGATGTTAATCAGACTTATCCACAGAGAAGGGCATCCTCATCCTCTATTTTTCATCGATCCCCTTAGTTATCCAACTCCACCTTTTGGTCATTATTAACATACTTTCTCCTGTCAGCGAGGCAATGTCTGGGAATGGACAACTTGATGCATCCAACTTACCACCCTTTGGATCGCATGCACAGGCGGAGAGAAGGTGGCAAAGTGGAGTAGCCTGACCTCTCTCTCTCGCGGACTGCTAATGTTTAACAATTCCAAGCCTTTTTTAATGAATCTATTCTGTGAAATCCTATAACCACTATATTCGAAGAACTCTCTTGCTGTGTTTTGTCAAACAATGCACGTGTTCTGCTAGTGTGTCCACTTTTGCATTCATGTTGATTTGAGCACTCCCAACCGCATCTTCTAGAAAGGCTGCCACTATCTTTATGCATTTTGGGATGTCAATTTCCGTTCTTATCGACCCACGGCGCTGGCAGAAGGGATGGGATTTTTGTGTGTTGATCTGGTGACTACTGTCTTCACAATCCGCTTGTAGAATGGATGATGGCATGTACAGTTTAGAAAGGTTTCATAAGGTGTGCATAACTAATGTGGACGTTAAACAAAAAAATTTAGTATATATATATATATATATATTAAACTGCCCATGAAAGTGGGAGTGCATCGAGCTGTCTTGAGTTGTAGCCCCATTCACCAGTCGTCTGTTCATCGATCCTTCATCTCTGACGTTCATAGTCCATAATGTTTTATGCATAGTAGGAATAAACTGAAGTATACCTCTGCCGGCTATTTTTCCTCGTCAAACCTATCCCATCTAAGCCATGTTAGAATCAACATCTCAGTAAATGATGTGTATGCGTCGTCTTGCCATAACTACAAATAGAGAGCTTAACCCCAACCACCTGCTGCACCACGATGAGATCTGTAGTTACCCCGCTATTTAGGGTTTTAAGAGACCACACATGCATATTATATGATGGTTAGTTTTTCTTTAACAAATTACCAGCTAGTTAAGAAATTGTTTGGTTAATTGGATTAGGTATCATATTGTGGTTTCTTAACATGTCAAAAGAAGGTAATCTTTTATTCACTGAACCTTTCATTATGTATGAATTAATATCCAAGTATAACACATTCATGTCGAATCTAACTACCTCTGAAAACAAAGTAGGCATCAATATTGTTATTGATAAATGATGATGTAATTCTTCTAAAATATTTAAATGGGTATTGTATGTAGATAAAAGTAACTTACTAATAATAACACTAGTAATTATAATTGGTTTGTCATAAATTAGTATAGTAAAGTTATTTGATTCTGTTAGATTAATTTAAATAAGAATTCATGCATAGTTAAATTATTCAATTTGTTAGAGTAGTGGAAGTATATCTATATATATGTATATATACATATGATGGAAATATCAAATTATGGAATGAAGTAACGTAGTTGTAGATTAATACACAAGTTCATCAATTATTTGATAATGATGATTCTGTTAATTGGCATCATTTTTACTTAAATGTTTAGATAGAAAATTAATAAATAGGTTTGGATTTATAAGTGTTGTAATTTGACCTATAAGTATTCGTAAATTGTCGTTTACATAGAAGTAATTAAAATGGTCATTTTCACTTTTAAGTTAAATAGGCTATTACAATAGTTAGGTTTTTTTTTTATCTGGATACAAATAAATAGGAAACCTCGAGTTACCGCAAGAGTTGAATTTAGATTTCAATGTAATTATTTAATTTATTTGTCTTATAACAATGACATTAGTGGGTCATTTTAGTTAGGATAATAATATTATATCCTTGTAAATCAAATAAGTAACTATTTTAATAAGTATTTGCATATAGCAAACCTTGTTGTAATTATAGATTTATTCTATAATAAAAATACAATCAGATGATAAGCTACATTTATATGTCATTATACCATCGGAATAATTTGGCTATTGCAATTTGCTATAATGGGTTAAGTAGGCATAATTTTAATTATAAGTGTGATTGTTTGCGCATACTATGTCTAGTAAAACCTAATGGTGTCATGAACTTGTTCATAGAGTCTTTTGATCTTGTATTTACCTGAGTAGTTAGTTCCAAAGACATAGGTTATAACATTGGTTGCATATACGTGGGATGTTGAGAATGCATCATGGTGGGAGAATGGAATCCCTCATGGAGGTTGTGATTACCTAATCGTGTTGAGTATGTTATATGATATCATATTGGTTAGGACAGTGGGGACACTTTGCCTTCTGTAAGATGAAGTTTCTCATGTGTTGCTTCATCTGGAAACCATTGTTAATGTATTGAGAGCATGTCCTTGTGAGTATGCCATAGTTGCAAAGGGGTTAATGCCTTGCAATGTGTATGCAGGTTTATTGTTATGTCATATTGTGCATGGCTTGTTAAATGGGGGTTTCCTAGGTGCAAATAGGGGAGTGGCTTCCAATGTGGGGCCCGTACCCAAAGTGGTCACCAGGGTAACCCATTGGAAGTATGTAATCAAGTGATAACCTAATAATAAATCTAGGGGTTGGGTAGTTTCACACTAACAAGATAATTGGATGCCTCACTCATGCCTGTAGCGCTCTTCAGGCTAAGGATGAGATGAGAAGGCCGTGGTTGGCAAAATCAACTTCCTTGTCCTCATGAAAGGAATGTTGATTCCGCATGTGTCACCCTATGGGGCCGGTGCCTAATGAGAGGCTACCAGGGTAACCATAGATGGGGGCCGACTTCTGGTGATAGATAGCCTGGGTAACCCATGCTAGGACCATGCGATGACACTCTCCTTACTGTAGCCTAGCATTCCCTAGTTGTTCTCTCCCCTTTGTTATGTATCTGCCTCTGGATGTAGTGTGGTGTTGTTGAGATATTGACTTGTGATGTAGGAGTCATGTGTTGTCTTATAGACTTCTGTCTACCTGACTGTATGTCGTAGTGGGAACCTTATGTTAACTCCTATCTCAGGGGGTGGGCCTTAGGGTTCCACATGGTTGGGTGGAAGAGCTTATTCCATTGGGTTTTCCCTTACCATTGTTCGCAAGTGAAGGGAAATGTTCCTTGTGCTTCAGACATCAGATCTTGTACCTGTTTATGAAGACACTTATTATGCTCATGTTCTTGTTGGTGTATCAGTTGATTCAGATTGTATGTATTTGAATGTAATCAGAATAGTGATGATGTAAATTACACAATGATGTACTCATTTTTATAGACTTGGAATATGTGCATGTAATCTTGATTAAGGTTGAGTATCTAATTGAGGTCACGAAATGGAGATGTATATGTATAATCAATATTGTAATAGAGTTAGAATGATTTGTCGATGTTAGTTAGTTATGCATGTATATTATGTTGGTTATTTGTCAAGTAGTGCAACCATGGCACCTTGGGAGACAAGTTGATAGTTAATGATGTATTGAACTGCTAAACCTTACTTGTTATCTTATTCAAAAAAAAAAAAATTCCGCTTTGCTTGCTTAGATGTGTTGTCTTCCAAGGTGTTCGTGGCGGGGCACTACATGGAAAACATTCTCCTTGGCATCAGTGAGTGTTTCTCTGATAGATAGGGCTTACCTCATCTTTATCGGCATGACAATCTCCATCGTCAAGAGAATATGATAGTCTCCCGATGGGATAGGTCTTCTCGATGATCTTATCTCCATCACTCATTTTTATTAGAACATATCGGTGAGAGTCTTACAGAAAGCCTTTTGTCTCTTGTGTCGGGGTGATTTTTGGTGGTCAGGGAAGCTTAAGGATTTTATTTTGATTGTATATGTCATGCCGATAGTCTTAATATTACGCATCGGGCATAGATTGTTTGCTTCCTGGCGATAAGCCACTGGTCGGTGTGACTTAATGTCTTGGTGTAACTTTAGGATTTCACCTTGATTGTTCTACTCACACCAATGAGTATGCATCAGTTATACATACAGAATGTCTCCTTGATCTTTTGACATATGAAATTTTGATCGCTCGGACATCAATCATCACTCACTGATTATCACATTATACTTCAAGAATGTATTTTGCTATTCGGGGTGAGTTACCTAAGGTCTTGCTGATATAGATAATTTAGTATCAAAATTAGGCTGTGGTCAGAGAGATATGTATATTCATGAGATTGTTTATGTGCAGATTCTGAAATGGATCTTGTCACACAATTTTTTGGTGGTTGGTTTTGAAAATGAGGGACATTAGTCACATTATGTGGAGACTTGGTGAATTCTTAGCAGATGAATAATGTGAAATTTTTTAGTTCCAACAGACACAAGGCTTTTAAACAAAACCATAATCCTAGTTATGTACTAATATGATAGTTATGATTGTCCTCCATCATTTCATTGTGCATTTGAAACTTGAGATGAGGATTGGGGAGGTCTCCATTTGTAAAAACATGGAAAATACTCATGGCAAGATCTTTAAAATAGGCATAGTCAACTTTAGGCATTTTTGCAGACCTTAGGAAGCTGGATATAAACTTAGTGACTTTAATTACCACCACAAAAACTATCCCCTTTGTGACTATGACAAGGTAACACTATCATGCTCTTTATGACAATCCCTTCTCCATTGGGTGATGGCCTAATAACATTTATCTCCTTTGCGATTTCAATGCCTCTCTAATGTACTAGCATAGGAGTCTTGATAGTCCTTATGTATTAGTGAAAAGGCTTCAAACAAATTAGAAAGGAGGGCTTAAGATTACATACAAAGTCCTAGTCTTCATACCCTAGTCACATATCACCCCTCTTAGAAGACCACAAGACAATTGCCCTTTAATACAAGAAGTCAATGTAGTTTTAAAAGATAAAGTGCAAGAGACCAAAGGACAAGAAAACTTAAGGCCTTAAGGGCTTTAAAGGAATAAAAATATAGGCTTGCAGACTCAACTTAAAACCCTAGGTGGGTACCACCAGAACCCTTTAACTTGGCACTGCAAAACCTTGTCCAATCTGATCATGGGAAGCCAAAATCAATCATGTACACTCACATATGATAGATAAGTATGCCTACCAAGTGGTTTGAAATAAAAATGAATAGGCTTAAAATTATAACCCTTCAAAGTAGGACACTGAAGTATATTGTACAGGTGCATTTCTGAGTGCTGTAGTCAAATTTTTCATCATGGGAACCTAAATTTTTTGCAAAAAATGGTAGGAAATTTTAGGTTCCAACAAGTCTATTACTTGGAGGTAGGAAAACAAGGGTTTTCTATTCATTATTATCTCATTAAACTTAAGCATATGAGATAGCATGGCACACACAAAATGTTGTGGATAATGACCACAAGATTAGGTTAATTGCGACCACTTTTTGTAAGCAAGCGCAAGACTAGTATACTCATTATGATCCTAATGGAACCAAGAAGGGTCCCTAAAGATATAAGAGTAATCATTTGTCATCTAAGAGAAATCTTACATTTAAGGATGCTAGGGCCAACAGATACTTGCACTTTAGAACTCATCCTACGCATCAATAAACAACTCAACACAAGAAATTCAAATTGACATATTAACCCAACAATATCCAACTAAGTTATTGAAATTCAACTATTAATACCTCATTCTCCATCCAGATTACAAAATCGGTCCACTTTTTGCTTTGTAACATTTCCTTTTCAAATTAGCTTGGATGCCGGCCATATTTCTTCTCCTGTCAAAACATGGCACATGGACTAGTTAAACTAATTAATATGCAATCATTTACTTTTTCCTAGGAAACTAAAAAAATAGATCATTTAACTTATTAAATATACTTACAAATGTACAGATCAAGGCCTGTAAACCTTTCTAGCCACTGCGATGCATGGCACGAAGTTTGTCAAGCCTATTGGAGGCCTTGTCCTGAAACATATACTAATTCAATTTAACTATGCACAAATAAAATTTAAAAATCATTTATTAAATTTGATATAATCTTATGAGCAAATTCAAATACCTACGTACCCTCCTCATCGGACTTCCTCCGTGCATGAGACTTCTCATATGCTTTTACAATCTCTTTCCATACTTTCAAACTTACATCAATTGGCCATTTTTTGAGCCTTTTCTCAAGAGGGAGTTTTTTTATCTTCTTTGTTTGGTTGTACCAAAATCTCTTGCAATTTTGAGATATTCCTAGCTTTATCTTCTTTACAAACCAACCTGTGCCAAATTTAGTCTCCATGTCTTGGATAACTACTTTTTGTAGGTGCATGGGTATCTTTGAGAATGGCAAATGTAGATGGTCTTTGAATTGTTGAAGGCATGATTCCTTGAACCTATTCAAAAATGTTTTTCTAGCATCGTCATTCAGACATCCCTGGAAACTACATCGTATTCTATCTTGGTATCGTAGGTACCAATGCAAGATGCAAAACATGGTGTGGTGGTCGAAGAAGTCTATGTCCCAGGAGTGGGTGGGACATTGGAAGCCTCTGTTCCCTATTCCACATTCTTAGAGGTTATTGTTATTGATTTCCTCCTAGATCTTTTGTTCAATCCATGACTAGTTGGGGAATCAATTGATTCCCTTTGACACTATTGATTAGGTTGTAATGTTTTAGGGGCTTTACTAGATCATTTTTCTATGTATCTAGAAAGCATTGTCAAGTCCACACCATCTAATTTGTTCACTGCCTCTACCCCCAATATGGAAGCCAATGCCTTTTTATCTTTGTCAGTATCATGTTCTTATAAGATAAATTTCTTCTTTTAAATTTACAAATAAAAAATTAAAAACTAAAAATCAAAGAAACAATGGAAACATTTACAAATCTATAAATTGTCTATAAATTGACAATGAATTACCTCATTGTGGCTAGAGTCTGTTCCCTTTGTTCTCTTCCCTCTATTGCTTGACATTTTGAGGTGACCTAGGGGAAATTATTTTTGTTCAATCTATGGAGGTAAATGAAGTACACATTGCCAGGTATGAAAGTTTTCATTTAGTTTTTCTGTATTCCTCAAGGTTTTTGACCTTTACTTTGTAGAGAAAATCATGAAGGTGTTTTCCTATGAATCAATTGGTGCCTTGGGAGGGAATCTATAGTTCTCGGCCTAATTTTAGTTTGCTCATCATCATTTCAAAAACCCTATCTCCTCATATTGTCTTGACCAACCTCTGTTTTAGTTTTCTCACCCTCATCTCAAAAGCCCTAATCTTAGTTTGCTCACAATCGACTTGTCTTAAACCACTTGACTACTTTTTTAGGAAGGAAGTGAGAAAGTTGTGTTCAGAGAAAGGTATTGATGGTAACATTTGATAAGTTAACCTAGGCATTGGGGTTTGAAAAATGTGTTCACTGCTCTCAGATGCAGAGGAAATATTGCAATGTCTACAATTTTACCCTCCTCCTTTGCAACCACATGACTTGAATGAATCACCTATAAACAAAACAATATTTACAACCCTTTCTTCACAATCCTCTCAATTTAATCAAAACAAAAATATATTTGGGAACAAATTTTTTTTATTGTAATTGTAACCTTATCTATGGTGTCGAAAACTAAATCAAATTTCTCATCTCTTCGCACGGTGTTTTTCTCCTCTCTTCGTGCAGCATTTTCTCCACTCTTTGCGTGACATTTTTCTTCTGTAATTATCAAATTTCTCATATATTAATTCAAGTGGGACTCCAACCCAAATGCTCAATCTCCAAACAAAAAAAGGACACCAAAAATCAATCTTAAATTTTTTTTTTTTGGTTTTGGGGTATTTGCAGGTGGGAATTTTTAAAATATTTTTTGATACAATAGTTGGTGCTATAGTCAGAGCAATTAATGTTGACTTTACCGCCAAATTTTAGGAAAATAATTTAATATGTTTGGTGTGCAAAAGATGGCATAAAGTGCGCCTAATTTAGCACCAATCAGTGCAGAATGATGTATTTTGCTTGAAAGTTGATAAAAACGTAACCTCACCAAATTTGGATTGTCATTATAATAAGTAACTATATCTTTTTTCCATGATAGCATTTTGACTTCATGCTTCTCTTATGATTAGCTCAATATAATGACTCACTCTTTCATGACCTGACACAGATGGTTGGTGACAATCCTTATGCAACTGATATGGCTTTGGAAAAACCAAACAACTCTTCTCTTACTATCATGATGACATGATATTAGGACTATATTGGAAGCTTATGGATTGTGATTATGGTATTGTGATTTTCATTTCTATGTTCTCATTAACCTATTTTAGGTTGAAGCATGGTAACTAACCCACTAGCTATTATGACAGTCATACAATGACTAGACAATCCTCTCAACTTTGACTATGATAGTCCTATAAATGGTGTTTTCTTCATGACAGTCCCCAATAATGTGAATTATTGATAGTAGCTAGTTCAAATGGAGTTTTGGATGGTGTAGTAAGTTGTCCCTATGGCTCATGATAGTGCATACCTTGCTTATGTCCTTGTGACATTACTCTCTAGATATCTCCTCTTTATAGTGACAAGGTTTCAAGAACATGACAACTTAGGTAAGGTGTCAACTTGTCTCTTTAACCTCTGGATTGTCATTTTTGAAGAATTGATCTCATTGAAATGTAAAGACAACATGTCATAGGTTAGATGAAAAGATCAAGGAGATGCATGTTATAGAGTATAAAACTCAGAAATCAAAGGTCTTTTTGGGCCTTTTTCCAACAATATGAGCAAAATTCAAACTTTAAACATGTAGCACAAGTACCATATGAATCATTCGCATACATCACACATGTGGGACCACTAAGAAGGGAGGTAGGTGCTTATATGAGCAATGACAATTGCACATAATGTTTAAGTTAACTTCAATAGATATTTGGGGTTATCATAGCTAATGGATGGTTTTCTTTTCAAAGCTAACCATTAATTTTGGAGTGAAAGATAATGGTGACATATAATACAATGTCCCTATAATTAAAGAATATCTAATGGCTAGGATTAACCTAACAAATATCTAATGATGTAATTTCAAAATTAACATCCAAATTATCTTTCCCCCCATCAAGAATTTAAAATTTTAGTGCCAAAGACTCTTTGAGACTATTTCGAGGGTTCTATGACAGTTTTGAGGGTTTTATGGCCACTTGGAGAGATATAGATTGCCTTAAAATGACCCATAAAAGAAAAAGGAGACTGAAATATGAAATAAATGTCTTTTTGATGTAAATTTGTACTCATCTTGTAATCATAAGATTTGAGCTCTAGTTGTCAAGATTTCGCTTGTAAATTTTTTCTGAAGAGCAAAATGTTGCAATGTCCTATTTTGTTTATCATAGTGTGTCTTAATGAAAAGTGAGTGTATTAACAAGATAAATTCAAGAATATTCTCTTGGTGCATAGTTGTTATGTGACTATTGTCATTGTTGTGTATTACAGGATCCAGAGGAGGACATGGAGAGAGGATGTGGACGACGTAGAACTACTAAATCGCAGAGAGGAAAGTGGGTGGAAATATATATGACAATGAAATCTGCAAATACAATGGAATCTGCAAATAAAGAGGCCTCTAAGGTCAAACTTATTGGTTGAAAATGCACAGGAATGGTTATTAAATGTGATTCTATGATCGAGGGAAAAGTTTGAAAATTAGGATGGCCAAAACATGATACCAATATGTCAAATATATGACTAAAGTGAGGTTTTGTGTTGGATAGCATATTCGTTGAAATGATATAATTGGTGTACTAAACATTGTTTACTATGTTGTGTATTATAGGGGCCAGATGAGGACATAATGGATGAAGTGGGAAATTAGGTACTCAAATCCATTTTCCTTAGGAAAAAATTATCTGATGGCATTTTGTGATACATCCATTTTTTTCTAAGTATTATTGAAATTTATAATGTATTATCCAATCTTCACATAAATTAATGCATGTTGTTGATTATTTTAGATGGAGATTGGAGCAAATGTAGAGCCTGAGCATTCAACTAGAAAATAAAAAATATATGTACGTGGACGTGGACCTAAAACTGTTAAATCACATAGATGAGAGTGGGTGGAAGAGGATATGGCAATGGATCCTGCAGACACAACAAATGATTGCACTGAATAAGAGGTTGGTTAGGACTATAGTACATGGGATGAATACTTTGAGAAAATTGTTGTTCGTGGATGTTCTGTATGTCGTGGAAAGAAACAATTCAAATGAGCGATTATACAAAGACATTACATATATGATGAGCTTCCATTTGGTAGTATGCCTCCTACAATCGATTCAAATCCAATAGGAATTGTGGTAAGGAATTTTCCAAATTGATATAAATAACACGTATACTTCATTTAAACATTGTTTTATATTATTTAAATAACTAATTTTTTTCTTAATGGATACTTGTAGGATAAAGTTCTTGGTTTAAAGTTTCCTGGATCACCAACTTCCATCCTAGAGGGCAATGATCATTTATCAGATGGTACAACTAACAAAAATATGTGCCAATATACCAGCTCAAAAGATGAGGAATTGATGAAAACAAGCAACAAAACAAGAATTGGTTTAAAGATGCATAATTTTCTTAAAGACAAGGGGAAGGTGGACTACAAACCCTATGAGAATTAATGTGATGGAGATGATGACTTTCTCTTGAGTTTGAGATCAATTTACAAAGAGACATTTGATCGTCGACTATATTGCGCTTGGCCTAGTGATCAACAACTACCTAGAGTGTATGAGATGTTTCAATTTTGGGGATACAACTACATGATACAACCCTCCAATATTCATGGAGTGAATCTAGGCCTCTTTATTGTCCAAAATGTACATGTGGCATCTAAACATAGAAACAATTCAGAACAAAGCACTAGGAGATTAATACCATGTTATGGTCCATCATATTACAGTGGTGAATGGAGAAGGCTAGCAGAATATAAGCCTAGCATGTCAGTATATGGTCTAAATTTGAATATGCATACACATCATCTCCAATTGGAAAGTGAAAAAGAAATTAATAGAGGTCATCTTATGTATATAGATGGGCGTGCATACACAAACAAAAATATTGTAGGATTTATAAATAGTAGTAAGGGAAGGGACCCTACTGTAAGACCAAATTGTCAATTTATTGAGGTTATAAATGATAAAGATGGAGATATGGAAAGAGAGGTTGATAGATTGATAATGTTTGAGGCTATTATGGACCTTACCATTGGGGATGAGTTATTTATTGATTACCCCTTCTTAAAACACACTCCTGTGTGAAAGAAGAGGGAAGAACAAGGTCTCCCTAAGGGTGTTCTTAAGGGCAGAAAACCAAAGAATAATAAATGAGTGTGGACTGATGTTTTATAAAACATGTTTTCCAAATTGTGTTTTATTTAAATTATTGTATAAAAAAGGTAGTCTATAAAATAATGTTCCATTATTCAATTGACGTATATATGTTCATACAACCAATATTTTTATTTTGTAAGCCATATTTGATTATATTTCTTTGAAAATGATACATTTATGATTTATCCAATTGTTTCCAAACATTAAATAATGCTTACATTTGTTGATAGGTAGAAGTTGTTGATGAAACACATACTAATACCCAAGATCCAACTGGGTTATTAAGATTTGGACAGGATGATCCAAACCATCCTTTAAATAATACCAGGGTGAAAAGAGCATTATTGAAGAGAATACTATCAGCTAAGAAATTTGAAGAGCTGATGAGATCCTCATACACTGATGACATGCCACCTAGCCTTAATGATGATGATCATGATAGTGAAAGTGTAGTGTATGAAGAAGGATTGAATGAAATGCTTACAGATTTCTTTGGGGAGGAAAACAATGATGACAATAATGATCATATGGTTGTCAGTAATGATGATAGCAAGGGTAATTACCACCAACATAATGTTGATGATAACAACCTGAAAGACTCCATCAAGTAAGCAACAAAGACACCCGTGTTCAAATCATGTGCAAGTAGAACCTCAAAACTGGCATGCACATTAATATTATTAGAAATCAAGTCACTATTTGGTTGGTAAGGCAAAGGATTCACTACCCTACTGAAGTGAGTTGAAATCTATTTCTTACTTTGCAATTGTCAATTGGTGTACATAATTCGTAAACATTCATCAACTTCATTTATATTTCTTTAAGGGGATTTTAAAATTATATATTGTATATAAATAGTCCTAGTATAGATTGACATATCAAACATGTTCATCATAAGTCAAAGAATTCAATTGATTTAATCTTTGGCAATCTTATAGTGCACTAAAAACTAAAATATTCCCTGAAGATAATGTGTTGCCATCAACTTATAGAAAGGCACGTTTGTTATTGGTTGATTTGGGGATTGAATATAAGAAAATTCATTCATGTAAAAATGATTGCATTTTATACAAAGATAAATATCAAAACAAGGTAGAATGTCCTATATGCAAAGAGAAGAGATACCATATAGATGTACAATGTCCTATAGTTGCAAAGAAGGTTTTACGTCACATGCCAATTATACCTAGACTTCAACGAATGTTTCGTTGCAAGTCACTTGCACAATTGATGGACTAGCATGCAAAGAATAGGAGTAAAGATGGATTCATGTGAATTCCAGCCGACTCTAATGCAATGAAACACATAGAGGAAAAATGGCCAAGAAAATTCAAAGATGAACCCCGTAGTATTAGGTTTAGTCTTGCAATTGATGGAGTGTGCCCATTCTCTTTCTTGAGCTCAAATTATAGTGTTTGGCCAGTCAGATTGATAGTATACAATATTCCCCCATGGATGAGTGTTAGAAAGGAGCACCTTATGTTGACTCTCATTGTTCTAGGAAAATATCAAGTTAAAAACATGAATGTTTATCTTGCGCCTTTTATTGATGAGATACAACTGCTATGGAAAGGCATAAGAATGTATGACATATCACATCCCCCATCAAATAGGTCCTTCATGTTGTACGGTGTGCTATGTTGGACTATTCATGATTTCCCAGGACTTGGTGTTTGTTCTGGTAAGATAAAATATTTACGTATTTACACTCATAATTTATTTTTATCCCAACTTTCATACTTAGTTTTATACTTTTTTTTATGTTATTAACATCACTTATTGAATTGTAGGGCTTCAAACAAAGGGGATATTTGCATATCAAAGATGTGTAAAACAATTTCAAGGGTGGTATTCTAAAGATCTACATAAATTTATTTACACAAACAATAGGGTTTTTCTACCACTAGATCATAAGTTTAGAAATCGCCTGAAGAATCAATTTGATGAAAAATTTAAAAATAGAGGCCCTCCCATGATTATGGGTCTAGGTGATTGGCTTAAGAAGTATGAAGATGATAAATTGATAGGTTGGGAGGATTTTTTTGATCAGGGTGATTCAATTGAAGAACTAGAACAAGTTGTAGCTAATATGCCAGAAGAAATGAAAAGAAAATCCATATTTTATGAGCTCCCTTATTGGAAGGATCTATTAATATCTCACCTATTAGATCCTATGCACATCTTAAAAAATGTCCTAGATTCTATATTTTGACATATATCAAGCAAAGAGAAGGACACCTTGTCTTCAGGGAGAGATATTTCTCTTTTGCATACCAAAATTGATAGAAAACATTTGTGGCCAGACAGTGAAAATGAAACATATGCAGAAGCTCCATGGATTTTGAAAAAAAAAAGAGCTAGACCAACTAAAAAATGTCATCCATTCAATAAGGACACCTACTGGCTATGGGTCATCATTGGCTAAAGCTTTTACAGTTGATGGGCATATCATAGGATTTAAAACACATGATTTTCATAATTTTATGAAGGTATTATATATCATCATTTAACGTTTACTGGTAAAATTGATTAAGTCCTAAATATATTTTGATATCATTATGTTGTGTGCCAAAAAAATACTAATGACCTTTTCATAAATTTGTTTCATAGCATATCATGCCATTGGCAATCATGGGGATTCCTGTCTTTTAGTTGACTTAAGGAATGCCATAAGTCGATTGTTAGCAATTACAAGGTATGTGGTTAATGGGTGAGAGACATAGATATATTATATTGCATATTAATTTTTGACTAAAGGTTCATACTAATTTACTATTCTTATATTAGGTGGATGACCTCGAAGGAGATCCACGAATGTGAAGTGCCAAAATGGAAGAAGGAAATTGTAGAAATTGTATGTGTATTTGAGAAGGAACTCCTTCAAGTCCATTTACTTATACACCTAGTCAATGACATTAAATTAGCGGGTGTCATATCAACGAGGTGGATGTTTTTCTTTGAGAGTTATATGAAAACTCTAAAAAGATATGTCCGACAAAGGGCACATCCAGAGGGTTGCATCGTTGAAGGGTATGTATTGAATGAAGCATTTTTCTCCCTGTGTGAATTCCTTGGTAAGGATTTTGAATATGGGCAACACTTCTGGGATGAAGAATGAGCATCAAATATTATTGATGGAGAAAAATCACAATCTAATGGTGTTCAAGTAGAAATTAGTAAGTAAATTCATGATCAGTGTGTTTTTTTCTTGCAATCATTAATTTACTCTATAATTTATTTGTCAAATTAGCAGCAAGACATTTGGAGTTTGAAATAAACATGTTGACATGTAATACGTGTAGACGAAAGTGCTATACTGGACAAGTTCATTCTGTACCACATGGACTTTATGAAAAAATGGATTGATTTGTATGATAAAAAGAGAGAAGTGCTAGAAGCAAGGAGACAATTTAAGAGATCAAACCCAAGGAACACTCCACTTCCCACTAATCTGCTTGGGGAATGGGGCAAAGATTGCACACTAGAATGGGTTACTGAACAATTTCAAAATCAAAAAGAAGATGCAGGTATAGATTCAAAGATAACAGAAGATGAAATCAACATGTCTAGAGGATGTGAAAGAAAGGTACAGTTGGAATTTTACAAAATGTTGTTTCCTTATAGTTTTGACACTATTAACTATTTTAATATTCTTCATTATATTTGTTTTCACTAAAATGAATGGTCTTTCACAGGTGAGGAAATATCTAGCAATGTGGGCATATGGTTGACATTATCGTGTAGAAAGTGTAGATGTAAAGAGATGATCCTTCGATTGTGGCATCATGGTTGACTTTAAGAAATCTAGTCAATCAAGCTCAAAAAATAAGAATATAATTGAAGGGAATCTACAATATGTTGGGAAAATACAAGAAATTATTGAGTTGGATTACCACTCTTTTAAATGTTGTATTTATAAGTGTAGATGGTATGAAGCATTTGAGAGGACACGAAGACATGTTACCCATAGTGGATTGTTTTCTATAGATTCCTTATGTTTCCTACCGGAGGATAAGGAGCCTTATATTCTACCAATTCATTGTGAGTAGGTATTTCTTTAACTCAAACAAGAAGTGGTAGTGATCATTAATCTATTAATTCATAGTTTATTGCAAATATATACATGTGTTTATTAATCAATAAAATTGTTATACCATACGTCTAATATATGTATGTCATTCATGTGCAGGTATTTTTCTATGAAGATATTTTGGACCTAAAATGGATAATTGTCATACATTATGATCCAAGAATACGATATGTATTTGACGATGCATTAGTGGACACCGAACAAAACAATGATGGCCAACAAAATGAGAGAGAGGGATTAGAGAACATCAAAGAAATTGACATCCATGATGATGTTGAAGATGGTTATGTTCAAGAACAAGAAGAAAACAATCCAAAGTTGGATGATGTTATGGAAGACAACAATATGGATGGTATACAAAATGATGATCCAAATACATCTAGTAACAATATAGATGGTCTATAGTCAGATTTCAATGATGATGAAGATGATGGAGGTCAAGATGAGCATGATGATAATATTAAATACTTGAAAGAACATATGAACATTGACAATGATACACTAGATGACATTGTAGCAGACAGTAAAGTTAATGACCAAGACTTCTAAATTTTTAGAATTATTTGCAATCCATGTTTAAACAAGGATGATTAAATTGTTGGCAATAATGTTATTTAAATGGATTGTTCAATTGTTGAAAAATTACCTATTGCAATATCCTTAAATTGTTCAATCTTTGGTATGAATTATTGGCAATAATGTTAATTAAATTTGTTTATCTTTAATTATTTTTCATATATATCCTTAATTGTATCTATGCCATGTTATCTTGTGATAAGTACTTGAGTAAGACCATCAATGAAATATGAAGTGGACATATTATCATCTATATTAGCTATTTGATTGCACAAATATTTTAATTTATCAACAATCTCATGTTTCTATTCATTTTCAACACTTTTAATAAAGACATCATGATCATAATATTCTTCTTCATCATTAGAATGCAACATGTGATCGTCATAGGAAGTAGGAGAAAGAGGTAGTCGTGTTTGCAAGGTGAGGGTTTGAGCTAGTACTTTGTTGAAGGGGACATAAGGATCCTAGATGTTTCTTAGGAATGCAAAAATCAAGGCATTGGGTTGTTTCCAACAAATGCAAACCACAAAAATCTCAAAATAAAAAATCAATCTTCTTTTATCCTAAACATAGGCATGGAAAATGTGAGTTCAAAAAAATGTAGGGAAATAAATCATACCCTATAATAGAAGATTTAAGTCCAATCCTAGATTTAATTAAACTTTAAAGTACAAGGAGTTGAGAGTAGAATGAAATATTGAGATATTAAGAAATTAGGATAGAGAAATGAAATAGTTGAGAAGAAATACAAAACTTATTTGATCTTTTTAGCATGATGTCAAGTGTGAAGTGTGTGATTAACTAATGCATTATGAAAAAGAATGAAAACTATGATTTTCTACTAGAATAATGATCATGAGATTGTGGCAGTGATTAATTGATTTTTTGCATTCCATCTTCAATTGTCCTCTTTTTCCATATTTCCAAAACTTTACTCTTATCTTCCTAGGGATTCTATATTTTTGTCTTGACTTGGATTGATATTTATACCATTCCCCTTTAGATCCACTTTTGTTCTTGGGCCTTTACGGAACATGCAAGGCATCCTTTGAACTTTCTCCTCATATCTCCATTGAGCATTGTAACAATAAAGGACTCCATAGTCACCTTTTCAACACTACCATTTATAACAAGCATTATGTTCTCCTAATTTTTGGATAAAGAAAAAAGTGAGAAGATACATTTGTCTTTCTCATCAAGTTTAACATTTATTGAACCTATTTGACTCAAAATCATATTAAAGGTGTCAAAATGTTCTACAATAGAATATCCTTCCTTCATTTTTAAATAATATAAACATCTTTTGAGATATAACTTATTACTTTATAATTTTAGTTTGATAAATATCACCTATCCTCTTTTGTAATGTGAATGCAGGGGTATCTTTTGATTTGAATAACAAAGAAAAAATAAAATTGGAGAAAACTAGATAAATTATTAGAAATCCAATTCAACAAACAAATGATGACCAAAAGTTGACCACCAGATAATAGCAACTTTTATATTGATTTGCTTCAAAGTACAGGCAGTGCAATGTCTCTTTCAAAAAATCAAAATCATAGATAGATTTTGAGCCATAAGGTCTTGGTTTCCTTTTATAAAGGAAGAAACAAGCTTCAGACCTTTCACATTCAAAATGGCTCTTTGTATTCCTAACCCTTGATATTACAATATTTGTTTTTTATAAGTCCAATTTAGATTTTCAAATATATTTGAATACATTTTGAAAACATTTAGAAAACATAAAGAGACAAAAAGAGAGCGTTCACGATGTGGTAGTGCTATTTAATGCCATCATATGGCTCGTTGCTCTTCTGTACCTCAACATGTGCTATTGATGATTCATCTCTAAGATATTTCTCCTCCCATTTATATATTGTAAAATCACCAGGCCATTTGTAAGCTTGAATCTGAAGCATGTTCTCCTGGTGATCTTTCCATCTTTTATCAAGGAAAGCTTTGACATTCATCACAAATTTTGCATACCCAACATCCAACACAATTACTCAGTCCAATATCATGTTGAAACTGAGAATGCTGACATCTCCATCCTTCTTAAAACAATCCATAACTTGGAATACTATTTGGCCGAATTCCATCTTCCATGTGTCAAGACTTTTGATTTTCTCTTCTTCTGTTAGTATGAAAGGAATAAATTTATGCTTGAAACATGGTAAAAGATTCAACTTTTGCTTGCATCTTTTGGCTTCCCCCATTCAGATACTAGTATTCATCAATGATCATTTTGACTATTTTCTCAGTGGGCTTCAAAGTTGTAGGGGCATCAAGATTCCTCTGCACTACTAAGCACATAGTAACCAAATTGTGATGATAGGGTTGCCATTTTTTAAACAACAAATCCAAAATAGAAAAGTTTATCTTCAATTGCTTAATGGTTTGAGATAAAGAAGAGTAGAAATCATGCACACTCCCAAACTTATCCACAACCAATTTTACTCTATGCTCCAAAATTTTCTAAAAAATTTCAAAAACTTTTATCTTTGCCTCATTCTTTGTCATTTCATTTTGTTTATTCAAAATTTCAATTTCCTTTTGAAATTTCAATCTTGTTGCATTAAATTCTTTAGTAGACATTGTGACATTAGTGGCTATTTATGGTATAGGGGGCTAATAGGGTACAATGGCTTGACCTTGAGAAGAATTCACAGCTTGCAATTGTTTCTTTAATTTCACATTTTCAAAATAAAATTTGTTTACTTCATCATTCATTACTTTCTAAGTTTTCTCATAATTTGTTAGCCTTTGTTCTAACCTCTTCACAATAGCATGAGTAAACATAGTAGTGTGAAGATTGAGAGCAGCTGCTTTTGTTGCTGATGTAGCTTGTTAAGTCTTTACCACAGCTGCACCCCTCATTTCTTGAACAATATCAAGCAATCTTGGTTTTCTTGTATTCTTCTGAGTAGTCCAAATTGCAAGGGTCTCTGTCTTTGGATTAAAACCACATCCACTTATGTCATCTTCATAATCAAATTCTGAAACAAGTTGTGCATCATCCTAACTTCTAACTTGGTCAAGCAAAAATACCTTTTTCAATTCAAGACTAGGGATGATGAGTATATTACTTTTCAACACCATTTGTCTTGCCTCCTATGGACTCACATCAATTTCATCTACTTTCAATTATTTGAAAGTTTATGTAATGATTTCATCATGTTGTGTTTCATTAGCACCCATTTTATTTATTGCAACTTTTTCATTATATTCTTTCATTTTCATTTTCAGCCAAAAATCTTTAAACTCTAGAGTTTTGATGAAGTCGTCATCTTCTATGAACCTCATGGATGCTATAATCCTTTCATCCTGCAAATCTGCTCACCTTTCCTAGCCTCAAGCTTATGTGCATCAGTGGGTTGACCTACCAATGCCTGATCAATCTCTTTTTCATCTCCCATGTGCCTCAAGATGTTAGCCACCTCATCAGTATCCCCCACCTCTTCAGTCATTTCATAGGAGACAAGTGGAGATACCTCTTCTATCCTCTACTTCTTTGCTGGTGGTGATTCTAGGACCTATGGATCTTACACTGACATAACATCAGGAGCAGACTCATAAATCTCAATCTCTGCAGACCTTTTCACTGGAAGTTTAGTAACCTTAGGAGGCTGCTTCTCAGATTTACCATAAATACTTTCAAAATTATCAATGATTGCATCAATTCTCAGAGGGTCTTTTTCTTCAACAAAGAATCCAAGAAATAGGGGATTCTTTTTTTCTTTTCATCTTCAATATTTTTCAAGATATCCCATTTTCTCTTCCTACTATATACCTCATTAAAAGTGACAAAATTTCTTATCACATCCTCATCAAACAGGACCTGATGGGATACAACCATTTTAGTCAAAATTGATTGTCTCACAAGATTCATATGACCCCTAGGGTCACAATTCCTCTCAATACCCAATTTCAAATAAAATTTTTCCTTTAAAAAGGCTTGAAAGTTTCAATAGTGTCAGAGCCAATAGACCAATCACCAAAAATTGTAGCATTAGGTAGAAATGTACCTTTCTTTCATGTTTTCATTACCTCCTTTTCCATCCACATCATTTGCCACATAAACTCCATGAATACAATTCTATCTGATACAAATTTTGGCAATATGTGAGGTGGTTGGGGGCAACCATACACTCTAAATATAGTATGATCTAACATAAAAAACCAATCAGCAAAATTACGCTTGTGGCCCTGCTCTGGTTTGTGTGCAAGCGGCTTCAGCATTACCCTAACTTCCTTAGTCAACCTAGAAATCCAGATGCCAAGAGAATTCAATATCATGACAACAAAAAAATCATGAAATACAATGTAGTCACTATTCTGGCAACAAGAAACCCACTTATAACACCAAAATTGAGTCAGCAATCTTTGTCCTTTCTCATCAACCATACTCAGATCCATTTTTCTTGACCATTTCCCTATGTTCTAATATAGAATCAAGTGACACAATAAACAATAGAATTTGAAATCTAAGGGTTGCTTGTTCTCCTTCACACAGAAGAATCCTTCTTGCAATTTTTTCTCAATATGAGATGCAAAGTTGTATTCAACATTCACCTCTAGATGATGTATTTTCATAGCCATCATCATTAGGCTAGTTGGCATTCTTCCTTGTGCATCAATTCCCAAGACCTGGCAGAATGCAAAATAGGTTCTCTTGTAATATACAGCAAATTCTTCCACAGGGATAGGCTCAATAGCATTTGATGGAATCTCAATTTTTCTATTGGTTGCCCCCCTTCTCATATATATTGGCAATTCATCTCTCCTAAGTGTTTTCCTTAGGCTTGTGTAATCTCATTCAAATCTCTACAAATCCACTTGAGTGAAATTTTTCTTGTTCAACATAAAATAGTCAACAATGGCATTCCTGTCTACTATCACCAATGGCAATCCATTTGGCATTTTGTCTGTTTTAGTGATAGGATAGTATAATTGTCCTACTTCCCTAATCAATTCCACATCCACAAATAGAACGGGCACCACCAACTTTGCCAAATCTAATTTCCATGGATTTCCCACAGGTCCCTCACCATCCCTTTTTGCATAAAAATACCAAAACAAATCTCACCTAGAGATAGGGATTGTAGCATCCCGACACCCTTCTGCTGCATCTATGAACATCTTCTTTTGGCCCTTATTTATGGACCGAGGCAATACTTCTAGCAGAGATTGTTGAAGTGGTCTTTTCTTGGGAACTATATGCTCATCACCTTTACTAGCAGACTCAGACCTCTTGGGTGCCATGTTTAATGACTTGAACATGCTAAGGTTTTCCAAAATTTAACTTACTGTACAAGCAACTGAAAAATAGAGTGAAAGAGCAAATGAACTTGACATGGCAAATTAATGTAGGTAGAGATAGGAATAAAAGAATAGTATTTAAAATTAAAAATAAACCATTCAAGAATGGATAAGAACATGATTTGCATCATAGTCAAATTAGGGAACTTTGCAAGTAGCAGAGATAGAACAGACTACAGCCCCCTAATGTATAACACAAAAGCTTAGCCCCAGCCTTTTTTTAAAAGAGAAATTTTATATTAACAAAAGATGTAATTACAAGAACCCCCAGTACCAGCAACTAAAAAATAGAGTGAAATATATGCCAAATTCTAATCAGAGAGTGCAGGAATGAACTTACCTGGCCAATTGTAGTTTGCAAAAAAAACACACTGAGCTGAGTTGTACCTTCTCCAAGTTGTGAATTCTCTGAAATGAGCAAATGCTAAGAAATGTTCAAATATTATTTGGCCAAGGAGTTCATCATATCGCCATTACTCTAGTTTGTGCCATGAGATCATGAAATCTCAACATTCAATTCCTTTCTAAAGATTTGATAGCAATTCTCGATAACCGTGACCTTGCATTGAAGGTGCTTTCTATATATTTCTTTTACCGCGTCACTGCAAAGCTCAACCAGAGTAGCTACAGGATAGCAGGGGCTTACCTCTAGACTACAAATGCTTAGATTGACCCCTGCGGGACTGCTGGAGATTATTACCCGATGTCCATCTGTTTATCGCCCACCCACAAATGTTATGAATGACCATTGCGTGATAGCAGTGGCTTACAGCCACTACACTTCTATTTCATCATTTACTGCCAGACTACAAATGCTTAGATTACCCATGCAGGACCGCAGGAAATTATTACCTAATGTGCTTCTATTTACTACCCAACCGCAAAATGTTATGAATGACTGTCATGGGATGGTGAGGTGAAAACCCATTACATTCTCCTCTTGCCGCTCTACCACAGGCCTCAGTTGAAACCCATTACATTCTCCCAATGATGGATCAACAGGCTTGGTGTAGTGTATCAGTGTGACTTTTGAGATCAGCGTGACTTGGAAGTTGTCTCTCCGGTGCTTTGTGTCTCTCCGACGAGGGCTTGGCATTAGTGGGACATGACACTTCGATAAGAGTCTCATAGGGTCTTCATGTTACTCTGATGAAGGTTGACATTGGTGAGACTTGACATGTCACTATGACTCTCTCCAACACTCTGGGTCACTCTGATGAAGGCTTTGTATCAACGTAACAATACTTGTTGGTCTAGCTTTGAAATGTCGTTCCGATGGAGGTTATGGATTGGCAAGATTATAACTATTGGCACTGTTTCGAAAAGTCACTCCACTGGTTGTGGTCACTCTGATGTAACATCGGCCAGGGTCTTATCGATGGTCGTTAGCTGTAGATTGTTGGTCTCATTAGCAACAAAAGTATCCATTATTAACTATCTCATGGTCATGTACATAAACTGCAAAAGTGGCCATCGACTGGTGCATGTGGGACTATTGAGGTCTCACGACTCTAAATAGTCATGGAAATGGTTATGAGCTAGGGTGCTGGGAATGGTTTGACAGTGTTGACGTGGCCTCCTTCACATGACAGAAGGATAGAAAAGCCAATGTTGTATTGGCAATGCATATCACAAATATTGTCAATTGAACGGTTGGCTTTTGTAACTGTCTGGTCCATTATGGTAGTCAAACTGAATGTTCTCTTCTATAATGTGATATATTAATGCATGGTAATGGAGGATAGTGTGATGAGAGACAAATAGAGAGAAGAGGAGTGACTGTCGAATAATCTCCAAATGGAATAGGATGCTAATCTCCATGAAAGGGCTTAGTGCCTAAATTGTATTGTAATTGTATTTTCTATTGTTGAATAATACATTGGCGATCTGGGCTTTTGGAGTGTGGGGTTTTTTACCTGAAAGGGTTTTCCCCATGTAAATCTATGTTCATCTCTTTTGTTCCATCTTTCATGTTTAATGGTATTGTTATTGAAATTGTATAATGCTTGTTGTTGAAACTCATTAATGTTGCTTGTACTTTCCTCTAAGGGTTAATGTTGGAAATGAACTATGTCTAATTCTACTTTGTGGCATAGTTATGAGTGTTTTTGAGGCAATCTAATGAAATTTAAAGTTACCAAAGACACCACTATTCTTATATGTTCATTCTAAGTTGCACTCATTTCCTTATGACCCCTAACCCCTAAACCATAAACCCTAAATAATTCCCCTAAGCCCTAACCTGGCCCTGACCCACCATAAACCCTAAACCCCTAAATCCTAAACCACAAACCTCTAAACCCTAAACACTAAACCCAAGAAACCCTAAACCTTTATCTCCCTATCTCCCTATCTAGCCCTATCTTTATCATTCCTCTACCTCTAAATATCTCTCCCTATGTCTCTGGCCATGTCCCTCACTCTCTATATCTCCCTATTGGTCCTCTCTCTCTAAACACTAAACCTTAAACCTCTAAAACTTAACCCCTAAACCATAAACCATAAACCCTAGTAAAGTCTAAACCCTAAACTTGAACAATGCTAAACTCATAAATGCTAAATAATGCCCCTGACCGCTAACCCCAACTCTGTCTCTCTCTGTGACCTATATATTATCTACCAGCTCCTAGCTAGTTAAATCATTTTCCTAGCTTTCCTAGTTTTCCTTTTCTATTCCAATTTCCCTTTAGATCCCACCAATTTTTCCCTATTTTACTATTTTCCACCTCTCCTCTCATGATTCTTCCCATCCAATGAACTTTATTTTTATCATCTTGTTTCCATTTCATCTGGCTACCAATTTATATCCTCATCCCTCTTTTAATCATGTCCTAGTTTTCTTGTTTCCATTTGCTTTGTTGATAAGGGACACACACACACACACACACACACACACACACACACACACACACACACACACACACACACACACACACACACACACAGAGAGAGAGAGAGAGAGAGAGAGAGAGAGAGAGAGAGAGAGAGTCCTAAAAGTTTTCTTGTTCATTAATTCCTTCATCAATAAGGGAGAGGGAGAATTAATAGAAGGGAGAGATAGGAAGATATTTGAATGATAAGGGAGAGAGGCAAGAGATCATAGAGAGATAGGGAGAGATAGAGAGGACATAGATCATAGAGAGAGATAGAGGAGACATAGGGGAGAGATAGGGAGATAGAGAGTGATCACTAGAGAGATGTTGAGACTAGAGAAAGGGAGATAGAGAGACAAGCAAGAGATAGGGAGAGATAGAAAGGTACATAGAGAGAGGAGATAGATTGGGAGAGATATTAGAGGAGATAGTTGAGCAAGAGGTAGGGAGATAGAGAGTGAGTGAGATGTTGATCTAGAGAGATAGGCAAAAAGATTGAGAAGTAGAGGGATGATGGCTAGAGAGAGGGAGATAAGGGAGAGATAGGGAGATAGAGGTTTAGGGTTGCTCAGGTTTAGGGATTATGGGTTAGGGGTTAGGGATTAGGGGCATTATTTAGGGTTGAGGGATTTAGAGAGAGAGAAACTTCTTTTGACATGCAACCATAAACCCTAAATAATGCCCCTAAACCCTAAACCCAAGCAACCCTAAACCTCTAAACCATAAATAATTAATGCCCCCAAACCCTAACCCCTAACCCCTAAAACATATATAAACCCTAAATAATGCCCCTAACCCCTAACCCCTAGCCCCTAACCCATAAACCCTAAACCTAAGAAACCCTAATTAACCCCAAAATCCTAAACTAGCCTAAACCCCAAACCCCTAAACCCTAAACACTAAACCCAAGCAACCCTAAACCTTTATCTCCCTATCTCTCTATCTCTATCATTCCTCTACCTCTCAATCTCTCTCCTTGTGTCTTTGACCCTGTCCCTCACTCTCCATATATATCCTTATAATCTCTTCCAGTTATGTCTCTAGCCATGTACCTCACTCTCTATATCTCCTAGCCATTGGTCCTCTCTCTAAACACTAAACCCTAAATTGTAAACCCTAAATAATTCTCCTAAACCTTAACCCCTAAACCCTAAACTTGAGAAACCCTAAACCCCTATATATCTACCTATCTCTATTTTTGTCCCTCTACCGAATCTCAATCCTTCTCCCTATCTCTCTACAGGATATATATCTCGCTCACTCCAGTACTCTCTCTCTCTAGCTATCTCCAAACCCTAGCAACCCTAAACCCTAAATCGAAGCAACTCTAAACCTCTATCTCCCTATCTTTCCCCTATCTCCCTATCTCTATCATCCCTCTACCTCTCAATCTCTCTCCCTATGTCCCTAGCCATGTGCATGTACCTCACTCTCTATCTCCCTATCTCTCTCCATAGTCTCCTCTATATCTCACTATCATTCCTCTCTCTCTATAAACCCTAAACCCTAAACCTCTATCTCCCTATCTCTCCCCTCTCTCCTTATCGGCTTTGTCCCTTTACCTTTCAATCTCTCTCCCTATGTCTTTGGCCATATCCCTCATTCTCTATCTCCCTATCTCTCCCCTCGGTCTCATCTATATCTCCCTATTGGTCCTCTATCTCTCTCTAAACCCTAAACCCTAAACCTCTAAACCTTAACCCCTAATCCCAAAACCATAAACCCTGAACCCTAAATAATACTCCTAAACCCAAGTAACCATAAATTAGGTGCTAAAACAGGTGCTACATTTAGGTGCTACATAAGGTTTTAAATAAGGCGTTAACGTGGTTGCTAAAATAGATGCTAAATCAAGTGTCAAATGTGGCGCTAAATTAGGCACTACAATAGGAGCTAAAGTAGGTGCTAAAATAGGTGCTAAGTTAGGCACTAAATTAGGTGCTAATTAGTGCACAATTTAGCATCGACTTGTTCTAGTTGGTGCAAAAAACACCAATAACAGTGCCATCCCAATAAATAGCACTGGCTTTTTCAAAAAACTAGAGAAAAATACATTAAAATAGTGGGTGGAAGAAGAAAATAGAGTAAAAAAGGGAGCTAATCACAAGGATTTGTTGTAGTGTTTGATTTTAGTGTCTGGTTTCTCTAGAAATTATAACATTTCACATCTACTGTTGAGTAGTTCTTGTTTTGGGAAATTCTATGGCTCCATTTTGGCTCATATGGTAACATTTTCTGCTGATTTTTTTAAAGTGCACAAATTTTTATGTAATTCTTAGATCTATAATCATATTGATAAAATTCTGAACCACAATTATACTTTCAATTTGAGGCCTAATTTAGCATTTGTAATGTAGTAAGATCAAGACCACCTTCATTCTTTAGCTAGTGGCAATTGTAACCACACTAAGTATGAAGTTCCAACATTATATATTACTGGGGGTTCTCATGATGAGTGAAATTGGGGGCTAATCTTGTGAGTTTTTTATCTCTATCATTTGAGGAGATATCATGGGTTTTTCTACTCATCCTTTTGTGATAAACTTGAAAGAGGATAATTATGAGTCTTGGAAAAAAGACATCCTCGCACATTGTAGGTGGCTTAATATTTTTCCTTATCTTTATGGACTCATACATAAAATAGATACACCTTATAATAAATTTGCATGGATAAATACAATTGATCATGTCCATGGATTGGTTGGCTCCAATGTTAATTTTGACACTATGTATTTTCTCTCATAATTTGAGTAACCACACACTCTTTGGACCAAAATTAGGGAGATCTTTGGAGACCCACATATCTCTCCATTCCTAGATGATCCTACAATGGGTTTTCTTTATACCCCTTGATGATGATACATAATCAGGAGATTGAAGATCTAGCAGATCTTGATTGTTCATATGACAAAGAGACTTCTCTTGCTTCTGCTTCTCTTCCTACTCAGATCACTACTCCACCATCCCCTATTTCTACTTCAGATTTCAAATTTGCTTTATTGAGAGCTTCCATTTTTTCTTTGTAGTAGGATCATTTAACTCTTCCTAGTCCACCTCATTGGGATTCCCATTTATCAGACATTGCATCCTTGTTTGTGGAATTTGACCTTTTAGATTTGGAGGACACAATTGAATGGTTATCTCTCTTCTTTGATGATAATGATGACATCCCATATTTAGTGTTTTCAGATGTAGTTCAGTATCTTTCCTCTCTTTGTTCTACTTCATTGATTGGGCATTTGGTTCTGGATTTGAAGAAGACATCTTTTAGCATGATGACACTAGATTTGTATTTTAGGGCACACATTTAGATTTGGATTCCCTTTTCATCTAGATTGTGGGAATTTCTTCTACATCCACCATTAGATTTGTTTCTTTCCAAGTGGACAAGTGTTGTTTGCATGCAATGGATTGTTTTTTAACTTTAGACATTCACCATTAGCATAGGAGATACTTCTTTGTGTGTGGATCTATCATCTCATTGTTTATCTCATATGTGGCAGTTATTAAATGTATAATGCTTATGGAAGTAGTCCTTAGGGGATCATGTTGAGTCCTCCTTCACTTTGTTACTTCCTCTCTTTTTGAGAAGGGTGTTTTCCTATGGATTTTTCTCATTTTCTTCATTTGTGAGAGATTGTTTGTACTTGGGTACTTAACATGTCCTTATAGCTAGGTTCCATCCATCATCCATAATTGTATCATTTACATGTTTTCATATTCTCCATTAGTTACACTAAAGGAGTTGTTGTTGTGAATAGGGTACATTACCTAATTGGGTCCACATTAGGTCCTATTAACACTTGTTTACATAAGTTTACTTAGGGCATACTTTTGTTACACTTATGATACTCATCAATTTGTCTTTCATACTTAAGTTTCTACTTGCTTAAGGTCTTCTAATAGAACATTCTTGGTTCACATTATATTGTAATACTCTTACTCTAAATACAATTTGAATACTATTACTATTTGCTACGTTTTCTTACTTAAAATTTGTGTTACTTATTATTTTTCTGCTAAATGGTTTTTTTGATACAACTATTAGTCATATCAACAGAGATAAAAATTCATACAACAAATGTTTATCCTCTTCAAGAATATGATAAATTCAGAATGAATTTATGATTCCAAGTTTTTGTTGGTCAGGTCGTGACCTTTTGATAATCTCTTAGTGGTTTGATGTGAATTTGTTGTTAAACATTCAAGGGCCTTACACATGAAATTCAATGTAATATATATTCAGATGTACAAATATTTGGTCTATTTCACCTATTCTGCATGAATCTCAATGAGTTATGTTGAATCTTACAATCTTTAACAAGGATATGCAAATATTTATTCTAAGTTTGATCAATTCTTATGATCTTCACTCCAATTAAGATTGTTCACGATGATTTATGTAATTTTGATTAGTTCTTTCAAATTTACTTAAATGTGAACTAATCTGCACTTAATTTCACTTCTGCACCTTAAATTCTTCTAAAGATTGTGCCTATAAGCTGATATTTTCATGATTCTTATCACTGTTTCCAAGTATTTGCATGATATTTTAAATCTTACACACAATTTGCTCAAAATATGTGTAATATATTCAATTATCTATGAATGTCTACATATTTACTCTATTCTTCTTATCATTTATCAATATTTTGCAGTTGATGATGGTCATTAATGAAATTTAAAAGAAACAAACTAAAATTATGAAATTATTTGAAATGAGGGAGTTTCGACCATTGATCCATATGAACAATTCAATACTTCACAAAAAGAGATGAAATCAAACCATGCTTTGCCAAGATATTCCACAACTACACACAGTTGATGCTAATCTTCAAAGAAACAGGATAACAACAACATTCACAAATTGAAATGCACCTCAAAGAGTGTAGCACTCTACAGTGACGTGTCCAGATATCATCCACAAAAGATTACTCAAGATTTATGATTAATTTGTAACCTAGATCTCTATTTCATTCCATATTCAAATGTATGCATATTTACAATTGGTCTCAAGAAAGAACCATGGGGAAAGACTAAGTCACAAAAGTATACTTAGTGCTCACAAAGCTCAACAATTCTCTCACAATTAAGATCCTAATAATCTTACAAGTGGAAATCCATCTCCTTTTATAGGACAAGGAGAGGATGTGTTTACAATAGATAGAATGATCTAACGATCAAGATGAAATGTGGCACATGATTGCATTTGGCAATTGATTTGGTGGAGTCTAGTTTCCATTCTAGAATATTCTTAAAATCTTTGACTTGGTCAACATTACGCTTTTACTCTTCATTTCCATCTGATTCCTTGTCTATGGATGGTTCTCTAGTCACTCCACATCTGATACCCTAGATGAGCTCATATGCCTAGATGGCCTTATCTTTCTCTGCTATATTCGACACCTTGGCCTTCTTGGTTGCATGCTCTTACGCTTTCAATTGTTCTTGTAGAGCTACCCACCTACTTGTCTGGTTATCTGGTTCCTCGTTATGTTTTTCTATCTTAGCCTTCAGACACATGGCTTTGTCAATGGTATCCTAAGAGAAATGATGAATAGGATTACTAGACTAAAATTATCCTTGAATGCTTTGGTAGCAAACCTTTATCTTGATTTTCTACTTTTCCCTCAACTTGACCCTCAAGAGCTTCCAAAATCCCTAACTCTTCTACTAAGAGTTCATGTGCTTTGACACTAATATGCATGGCCTTGGCATTACATCTTTTCAATATATCTAGCTCAAACCTTATATCTTCAAACCAAATATCTAATTGTGGCAATGTTTGGGGTGTTAGGATCTTATTTGTCATGAGGGTGCTAACATCTTCCTAACTCATATCCTTCAGTCCAATCAAATTTTTACCACTCTTTGTTAACCTCTAACCAACCTCCTTCTTTAGCCTGTCTACTTTTCTCTTCAAGTTACTGAGCATGTACCAATTTGACAATGAGGTTTTTATTACTTGTTCCCCTTCATTCAACAATTTGGAAAACCATCTATCCATTACTTGTGCATGATGTTTCTGCACATCAAGTGTTGCTATCTCTTTCTGAGATACTAATGCCAATGGTGCAGTAGCTATGATTTGGATATCAGTTGGTGCTACCAACCCCTTTACAAAAGCCTATAATTGGGCTACTTGCTCTTTATACATCTTCTTCTTGGCTTTTTCCTTCTTTATTCTGGCCTCCACTACATCAGTATGATCACTCAATCATTGGATCTCTTGCTCCTCGGTGGTGTGGCTTAAATCAACTATGGTTATTTGAAATTCTTTAGGCCTTATTTCTCCTTTGGCCTTGTCCACTATTGGTACAACTATTTGAGCCGTCCTTTTCCCTGTTACTATATCCCTCTTTATTGTAGAGATTGTCCTAGCCCCCTCTTTGGCTTAGTTGGATCCAATGTGAATAATGACTTGAAATCAAAGGGCTTGGTCTACTTCTGTGGATGTTCAACCTCTGATGACATCCATGGGAATACATCAGGTCCTAACCCTACTTGGTCTTGTTGCTCAATTTGAACATTTTATGCTTCTTTATCTTTACCTGTATCATCATTGCCTACATGGGTCTATGTATTCTCTTGTTGATCTTTACCATGATCCTATTGTGAAGGAATGACCTCAGGATTTCCCATTCATTGATCTTTGTCTTGATCAACCCCACTATCATCATGAACCTTTCCTTTCTCTAGTGGTGGTTGATCATGAGGAGCTATGTTTATTGGTTCATCTGGAATCATATCATCCTTGGGTACATCCTTAGCTTGTTCTTTCTACATTGCCTTCACTTGGATGTTCTCAGGCCCTTGTGTCTAATCTTGCTTAGGTTTATCCATCAAGATATCTTGGTGTTCTTGTTTATCTTTATTCACATTAATATCCTGATGTGTCTCTTCTATTTGGGCATCACCATTTCTATTATCAACATCCATTGGGATGTTCTCTTCTTGTACTTGATCATTCTTGATAGTTTCTTCTTCCTGATCCCCACCTTTAGGTTGATATCACAGATCAATCACCTTAGGGCTTGTTATTGTCTCAATAAAGACATGTAAAGGTCCCATCTATATCTCAACATCAAGGGGCTTTTCCCTATCAATGTTCTTATCCTTTAATTTTGTGTCTTTATCTCCAGCTGCTGCTTCAGTATGCTAGAGTAAAGTCTCCAAGGGATAATTAGTCACATCCATGACTACCTCATCTTCAGTTAAGTCCACTATTCCACTCAATGGAAAGGACTTATTCACCTCCTTTCCTAGTGACTTGCTTATGGCCTGTTATGCCATTTCAATCTTTACCTTTATTATATTTTTTGTAGGCACATCATGCCGGAATTCCTTCACTACATTCAAAAATGGGCTTGGATGTTTCTACATTTGAATGGGAGGTGGTATTTCTCCCCTCATGGTTGGGCTTTGATACCTTGAATACCTAGGGATATTGACTCCTTGCAAGACATCCTTTCCTTTTTCTATAATGGTCCCAATTGGACCTTGATCTTCTTCCTCCAAAATCTACTCCTCTATAGTTGATGCCATGGGTGTGGAGATTGGGATAGCCACCAGAGGCGTATCCCTAGGAGGTGAAGGTGATGCATATACTAGTGAAACTCCTTTAGCTATAGGTTGTTCTACAGCTCTTGATGAGATGGGTTGTGCTAATCTAGTCTCTAGGACCTGCCTTTTATGCATCAAGAAGCAATCAAAGCCTAGCTCTTCTCTTTCCTTCATCTTTCTCTTTTTGTCATAGGTGATAGAAACACCCGTTGCCTTCAATTCATTAATCTTCTTGGTCACCCAGTTCTTGGTCCTTGCCATTACCTTGGCAGTAAGGACATCAATGGAAGTTTCATCTCCCTGGGTCCAATTTGGAGGCATCAATGCCTCATTATATATTTTGTTGTCCTCATATTTGGGATCCATGATGTCATCATCATCCTTCTTGATCTGGGGAGGGACTTCTGGTTGTCCAATGGTCTACATCTAATTAAGGGTTAACCTTTGGTATTCTCTTTTCCTCACTTCATGCTCATCATCACAATCAGCCCAATAATCCTCTAGGTGCATGACATGCTTGTACTTCTTGTTGAAATGCTTCTAAATCTTGTTGTAAGGATCATAATCCCTTACCAATGGGAATATTTTTAAATTCAGGTTCTTCAAATCTAACTCAACTAGATTTGCATTATACATTGATCCTACCATGAGCTAGTTGATTTCTACAAGGAATTTTATGTATGGTCTTCCATGTTTTCTTTTTGACATTTCCAAGGTAGGGACCAATTGTCTAGCCATCTCCATTAAGACCACTTTGTCTGATGCATATCTTGGTAACATGAGGGTATTCACATTGAACCCTTCCATTTTGATATATGAATATGTTTTGACCTGTATAAACAAAGAACCATGTGGTTGGATCTTCTTCATTTCCCCCACTATAAATCTCTTAGCTCTATGTCCTTCCAAAAGCCTAACCAAATGCATGATGAAATAGTCATTTACTGCTTTATAGTGATGCATTGACCATCTCCTCTCTAATTGGGGATAATGCTCCTAGGGGATCTTCTCATGAAGCAGTGTACCCATTCTTCCTACTGTTTGTAGCCCATCAAAAGTACGTTTCTCTGAACATGCATATACCAAATATAAAGTCATTTTAAACACTCTATATTTCATCCTCCTCCACTTCACCATTTGTGAATATAAGGAGTCACTAATTATTTTTACCCATTGTATTGTTTGTTTGTTTGTTCTCGATCACCATCTTGATGAGCCTGAACATCCAGTATTCAAAATTTCTAGCATTCTCTCTTCCTCCAATTTTGTTGAGCAAGAAGATCATGTATTGGACTTCCTGGCTGAAGTCATATTTGTATAGATGTTGTAGCATTTTGGCCACTGCTTTAGCCTTATTAGATGGGTCTCTCCATCCCAAGAAAATAAACTTTCTACGATCCTTTTTCTTACCATCATATTCCTTAGCTAATGCCTCTAGGTCTCGCACATACATTCCTCTGGGTGTGGGTAGATTGAATGTCTTAGTTATGCCATCTATTGATAAATCTGCATACTTACGGCTAAGGGGCGGTCCCCTTTATATGGGACTAAGCCCCTTCTAATATTTGCAGCTCTTTGAATGCTTGGAATATTGCTTTGATAGTACTATAAAATTTTTATTTTTATTTCTATTTTTTGAATTTTTTACATTAAAACTACCTCTAAAAACCTGTTGGGGGGTCAAAATGGCCTTTCGGCAATTTTTTTTTCCTCAAATTCTCCCAACATCGAAACTGGGTGAATTTTATGTCAAAATTTGTCTGTTTGACCTTCTAGATGTAATGGGAGAGTCCTTTTGGATTAAAAATGCCTTAAATGAAAGTTGATTTTCAGATCTAAGATTCAAATCCCCATTTTGCAACTGCATCAAATGATCTCAAAATAAGATGAAGTGAAGGCCAATCTTCACTTTCTCGAGCCTCTTAGACATGTTGGATTAGTCAAAAAATCTGCTAGTATAACTAGAATAGCTACAATCACCCATATCTTAGAAAACACATATGTAAAATGAAGAGGTTATATGATCTTCATAAATCCATTTTGATTCTCCAGATGACTAAAAAATGCAAGAGAAGAGCCTACAAGATATCACAAGATCTCACAAATTAAGCTCAAATTTTGAATTAGGAACCTATGAACTTAGTATTCTAAAAAAGCTCTGATACCATGTTAGCAATTTGAAATAGATTGATAATCCAATTTAACTTTATAATAAAAAATCTAAGCTACATAAATTGGAAATGTATACACAAAAGCAAACCAGTGATTCTGAGAGATATGCAAATGTCAAGATGACATAATTACATTAAGAGCTCAAAGATGCTACATAAGACTGACAAAATTCTCATACAATATGTAACAAGGATACAAAATACAAGCTAGGCAGTGAGTTTATTTACACCAGGGAGAGGGGTGGAGGTGGTAAAATTGACCAATTGGGAGAGACCACCAAATAATCTAAACATAGTAAATGCAAATCCCTTGTATGATGGTGACACCTAAAATGATCCACTCACCTAATTAAACTCACTTTATTTAACCTAAGAAAGATTAATAAAAGTGTAGGGAAACCCTAGGAAATAGGGAGAAAAGCTAACCCACTAGGAAAATAAAAACCTACACCAACAAATTAGTGGCTCCTAGAAATTACATGTCAATGTCTTTTTCTTTTATGTTTTGAAGATGTTTCATTTAGTGTTGTAAATGCCTAAATTACATTATTTGCACTAGCAAGATAAACTTTAGAAATTTAATTTTAAAAATTTAAATTTAAATGTTAATTTATTTCTCTTTACTATCTATTGTGAGTTAAGTTAAAGAGTATATTGTCCTCCTATTGTCTTTCTATTAATCATTGGACATATAAATACAATTTTACAAATCTTTATTCCATCCAAATATAACTCATAATCATAGAACCAAACTACACCTTTTCTAACTTCCTCATAACTTAATTTTTCACACTATATTTCCCTTAAAACTTGACAAGAAAAGTAGCTACTTGAGACAACTCTTGTTTAAAGGCAAACAATTTTTCTGTTAAGAAGGTATACTTCAAAAATAAATACATGACAAGATGTTAAATTGGGATCGTAGGCTTTCTAACAATAGAAATATTAAACTATAACTCCTCAATCAAACTAATATCATATAAAGCAATATTTAATACTATAAAAGCATACACAAAAGAGATTTGATTTCCCTTTTTCAAATTTGGCAGATGTGAATATCCATTCATATCTTTTATATAAGTGGAGAGCATAATATAAAGTTTTCAAATTGACCATTTCTATTCTTAAATAAATACTACTTTCAAACAAGAAACAAGTATAAATTTGTGAAGCTCACATAGTTATCTTAAGATTGACCATTTCTATTCTTAAATAAATTCTATTTTCAAACAAGAAAAAAAAAAAATTTAGAAAGCTGACATAGTTATTAGTACCTGTGTTAACCAGAGGACTATTGTTTTTGCTCAACAAAAAGAACATTTCTCTACTTGGAAGCGCATGCATATATTTTTTTCCTAAAGCCCTAACTAAGGTCTGAGATATTTTATTATTTTCCTTCTAAATGGTGGCTTTTTTTCATTGGTGCCTTATTTAACCCCTACTATTTTAATATGCTTTGCATTTGGCTTAAGGTTTTTTATTCTTTTTGCTGTGATTGATGTCCTTTTCTGATTGGGGCATTATTTCAGCACTAATATTTTATTCTACAATTCATTGTTCCGATGGAGAAAATTTTCCTTGATGTCCAATGTTTTGCATGATATCACTTGTGGCTTTGTGCATGTTGAAATTCTTGGGCAATGGAAACTAGTGTGGTTGGCTGAAGAAACGTGTTATATTGCAGGCCTATTCCAAATAGGTGTTGGGAGTTTGAGAGATGGACATCTTTCAAAAAAATGGCCAAAAAAGTATTTTTGCAAAATGGAATGGACAAAACATTTTACCTGGCTGTTGTTGTTGGTAGACAAGATTTGGGTAACTTTTTTTTTTCTGTTGTTCTTCCATCCATTTTTAGGGTTTTGTTTTGTCCCAATATGGTGCTTGTGGAAGTTTAAGAGTGTAACAGCTATCTATGGTGGTCATAGTTGATGTTTTGTATTGGGTATTGCCACTTAATAAGATCGCACCAGGGTTTAGTAATGTCTTTAATGCTATTTTGGCTAGTCAAAACTAGAAATATTTAGGCATGAGCATGGACACATTACATCTAGCCTCTATGAATCCCTCTTTGGCTTCATCATTAAACCCTTCTTCACTTTCCCAAGCCTTTTCACCTTCGGTGCAAGGTTCTTTGGGCTCAGCTAGCTCCTATGGAATGCATTCAAGTCTAGGGCCCTATGGCTCTTAGCAGGGAGGAATTGGGAGTATTAACCCACAGATGTTTGGTGTTTATGGTTTGTAAGGGGCAGCTCTACAAGGATTAAGTGCATATCAAAGTCAACAATAGAGCCAATCTGGATTGTCCAGAACATCGTAGTAGGTAGGAGGCAGTTCCTTGGGAGGGATGTCATCATATCTACCATATTAGGTTGGTGCTATTTTCTTTTTGCTCATCTAATTTTTTTTTCTGTTCATTGCATGTTATGCATTTTTTGACAATGCAAAATGAACACTAAGAGGTTCCTTCTATGATGTGCTTTAAATTCCTTCTTTCATTTGATTTGTCTCTTATGTTGGTTTCTGTAAAATTACAAAAGTATACCATAGTTCAGTTTCTAGACATATTTGTTGACTTCACCCTCAGTTGTTTGTCCTTGATGACAATACACAACTTGGTATTCAGGGTATTCAGTTCTTTATCCTTGATGACAATCCCCAACTTGATCATGTTTGATACAGTTTGGCACATCATGTTTGACATCCTTGATGATCATGTTTAGTTGATATTTTTGACATAGTTTTACTTTGACATACATTTGGCATAGTTGACTGGGTTGATTTATTTCTCTATGATGACAGTATGACAGTTAATATTCTTGATATTCTTTTAGTTGATATGATGTGGTTCACTATTTGTTGCTAAGGCATACAATCTTGATTTCATTTTCAGTTGAGAGCCTCTTTCAAAATAGGCATTCAAAGGTTAATACAATGTTCATATTTCTACTATACATTTCAAAGGTTATAAGATTTACTTATGTTAAAGTGTTGACCATGATATATGTTTGTTTGATCTCCTAGCAGGCATATTCTAGTGAGCACATTCTATATTGCAAATATGGTGTTCATTGGCATGTCAAGTTGTGTACTCCCTGAACAGGTCACTGCTAGTTGGACAAGGTAAAAGTATTGGTTTCTCATTCATAAGCCACTGGCCCTTCTAGGGTTTACCAAGATCATAGGTTACATGACATATATTTCAGTAAAATCAAGTACATATCATTCATTTTGCAAAGTTTTTGATGTCAGCACTTAGGGTTTCATTCTACTCATTTTTCTAAGAATAATCATGACACAAAATGGAGATATTAACATGAATCTTTGAAAGTTTTGCTAAAGATATTGTTGATGTGACAAAGCTGGCTGAACTCAAGTAAACTAGGTTTACTCTAAGCATAGTTTTTTAGTTTCCTCTATTAGCTTTCAAATTATTTGTTCCTGTTCTTGTTTCATAAAAGGCAGTGATAGTTATAAATCTCTTCTTTTTTTTCTCTGTGGGTTTTCAAAAATATTGAAGTAGTTTTTGTTTACCCATAACAATGGTTAGGGTTTCAAAGGGTTTCAAAAGACACATGTTTCAGATGTTGTATTTGCTGATCTTTTTTGGGGATTCGACTACATGCAAAAGTTTTCCTTGTATACCCAGTTGGGTAGGGTTTCAAAATCTAAACAAGGTTTTTGTCTTAGTTGTTTAAGAGAAAAGATTATTATTCTTGACTATGATGCTATGGTAATGTGCATAATAGATTACTTGTGGGCTTGTAATACATTGTTGTAACTGTTCAGTTGTAACCATTTTTCTTCTCTTCGTGATATGGCAACTCTATTGTATGAGACAGTTTCTTTGACAAGGGTTTGAAAGTTGTTATTAACTAGGGTTTGGTAGTTTACCCTAGTGTTTTCATGAACATGGAGGTAGCCTATGTTTTTTATATTCATTTTTTGATAAAGTTTACGATGAGATTATGGTTTTCATATTGTAATGTCTCAAAAGAAGTTGAGTTAAGCTGTTATGGGTCTACTTGACCATATATTAAATCTTTGATAGTTACAAACTATTTTAGATAGTTGATAAAAAGGCAGTTACATTTTCAAAATATTTCATGAGAAGAGGAAGACATTGTGAATTGTATAAAAAAGGCTTTGAATAGAAATTGTGTGTGGTTGTGTATACACTTGATGTAATGTTGAGAATGCATTATCATTGATATTAAATCAGAGATTAAGATTCAATGAAATAGAGTGTCCCTCTGTATTTGTTTTCTCTTCATGATTGAAACATGTATTGAAAGGTCAAGTCAGTGAGACAAAAATGGCCTTTGCCAGTGAGGCATTTTGTGTAGTCAGTGAGGTTTTTCTAGTGAGGCATTTGGTAGGTAGTGAGGCTTGTAATCAGTGAGATTCATTAAATAAGCCAGTGAGGCATTTTTTTGAGTGGTTTTTATGTCCCAGAGGGTTTTCCACTCAGGACAATCTCTGTGTTACGGCTACTTGTTCTGCTCATGAGTTTTTATTCATTATTTCATGATTTAACTGTTATATGATGATGATAGTAAAATAGAACAAATGCATAATACTTTGATGCTTATCTCAGTCCAATGAATTAACAATCTTCCTTAATTGTTTACCTTGATGAATTGTTCAAATGATTCCTCATAGTTCACAAATAGTTGTTCTATCTTTTCATGCTCACAAGTTGGTTTTATAGTTCATCCTAGTTCTTAAATGAATGTTTTGCTTTTACCATTCAAGGTTGAAGTTCACAGTTGGTAAAAGTTAATTAGGTGTTTCCGAAAACATGTCTATTTTATAAGACACTGATTCACCCCCTCCTCTCAGTGTCTTGCATACTCCAACAAGTGGTATTAGAGCGTAGGTTCCCTATTTGAAGTCTAACTAGCTTGGGTAGGTCCTGATAGTGGAGTACCATGTGAAAGGGTAGAAGAATTAAGGCGTCAAATAGAGAAAAGAAAAATGCTGATCAAAAAGTTGAAAAGCAAGCCTCAGTTAAGTCCAGCAATGAGTTCTTGCATGAGTCAATCTTGAATGTAAATACAAAATGTCATATAGAGATCAGTCCTGTAGTTAAGAATTCTAACAATGTGAATGTTGTTAGACAAGAACTTGATGATGCTGTAGTTGAAATTGACAATGCAAAAGGAGATTTCTTTGAGGATGAAGATGAAAAGGAGTTTGATGAAGATGATTGTGAAGTCGATGTTGAAAGAGAACTTCTATGTGCTCTAGATACAATCAATCAACTTAGTAAAGAAAATAGGAGTTTAAAAGACTGGCTTCAACAAGAAGAAGACTCCAAGAAAAAGGTACTTTCTGACCTTGCAAAAGTCTCTTTAGAACTTGAAGAGGCAAGAAACTTGATTGTAGATTTAAGTGGTCAAGTTGAAGATTCAAATAAGCTAACTATTAGCCTAAAGATTGAAATAGAGGAAGCCAAAAGAATAATAGATGTAGCAAATTATGATCTTGAATTAAAAAGAATAGAATGTCTAAAGTTAGAGAAAGAAATAGTTTCTTTGAGAAAGGATTTGGAAGAAGCATCTTTGAGGCTGGAAAAGAATATTTAGTTTGAAAAGAGTATTGATTGTCTAAATGACATGTTGAGCAAGGAAAAGTTTTGCAGGGATACTACTGGCCTAGGTTATGAGAAAGGAGAATGTTCAAAGACAAGAAATTCTCCTAGGAAGAAGGTTGATCTGATATTTCATTCTTCTACTCCTAAAAGTAAGGACAAGAAGGAAGAAAAAGATAAAGTTGCTAACAGAAGGAGTATAAATAGGCATTCCAGATCTTCATCTATCAGGCAATATCATTCGATTAGGTTTAAGTATTCTCAATTTCATGGTTACTGCTATGCATGTAATGCTTATGGTCATAGGGCCAGAGATTGTAAAAGAAATGGTTTTGGGTGGTATGAAAAGAAAAATTCTTATAGCTGGTCAAAACAAAACTACAATAATGTTTGTTATAATTGCAATAAAGTTGGCCATTTTGCAAGAAATTGTTGGGTGAATGTAAAGTATGATTTTCTCAAATCACCTAGAAGAAGTTATTCTTTTCAAGACTACAATATTATGTGCTATAAATGAAATATTTTTGGACATAAAGCACAATGGTGTAGAAGAAAGATAAAACCAACTGGTAGCTATATGCTTAAGCAAAAACATGTGAATGCCTTGAGGAAGGAAAACAAATGTCCTATACTAGTTTGGAGAAGAAAACAAAATCAGGACAATATGGATTCTAATCTTGTGTCAGCACAAGACACCTTACTAGTTTCTTGAGAAGTGACATGACCTTAGGGGAGGCGGGTTAAGGTATTATCTTTTAAATCTTTTAACCCCTTTAAAGAACTTAGTAAAAGTAAAAATAGTATTGTCATCAAGATGTCAATATCAAAGGATAAGTTGATGATGAAAGTGGGATAGATTCATCTTGTTGTCAAAGATGTCACCTTGTTGTAAGATGATGACATTTGGTTTAGTGCTTCCATACCATAACTGGATCTTAGAAGGACTTCTTATTTGACCTTGTATGACCACAAGATTAGGTTAATTGTGACCACTTTTTGTAAGCAAGCACAAGACTAGTATACTCATTATGATCCTAATGGAACCAAGAAGGGTCCCTAAAGATATAAGAGTAATCATTTGTCATCTAAGAGAAATATTACATTTAAGGACGCTAGGGCCAACAGATACTTGCACTTTAGAACTCATCCTACGCATCAATAAACAACTCAACACAAGAAATTCAAATTGACATATTAACCTAACAATATCCAACTAAGTTATTGAAATTCAACTATTAATACCTCGCTCTCCATCCAGATTACAAAATCGGTCCACTTTTTGCTTTGTAACATTTCCTTTTCAAATTAGCTTGGATGCCGGCCATATTTCTCCTCCTGTCAAAACATGGCACATGGACTAGTTAAACTAATTAATATGCAATCATTTACTTTTTCCTAGGAAACTAAAAAAATAGATCATTTAACTTATTAAATATACTTACAAATGTACAGATAAGGCCTGTAAACCTTTCTAGCCACTGTGATGCATGGCACGAAGTTTGTCAAGCCTATTGGAGGCCTTGTCCTGAAACATATACTAATTCAATTTAACTATGCACAAATAAAATTTAAAAATCATTTATTAAATTTGATATAATCTTATGAGCAAATTCAAATACCTATGTACCCTCCTCACCGGACTTCCTCTGTGCATGAGATTTCTCATATGCTTTTACAATCTCTTTCCATACTTTCAAACTTACATCAATTGGCCATTTTTTGAGCCTTTGCTCAAGAGGGAGTTTTTTTATCTGCTTTGTTTGGTTGTACCAAAATCTCTTGCAATTTTGAGATATTCCTAGCTTTATCTTCTTTACAAACCAACTTGTGCCAAATTTAGTCTCCATGTCTTGGATAATTGCTTTTTGCAGGTGCATGGGTATCTTTGAGAATGGCAAATGTAGATGGTCTTTGAATTGTTGAAGGCATGATTCCTTGAACCTATTCAAAAATGTTTTTCTAGCATCGTCATTCAGACATCCCTGGAAACTACATCGTATTCTATCTTGGTATCGTAGGTACCAATGCAAGATGCAAAAAATGGTGTGGTGGTCGAAGAAGTCTATGTCCCAGGAGTGGGTGGGACATTGGAAGCCTCTGTTCCCTATTCCACATTCTTAGAGGTTATTGTTATTGATTTCCTCCTAGATCTTTTGTTCAATCCATGACTAGTTGGGGAATCAATTGATTCCCTTTGACACTATTGATTAGGTTGTAATGTTTTAGGGGCTTTACTAGATCATTTTTCTATGTATCTAGAAAGCATTGTCAAGTCCACACCATCTAATTTGTTCATTGCCTCTACCCCCAATATGGAAGCCAATGCCTTTTTATCTTTGTCAGTATCATGTTCTTATAAGATAAATTTCTTCTTTTAAATTTACAAATAAAAAATTAAAAACTAAAAATCAAAGAAACAATGGAAACATTTACAAATCTATAAATTGTCTATAAATTGACAATGAATTACCTCATTGTGGCTAGAGTCTGTTCCCTTTGTTCTCTTCCCTCTATTGCTTGACATTTTGAGGTGACCTAGGGGAAATTATTTTTGTTCAATCTGTGGAGGTAAATGAAGTACACATTGCCAGGTATGAAAGTTTTCATTTAATTTTTCTGTATTCCTCAAGGTTTTTGACCTTTACTTTGTAGAGAAAATCATGAAGGTGTTTTCCTATGAATCAATTGGTGCCTTGGGAGGGAATCTATAGTTCTTGGCCTAATTTTAGTTTTCTCATCATCATTTCAAAAGCCCTATCTCCTCATATTGTCTTGACCAACCTCTATTTTAGTTTTCTCACACTCATCTCAAAAGCCCTAATTTAGTTTGCTCACAATCGACTTGTCTTAAACCACTCGACTACTTTTTTAGGAAGGAAGTGAGAAAGTTGTGTTCAGAGAAAGGTATTGATGGTAACATTTGATAAGTTAACCTAGGCATTGGGGTTTGAAAAATGTGTTCACTGCTCTCAGATGCAGAGGAAATATTGCAATGTCTACAATTTTACCCTCCTCCTTTGCAACCACATGACTTGAATGATTCACCTATAAACAAAACAATATTTACAACCCTTTCTTCACAATCCTCTCAATTTAATCAAAACAAAAATATATTTGGGAACAAATTTTTTTTATTGTAATTGTAACCTTATCTATGGTGTCAAAAACTAAATCAAATTTCTCATCTCTTCGCACGGTGTTTTTCTCCTCTCTTCGTGCAGCATTTTCTCCGCTCTTCGCGTGACATTTTTCTTCTATAATTATCAAATTTCTCATATATTAATTCAGATGGGACTCCAACCCAAATGCTCAATCTCCAAACAAAAAATGAACACCAAAAATCAATATTAAATTTTATTTTATTTTGGTTTTGGGGTATTTGCAGGTGGGAATTTTTAAAATATTTTTTGATACAATAGTCGGTGCTATAGTCAGAGCAATTAATGTTGACTTTACCGCCAAATTTTAGGAAAAAAATTTAATATGTTTGGTGTGCAAAAGATGGCATAAAGTGCGCCTAATTTAGCACCAATCAGTGTAGAATGATGTATTTTGCTTGAAAGTTGATAAAAACGTAACCTCACCAAATTTGGATTGTCATTATAATAAGTAACTATATCTTTTTTCCATGATAGCATTTTGACTTCATGCTTCTCTTATGATTAGCTCAATATAATGACTCACTCTTTCATGACCTGACACAGATGGTTGGTGACAATCCTTATGCAATTGATATGGCTTTGGAAAAACCAAACAACTCTTCTCTTACTATCATGATGACATGATATTAGGACTATATTGGAAGCTTATGGATTGTGATTATGGTATTATGATTTTCATTTCTATGTTCTCATTAACCTATTTTAGGTTGAAGCATGGTAACTAACCCACTAGCTATTATGACAGTCATACAATGACTAGACAATCCTCTCCACTTTGACTATGATAGTCCTATAAATGGTGTTTTCTTCATGACAGTCCCCAATAATGTGAATTATTGATAGTAGCTAGTTCAAATGGAGTTTTGGATGGTGTAGTAAGTTGTCCCTATGGCTCATGATAGTGCATACCTTGCTTATGTCCTTGTGACATTACTCTCTAGATATCTCCTCTTTATAGTGACAAGGTTTCAAGAACATGACAACTTAGGTAAGGTGTCAACTTGTCTCTTTAACCTCTGGATTGTCATTTTTGAAGAATTGATCTCATTGAAATGTAAAGACAACATGTCATAGGTTAGATGAAAAGATCAAGGAGATGCATGTTATAGAGTATAAAACTCAGAAATCAAAGGTCTTTTTGGGCCTTTTTCCAACAATATGAGCAAAATTCAAACTTTAAACATGTAGCACAAGTACCATATGAATCATTCGCATACATCACACATGTGGGACCAATAAGAAGGGAGGTAGGTGCTTATATGAGCAATGACAATTGCACATAATGTTTAAGTTAACTTCAATAGATATTTGGGGTTATCATAGCTAATGGAGGGTTTTCTTTTCAAAGCTAACCATTAATTTTGGAGTGAAAGATAATGGTGACATATAATACAATGTCCCTATAATTAAAGAATATCTAATGGCTAGGATTAACCTAACAAATATCTAATGATGTGATTTCAAAATTAACATCCAAATTATCTTTCCCCCCATCAAGAATTTAAAATTTTAGTGCCAAAGACTCTTTGAGACTGTTTCGAGGGTTCTATGACAGTTTTGAGGGTTTTATGGCCACTTGGAGAGATATAGATTGCCTTAAAATGACCCATAAAAGAAAAAGGAGAGTGAAATATGAAATAAATGTCTTTTTGATGTAAATTTGTACAAAGATATTACATATATGATCAGCTTCCATTTGGTAGTATGCCTCCTACAATCGATTCAAATCCAATAGGAATTGTGGTAAGGAATTTTCCAAATTGATATAAATAACACGTATACTTCATTTAAACATTGTTTTATATTATTTAAATAACTAATTTTTTTCTTAATGGATACTTGTAGAATAAAGTTCTTGGTTTAAAGTTTCCTGGATCACCAACTTCCATCCTAGAGGGCAATCATCATTTATCAGATGGTACAACTAACAAAAATATGTGCCAATATACCAGCTCAAAAGATGAGGAATTGATGAAAACAAGCAACAAAACAAGAATTGGTTTAAAGATGCATAATTTTCTTAAAGACAAGGGGAAGGTGGACTACAAACCCTATGAGAATTAATGTGATGGAGATGATGACTTTCTCTTGAGTTTGAGATCAATTTACAAAGAGACATTTGATCGTCGACTATATTGCGCTTGGCCTAGTGATCAACAACTACCTAGAGTGTATGAGATGTTTCAATTTTGGGGATACAACTACATGATACAACCCTCCAATATTCATGGAGTGAATCTAGGCCTCTTTATTGTCCAAAATGTACATGTGGCATCTAAACATAGAAACAATTCAAAACAAAGCACTAGGAGATTAATACCATATTATGGTCCATCATATTACAGTGGTGAATGGAGAAGGCTAGCAGAATATAAGCCTAGCATGTCAGTATATGGTCTAAATTTGAATATGCATACACATCATCTCCAATTGGAAAGTGAAAAAGAAATTAATAGAGGTCATCTTATTTATATAGATGGGCGTGCATACACAAACAAAAATATTGTAGGATTTATAAATAGTAGTAAGGGAAGGGACCCTACTGTAAGACCAAATTGTCAATTTATTGAGGTTATAAATGATAAAGATGGGGATATGGAAAGAGAGGTTGATAGATTGATAATGTTTGAGGCTATTATGGACCTTACCATTGGGGATGAGTTATTTAATGATTACCCCTTCTTAAAACACACTCCTGTGTGAAAGAAGAGGGAAGAACAAGGTCTCCCTAAGGGTGTTCTTAAGGGTAGAAAACCAAAGAATAATAAATGAGTGTGGACTGATGTATTATAAAACATGTTTTCCAAATTGTGTTTTATTTAAATTATTGTATAAAAAAGGTAGTCTATAAAATAATGTTCCATTATTCAATTGATGTATATATGTTCATACAACCAATATTTTTATTTTGTAAGCCATATTTGATTATATTTCTTTGAAAATGATACATTTATGATTTATCCAATTGTTTCCAAACATTAAATAATGCTTACATTTGTTGATAGGTAGAAGTTGTTGATGAAACACATACTAATACCCAAGATCCAACTGGGTTATTAAGATTTGGACGGGATGATCCAAACCATCCTTTAAACAATACCAAGGTGAAAAGAGCATTATTGAAAAGAATACTATCAGCTAAGAAATTTGAAGAGCTGATGAGATCCTCATACACTGATGACATGCCACCTAGCCTTAATGATGATGATCATGATAGTGAAAATGTAGTGTATGAAGAAGGATTGAATGAAATGCTTACAGATTTCTTTGGGGAGGAAAACAATGATGACAATAATGATCATATGGTTGTCAGTAATGATGATAGCAGGGGTAATTACCACCAACATAATGTTGATGATAACAACCTGAAAGACTCCATCAAGTAAGCAACAAAGACACCCGTGTTCAAATCATGTGCAAGTAGAACCTCAAAACTGGAATGCACATTAATATTATTAGAAATCAAGTCACTATTTGGTTGGTAAGACAAAGGATTCACTACCCTACTGAAGTGAGTTGAAATCTATTTCTTACTTTGCAATTGTCAATTGGTGTACATAATTCGTAAACATTCATCAACTTCATTTATATTTCTTTAAGGGGATTTTAAAATTATATATTGTATATAAATAGTCCTAGTATAGATTGACATATCAAACATGTTCATCATAAGTCAAAGAATTCAATTGATTTAATCTTTGGCAATTTTATAGCGCACTAAAAATTAAAATATTCCCTGAAGATAATGTGTTGCCATCAACTTATAGAAAGGCACGTTTGTTATTGGTTGATTTGGGGATTGAATATAAGAAAATTCATTCATGTAAAAATGATTGCATTTTATACAAAGATAAATATCAAAACAAGGTAGAATGCCCTATATGCAAAGAGAAGAGATACCGTACAAATGTACAAGGTCCTATAGTTGCAAAGAAGGTTTTACGTCACATGCCAATTATACCTAGACTTCAACGAATGTTTCGTTACAAGTCACTTGCACAATTGATGGACTAGCATGCAAAGAATAGGAGTAAAGATGGATTCATGTGAATTCCAGCTGACTCTAATGCAATGAAACACATAGAGGAAAAATGGCCAAGAAAATTCAAAGATGAACCCCGTAGTATCAGGTTTAGTCTTGCAATTGATGGAGTGTGCCCATTCTCTTTCTTGAGCTCAAATTATAGTGTTTGGCCAGTCAGATTGATAGTATACAATATTCCCCCATGGATGAGTGTTAGAAAGGAGCACCTTATGTTGACTCTCATTGTTCTAGGAAAATATCAAGTTAAAAACATGAATGTTTATCTTGCACCTTTTATTGATGAGATACAACTGCTATGGAAAGGCATAAGAATGTATGACATATCGCATCCCCCATCAAATAGGTCCTTCATGTTGTATGGTGTGCTATGTTGGACTATTCATGATTTCCCAAGACTTGGTGTTTGTTCTGGTAAGATAAAATATTTACGTATTTACACTCATAATTTATTTTTATCCCAACTTTCATACTTAGTTTTATACTTTTTTTTATGTTATTAACATCACTTATTGAATTGTAGGGCTTCAAACAAAGGGGATATTTGCATATCAAAGATGTGTAAAACAATTTCAAGGGTGGTATTCTAAAGATCTACATAAATTTATTTACACAAACAATAGGGTTTTTCTACCACTAGATCATAAGTTTAGAAATCGCCTGAAGAATCAATTTGATGAAAAATTTAAAAATAGAGGCCCTCCCATGATTATGGGTCTAGGTGATTGGCTTAAGAAGTATGAAGATGATAAATTGATAGGTTGGGAGGATTTTTTTGATCAGGGTGATTCAATTGAAGAACTAGAACAAGTTGTAGCTAATATGCCAGAAGAAATGAAAAGAAAATCCATATTTTATGAGCTCCCTTATTGGAAGGATCTATTAATATCTCACCTATTAGATCCTATGCACATCTTAAAAAATGTCCTAGATTCTATATTTTGACATATATCAAGCAAAGAGAAGGACACCTTGTCTTCAGGGAGAGATATTTCTCTTTTGCGTACCAAAATTGATAGAAAACATTTGTGGCCAGACAGTGAAAATGAAACATATGCAGAAGCTCCATGGATTTTGAAAAAAAAAAGAGCTAGACCAACTAAAAAATGTCATCCATTCAATAAGGACACCTACTGGCTATGGGTCATCATTGGCTAAAGCTTTTACAGTTGATGGGCATATCATAGGATTTAAAACACATGATTTTCATAATTTTATGAAGGTATTATATATCATCATTTAACGTTTACTGGTAAAATTGATTAAGTCCTAAATATATTTTGATATCATTATGTTGTGTGCCAAAAAAATACTAATGACCTTTTCATAAATTTGTTTCATAGCATATCATGCCATTGGCAATCATGGGGATTCCTGTCTTATAGTTGACTTAAGGAATGCCATAAGTTGATTGTTAGCAATTACAAGGTATGTGGTTAATGGGTGAGAGACATAGATATATTATATTGCATATTAATTTTTGACTAAAGGTTCATACTAATTTACTATTCTTATATTAGGTGGATGACCTCGAAGGAGATCCACGAATGTGAAGTGCCAAAATGGAAGAAGGAAATTGTAGAAATTGTATGTGTATTTGAGAAGGAACTCCCTACAAGTCCATTTACTTATACACCTAGTCAATGACATTAAATTAGCGGATGTCATATCAACGAGGTGGATGTTTTTCTTTGAGAGTTATATGAAAACTCTAAAAAGATATGTCTGACAAAGGGCACATCCAGAGGGTTGCATGGTTGAAGGGTATGTATTGAATGAAGCATTTTTCTTCCTGTGTGAATTCCTTGGTAAGGATTTTGAATATGGGCAACACTTCTGGGATGAAGAATGAGCATCAGATATTATTGATGGAGAAAAATCACAATCTAATGGTGTTCAAGTAGAAATTAGTAAGTAAATTCATGATCAGTGTGTTTTTTTCTTGCAATCATTAATTTACTCTATAATTTATTTGTCAAATTAGCAGCATGACATTTGGAGTTTGAAATAAACATGTTGACATGTAATACATGTAGACGAAAGTGCTATACTCGACAAGTTCATTCTGTACCACATGGACTTTATGAAAAAATGGATTGATCTGTATGATAAAAAGAGAGAAGTGTTAGAAGCAAGGAAACAATTTAAGAGATCAAACCCAAGGAACACTCCACTTCCCACTGATATGCTTGGGGAATGGGGCAAAGATTGCACACTAGAATGGGTTACTGAACAATTTCAAAATCAAATAGAAGATGCAGGTATAGATTCAAAGATAACAGAAGATGAAATCAACATGTCTAGAGGATGTGAAAGAAAGGTACAGTTGGAATTTTACAAAATGTTGTTTCCTTATAGTTTTGACACTATTAACTATTTTAATATTCTTCATTATATTTGTTTTCACTAAAATGAATGGTCTTTCACAGGTGAGGAAATATCTAGCAATGTGGGCATATGGTTGACATTATCATGTAGAAAGTGTAGATGTAAAGAGATGATCCTTCGATTGTGGCATCATGGTTGACTTTAAGAAATCTAGTCAATCAAGCTCAAAAGATAAGAATATAATTGAAGGGAATCTACAATATGTTGGGAAAATACAAGAAATTATTGAGTTGGATTACCACTCTTTTAAATGTTGTATTTATAAGTGTAGATGGTATGAAGCATTTGAGAGGACACGAAGACATGTTACCCATAGTGGATTGTTTTCTATAGATTCCTTATGTTTCCTACTGGAGGATAAGGAGCCTTATATTCTACCAATTCATTGTGAGTAGGTATTTCTTTAACTCAAACAAGAAGTGGTAGTGATCATTAATCTATTAATTCATAGTTTATTGCAAATATATACATGTGTTTATTAATCAATAAAATTGTTATACCATACGTCTAATATATGTATGTCATTCATGTGCAGGTATTTTTCTATGAAGATATTTTGGACCTAAAATGGATAATTGTCATACATTATGATCCAAGAATACGATATGTATTTGACGATGCATTAGTGGACACCGAACAAAACAATGATGGCCAACAAAATAAGAGAGAGGGATTAGAGAACATCAAAGAAATTGACATCCATGATGATGTTGAAGATGGTTATGTTCAAGAACAAGAAGAAAACAATCCAAAGTTGGATGATGTTATGGAAGACAACAATATGGATGGTATACAAAATGATGATCCAAATACATCTAGTAACAATATAGATGGTCTATAGTCAGATTTCAATGATGATGAAGATGATGGAGGTCAAGATGAGCATGATGATAATATTAAATACTTGAAAGAACATATGAACATTGACAATGATACACTAGATGACATTGTAGCAGACAATAAAGTTAATGACCAAGACTTCTAAATTTTTAGAATTATTTGCAATCCATGTTTAAAAAAGGATGATTAAATTGTTGGCAATAATGTTATTTAAATGGATTGTTCAATTGTTGAAAAATTACCTATTGCAATATCCTTAAATTGTTCAATCTTTGGTATGAATTATTGGCAATAATATTAATTAAATTTATTTATCTTTAATTATTTTTCATATATATCCTTAATTGTATCTATGCCATGTTATCTTGTGATAAGTACTTGAGTAAGACCATCAATGAAATATGAATGGACATATTATCATCTATATTAGCTATTTGATTGCACAAATATTTTAATTTATCAACAATCTCATGTTTCTATTCATTTTCAACACTTTTAATAAAGACATCATGATCATAATATTCTTCTTCATCATTAGAATGCAACATGTGATCGTCATAGGAAGTAGGAGAAAGAGGTAGTCGTGTTTGCAAGGTGAGGGTTTGAGCTAGTACTTTGTTGAAGGGGACATAAGGATCCTAGATGTTTCTTAGGAATGCAAAAATCAAGGCATTGGGTTGTTTCCAACAAATGCAAACCACAAAAATCTCAAAATAAAAAATCAATCTTCTTTTATCCTAAACATAGGCATGGAAAATGCGAGTTCAAAAAAATGTAGGGAAATAAATCATACCCTATAATAGAAGATTTAAGTCTAATCCTAGATTTAATTAAACTTTAAAGTACAAGGAGTTGAGAGTAGAATGAAATATTGAGATATTAAGAAATTAGGATAGAGAAATGAAATAGTTAAGAAGAAATACAAAACTTATTTGATCTTTTTAGCATGATGTCAAGTGTGAAGTGTGTGATTAACTAATGCATTATGAAAAAGAATGAAAACTAGGATTCTGTACTAGAATAATGATCATGAGATTGTGGCAGTGATTAATTGATTTTTTGCATTCCATCTTCAATTGTCCTCTTTTTCCATATTTCCAAAACTTTACTCTTATCTTCCTAGGGATTCTATATTTTCGTCTTGACTTGGATTGATATTTATACCATTCCCCTTTAGATCCACTTTTGTTCTTGGGCCTTTGCGGAACATGCAAGGCATCCTTTGAACTTTCTCCTCATATCTCCATTGAGCATTGTAACAATAAAGGATTCCATAGTCACCTTTGCAACACTACCATTTATAACAAGCATTATGTTCTCCTAATTTTTGGATAAAGAAAAAAGTGAGAAGATACATTTGTCTTCCTCATCAAGTTTAACATTTATTGAACCTATTTGACTCAAAATCATATTAAAGGTGTCAAAATGTTCTACAGTAGAATATCCTTCCTTCATTTTTAAATAATATAAACATCTTTTGAGATATAACTTATTACTTTATAATTTTAGTTTGATAAATATCACCTATCCTCTTTTGTAATGTGAATGCAGGGGTATCTTTTGATTTGAATAACAAAGAAAAAATAAAATTGGAGAAAACTAGATAAATTATTAGAAATCCAATTCAACAAACAAATGATGACCAAAAGTTGACCACCAGATAATAGCAACTTTTAAATTGATTTTCTTCAAAGTACAGGCAGTGCAATGTCTCTTTCAAAAAATCAAAATCATAGATAGATTCTGAGCCATAAGGTCTTGGTTTCCTTTTATAAAGGAAGAAACAAGCTTCAGACCTTTCACATTCAAAATGGCTCTTTGTATTCCTAACCCTTGATATTACAATATTTGTCTTTTATAAGTCCAATTTAGATTTTCAAATATATTTGAATACATTTTGAAAACATGAAGAAAACATAAAGAGACAAAAAGAGAGCGTTCACGATGTGGTATTGCTTTTTAATGCCATCATATGGCTCGTTTCTCTTCTGTACCTCAACATGTGCTATTGATGATTCATCTCTAAGATATTTCTCCTCCCATTTATATATTGTAAAATCACCAGGCCATTGGTAAGCTTGAATCTAAAGCATGTTCTCCTGGTGATCTTTCCATCTTTTATCAAGCAAAGCTTTGACATTCATCACAAATTTTGCATACCCAGCATCCAACACAATTACTCAGTCCAATATCATGTTGAAACTGAGAATGCTGACATCTCCATCCTTCTTAAAATAATCCATAACTTGGAATACTATTTGGCTGAATTCCATCTTCCATGTGTCAAGACTTTTGATTTTCTCTTCTTCTGTTAGTATGAAAGGAATAAATTTATGCTTGAACATGGTAAAAGATTCAACCTTTTCTTGCATCTTTTGGCTTCCCCCATTCAGATACTAGTATTCATCAATGATCATTTTGACTATTTTCTCAGTGGGCTTCAAAGCTGTAGGGGCATCAAGATTCCTCTGCACTACTAAGCACATCGTAACCAAATTGTGATGATAGGGTTGCCATTTTTTAAACAACAAATCCAAAATAGACAAGTTTATCTTCAATTGCTCAATGGTTTGAGATAAAGAAGATTAGAAATCATGCACACTCCCAAACTTATCCACAACCAATTTTACTCTATGCTCCAAAATTTTCTAAAAAATTTCAAAAACTTTTATCTTTGCCTCATTCTTTGTCATTTCATTTTGTTTATTCAAAATTTCAATTTCCTTTTCAAATTTCAATCTTGTTGCATTAAATTCTTTAGTAGACATTGTGACATCACTGGCTATTTGTGGTATAGGGGGCTAATAGGGTACAATGGCTTGACCTTGAGAAGAATTCACAGCTTGCAATTGTTTCTTTAATTTCACATTTTCAAAATAAAATTTGTTTACTTCATCATTCATTACTTTCTAAGTTTTCTCATAATTTGTTAGCCTTTGTTCTAACCTCTTCACAATAGCATGAGTAAACATAGCAGTGTGAAGATTGAGAGTAGCTGCTTCTGTTGCTGATGTATCTTGTTAAGTCTTTACCACAGCTGCACCCCTCATTTCTTGAACAATATCAAGCAATCTTGGTTTTCTTGTATTCTTCTGAGTAGTCCAAATTGCAAGGGTCTCTGTCTTTGGATTAAAACCACATCCACTTATGTCGTCTTCATAATCAAATTCTGAAACAAGTTGTGCATCATCCTAACTTCTAACTTGGTCAAGCAAAAATACCTTTTTCAATTCAAGGCTAGGGATGATGAGTATATTACTTTTCAACACCATTTGTCTTGCCTCCTATAGACTCACATCAATTTCATCTACTTTCAATTATTTGAAAGTTTATGTAATGATTTCATCATGTTGTGTTTCATTAGCACCCATTTTATTTATTGCAACTTTTTCATTATATTCTTTCATTTTCATTTTCAGCCAAAAATCTTTAAACTCTAGAGTTTTGATGAAGTTGTCATCTTCTATGAACCTCATGGATGCTATAATCCTTTCATCCTCCAACTCTGCTCACCTTTCCTAGCCTCAGGCTTATGTGCATCAGTGGGTTGACCTACCAATGCCTGATCAATCTCTTTCTCATCTCCCATGTGCCTCAAGATGTTAGCCACCTCATCAGTATCCCCCACCTCTTCAGTCATTTCATAGGAGATAAGTGGAGATACCTCTTCTATCCTCTACTTCTTTGCTGGTGGTGATTCTAGGACCTATGGATCTTACACTGACATAACATCAGGAGCAGACTCATAGATCTCAATCTCTGCAGACCTTTTCACTGGAAGTTTAGTAACCTTAGGAGGCTGCTTCTCAGATTTACCATAAATACTTTCAAAATTATCAATGATTGCATCAATTCTCTTCAGAGGATCTTTTTCTTCAACAAAGAATCCAAGAAATAGGGGATTCTTTTTTTCTTTTCATCTTCAATATTTTTCAAGATATCCCATTTTCTCTTCCTACTATATACCTCATTAAAAGTGACAAAATTTCTTATCACATCCTCATCAAACAGGACCTGATGGGATACAACCATTTTAGTCAAAATTGATTGTCTCACAAGATTCATATGACCCTCAGGGTCACAATTCCTCTCAATACCCAATTTCAAATAAAATTTTTCCTTTAAAAAGGCTTGAAATTTTCAATAGTGTCAGAGCCAATAGACCAATCACCAAAAATTGTAGCATTAGGTAGAAATGTACCTTTCTTTTATGTTTTCATTACCTCCTTTTCCATCCACATCATTTGCCACATAAACTCCATGAATACAATTATGTCTGATACAAATTTTGGCAATATGTGAGGTGGTTGGGGGCAACCATACACTCTAAATATAGTATGATCTAACATAAAAAACCAATCAGCAAAATTACGCTTGTGGCCCTGCTCTAGTTTGTGTGCGAGCGGCTTTAGCATTACCCTAACTTCCTTAGTCAACCTAGGAATCCAGATGCCAAGAGAATTCAATATCTTGACAAAAACAAAATCATGAAATACAATGTAGTCACTATTCTGGCAATAGGAAACCCACTTATAACACCAAAATTGAGTCAGCAATCTTTGTCCTTTCTCATCAACCATACTCAGATCCATTTTTCTTGACCATTTCCCTCTGTTCTAATATAGAATCAAGTGACACAATAAACAATAGAATTTGAAATCTAAGGGTTGCTTGTTCTCCTTCACACAGAAGAATCCTTCTTGCAATTTTTTCTCAATATGAGATGCAAAGTTGTATTCAACATTCACCTCTGGATGATGTATTTTCATAGCCATCATCATTAGGCTAGTTGGCATTCTTCCTTGTGCATCAATTCCCAAGACCTGGCACAGTGCAAAATAGGTTCTCTTGAAATATATAGCAAATTCTTCCACAGGGAAAGGCTCAATAGCATTTGGTGGAATCTTAATTTTTCTATTGGTTGCCCCCCTTCTCATATATATTGGCAATTCATCTCTCCTAAATGTTTTCCTTAGGCATGTGTAATCTCATTCAAATCTCTACAAATCCACTTGAGTGAAAGTTTTCTTGTTCAACATAAAATAGTCAACAATGGCATTCCTGTCTACTATCACCAATGGCAATCCATTTGGCATTCTGTCTGTTTTAGTGGTAGGATAGTATAATTGTCCTACTTCCCTAATCAATTCCACATCCACAAATACAACGGGCACCACCAACTTTGCCAAATCTAATTTCCATGGATTTCCCACAGGTCCCTCACCATCCCTTTTTGCATAAAAATACCAAAACAAATCTCACCTAGAGATAGGGATTGTAGCATCCCGACACCCTTCTGCTGCATCTATGAACATCTTCTTTGGACCCTTATTTATGGACCGAGGCAATACTTCTAGTAGAGATTGTTGAAGTGGTCTTTTCTTGGGAACTATATGCTCATCACCTTTACTAGCAGACTCAGACCTCTTGGGTGCCATGTTTAATGACTTGAACATGCTAAGGTTTTCCAAAATTCAACTTACTGTACAAGCAACTGAAAAATAGAGTGAAAGAGCAAATGAACTTGACATGGCAAATTAATGTAGGCAGAGATAGGAATAAAAGAATAGTATTTAAAATTAAAAATAAACCCATTCAAGAATGGATAAGAACATGATTTGCATCACAGTCAAATTAGGGAACTTTGCAAGTAGCAGAGATAGAACAGACTACAGCCCCCTAATGTATAACACAAAAGCTTAGCCCCAGCCTTTTTTTAAAAGAGAAATTTTATATTAACAAAAGATGTAATTACAAGAACCCCCAATACCAGCAACTAAAAAATAGAGTGAAATATATGCCAAATTCTAATCAGAGAGTGCAGGAATGAACTTACCTGGCCAATTATAGTTTGCAAAAAAAACACACTGAGCTAAGTTGTACCTTCTCCAAGTTGCGAATTCTCTGAAATGAGCAAATGCTAAGAAATGTTCAAATATTATTTGGCCAAGGAGTTCATCATATCGCCATTACTCTAGTTCGCGCCATGAGATCATGAAATCTCAACATTCAATTCCTTTCTAAAGATTTGATAGTAATTCTCGATAACCGTGACCCTGCATTGAAGGTGCTTTCTATATATTTCTTTTACCGCGTCGCTGCAAAGCTCAACCAGAGTAGCTACAGGATAGCAAGGGCTTACCTCTAGACTACAAATGCTTAGATTGACCCCTGCGGGACTGCTGGAGATTATTACCCGATGTCCATCTGTTTATCGCCCACCCACAAATGTTATGAATGACCATTGCATGATAGCAGTGGTTTACAGCCACTACACTTCTATTTCATCATTTACTGCCAGACTACAAATGCTTAGATTGCCCATGCAGGACCGCAGGAAATTATTACCTAATGTGCTTCTATTTACTACCCAACCACAAAATGTTATGAATGACCGTCATGGGATGGTGAGGTGAAAACCCATTACATTCTCCTCTTGCCGCTCTACCACAGGCCTCAGTTGAAACCCATTACATTCTCCCAATGATGGATCGACAGGCTTGGTGTAGTGTATCAGTGTGACTTTTGAGATTGGCGTGACTTGGAAGTTGTCTCTCCGGTGCTTTGTGTCTCTCCGACGAGGGCTTGGCATTAGTGGGACATGACACTTCGATAAGAGTCTCATAGGGTCTTCATGTTACTCCGATGAAGGTTGACATTGGTGAGACTTGACATGTCACTATGACTCTCTCCAACACTCTGGGTCACTCTGATGAAGGCTTTGTATCAACGTAACAATAGTTGTCAGTCTAGCTTTGAAATGTCGTTCCGATGGAGGTTATGGATTGGCAAGATTATAACTATTGGCACTGTTTCAAAAAGTCACTCCGCTGGTTGTGGTCACTCCGATGCAACATCGGCCAGGGTCTTATCGATGGTCGTTAGCTGTAGATTGTTGGTCTCATCGGCAATAATAGTATCCATTATTAACTATCTCATGGTCATGTACATAAACTGCAAAAGTGGCCATCGACTGGTGCATGTGGGACTATTGAGGTCTCACGACTCTAAATAGTCATGGAAATGGTTATGAGCTAGGGTGCTGGGAATGGTTTGACAGTGTTGACGTGGCCTCCTTCACATGACAGAAGGATAGAAAAGCCAATGTTGTATTGGCAATGCATATCACAAATATTGTCAATTGAACGGTTGGCTTTTGTAACTGTCTAGTCCATTATGGTAGTCAAACTGAATGTTCTCTTCTATAATGTGATATATTAATGCATGGTAATGGAGGATAGTGTGATGAGAGACAAATAGAGAGAAGAGGAGTGACTGTTGAATAATCTCCAAATGGAATAGGATGCTAATCTCCATGAAAGGGCTTAGTGCCTAAATTGTATTGTAATTGTATTTTCTATTGTTGAATAATACATTGGCGATCTGGGCTTTTGGAGTGTGGGGTTTTTTACCCGAAAGGGTTTTCCCCATGTAAATCTGTGTTCATCTCTTTTGTTCCATCTTTCATGTTTAATGGTATTGTTATTGAAATTGTATAATGCTTGTTGTTGAAACTCATTAATGTTGCTTGTACTTTCCTCTAAGGGTTAATGTTGGAAATGAACTATGTCTAATTCTACTTTGTGGCATAGTTATGAGTGTTTTTGAGGCAATCTAATGAAATTTAAAGTTACCAAAGACACCACTATTCCTATATGTTCATTCTAAGTTGCACTCATTTCCTTATGACCCCTAACCCCTAAACCATAAACCCTAAATAATTCCCCTAAGCCCTAACCTGGCCCTGACCCACCATAAACCCTAAACCCCTAAATCCTAAACCACAAACCTCTAAACCCTAAACACTAAACCCAAGAAACCCTAAACCTTTATCTCCCTATCTCCCTATCTAGCCCTATATTTATCATTCCTCTACCTCTAAATATCTCTCCCTATGTCTCTGGCCATGTCCCTCACTCTCTATATCTCCCTATTGGTCCTCTCTCTCTAAACACTAAACCTTAAACCTCTAAACCTTAACCCCTAAACCATAAACCATAAACCCTAGTAAAGTCTAAACCCTAAACTTGAACAATGCTAAACTCATAAATGCTAAATAATGCCCCTGACCGCTAACCCCAACTCTGTCTCTCTCTCTCTGACCTATATATTATCTACCAGCTCCTAGCTAGTTAAATCATTTTCCTAGCTTTCCTAGTTTTCCTTTTGTATTCCAATTTCCCTTTAGATCCCACCAATTTTTCCCTATTTTACTATTTTCCACCTCTCCTCTCATGATTCTTCCTATCCAATGAACTTTATTTTTATCATCTTGTTTCCATTTCATCTGGCTACCAATTTATATCCTCATCCCTCTTTTAATCATGTCCTAGTTTTCTTGTTTCCATTTGCTTTGTTGATAAGGGAGACACACACACACAGAGAGAGAGAGAGAGAGAGAGAGTCCTAAAAGTTTTGTTGTTCATTAATTCCTTCATCAATAAGGGAGAGGGAAAATTAATAGAAGGGAGAGATAGGAAGATATTTGAATGATAGGGGAGAGAGGCAAGAGATCATAGAGAGATAGGGAGAGATAGATAGGTAGAGAGAGGTAGAGAGGACATAGATCATAGAGAGAGATAGAGGATACATAGGGGAGAGATAGAGAGATAGAGAGTGATCACTAGAGAGATGTTGAGACTAGAGAAAGGGAGATAGAGAGACAAGCAAGAGATAGGGAGAGATAGAAAGGTACATAGAGAGAGGAGATAGATTAGGAGAGATATTAGAGGAGATAGTTGAGCAAGAGGTAGGGAGATAGAGAGTGAGTGAGATGTTGATCTAGAGAGATAGGCAAAAAGATTGAGAAGTAGAGGGATGATGGCTAGAGAGAGGGAGATAAGGGAGAGATAGGGAGATAGAGGTTTAGGGTTGCTCAGGTTTGGGGATTATGGGTTAGGGGTTAGGGATTAGGGGCATTATTTAGGGTTGAGGGATTTAGAGAGAGAAAATTCTTTTGACATGCAACCATAAACCCTAAATAATGCCCTAAAACCCTAAACCCAAGCAACCCTAAACCTCTAAACCATAAATAATTAATGCCCCGAAACCCTAACCCCTAACCCCTAAAGCATATATAAACCCTAAATAATGCCCCTAACCCCTAACCCCTAGCCCCTAACACATAAACCCTAAACCTAAGAAACCCTAATTAACCCCAAAATCCTAAACTAGCCTAAACCCCAAACCCCTAAACCCTAAACACTAAACCCAAGCAACCCTAAACCTTTATCTCCCTATCTCTCTATCTCTATCATTCCTCTACCTCTCAATCTCTCTCCTTGTGTCTTTGACCATGTCCCTCACTCTCCATATATATCCTTATAATCTCTTCCAATTATGTCTCTAGCCATGTACCTCACTCTCTATATCTCCTAGCCATTGGTCCTCTCTCTAAACACTAAACCCTAAATTGTAAACCCTAAATAATTCTCCTAAACCTTAACCCCTAAACCCTAAACTTGAGAAACCCTAAACCCCTATATATCTACCTATCTCTATTTTTGTCCCTCTACCGAATCTCAATCCTTCTCCCTATCTCTCTACAGGATATATATCTCGCTCACTCTAGTACTCTCTCTCTCTAGCTATCTCCAAACCCTAGCAACCCTAAACCCTAAATCGAAGCAACTCTAAACCTCTATCTCCCTATCTTTCCCCTATCTCCCTATCTCTATCATCCCTCTACCTCTCAATCTCTCTCCCTATGTCCCTAGCCATGTGCATGTACCTCACTCTCTATCTCCCTATCTCTCTCCATAGTCTCCTCTATATCTCACTATCATTCCTCTCTCTCTATAAACCCTAAACCCTAAACCTCTATCTCCCTATCTCTCCCCTCTCTCCTTATCAGCTTTGTCCCTTTACCTTTCAATCTCTCTCCCTATGTCTTTGGCCATGTCCCTCATTCTCTATCTCCCTATCTCTCCCCTCGGTCTCATCTATATCTCCCTATTGGTCCTCTATCTCTCTCTAAACCCTAAACCCTAAACCTCTAAACCTTAACCCCTAATCCCAAAACCATAAACCCTAAACCCTAAATAATACTCCTAAACCCAAGTAACCATAAATTAGGTGCTAAAACAGGTGCTACATTTAGGTGCTACATAAGGTTTTAAATAAGGCATTAATGTGGTTGCTAAAATAGATGCTAAATCAAGTGTCAAATGTGGCGCTAAATTAGTCACTACAATAGGAGCTAAAGTAGGTGCTAAAATAGGTGCTAAGTTAGGCACTAAATTAGGTGCTAATTAGTGCATAATTTAGCATCGACTTGTTCTGGTTGGTGCAAAAAACACCAATAATAGTGCCATCCCAATAAATAGCACTGACTTTTTCAAAAAACTAGAGAAAAATACATTAAAACAGTGGGTGGAAGAAGAAAATAGAGTAAAAAAGGGAGCTAATCACAAGGATTTGTTGTAGTGTTTGATTTTAGTGTCTGGTTTCTCTAGAAATTATAAATTTTCACATCTACTGTTGAGTAGTTCTCATTTTGGGAAATTCTATGGCTCCATTTTGGCTCATATGGTAACATTTTCTGCTGATTTTTTTAAAGTGCACAAATTTTTATGTAATTCTTAGATCTATAATCATATTGATAAAATTCTGAACCACAATTATACTTTCAATTTGAGGCCTAATTTGGCATTTGTAATGTAGTAAGATCAAGACCACCTTCATTCTTTAGCTAGTGGCAATTGTAATCACACTAAGTATGAAGTTCCAACATTATATATTACTGGGGGTTCTCATGATGAGTGAAATTGGGGGCTAATCTTGTGAGTTTTTTATCTCTATCATTTGAAGAGATATCATGGGTTTTTCTACTCATCCTTTTGTGATAAACTTGAAAGAGGATAATTATGAGTCTTGGAAAAAAGACATCCTCGCACATTGTAGGTGGCTTAATATTTTTCCTTATCTTTATGGACTCATACATAAAATAGATACACCTTATAATAAATTTGCATGGATAAATACAATTGATCATGTCCATGGATTGGTTGGCTCCAATGTTAATTTTGACACTATGTATTTTCTCTCATAATTTGAGTAACCACACACTCTTTGGACCAAAATTAGGGAGATCTTTGGAGACCCACATATCTCTCCATTCCTAGATGATCCTACAATGGGTTTTCTTTATACCCCTTGATGATGATACATAAGACGAGATTGAAGATCTAGCAGATCTTGATTGTTCATATGACAAAGAGACTTCTCTTGCTTCTGCTTCTCTTTCTACTCAGATCACTACTCCACCATCCCCTATTTCTACTTCAGATTTCAAATTTGCTTCATTGAGAGCTTCCATTTTTTCTTTGTAGTAGGATCATTTAACTCTTCCTAGTCCACCTCATTGGGATTCCCATTTATCAGACATTGCATCCTTGTTTGTGGAATTTGACCTTTTAGATTTGGAGGACACAATTGAATGGTTATCTCTCTTCTCTGATGATAATGATGACATCCCATATTTAGTGTTTTCAGATGTAGTTCAGTATCTTTCCTCTCTTTGTTCTACTTCATTGATTGGGCATTCGGTTCTGGATTTGAAGAAGACATCTTTTAGCATGATGACACTAGATTTGTATTTTAGGGCACACATTTAGATTTGGATTCCCTTTTCATCTAGATTGTGGGAGTTTCTTCTACATCCACCATTAGATTTGTTTCTTTCCAAGTGGACAAGTGTTGTTTGCATGCAATGGATTGGTTTTTAACTTTAGACATTCACCATTAGCATAGGAGATACTTCTTTGTGTGTGGATCTATCATCTCATTGTTTATCTCATATGTGGCAGTTATTAAATGTATAATGGTTATGGAAGTAGTCCTTAGGGGATCATGTTGAGTCCTCCTTCACTTTGTTACTTCCTCTCTTTTTGAGAAGGGTGTTTTCCTATGGATTTTTCTCATTTTCTTCATTTGTGAGAGATTGTTTGTACTTGGGTACTTAACATGTCCTTGTAGCTAGGTTCCATCCATCATCCATAATTGTATCATTTACATGTTTTCATATTCTCCATTAGTTACACTAAAGGAGTTGTTGTTGTGAATAGGGTACATTACCTAATTGGGTCCACATTAGGTCCTATTAACACTTGTTTACATAAGTTTACTTAGGGCATACTTATGTTACACTTATGATACTCATCAATTTGTGTTTCATACTTAAGTTTCTACTTGCTTAAGGTCTTCTAATAGAACATTCTTGGTTCACATTATATTGTAATACTCTTACTCTAAATACAATTTGAATATTGTTACTATTTGCTACGTTTTCTTACTTAAAATTTGTGTTACTTATTATTTTTCTGCTAAATGGTTTTTTTGATACAACTATTAGTCATATTAACAGAGATAAAAATTCATACAACAAATGTTTATCCTCTTCAAGAATATGATAAATTCAGAATGAATTTATGATTCCAAGTTTTTGTTGGTCAGGTCGTGACCTTTTGATAATCTCTTAGTGGTTTGATGTGAATTTGTTGTTAAACATTCAAGGGCCTTACACATGAAATTCAATGTAATATATATTCAGATGTGCAAATATTTGGTCTGTTTCACCTATTCTGCATGAATCTCAATGAGTTATGTTGAATCTTACAATCTTTAACAAGGATATGCAAATATTTATTCTAAGTTTGATCAATTCTTATGATCTTCACTCCAATTAAGATTGTTCATGATGATTTATGTAATTTTGATTAGTTCTTTCAAATTTACTTAAATGTGAACTAATTTGCACTTAATTTCACTTCTACACCTTAAATTCTTCTAAAGATTGTGCCTATAAGCTGATATTTTCATGATTCTTATCACTGTTTCCAAGTATTTGCATGATATTTTAAATCTTACACACAATTTGCTCAAAATATGTGTAATATATTCAATTATCTATGAATGTCTGCATATTTACTCTATTCTTCTGATCATTTATCAATATTTTGCAGTTGATGATGGTCATTAATGAAATTTAAAAGAAACAAACTAAAATTATGAAATTATTCGAAATGAGGGAGTTTCGACCATTGATCCATATGCACAATTCAATACTTCACAAAAAGAGATGAAATCAAACCATGCTTTGCCAAGATATTCCACAACTACACATAGTTGATGCTAATCTTCAAAGAAACAGGATAACAACAACATTCACAAATTGAAATGCACCTCAAAGAGTGTAGCACTCTATAGTGACGTGTCCAGATATCATCCACAAAAGATTACTCAAGATTTATGATTAATTTGTAACCTAGATCTCTATTTCATTCCATATTCAAATGTATGCATATTTACAATTGGTCTCAACAAAGAACCATGGGGAAAGACTAAGTCACAAAAGTATACTTAGTGCTCACAAAGCTCAACAATTCTCTCACAATTAAGATCCTAATAATCTTACAAGTGGAAATCCATCTCCTTTTATAGGACAAGGAGAGGATGTGATTACAATAGATAGAATGATCTAACGATCAAGATGAAATGTGGCACATGATTGCATTTGGCAATTGATTTGGTGGAGTCTAGTTTCCATTCTAGAATATCCTTAAAATCTTTGACTTGGTCAACATTACGCTTTTACTCTTCATTTCCATCTGATTCCTTGTCTATGGATGGTTCTCTAGTCACTCCACATCTGATACCCTAGATGAGCTCATATGCCTAGATGGCCTTATCTTTTTCTGCTATATTCGACACCTTGGCCTTCTTGGTTGCATGCTCTTACGCTTTCAATTGTTCTTGTAGAGCTACCCACCTACTTGTCTGGTTATCTGGTTCCTCGTTATGTTTTTCTATCTTAGCCTTCATACACATGGCTTTGTCAATGGTAGCCTAAGAGAAATGATGAATAGGATTACTAGACTAAAATTATCCTTGAATGCTTTGGTAGCAAACCTTTATCTTGATTTTCTACTTTTCCCTCAACTTGACCCTCAAGAGCTTCCAAAATCCCCAACTCCTCTACTAAGAGTGCATGTGCTTTGACACTGATATGCATGGCCTTGGCATTACATCTTTTCAATATATCTAGCTCAAACCTTATATCTTCAAACCAAATATCTAATTGTGGCAATGTTTGGGGTGTTAGGATCTTATTTGTCATGAGAGTGCTAACATCTTCCTTCCTCATATCCTTCAGTCCAATCAAATTTTTACCACTCTTTGTTAACCTCTAACCAACCTCCTTCTTTAGCCTGTGTACTTTTCTCTTCAAGTTACTGAGCATGTACCAATTGGACAATGAGGTTTTTATTACTTGTTCCCCTTCATTCAACAATTTGGAAAACCATCTATCCATTACTTGTGCATGATGTTTCTGCACATCAAGTGTTGCTATCTCTTTCTGAGATACTAATGCCAATGGTGCAGTAGCTATGATTTGGATATCAGTTGGTGCTACCAACCCCTTTACAAAAGCCTATAATTGGGCTACTTGCTCTTTATACATCTTCTTCTTGGCTTTTTCCTTCTTTATTCTGGCCTCCACTACATCAGTATGATCACTCAATCATTGGATCTCTTGCTCCTCGGTGGTGTGGCTTAAATCAACTATGGTTATTTGAAATTCTTTAGGCCTTATTTCTCCTTTGGCCTTGTCCACTATTGGTACAACTATTTGAGCCGTCCTTTTCCCTGTTACTATATCCCTCTTTATTGTAGAGATTGTCCTAGCCCCCTCTTTGGCTTAGTTGGATCAATGTGAATAATGACTTGAAATCAAAGGGCTTGGTCTACTTCTGTGGATGTTCAACCTCTGATGACATCCATGGGAATACATCAGGTCCTAACCCTACTTGGTCTTGTTGCTCAATTTGAACATTTTATGCTTCTTTATCTTTACCTGTATCATCATTGCCTACATGGGTCTATGTATTCTCTTGTTGATCTTTACCATGATCCTATTGTGAAGGAATGACCTCAGGATTTCCCATTCATTGATCTTTGTCTTGATTGACCCCACTATCATCATGAACCTTTCCTTTCTCTAGTGGTGGTTGATCATGAGGAGCTATGTTTATTGGTTCATCTGGAATCATATCATCCTTGGGTACATCCTTAGCTTGTTCTTTCTACATTGCCTTCACTTGGATGTTCTCAGGCCCTTGTGTCTAATCTTGCTTAGGTTTATCCATCAAGATATCTTGGTGTTCTTGTTTATCTTTATTCACATTAATATCCTGATGTGTGTCTTCTATTTGGGCATCACCATTTCTATTATCAACATCCATTGGGATGTTCTCTTCTTGTACTTGATCATTCCTGATAGTTTCTTCTTCCTGATCCCCACCTTTAGGTTGATATCACAGATCAATCACCTTGGGGCTTGTTATTGTCTCAATAAAGACATGTAAAGGTCCCATCTATATCTCAACATCAAGGGGCTTTTCCCTATCAATGTTCTTATCCTTTAATTTTGTGTCTTTATCTCCAGCTGCTGCTTCAGTATGCTAGAGTAAAGTCTCCAAGGGATAATTAGTCACATCCATGACTACCTCATCTTCAGTTAAGTCCAGTATTCCACTCAATGGAAAGGACTTATTCACCTCCTTTCCTAGTGACTTGCTTATGGCCTGTTATGCCATTTCAATCTTTACCTTTATTATATTTTTTGCAGGCACATCATGCCAGAATTCCTTCACTACATTCAAAAATGGGCTTGGATGTTTCTACATTTGAATGGGAGGTGGTATTTCTCCCCTCATGGTTGGGCTTTGATACCTTGAATACCTAGGGATATTGACTCCTTGCAAGACATCCTTTCCTTTTTCTATAATGGTCCCAATTGGACCTTGATCTTCTTCCTCCAAAATCTACTCCTCTACAGTTGATGCCATGGGTGTGGAGATTGGGATAGCCACTAGAGGCGTATCCCTAGGAGGTGAAGGTGATGCATATACTAGTGAAACTCCTTTAGCTATAGGTTGTTCTACAACTCTTGATGAGATGGGTTGTGCTAATCTAGTCTCTAGGACCTGCCTTTTATGCATCAAGAAGCAATCAAAGCCTAGCTCTTCTCTTTCCTTCATCTTTCTCTTTTTGTCATAGGTGATAGAAACACCCGTTGCCTTCAATTCATTAATCTTCTTGGTCACCCAGTTCTTGGTCCTTGCCATTACCTTGGCAGTAAGGACATCAATGGAAGTTTCATCTCCCTGGGTCCAATTTGGAGGCATCAATGCCTCATTATATATTTTGTTGTCCTCATATTTGGGATCCATGATGTCATCATCATCCTTCTTGATCTGGGGAGGGACTTCTGGTTGTCCAATGGTCTACATCTAATTAAGGGTTAACCTTTGGTATTCTCTTTTCCTCACTTCATGCTCATCATCACAATCAGCCCAATAATCCTCTAGGTGCATGACATGCTTGTACTTCTTGTTGAAATGCTTCTCAATCTTGTTGTAAGGATCATAATCCCTTACCAATGGGAATATTTTTAAATTCAGGTTCTTCAAATCTAACTCAACTAGATTTGCATTATACATTGATCCTACCATGAGCTAGTTGATTTCTACAGGGAATTTTATGTATGGTCTTCCATGTTTTCTTTTTGACATTTCCAAGGCAGGGACCAATTGTCTAGCCATCTCCATTAAGACCACTTTGTCTGATGCATATCTTGGTAACATGAGGGTATTCACATTGAACCCTTCCATTTTGATATATGAATATGTTTTGACCTGTATAAACCAAGAACCATGTGGTTGGATCTTCTTCATTTCCCCCACTATAAATCTCTTAGCTCTATGTCCTTCCAAAAGCCTAACCAAATGCATGATGAAATAGTCATTTACTGCTTTATAGTGCTGCATTGACCATCTCCTCTCTAATTGGGGATAATACTCCTAGGGGATCTTCTCATGAAGCAGTGTACCCATTCTTCCTACTGTTTGTAGCCCATCAAAAGTACGTTTGTCTGAACATGCATATACCAAATATAAAGTCATTTTAAACACTCTATATTTCATCCTCCTCCACTTCACCATTTGTGAATATAAGGAGTCACTAATTATTTTTACCCATTGTATTGTTTGTTTGTTTGTTCTCGATCACCATCTTGATGAGCCTGAACATCCAGTATTCAAAATTTCTAGCATTCTCTCTTCCTCCAATTTTGTTGAGCAAGAAGATCATGTATTGGACTTCCTGGCTGAAGTCATATTTGTATAGATGTTGTAGCATTTTGGCCACTGCTTTAGCCTTATTAGATGGGTCTCTCCATCCCAAGAAAATAAACTTTCTACGATCCTTTTTCTTACCATCATATTCCTTAGCTAATGCCTCTAGGTCTCGCACATACATTCCTCTGGGTGTGGGAAGATTGAATGTCTTAGTTATGCCATCTATTGATAAATCTGCATACTTGCGGCTAAGGGGCGGTCCCCTTTATATGGGACTAAGCCCCTTCTAATATTTGCAGCTCTTTGAATGCTTGGAATATTGCTTTGATAGTACTATAAAATTTTAATTTTTATTTCTATTTTTTGAATTTTTTACATTAAAACTACCTCTAAAAACCTGTTGGGGCGTCAAAATGGCCTTTCGGCAATTTTTTTTTCCTCAAATTCTCCCAACATCGAAACTGGGTGAATTTTATGTCAAAATTTGTCTGTTTGACCTTCTAGATGTAATGGGAGAGTCCTTTTGGATTAAAAATGCCTTAAATGAAAGTTGATTTTCAGATCTAAGATTCAAATCCCCATTTTGCAACTGCAGCAAATGATCTCAAAATAAGATGAAGTGAAGGCCAATCTTCACTTTCTCGAGCCTCTTAGACATGTTGGATTAGTCAAAAAATCTGCTAGTATAACTAGAATAGCTACAATCACCCATATCTTAGAAAACACATATGTAAAATGAAGAGGTTATATGATCTTCATAAATCCATTTTGATTCTCCAGATTACTAAAAAATGCAACAGAAGAGCCTACAAGATATCACAAGATCTCACAAATTAAGCTCAAATTTTGAATTAGGAACCTATGAACTTAGTATTCTAAAAAAGCTCTGATACCATGTTAGCAATTTGAAATAGATTGATAATCCAATTTAACTTTATAATAAAAAAACTAAGCTACATAAATTGGAAATGTATACACAAAAGCAAACCAGTGATTCTGAGAGATATGCAAATGTCAAGATGACATAATTACATTAAGCGCTCAAAGATGCTACATAAGACTGACAAAATTCTCATACAATATGTAACAAGGATGCAAAATACAAGCTAGGCAGTGAGTTTATTTACACCAGGGAGAGGGGTGGAGGTGGTAAAATTGACCAATTGGGAGAGACCACCAAATAATCTAAACATAGTAAATGCAAATCCCTTGTATGATGGTGACACCTAAAATGATCCACTCACCTAATTAAACTCACTTTATTTAACCTAAGAAAGATTAATAAAAGTGTAGGAAAACCCTAGGAAATAGGGAGAAAAGCTAACCCACTAGGAAAATAAAAACCTATACCAACAAATTAGTGGCTCCTAGAAATTACATGTCAATGTCTTTTTCTTTTATGTTTTGAAGATGTTTCATTTAGTGTTGTAAATGCCTAAATTACATTATTTGCACTAGCAAGATAAACTTTAGAAATTTAATTTTAAAAATTTAAATTTAAATGTTAATTTATTTCTCTTTACTATCTATTGTGAGTTAAGTTAAAGAGTATATTGTCCTCCTATTGTCTTTCTATTAATCATTGGACATATAAATACAATTTTACAAATCTTTATTCCATCCAAATATAACTCATAATCATAGAACCAAACTACACCTTTTCTAACTTCCTCACAACTTAATTTTTCACACTATATTTCCCTTAAAACTTGACAAGAAAAGTAGCTACTTGAGACAACTCTTGTTTAAAGGCAAACAATTTTTCTGTTAAGAAGGTATACTTCAAAAATAAATACATGACAAGATGTTAAATTGGGATCGTAGGCTTTCTAACAATAGAAATATTAAACTATAACTCCTCAATCAAACTAATATCACATAAAGCAATATTTAATACTATAAAAGCATACACAAAAGAGATTTGATTTCCCTTTTTCAAATTTGACAGATGTGAATATCCATTCATATCTTTTATATAAGTGGAGAGCATAATATAAAGTTTTCAAATTGACCATTTCTATTCTTAAATAAATACTACTTTCAAACAAGAAACAAGTATAAATTTGTGAAGCTCACATAGTTATCTTAAAATTGACCATTTCTATTCTTAAATAAATTCTATTTTCAAACAAGAAAAAAAAAAATAATTAGAAAGCTGACATAGTTATTAGTACCTGTGTTAACCAGAGGACTATTGTTTTTGCTCAACAAAAAGAACATTTCTCTACTTGGAAGCGCATGCATATATTTTTTTCCTAAAGCCGTAACTAAGGTCTGAGATATTTTATTATTTTCCTTCTAAATGGTGGCTTTTTTTCATTGGTGCCTTATTTAACCCCTACTATTTTAATATGCTTTGCATTTGGCTTAAGGTTTTTTATTCTTTTTGCTGTGATTGATGTCCTTTTCTGATTGGGGCATTATTTCAGCACTGATATTTTATTCTACAATTCATTGTTCCGATGGAGAAAATTTTCCTTGATGTCCAATGTTTTGCATGATATCACTTGTGGCTTTGTGCATGTTGAAATTCTTGGGCAATGGAAACTAGTGTGGTTGGCTGAAGAAACGTGTTATATTGCAGGCCTATTCCAAATAGGTGTTGGGAGTTTGAGAGATGGGCATCTTTCAAAAAAATGGCCAAAAAAGTATTTTTGCAAAATGGAATGGACAAAACATTTTACCTGGCTGTTGTTGTTGGTAGACAAGATTTGGGTAAGTTTTTTTTTTCCGCTGTTCTTCCATCCATTTTTAGGGTTTTGTTTTGTCCCAATATGGTGCTTGTGGAAATTTAAGAGTGTAACAGCTATCTATGGTGGTCATAGTTGATGTTTTGTATTAGGTATTGCCAGTTAATCAGATTGCACCAGGGTTTAGTAATGTCTTTAATGCTATTTTGGCTAGTTAAAACCAGAAATATTTAGGCATGAGCATGGACACATTACATCTAGCCTCTATGAATCCCTCTTTGGCTTCATCATTAAACCCTTCTTCACTTTCCCAAGCCTTTTCACCTTCGGTGCAAGGTTCTTTGGGCTCAGCTAGCTCCTATGGAATGCATTCAAGTCTAGGGCCCTATGGCTCTTAGCAGGGAGGAATTGGGAGTATTAACCCACAGATGTTTGGTGTTTATGGTTTGTAAGGGGCAGCTCTACAAGGATTAAGTGCGTATCAAAGTCAACAATAGAGCCAATCTAGATTGTCCAGAACATCGTAGTAGGTAGGAGGCAGTTCCTTGGGAGGGATGTCATCATATCTACCATATTAGGTTGGTGCTATTTTCTTTTTGCTCATCTAATTTTTTTTTCTGTTCATTGCATGTTATGCATTTTTTGACAATGCAAAATGAACACTAAGAGGTTCCTTCTATGATGTGCTTTAAATTCCTTCTTTCATTTGATTTGTCTCTTACGTTGGTTTCTGTAAAATTACAAAAGTATACCATAGTTCAGTTTCTAGACATATTTGTTGACTTCACCCTCAGTTGTTTGTCCTTGATGACAATACACAACTTGGTATTCAGGGTATTCAGTTCTTTGTCCTTGATGACAATCCCCAACTTGATCATGTTTGATACAGTTTGGCACATCATGTTTGACATCCTTGATGATCATGTTTAGTTGGTATTTTTGACATAGTTTTACTTTGACATACATTTGGCATAGTTGACTGGGTTGATTTATTTCTCAATGATGACAGTATGACAGTTAATATTCTTGATATTCTTTTAGTTGATATGATGTGGTTCACTATTTGTTGCTAAGGCATACAATCTTGATTTCATTTTCAGTTGAGAGCCTCTTTCAAAATAGGCATTCAAAGGTTAATACAATGGTCATATTTCTACTATACATTTCAAAGGTTATAAGATTTACTTATGTTAAAGTGTTGACCATGATATACGATTGTTTGATCTCCTAGTGGGCATATTCTAGTGAGCACATTCTATATTGCAAATATGGTGTTCATTGGCATGTCAAGTTGTGTACTCCCTGAACAGGTCACTGCTAGTTGGACAAGGTAAAAGTATTGGTTTCTCATTCATAAGCCACTGGCCCTTCTAGGGTTTACCAAGATCATAGGTTACATGAGATATATTTCAGTAAAATCAAGTACATATCATTCATTTTGCAAAGTTTTTGATGTCAGCACTTAGGGTTTCATTCTATTCATTTTTCTAAGAATAATCATGACACAAAATGGAGATATTAACATGAATCTTTGAAAGTTTTGCTAAAGATATTGTTGATGTGACAAAGTTGGCTGAACTCAAGTAAACTAGGTTTACTCTAAGCATAGTTTTTTAGTTTCCTCTATTAGCTTTCAAGTTATTAGTTCCTGTTCTTGTTTCATAAAAGGCAGTGACAGTTATAAATCTCCTTTTTTTTCTCTGTGGGTTTTCAAAAATATTGAAGTAGTTTTTGTTTACCCATAACAATGGTTAGGGTTTCAAAGGGTTTCAAAAGACACATGTTTCAGATGTTGTATTTGCTGATCTTTTTTGGGGATTCGACTACATGCAAAAGTTTTCCTTGTATACCCAGTTGGGTAGGGTTTCAAAATCTAAACAAGGTTTTTGTCTTAGTTGTTTAAGAGCAAAGATTATTATTCTTGACTATGATGCTATGGTAATGTGCATAATAGATTACTTGTGGGCTTGTAATACATTGTTGTAACTGTTCAGTTGTAACCGTTTTTCTTCTCTTCGTGATATGGCAACTCTGTTGTATGAGACAGTTTCTTTGACAAGGGTTTGAAAGTTGTTATTAACTAGGGTTTGGCAGTTTACCCTAGTGTTTTCATGAACATGGAGGTAGCCTATGTTTTTGATATTCATTTTTTGATAAAGTTTACAATGAGATATGGTTTTCATATTGTAATGTCTCAAAAGAAGTTGAGTTAAGCTGTAATGGGTCTACTTGACCATATATTAAATCTTTGATAGTTACAAACTATTTTAGATAGTTGATAAAAAGGCAGTTACATTTTCAAAATATTTCATGAGAAGAGGAAGACATTGTGAATTGTATAAAAAGGCTTTGAATAGAAATTGTGTGTGGTTGTGTATACACTTGATGTAATGTTGAGAATGCATTATCATTGATATTAGATCAAAGATTAAGATTCAATGAAATAGAGTGTCCCTCTGTATTTGTTTTCTCTTCATGATTGAAACATGTATTGAAAGGTCAAGTTAGTGAGACAAAAATGGCCTTTGCCAGTGAGGCATTTTGTGTAGTCAGTGAGGTTTTTCTAGTGAGGCATTTGGTAGCTAGTGAGGCTTGTAATCAGTGAGATTCATTAAATAAGCCAGTGAGGCATTTTTTTGAGTGGTTTTTATGTCCCAGAGGGTTTTCCACTCAGGACAATCTCTGTGTTATGGCTACTTGTTCTGCTCATGAGTTTTTGTTCATTATTTCATGATTTAACTATTATATGATGATGATAGTAAAATAGAACAAATGCATAATACTTTGATGCTTATCTCAGTCCAATGAATTAACAATCTTCCTTAATTGTTTACCTTGATGAATTGTTCAAATGATTCCTCATAGTTCACAAATAGTTGTTCTATCTTTTCATGCTCACAAGTTGGTTTTATAGTTCACCCTGGTTCTTAAATGAATGTCTTGCTTTTACCATTCAAGGTTGAAGTTCACAGTTGGTAAAAGTTAATTAGGTGTTTCCGAAAACATGTCTATTTTATAAGACACTGATTCACCACCTCCTCTCAGTGTCTTGCATACTCCAACAAGTGGTATTAGAGCGTAGGTTCCCTATTTGAAGTCTAACTGGCTTGGGTAGGTCCTGATAGTGGAGTACCATGTGAAAGGGTATAAGAATTAAGGCGTCAAATAGAGAAAATAAAAATGCTGATCAAAAAGTTGAAAAGCAAGCCTCAGTTAAGTCTAGCAATGAGTTCTTGCATGAGTCAATCTTGAATGTAAATACAAAATGTCATATAGAGATCAGTCCTGTAGTTAAGAATTCTAACAATGTGAATGTTGTTAGACAAGAACTTGATGATGCTGTAGTTGAAATTGACAATGCAAAAGGAGATTTCTTTGAGGATGAAGATGAAAAGGAGTTTGATGAAGATGATTGTGAAGTCGATGTTGAAAGAGAACTTCTATGTGCTCTAGATACAATCAATCAACTTAGTAAAGAAAATAGGAGTTTAAAAGACTAGCTTCAACAAGAAGAAGACTCCAAGAAAAAGGTACTTTCTGACCTTGCAAAAGTCTCTTTAGAACTTGAAGAGGCAAGAAACTTGATTGTAGATTTAAGTGGTCAAGTTGAAGATTCAAATAAGCTAACTATTAGCCTAAAGATTGAAATAGAGGAAGCCAAAAGAATAATAGATGTAGCAAATTATGATCTTGAATAAAAAAGAATAGAATGTCTAAAGTTAGAGAAAGAAATAGTTTCTTTGAGAAAGGATTTGGAAGAAGCATCTTTGAGGCTGGAAAAGAATATTTAGTTTGAAAAGAGTATTGATTGTCTAAATGACATGTTGAGCAAGGAAAAGTTTTGCAGGGATACTACTGGCCTAGGTTATGAGAAAGGAGAATGTTCAAAGACAAGAAATGCTCCTAGGAAGAAGGTTGATCTGATATTTTATTCTTCTACTCCTAAAAGTAAGGACAAGAAGGAAGAAAAAGATAAAGTTGCTAACAGAAGGAGTATAAATAGGCGTTCCAGATCTTCATCTATCAGGCAATATCATTCGGTTAGGTTTAAGTATTCTCAATTTCATGGTTAGTGCTATGCATGTAATGCTTATGGTCATAGGGCCAGAGATTGTAAAAGAAATGGTTTTGGGTGGTATGAAAAGAAAAATTCTTATAGCTGGTCAAAACAAAACTACAATAATGTTTGTTATAATTGCAATAAAGTTGACCATTTTGCTAGAAATTGTTGGGTGAATGTAAAGTATGATTTTCTCAAATCACCTAGAAGAAGTTATTCTTTTCAAGACTACAATATTATGTGCTATAAATGAAATATGTTTGGACATAAAGCACAATGGTGTAGAAGAAAGATAAAACCAACTGGTAGCTATATGTTTAAGCAAAAACATGTGAATGCCTTGAGGAAGGAAAACAAATGTCCTATACTAGTTTGGAGAAGAAAACAAAATCAGGACAATATGGATTCTAATCTTGTGTCAGCACAAGACACCTTACTAGTTTCTTGAGAAGTGACATGACCTTAGGGGGGGCAGGTTAAGGTATTATCTTTTAAATTTTTTAACCCCTTTAAAGAACTTAGTAAAAGTAAAAATAGTATTGTCATCAAGATGTTGTCAATATCAAAGGATAAGTTGATGATGAAAGTGGGATAGATTCATCTTGTTGTCAAAGATGTCACCTTGTTGTAAGATGATGACATTTGGTTTAGTGCTTCCATACCATAACTAGATCTTAGAAGGACTTCTTATTTGACCTTGTATGACAATCGGTGTAACTTGTTCAGTGTGTTTATGTCCTGATGATGACAAAACAATGTGTTCACAGGATTGTGTGGATGTCTTCGATGAAAGAGGACTTGTCAAGTGTGTTGTAGTTTCATGTTTTCCAGTGTAATGTAATGCCATCTGTGGTAGTGTGTTGCAGTACCTTGTTATGTAATTGACTAGGGAAGTAGGTTTGAGATTGAGAAGACAGTGCTAGGAGTTGATCATCTTGTCAAGGGGTATATCTTGCTGCATGTGACTAAACAGTACTTCATAACAATATTCTTGAAAGTGCACAAATATTTGCCAAGATAGACTGTTGGTGCACTTATTTGCCATGGTTTTCATGTTGGTGCATTGTTGATGCACTTTATGTGGTGATTTACTTTGTAATTGCAGTAACAGTCATCTATTTCTGTTAGTGCAATGATTTTCTAGTTGGTAAAGTGTAGTGTATAGTTATTAGGAACAACAACAACAGTATGAAGTTGATGAGTTTTCATTGTGATAATGATATGAAGCACAAGTGCTAACAAGAACATTGCTACCTTCTTTTCTAGAAGATATCTCGTGAAATAGTGGTGTGCCATGGCTTTGATGACAATACATTGTGATGTATTACAATAGTGGTGTGAGGTTTTATGTGTTGCAGGGGAGATGGCAAAAGACAATATATTTTTTGTAGTTCTCTTGTTAATGCTTTTTATTTTGTTGTTCATGGATCAGACATCTTATTACTATTGCAGGAGTTGATAGCAGACCAATTTTGTTTCTAATGGTTATTGTTTTGTCTATGTTGAGGATGTGTTAGTGACAGATCTATTTTTGATAACAGATCATCAATACTTAGATCAATCTCCTTGATTTATTGTTTTGACTACATTTTTCTTGTGTATCAGACAAACTTGCATCAATCCATAAGGTTTTATGAACAAGGAGTTGGTTGTATCATGATGATGCTATGATAATAGATAATGTAAATATGACAAATGCTATGATAACATTCTATGATGCCATTGCTATGATGACAAATACTATGCAAGTCACAGAACATTTGTCTTTAGATTTTTTTTAGGATGACAGTATAGTGTTGTGTAAAGTATAGTTTGGTGAGTGTATCAGACTTGACTGGTATAGATTTCTGATAAGGTTCATGTAGTTTATGCATCTATTCTAGTCTTGCCAGCAAATAGTAAAATGGCTTCATGATCAGATTAGACACCATGGTGATTCAAGAGTGATCTACTTCTAGGATGACAATATACTTGTTTGTAGGGAGAGCTTTATTGCGTTATATCATTTGGTATAGTAATATAATAAGTGATTACCAAGTATTATTTTCTACTTTATTGTGTTTGCTCAGTGGTGATATCAGCTGATCTTTTGATGTTTGTTCAGTGATATGGTGCTTGGCTATTGGTGACAGTGTTATTTCTATCAGCATCCTCAGTTGTTATCTATCTTTACTACATGCTTTTTATGCATATCATGCTACTGATAATTCATTCTAGTGCTGACATTTCATTTTCTATTTTAGCTATTTCTGATGCTCATCTTTCTTGGGACTGTCTTGGTATGGTTATCTATATCTAATCATAGTTTCTTGTTTTAGGGTTCTCTTGATTTTTACGTATATTGGAGGCATTGCATAGTTTCACTCCCTTTGCCTTGATGTCAAAAAGGGGGAGAGGAAGTTGTGTTTTACCATCATGGACAAAGGGGGAGTTTGTTGACTTCACCCTCAGTTGTTTGTCCTTGATGACAATACACAACTTGGTATTCAGGGTATTCGGTTGTTTGTCCCTAATGACAATCCACAACTTGATCATGTTTGACATCCTTGATGATCATGTTTAGTTGGCATTTTTGACACAATTTCAGTTTGACATACATTTGGCAAAGTTGACTGGGTTGATTGATTCCTCTATGATGACACTATGACAGTTAATATTCTTGATAATCTTTCAGTTGATATGATGTGGTTCTCTATTTGGTGCTAAGGCATACAATCTTGATTTCATTTTCAGTTGAGAACCTCTTTCAAAATAGGCATTCGAAGGTTAATACAATGGTCATATTTCTACTATAAATTTCAAAGGTTGTAAGCTTTACTTATGTTAAAGTGTTGACCACGATATACGTTTGTTTGCTCTCCTAGTGGGTATATTCTAGTGAGCACATTCTATATTGCAAATATGGTGTTCATTGGCATGTTAAGTTTTGTACTCCCTAAATAGATCACTGCCAGTTGGACAATGTAAAAGTATTGGTTTCTCATTCATAAGCCACTGGCCCTTCTCAGGTTTACCAAGAGCACTAGTTACATAAGATATATTTGGGCAAAATCAAGCACATATCATTCATTTTGCAAAGTTTTGATGGTAGCACTTAGGGTTTCATTCGATTCATTTTTCTAAGACTAATCATGACACAAAATGGAGATATTAACATGAATCTTTGAAAGTTTTGCTAAAGATCTTGTTGATGTGACAAAGCTAGTTGAATTCAAGTAAACTACGTTGACTCTAAGCATAGTTTTCAGTTTCCTTTGTCGGCTTTCAGGTGATTCATTCTTTTTCTTGTTTCATAAAAGGCAGTGACAATTATAAATCTCTTCTTTTTTTTTCTATGGGTTTTCAAAAATATGGAAGTAGTTTCTGTTTGCCCGTAACAATGGTTAGGGTTTCAAAACGTTTCAAAAGACACATCTTTCAGAGGTTGTATTTTCTGATCTTTTCTGGGGATTCGATTGCATACAAAAGTTTTCTTTGTATACCCAGTTGGGTAGGGTTTCAAAATCTAAACAAGGTTTTTGTCTTAGTTGTTTAAGAGAAGAGATGATTATTATTGACTGTGATGCTATGGCAATGTGTATAACAGATTGCTTGAGGGCTTGTAATACGTTGTTGTAACTACTCAGTTGTAACTGTTTTTCTTCTCTTCGTGATATGGCAACTCTGTTGTATGAGACAATTTCTTTGACAAGGGTTTGAAAGTTGTTATTAACTAGGGTTTGGCAGTTTACCCTAGGGTTTTCATGAGGATGGAGGTAGCCTATGTTTTTGATATTCATGTTTTGATAAAGTTTACGATGAGATTATGATTTTTATATTGTAATGTTTCAAAAGAAGTTGAGTTAAGTTGTTATGGGTCTACTTGACCATATATCAAATCTTTGATAGTTACAAATTGTTTTAAATAGTTGATAAAAAGGCAGTTATATTTTTCTAACTTTTTCATGAGAAGAGGAAGACATTGTGAATTGTATAAAAAGGGCTTTGAATAGAAATTGTGTGTGGTTGTGTATACACTTGATGTAATGTTGAGAATGCATTATCATTGATATTAAATCAATGATTGAGATTCAGTGAAATAGAGTGTCCCTCTGTATTTGTTTTTTCTTCATAATTGAAACATGTATTGAAAGGTCAAGTCAGTGAGACAAAAATGATTTTTGCCAGTGAGGTATTTTGTATCTAGTGAGGCCTGTAATCAGTGAGATTCATTAAATAATCCAGTGAGGCATTTTTTCGAGTGGTTTTTATGCCCCGGAGGGTTTTCCACTCAGGACAATCTTTGTGTTATGGTTACTTGTTCTACTCATGAGTTTTTGTTCATTATTTCATAATTTAACAGTTATATGATGCTCATAGTAAAACATAATAAATGCATAATACTTTGAGGCTTATCTCAGTCCAATGAAGTAACAATCTGTCTCTATTGTTTGTCTTGATGAATTGTTCAAATGATTGTTCATAGTCCACAAATAGTTGTTCTATCTTTTCATGCTCACAAGTTGGTTTGATAGTCCATCCTGGTTCTTAAATGAATGTATTTCTTTCACCATTCAAGTTTGAAGTTCACAGTTGGTAAAAGTTAATTAGGTGTTGCCAAAAATAAGACATTGATTCACCCTCCCTCTCAGTGTCTTTCGTACTCCAACAATATTACTATTATTATCTCAGTGTTTTTGAATTACAAACTTAGAATATTAGAATAAAGATGGTCACAAGAACACATTTGCCATAGCTTTATTGTATAACCAGGTTATAAGTTATTACACAAAAAAGCTTTGGTAAATTAGTATAATTAAAACAGGAACTGGAAATATGTGCTTACATTTGGCATGTCATGTTCTTTGTTTTCAATTGTGCCAAGAAGTGTTGGTTGTAGAGCTATAGTCACTATTTTAGATAGTTTGTGGTATAAAGGTTTATGATTGTCCTGCCAAGGCATATAAAAGTATGGTCAATGTTCTCTGTGATTTGTGGGTACAAATATTTAGTTGTAGTCACTAGTTGCCATATTCATTAGTAGTGTCCTACATATGCACTCTTTTCAAAAGAAAATCTAAAAGCAGTTTTGTGATGTTACTTCCTCTATCTAAACCATAGTTACCTTGAAAATATTCACCTTCACATTTTGTTTTGTTTGGAGCTGTGTTCCACATGCATTTTGACTATTATTTTTTGTTTCTTCACTTGTTAAATTTTACATGTTTAACATTTTCTCTAATGCATCTTAGACCTGAATAAGTTGTTTGGATGGAAATCTGTGAGTCATTTCCTTAATTTGAGTGTATGCCCTATTATGATGGAAAACAGGAAATGCATATTTTACTTTATGATTTTAGCATCTTATGCCAAATTTTTCGGCCTTTTTTGAGATCTGTATCCATCTATTTGGTCTTTGTAATAATTTGTTTCTTACTATTTGGTAAACTATTTAATTTTCTTGGCCAACTTTTTTATACTGGTTATAATTAAATGCGTTGTGCTGTTTATTATACAAATTGCATTTTTTTCTTATTGATGTAATTACTAAAGCTACTTAAATTTATTTTGTCTATTTTGTTTTGGTATGATTTTTCTCATCATCTCAGAGACATGCAGCTGGCTCTCTAAAGTATGGTGATGATTCATAGTTGAAGATATATTTTGTATGGGCTCATTTGCTTGGGATTTATTAAACTTGAAGGTCTTCATTGAGATCAGGCAGCGTTTATCTTGCCTATTAGGTTTTACTTGCAAACTGTATGGTTTCAACTAGCTTATGGCAAGTGCCATTGAAATTTGAAGCCGTTGATTTTTGCTTACAAATGTTTTGGCCAAGCAATTTTTTGAGTATTTCTGTTATCTGATGTCAAGCTTTGCTTATATCTGTGTTGTTGATCTTTTCATCATGCTTTTGTCATGTAAACACGTCTTATGTATAAGACAGATTTTGACAAAAAATTGATATGGAAAGTGTTTAATGTTTTAACTTTTATAGTGCCTCTTGGAGAAAATATTCTGGAGATGGGTTTCTTATGATCCACATTCATTTTTTTTTTGCTCATCTTGCTAGATGCTAATTACCTACTTATTTTTGTGACAGGTATAAATAGCAAGAGTTTTTAATTGATCTTTGGTTTTTTACGTTTTCAGTTTGGTTGTAATTTATCTTCAAAACTGTACCTTGCTTCATATTGTATTGATAAACGGTTTAAGTGATTGCTTACATCTATTTTTTTTTAGATTAATTAGGTGGGGAAATCTAAAGTGCCCCATCTTTCCCCTGATAAATATATAAGAAACAGCACACTTATGGATAAGAAGCCATAATAGACAGAAATTACATAGAGAGGCAGAAACTGCCAAAACCCAACAAAAAATCCCATCACTCTTAAGGGCAGAAAAAAATAAACTGACCTAGCAGACTCCCATGAACCATACAACACTAGTGAGCCCAAATATAAACAGCAAAAAAACCAGAATATAAGAGCAACCTTATAGACCCGGGTCAAATAGGCCACCACCTGATCAAAAACCACCATCCTATGGCCAAGAGCAAAACAAGCAGCACGTTCCAGATAGCCACTGTACACAAACAACACAGATCCAGGCGAAAAACAGAAAACCAAAAAAACCACTAACACATGCCCCAATTCCCGACTCTAGAAGCCACAACACCACCCCAATCCATCGTTTCCTCTACTGGCATCACTTTAGGAGATGCCTCAGACCTAGCTGTTGGGTTCAATGAATTGATGTGAACCCCATGAATTGTTTTCCTTCTGCTTAGCTCTATGCACAAAATTTCCACAAAAAATGGTATATTATGGTATGGTCACTGGTAAATTGTAGGTGACCTTTGCTGAGTTAATATCAAGCCAAGCATTGTTTTTCCTATATCTGTGCGTTAGGCCTTTATCATTTGACCCTCTTCTAGCTATTCTGACACACCATCTGCATTATCCATCGCAGAGGGGAGCAACAACATACCCTCAAATTGGTTTGTGTTTTATTTCTTCAGTCATCGCAATATCTTGTTTGATCATCTATTAGTCTTAGCTTGTTTGCAGGTCTTGGTCTTATTTGGTTGGACTTGAAAGCCGTGATCTATCATTGCAAGCATTATTTGCACTATGAACAAGCCTCTCTCTATGTAGCAAATCACTCCCTACACTTTGGAACTTAACTAGGAACTTTATAGAGGTAAGCAAGATTATATTTAGAATGTTCTTATTAGAGAGAGAATCTCTACACTAGGCATTGTTCTTTGTTTTCAAATTTTAGTATTTTACAGTGGTGAAAGAAAATTTGAACTGGCCTAAAAATATAGAATAATTTAGATTCTGCAATGAATAAATTACAGGGCATTTTGGGTATGGTTGGATTGTCACTGACAAAGAAGGGTCAACTCACAATCCTCACGGATGAGATCATCATTTGACTCTAAATTAAAGGTGGATTGTCTTTATTTTTGTAGATTAAATATATGTATACTTTACTACTGTTTACAAATAAAGAGATGTAAATTTTCTAGAATGGCTTTTATAGTCCTCATCTCCTAATATGTTTTCTTTTCATGAAGGTGCATTGTTGTGTATTTTCTCTTAGCCATTGCCGCATTTTTCTTTTTGATTGCAAATGTGACAATGTAACACATGTTAGCTTCACATTTTAGTTTTCAAAATTTACGTTGGTATTGTGTCCAATACTTTCATTTCAGAATGTAAACATAAATGCTTGTAAAATTTTACTATGATCTAACAAATTTTTGTTCTTATGATCCAAGCTGTAGACATCTCCACCATACTGCAGAATTCGGAGCTGAGAATACTATTCTTCACAGATTGAAAGCATATGTTGATTATTGAAAATCTGAAATGAGTATACATATAACACACAGTCTTGTAATTACTATATGGCATTTTAGACTCTCAATATAGATTAAACTATCCCAAATATGATATTTAAAGATAAATCACATGCTGATCTCTAATTGGAACTACAGTGGTCTATGTCATTTTTGAAAGCCAGGTAATATGGCAACATCTTGGCCTAATAGGTATTCAGAATCATGGAAAGTCTTATCAATCATTGTAAGTTTACCTATCTTTAACAACATGAAATACTAAACCTGAATTGTTGGGTCTTTTAACTAGTTAAAAACTATCAGCAGTTGACCAAAAAACCAGCTTGCAATTTTGAATTGCAAAAAAATTACAATAGAACCAACACTGGCTCTATTGACACAAACAAACTGTTTAGTCCAAATAAAATAATTTATTATTTTCCTTCCACTTAGTACCCTCATCAGTTGTGGAAGGTATCTTCAACTTGCTAATAATATTATATATAGCAATGTAACATATACTTGATTTTTTTAGCTATTTAAAATATTTAAGGTTTCAATTTTACAGATTTGACATTTAGGTTGTGGTGGGACATTTTTTCCATATTATATTTCTTTTCAGTTTCATGTAGATTTTGCAATGTATATCAATTTAAATCTGAGCTCTTCATCGGATAAATTTATACAAATTTTGTGAGAAAAAAAGATTTTATGTTGAAATATTCATTGTGATTTTTGAATTGTTTTCAATTATTCATGTAAAAATGATGGGATTTTGAAGTAGTCTAAAAACAAGCCATGATAGGATGTAGGCAACGAAGTTGAAAAACTTAGGGCACATTTTTCTTGAGGCAACTTTTTTCTTCAAATTTAGTTTATTTTAATAAATGTGTGAATTTGGTAAACAGTCTATTAAGCTATCAAAGAATATCTTACTCTCAACTACTCCTGCTTCAACAACAAACATTATTCTTGTAAAACATTTTATCAGATAAAGCTATTCATCTATATATTAATGTGTTTTGTTTTGATCAATTGATATTAGTTATGAAACTAATGCTAATATTGAAGTGAATCCATGAAAGTGTTATATACTTGTTATTTTTATTAGTTTTTTTTCAATTGATCTAGTGGCTCACTTTGTTGGCAAGAGACACTATATGGATTCATGAATGTTGTCATTGATGGAAACAAAGGTTATCCCACACATCCGCAAGACATGATGAGTCTCTACTAGAAGTCAGATTGAAGAAATGTTATGATCCGGTAAGCAAGAACAGAGCAGTCAGCAAGGTCCGACAGTCAGGTCCGGATCTCTCAGAGGAAATATTTCAGTGAAGTGCGGATTTGGGGAAGTCAAGAGGAGTACCTTGACTAATAGGTTCCAAGGATTTAGCCTCCGGTGATGGAAGGGTGAAGAGATATGAGCACTTGAGTGTTGGGTTCCTGTTTGGCAGAGTAGACAGAGGAAGAACTGTACCGGCAGAGTGTCAGATCCTAATCCGAAAGAGATATTTCTAATGAATAAGTTCCTTGAGGTATCATTCATGATTGGCCAACATGATTGATCACTTAAACAAGCATCTCCTAGATCCGCATCACTTGGTAAGCAAGGATTCAACAGATAGATCGAAGCTTGGGCAAATATTGACTATTCTGGATGCCAACTAGAAAGGTAATGAAATCACTTATGCGGATATATATACAAGATGGATTTAGATGTGAAGGTGTGTGTGGTGTATTATGTAGTGCGAAGAAAAGAAAAAAAGCAGAGTGAAGACAGGAAGACATGTCTGGAATGTGAAAGTACAGCAGCATTAAAAGAGAGTAAGAATGAAGTGCAGCAGATCAGTTTATTGAGCCTAACCAGAACTGAACCTCAGCATGAGTAGATGCTTCTCATCAGTTCAAACATTGAGTTACTTTCCTTTCTTGTAGATAGTGAGTCTCTTGTAGGTAGTGAGCCTCTTGTGAGCAGTGTGCCCGGGCAGCGAGCCCTAATTGGCAAGTGCCATTTTTTCTATCTATTCTTCTAACAGAGAATAATATTTTGGGTTAATCACCCCATGGTTTTTCCCTTCACAGGGTTTCCACATCAAATCTTTGTGTCATGTGTATTGGTGTTATTTCCATTTCATAATTATGCTTTCTTATTTGATTTAATGTTGCACTAACTGTTAAGAAAGTTTAGAAAGTTGAAATATTAGGATAACTGATTCACCCCCCGCCCTCTCAGTTATCAACATTTGGTATTAGAGCCAAGTTCCTCTAAACAGAGCCTAACAGCTTGAGGAAGATCTGGAAATTCAAATGGATATGTATGGTTTGAGGGAACAACTTCAGTCTACCCTAGACAATCTTGAACATTCCAACTCTGAAGTTAATGAATTGAAGGAAAGACTTAAACAAGCTGATGATTTCATAAATGAATTAGAAGGGAAACTAAGCATCTCTATGAAGAAGAGAAAGGAACTAATTCAGCAATTAACAAGTCAAGGTGAAGCAAATGATACAAATGAAGACCTGAAGGAGAAACTAAGTTATGTGAAAAATTGTCAAAAGAGGTCATTATGGTAAGACATGAAATGGAATCAGGAGTTATGAAATTCACCCAGGAAATTGAAGAAAAAAGAAAGACTGAAGATGATCTAAGAAATCTCTCAAGGAGAAATCAGAGGACTGCCATAAGATGGATAGAATAATCAGACATCTTGAATCTAATCTTGAAGATGCTAGAGATAATGAAGAAAAACTTAAGGATCAAATTGACACTCTTAAAAGGGATCTTCAAATAGTAAATAAATACAAAGAGAAATTCAAAACAAGCTCTGCTCAACTTGAAGTTCTTCTTGAAAGCCAAAAGAGGGTAGATGACAAGCGTGGTTTAGGCTATGAGAAAGATGAAAGCTCCAGATCCGGTCAGAAGAATTTTGGAACAGGAAATCCAAGGGACAAGCCTAGAAGACCTCCGGTAAGGGAACCTAATGCTCAAAGATATCCATCCTTCAATGGATACTACCACAACTGCAATAACTTTGGTCACAAAACTAATCAATGTAGAAAGAAAATGAATCAAACCAATTCATCCTTCTCCAGACAGTGCTTCAACTAAAAAAGGTATGGTCACAAATCTCATGAATGTAGAAATATGCAAATGAACAATTCATTCAATGATAGATGCTTTGCATGCAATAGAGTTGGTCATATGGCTAATCAATGTAGATCAAGAGTATATCAGTCAAATATGCAAAGAAATGTTGTCTGCTACAATTGCAATAGATCTGGTCATACTGCCAAATTTTGCAAAAGTAGGAATCAGGACAAAAAGGGTTTGGTACACCATAATCAGAATTAAGACAAAGGAAAAGGAAAAGTGAATGTGGATGAAGTTAAAGGTGAGATGAACAAGATTTGGGTAAAGAGAAGTATAGAGAATGTAGGGGATGGGTCCGCACCAGAATCTAGTGTTGATATTCCTTCCAAAAATTAAAAAGTGAGCTCTGGCTCAGGGGGAGACACAAGGAAAAACATTTTGCCCTATCCAATCAATTGGTGCCTGTAATCAGCACATGAAAGGCTGTGGATCAAAGGGCTTTCAAAGAAATACCTAGATAAGCCATGGTAAAGATTTGAAAAGATCTGCATGAAGATTTAAAGAGTCTAATCCCTTCAGATAGATCCAGTTTAACAGACTTCTGGTAAAAGCAGGCTTCTTACAAGTTTGGTCTAGTGTGATTCTAAAATTGAGACATCTTGATCTGCAGATAAATCAAATGGTTAAGGAAAGTAAGAAAGCTCGTTGTTATTCACCAAGGATAACTCTAAACATATTACAGTGATCCAGAAAGAGATCTATTTTAGAAGAACAGAGCAACTGGAATAACTTAAGTTGCACATTTATTGCAGTATGAATTTAGGGCTTTTCTTGCAAATAAAAGGGCTCATGTGCTCATCATTTGCACATTTGCATTTGAAAAGAAAGAAAGGAGAGCTCTGTAACAAATTGCTTCAAACTTCTCAAAGACCAACCATTGGAGTTGATTTAATCAGCAAATCACTCAAGTTCACTCCGTAAACCCTACAAGCGCAAAAGGTATTTTCTGTTATCAAATATCTCTTTGTAAAATCCTTGAATGATGGGTACTCCGAATATAGTGAAGATCACTGATAGGCCTCGCCCCAAATTCAAGAAACATCCCTACAAATATTTGGAAATAGATCCCCTAGGAGCATTTTCCAGTGTACCACATGGTGTATTGCACACAGAAGATATTAGGGTTTACATTCACGCAAACATTGAAGAATTTGGTGAGTTCAAATTGAGGGATATCTTCCACAAACAACTAATAGATGATTCTTTTGAGCTCAAACCCTAATTCAAGGCCCTCCGGGACAAGCACTTTGCACAATGCATACATTTCCCCTATTTTGTTGAGGATGAATGGGTCAGGTATATTTTGAGCAGGATACATGACAATTTCATATGGTTAAATGGACCATTGAAGATCACAAAAGATGCCATTAGGGCAGTTACTAGATTACACTCATCCGATGGGATTCCTATTCTTAAATCTGTCAAGAATCAAACTATGAGTGAGGCTACCAGATCAAAGTTTGACAAAAGAGCAATGACAGTAGATGACATCACTGATCTAGATGTCAAGTTTGCCTCCATGATCATTGGATACAAGATATATCATTCTAGTAGGGAGAATTCAGTACTTGGAGCTGCCATCTACACTACTTATGAAATGTTAAGAAAGAATGCAGACTACAATCTTTGTTAGCTCCTTTTAAACCAACTCATGGAGAATCTGTAGAAAATAAAGAAAGATAAAAAGAATTCATTTAAGTATGGTGGGTTAATATTGTGTTTATTCTTCTACTTTATGAATGAGCTACCCGGATCCAGTGGATGGGTATGGCAGAATGACAGACCAGTTGCCATACAAATCAGGGATTATTTGCATGGACTTGGTGATGACAAAGCACAAAACATAGCCCTCTAGGGTTTCTTCAAAAACTTTTAGAAAATGATGCAAGCTAGAGAGAGAATTCCCCAATCTCTAGTTGAGAAATACAAAGACACAGTATGCTTTATGGTAGAGACTGATCAGTGTTTAATGGAGGCAGTAGAACCAAGAATAGTGTGGATCATGCCAATGGGGTATGAGGTGGATGAGAAAATCACAGAACTGAATGTTCAGCACATGCTAAGTGTTCAGCACATGCTAAGTCAACCAAGGGATCCCAAGGTAGAAATGTTTGGAATCTTTGAAGAACTGAGTGTGAAGATCCATGTTGAGTTAAGGCAATCGGAGATGAAGAGAAATGTAAGAAAAGAAGTAGAGAATATTGCCAAAGACTTTGGCATCTCAAAAGAGGCACTTGCTACCAATAGAGAAAAGATGGAAATGGCAGAGAAAGAAAAGGAAGAGGTAGAAAAGGAAAGTGCTCCGGTAGAATCTTCCACCTAGACCAGATCATCAAAGAAATATGCACCTGCCACTGCTAAAAGCTCAAGGGCATCAAAATCGGAAGCAAGATCATTTGGCAAAGGAGAGAAGAGAACTAAGACAAAAGCCACAAGATCTTATGCTAGTCAAGAAGATGAAGTGGAGATTGAATCTGATGAAGAAGTTAAGAAAATGAAGAAACAGAAGAAAACATCTGGTGAACGCTCTACTGGTCAAGGTGAAGAAGAAAAGGTAGAGGAATTTGTTGAAAAACCCACTCTTCGCATTGATGACATCATCAAATCAGTTGCAGTGCATGGAAATCTTTAGCCAATGGTTGAATTATATGATGATTATGGTGAAGCTGATTAGAAGATATTGCAAGATGCTACAGTCAGGTATCTAAACATCTACAACAAAGCATTCATTGAAATTATATCTCTAATCCCCAAAAGCTTAGAGAAGGAACTTGAAATAAGGAAGAACAATGCCCAAGCCAAAGATCTAGAAATTTGGGAGTAGATAGCTATTCAGCTCTATACTTCAATCACTCAGAAACAAATGAATATGATCTTCAAAAATTGCGAGGATGAGTTCCAGAGCAAAGCTAGAATGAATCAGCTCATGCTTGGAGAAACTGATAAAGTAGCAAATGAAACAAAAGAGATCCTCCTGAATGTCTTCAAAAGATTCAATCTTCTGGTTATAGAGGACTTAGGTGTTAATCCCTTGGCCACAAGTGTTGAAGAAGGATCCACTGAGGCAATGATGGAAGAGGTAGTGGACACCAGTGAAGATAAGGGCTTAGAATCCTCTGCTCCGGAAGAGGTGGCCCATGAACAAATAATCACTCCTTCGGTTTCCCCTACTGACTCCAAATCCAAAGGAGAAGAAATAATAGAGGAGAAAGAAAAAGAAGTGAAGGAAAAAGAAGATGACAGCTCCAAGACTGTAGAAGAAAAGAAGAATTTGTCTCTGGCAAGAGACACTGCAGAAATTGTCAAAGAATTCCTAAACAAAGAGACAATGGAGATTGATGAACTGGAACTTCTACAAGGACCATTTGATTTTGATTCTCTTTCTCTAGTACAAACAATGAAGATAGCTTCACTTGCTAATGCAAAGGCCAAAGAAAAACTCCTGAAGTCTCACATGGAAGACTGTGAGCTTATAGAAGGTACATCTGGTGTGCTTGAAAAGATCAAGTCATCTTTTCAGAAGGATCCCTTAGCCTCCTTATCTGGTAATCTCAAATCTCTAATCAATAGTGTTAGCACACATTTTGATTCCCTAGAGAAGTCAGCAGAAGATAAGGTTTGAAAGGAATTCTTGGCAAAAAGATTATTAGAGGTACAAGGGCTAATAACTAATGATAAGAGGAATATGAATATTGGGATAAAAAGCTTAGAAAATGCCCTTAACGATGCTGGGGAAATATACAAATTTTGTTTATCATGGTCCAAAGTAACATTGGATATTGAGAAGAGAGTGAAAGAATAAGAGGACAAACTAACAAATCTATCTAAGAATTTTGATCCTCTCTCATCTTCCATAATAAATCAAGAATGTCAGACTATTGCAGTCTTGAATGAAATCAAGAAGCTTGAGAAGGAAAAAAAATAGAATAAGTAGGTTGGGTGAAATTAGAGGGATAATTATCCCTAAGTTAGAGGCCATGCATGAGGCCATAAAAGAAGCTCAGACCATAGCCCGAACCAATGATCTGACAGATCTAAAAAGGGCAGACGCATTTGCATTCATGTTGAGTGGTCACATCTCAATTTTGGACAGGATGAAGTAAAGTTGGGCAACAGAATTTGTCCAATTGAAGACAACTTTTGCAGACATACTTCAGTATACGTAAGTATGCTATATGTATATACTTATGCGGCTAAGTATAGGTGAAATTTTGAAAAATTTTGATGTGCGGACCCTACCCTTTGCCATTGATGTCAAAGGGAGAGTGATGAATAGTGAAAAATGAGGAATCTAGCTAAGGGGGAGCTCTAGAAAATGTACATAGAGATAGAGCATTAGCCAAGGGGGAGTATAGTGTGACACTTAGTCATTTTTCACTAAGTGTTGCCATCAATGCCAAAGGGGGAGATTGTTGGCAAGAGACACTATATGGATTCGTGAATGTTTTCATTGATGGCAAAAAAGGTTATCCCACACATCTGTAAGACATGATGAGTCTCTACCGAAGGTCAGATTGAAGAAATGTTATGATTCGATAAGCAAGAACAGAGCAGTCAGCAAGGTCCGACAGTCAGGTCCAGATCTCTCAGAGGAAGTATTTCAGTGAAGTGCAGATTTGGGGAATTCAAGAGGAGTACCTTGACTAATAGGTTCCAAGGATTTAGCCTCAGGTGATGGAAGGGTGAAGAGATATGAGCACTTGAGTGTTGGGTTCCTCTTTGGCAGAGTAGATAGAGGAAGAACTGTATCAGCAGAGTGTCAGATCCTAATCCAGAAGAGATATTGCTAATGAATAAGTTTCTTGAGGTATCATTCATGATTGGCCGACATGATCGATGACTTATACAAGCATCTCCTAGATCCGCATCACTTGGTAAGCAAGGATCCAGCTGACAGATCAAAGCTTGGGAAAATATTGACTATTCCGGATGCCGACTAGAAAGGCGATGAAATCACTTATGGAGATAGATGTACAAGATGGATTTAGATGTGAAGGTGTGTGTGGTGTATTATGTGGTGCAAAGAAAAGTAGAGTGAAGATAGGAAGACAGGTCTAGAATGTGAAAGTATAGCTGCATTAAAAGAGAGTAAGAATGAAGTGCAGCAGATCAGTTTATTGAGCCTAACCGAAACTGAACCTCAGCATGAGTAGATGCTTCTCATCAGTTCAAACATTGAGTTACTTTCCCTTCTTGTAGATAATGAGTCTCTTATAGGCAGTGAGCCTCTTGTGAGCAGTGTGCTCAGGCAGTGAGCCCTAATTGGCAAGTGCCATTTTGTTCTATCTATTCTTCTAATAGAGAATAATATTTTGGGTTAATCACCCCGTGGTTTTTCCCTTAATAGGGTTTCCACGTCAAAATCTTTGTGTCATGTGTATTGGTGTTATTTCCATTTCATGATTATGCTTGCTTATTTGATTTAATGTTGCACTAACTGTTAAGAAAGTTTAGAAAGTTGAAATATTAGGATAACTGATTCACCCCCCCTCCCTCTCAATTATCAACACACTTACCATTTTCTTTTTCCAAGAGATTACGAACTTTAATGATAGTATTAAAGTAGAATTGAAAATTTTAACTTTTGCACAGCTCCTTTCCTTCTTTCTTCTATATTCAGGCAATGATAATTCATTTGTCAATTGGTTTGTGAACATTAATATTCAAAATTTACATAAATGCAAATTGTGTTTGGATATTAGTCTTTCTTCTTGACTCACCATTTAGTATTGCTAAACCTCCTATTTCATCAATTTCGTATTTAGATAACTATAGTCCATTTGTCAATTGGTTTGTTAAGATTAATATTCAAAATTTACATAAATGCAAATTGTGTTTGGATATTAGTCTCCATTCTTGATTCGCCCTTTAGTACTGCTAAACCTCCTCCATTCATTTTCCTTATATCTCATATATCCCATTCAGCATGATCAGCAGAAACTTAAAACAAATGATAATTTTAGTGTTATTGATCAGTTGCGCATAATCTCAACAACAAATGTAAGCAACTAGAATTTAAAACTATATCATTTCCTTTGCACACATCTGTTTTCCCACCATATTCTTCTCACGCTTTGTGTTGGCAGTATTTAGCAGGGACTTCTGCTGTCGTGTAGATCTTGTCTTAAAATTGTGATTGACTGATAGACTAAAATTAATATTAAATTATTTTTATAAATATTTGAGGTCATATAATATTATAAGTATTCAAATTAAAATGTATATGATTTATAGTCAAACACATATGATTTCAGATAATAAAAATATTTGATCAAAAATATTTTACTTTAATTATTTATAATATTGTATTCAGAAAGGAAATTTGTTTTGATTAATACTCAAAATAGCCTATCTTAGATTATGTTAATGGATATAAGTTTGATTCAACTTTACTCATAAGGTAATTTTATTGCTTTGTGTTTTAGGCCTATTTTATGTTTAATTTATATGCCTTTGCTTATGTTTTAAGCAACTACATTAAAAACAAAAAAAATGTCATATAGTGAGTAGTCCCTATCATTGTACAATGTTCAAAAGTAGATCTAATAGTAAGCGTTGCTAATAGTTAGCTTATGTTGTTACAACATGTTTGACAATTTGCCTACAAATATTTCTTTTGAAAACCCTTGCCACAAAAAGGATAGTGCACATTCACACCATTTGCTAGTTCTTACTGTTTAACAAAGTCCAACAAATATGTTATAAGTGCCAAAAACTCACATGTCAATGATGGGGTAAAACATAGTTATTAAGTAGTTTGTAGTATAATTAGATAGTTGAAGCACAAAATGTCTATTTTGGACAAGTTTGGTTGAGTTGTGGATCTATAATATAAGTTAACTTTGTCTGCAGCCATTGCATATTTAAGATACTAAATACCATATCTTAATTAAAGTAATGCTTCACATTCATACACCCTTCTTACATTGCTACAACGTACATGCTAAACTAGTTATGTCTATCTCACTCATGAACCAAGTGAACTTGTTTCAAAAGAATACATGTGGAATAATACCTTACAAATAGACTATTTTATACATGATTTGTAGAATCTAATATTTTAGGTGGAAGAGATTCTAGAGAAGCATGCTTTAGGTTAGCCAATGTACGATGAACTTGTCTCATTTAAGAAGCCGCCATCATATGTGAAAAAAATATTGGGTTGCCCATTCTACTATGTATTTGCATCTTGAGTACATAAGAAAAACACAATATAAATTTGAGGTTCAAAATCCAATGACATTACTTTCCTTTGTGTTAACATTGTTTCCATTATTTGTCTACTTAATTTAATTCCAAAATAAAAAATAATAATAATAGAAATTTGAGGCAACAAATCTCACTTACTCTAATTGTTAATATCTATGTGTGAGACAGCACTATTGCTAACTTCCACTAACTCATTAGCATAATATGTGACCTAATTTCCCTTCCATTGCTATTAACCACCATTGGAGAAGGGAGCTCATTTTTTCTTTGGAAACAACTGGATTAAACAGATATCGGCATCTCTACTCTTTTATGAACAAGTAGATTACAACATGATAAATAAGCATACATTTAAACTAGAAGTCATCCTTTAATTATTGACTACCATTGGTGAAGGGAGCTGTTTTAAGTTTATGCATGTTTGAACACAATTGTACACATATGGCCACAAATGCCACTATCATTCTTAAATATCATCCACTTCAACAGTCAAAAGTTAATTTTGACCAACAAAAATAAGACAAATATTTACCACTTTTTATTGTGAATGAGGTGTAAAATTGCTATTGATTGTATAATCATTGAAGAGAATGATATTTAAGTAGAGTGGCTACAAATATTATATTAAAATTTTTCATTAAGAGAAAAAATGGAAAAGAAAATCAGTTCAGAACCTTTTGACTGGTATAGAGAAGAGCATCATGTGGTCGATTGGTTTCTGCGCTTCATAAAGATCGATTACAGTAAAAGATTGAAGTTTTTGTGTACAAAAATCAATCTTGATAAGATTCTAATTGATAAGGTCGTCAGACGCCATAATAATGATTCATCTCTTTTGGAGTGAAGTCTGTATATAGAGATCAATTTTTTTGGCTGATGGAAATGAGATCAGACTTTTGGTCGAGAATAAAAATCTAAAGATATGATTCCTTATAAAGTTCTAATAATTCTGGGCAGCGACAAAAAAAACCCGCCAAAATAAGACGTGTTCGACTTTAAAAAGTGGGTCCGGATATTAATGGATGAAAAGCGAAGGAAAATGAGATTTTTCAACGTAATTTGGCGTTTCTAGGAGGGAACTCTGATTTCCCACAGCCACGTGAGAAAGGGATGGGCGAGAGTGAAGCAGTAGCTCTTTTATATACAGACTTCCCTCCCCAGCAGAGTGAAGCACCAGTCTGCCTTTCTGCGTTTGCGTAGTAATGGATCCAAATATGAGTGTTTCTACAATAGGACATACAATTGTATTGCTTGCTGTGTTGCTGTCCGCTGTATTGGGATGGGCGAGAAAAAACAAGGGGAGATTGCCTTTGCCAGGACCATCAGTTGCGAACGCTTCCTCACCGTAGTCTGCAGCGGTTGGCCCAATAATGATGGTGAAGCTCGGTTCCGTTCCCGTCGTTGTTGCGTCTTCTTCTCAGGCGGCGAAACAGTTTCTAAAAACCCATGACTTGATTTTTGCCAGCAGGCCGTCTTCTACGGTTGGAAAATACTTGTTTTACAATCACCACGACATCGCGTTTTCTCCGTACGGGGCTTATTGGCGAAACATTAGAAAAATATGCGTGTTGGAGCTGTTGACTGCCAAGAGAGTCGAATCGTTCAATGGGTTGCGATAGGAAGAAACGCAGGCAATGGTCCGATCAATCTGGGAGAAGAGCGAGAAGGGCAGAATGGGCGTGGATGTGACCCACAGTGTTGCCTGCTACACCTCCGACTTGATGTGGCGAATATTGACGGGCAGGACAAATGTAATAGGTGATCCAAATGGATCATAGACAATTTCAAGAATTCAAGATCTTCATTTGACTCAATCGTAAAAATCTAGCACCTTGGTGAATAATTTTCTTACATATGTCATGCAACACATCTCCATTATTAGATTTTGAGCTAAGTATCATATTTAATTTCTTTACTTTTTCCATTTAATTTTAGGAATTTCAATTATCAATTCCAACTTATTTATCCAGGTTAATTGTGTGCTTAATTGAATGCATTTTATTAATTCTCCTAAATGAATTGTATGCAGAAAATTTATTTTCTTAACACTTTTATTTGATGGTTGTGTTAGTGTATGATCAAAAAGTGTATTGTAGACCAAAATATTAGCACAAATTAGATAATTAATTAGGCAAGGCATTCCTATAAAATTCATAATTTGAAAAGATTTAACTTGAATATTTTAGTTGGATGAAAAGGGCAATGCTATGTAAAAAATGTTAAAGTATGTGTTATTAAGCATATCTTTTGACAACTTAAAATACATAGTTTTATTTTTTAATTCTTTTTAAAAACTGGAAGTGTGATTTCCATTTGTGAAAGGTGGGTACTAATTTTTATTATATATTTTCATGTAGATGTTGCATTACTTTGTATTGATTATATATTTTTATTTATATGATTTAATCTGTCCATGTGTATATAGGATATGTTCCTTGCATCAATAGAGATATCAGCAACTACATTAGAATGGGCAATGAGTGAGTTATTGAGAAACCCACATGTGATGAAGAAATTACAAGAAGAAATTGATTTTGTAGTGAATAAATATGAGAAGATAATGATTTATCATATTGTGAGAATGGAATACTTTCAATGTGCAGTGAAAGAGACATTACAATTATATCCAACCCCCTTGCTCAACCCCCATGAATCTACAGGATGGAATTCATCATGATTAATTGATACCAAAGAAAATAACACTTATCATTAATGCTTGGGCAATAGGAAGAGATCCAAGAGTATGGAAAGATCCCTTAGAATTTAAGCCTGAGAGATTTGTGGGTAAAAATTTTGATTCAATAAGAGATCTAGAATTAATGATTATTCCTTTTAGTGTAGGAAGGAGAGGTTTCCTTGGTGCTTCCATGGCCATTGCCAATATTGAGATTGCATTTGCACACCTCATTCACTACTTCAATTGGAGAAGTGAAGGAGAGTTTGACATGAAAGAATCTTTTGGAATCACCATCCCTAGAAAAGTTCATCTCTTTGCTATTCCAACTTGGAGGTTAACAATGAATGCACCTTCTTGCCTCAAAATTTAATTACTATAAAAATTGTTCACGGTATTTTCACTTGAATTATGTAAAACATGACCATTATATAAATAAATATTCTTGTCATTATGAGATGAATACAAACTATAAATGTATTTCAATATTGTTGATTTCATCATTTCTTTATTACTTCATCTCTATACCTATTTTACCTAATATATTATGGTTCAAAACATAATAAATTATCTCTTTTATAATTTGTTTATAGGTAAATTTTGTGTGTTATTTGTTCCTTTGTGAATTTATATTTCTTGTCACTATTTAGGTCGGTCATCAAGTGATTGATATTCATATATGTTGAAGATTATTGTAAATTGAATATACTGTTTTAATTACAATAATTATAATTAGCATGTATCATTGAAAACTTAATAATTTCTAAATATATTGTGGGTTTTATATGTAGGCTATTTTGGATTGTTGTCTCATCCTTTATAATCTAGAATTTGTATTTTCCCTCCAATGTTAAATTATAGGAAAGTTATTTATTTAAATAGTAGCTTAGTTCTCCAATATGGAAATGAACATTATAAATACTTACACACAATTCATGCAAGTTTTAAATGCGAAAATAGAACTAGATAGTGTAGAAGAGCCGATAAATTTGTCTTATTTTTAAGTTAAATAGCTAAATAATACTTATAACACTTTTCTTCTTCTCTCATTTGAAATCCACCTTAAGGTGAATTGGTTGTTAGTATATATTATTTAAATATGCCTATGAATTCAATATAAATGATAACAACCCATTACTCTTTTTTTATTTATAAATTAATAGTTTCTTTGTCTCTTATTTGAAATCTACCTTGTCATAAAGTAAAATTGTCATTAATATATTTTCTTAAGAAAAAATATATATTAATCAAATAAGGCCATATAGATCATTATTACAAGAGAAATAAAAGAATTAAATTGTTACAAGTATTGCCTTTTTCACATTCAACTAGCTAATTTCTAAACTAGATATATTTTCATAAGAGACATTTTCATTTCAAATGACTAACGCATACAATTTCCAACAATTCTTTTAAACCTTTTAATTTATTTTCAAAAATGTGATTAAATATGTTTCCATAGCACCTTATTCTTAGGCAAATATAAATTAAAATCTATAAAATTCTTTGTTACTTAGTAACATTTTAGTTATTCCACAAACACCTTGTAAGCATTACTAATACTAAAAAAATGAAAACAAAAGAAGAGATAAGTAGCCTACATAAAACAATTCTATGGTTCTTATGAGTTTTTAGAACATAAGAATCCAAAATTGACACCAATTCAGATAAGAGATTCATAGGGATACATAGCTCACATATTGGAACTCTTGGTTGAGTGAAACTGGGAATTCAAACATAGATTATTTACCCATGCTAATCATGTCTAGATTAATCACAATTGGGGAACTTATTCATACACACTCAATTAATCATCAAGCATATTTGCATAGTACAATGATAGCCAAAGCACAACATATAAATAGCTAACATAATACAATGAATAAGACAATAACAAATAACTACATTTTACTGAAAATAATTTATGACTAACATGATCTAGATGTCAAAGATATGAAATCTATAACCTAAAATGTTGAACTAAATAATATAATCATAATCACATATAAATTGAAATAGTGAAGCTAGAACACTAGTAATGTTTAAACATATAAACTCACAACATATGCAACCAACATACATAATAAAATATCTTGATGGAAACACAAAACATCATTAGTAAATATGGTATCTATGGGTGAGTGTGAGATCACGATAGGCCAAATAGTGACAATGGACAAAAAAAAACTTGTTGGATGAAAAGGTGATCACATTTAGAGTTATATTTAAATTTGGATGGGAAAAGTTTTACTATTTATAGCTCAAATATAGATTGCCTAAAAAAATTCCTTGGGATTATCTTAAATTTAGGCAAGTGGGAGTCCTAAAACTTTCTAAGGAAACTTGCAAAACAACCCATTTAGTGTTATCTTGAAAATTTCCTTGATGTTGATAGATTTTTTTGTAAATAAATTTAATAAAACAAAAAGGGTTTATATATGAAACTGGCATGATTCTAATAATATAATATATTGCTTGTTATAATTTTAATAGGTTATTATTACTAATTTTCTACATACACTATGTTTAATTTTATGATGCATATACATATTGAAAAACATTCATAACTTTCAAACTACTTATCCTTATTCAAATCCAAAAGATGCATCACATTTATGATTTATTTGCTATGGGTTAAAGAAAATAAGTTTGTAATTTCATATTTTTTGATGAATTTAGGTTGGTTGGAAAATTATTTTTTAATATTTAAATTGAAAAGTCACAATAAATAATTCATAGATAATTATTTATTTTAAAAAAAATTCAAAAAATGTGTCACATATACTCATGTGTCCTTTACTTAAATCCAATGCTTGGAGAAAAAAAACTTTCTTTTACATATGCTTAGGTTGGCCAATGATGCCTACGTTTTACATTTTTCTAAAAATATTAGTAGTGCCTCATTGAAATATTCAATTTTCACCTATCATTTTTAAAAGAATTAGTATCTCATTAACTATATTCAATTTCCTAGAAATTTTATTACTACTGTATTTTTAGATTGTGTCAATAAATTTTTGAATATTTGACATGAGGCTAAACATAGGTCTATTTTTAACATTTTCATTACTACTTAGGCATATTGTTTGGCCCATGATGATCCTACACTACCCCTGTATCAAAATAGAAAAAAATAACAAGATAGGGCACATAAACTTATGGGACATACATTCCCTTCCTATAAAAATCCTATAAGCCTACAGAAGGGTGTGGATAGGGAACCCTCAACTACTTTGCATCCTCCCAAGTAGTTTGTGTCTCATCATAGAAATCCCACTAGACCCTTACCTAATCTAGGTCTTGTCCTCAAAGGCTTAGCCTCTAATGCTATACTAAAGAATAGACTCAAAATAGATTCACCTACCCTCCTCAACTTGCAAGGAACCCCTATCAAGATCATTTATCACATCCAAAATATATGACCTCAAGTTAGAACATGGAAAACATCATGGATGCAAGAAAGACTAGGTGAAAAGGCAAGTTGATTAGTAATAGGATGAATCCTCTCCTATAAGGGATTAGTCTCTTATGAAGTAGCACTGGCAAAAATACTTGATCTTGAAATGAAAAATGTCAATCTAATCCCTTGGCATTGGCATGTTTATTCTGTCACTCTTAAGTAACTAAAAACTAATCCCTAATTCAAATAACCTGTTGCTCCATATCCTAAAGCATCTTTGGACCACTAGAAACTCAATCCTCTATCCTATCCCTTCTTAGTAGAGTTTGACAAGAATAATCATATAAATCCTAATATAGCACCATTCTAAGAGAACTATGATAACCGTTACACAAAAAATCAACAAGGTGCAAATAGTCCATGGACTATTGATCCATAACAAACATGTGGAGCATATCCTCTAACACTTGATTCATTATATCTATTTGACCATTTGTCTCTAGGTTTTGTGCTTTTTTGCAACATAGGAATTCAAAATAAACACTGATTCAACTCAAGAATTCACATGGCTACATAGGGCACATCTTACAACTTACAATCATGTGTGATGGGGAAATCAAACATAACTCATTTACCTAAGCTAATCATCTCTAGATTAAGCACTATTAGGGAATCTATTCTTGAACATTTAATTAAATAACCAACATGATATAATCCATAAAGAAATATTAAATAACTATGTCTAACTAAAAATTATCTATGAATAGCATGATTTAGATACAAAGATGCAAAATCAATTATCCATAATGTTGAACTAGATAATATAAATATAACCACATATAAGCTAAAATAGTGAAGCTGAAACATTGCAAAAGTTCAAACATATAAAATCATAAAATATGCATTCAAAATACATACTTAACCATCTAGATGGAAAAGGAAAACATCATTGGAAAATATAGTATTAGCATCAAAATAGAAGCAGATGGAAAGATAAGGAATATACACTTATGGAACTTACACGTTAAATGCTTTAAGAAGTAAATACAAATTATATAGTTAAAACACTACACAATAGACAATAGAAAAGATATACTAGCAAGACTACTTGTTGACAAGCTAGAAATTAAGTTATAATCAACTTGTATCCACCAACTAATACAAAATTGATACCCATAATAATTAATACTATTGACCAAGCATTAGTTGAGATACACTTCAATGAAAATTTACCAGTTTTTTGTGACCTCAATATCACTATGAATGAATACAATACAAATTTAAAAAATATTAAAAACATTCCTCAATAACAACAATATATATATTTCCTATTCAACAACAATAGCCCTTTATCAAGATCACTTATTGACCATGCTTGGTCAAATAACAATAAAACAAATATCAAATATTCAAAATGGACACATATTATAGTGACCACGACACCATGTATCTTTTATTTGTTATTTCAAACACAAAACAAAATATTGGCATAATAAATATATGTTAGAAATGAATACAAACTACTAAAATATCAAAATCTAAAATAAACTGTAAATCTCAAATTTGTTCTGCAAAATGGCAATGGAAACATGGTGCAGGAGCACCTTGACAGGTTTAAGCCTCCATGAGGCAATTTTGGTTTCCTAGTTAAAGCTTAGTGATTTGATCATGAAATAAGGTCCTAGACCATTTTTAAATTCGCATAAGTTGGTTTTAAGTCCTAGAAGATCGATTTGAGTCCATTTTGCAAATTTTGTAAAAGTTGTCTAAAAAATGCAAAAGTTGTCATATTGTCAAATTGCAAAAATACAAGAAATAGAATGTGAAGGGTCAAGGGCATGTAGAAGTTGAAGAGTTGGTTAGAAATGGTTGGAGCATGTTGTAGAAGGCATAAATAAAATTTCTTTAGCATCATCATCATCATCATCATTCTTAGAATTAATGTCAGCAAGATGACTAAGACGAGAATGAAAGATGTACTAGTATACATCTGAATAATACTTTCACCTTATTTCATCTTCAAGAAAAAGATATTTTTCTTGATTCACATGTTGGTGCTTCATTCTTGTGAGCCAAATAAAGAACTGAGAACATACCATATATTTTTTTATATTTCTGTAAGATAAATATGATACATATATGCATTAGATCATCTACAACCAATCAAGATTAGTGCTTTGTAATCTTTTGTTACCCATTTATAACTTCATCTTCATCTTGTAGTTTTTTTTTATGATTCCACTGATAATATCCCAAAGGTCATTTTCAATTAAAATCAACTGCACCTTAATTTTTAATGTATGAAAGTCATGCCCCTCAAACATAGCAATAGCATATGATTTCTCCATTACAAAAAATAAATTTTTAAATAAAACACTTCATACACCTTTCTTGAATCTTTGACACACATAAAAAACACTTATCAACTATTCACATTTTTCGTGCCCTAATAGATTATGTATCTTATACCACTACATTTAGAAAATGGGAAACACATTTAGAATGCAATAAAAACATTTCTTAAACTTTTACACCAACACTATCACTCCAATAAGAACATTTTTAGTATTCACCCAAAAAAAAAATTTATCTACAACCATATCCTTTGAAAAAAAATGTACTATCTATAAAAAATCACATTTTACTCATACTCTACACTCCCTTTTCACTTTTGTTGGTGTTGTGCATGATTCATATAATTCTTCACTAGTTACATTCTTCTTTACTCCCTCACTATGCATGTATGAAGTTGTTGTTGCCTCTCCCCTTATGTATTTACTTGCTACTCTCATCCACTATATATGACCTAATGCTAGCCATGTGGGTTTTTAGGATTTTCTTGTAATGGATAGTCCTAAATGGCAACTACCAATTTCTACCCCACAACAATTCCTTTCAACTTCAAGTACAATAATTTGTGCTTGTTTTGGTGCATCAAATTCATATCCAAGATAGTTATTTCCCATGATTGAGAAGAGGTTTCCCCAACATGCTTCTATTAGGCCAATTGATTTGAACCGTTGACTCTAATACTAGGATGAAAAAATTTATAGACAAAAATATTGAGAATTAAACCATTGTTGCATAGATAACACAAAAATATATAAATATAATATTATTTTTTTCAAGGTCATTAGAATGTATTATGCAAATGATTATAAAGCATTGTATTGCCTCATAACTTACTCAAACCATTCTAAACTACCTTATGGGAAACTACCTCCTAACTAATTAGACATTTTTGTACTAACATAAATAACTAAGGTAACTTTATTACAAAATATAAACCTTAATTTTCCAACAATTTACTCTTATAATTACAATAATTATCAAATAATTATTCAATAACTATTTTTTGAAAAAATATTTATTAAATACCACAATTTATTAAAAACAAATGATTCAATTGAACCTAGGATCCCGGTCTAGAAGAAAGGGAAATGCACTAAATTTGATTCCTCTAGTTCAGTTGAGGATAGCTATGGGGAGTTCATCTTACTAGTAGGTTAGATAGGGAGGATATCTCTATTTATGTGTCTGATGATCAAAGGCAGAAAGATCCTTACTACATGGATTCTGGGGATGTTGAGGAGGTAAAAAAGGTTAAAAACAAGGCTAAAGCCAAAGTATGGGGGAGCTAGTGGTTGGGGCTAACCCTTGATTCCCCATCCCATGCCTTCACCCATATAGTGAAAATTAGGTTAACCACTACAATAATAGCACTTTGGAAGGAGCTATAAGTGTAATTAACCAACTGGTAGATTAGTCACTGGGGATTATGTAGGAAATAAAGGTTCACCATCAACTCTCAAAATGTTTTCTCATGGAGATTAACAAATTGAATATTAAAATCACTACCCTATTGTAGAAATATGATAGGAAAATCCTAGTCTTGGAGTATGAGGACAAGTTAACCCTCAAGTGTTTGAATGCCATGTAGGAAACTTTCACTCTTAACATGGAGAAGGATAAATTGAATGCCAAAATGTAGTTTCTTGAGGAGGCAGTTAAGGAGATAAAAATATGCTTAAAAAATAGGGAATCTTTGAAATAGGGGACTAGGGATATCAGTCTTGTGATGTAAAAGAGCAAAAGATACAACACCTATGGTAGTACTAGCAAAGGTGTGAGTGGAAAAAATAGTGACATCTCTGAGGAAGGATTCCTCATGTGGATCTTGAAGCAATGGAAATGTTTCACAATCTATAGGCCTTTGGGATCTTCGTTGATATGGCCCTCTATTTGTGTTTTTCTATTGTCTTAGTGGCTAGTTTTTTCTCTATTTTTCTATTGGGTAGCTCTTTGTGGCCCTCGTTACAGTTTGTTGGTTGTGTTTTGGCTATATTTTTGTTGATGTAAAGGGTTTATGGCCTCTTCAAACTACCTTATCCTAATCAAAACAAGTGATTCAATTGATATTTTACTTTAATCAAATTTGTTTAGAAAGAAAATGCAAACTTTTTTTATTTAAAATTATTAGAGTTCAATAAGTGAGTGACAAAAAGAACATGAAAAGATCCTGGATTTAGTCACAAACTAGGAGAAAACCATAGAGAAACTTTAGACAACTAACACACACATGAGCATCTTCTAAAAGATAAATTAGTGCAAAATGATACACTCTAAATTATTCGAGGAGCACATGAGATGTTTCAAATTTTTATCTCTATTTTCACTCTAGTTTGTGGAGGCATTAAATTTTGTTCCTAACTTGCACATAGTTTCAACACATATATTTTAAAACTAATTATAGTTTTTTGTACAAGCTTGACCTATAAATAAGATGATTGTTTTGATATATAGGAATGGACAGTATTTAGAAATACATTTGAATAGTTCTTGTTGTGTCATGAAGAAACAAGCTTTATTAGGACAAGATTTGGTTCTACAAATAACTCTCTTTATTTTCACATATGTCTCGTAGATTTTGTAGATGTTGTCCAAGGAAGATGACATCCAAGCAAATTTGAAAAGGTTTTTTGTACATATTCTCCTATTTTTTTCGTTTTGGCCACCTAAAGCACTCACCCTTTGAACACAATACTTGGTTGGAAATGGAACACAATAACCAAACACAAACTTCTACCTTTCCTAGCCAACTAGTTAGCAACCACAACCACCAAATGCATGTGATTCATATATATGGAATTGACTATCATACAGAGCATACAATACAAGAAAATGTTCTATAGTTAATCTAAAGGGTCATATGCTATATCCAATTTATGTATCTTTAAATTAATTTCTAGTTTCATTTAGATATAATTTATGACCTATAAAGAATTTATTCTCCTAATGAGTCATATAAATAGCACATACTAGCATCCCCTAGGATGGTTCACCTTGAGTACAAAATGGAGCTAGTAGTGAACATGAGGAAAGTTGCATACACATGTAATTGAGCTTAATCACCCATCATATCAATAGATCTATAAATATAAGTCATTGAAGATGATTAGGTTTCTCCTTTAGTCATTTTAGTTTCAGAGCTAGATGCAAAACTAATAGCAACACACATTGTGCCAAGTGACCAAGTCAGTGTTTGAATCTTATGCCCTATTCTTGTTCCTTTACCAGTTCCATGTAGAGATCCAAATACACCATTAACAATGTAAGTAGTAGCAATAACACATCAAATGACATTAGTAAGAAACTTTGCATTTGAGGTTGATACAATGATTGGCCTAGTCCTTGATCCAACAAAAGTAAAACTAGAAGTTGAAGGAGAAGGAGAAGTTAAAAAGTCTAGAGTGGGACCATGCATATCTTAAGTATGAGATCAGAATTTTGACATCCATGAGTGAGCTAAAGATAGAAATTCAACTATCCCAAAAGCCAAAGATAGCAAGCTAATTTGATGTAGTATTAGACTAAGTAGTTCTAGAGGCAATTGTAGTCCTAATATAAATTCTTGTTAACAAACTTGAGATGTATAGAGCAAAACCAAAGTAGGATCAAAGGTAACAACATAAGAGTTAGTAGTTTCAAGACCATATCCATATAGTCCAAAGCCATGTGAAAAAATAATATTTTAATTCTTGACCTTGTTGATTGAGATCGGGCATTGCCAATCACAAAGTGTTAAGTTGTGGGATCACCAAGGTACTTTCAATCTTTCTTCTAGTTAGATGCTTATGTTGTTGGCTCAATAGAGGTTGACCTAGCTAGTTAAGAAGCCAATTTAGCAATTGGTTATGCTAATTTGCCAATCCACTTTAATGTTGATTCTTTGGATTCTACGAGACCTTTGTAATTACAAAGCTTTGTAGTGAGTGATTAGCCACTAGTAATTAACCCTTCGGAAATTTGCACAACTTAAGATAGTCCTTAGTTTGATGATTGTCCTAGAAATTGCATGTTAGTGCCCTTTTATTTTATGTTTTGAACCTATTTCATTTAGTATCATAAATTCTTAAATTAGTGTAAGTGCATGGTCTACATTAGCAAGCTAAACTTTAGAAATTAATATGTAATATTAATTTTAAAATTTAAAATTTAAATGTTAACTTCCTTCACTTTACTAGCTATTGTGAGTTAGGTTAGAGTATATTGTCCTCCTATTGTCTTTCTATTAATCACTAGACATAGAAATACAAGTTTACAAATCTTTATTCCATGTAGCTGACAAACATAAAACCAAACTACACCTTTGCTAACTTCCTCATAACTTAATTTTTCACACTCTATATTGCCCTTAAAATTTGACAACAAAAGTAGCTACAAGACAACTCTTATTTAAAGACGGGTATTTTTTCTTTTTAGATGGTATATTACAAAAATAAACACATGATGAGTTGTTAAATTGGGAATTTAGATTTTCTAACAATATAAATCTTAAAATATAACTCCTCAATCAGTGATATCACATCAAGCAATATTTAATACTATAAAAACATAAAGAAATGGTATTTTATTTCCTAGTTTCAATTTTGGCATATGTGAATCTCCATTTGGATCTTTTATTTAAGTGGAGAGCATAATACAAGTTTTCAAATTGACTATTTCTATTCTTAAATAAATACTATTTTGAAACAAGAAAAAGTTAGATAAGTTTACAAAGCTCACATAGTTATCTTAATATTGTCATTGAGTGATAGACTACAATTAATATTTAATTATTTTCATAAATATTTGCGGTATTATAATATTATAAATATTTAAAATAAGATGTCTATGCTTTATAATCAAATAAATATGATTTCATATCATAAAAAATATTTGATAAAAAATATTATAATCTAATAATTTATAATATTGTATTCAGAAAGGAAATTTGTTTTGATTAATACCTAAAATAACTTAAATTAGATTATGTTAATGGATATAAGTTTCATTCAATTTTACTCATCAGGTAATTTTATTGCTTTGACTTTTCTAGGCCTATTTTTATGTTTAATTTCTACAATTTTGTTTATGTTTTAATCTATTACACACTAACAAGTATCATGTTCTGAGTAGTCCCTACCATTGCAGAATGTTTGAAAGTAGATATAATAGTAAGTGTTGCTAATAGTTAGCCTATGTTGTCACGACATGTTTGAAATTGTGCCTACAAATATTACTTTTGAAATGTAATGCCCCTCATTTTGGCTTGAGATAGTTGATAGTATTATACAACACTTTGACAGTTTGAGACATTTGAGATATTAGACTTATGGTTTATGCTTATTATGATCATGATGGACTATGTTTGACTGATGTAGTTTTGACATGTGTTATGAGTTTATGATGACATTACTGTTATTCCAGTTTTGATGTGATTGACATGATCAATAATGGTTTGATATTTCATGTTCTATGTGATTTGTTGTTATCTGATTGTAAATAGAAATGTTTATGATTATTGTCTTGTTTCAGAGTAGGGACAATGTGGTACTACTCATTTCGAGCACCCTACTATGCTGTGATTCTCTGACTCTGTGTGTGTTTGATATATATGCATTGTTCATATTCAACCTATCATTCTGATGCAGGTTGCAGGTACCAGGCATTGTCTCCACCTAACTTAGTAGGTCTGAACGTGCCCTTGCACCAATGGATAACATTGATGGGAGATAACATGAGGTTTCCCCTAGGTCAATTTTAGTCTTCAGGTTGTTGGTCATCAAGTGGCATGTGGAGTTATTGTTGAGTTTTATTTAGTTAAGCCTATGGGTATTTTGGTAATGCATTAATGAATTAATATTATGTTAATAATGTTATTAATATGTAAAATTTAATAGTATTTTGCTTAGTCATAGAATATTAAAGAAAATTTGGAATATTCTTTAAGTAATTTTAATGTAGATTAAATTAATTATTTTAATGTTTTTAATAGTATATGAGTCATAAGTTTTTATTATGGTTAATTAGTATATGGTTATTTAAAGAATAATATTAGTTAATAATTTAATGTTTGTTAAGTTGTTGAATAAGATTCCAAATTTGGGGAACCTCTATGTTAAGTAAAAATTTAAAATTCTTCTGAGTAGTGGGATTCTCTATAACGGATTCTTGATAGTGGAAATTTATGAGTTTCATCTATTTTACTTCTGTGGGGCTTTATTTTGGGGGGAATGGTGCTGAGGAAGTTAGACAAAAATTGGGGAAAAGAAGATTGCACGAGAAAGAGAGGAAGAACTTGAGGAAGATGAAGAAAATATTACAACTTGGAATCGAAATTCTAGGTATGTTTACTTGTATCAGTCATATTAGTTTAAATTACTAGTTAAGTCTCTGGTGTGTTTTTGAAAGTGCCTCTTTTAGTCTAATGAGCTCTTTGTCTTCCTGTTACCATTCAAAGTTTCCAAATAACTCTGTATCTGATAGCTTGTTTTTCCATTTTTGAGGAACTTAGGATTCTGTTGAACCTCTGTGAATCCAGATGAGAAATCTATAAGGTTTATCAAACAAATTATTAATTGAAATTGCTCTAATTCAATCTTTTATCAGACTCCATTGCCAGAAAATGAGATCTTTAATTTATATTCATGCATTGAAATGAAACTTCATTGGAATCTCATCAAATTTCTTTTACCTCTGTTGATTTTCTCATCAACCATTTCCTTGATTTTTTGCCAAACTATAGTAATGTTTTGGGTTGATTTTAGCATTAACTTAAACTGCTATCCTCTATTTCCTTATACCTAGCCATACGACCTTCTCTTCTTCACTTTTTGTTTGCATTGTATTGCCAGATTTAATATGTTGAATTGGCGAAGCTTCTATGAAATTTTATATTGTTTATAACTGAAATCTACTCACCCAAGCCATCGTACAGCCATACCTGATGCACATTTTTTTTTAATCCTATTGACTGCTAAGAGATCGCTCCAGCTAAAGTTTTTGGATGAATCCCTGATTTATATCTTTAACTATGTTTTTTTATCTTGGACCTCCTCCTTTGTCTGTCCGTACACTGTGCTATACAGAGGTTTCCAATCTCTATTATGCACAACAAATATTAAACAATTCACCTGATATTTGGGAGAAGTGATTTATCTTTCCTCTACTTAACACCCTCTGTAATTTTGTTCCTTCTTTCCTGTGTAAATCCTCTGGCCATACGCCGTGGGTGCTGGGAATCAGTTGTTTTGTGTTCATAACTCTCTCTCTATGAATCTCTTCCCTTTGTCTAAGAATACAGTCTCATTCTAATTTTTGTTTTAGCATGAGTCTTGAGGCTTGCATAGAAGGAATAGTAAGTAGTTTTTTTTCTTTTTTTTCCTATTTAGATAAATCATGCCTTGAGATAATCTTATTGTTTTAGTTATATGGTTACATTGACTATATATCAAACTCATTAGATGATGATAATGATGGAGCTAATATTAATATAACTCAAAATTTTAGGATGGATTTGTAAATATTTATCCTGTAGAAGCAATTATCCTCTTGAGAATAGAATTGAACTAGAAGTTGTAGGAATATTAAATGAATATATTAGAGTATTAATGTGAATTAGGATTTTATTTATATATAGATTATTAGGGTAATGTCAGTATAATAATTCTAGTGTTAAATATGGAGTTAAAAATTTATAGCACTACCATGTTTAAATTGTTCATTTGAATTGAATTTTGCTATCTATACTATATGGTTTTCTTTAATACCATTGTCAGTAGTATTGACAAGTAGTAATTAAGAAATTGGTTGATCCTACTATTCTTTGGTGCAGAGTCATTTTGTTCTAATGGAAAGTCAGGGTCTTTAAGTGTCAAGTCATTTAAATCTTCATCCTTCCATATTGGGAAATGGATGCATTATAGTGGTATTGTGATTCTTTTTGCCCAACCCTAGAGGTTAGGCTAGTTGAATCCCAGTTCAACATTGTGGCATGTTGGTTTAAATGTTTTATTTTGATTTGAGAATTGGAAGTGGATAGGGGAAATACCTGTGGTTTTAGGTCTTTATTTTGTGAATGTATACATAATGAATGAATTGGTATGCAAGACAGATGCCTTATAGTCCCTTGTCCATGCATGACATTTATTTGGTTTCTATTTGTTGGCTAGGAGTACTAGTTACATGTAGGAGAGTGGCTTCCATGGTAGGGCCAGTGCCCAAAGTGGCTACCTAGATAACCCCATGGAAGTTGTAATCAAGTGATAACTTAATAATTTATATAGGTGTGTTGGATAGTAATTCACATAACAAGATAAGTATGATGCCTCACCCATGCTTTGAGTGCTCTCAGAGGCTAAGGATGGGATGAGAAGGCCTAGTTGGCCAGTTTGACACTCCTTGTCTCCATGAGAGGATGTGTCAGCTCTGCATGTGTCACCCTATGGGGCTAATGCCTAGTGAGAGGTCACCAAGATAACCACAGATGGGGACCAGTTTCTAGTGAGATATAGCCTGGATAACCCATGCTAGGACCATGCGATGAAACTCTCCCTACTGCAGCTTAGTTACTTCCTCTTTATCTTTTGTTGTAGCCTCTGGAGTATTGTTTTGTCTTGATTTCTTTGACTTGTTTTGATGATTTGACTTGTCTTGATGATTTGGAGTAGTCTCGATGATTTGTGTAGTCTTCATAATCTGAGTTGTCTATGTCAAGTCTTTATTTTCTTACTTGTATCCTTTGACTTAGTGGAACCTCAATGTTATCTCCTAGCTCAGGGGGTGGACCTCAAGGTTCCACATGGTTGAGTGGAAGAGCTTAATCCATTGATTTTTCTTCGTCGACCTGATTCGTGATCACTGCAGATGATTCTCTAGTTCCAAACTTGTACTTGCATCCTCAAGAGTTATATTATAATTTCATAATTGTATTATATTGTTGTATATTGTAAACCGATGTGATCGGTCATGTAATCTTGAATTTGAACCTTTATAATTATTCATCTCTGCAAATGAATGATGTAAATTCTCTTCAGTTGTATTCTAATGTATATCACTTATATTGTTATGATTTCATGTTATCTAATGTAGTTATGTTTACCTAGAGCTGTTAGTTGATCATTTTTGGGTAAATGTTGTAAATAGTGTAATTTTATCTAATGAATATTGCATTTAATTGCTTCAAAAAAAAAAATATATCTATGAATTTTGCTCTTGTTAGTCTAGCACTCTAGGGTTGCATGACGAGCATCACATTTGGTGTCAGAGCCAGGTTTAAACACTAGGTACTCTAGTTATAACTAAGCCCATTATGTGATCTAGTGCTGAAACACTGTAGATTAACTTTCATCCCTATTGTTCCCTCTCTCTGTGTAATAAATTATCCTTTGGTGTTGTAGATAAATACCTAGAGGTAGAGGTCAAGGTCATGACATAGATAGGGGTCACGGGAGAGGTGGTGGTGGTACACCTCCTCCCAGTTCTCCTCATGAGAGTGCCCATGAAGGCGGGGGTTAGAATATGGAAGTGTAGGGTCTGGCTGAGGGAGTCTAGTTGCAATAGTTACTTGAGGAGGTCCTTGCCCATTTAGGGCCTAGACATAAGGTTGAGCAGCCTAGAGGTGGTCAGGAGGTAGACCATCCAGACCCTAGGGAAAGAGAGAGATCACCTAGACGGAGATCGTTGACAACTGAGCAGGAGGCCATTTTAGCCAGTCATATGAGAGATCTTCTAAGGGCACACCCTCCCACCTTTGATGGAGCTAGTAGTGGTCTAGAGGCAGAGACATGGTTACTAGATATAGGAAGGTGTTTCGACATGCATCCCTATGGTAGTAACACCAAAGCTAGGTGTGCTATTCTGCATCTCAAAAGTTTTTCTTCGACTTGGTCACGTTTAGAGGAGTAGAAGATGCACTTAGACATCAACACTATTTCTTGGGAGTTATTCTTAGAGAGATTCAGAGCCCATTTCCTATCAGATCATTGGAGGCAGTGCCGCGCAGATGAGTTCCATGAGCTGAGGTAGATAGCCATGTCAGTTGAGCAATATGAGCGTAGATTATACGAGCTCAAGCAGTATACAGGTATCAGAGATGATGAGTCTATGTTAGTGCAACATTTTATTAGGGGCTTGAATGCCTGGATCAGTGGAGGGGTTCATGTTTTCAAACCTAAGAATACAGAAGTACTAGTGGAGAAAGATTAGTTAGTGGAGGAGAATTTGACTATGGCACTCGATGGGCATACAGGTGTGCATATTGGTAGTGAACCTTCTGTAGGATTCAGTTCTCATGGTGGGCATACTTAGGCATCAGGATCTCATGCACCCTCAAAGGGTGGACAGTAGTAGCAATAGTACTCTTAGGCTAAACCAAACAATTCTCAGACTTAATAGGGTGTCAGATTTTAGAATAAGAAGAACCAAATTGGTAGCGTTCTAGATAGGATCGTGTTGATTGACCCGCTTAGAGCATGCACTCCGTAGTGAGCAGGGGTAGTTTCCAGCAGTCTAGTACCTTTCAGGGTAGCAGTGGTTTTGGTAGAGGCACAGGGTGCTTCTCTTGTGGGCAACAAGGCCATATTGCTAGACAGTGTCCTTAGAGGAGTGCTTCAAGGTTTGGACATTAGCTGGCAGCTTCAGAGCCAACGGTTGGTGATATAGGAAGATCACATAGATTCTTTGCAGCAGTTGATAACTGCTAGGCAGAGCATCACGGCACCATAGTGGAGGCTTCTGGTTTCATGTGAGGTATTAGTTTTTCGACTCTATTTGATTCTGGTGCTTCTGATTCATTTATCTCTCCTTCTCTTATGGAGCATTGTGGTTTAGTGGCAACAAAGAAAGATGATAGGTGGCAAGTTGAGTTAGCTTCTAGGGCTAAGGTCGTAGTTGAGTCTCTAGTTCATGGTTGTGAGTTGAGGATTGGCTCTCTATCTACTATAGTAGACCTTTGCATCCTACTCCTTGGTTCACATGATATAGTTTTAGGTATGGATTGGTTAGAGGCCCATCAGGTAGTGATTGATTGTTGGTGTAAGTTTGTCAGATGTGTGGATGATTCTGGTAGAGAGGTGGAGGTAGTTGGATTCCAAAGACCTATTTCCCTATGTATGATCTCTGTTATGCAGCTTAAGAGATGCATGTGTTAGGGATGTCATCTTTTTGCAGTGTCAGTTAATGACTTGGATATGGAGGAGAGTCAAGAGACATCTCTTGATGATCACCCACTTTTGAGAGAGTTTGCAGATGTTTTTCCTTCTAAGATTTTGGGGATGCCACCTAAGCGTGACATTGATTTCAAGATTGATCTTGTTCCCAACGCAAAGCCTATTTCATGAGCTCCATACAAGATGACTACTCAGGAGCTTAAAGATCTTTGATTGTAGTTGGAGTTATATGCCAAGGGATTCATTCAACCTAGTGTTTCTCCATGGGGAACACCTATGATCTTTGTGAAGAAGAAGGATGGATCTCTATAGCTGTGTATCGACTATCGACAACTCAATAAGGTGACAGTGAAAAATAGATACCCCTTTCCTCAGATAGATGATTTGTTTGACCAGATTAAGGGAACTAAGGTGTTTTCTAAAATTGACCTTAAGTTGGGATATCATTAGTTGCAGATACTTGAGGTAGGTATTCATAAAACATCATTTCGTACCCTTTATGGACATTATGAGTTTACAGTTGTACCATTTGGATTGACAAATGCACCTTCAGTTTTCATGAGCCTAATGAATGGTGTTTTTCACACTTATCTTGATAGATTAGTCCTTGCACTTGTAGATGATATATTGATCTATTCGAGGACTATGGAGGAACATGAGGAGCATTTGCGTCAGGTGTTGCAGTGTTTGAGAGAAAATTAGATTTATGCTAATCTCTGTAGAGAGGGTATTGTGGTGGATCCTTTGAAGATCCAAGCCATTATGGATTGGCCTGCACCTACTAATGTTTCTAAGGTCCGCAGTTTTATGGAATTGGTAGGCTACTATTACCATTTTGTTATGGATTTTTTAAGGATTGCCCATCCTATTACTTCTCTTCAGAGGAAACTGAAGAAATTTGTGTGGTTAGAGCAATGTTAGGTAGCTTTTTAGACCCTTAAGGAGTGGTTGACCAATGCACCTATTTTAGCAGATCCTAATCCTACCGGGGACTTTGTTGTGTGTATAGATGCTTCCTTGGAGGGCTTAGGAGCAATTTTGATGCAGGATGGTCGTGTGATTGCCTATGAGTCTCACAAACTCAAGGATCACAAATTAAACTATCCCACTCATGATTTGGAATTAGCCGTAGTTGTGTATGCGTTGGTGAGGTGGAGGCATTTTCTTTTAGGGCATCAATTTGAGTTGCACAGTGATCATCGTAGTTTGTAGTATATTTTCATGCAGCCAAACTTGAATGTGAGGCAGAGGCGATGGATGGAATTCTTGTGTGAATATGAATTTGAGGTCAAGTATATTCAGGGCAAAAAGAATGTGGTAGCAAATGCTCTTAGTCATCAGAGACATGAGATCTCAGTAGTCTGTCTTATAGTTGATTTGAGAGGTCAGATTCTTGCAGCACTTCCTACTGACAGTTGGTATCAGGAGGTGAAGTCTGAGGTTGAGTCGAGTAGACCTTTGGAGGGTAGATTTGTGGGTTACTCTCTTGAGTCAGGTGGCATTTTACGACATTTCGGTCATATATATGTTCCTAGTTTAGAGGGTCCTCATACCCTAGTTATGTTAGAGGTGCATCAGGCATGCTACTCCGCTCATCTGGGTGTCAATAAGATGCATGTAGATCTTTGTCAGCTGTACTTTTGGAGTGGTATGAAGACAGATATTGCTAATTTTGTGTCAAGATGTCTAGAGTGTCAGAGGGTGAAGGCAGAGGATCGGCACCTTGCAGGTCTTTTGCAGCCTCATTTGGTCCTAGAATGGAAATGGGACATCATTTTGATAGACTTCATTGTTGGTTTACCGGTATCGTCACATGGACATGATGCCATTATGGTCACTATGGATAGGTTGATGAAGGTAGCTCACTTATCTCCTATCTGTTCTTATTATAATGCTTCTACAGTGGCCAGAGTGTTCATGGAGGACATAGTTAGACTTCATGGGATTCCTCGTAGGATCATCTCTAATAGGGATCCAGTGTTTACTTCAGCCCTTTGGACTTCTATGTAGCATGCCTTGGGGACACAACTAAACTTCAGTTTGATATATAATCTAGAGATTGATCTTCAGACCGAGAGGGTTAATCAGGTTCTGAAGGGTATGCTTAGGATGTATGTGATGGATTGGCAGAACCGTTGGGAGGACTACTTGTATCTGGTGGAGTTTGCTTATAATAGTGGATATGACAGTTCTATCAACATGTCTCCATTTCAGGATTTGTATGGTCATCCTTGTCGGACCCCACTGAGTTGGGATCATCTTGAGGATAGAGTTCTTCTAGGACTGGATATGCTTAAAGATATGGAACAATAGGTTGACCGGATTAGAGAGCATCTAGTGGTAGTGTAGGATAGGCAGAAGAAGTATGCAGATGCTCATAGAGTCGATCAATAGTTTTTGGTTGGAGATTGAGTGTTCTTGTGTGTGTGACCATGAAAGAGTTCGATCCGTTATGGAAAGGGCTCTAAGTTAGCACCACACTTTGTTCGACCTTTTGAGGTGTTAGAGAGGATCAGTCTTATTTCTTATCATCTTGCTTTGCCACCCATCCTTTCACACATCCATGATGTGTTTCATGTTTCTATACTTAGACCATACTATCCAGATATTGCTCATGTTCTTGATTGGACTACTCTATAGGTAGAGGAAGGGCAACTAGATTTGGAGCTCGTAGACATTCTGTAGCATAGGAGACTTGCTCTCAAGGGCAAAGACGTGAAGTAGGTCAAGGGCCGATGGGATCCAAATGATGAGACTTCTGCTACCTGGGAGGATGCTTCTACGATGAGAGAGTTATACCCTTACTTATTTGCAGGCTTCCATGAGTAAGCCTGATTCTGGGGGGGAGGATGTAATGCCCCTCATTTTGGCTTGAGATAGTTGATAGTATTATACAGCACTTTGACAGTTTGAGACATTTGAGTTATTAGACTTATGGTTCATTCTTATTATGATCATGATGGACTATGTTTGATTGATGTAGTTTTGACATGTGTTATGAGTTTATGATGACATTATTGTTATTCCAATTTTGATGTGATTAACATGATCAGTAATGGTTTGATATTATCATGTTCTATGTGATTTGTTATTATGTGATTGTAAATTGAAATGTTTATGATTATTGTCTTGTTTCAGAGTAGGGGTGGTTTAGTACTACTCATAAAAGCACCCTACTACATTGCGATTCTTTGACTCTATGTTTGATATATATGCATTGTTCATATTCAACCTATCATTTTGATGTAGGTTGCATGTACCGGGCATCGACTCCACCAGACCTAGAAGATCTAAGTGTGCCCTTGCACCAATGGATAACATTGATGGGAGATAACATGAAGTTTCCCCTAGGTCAGTTTCAGTCTTCAGGTCGTGGTCGTGAGTCGAGATGTTACTCTTTGGTCCTCGCTCAAGGTTGTTGGTCATCAAGTGGCATGTGGAGTTATTGTCGATTTTTGTTTAGTTAAGCCTATGTGTATTTTGGTAATGCATTAATGAATTAATATTATGTTAATAATGTTATTAATATGTCAAATTTAATAATATTTTGCTTAGTCATAGAATATTAAGGAAATTTGGAATATTCTTTAAGTAATTTTAATGTAGATTAAATTAATTATTTTAATGTTTTTAATAGTATATGAGTCATAAGTTTTTATTATGGTTAATTAGTATATAGTTATTTAAAGAGTAATATTAGTTAATAATTTAATGTTTGTTAAGTTATCAAATAAGATTCCAGATTTGGGGAACCTCTATGTTAAGTAAAAATTTAAAATTCTTCTGAGTAGTGGGATTCTCTATAATAGATTCTTGATAGTGGAAATTTATGAGTTTTATCTATTTTTCTTCTATGGGGGTTTATTTTGGGGGGAATGGTGCTAAGGAAGTTAGACAAAAATTGGAGGAAAGAAGATTGCATGAGAAAGAGAGGAAGAACTTGAGGAAGCTGAAGAAAATATTGCAGCCTAGAATCAAAATTTTGGGTTTGTTTACTTGTATTAATCATATTCGTTTAAATTTCTAGTTAATTCTTTGGTGTGTTTTTGAAAGTGCCTCTTTTAGTCTAGTGAGCTTCTTGTCTTCCTATTACCATTTGAAGTTTTCAAATAACTCTGTATTTGATAGCTTATTTTTCCATTTTTGAGGAACTTAGGATTCTCTCAAACCTCCATCAATCCAGATGAGAAATCTACAAGGTTTATCAAACAAATTATTAATTGAAATTGCTCTAATTCAATCTTTTAGTAGAGTTCACTAGCAAAAAATGAGATCTTTAATTTATATTCATGCATTGAAATGAAAGTTCATTGGAATCTCATCAAATTTATTTTACCTCTGTTGATTTGCTCATCAACCATTTCCCTAATTTCTGGTAGACTATAGTAATTTTTTGGGTTGATTCCAGCATTAACTTAAACTAGTATCCTCTATTCCCTTATACCCAGTTGTGCAGCCTTCTCTTCTTCACTTTTTGTTTGCATTGTATTGCCAAATTCAATATGTTGAATTGGCAAAGCTTCTGTCAAATTTTATATTGTTTATAACTGAAATCTACTCACCCAAGCCACCATACGGCCGTACCTAATGCACATTGTTTTTTTTAAATCCTATTGACTGTTAAGAGATTACTCCAGTTGAAGTTTTTGGGTGAATACCTGATTTATATCTTTAATTGTGTTTTTTAATCTTTGACCTCCTCCTCTGGGCATCCATACACCATGTCGTACAATAGTTTCTAATCTCTATTATGCAAAACAAATATTAAACAATTCACATGATATTTGAGAGCAGCGATTTATCTTTCCTTTGCTTAACACCCTCTGTAATTTCATTCCTTCTGTCCTGTGTAAATCCTCTAGTCGTACGCCGTGGGTGTTGGGTATCAGTTGTTTTGCTTTCATAACTCTTTCTCTCTCTAAATCTCTTGCCTCTATCTAAGAATACAGTATCATTCTAATTTTTGTTTTAGCATAAGTCTTGAGGCTTGTATAGACGGAATAGTAAGTAGTTTTTTTTTTAGATAGTTTCTAATTAATAACTCCTTGAGTAGCTAGCAAATCGTGCCTTGAGATAATCTTGTTGTTTTAGTTATATGGTTACATTGACTGTATATCAAACTCATTAGATGATGATAATGATGGAGCTAATATTAATATAACTTATAAAATTTTAGGATGGATTTGTAAATATTTATCCTGTAGAAGCAATTATCCTCTTGAGAATAGAACTGAACTAGTAGTTGTAGGAATATTAAATGAATATATTAGAGTATTAATGCGAATTAGGATTTTATTTATATATGGATTATTAGGGTAATGTTAGTATAATAATTCTAGTGTTAAATATGGAGTTAAAATTTTATAGCACTACCATGTTTAAATTGTTCAGTTGAGTTAAATTTCGCTATTTATAGTTTATGGTTTTCTTTAATACCATTGTCAGTAGTATCAACTAGTAGTAATTAAGAAATTGGTTTATCCTACTATTCTTTGGTGCGGAGTCATTTTGTTCTAATGGAAAGTCATGGTCTTTAAGTGTCAAGTCATTTAAATCTTCATCCTTACATATTGGGAAATGGATGCATTATAGTGGTATTGTGATTCTTTTTACTTGACTCCAGAGGTTAGGCTACTTGAATCCCAGTTCAACAATGTGGCATGTCAGTTTAAATGTTTTATTTTGACTTGAGAATTTGAAATGGATAAGAGAAATACCTATGGTTTGAGGTCTTTGTTTTGTGAATGTCTATGTAATGAATGAATTGGTATGCAAGACAGATGCCTTACAGTCCCTTGTCGATGCATGACATTTATTTGGTTTTTGTTTGTTGGCTAAGATTGCTAGTTGCATGTCAGAGAATGGCTTCCATGGTGGGGCCGGTTCCCAAAGTGGCTACCTAGACAACCCCATGGAAGTTGTAATCAAGTGATAATAATTTATCTAGGTGGGTTGGGTAGTAATTCACATAACAAGATAAGTATGATGCCTCACCTATGCCTTGAGTGCTCTCACAGGCTAAGAATGGGATGAGAAGGCCTGGTTGGCAAGGTCGACACTCCTTGACTCCATGAGAGGATGTGTCAGCTTTGCATGTGTCACCCTATGGGGTCAGTGCCTAGTGAGAGGTCGCCAAGATAACCATAGATGGGGGTCAATTTCTAGTGAGATAGATAGCCTGGATAACCCATGCTAGGACCATACAATGACACTCTCCCTACTGTAGCTTAGTTACTTCTTCTTTATCTTTTGTTGTAGACTTTGGGGTGTTGTCTTGTCTTGATTTGTTTGACTTGTTTTGATGATTTGACTTATCTTGATGATTTGCAGTAGTCTTAATGATTTGTGTAGTCTTGATAATCTGAGTTGTCTATGTCTGCTTACTTGCATCCTTTGTCTTAGTGGAACTTCAATGATATCTCCTAGCTTGGGGGGTGGACCTCAGGGTTCCACATGGTTGGGTGGAAGAACTTAATCCATTGGTTTTTCTTGGTCGACCTGATTCATGATCACTGCAGATGATTCTCTCGTTCCAGACTTGTACTTGCATCCTCAAGAGTCATATTATAATTTAAGAATTGTATTATATTGTTATATATTGTACATTGATGTGATCAGTCATGTAATCTTGTATTTGAACCTTTGTAATTATTCATCTCTGCAAATGAATGATGTAAATTCTCTTCAGTTTTATTATAATGTATATCACTTGTATTGTTATGATTTCATGTTATCTGATGCAGTTATGTTTCCCTAGACGTGTTAGTTGATCATTTTTGGGTAAATGTTGTAAATAGTGTAATTTTATCTAATGAATATTACATTTGCTTGCTTCAAAAAAAAAATATTTCTGTGAATTTTGCTCTTGTTAGTCTAACACTCTAGGGTTGCATGACAGGGCATCACATGAAATCCCTTGCACAAAAAAGATAGTGCACATTCACACCATTCCCTAGTTCTTAATTTTTAATGAAGTCCAACAAATATGTTATAACTAACAAAAAACCACATGACAATGATTGGCCAAAACACACTTATTAAGTGGTGTATTATATAATTGGAGTGTTAAAGCACAAATTGTCTATTTTGGTCAAGTTGGGTTGAGTTGTGGAACTATAATATAAGTTAACCTTGCATGCACTCACTGCATATTTTAGATACTAAATATCATATTTTAATTAAAGTAATGCTTCAAATTCATACACCCTTCTTACAATTCTACAATGTGCATGCTAAACTAATTAAGTATATTCTCACTCATGAACCAAGTGTTTGATTCAAAAGTATACACGTGGAATAATACATTACTATAGTGCCCCCTCATTTTTGGCTTGTGATAGTGGTAGTTTTGCATTGTTCTCTGTTAGTCCGAGACAGTTGTTAGTCTTTCATTGCATTGATACAATTCTAAGATATTTGATTAGTAGGTTATGATTTATGTTTATTTTGATCTTGATGGACTATGTTCGACTAATATAGTTAGACACGTGTTATGAGTTTATGATGACATTATTATTACTTCAGTTATGATGTGTTGGACATGATCAGTAATGGAATAATATTTGCATGTTTTATTAGATCCATTGATATCTATTTTCAAATGCAGTGGTTACAATCTTGTTCAAAAGCAGGGATGGTGTAGTACTACTCACTTCGAGCACCCTACTACGCTGCGATCCTCTAACTCTATATGTGTAGACATATATGTATTTGATCATATACAACCAATTGTTCGGATGAAGGCTGCAGGTACCGAACCTTAACTCCACCTGATATAGAAGGTTTGAGCGGGCTCTTGCACCAATGGGTATCAGTGATTGGAGATAACGTGAGGTCTATTCCACTAGGTTGGTCTTTGTCTTCTATTGTGGTCTTGAGTCGTGTTGTGACGCTTGGTCCTTACCTTTTTATGTTTGGTAATCTTGTGTTGTGGAGTATCATCAAGTTGTGTTTAATAATGCTCATGTGTAGTTGGATAATAATTTAATGATTTATTATTAAAATAATAATGCTTCTATTATGTTTATTGGATAATATTTGGTTTAGCCTAGAACTTGGTATGACACCTTAGTTAAATTTTAAAGTAGACTAGAATTAATTATCTGCTATCCAAGAGTATTTGTGTCATAAGTTGTGGTTACGGGTAATTAGTATATATTTGGTTAAAGAATAATTTTTGGTAAGTGAATTAATGCCATGAGTTGTCAATTTTGAAATTGTAAGATTTGGGAATTTTTTTTATAGCAATATTTTGAATTCTCGAGGAGTGGGATGCTGGGTAACGGATGCATGTCTGCATTAATTTATGAGCTGAACCATTTTTATATTGGGTGATTTTGTTTTGGAGGTGGAGTTGGAAAGAGAATTCAAAAATTGGGGAGAGAAAAACAAAGAATTTTGTTGTAGGAATTGGAGAAAATTGGAAGTGGGACTAAAATTTGGGTATGTTATTTTTTTTCTCTCTATGAAAGTTTGCAATTATGTAGCTTGTAATTTAAAAAATTAATGTAGTCTATTCTGTGTGTGAAATTTCCATGTCTTGTAACTTAGAATTTAAATATCTTTGTGGCTTGTATCGTCTTGTGCCTTGTGTGGTCGAATATTTCTCCAACCTCTGTAGATTCTTTCAAGATGTTATTCTTCTGGTTTAGCCTATGTCATAACCCTTCTTGAAATCATGAGCCCAATCATCTGTAACTCTTCAAAGTGACCTCAGTAATAAGAAATAGATGACCCATTTTTAATCTATTACCAATCTCTTGTCCCATTCGTTCTTGCATATTTATCTCTTAGACAAAAGTGAAATGACCAATAAGAAAGAGTATCCAATATGCACATCAATGTGCCTCTCTCTACTAACAAATTGCTACTACCTTTATTCAGTGGAAACTTGAATGAGTTGAATGCATATGAGGCTATTTTAAATGCTCCACTATTGTACAAAAGGCCTTTACATATATTTTCCATGTCACCTTGCATAGAATACAATACCTTGTATAGAAGTTGGGTGTCCCTTGTAAACACCAATTTTGTAAAGTACAATTTATTACTTTTAGCTAATTTGTATCAAAGCCCTTTTGTTTTGAATCTAAAACTGATTGCAACCAAAACACAATGTTATTACAAATTTACCTCAGTCAATCTAATGGAGGATGTCGTATATTCCTTGCCAGTGAATGAAATTTAGGTCTCCTTGTTTTCATTGACATCTTCTACTATATGAGCATTACATTCATCTTTAACCTTGTATCTTGACTGCCATTTAATGGAGTTATGCTCTGCATATAATCATATCAAACTTCCTTTATAGACAATTGAATTCTATCTAGTTTTTTTCTTCCAAATGTTGTCGTGGATGAGTCTTTGTTACTTCTACCTTCTTCTCTTTGTCATAGAAAACATAAAACTGAATATACAATGTAGAATCTCCTTCTGTGCCCAAGCCCAATGAATTCCTGCATGAATAGATTGATGGTGGCGTCATTTTTGGTGGTTAAGCCTTTTATTCTCCAAGTTTCTATTGCCTTGGTGACTGGCTGACTGCGGGTTTAGTATTGGTTGTGGATTTCTTTTTTAACAGTTCTTACCAATCACGTGTTCGAAACAAGGTAGATAACTGAGAGGGGAGGGTGAGTCAGTTATTTGAAATAATTTAACTTTCTGTTCTTCTTTAATAGTTAGTGTAGCATCAAAACATATAAGCATGTATAACCATGAAAGTAGAAATAAAATCAATACACCTAACCCAATGATTTTGACGTGGAAAACCCTGTTAAGGGAAAAACCATGGGGTGACTAACCCAAGATTGTATTCTCTATTAGAAGAATAGAAAGAACAAAATGGCACATGCCAATTAGGACTCACTGCCTAAGCACACTGCTCACAAGAGGCTCACTGCCTACAAGAGACACACTGTCTATAGACTAATAAGTATCACATACTTGAACTGAAGAATAGCATCTTCACCATGCTTGAGTCAATTCCATTTAAGCCCAATACTTCTGCTCTGCCTTTCACTCTACTACTCTCTACCACACTCTCATCTCCTCAAGATCCCCTTAGAAATGACATTACAACTCCTTATTTCTACAAGACATTGACTTAGGAATTGTCATCCAAGTCAGCATACATTATAGAGGAAATACATAAATACAACATGACTAATTACAAAAAGACTTCACGCAGATCAACACACTATTGGCCACATAGATCTAAGACTTCAATCTTCATTTAGGAACATGCCAATCCCCACATAACATCTTCAAGATCATCTGCAAGATGTGTAACTCATCCAGTCAGCCAGAGTTAGGAAGAACATCATCATCCAGAAGTTATTCTTTAATTACGAGCTCAAACTCCCATGCGGACCACCAACATGAACTGGACACAATCCAAAGACTTCCAGAAGCTTGCTTGAATCACCAAGAACATCCACACTACATCTTACTGAAATCCTGCTCTCCTTCATCTGAAACCTCAAGAACACAATATGTCATCATTGTCATATTGGAATACATTCTTGTGGACCTACAGATCATGAACCAATTGAGTTGTCACTTCACATGGACTTCTTAAACACTCCACCAAATCCATTGAACATGATATTTCATTTCTGGATCTTAGCGAACCTATTTGTATCACTCTATCACCTCTGAACACCTGCCAAAACTGGTTTTACTTAAGTGGCCATAACTTCTTCAGATCTTTATGTAGACCTCTAAAATCTTTACTGGATCATCTCAAGAGACTTTTCTACAAACCCTTTGAAGTGTATCCTCTGACTTTTATCTTAACTGGGATCTTTACCTCATTGTCTTCACTATTCTTATCTGTTCCTGATTAGGACAAATTTTCTCAATATCCTCAACACACAGCTCATCTAATCCTTATCATTAAAGCAACATGAGTATGTTGACATCAATGACAACACTAGTTAGGCCCATACTTGTAACATCACGGCAGTGGCTAATTAAACCTATTCCATGCTCTAAGCCAGAACGACGAGATAGCCATGTTGTTAGCATGTTTTATAGTGGAAGGTTTATGTGTATGTTGTAGACACTTTTAGTAGACTATAGTCAAACGTGGGATGGGAACTCGTAGTATAGTGTGTTAGTCAAAACTTGTAGTAAAAATGTGTATTTACATTGGTTTATTGCTGTTGTCAAAGAAGTTTAGGAGTTAGTCAAAACTAACAGCAAAATGCATGTTATTGTAGTTGTTTAGAAATCGGGCAGCAATGAGAAATATATATATTTGTTTTGGTGCTTGATTTGAAATTGTGTTGTGTAGATGTTAGTGGATGATAGATTCTTGCAAAGAATTATACATATAGTTGTTGATGTTAGAAATGTTAAGTGGCAAATGTTAGATAGTAAGTTATGTTTATAGGAAATTATTTAAGGTTATGATGTTTGATTTGAATTTGTAATATGTTGGCAATTATGTGTATATAATTATAGTTGTTGTTTTAGCAATTGGTAATTATTAGAAAATTGAAATAGTAAAATGATCACCAGAAAGTTACTATACTTATTGTAGTTGTTCATAGTAGAAAGTGTAATTAGAGAATCTTAGATAGTAGTTCTTGTTTAGCATATATACTATGGTTTGTTCTTTTTTTTTCTCTATTAGACAAATGTATTAAATATTTATAGTTGTTTGACTAAAATTGTAGTTGGTATAATGTTGATGAAAGATTATGATTATTGTAAATAATTACTTATAGATGTTTTATTAGAGAATGGTAGTCATGAAATTATTAGATAGGAAATTTTGTTGGAGTTGTATAGGAACTATTAATTTCATAAACTAGAATTTTCTTGGAAAAGAAGTTAAAATCTCATAGTTGTTTTCATGATTAAATTAGGAGTACATTGAATCTCTTATGCTCGATTATCCTCCTGGTCATATCTATATGCTTGTATTGGATCATTGTGTTTACTTTGGGAGGAGTTTATGTCTATGAGTTGGTTAATTATGAAGTGGGAATCTTGAGAGATGTCATGACTTCTTGGCGTCAAGATGGGAAAGTGTTGTCTTTGTCGGAAATAGTTCTTTGACATTAGTTTTATGTGCAACCTTCCTACTCTAGAGGTGTACCTTCTTGGTTTTTGGTTCAATAATGTGGTGTGTCAATGTAATGGGTTAACTAAATTTTTGAGTCTTGTAATGAATGGGGAGATAGTCTCTTGGCTATGGATCTTGGTATCTATTTATGTATCATGATGGGTTGTGAGAAGTTAGATGCCTAATAGCCCTTGCTCATGCATGTCATTTGTTTCAGATGTTGTATAAGATTAGCTAGTGTAGAAAGGAGAGTGGCTTCCATGGTGGGGCTGATGGCCAAAGTGGCTGTCTAGATAACCCCATGGAAGTTGTAATCAAGTGATAAATTTAAAATATATCTAGGTGGGACGGGTAGTCTTTCACATAACAAGATAAGTTTTTTGCATCACCCATGCCTTGAGTGCTCTCAAAGGCTAAGGATGGGTTGAGAAGGCCTGGTTGGCAAGGTTGAACTCCTTGTCCATGTGAGAGGATGTGTCAGCTCTACATGTGTCACCCTATGGGGCCGGTGCCAAAGGGTCACCAGGATAACCATAGATGGGGGCAAGATTCTAGTGAGAGATAGCCTAGATAACCCATGATCAGGACCATGCGATGACACTCTCCTCACTGCAACTTAGCTACTTCCATCTTTATGCTTTCATTGTTACCTCTAGAGTGATGTCTTGTCTCGTACAGTTCTGTTGATATGGTTGGTTGTGTCAAGTCTGTTTCATTTGGTTATATTGGATGTTGTTACTTTGGCTTAGTGGAATCCTCGTTGTTATCTCCTAGCTCGTAGGGGTGGACCTCAGGGTTCCACATGGTTGGGTGGCAGAGCTATCCATTGGTCTTCTTGGAGATGTGGTTTGAGTCCGTTGCAGAAGTGATCCAGTTCTAGAATTACATAACACATTAAGTGATGTTGTATACTTTCATATGTATTCATTTGTAAACCTACACGATCAGTCTTGTAATCTTGTAACATGACCTTGTAAACTATCTTGCAAATGTAAAAGTTGTTCTTATTTGTAGTTGTATGATGTATTTCACTTCTGTGGGTTAAACGTTATTTTTCACTAATACAGTTATGTTTACCTAGAGGAGTTAGAAGTGTACTTTTCTTTATGTTGTGTATTATGATATCTTTGGTTACTAATATTGCAATTTCTTGTTTTTTTTTTTAAAAATTATTTTTGTAATTTTTCACTTTTAAGTCTAGCACTCTAGGGTTGCATGATGGGGCATCACATTTGGTATAAAAGCCAAGTTTAAACACTAGGTACTTTGGTTACAATTGAGCCCATTATGTGACCTAGTGATTAAACTCTGTAGAATAACTTTATCCCTTGTTGTTGTATGTAGATGCCTAGAGGTAGTGGTTGAGGTTGTGGCAAAGGTAGGGGTCGTGGGAGAGGTGGCAGTGGTAGACCTCCTAGAGGGGGTCAGGAGGTAGATTAGCCAGAGCCTAGAGAGAGAGAGATCACCTAGGCAGAGAGAGTTGATAGTTGCGCAGGAGGCTACAATAGCTAGTCATATGAGATATCTTCTGAGGGCACGTCCTCCCACCTTTGATGGAGCTGGTAGTGGTCTTGAGGCTGAGACTTGGTTATTGGATATAGGTAGGTGTTTTTCCATGCATCCTTATGGCAGCAACACCAAAGCCAGATGTACTAGTTTGCATCTCCGAGGGTTTGCTTCGACTTGGTGGCAATTAGAGGAGTAGAAGTTATCTTTGGACATTAGCACCATCTCTTGGGAGTTCTTTTTAGAGAGGTTCAAAGCCTATTTTCTTTCTGATCATTGGAGGTAGTGCCATGCAGATGACCATGTCAGTTGAGCAGTACGAGCATAGATTTTATGAGCTCAAGTAGTATGCAGGTATTAAGGATGACGAGTCTATATTGGTGCAACATTTTATCAGAGGCTTGAATGCTAGGATTAGTGGAGGGGTTCGTGTATTTGAACCTAAGTCTATGGAGGCTACCATGGAGAAAGCCCGGTTAGTGGAAGAGAATTTGGCTATGGCACTCGGTGGGCATACAGGTGTGCACATTAGTAGTGTACCTTCTATAAGTGTTAGTGGTCAGTCTCAGGTAGCCGACCCTTCAAGAGACCATCATGCACCCCACAATGGCGAGCAACAGCAACAACTGTGTTCTGAATCACAACCATAGAACACTCAACCTCATCAAGATAATAGATTTCAAAATAAGAAGAACCAGAATTGGCAGCATGCTAGATAGGATCATTTTAATCGACCCGCTTAGAGCACTCAGTCTATAGCGAGTAGGGGTAGTTTCCAGTAGTCTAGTGCTTTTCAGGGTGGCGGTGTTTTTAATAGAGGTTCAGGATGTTTCTCTTATGGATAGCAAGACCATATAGCTAGGCAGTGTCCACAAAGGAAAGCTTCAGGTTTTGGTTAGAGGCCGACAACTTCAAAACTGATTGTAGGTGACACAAGGAGGTCTCATGAGTGTTCATAGCGATTGAGCATCAAGGGACAGCTTTGGAGACTGTAGGTAGAGGACAGGTAGCCTTCTTTGGTGATCGTGTGCAAGCTTTAGCATTGGGAGTAAACTCTCAAGGGCAGAGACGTGGAGTAGGTTAGGGTCCAGTGCGACCCTAGTGATGAGACTTCTATTACCCGGGAGGATGCTGCTAGGATGAGGGAGTTATACCCTTGCTTATTTGTAGGCTTCCAAGAGTAAGGCTAACTCTAGGGGGAGGATGTTCATTTTTGGCTTGTGATAGTGGTAGTTTTCATTGCTCTCTGTCAGTCTGAGATAGTTGTTAGTCTTTCATTGCATTGATACAGTTTTGAGACATTTGATTAGTAGGTTATGATTTATGTTTATTTTGATCTTGATGGACTATGTTCGACTGATATAGTTAGACATGTGTTATGAGTTTATGATGACATTATTATTACTTTAGTTATGATGTGTTGGACATGATTAGTAATGGATTAATATTTGCATGTTTTATTAGATCCGTTGATATCTGTTTTCAAATGCAGTGGTTATAATCTTGTTCAAGAGTAGGGATGGTGTAGTACTACTTGCTTCGAGCACCCTACTATGCCACAATTCTCTGACTCTCTATGTGTAGACATATATATATATATATATATATATATATATATATATATATATATATATATATATATATATATATATATATATATATATATGATCATATACAACCAATTGTTTGGATGCAAGCTGCAGGTATCGAGCCTCGACTCCACCTGATATAGCAGGTTTGAGTGGGCTCTTCCACCAATGGATATTAGTGATGGGAGGTAATCCAAGGTCTATTCCACTAGGTCGGTCCTTGTCTTCTGTTGTGGTCTCAAGTCATGTTCTGACACTTAGTCCTTGCCTTTTTATGTTTGGTAATCTTGTGTTGTGGAGTATCCTCGAGTTGTGTTTAATAATGCTCATGTATAGTTGGATAATAATTTAATGATTTATTATTAAAATAATAGTGCTTCTATTATGTTTATTTGATAATATTTGGATTAGCTTAGAACTTGGTATCACACCTTAGTTAAATATTAAAATAGACTAGAATTAATTATCTGCTATGCAAGAGTATTTGTGTCATAAGTTGTGGTTACGGGTAATTAGTATATATTTGGTTAAAGAATAATTTTTGGTAAGTGAATTAATACAATGAGTTGTCAATTTTGAAATTGTAAGATTTGGGGTTTTTTTTATAGCAAGATTTTCAATTCTCGAGGAGTGGGATGCTGGGTAACGGATGCATGTCTGCATTAATTTATGAGCTGAACCATTTTTATATTGGGGGATTTTGTTCTGGAGGGGGAGTTGGAAAGAGAATTCAGAAATTGGGGAGAAAAAAAGAAAGAATTTCATTGCAGGAATTGGAGAAAATTGGAAGTGGGACTGAAATTCGGGTATGTGGTTTTGTTTCTCTCTATGAAAGTTTGCAATTATGTAGCTTGTAATTTAAAAACTTAATGCAGCTTGTTCTGTGTGTGAAATTTGCATGTCCTGTAACTTGGAATTTAAATATCTTTGTGGCTTGTATCGTCTTGTGCCCTGTGTGGCCGAATGTTGCTCCAACCTCTGTAGATTCTTTCAAGATGTTATTCTTTTGGTTTAGCCTATGTCATAACCCTTCTTGAAATCATGAGCCTAGTCATCTGTAACCCTTCAAAGTGATCTCAATCATAAGAAATAGATGACCCATTTTTAATCTATTACCAATCTCTTGTCCCATTCATTCTTGCATATTTATCTCATAGACAGAAGTGAAATGTCTAGTAAGAAAGAGTATCCAATATGCACATCAATGTGCTTCTCTCTACTAACAAATTGTTACTGCCTTTATTCAGTGGCAACTTGAATGAGTTGAATGCATATGAGGCTATTTTAAATGCTCCACCATTCTACACAAGGCCTTTACATATATTTTCCATGTCAGCTTGTGTAGAATACAATACCTTGTATAGAAGTTGGGTGTCCCTTGTAAACACCAATTTTTCAAAGTACAATTTACTACTTTCAGGTAATTTGTATCAAATCCCTTTTGTTTTGAATATGAAATCAATTGCAACCAAAATACAATGTTATTGGAAATTTACCTCAGTCAATCTAATGGAGGATGTCGTATATTCCTTGCCAGTGAATGAAATTTAGGTCTCCTTGTTTTCATCAACATCTTCTTCTATATGAGCATTACATTCATCTTTAACCTTGTGTCTTGACTGCCATTTAATGGCATTATGCTTTGCATATAATCATATCAAACTTCCTTTAGAGACAATTGAATTCTTTCTAGTTTTTTTTCTTCCAAATGTTGTCTTGCCTGAGTCTTTGTTACTTCTTCCTTCTTCTCTTTATCATAGAAAACATAAAACTGAATATACATTGTAGAATCTCCTTCTGTGCCCAAGCCCAATGAATTTTTGCATGAATAGATTGATGGTGGAGTCATTTTTGGTGGTTAAGCCTTTTATTCTCCAATTTTCTATTGCCTTGGTGACTAGTTGATTGCAAGTTCAGTATTGGTTGTGGATTTCTTTTTGATAGTTCTTACCAATCACGACAGTTGCTAATTAAACGTATTTCGTGCTCTAAGCTAGAACACCCAGATAGCTGCGTTGTTAGCATGTTTTATAGTGGAAGGTTTATGTGTATGTTGTAGTCACTTTTAGTAGACTGTAGTCAAACGTGGGATGGGAACTTGTAGTATAGTGTGTTAGTTAAAACTTGTAGCAAAAATGTGTATTTACATTGGTTTATTGCTGTCGTCAAAGAAGTTTAGGAGTTAGTCGAAACTAACGGCAAAATGCATGTTATTGTAGTTGTTTAGAAATCGGGCAGCGATGGGAAATATATATATTTGTTTTGGTGCTTGATTTGGAATTGTGTTGTGTAGATGTTAGTGGAAGATAGATGCTTGCAAAGAATTATATGTATAGTTGTTGATGTTAGAAATGTTAAGTTGCAAATGTTAGATAGTAAGTTATGTTTATAGGAAATTATTTAAGGTTATGATGTTTGATTTGAATTTGTAATATGTTGTAAATTATGTGTATATAATTATAGTTGTTGTTTTAACAATTGGTAATTATTAGAAAATTGAAATAGTAAAATGATCACCGGAAAGTTACTATACTTATTGTAGTTGTTCATAGTAGAAAGTGTAATTAGAGAATCTCAGATAGTAGTTCTTGTTTAGCATATATATTATGGTTTGTTCTTTTTTTTCTCTATTAGATGAATATATTATATATTTATAGTTGTTTGAATTAAATTGTAGTTGGTATAATGTTGATGAAAGATTATTCTTATTGTAAATAATTACTTATAGATGTTTTATTAGAGAATGGTAGTCATGAAGTTATTAGATAGGAAATTTTGTTGGAGTTGTATAGGAACTATGAATTTCGTAAACTAGAATTTTCTTGAAAAAGAAGTTAAAATCTCATAGTTGCTTTCATGATTAATTTAAGAGTACATCGAATCTCTTATGCTTGATTATCCTCTTGGTCATATCTATATCCTTGTAATGGATCATTGTGTTTACTTTGGGAGGAGTTTATGTCTATGAGTTGGTTAATTGTGAAGTGGGAATCTTGAGGGATGTCATGACTTTTTGGCGTCAAGATGTGAAAGCGTTGTCTTTGTCGGAAATGGTTCTTTGACATTAGTTTTATGTGCAACCTTCCTACTCTAGAGGTGTAGCTTCTTGGTTTTCAGTTCATTAATGTGGTGTGTCAATGTAATGGGTTAACTGAATTTTTGAGTCTTGTAATGAATGGGGAGATAGTCTCTTCGCTACAGATCTTGGTATCTATTTATGTATCATGATGGGTTGTGAGAAGTTAGATGCCTTATAGCCCTCACTCATTCATGTCATTTGTTTCAGATGTTGTATAAGATTAGCTAGTGTAGAAAGGAGAGTGGCTTCCATGTTGGGGCTGGCACCTGAAGTGGCTACTTGGATAACCCCATGGAAGTTGTAATCAAGTGATAACTTTAAAATATATCAAGGTGGGATGGGTAGTCTTTCACATAACAAGATAAGTTTTTTGCCTCACCTATGCCTTGAGTGTTCTCAAAGGCTAAGGATGGGTTGAGAAGGCCTGGTTGGCAAGGTCGACCTTCTTGTCCATATGACAGGATGTGTTGGCTCCGCATGTGTCACCCTATTGAGAGATAGCCTGGATAACCATAGATGGGGGCCGGCTTCTAGTGAGAGATAGCCTAGATAACCCATGATGAGGACTATGCGATGACACTCTCCTCGCTGCAACTTAGTTACTTCCCTCTTTATGCTTTCATTGTTACCTCTAGAGTGATATCTTATCTCGTGCAGTTTTGTTGATATGGTTGGTTGTGTCAAGTCTATTTCATTTGGTTATATTGGATGTTGTTACTTTGGCTTATTGAAATCCTCATTTTTATCTCCTAGCTCAGAGGGGTGGACCTCAGGGTTCTACATGGTTGGGTGGCAGAGCTATCCATTGGTCTTCTTGGAGATGCAGTTCAAGTCCTTTACAGAAGTGATCCAGTTCTAGAATTGTATAACACATTAAATGATGTTGTATACTTTCATATGTATTCATTTGTAAACCGAAACGATCGGTCTTGTAATCTTGTAATGTGACCTTGTAAACTAACTATCTTGCAAATGTAAAAGTTGTTCTTATTTGTAGTTGTATGATGTATATCACTTGTGTGGGTTAAAATTTATTTTTCACTGATGCAGTTATGTTTCCCTAGAGGAGTTAGAAGTGTACTTTTCTTTATGTTGTGTATTATGATATCTTTGGTTACTAATATTGCAATTTCTTATTTTAAAAAAAAAATTATTTCTATAATTTTGCACTTTTAAGTCTAGCACTCTAGGGTTGCATGACGAGGCATCACACTTACAAACAAGCTATTTTATACTTGATCTCTAGAAGCCCATATTTTAGGTGGAAGAGATTCTGGAGAAACATGCTTTAGGTCAGCCAATGTACAATGACCTTATGTCATTTCATAAGCTACAATCATATGTGGAAAAAATTGTCGGTATGCCCATTCTACTATGCATTTGCATCTCTACTACATATGAAAAACACAATATAAATTTGAGGTTCAAAATCCAATAACATTACTTTTCTTTGTGTTAACATTGTTTACATTATTTGTCTACTTAATTTAAGTCCAAAATGAGAAAAATAATAATAATAGAAATTTGAGGCAACAAAACTCAGTCACTCTAATAGTTAACTATCTATGTTTGAAAATACACTATTGCTAACTTGCACCAACTCATTAACTTAATTACCCTTCCACTGTTGTTAACCACCATTAGAGTGTGAAAAATCTATTGTAGCTACTGATTATTAATTACCTATCTTAAGTAGATTATTTGGCTGCCGAAAAATAACTTACAACAAATATTAATTAATAACACAGCTGCAATTTCATGGAAAAATCACGGAGAGATGAAAAATAAAATCAACACAATATTTTGGACAAATTGTCCCTGGAAAAACCCCAAAGGGAAAACCAGTCAGCAGATAAGAATTCTATTCAACTGTAGAAAATCAAGAGATACAAAATTGCTTGCCTCTTACTGGCAGAGCTCTGGAAATTTCTTTCCTATAAATTCCCTTCCCTCAATTGTTCCTGCTGAAATTGCTCCGGAAATATTTTCCTTCTCTGGCAATTCCACTGCTCTCCAACGCTATCACTGCGCCCTTTGCTCTCACTGCAAATCAATTTTCTATTGCCGCAAATTTATTTATTTGCTATCGCTGCAAATACTTCTTGGATCTGTGTTCTCCAAATGCCCATTGATCATCTTTTATAATCCCCTCATTGAAAACCAATGGCCATGATTTAATCTAAATCAATGGCTAGGATTAATTAGACTCTAAACACTAATATCTAGAAGTCTCTCGAGAAATCAATTTTCTAGGTATAGAGAAAAGTATTATCTAGCTGTGTTTCCAACCTCGTAATCACCACCCGAGACTAGAACACCTGTCCAAGCTACATTTAAAATTAACACTCCCTCTTAGCGAGGAAGGTGTTCTGCATAACACCCAACTTATGTCTGAAGAAGATGAATTTCACCTTCCCCAATGCCTTTGTCAAAATGTTTGCTACCTGCTGATCTGTAGGTATATACTGTAGATGAACAATCCTCCACTGTACACAATCCCTGATGAAATGATATCTGATGTCTATATGCTTAGACCTATCATGAAACACCAGATTCTCAGATAATCTGATGCAACTCTGATTATCACAGTGTATCACGGTAGTCTCAACCCTCTGACCAAACAAGGCTACCAGCAACTTCCGAAGCCATATAGCCTCACACGTTGTCATGCTAGCTGCTATGTATTCTGCTTCTGCAGAACTCAGAGCCACGGACTTTTGCTTCCTGCTGTACCAAGAGACAACTCCTGATCCCAAACTAAAGCAGCACTCTGAAGTGCTTTTCCTGTCCACTGTACTACCTGCCCAATCTGTATCAGTATAGCCTATCAACTTGATACCATCACCTCGAGCATATTTGATCCCATACTTAATTGTACCACGCAAATACCGCAACACATGCTTTGTCGCTGTCCAATGCACTCTCTTCGGCTCAACCATGAACTGACTAAGAGAGTTTACTAGAAAGGATATATCTAGCCTAGTGTTGACCAAATACATGAGAGATCCAATCAACATCCTGTATAAGGTGGGGTCTACATCCTTTTCCTTGGATGCGTCTACCTTCTTCCAATTCATGATCATAGGTGTAGACATGGCTCTGCAATCTTGCATCTCAAACCTCTTCAAGATTTCAATGTAGTATTTCCCTTGTCCAAGGAAAATCTCTCCATCTGTCTGCCACACTTCCATGCCTAGAAAGTAGTGCATAAGCCCCAAATCCTTCATCTCAAACTCTACTGCAAGGTCCCTCTTGCACTCCTCTATAATCCCCAGTGAACCTGTTAAAAACAAGTCATCCACATATAGAACAAGAATGAGAATTTCACCCCCAACCACCAAGTAGTAGAGGTTAGCATCCGCCTCACTCTTCACAAAGCCTATTCCCTACAAGTATCTATCAATGCGCTCATACCATGCCCTGGGAGCCTGCTTGAGTCCATACAAAGCTTTCTTCAATCTGCACACGTGGGTTTCATTGCTGTGTGCTACAAAGCCCTCTGGTTGTTCTATGTATACCTCTTCTAACAATTCACCATTAAGAAATGCCATCTTGACATCCATTTGATGGATCTGCCATCCCATATGCGCTGCAAGTGAGATTACGGCTCGTATAGAAGTATACCTGGCCACTGGAGCAAATGTCTCCTCATAGTCTATTCCCTCCTTCTGAGAGAACCCCTTGGCCATGAACCTTGCCTTGTATTTCTCGATGCTACCATCTGCACCATGCTTAATCTTATAGATCTAGCGTGATCTAACCACTACCCTATCTGTCGGTCTAGGCACAACCTCCCACACATTATTTTGCATTATTGAGGTATATTCCTCAACCATCGCATCTTGCCACACCTGTTGCCATGTAGCCTCCTGATAGCTGGAAGGTTCACTATCTACCAACTGACTAACCAATGCCACATAGTCATTATACCTAGCTGGTTGTTTCCCCTATCTATTACTCGTCCTAGGAGCTCCCACAAACTCCTGAGTATCCTTATGTGTTTGTTGAACCTCATGGTTCCTCCTGCCAACTATAGAGGATGAAATATCAAACTCCATATCTTCTTGATGCATCTCTTGGATTTGCTGTATCTGTTGTTCCATTCTCTGGGAACTCTCAACACTTGAGCCTGTGCTTGTACTAGTAACTATACTCGTGCTTCACTACCCCTGTTATGGTTGAACAATCATTGGAGCTTCTGTTGGCTGCTCATTCTGATCATCTGCTGGCAAATCTCTAGACCTCCTATATGCCTTGTCCTCCATGAATTTGACATCACGCCTAACTATAATCCTCTTGGTCCCTGGAATAAATATCTGATATGCCTTTGAGGTCTCGCTGTACCCCACAAAGTACCCTCTCTCTGCAGTTTGATCTAACTTGGAACGTGTAGCCCCTGGAATGTGACAAAATGCCAAACTCCCAAATATCCTGAAGTGACTGACATCTAGCTTCTTCCCTGAGAATGCCTCCTCTGGTGTCATCTTGCCCAATACCTTATGTGGAACCCTGTTCTGTATGTATACTGCTGTACTGCATGCCTCTGCCCATAAGTAACGTAGCATATCTTGGTCATACAACATAGCCCTTGCTGCCTCTGATATAGAACGATTCTTCCTCTCAGCAACCCCATTCTGTTGCAGGTTGTAAGGAACAGTCCACTCTCTCTTGATTCCTTCCCTGGTACAAAACTCCTGTAAATCTTTCCCTTTGTACTCGCCTCCATTGTCTGACCGAAAAACCTTTACCTTCCTACCTGTTGAATTCTCCACAAGAGCTTTGAACTCCTGGAAGTGACTGAAGACCTCATCCTTGGTCTTCAAGAAGTATATCCAGGTCTTCCTGGAGAAATCATCAATAAAAGTAACAAAGTACTCATATCCTCTGAGAGGCTTCATTGACATTGGTCCACATATATCCGAATGTACTAGATCAAGAACCCCCTTGGATCTGGTGTCACTCCTTAGAAAAGTTGCTTTCACAAACTTTCCCAATACACATCCCTTACATACATCATCATGCTCTGTGCTCACATCTGGAACACCTGTCACTGTCTCACGAAGCAATTTAAGTGCTCCATGATGTATATGGCCCATCCTCCTATGCCATAGCTCTCCTTGATCTCTAGGATTACTGCTGCTCACTAGTGCTTTAGGAGTATCAAACTGCAACCTATAAAGTCGGCCGCTCCTAACTCCAATAGCTATGGGTGATTTCCAATCTTTATGCTTGATTAAAACATGTGCCCCTCTAAAGAGTACATTGTAGCCTTTATCCTGAAGGACAGATACAGAAATTAGATTCATGCCCAAGCCTGGCACATACAACACATCATGAATGGAAATAGGCTTGCCATTCTCCCTCTGAAATAGAACAGTCCCTCTCCCAACTGGATTGCACTTGGACTTGTTCCCCATCTGAATCTGGAATCTGATGTCCTCCTCCTTGTAGCTGGAGAAGTACTCCCTAACTCCTGTCATATGAAATGACGCCCCACTGTCTATATACCAAACACCCTGTGAGGTTGAGCTAGTCAGGCAAGCTATGAGTGCAAACTCATCCTCCATTCTGCTAGAAAGCTCATCTACACTTGCTGAAGCTGCCGTCTGCTTTTTGCGTTTCTTTTCATTTTTCTTCCTTTGTGGGCAATCACTGACATAGTGGCCGAACTCGTGACAGCCATAGCATTTGATCTTAGATAAGTCCTTCTTCTTCTCACTTTTTGGATTTGATCCTTTGCCAGACCCCTTCTTCATTTTCCCTTTTCCTGCTAGGGCAACGTTTTCCTGTTCCACCTCACTTTTCTGACTATTACTGCTGGTTCCACTGACAAGACTTAGTCTAAGCTCCTCCTAAGTGAAGTCACTCCATAGTCGATCCCAACTCGGTAAGGTGTCTCGTCCATTAATAACTTGAACAAAGACATCCCACTACTTAGTAAACCCATTCAGGGCTATTCGTACTAGCTCATCATCCTTTGGTTTGTCTCCAATAGCTGCCAATTCATCCCTGACAAGTCTAAGTCTGGTGAGGTAACTTGTGACGTCTTCTCCCTTATTCATCCGGGTATTCCTTAACTTTTATCTGAGAATCAGCTTTAGGTTAAGGGTAGCATTCTGGTACAGATTCATAATGGCGTCCCACATCGTCTTTGCTGTATCTAACTCTGCAATATGCGGAACAATGTGATCCTTAACACCATCAAGAATCAGCCTCCTTGCCTTGGCATCTTCCTTCTTATATGCTAAGAGTTGTGTTGCATCTGTAGGTATAGGTACAACAGTGGTCACATAATCCTTGATACCATTCTCTTCCAGCAATAAAGAAATTCTGGCTTTCCAGACACCAAAATTTGAGGCTCCATCCAATCTGTCCTGATCTCTTAAACCTGTTGAGGCCATCTCAAAAGAAAATAATAATTTGAAGAGGTCAAACTGGGTTTTATAAACCCTAGATTTTTATTTATTATTTTTCCTTTCTCCCTGTGCCTGTTCTGCCCTCAGATCCGCTCTGATACCATGTGAAAAATCTATTGTAGCTACTGGTTATTAATTACCTATCTTAAGTAGATTATTTGGCTGCCGAAAAATAACTTACAACAAATATTAATTAATAACACAGCTGCAATTTCACGGAAAAATCACGGAGACAGGAAAAATAAAATCAACACAATATTTTGGACAAATTGTCCCTGGAAAAACCCCAAAGGGAAAACCAATCAGCAGATAAGAATTCTATTCAACTGTAGAAAATCAAGAGATACAAAATTGCTTGCCTCTTACTGGCAGAGCTTTGGAAATTTCTTTCCTGTAAATTCCCTTCCCTCAATTGTTCCTGCTGAAATTGCTCTGGCAATATTTTCCTTCTCCGGCAATTCCACTGCTCTCCAACGCTATCACTGCGCCCTTTGCTCTCACTGCAAATCAATTTGCTATTGCCACAAATTTATTTATTTACTATCGCTGCAAATACTTCTCGGATCTGTGTTTTCCAAATGCCCATTGATCCTCTTTTATAATCCCCTCATTAAAAACCAATGGCCATGATTTAATCTAAATCAATGGCTAGGATTAATTAGACTCTAAACCTTAATATCTAGAAGTCTCTCGAGAAATCAATTTTCTAGGTATAGAGAAAAATATTATCCAGCTATGTTTCCAGCCTCGCAATCACCACCCGAGACTAGAACACCTGTCCAAGCTACATTTAAAATTAACATAGAGAAGGAAGCTATTTCTTTGTTTTGGAAACAATTAGATTACATAGCTATCGACATATCTGTTCTTTTACAATCAAACAGATTACAACATGATGAATAAGTATAAATCTAAACTAGAAATCATCCTTTAACTATTAACTACCATTGGTGAAGAAAGTTGTTTTAAGTTTACATGTTTTAACACAATTGTACATGGCCACAAATATTATATTAAAGCTTTTCATTACGAGACAAAATGGAAAAGAAAATCAGTTCAGACTTTTTGACTGGTATAGAGAAGAGCGTCATGTGGTCGATTGGTCTCTGCGCTTCATAGAGAATTGATTACAGTAGAAGATTGAAGTTTTTGTGTACAGAAATCAATCTTGATAAGATTCTCGTTGATAAGGTCATCAGACGCCAAAATAATCATTCATCTCTTTTGGCGTGAAGTCTGTATATAGAGATCAATTTTTTTGGCTGATGGAAATCAGATCACCCATTTTGGTCGAGAACAAAAATGTAAAAATATGATTCATTATAAAGTTCTTATAATTTTCATTAACAATTACTGTGGGCAAAGACTAAAGGGCCACCAGACATAACACGTGTTCCACTTTAAAAAGTGTGTTCCAAATATATTAATGGATGAAAAGCCAAGAAAAATGAGATATTTCAACGTAATTTGGCATATTTTTGGAGGTGACTCTGATTTCCAACTGTCCCACGTGGGAAAGGGATGGGCGAGAGGGAAGCAGCGGCTCTTTTATATACAGACTTCCCTCCCCAGCAGAGTGAAGCACTAGTCTACCTTTCTGCGTTTGCATGGTAATGGATCTCAATATGAGTGTTTCTACAATAGGGCTTACAATTTTATTCTTTACTGTATCCTATGGGGCTTATTGCTAGTATATAAACATATAGAAATCTGATTTTCTTTCCTCGTTTCAATTTTAAAGGTGCGAATCTCCGTGCATATCTGTTCCAATTGACCATTTCTATTTTCCAATAAATATTATTTTGGAACAAGCAAAGGATGAATAATTTTATAAAGGTCATGCACAGCTATCCTAAAATTGGCACTCTAAAACAGGCGTAGATGTTAAATCGGAATTCTAGATTGGCAAAAATGGGAAGCTTAAAATATAAATCCTCAATCAATGTGACTTCGATTTCCGGTCATCCCACGTGGGAAACTGGTCGATATGGCAGAAAACACCAAAACATATATATATTTTTAATTGAGAGATACACACACCAAAGCAATTATTGAGCAGGTATAGTCAGAAAAATTAATAGATCTGAAAACAATTGAAATGGGAAACAAAAGTTGACGATACAAAGAACAAAGTTACAGTCAGAAAAATTAACAGATGTAACAAAAGTTGATGATACAAAGACCAAACCAATTATTGAGCAGGTATGATAAGAAAAATTAACAGATCTGAAAACAATTGAAATGAGAAACCTATGTTAACGATACAAAGACTAAACTAGTGCAGTGCAGGTGGGTTATTCTTAAATGTCATCCACTTAAATAGTTAAAGGTCAATTTTGGCCTATAAAAATATGACAAATATTTAGCACTTTTGCTATGAATGAGATCTAAAATTGCTATTGACTATTTGACCATTGAAATGGATGGTATTTAAGTAAAGTGGTGTAGGTGTCATAATTACAACTATTGTAAACATGGTTCCCATACCAAGCATGATAATGAAGGAACAATATGGATTGAGATGTTTATGTCTTTCATTCGTTATAATTGAGATCTGATTATAGGATTTTAAAAATTCATTAAGGGTTACATGATCTGTAAGATTTCTACCCAAGAATGCAAGTGATTGAGAGAAAGCAAAACAAAAATCACATATGACCCAAATAAACTGCATTCAACTAAAGAGAATACAAAGCAATACAATAGAATAGGATTGCTCATATGAGAGCAAGAGGTGGGTATATATAGGATATTCCACCCAAGAGACTAAAAATACAACCAATGTGGGATAAAGTGAAAAAGTCCTTTAGTAAACTTAACCTAGTGTGAAGAGAGCTAAAGGAGAGAACAAGCTAAGAAAGAGCTAGAAAGAAAAGTAACTCGATTCACACTAACATGATCTAGTACTTCCTTCCTTGAGCATGATCAATGAGAAATGAGAATCAGGTAAAGCTGAATCTAATTTTATTTCTTAGCAGCCATAGTAATTTTACCATCGAGCAAAATCGTGTGAAGTCTTCACTCCACACAACGGTTTACTATAAGTTGCTAACTCTACCACCACCCAAATTGTTATTAAATACCATTCAAATTAAATTCTTCTACAACATAATTTCTAATTACATTTTGAAAATTCATAGTGACCAATTCCACTCTATTTTTTCACCATTTTGTAGGCATTAAACTATAGCTGTGCATGCCTAGTGTGAGGGAAGCATTCTTATGCTTTTCAAGGTGGATCTTATAGTGAAGGTCAAGTTGGGTCTTTGAGTTGAAGTTTGTGTGCACCACATTGTCACTATGCTGAGCAGTTGTCCAAGCACTTTTTTATGGTGGTAAGGCCATTACAAAGTTTAATAGTTGTCGGCTTAGGTTTATATTAGTGCTATTAAGCTCACTTAGTCTACTATATTTATCTATGCTAAATTTAGGTGTTCTTGTGCTTTAATTAGCATGTCTATTTTTAGAACAGGTGTCTAAATTAGCTTATCATAAGTTAAGTAGTTGCATCCATATCTTTGGGCCACTACTATTCTTAGGCGTGCTTTCTTATTTTTGACACATCTATTCTTAGAAGACTCATGCCTATATGTAATTGTTCATGTGAGCTAATAGATCATCCAATTTTGCTTTGCATATTACTTATGTATTTGATTGAGTGTGTGATTGTTCATCTCTTGTGACTCATATCAGTGTTTGCAATCTTCCGGTTGATCTTGCTCAATATCACATGGTATCAGAGTGGGAATGGTAAGGTTGTCAACTTATTCTATCAATTTCATTTGAGAATAGCTTTCTTTATGTGTTACTGGTTCAATAAAGAGGTGCTTTTTCTCACCATTCTGAACCCTTTTTTCTAGAGAAGGTTTTTTCCTCTGTTCAAAGGCAGATCTTTCTACAACAAAAGAGTTTTTTTCTGTTGGTTGTTGTTTCTAGTGATAGAGGTATTTATCCATAGCAAAAGAGTGCTTTTTTTGGTGACCGGTGAAACATAGGATGTTTTTTCCTTTGGCTGCGTGTTTTTTTGCACAGGAGAAGTTTTTTTAAGGGGCATTTTTTGGCGTTGCGGCCTATTTTTAGCAAGCACACCCCCATTCAACATCCCATGACCTGTTGAAAATAGGCATGTAGGCCCTTCAAAGTTTGTGACATATTTTCAAATAGGCATGCATGCCTTTTGAAGGCTATAACTTACCTTCACAGGCCTGCTAGGCCCTTGTTTCTACCATCCACATCAACAAAAAAACCCCCACATCAGTAACTTCGCCTAACATAAACAAATTTGCCTAGCTCAACAGTCTTCAACCTAGGCTTTTTGCTATAGAGGGATTTTTCCACATCTCAAGCAATTCAAACAGCAAGAGAGAGGTATTTTCTTGGTACATCACCCAAACAAAGGTATATTTGCATCAAATTTGACTGATTTTTTCATAAATTTGCCTTGTTTTTTTTGTTTTTTTTAAATCAGGGTTTTTTTTAAGAAAAGATATATTTAAACTTGTTTTAAAAAGCTTTTTTTCAAAAAAATGTAACTTTTTTTAGAAAAGCTATATTTAGACTTGTTTTAAAAAACAAATTGCTCCTTATTGTAAAGTTCATTTTTGACCAAAGATTCTTTGGCAAAATAAACTAAAAGAGCATTTCTAATTGTGTAATAGGCATTTTTTTTCTGCACATTACTTATAAAGCACCACAACTAGGGGGTATTCAAATAATCATAGGACATCTTATTGGATTGAGTTGTCTTCTTTTACACATTGCTTACAACTTGGAGTATTAAAGGGGGTCTTGTGTATTGTGTATTTGAACACTTCATTTCTTCCTGCCTTTCTTATGAATTGAGATTATTGGTCTAGGTTTAATCATGGGTTTCACTACTCATCCTTCTGTGGTAATCCTAGAGAAAGCCAATTATGAGTCTTAGCAAAACAACATCCTAACACACCTCATATGGCTTGATCTTTTACCTTATCTATATGGACTCATGCCTGAATTAGACACACCGAGGAGAAAATCAGCTTGGGGAAATATCATTGACCATGTAGTAGGTTTGATTTGTCTTAGTGTTGATCCTGACACTCTCAGCAATGTATCAAACATTGAGTGTCCTCACACACTTTGGACTAGAAGCTGGGAGATTCATAGAGATCCTCATATCTCTCCATTCGCAGATGATCCTACTATAGTTTTTCTTCTTCATCTTCCTAAAGTAGACAACATACCCTTTGATGATGATACTTCAAAGGAGTTTGAGTATATTGACAGTCTTAGGCAGTTAGATGACATACAAACTTCTCTTCATGTTTCCACACATGTTGCTTCGATAGAATTGAATGGCATTCCTTTACTCGAGCTTCTAGTGATTATTTATAGTAGGATATTAAGACCACATCTCCTCTAGCAGCTGTTGGTTCATCAGAGTTCAATGTCGTTCCTTTGAGAGCCTCCAGTGACTCTTTGCACTAGGACATCAAGAATTCATCTCTTTCATCTATAGTTAAGGACACTTCTATAGTACCTACTACTACTTTTGAGTTCAACATTGCTCCTTCGAGAGTTTCTAGTGATTCATTACAACAGGATTATATTTAAGATTAACCTCATTAGGACACACTTCTACCAAACATCTCTTGGTTGTTTGTAGAGTCTCACATATCAGATCTTGATGACACCTTGGAGGATCTCATCTTACTATTTGACTACAATATGCATACACCTACTATTACTATAGAGTTTAGAGAGGCCTCATCGAGGGCTTCCAGTGATTCTTCGCAGGACATCTCGTGGGATTTTCTTTGTAGCCACATGACATGCATTAACATTCCAATTTCATCCATCAGTTCTTCAGATCTTGATCTTCATCAGTCTTCACATGATTTTGAGAGGTCACTTGTTTCAGTTAGGCCTGAGACTTCTGATTTGATTGTGACTCATCATGACATCAACATGATGACATTTGAGAAGTATTCTGTGACATAGTACTTTGATCCAGAGCAAGGGAACACTTATCAAATCTCACAAAAATGAGTGCCTGATCTTGGAGGGAAGAAGGATAGCAAACTTGCTTATCAAGACACCTACAAACTCCAATTTTGGACCCAACTTGGTTTGGACAAATGTGATGACTACCAACATTTGAGGAGGGTGTTAGACATATTAATTTGACCAATGGAGGCTTATCAAACTCATAAATTAGCCCAACCAGTTGTTCTACCCAAGGTTCCTTCACAAATGGCCTATTTTCCTTGTAGCCCTAGAAATGCGGTTTAGAGGGCTTAACTCCAAAATTTTTTAAACAACTCCCATAACTCTTTATCTTTTTAGATACCCATTACAGCCCTCTATAGCATACTTGACATGTAGGGTACATTGTTTTGGAACACAAGCCTCTAAAAATGATTGTTCTTGCTGTTCCAAGGGGCAATTAGCCCTAGGTTTACAAAGGAAGTACCCTACCAAAGTGACCCAGAACTTTCTAACCAATTTCAGAAGTTGGTATGGATTTCAAATGGATGGATTCAATAGGTTTTGTACCTCCATGGGCATTAGAAACAAGTTTTCCAAATAAATCTTCCTCTAGCTATCACCAATGGCTTAATACATAGAGATATCAAGCCAAATCTTCCTCAAATCTTGTCTTGGACTGCTCCCCTACACCTACACACAAAACCCATTGTAGAATATCCCTATACAGACCCAAAAAATACATTTTGGGGCTCTAACTCAAAGATTTGGGTCAGAACCCCATAAAACTCTTAAATCCCTACCAAACTTTCCTAGAAACAACAATTTTGGGACAGTGTTTTGTTCTTCTTTCTCTTGTAATTTCAAGACACCAAATATGATTTAAATTAAAGGTAAAACATTCATTTACAACATCCAAAATGTGAGATCCCTTGAAATGGCTGAACGTGTGAGTACTATGGCAAAGAGCAGCAAATTACACAGAAAAAAAATAGCAAACAATCTTTTTTTTTTGTATTTCTTCTTTTCCAAATTCAATGAAAATGTTTTCCATGACCCCCAAGGGATAAATACAATCCAAATCATCACCATTTCGTGCAAGATTCTTTTCCTATCTAAAAAGGCAATAAAAACTCACTAATTTCACTAATTTTAGCCTTAAGACTATTTTTTTCCAAACATAGCACATGCTATTTGGAGTTCCACTACTAGTTGACTTCTAGAATAGAGGGAGTGGTTTCTAAAATAGAGAGAGTGGTCTGACTCAAACTTTAATACAATAATAAATTAATACAAGACTCCACCTAGGCTCATAATGAGCATAAAATCCAAAATTTAAGGCTCCTAGTGAGCATACAAACCAAAATTAACTATGGTGGTCTCTGCACCATACAACTGGGGTGAAAAGATTTCAATCTCCTGATGAAATGAGCTCTTGGATAGAGGCTCCATCCTGTTTGATATCTTCTTATGTCATCCATGTAGCATCTTCAATTGGCAAACCATGCCACTTCACCAAATGTTCATTGTAGACTTTATTTCTTGTCCTCTTAACCTCTCTTGTGTCCAAGATAGTTTCAAGTTTCACTGGCTGACTAGGTGGAAGATCCCTTATCCAATCCTCATCAGCAACATCTTCAGCTTCTTCATCTACAACATTAGATCCTTTGAAAGGATACAGGTCTGCAACATTGAAAATGGGGGAGATAGCATCTCCAGGAAGGAGTTCTATCTCATAAGCATTCTGACAAAATTTATGGACCACCTTGCAAGGTCCTATCTTCTTCATCATCAGCTTTGTATATCTGCCCTTGGGCAATCTCTCCTTCCTCAAATGAGCCAGCACCATGTCACCTACTTTGTATTGAACATCTCTTCTTTTTAGATCAGCCTTCTCCTTGTACTTGGCAACACTCTTTTCAAGAGTTTCTCTTACTTGGTGATGTATCTCCTTCATGGATGTGGCAAAGTCTTCTCATTGTGCACTCCTATTGTCTACTCCCCTTAAGTCTCTCAGCTCATAAATGCCTCTTGGCTTCATGCCATATACTACTTCAAAGGGTGTTCTTCCAATGCTCCTGTTAACAGAGTCATTGTAGGCATATTCAGCTTGGGGCAGCAGTAGATCCCATGACTAATTATGCTCCTTTGTTAAGCACCTTAATAGGTTTCCCAAAGACCTATTTACAACTTTAGTTTGCCCATCTGTTTGGGGATGGTAGGCAGAACTAAAAGTTAGATTTGTTCCCAGCTTCTTCCACAAAGTTCTCCAAAAGTGACCAATGAACTTGGAATCTCTGTCAGACACTATTGTCAAAGGCAATCCATGGATTCTTACAATTTCCTTGAAGAATAGACCAGTAATATGAGAGGCATCATTAGTGGACTTACAAGAAATGAAATGTGCCATCTTACTAAATCTATCTACAACAACAAAAATGCTGTCGTAACCTCTTTGTGTCTTGGGCAGACCTAGAACAAAGTACATGCTGATAAACTCCCATGGTTGATTGGGTATTGGTAAAGGCTGATATAAACTTGCATTAGAACTTGATCCTTTAGCCCTCTGGCATATCACACAACTCTCTACAAACTTCTTCACGTCATTATGCAACCTAGGCTAATGATAAAACCTCTTGACCTGCTCCAAAGTTTTGTCATAACCAAAATGACCACTCAGGCTGCCACAGTGTTTTTCCTTGATCAAATTTGCTCTCATGGAGCATCTTGGTACACACAATTGAGCTCCCTTGAATAGTAGACCATCTTGTACTATAAACTCAGAAAATTCATTGTGAAAAACATCTTGGGACTGATTGCAAACAGCAAAAATAGTACCGAAATCTTCATCATTCTCATACATACCTTTGAGTGCATCAATACCTACACTCTGCAACTTGATTTCCTGCACCATCATGGACCTTCTACTCAAAGCATCAGCAACTTTGTTTGCTTGTCCTTTCTTGTGTTTGATGGTGAATGTGTAGGCCTGCATATACTCCATCCACTTCATGTGTCTGTGACTTAGCTTATCTTGGCTGTTCAAGAAACTCAAAGCATGATTGTTTGTGAAGACAATAAACTCCTTAGGTAATAAATAGTGCCTCCACTTCTTGAGTGACTGTACCATAGCATAGAGTTCAAGGTCATAGGAAGAGTACTTCCTCTTGGCTTCATTGAGTTTTTCACTAGAGAATGCAACCGGTCTCCCATCTTGACTCAAGACTGCACCTATGGCATATCCACTTGCGTCACATTCAATTGTGAACACCTTGCTGAAATCAGGAAGTGCAAGAATGGGTTGTTGAGCCACCCTTGTCTTCAAATACTTAAAGCTTTTCTCAGCTTCCTTAGTCCATTGGAACTTCTTCTTCTTGTCTCCTTTGATAGTATCAAGAATAGGAGAACAAATATGACTGAAATTTTTGATAAACTTTCTATAAAATGTAGCCAAACCATGGAAACTTCTTACCTCTGCTATTGTTTTAGGAGTTGGCCAGCTGATTATGGCTTCTACCTTGGATGGATCCATCTTGAGTGTGCCCTTGGAGATCACAAATCCAAGATAGACAAGCTCCTCTTTCATGAATTCACATTTCTTGAGGTTGATCATTAGCTTCTCCTCATTCAATCTCTTCAACACCATGTCTAAGTGCTGCAAGTGTTCTTCTTTGGTTTTACTATATACAAGAATGTCATCTAGATAGACCACCACAAATTTGTCTATGAAATGCTTCAAGACTTCATTCATGAGTCTCATAAATGTACTGGGGGCATTTGATAACCCAAAAGGCATAACTAGCCACTCATAAAGACCTTCATTTGTCTTGAATGTTGTCTTCCATTCATCACCCTCTCTTATCCTTATCTGATGATAACCACTCTTTAAATCTATCTTAGAAAAGTAACATGCATCACCCAAACTATGCATTAGATCTTCTATCCGAGGTATTGGAAATCTATACCTGATGGTTATCTTGTTGATGGCTCTGGAATCAGTGCAAAGTCTCCATTCTCCACCCTTCTTAGGTGCTAGGATAGTTGGAACAGCACATGGACTCAAACTCTCCTTGATCAGCCCCTTGTCCAATAACTCTTGGATCTGATTTTTGACCTCTTCATTTTGTTGTGGTGTCATCTTGTATGCTGCCTTATTTTGCAAACTTGCACTAGGTATGAGATCAATATGATGTCTTACATCCCTGACAGGAGGTAGTGAACTTGGTAGGTCTTTCACCACTATGTCTTCATACTTGTCCAATAGGACCTGCACCTCCTCTAGTATCTTTTCTACCTCTATTTCTGCCTTGGCTGATACAGGCTTGCCAATGATGGCATATCCTACATCTTCTTCTTTCAATGTCTTCAAAAACTCTTTCTCTTTCACCATCATCACACTTGGTCCTTCATGGATTGCTGCACCATCTTCTTTTATGGGTGTAAGATTGTAGGTCACCCCATCCTTCACAATCATGTATGTATTCTCTTCTCCATCATGCTTGGCCTTTCAGTCAAATTGCCATGGTCTGCCTAAGAGAAGATGGCATACATCCATAGGGATGATATCACACAATATCTTGTCCTTGTATCCACCAATGCTAAACTCCACCCAAGCTTGTTCATTTACAAGTACTTGCTGACCCTTGTTGAGCCATGATACCTTGTAGGGTGTAGAGTGAGGAATCTTCTTTATCTTCAACTTTTCTACCATTTCCAGAGACACAAGATTGTCAGTAGAACTAGAATCAACAATCACCTTACATACTTTTCCTTGTGCTTTGCAGAGTGTTCTAAACAAAACCTTTCTCTATGGAGGCTCTTTGGCTGATGGTACCTTCAACAATGTCCTTCTTATCATTAAGGATTCTCCTACCCCTGGGCCCGCATGCATAGAATGTGAGTTTACACTCTCTTGGTCCTCCTCTTGCACTATGTGGACTCTTCTATCACCTCCATATGAACTTGATGCTTGTTTGTCTGGACATTTGAATGTAGGATGTCCAACTTGATTACAGTTATAGCACTTCCCTATGAAGGTGCTTGACCCTCTACCATGGCCTCCAAACCTACCTCTACTATTTGATCTCCTTCCTCTAAAGCTGCCTCTTTCACTTGACTCTCCTCTTGGTTCATGGTTCTCCTTGTTGCTATCATTTGTTTCTCCTTGTTGCTTCTATCCTCTTCCACCAAAGTTTCCTCTTCCTCTGAAGTTCTTTCCTCTACCTCTTCCATTTTGTTCTTGTTTCCTTTTGATCTTCTCCTCAACTCTTACTGCCAATTGGAAGCATTCTTCTACATTCCTAGGTGTAGTGAGACTTAGTTCATCTCGGATATTGAACCTAAGCCCATTCATGTATCTAGCAATCTTCTCAACTTCATCCTCATTATGGCTAGTTCTCATACTGAGCTTATGAAACTCCTCTGTGTAGGCCATTACATCCATCTCTTTCTGTTTCAAGTTTTGCAGCCTTCTGAAGGTTTGAATGGCATAATCTTTTGGAAGGAATTGACCCTTCACCTTGGACACCATCCGGTCCCATGAACTTATTTTGGTTTTTCCTTGTCTTATTCTCTCTAACTGAACATAGTTCCACCATGTCAATTCTGCTCCCTTCAGCTTAGTCTTTGCCAGCTTAACTTTCTTCTCTTCAGGCATCTCTTTGTACTCAAAGTAGTTATCTAAAGAATCAATCCAGTCTAGTACCTCCTCACTGTTCATCTTACCTTCATACATGGGCAACTCCATCTTGACATCAGTGCTTTCTCCTTTCATAGTCTGTAGCATCTTCATAAACCTTCTTGCATCTGGATCCATCTCTGTCTCACTAGATCCCTCTTGAGGGTCTACATTCTCACCCTCACACTCTTGGTCACTATCTTCCTCAATGACCCCACCTCTTCTCAGGTTTGCTTCAATGGCTACAAGTCTAGTTAGGACTTCTTCTTGGGATTCCTTCATCAATCTCACTTCCTTAGTGAGGATTGGACTATTTTTAGGAGGCATTTTGTACTCCCTCTTCTTCACACTTTCCCAAATTAGAACTTGTGCTCTGATACCACTTGATGCAGAGCAGGGGAACACTTATCAAATCTCACAAAAATGAGTGACTAATTTTGGAGGAAAGAAGGACAGCAAACTTGATTATCAAGACACCTACAAACTCCATTTTTGGACCCAACTTGGTTTGGACAAATGTGATGACTACCAACATTTTGGATTTAAGGTAAAACATTCATTTACAACATCCAAAATGTGAGATCCCTTGAAATGGTTGTACGTGTCAGTACTATGGCAAAGAGCAGCAAATTACACAGAAAAAAATAGCAAACAGTCTTTTTTTTTTATATTTCTTCTTTTTCAAATTCAATGAAAATGTTTTCCACGACCCCCAAGGGATAAATACAATCCAAATCATCACCATTTCGTGCAAGATTCTTTTCCTATCTAAAAAGGCAATAAAAACTCACTAATTTCACTAATTTTAGCCTTAATTAACTAAAATCAGCTTGGGGAAATATCATTGACCATGTAGTAGGTTTGATTTGTCTTAGTGTTAATCCTGACACTCTCAACAATGTATCAAACATTAAGTGTCCTCACACACTTTGGACTAGAAGCTGGGAGATTCATGGAGATCCTCATATCTCTCCATTCGCAGATGATCCTACTATAGTTTGTCTTCTTCCTCTTCCTAAAGTAGACAACATACCCTTTGATGATGATACTTCAAAGGAGTTTGAGTATATTGACAGTCTTAGGTGGTTAGATGACATACAAACTTCTCTTCATGTTTCCACACATGTTGCTTCGATAGAATTGAATGGCATTCCTTTGCTCGAGCTTCTAGTGATTATTTATAGCAGGATATTGAGACCACATCTCCTCTAGTAGCTGTTGGTTCATCAGAGTTCAATGTCATTCCTTTGAGAGCCTCCAGTGACTCTTTGCACTAGGACATCAAGAATTCATCTCTTTCATCTATAGTTAAGGACACTTCTATAGTACCTAGTGCTACTTTTGAGTTCAACATTGTTCCTTCGAGAGTTTCTAGTGATTCATTACAACAAGATTATATTTAAGATTAACCTCATTAGGACACACTTCTACCAGACATCTCTTGGCTGTTTGTAGAGTCTCACATATAAGATCTTGATGACACCTTGGAGGATCTCATCTTACTATTTGACTACAATATGCATACACCTACTATTACTATAGAGTTTAGAGAGGCCTCATTGAGGGCTTCCAGTGATTCTTCACAGGACATCTCGTGGGATTTTCTTTGTAGCCACATGACATGCATTAACATTCCAATTTCATCCATCAGTTCTTCGGATCTTGTTCTTCATCAGTCTTCACATGATTTTGAGAGGTCACTTGTTTCAGTTAGGCTTGAGACTTCTGATTTGATTGTGACTCATCATGACATCAACATGATGACATTTGAGAAGTATTCTGTGACATAGTACTTCATGAGACTTACCACCTCACCTTGCTTCTTTGAGCATTCACCTTTGGAGTTGTTTCTTCCTAAGGGGAGAAATGTGATTTTCCACAAATGGATCATCTTCAACATTCATGCACAGGCATTCTTTTTTGGAATAGGGACTACTTAATTGTGGGGGGGACTACATAGTCTCTTTTACTCTCCTATGGGGGCTCATATATGCATCATCATAGTCAGAGTGACATGTTTCTAGTCTTGGTGTAGAGTTATCATCTTTGAAGAAGCTTCCTAGTCTTCTTGCTTTTTCTTTCTCTCTTTTGAAGGAAAGTTTTTTCCCATAGGGTTTTCTTCCTTTCTCCACTTTATGAGAGATTGTATTGTATTGCATTGTACATGGGTACCTGATCAAGCCTAGTTTCCAAGACCCATCTTCTTTCCTCACCTAAGCTTTGCTTAAGGGGGGGTGTTAGTGTTATTAAGCTCACTTAGTCAACTATATTTAGCGATGCTAAATTTAGGTGTTCTTGTGCTTTAATTAGCACATCTATGTTTAGAATAGGTGTCTAAATTAGCTTATCCTAAGTTAAGTAGTTGCATGCCTATCTTTGGGCCACTACTATTCTTGGGCTTTCTTTCTTATTTTTGGCACATCTATTCTTAGAAGACTCATGCCTATATGTACTCGTTCATGTGAGCTAATAAATCATCTAGTTTTTCTTTACATATTTCTTATGTATTTGATTGGGTGTGTGATTGTTCATCTTGTTGTGATGTTCACAACACGCCCCATTATGCTCCTTAGCAAAATGGGGACCCCTGCTGATGTCTTGCTTTTTGCTTCTGCTTGTGTTTTTTCTGCTTCCTGGCGGTCTGGTAAAAATGAAGGTCAGGTGCATCATCATCATGATATATGATGAGGTAGGTCATCATCATGAGGTCTGTTTGTCAAAGTTCATATTTTGTTTCTGTAACCTCATATTTTGAAAGAGCTTGAAATTCCATGCAGGTTTGCCTTTTACTTCACTTGAAAATTCATCCATATGTGGAAGTTATGCACGGTCAAAGTCTTGGTCAAACCTGATATTCGCAGGAGGATCATCATATGTTTATATCCTAAGTCATGTTGACAGGATCATCATGATCTTGGTCTATCACCCGCTAAAAATCATGCAGTCGCAATATCCAGACGTCAATTTTAGGTGGTAGTTCCCTTTACCCGTCAAATGGCCTCAGGCGCATCATCAGCATCATGATTTTCTTAGGAGCGTCATATTTTATAAACTCGGTTTTGGTTGCATGATGATCATCATCATCATCATATTTAAACGCACCCCCCCGACAATATCCTAAGGTTCAAATATCATGATGACATCGGCTTTAAGTCAAGGTAAGTTCCCCGTCGAAGTGGTCTGTTGTATCGCGAGCATCATCATGATATTTCAACATTACCTGATCTTATAATATCATGCTGATCACCCAGACTTAGAAAAATCCACCTTCGGCATATTTGCATGCGCGTGCTATAAACCTATCGCAAGGTCATCATCATGATATTTGCTGAACTTCACGAAGATGATGATGACGACTTCATATCACCCTGGTCTTTCAAGAGGGTCATTCGCTGAAATTCGCTAAGTGCTGGAATCATCATCATGATAATTCGACAAAGAGGATCATCATATTCATATCCTCCTGATCTCCGGTTAGCGTAATATCATGATGATCACCCTATCTATTCGGAAGTGGTCGATATTACATTTCTCAACAGCATCATCATATTTTGTAATATCACCCTAGCGCAAATATCATGATGACCAACTCATCCTTGTGCTCCGAAAACGAAATATGATGATGACGTCATCATCATATTTTTATCCTGTCATATTGTCAAGATCATCATAATCTTGTTTGTCCACCTGATATTTCGCAAAGACCTCCCGCCGATGAAATACAAACTTTTGCAAGTATCCTGATGATCATCATCATCACATTTTCCCTTCGGCAGGATTTTTTCCCAAACATGATCCGGTTGGCGAAATATCATGATGACGTCATGTTCAAGTTTAACGAAGGCTCCGAATATCATGATGACGTCATCCCGATCTGATAAACGAAGAAGCAAATATCCTGATGATCATCATCATCATCATTTTTTCCCTTCAACAGGATATTTTCTGAAGCACGATCCGGTTCCCAAATATCATGATGACGTCACCATCATTTTTCCTCTCCTCGGCAGCATGATCATATTCGCATCCTCCTATTCTTCTCAACAATATGATGATGATGATGTTGTTCTTTTCCCCGATATGCAGAGGCACATCATCATGATGACATTCATCTGGACCTTCAGGAGGGAATGCATCATATTTCCAGAATATCATGATGATGAGGTATATCGACTAACCTATTTTTTTGACGCACCGACAGGGATGATCATGCCGATGGGCGGGAAATGAGGCGGTGGACATTTTAAAGTGTTTTTTGGCACCTCTGGCATTTTTTCGGTCAGCGATGGTTCACCCGTGAATCTTGAGCAGTCTGAACGCATTTTGGACGCGTTTTGAAGAGTTTTCTGGATCTGATTTTCTCAATCTTGCGCTGTCACCTAGATTTAAATGCTTATTTTAATTTCATGCTGTTTTTTTGTGATAAATGTGAAACTTATTGCTTGTCTTGTCTTGCAGGCTTGCAGTTGAGGAAGCAGCTGGAAAGTCAGCGCAGTGACCTCATGGAGGCAGAAGATCTCATCTCAGGAGCAAGAAGATAGAGATGAAATGCAAAAGGTCAAGGCCATTCAAGTAAAGAAGAAGGTCGCAGCTAAAGGTATTATCACAAAAGACAAACAGAAGTTATTGCCCAGCTGCCGGAACTTCTCAGAAGGGGCAATATTTCACCCAGATTTGACCACTGCTCTGAGATATTTTTGAGAACTGGTTCACCTGCATTTATTGCTGTAACTAGGGGTTTGAACCAGGGGTTCAGTTAGGTTTTTTGCTGTAGTGAGGACAATCAGAATGTCTTTATATTGTGCCTCTCTACACTGTAATACTTTACAACAGGGATTTTAGGAAAGCAATAGTGGCTACAACAGAATTTCTTTTTTAGAACATACAGCAAGTTAGCATAGGCTAGAAGTAGAAGAAGGAGGTCGCCTGTTTGTCTGCAGTAAGGTGCGCGTGGAATGTCTGGCTGCCTTACTGTATCTGTAAAGCTTGTAAGTTCTCTGTAGTATGATCAATGAAACTAAGAGTCATTCTTACATTGTAAATCATGTATGGCTATTCGTTTCTAATACAATAGAATCTGGAGTTCTGCATCTATCTTCTGAGTGTTCTCCTGCTCTTCTTTGTGTTTTGAAATATCTTCTTTGAGAGCTTGCAATTTTAAATGTATGTTTGTGAAAATGCTCAGAACTTACATTTAGGGTTTTTACTGTGGATTTGATCAGATTACTGTGGTATTTACATAGTGCATAACAGAAACACTTAGATGCTTCGGTAGATTAAGTGAGGTATAGAGTAGATCTTTCTAACTTTTCCCAACCCATCTGAAATATCTAGCTGAAAACGTAGAAATCCAAAGGAAATTGTCTCAAATTTGAAGAAGCATGCATAACAGAGCTATAAGTAGACAGTTTTCATAAACAGATAAAGAAGAAAGCTGCAAAAAATCCAAGAAAACCCTCTAAAACTTGCAGGCCAGTATCACTTGTATGCCAATGAACAGAATACTTGTTGAAATCTATGACCTCTTTGCATATTCTTAGTCCAGTAAACCACAAAACAAACCTAAACTACGTAAGGCCCCTTGAACATTACAGCTTCACATTGACCAACTGAACTTGACCAACCGAACCATTGTAGACTTGGGATTAGTTGAATCACCAAATGATTCCTTCTTGTCTTTCAAGTATAGTTTCAGTTCATTTTATGTGAATTTTAACTTATTGTTATGATTGCATCAAAACAGTCATCAACAGTTTTCTGGCGCTAGAAGGAGGGCCTGCCTGAGTTAGGTTTCATTTCAAACTGGCTAACGACAGTAACAGAGTGACTAGGTCTAGGTCCAGTTCAGGAGATATATTTGTGCAACTACCTGATACAAGGCGAAGTAAAAGCCCTTTAATCTGGAATCCAAAGATATCGCAAGCAGGAAGTTCATCTGGAACACCTCCTGGGTCACCTTTTAACATCCGTAGTATTGTAAGTCCTGACAGATCGCTGTTCAGATCTTTAAATCTTGGTTCAGGCACTCCTGGAGGTCTTAATCCTCCTCTGAATCCTAATCCACCAATCAATCCAGGTATTTCTGCAAGTTCAAGTCAAGCTCAAACACCTGCAATGGCGTATTTCGATGTCAATTCTCCCATATTCTTCAATGATTATCATGACATGCCAAAAAATCCAGAAAAGATATGTCCCAAATACCAGTTGCATCAGGACCCAGAAGATCATATTAGAATGTTTAAGGAAGCATGTTTTAGGGCTATGTTAGAGCACGCGGATGTTGTGTGTAGATTGTTTCCTTACACCTTTAATGAGCAGGCCTCTAGCTGGTACGTAAACTTACCCAATGGTTACATTTCTTCCTGGGCACTTATGGAAGAAGCATTTCTATCAAGATTTAGAGGACCCATTGACCCTTGTACTTTGTATCATAAGTTGGCTGATGTAAAACGAGGTGAGGGAGAGCTAATTGATAATTTCAATGACAGATTTCAAAAGGCCTATTCTAGGCTAGTAGCCCCTTATACCATAGATGATGCTCCCTTGTTGGCTATGTACTATGCTGCTTTGGATCCTTTAACTGCCATGTTTGTCAAAAGGAAACCTGACATAGATTCAATATCCAAAGCCTATAAAGAGGCAGCCTCAGTGAACCAAGAAATGAGACATACAACTTACAGTCCATTTGGAGGAAATTTTGGGGTACAGAATCAGGCACACCCATGGAATGGAGTCCCTGTGCAGCATGCTCCACTAATAAATCCGGTTCCTTCTTACACGCCTATGTATAATCCTACTCCAATCCAGGCTATAACTCCTTACACGGCTAGTACTTCCAATAATAGTCAAAATAATGGTCAGCCTTTCTTCCAACTTCCTAGGGATGTAACTGTGGCAAAAGCACAAGAGGATAGGGAAGACATCAAAGAGATTACTGCACATTTGAAAAGATTAACAACCGAAGTGACATAGCTAAGAAATGAGAACCTCTATGGAAGAAGCAACCAAAACTACAATCCACCTCAAGGTCACAACCAAGGCCAAAATCAGAATTATAGTCTCAACCAGAATCAGCAGTACAATCAGAACCAAAACTACAATTAGCATCAAGGCCCCAGTCAGGGGCAACCAATGCAAAATAGGGGGCCAGTGATAGATAATAGGACCTGGGGCAATAATAACAAAAATCAGAATCAACCTAGGCCACCCAAGACATGGAACACTGGGCCCAACAACGGTACTCTGGCTTCTCCTTTTGAGAATATAGATAATCATGGTGCAAAACAAACAACTAACATACAAATGGCCAATACAGCACCCAAAAATTGGTGCAGATTTCACAATACCAATACCCATGCTGAGCACGACTGTCCACAGCTCCACTTGGCAGCTAGTATTTTTAACGTAGACGTATAACCTCCTACCTCTGAATTTCTCATTCCTAAGGGTAATGAGGTAGTACCCTCAGAATATGACACAGCCTTAGTCTTAGAAACGATTACCTTCGCAACTGCAGAAGAGAAGGAGGATGAATTGCTAGAGGATGAACCATACTGTTGTGAAAGTCTTTATCCTGAATCAGCCTTTGTGTTAAATGCTTCTCAGTTTCCTTTTGAATCTGAAAATGAGATATTAAATGAAACAGAGGAGGTGCAGGCCTTTCAACAGACAAATAAAAGCCACACCTACAATTTGAGGAACAACCCTAGGCTGGGAGGACCTTTCACCACTTCCACTCCCCCGAATAACATCAATACACCCCCAGATCAGAATGCTAGCAACAATCCTGCCACACTCAAAGCTAGTCAGCACACAAATAATGAAACAGCAGTGCAAAAGGATCAAACAAGTAAGACAGAAGCAGTAGAGACAACAAGACTAATGAATTACTTATCAGAGGAAATAAAGAAAATGAAGGTCAGCGTACCTCTAAATGAATTATTGAAGACCCCAGGGATCAGAAATGCTTTTTTTAAATCCCTGGATACATCCATGACAAACATGGTGTCTGCTGATATAACTGTTCCTAATAGTGATTCACCACCTAAGGAAAAGGGTAAGAAAGTTGAGCAGCCTTCCAATACAAATGTGGTAATACATGCGGATAAGAGGGATACTCAACCTTTCTTGTTAACTGTTAGGTTGTGTGGGAAGAATATACACAATTGCATGGTAGATTCTGGTGCTTCAGCCAACGTAATGCCCTTAGGAATATGTAAAACTCTCGGGCTGACTCCCACCAAATCTGCCAAGGTCGTCACGCAATTAGATAAGACCGAGGTTAGTGTGATAGGAGAACTCATGAACATACAGGTGCAGTTAGCTTCAGACCCTAGGATAAGCCAAATTATTGACATTCAAGTAGTGAATATACCCGTAAATTATGGAATGTTGCTAAGTAGGGATTGGTCCAAGACATTAAACGGATATATGGCTACTGACTTTTCACACATGTGGTTACCGTGGAGGGGTATCCCAAACCAGATTAGAATAGAGGCAGAGCCCAGAATGAGACATATGATAACAGAGTATAATCGAACTAATGAAATATTATATGCTGCTGTTGAACCAGGTGTCTATAGAATTACCAACAATGGGATGCAGATTGAAGAGATCATGATGTTAAACATTAGAAAGAAGTGTGTCAGCAATAGAACGGCACTATTCATTGAGTCTGACAGAAATTCTTCAGATGAGGAAAACAATGCAATAGACAAATTTGGTCATGCCATTAGACAAGAGGTGGAAGAGTGCGTTACACACAATCTCCCAGTCCAATGTAAGTTATATAAAAATAGGTGTAGAGTCCATGATAGGCAACATTCTGAGGAGAATTGTGAAATATGCAAAGACATCATTGAATATGAATACAAAAAGTGCATAGGGAGGGTAGAGTCACAAGAGAAAAATGAGAATCCTGATCCAACACAGAGATATGTTCAGGATAATATAGATGCCTTGATTCCAGATTTAGGAAAAGAAATAGAGGACAAGGGTAGTCATCTTTCTGAGCTGCAAACTACAAACACACATATGCAAGATAACCAAACGGAAAAACCCATGAATAAACAAGACAACACTCCACAGGCAATAAAAGAGACAAAGTATGCCAAGGTAAAAGATCAAAAAAGTAAGGATGGCATGTGGACGTTAAAATGTGATGGGTCCAAATCAAAACAGGGCGCAGGTGCGGGTATTGAACTCATAAATCCTCAAGGTAAATCACATTTGGCAGCATATAGATTACAATTTTCCTGCACTAATAATATTGCTGAATATGAGGCCCTAATTTTAGGACTTGTCATGGCCATCAAGAAAGGGGTAAAAACCATCAGAGTATTTTCAGACTCTGAATTAGTAGTCAGACAAGTGAGGAAACTATATGCCTGCAATTATAAGAAGATGGTCAATTACAGACATAGAGTTTGGGGTTTAATGGATTCATTTGATGCTTTTAACATAGAGCATATTCCTAGAGAACTAAACCACAGGCCAGATGCGTTAGCAGTTGCTGCTAGTACATTAGAACCATTGACACTGTCAGGATTAAGACGATTTGCTGTTGAGCTAGTTAACGTGCCCAGTATACCAGACAACGTTACACACTTTCAGGTATTTGGAAAGGATCAGCAAATTATTGATTTTCTGACTTGTAATGAGGCATTTGAGGCCCAAATTATTGATGAACAAGAAAGGCCTGAAGTAACATGGGACGAAGAAGATATGATCAACTTAAAGAGCAACTTCTTACCAAAAGGAGTAATTGAATTAGAACACATCTTTGACTTCGACGGAATAGTAAGACAGAAGGACTTACCCAAAACAGAAGGGGGTAAGTGTGATTTGCATAACTTAGGGACTGAGCTAAATCCACAGAATGTACTAATTGGGAAAGCTTGCTCTGAGAAAATCAGAAAAGAGGTTCTGGATGTTCTGAAAAAATATAAACATGTCATAGCATGGACTTATGAAGACTTGAAAACATTTGATGAGTCCATCATAACTCACGTAATACCTTTAATAAAAGAAGTCAAACCATTTAGGCAGAAACAGAGGCCTGTAAACGCCATTCTAGAGCCTTTAATCTTTGAGGAAGTTAAAAAACTACTGTCCGCTGGAATAATTTTTCCAGGCAGACATTTTGTCTGGGTAGCTAACTTAGTGCCAGTAAGGAAGAAAAACGGAGACATTAGGTTGTGCGTAGACTTTAGAAATTTAAACAAGGCTTCTGAAAAGGATAATTATCCTTTGCCCCCAATAGACGAAGTACTGCAAGCAGTAAATGGCGCAAAGATGATGTCCTTTTTAGATGGTTTTTCAGGTTATAACCAGGTTTTAATTGACAGAGAGGATAGACTAAAAACCACCTTCACTTGCAAATGGGGAAATTATGCGTATAGAAGAATGCCTTTTGGACTAATTAATGCAGGTGCCACTTTTCAGAGGGCCATGGACGTTGCTTTTCATGGATTATCAGGTAAATGCATTGTTGTGTATATGGATGATTTAACTGTGTATTCCAAGGATGCATCCACCCACGCTGAGGACCTCAGAAAAGTACTCCAGCGATGTGAAAGGTATGGGATTTCCCTTAATCCTAAGAAATGTATATTTGGCATAACTGAAGGTAAATTATTATGCCATGTCATTTCTGAAAATGGAATTTCAATTGATCCGGATAGAATAGAATCCATAAAATTTTTGCAAATACCAAACAGTAGGAAAGAATTGAAATCACTTTTTGGTAAAATTAACTTTGTTCGGAAGTTTATAACAGGTTTTGCAGAGATTGTGCAGCCGTTGAATGCCATGTTAAAGAAAGATGCACAGATGGAATGGACGCCAGTAGCCAAAGCCGCATTTGAAGATATCAAGGAGGCAATTTCTAATGCCCCTGTATTGGCAAGTCCAGACTACACATGCCCGTTTTACATCTACTCCTTTGCATCTTCTCATTCTGTCGCTGCTGCCCTGACACAGAAAGGTGAAAATAATGACGAGAGGCCCATAGCATTTATGAGTGCGCCTCTGAAAGATGCACAGCTGAGATATCTAGATATCGAAAGACAGGCATTTGCATTGGTGAAGGCTGTGAAAAAATTCAGACACTACATTCTGCGCAGCCAGATTAAAGCCATAGTACCAGACGCAGCAGTAAAGATGTTGCTGATGCAGAATGAGCTTGGAGAGAAAAGAGCCAAATGGATCACCACGCTGCAAGAATTCGACATGGAGATCATTCCCGCAAAGCTGGTCAGAGGGCAGGCGTTGGTGCAGACAATAGCAAACATGGATCCAAATCTGATAAAACAGCAATATGTATTGAATTCCCAAGACGCATCAGGCTGGTATGATGATTTAAGCACCTTCCTGATAGCTGGAAAGTACCCAGGCAAGATGAAGGCTTCTCAGAGGAGAGCTTTGAAGATTAAGGCACAGCATTATATGGTGCAAGGAGGTCTTCTATTCAGGAAGAACCATGATGGAATTTATTTGAGATGCATAAACAGAACTGAAGCTGATAAAGTGTTGACAGAACTACATGACAAGTACGAAACTGGCCATGGTTCCCATCTAGCTACAACACACAAAATACTAAGAGCGGGCTATTACTGGCCCACTATATTCAAAGACACTAAGAGTCACATCAGAAGCTGCCACACTTGTCAGACAGCAGCAGACAAAGGAAGAAATCTGGCCAATCCACTGCAGCCTGTGATCGAGTCCAGACCGTTTGCACAATGGGGCTTGGATTTTATCGGAGTCATCAATCCCCCATCTTCTGCAGGACACAAGTTTATATTGACGGTAACGGACTATTGTACAAGGTGGACTAAGGCCACCTGCTGCAAATTTTCCACAACTGAGGTAGTTATCAAGTTCCTTGAAGAAAACATTATCACCAGGTTTGGAACGCCCTATTCATTGGTATGTGATAACGGCCCTGCTTTTTCTTCTTTAAAATTTTCTAAATGGGCATTTGAATATGGGATCATTCTAAGGTTTTCTTCGAATTATTACCCTCAAGGTAATGGACTGGCTGAATCAACAAATAAAATCTTATTAGACATCATCAAGAGGTTAATTGCCAAAAGTCCTAGAGAGTGGAATACCCTATTAAGATATGCATTATGGGTAGACAGGACCAAGTTCAAAACAGCTTTAGGTAGCACACCTTATCACTTAGTTTATGGGACTGATCCCATACTTCTGGTTAATCTGAGAATACCAACCTGGAAGTTTGCCAATGAATATCTAGGCTTTGATAACCATAGGGAAGCCAGAATAGTGCAAATGTTGCAACTAGAGGAGAAAAGAGGTCAAGCCCTCGAGAAGCTTGCCAAACACCAAGCAGTTGTTAAGAGGTGGTTTGACAAAAGGGCAAGAGTCAAAACATTTAGGATATCAGACTTAGTGTTGTGCTGGGACAAAGCACATGAAAAGAAAGGAAGCCATGGAAAATTCGATAAATTATGGCTGGGTCCATTACAAATTTTAGAAATAATAGGAGATAACACCTTTAGACTTAAGACCTTGACTGGAGAAGATGTGCCATTACCAGTTAATGGCCAGCATTTGAAACACTACTTCCAGGCTTGAAGGTCAGGATGAGGCAGTCCTTTCTTTCTTAAATGTAAAGTGCTGTAGATAATGTACAGTTCTTCTTTTGCTGTTTTCTTCTTGGGTTGGCTGTTTGTATAGCTTGTCCTCTGTTTGTTTTTTGCTTTTTGTTTCTGTCTGTTTGTACAATTTTTTCTGTTGTTTTGTTGTTTGTACAGCCTGTTTGTTTGGTCTGTTTGTTGTCTCCTCAGCAGGGATCTTTATTTTACTGTAGTGTATTAAGGAGCAAAACTAGCAACCATTCAAAACAGTATATAATTTAGGATATTCAGGTTAACCATTTGCAATTTACACATAACCTGTCACTGTCATGTTGTAGAGAGTTGTTCATCTTCCGAAGTTTTGTATTCAATAAACGTGATTGAGAATTCGAAGCAGGTTTCTCACGATGACACACCTAAAATCCTTGGGTTTGTTGAACATACCAGTGTAGATATTAGGTGAAAAATCAGAGGTCACCCTTGCTACCATTACAATTCTCAGCTTAATTTCAGCAAGTGTCCACTCCTTGCATCATCATGAAGTTACAATTGCTATATCTTATGAAATCTTTCAAAATTAGAAAACAAAAAAATAAATAAATAAATAAAGCGGATTATACTGAAAATCCAGATTAAGCCATCTAAGTAACTCTATCGGGGCTATGGACGCTTGCTGGCAGTGGGGCTCTACTTAGGAGAATTGTAACGATAACCTTGCCAGGGCTATAGATGCTCGCTAGCAGCAAGGCTCTATCCGGTCGGCTATGAGGGAATATCCTCACCTACGTAGGCTAATGTCAGTCACTGGTTTGTTCAACCGATCTTCAAGATGAGGATAATTAATCACATGCACACAACTAAACTGAAAATAGAAATTCATGCATCTTTATTGAACACTTTGAGTCTCAAGCTGAATAGTAATTTGCAGGAAAGATAGTTGGAAGTTATGAGTTCATTTCACCTAGTTTCCTTGAACACTCTGAATTTAATTGTTTTGTTTTGGTTGCTAGTTGTTGTGATGTTCACAACACGCCCCATTATGCTCCTTAGCAAAATGGGGACCCCTGCTGATGTCTTGCTTTTTGCTTCTGCTTGTGTTTTTTCTGCTTCCTGGCGGTCTGGTAAAAATGAAGGTCAGGTGCATCATCATCATGATATATGATGAGGTAGGTCATCATCATGAGGTCTGTTTGTCAAAGTTCATATTTTGTTTCTGTAACCTCATATTTTGAAAGAGCTTGAAATTCCATGCAGGTTTGCCTTTTACTTCACTTGAAAATTCGTCCATATGTGGAAGTTATGCACGGTCAAAGTCTTGGTCAAACCTGATATTCGCAGGAGGATCATCATATGTTTATAACCTCAGTCATGTTGACAGGATCATCATGATCTTGGTCTATCACCCGCTAAAAATCATGCAATCGCAATATCCGGACGTCAATTTTAGGTGGTAGTTCCCTTTACCCGTCAAATGGCCTCAGGCGCATCATCAGCATCATGATTTTCTTAGGAGCGTCATATTTTATAAACTCGGTTTTGGTTGCATGATGATCATCATCCTCATCATATTTAAACGCACCCCCCCGACAATATCCTGAGGTTCAAATATCATGATGACATCGGCTTTAAGTCAAGGTAAGTTCCCCGTCAAAGTGGTCTGTTGTATCGCGAGCATCATCATGATATTTCAACATTACCTGATCTTATAATATCATGCTGATCACCCAGACTTAGAAAAATCCACCTTCGGCATATTTGCATGCGCGTGCTATAAACCTATCGCAAGGTCATCATCATGATATTTGCTGAACTTCACGAAGATGATGATGACGACTTCATATCACCCTGGTCTTTCAAGAGGGTCATTCGCTGAAATTCACTAAGTGCTGGAATCATCATCATGATAATTCGACAAAGAGGATCATCATCTTCATATCCTCCTGATCTCCGGTTAGCGTAATATCATGATGATCACCCTATCTATTCGGAAGTGGTCGATATTACATTTCTCAACAGCATCATCATTTTTTGTAATATAACCCTAGCGCAAATATCATGATGACCAACTCATCCTTGTGCTCCGAAAACGAAATATGATGATGACGTCATCATCATATTTTTATCCTGTCATATTGTCAAGATCATCATAATCTTGTTTGTCCACCTGATATTTCGCAAAGACCTCCTGCCGATGAAATACAAACTTTTGCAAGTATCCTGATGATCATCATCATCACATTTTCCCTTCGGCAGGATTTTTTCCCAAACATGATCCGGTTGGCGAAATATCATGATGACGTCATGTTCAAGTTTAACGAAGGCTCCGAATATCATGATGACGTCATCCCGATCTGATAAACGAAGAAGCAAATATCCTGATGATCATCATCATCATCATTTTTTCCCTTCAACAGGATATTTTCCGAAGCACGATCCGGTTCCCAAATATCATGATGACGTCACCATCATTTTTCCTCTCCTCGGCAGCATGATCATATTCGCATCCTCCTATTCTTCTCAACAATATGATGATGATGATGTTGTTCTTTTCCCCGATATGCAGAGGCGCATCATCTTGATGACATTCATCTGGACCTTCAGGAGGGAATGCATCATATTTCCAGAATATCATGATGATGAGGTATATCGACTAACCTATTTTTTTGACGCACCGACAGGGATGATCATGCCGATGGGTGGGAAATGAGGCGGTGGACATTTTAAAGTGTTTTTTTGGTGCCTCTGGCATTTTTTCAGTCAGCGATGGTTGACCCGTGAATCTTGAGCAGTCTGAACGCATTTTGGACGCGTTTTGAAGAGTTTTCTGGATCTGATTTTCTCAATCTTGCACTGTCACCTGGATTTAAACGCTTATTTTAATTTCATGCTATTTTTTTGTGATAAATGTGAAACTTATTGCTTGTCTTGTCTTGCAGGCTTGCAGTTGAGGAAGCAGCTGGAAAGTCAGCGCAGTGACCTCATGGAGGCAGAAGATCTGATCTCAGGAGCAAGAAGATAGAGATGAAATGCAAAAGGTCAAGGCCATTCAAGTAAAGAAGAAGGTCGCAGCTGAAGGTATTATCACAAAAGACAAACAGAAGTTATTGCCCAGCTGCCGGAACTTCTCAGAAGGGGCAATATTTCACCCAGATTTGACCACTGCTCTGAGATATTTTTGAGAACTAGTTCACCTGCATTTATTGCTGTAACTAGGGGTTTGAACCAGGGGTTCAGTTAGGTTTTTTGCTGTAGTGAGGACAATCAGAATGTCTTTATATTGTGCCTCTCTACACTGTAATACTTTACAACAGGGATTTTAGGAAAGCAATAGTGGCTACAATAGAATTTCTTTTTTAGAACATACAGCAAGTTAGCATAGGCTAGAAGTAGAAGAAGGAGGTCGCCTGTTTGTCTGCAGTAAGGTGCGCGTGGAATGTCTGGCTGCCTTACTGTATCTATAAAGCTTGTAAGTTCTCTGTAGTATGATCAATGAAACTAAGAGTCATTCTTACATTGTAAATCATGTATGGCTATTCGTTTCTAATACAATAGAATCTAGAGTTCTACATCTATCTTCTGAGTGTTCTCCTGCTCTTCTTTGTGTTTTGAGATATCTTCTTTGAGAGCTTGCAATTTTAAATGTATGTTTGTGAAAATGCTCAGAACTTACATTTAGGGTTTTTACTGTGGATTTGATCAGATTACTGTGGTATTTACATAGTGCATAACAGAAACACTTAGATTCTTTGGTAGATTAAGTGAGGTATAGAGTAGATCTTTCTAACTTTTCCCAACCCATCTGAAATATCTAGCTGAAAACGTAGAAATCCAAAGGAAATTGTCTCAAATTTGAAGAAGCATGCATAACAGAGCTATAAGTAGACAGTTTTCATAAACAGATAAAGAAGAAAGCTGCAAAAAGTCCAAGAAAACCCTCTAAAACTTGCAGCCCAGTATCACTTGTATGCAAATGAACAGAATACTTGTTGAAATCTATGACCTCTTTGCATATTCTTAGTCCAGTAAACCACAAAACAAACCTAAACTACGTAAGGCCCCTTGAACATTACAGCTTCACATTGACCAACTGAACTTGACCAACCGAACCATTGTAGACTTGGGATTAGTTGAATCACCAAATGATTCCTTCTTGTCTTTCAAGTATAGTTTCAGTTCATTTTATGTGAATTTTAACTTATTGTTATGATTGCATCAAAACAGTCATCAACACATCTCTCGTGACTCGTGTTAGTGCTTGCAACCTTCCAGTTGATCTTGGTCAATCTCATAGTTTCTTTAGTAGGATTCCTCATGACCTCCTTTAGAAATGTTAAAAATTCAGCATTCTTGTCATTAGTAGGAAAATCTATTTACATGATCAAAATTTATATGTTAGTTTGGCACTTAACATTATTAATTATTTAATGGTTGCCTAGTCAATTTGCTACACCAATATTGTTGAGGAATTTTTAAAGGGGCAAAGGAAATATTGTTTACGACCATCAATGACAGTCATCATAGAAATTGGTTAAGGTTGGTGAAGTAAAATAAATTTTTTTTGTTGTTCCAAGTCACACTAGTTATGTGGCATGGAACCATGCACAAACTATTGCATACATTTTATATACAAATTGTCGAATGGAATGTTTATTTGAAATTGTGTTCAATTTGTTTAGGAGGAAACATATACTATATAAAATGTTTTACATAATATGTATTTTTTAAAATCTTACTAAAACATATTTTCAAATGTGTTAAATAATGGGCCACAACTATACACTTCTAGATGATTATATATAGCAAATTGTCATCTCCTTGATGAACTAGGAGCCATGCTGCTAGAAAAAACATGGTGGAAAATTCCTTACATGTGATTTTCTTATGTTTTTAGTCCTCCTTAAGTTGCTTCATCACAAGTGAAATCTTAAAAACAATAATAGTTTTAAATGTGTGTGGACTGTAATGTATTTAGAAGAATCATGAAAGGGTACACATCAATGTTTGTGTATTGGGCAATGGTCCAGGTGTTTTCTTTTGAAATCAATTGCTTGGGACTCCATTATCTAATAAAAAGATCTTCTATGTAATTAGAAAATGTATGACTGTGCATTGTGAGCTATACTATCTTTTGAAAGAATGAGAGTGGTTATTCCAAATATAATGAAATGATTTGTTTTGCATATGAGAAAAGAATATTATTTTTTCTAATTGTTTATGCACTATTTTGAGTCTCTCACATGAAACAATTGTTAGTAAAATGTACATTACAAAATAAATTGAACATTACTATTACCAACAACTTTATCAAATTTGATTGTGAGTCTTAGAATGCAGTAAAAATGGATCCAATACCATCACATACCCATATATAAATTTAATATTGTTTCTTCTCCTCCAGAATTCCCTTCTCACCTTCCTTATTCTATATCTTCAACTTACAAAGGCAAAAAATAACTAGAGTAAAAGTCATCACATTAGGAATGTAGCCCTTGTGGACCATTTCATCTAGAGTATCAATAGTAGCCTCCTTATCATAAAATTTTTAAGGTGTGTATTAGCCTATTTGGAAGAACCCCATTATGATCCATTTAATAAATGCATTTTTACCTTTTTCTTCAAAAGAGCCATCAAGGGAGAGCTGTAGGCAATAAGGTTGGGCTTCTGTCCAAGCTCCTCCATCAAATTGAAGGCATCATATTTCTCTTGGACTCTTCCACCCATCCTATATGTGTTGATGATGCAATGCATACTCTTAATAACCTCACATCCTCCCAATCTCATTTTCTTCAAATTGGAAAGCATCTCATCAAACATCTTTGCTCCACCCAAGATGTAGAGGATGGTGTAATAGGCACCTCTATTTTGTTCATAGCCTTCATGTCTATCAACCCTATTGAAAAACCTCGGGGTATTTTGAGCTCTAGTTTGGAGGTTCATGATCTGAATTAGCTAAGAATTTAGAGTACAATACCTAGTGTTGAGCCTGTGGTATTGTGAAAATTCAAAATAGCTCAATGCACAGAACTCATGGAGAGTTGCAGGCAACCAAAGAGAATTTTATTGGTATCAAAAAGTGTTTATATACAATGAAGAAAGAATGTGAAGTGTCACCTTATCCATGGAATTTGAAATGGATAGTTGGAAGGTAACAAATGCAACAACTAACTAACATAAATTCAAAAATTCAATTTTTCAAAATTTAAAAAAAATTGCTAAATTCAGAACCACAACTTGGCAGGGTCATAACTCCTAGCTGCTAGTCAGAATCCAGACTTCTTGGAATCATTGGAAAGATATCCGAAAGGGCTAGATTGAGTTGCGTTGGGTTGTGCCTGTGGCTACTGCTCAAAGCAATTGATGAAAGTCTTGACCCCAAATTCCACGCCAAAGGCCTCCAAAAATGCCATTTACTGAGATGTAGACAATTCTGAAAAAAATACTGAAAAACTAAAAACATAGTTGCCTATACAGATGCCACCCTAGTGCTCCTAAATCTCTGTGGGATCCACTATATTAGGTTCTAGGTCCTAAACTCTATGTTCCATCATGTTCTCCCATTGAACATTGGCTAAGTAGTCTTATAGATTTTATTGAAGATATCTACCTAATGCACAAACATTACAAGTGACATTGGCATTAGAGGCCGTAGGCCTATTCTTTTTTGGGTGTCTTAGCCCATTGGTTTATTTATGGCTTATGTTGTGTTTCAAAAGTAGTAGGGATAAGTATGACAAAACATCTCTTAAAATATTGAAGTGGGTCATTGTTATACTTGTAGATCTACCTTGCCTATGAAAAACATCTATTTGATGTCACATTTAAATATTGATGGTGTTCACTAACTCTTCTTATTTTTTTTTTCTAAAACCCTTTCTTTGGTTATATATGTTTTCATAGTTGCTAATAGAAAGTGGTGTATGCAGACCCATTTGAAGGGACAAATTCAGATGTGTGTGCAGTTTTGCATGTCACATTTAAATATTGATAGTGTCAACCCTTTAGTACTTTTTTTTTCAAAACCATTTCTTTTGTTATAATTGTACTTGTAGTTGCTAATCAAAAGTGATGTGGAAACAAATTCAGATGCTTGTGTAGTTTTGCCTCACGCTAGAAAAAAATTATTTAGTTACCGAATTTGTTTCACTTTGTAGAAAAAACCATTCCTCTTAATTTACGAAAACAATTTTAATTGACGGGGTCATATTCCTTATTAGTGAAACACAAGGTGCTAGTTATATTTCAAAAATAAACACTAGAGAGATCTTAAAATACCTAGGATCGTAGACTTTCTAACAATGGAAAGCTTAAAATATAACTCCTCAATCGATGACATCGGATCAAGCAATATTTAATGATAATATAAAAACATATAGAAAGAAACGTTTCAATTTTTAACGGATGCGAATCTCCTTTAATTGTGTCACGTGGGAAAGGATAAGGCCGCAGCAGCTGTTTTATATTCAGGCTTCCTTCCCCAGCCAAGTGAAGCACCAGTCTGCCTTTCTTCGTTTGCATAGTAATGGATCTCACTATGACTGTTTCTGCAGTAGGACATACAATTTTATTGTTTACCGTGTTGTTGTCCATCGTATTGGAATGGGCGAGAAAAAACAATGGGAGATTGTCCTTGCCAGGACCATTTCCGCTGCCCATCATAGGAAACCTCCATCAGTTGGGAACGCTTCCTCACCTTAGTCTGCAGCGGTTGGCTGAGAAACACGGGCCAATAATGATGGTGAAGCTGGGTTCTGTTCCCGTGGTGGTTGCATCTTCTTCTCAGGGGGCGAAGCAGTTTCTAAAAACCCATGACTTGATTTTTGCCAGCAGGCCGTCTTCTACGGTTGGAAAATACTTGTTTTACAATCACAACGACATCGCGTTTTCTCCTTACTGGGCTTATTGGCGAAACATGAGCAAAAGAGAGTCGAATCGTTCAAAGGTTTGCGGGAGGAAGAGGCGCAGGGCAGAGTGGGCGTGGATGTGAGCCACAGCGTTGCCTGCTACACCTCCGACTTGATGTGGCGAATATTGACAGGCAGGACAAATGATGGGCGCCTCTCCAGCGGGACTACGTTTAAGAAATTACTTTGGGAGAGTGCGGAGTTGATGGGACTTTTTTAATATTGGCGATTTCATTCCTTGGTTGGAGTGGCTCGACTTGCAAGGGCTCAGGCGACGTATGAAGAATGTCCACCAACAGTTGGATGCCATTTTCCAGAAAATAATAGATGAACATGTGGACAACAAGCAGAGGCGCAGCGCAGAGGAGGCGGAGCGGCAAAAAGACTTGGTTGACGTGCTTGTGGACATGGAAATCACAGTGGAAGATAATAAGGCTATCATTTTGGTTAGTCAACACATAACTTCGCGGATTAGATTTGCAATTTTAATTTTATGGGATTTAATATTAATAGATTTTTTTCTGAATTTTTAATCTTTATTAATTATTATAATTGAATATATATTTTAAAATTATGAAGACACTCATTTCCACGTAGAACACAATATTAGATCAACAACACAGTATGATTAATTAGTACTATTTTTTAAAGATAAGAGTAATTTAGAAAAAAATTAAAATTAGTTAAGAAATAATTAGTGTTTCTTTTGAGTGTTTTTTTTTTGAGATTTTTTATTATAATGATGAAAATTATATATTCATGTTCTTTTCTTCTATGTTTTGGGTTTAATTTTATAAGAGTGTCATACATAGAAAAACTAGCTTAACATACTCTTGTATAATTTTGGTTAATGACATCATATCTCCCTATCCTTTTTATTATAAAACTGACTAAAGTGGCCTAAATAGTTATTGTACAAGACGGTGCACATGTACTCCAAGCTCTTGGAAATGAATCTACACCTTACACTATTTAGGTATTTGAGCTCCTTTAGTGAATGTCTTATATATATATATAGGTACTGTGGAGGTATCCCCATAACCCAGCCCAGCGTTTCCCTACATGCTTATACTAGTCCCCCAACGATGAGCGTGGATCTCGAAACCACACTACATTGGTTTAATCAAGGTAGAGAGAATTGATCTCTAGATATTTATTATTGATCCCTAGACTTATCATTCATCACCCTAAATCAAACATGTGGGCGTAAATTTGACCCAAATTACTTCAATAGTGATATATTTGAACTTTGAACTTATAAAATTTATAATTTCAATTTAAAAATTGCCCACCACTTCACTAGCCATTATAAACTGACTTAGTACATGTTTTATTGAACCATGGGATTTATATTTGTATTTAAAGACATTCGCTCACTCATTTGAAATCGTCAAAGGATTTTCATCTAGGACTTATCAAAAAGCATGCTAGCATTATCGATAGAGCACTTATGAGATAATTCTAGTAGCATTTATCAGAGCATTAAATCATAAAACACTATCCTAGGTCTATTGCACACTATTTTATTTTTTTGATCTTTCATTTAGAGACATAAAACCAATCTATAAGGTGTCAAACTGAGTAGAAATTCACCCTCATAATTCAACAAATTACCCAAATGTGTTCCTAAGTAGTACAAATTCCAACTATCCACATTCTATGAGATCAAATCCATGAGTTTCATCTTAGTTTGCACACAAGTTCAAGTTCACATTCACAAAGATCAATTATGCACTTGCATAGGTGATCCAAATGAATCATAGCCAATTTCAAGAATTCAAGATCTTCATTTGAGTGAATTGTAAAAATCTAGCACCTTGGTGAATAATTTTCATACATATGTATGCAACACATCTCCATCATTAGATTTTGAGCTAAGTATCATATTTAATATATTTAATTTGAATCCCATTTAATTTTAGGAATTTCAATTATCAATTCCAACTCATTTATCTAGGTTAATTGTGTGCTTAATTGAATGCATTTTTTTAATTCACCTAGATAAATTTTATGCAAGGCATTTTGTTTTCTTAACACTTATATTTGATGGTTGTGTTAGTGTAATGATCAAAAAGTGTATTGTAGACAAAAATATTAACACAAATTACATAACTAATTAGGAAAGGCATTCCTACAAAATTCATAATTCGGCATCCTAAGTTACATAAAGAAAAAGTATTTTAGGGATGCTAAAATTTGTAAACACTTATAAAATTGTGATATCTTAATAATGATCAGGGAGGAACTAAGTAACTTTCATAATGTAAAATTTATCAAGGACTGCCTAGGTTTGAGCCACTACCTTGCCACCCAATAATAACCTCCCCTCCAAAATGATAACACCAAAAATTCATTAATTTTGATAGCTTATGCTCTATTCTATCTTTTTTTTGTTGAATATTAGAATAAGTATTTTGTATTCCAATTTAAATGTAATTGAAGTTTTTAAAAATAATTTTCTTCTTAAATAATTTTCTTAGGTTGATGTGGAATGTCTTATATGTTGATGTGATATACTTAATAATGTAAATTGAAAGACCATATTCCCAATTAGGAAAGTTGTGACACTATATCTGTGTGAAGAACTGTAATCAAGACCTAAATCTTCTAGTGTTTTTGGTAGATTAATTTTTTTTTCTTGAAAAGAATTAACTTGAATATTTTAGTTGGATTAAAAGGACAATGCTATGTGAAAAATATTAAAGTATGTGTTATTAAGCATATCTTTTTACAACTTAAAATATATATTTTTATTTTTTAATTATTTTCAAAATTGGAAGTGTGATCTCTATTTGTGAATGATAGGTACTAGTTTTTATTATATATTTTCATGTAGTGGTTGCATTACTTTGTATAGATTATATATTTTTATTTATATGATATAATTAGTCCATGTTTATATAGGATATGTTCTTTGCATCAATAGAGACATCAGCAACAACGTTAGAATGGGCAATGAGCGAGTTATTGAGAAACCCACACGTGATGAAGAAATTACAAGAAGAAATTGATTTTGTAGTAAAAAAAGATGAGAAGATAATAGCTTCTCATATTGTAAGTATGGAATACTTTCAATGTGTAGTGAAAGAGACATTACGATTATATCCAGCCCCCTTGCTCAACCCCCATGAATCTACAGAGGATTGTATTGTGGATGGACCTCATTGTGACTATTTGATACCAAAGAAAACAAGGCTTATCATTAATGCTTGGGCAATAGGAAGAGATCCAAGAGTATGGAATGATCCCTTTAAATTTAAGCCTGAGAGATTTTTGGGTAAAAGTTTTGATTTAATAAAAGATCCAAAATTAAGGATTATTCCTTTTAGTGCAGGAAGGAGAGGTTGCCCTAGTGCTTCCATGGCCATTGCCACTATTGAGATTTCATTAGCACACCTCATTCACTACTTCAATTGGAGAAGTGAAGGAGAGTTTGACATGAAAGAATCTTTTGGAATCACCATTCCTAGAAAAGTTCATCTCTTTGTTACTCCAACTTGGAGATTAATAGTGAATGCACCTTCTTGCCTCAAAATTTAATTACTATAAAAATTGTTCACTACCTTTTCACTTGAATTATGTAAAACATGACCATTATATAAATAAATATTATTCTCATCATGAGATGAATACAAACTATAAATGTATTTCAATATTGTCAATTTCATCATTTCCAATATATTACTTCAACTTCATACCTATTTTACCTAATATATTATGGTTCAAAACATAATAAATTATCTCTTTTATAACATGTTTATAGGTAAATTTGGTGTCTTATTTATTCCTATGAGAATTTATATTTCTTGTCACTATTTAGGTGGGTCGTCAAGTGATTGATATTCATATATGTTGAAGATTATTGTACGTTGAATATACTTTTTAAATTACAATAATTATAATTAGCATGTATCATGGAAACTTTAAAATTTCTAAATATATTGTAGGTTTTATATGTATGCTATTTTGGATTGTTGTCTTATCCTTTATAATCTAAAATTTGTATTCTCCCTCCAATGTTAATTTATACGAAACTTATTTATTTAAATAGTATCTTAGTTCTCCAATATGGAAATAAACATAACAAATACTTACATACAATTCATCTAGGTTTTAAATGCCAAAATAGAACTAGATAGTAGAGAACAACCCATAAATTTGTCTTATTTTTAAGTTAAATAGCTAAACAATACTTATACCACTTTTCTTCTTCTCTCATTTGTAATCCACCTCAAGGTGAATTGGTTGTTAGTATATATTATTTAAATATTCCTAAGAATTAAATATTTGATAACAACCCATTACCCTTGTTTTATTTATAAATTAATAGTTTCTTTGTCTCTTATTTGAAATCTACCTTGTCATAAAGTAAAATTGTCATTAATATATTTTCTTATGAAAAAATATATATTAATTAAATAAGGTCATAAAGATCATTATTACAAGAGAAATAAATGAATTAAATAGTTACAAATATTGCCCTTCGCACATTCAACTAGCTAATTTCAAAAGTAGATATTTTAATAAGAGACATTTTCATTTCAAATGACTAATGCATAAAATTCCCAACAATTCATTTTAACCTTTTAATTTCTTTTCAAAAATGCGATTGAATATGTTTCCATAGCACCTTATTCTAAGGAAAATATCAATTAAAATCTATAAAACTCTTTTTTACTCAATGACATTTTAGTTATTCCATAAACACTTTGTAAGCATTACTAATACTAAACAAATGAAAACAAAAGAAGAGATAAGTAGCCTACATAAAACAATTCTATGCTTCTTATGAGTTTTTCGAACATAGGAATCCAAACTTGACACCAATTTAGATAAGAGATTCATAGGGATACATAGGTCACATATTGGAACTCATAGTTGAGTGAAATAGGGAATTCAAACATAGATCATTTACCCATGCCAATCATCTCTAGATTTATCACAATTGGGGACCTTATTTGTACACACTCAATTAATCATCAAGCATATTTGCATAATACAAGGATAGCCAAAGCACAACATATAAATAACTAACATGATACAGTGAATAAGACAATAACAAATAACTACATTTTACTGAAAATCATTTATGACTAGCATGATATAGATGTCAAAGATGTGATCTACAATGTTGAACTAAATAATATAATCATGTTCACATATATAAATTGAAATAGTGAAGCTAGAACACTAGTAAAGTTTAAACATGATGGAAAGACAAAACATCATTAGTAAATATGGTATCTATGGGTGAGTATGAGATCATGATAGGACAAATAGTGACAATGTCAAATAAAGCTTGTTGGATGAAAATGTGCTCACATTTAGAATTATATTTAGACTTGGATGGTAAAAGTTTTACTATTTATAGCTCAAATATGGATTGCCTAAAAAAATTCCTTTGGATTATCTTAAATTTAGGCAAGTGGGAGTCCTAAAACTTTCCAAGGAAACTTGCAAATCAACCCATTTAGTGTTATCTTGAAAATTTCCATGACTTCATCCTTGAAGTTGACAGACTTTTTTGTAAATAAAATTCATAAAACAAGAATGGTTTATAGAGGAAACTCAAGTGATTCTAATAATATAATATATGCCTTGTTATAATTTTAATAGGTAATTATTTTTAATTTTCTACATACATTATGTTTAATTTTCTTATGCATATACATATTGAAAAACATTCATAACTTCCAAACTACTTATCCTTATTTAAATCCAAAAGATGCGTCACATTTAGGATTTATTTGCTATGGGTTAAAGAAAATAAGTTTTGAATTTCATATTTTTTGACCAATTTAGGTTGGTTGGAAAATTATTTTTAATATTTAAATTGAAAAGTGACAATAAATAATTCATAGATAATTATTTATTTATTTAAAAAATTCAAAAAATATGTGTCACATCTACTCATGTGTGCTTTACTTAAATCCCAATGCTTGGAGAAAAAATAATTTATTTTGCTTATACTTAGGTTGGCTAGAATAATGCCTACTTTTTACATTTTTCTAAAAAATTTAGTAGTGCCTCATGAAAATATTCAATTTTCACCGGTCATTTTTTTAAAGTAGTATCTCATTAACTATATTCAATTTTCTACAAATTTTATTACTACTATATTTTTAGATTGTGTCCATAAATTTTTCAATATTTGATATGATGTTAAACATAGGTATGTTTTTAACATGTTCATTGCTACTTAGGTGTATAGTTTGGCCCATGATGATCCTACACTACCACTATTTCAAAATAGAACAAAACAACAAGATAGGGCACATAAACTTATCGGATATACATATAGACTAAAGGGAGCAGAGTGGTGAGTGAGTAATTGTATTTGTAGAAGTTGCATTTGGGTCCTTAATGACATTGTAAAAAGAGTAGTACTCTATATATTTGCCTTCACTTGTGATTGGAGTTGGTGATCCTAATATGATAAGGATTTAGTGCTCCTAAACAAATTGTAATCAGTCAGATTTGGTCAGTGAGACCCAATAATGATTTTCTTGTGAAGTTAGATTGGTTTTAAGCAAACCCAACCAACATTTCAATTAGTGGTTTATCCATTTTTAGGGTTTTCCACATACATACATGTGTTATGGTGCAATTTGTATGATCATATTGTTCTCTAAATACTTTGGTGTGTTTGAATTAATTGCTTTTACAAGTATTGGATTATTGAATGAACTAGTTTTACTGTACCACTGATTCATGTTAGCATAACATTTCATATTACATTGTTTAATAAGTAACCAACCACTTAGTTTACATAGTGGTTATGTAGTTACAGCTATCAGGTATACAGTTACAGTTTTAATAACTATATTTATCTTTGTATAAATGCTTGTATAATTCATCAAATAAAATATCAATCAAGCATTTTACTGTTTATCATTTAGTATTAGAGCCATATGAGTTCATTGTGCCTGTATGAAATGCAGCGATGTTTTGAAGATTGAGAAACTTGTGTATACGCATGGATCCTCAGCGTCCAAAGCATGGAAGGTGATAGGATGGTATTAGACAAAGAGTAGCTAATGGTCCTATGAAAAGACAACAATATGTTTGAGAAAATAGTCACCAGTCTTTGTTTGTACCATCGTTGAGTGATCTCAGCCCTTGCACATGGAGAAGTCTATGTAGACGAGATGAAAGGAGGGATTTTGGATGAATCTTTTTATTATTGTTTCCTACCATCAAAATCCATGCATATGTAGAAGGTGTTCAATCTAGAAAGCTTGGTATAGTTTTCAAACTTTGTAATCATTTTATTATTGAAACTTGTAGACATTTTTATATGCATTAAGAAGATAAGGTTGGTATTATTTTAAATGGAGATTTCATTAGACAAGCATTCAAGTTTCAATTTTCATACTTGGAGAATGAAAATTCAAATGCAACTAAAGAATAAAAATTTATGGGGAATAGTAAGCAGAAAAGAAAAACTACCTAATGATGCAAATAATTTATTAGATTGGAATACTAGAGATGATAAAGCTGAGGCTATTATTGGGCTTGCTCTTTCCAACACTAAATTACATCTTATCAATTTAGATCATTCATCAGCAGAAATTTGGGATAATCTAAATAAATTGTTTGGAGTAAAAGCCGTTAATGCAAACTTTTCTCTAAAACTTCAATTATTTAGATTTTAGATGGAAGATGGAATCACTAAGTCAAATCACATAAGTAATTTGAGGACTCTCATTAAACAACTAGTAGAAGTCAAGGCTCCAATAGATGATGATGATGCTAAAGCTATTTTGTTAAATAGTTAGCCTTCAAAATACAATAATGTTATTTTTACACTTAGTCAAATAACTTCTCAAACCCTAGAAGATATGATTTTAGCCCTTTTAGCAGAAGAAAAGAGAACAAATGGAGAATATACAAAAGTGGATTCTCAACATGAGAATGCATTGTATTCATGAAGCAACAATAAAAGGTCAGATGCAAACAAAGGGGAAATTATATGTTTTTATTGTAAGAAAAATGGTCACACATCTTGGTCTTGTAGAATTGGAGCCAATGATGTTCTTAGAAGAACAGATGAATATAGATCACATGAAGTTAACTTTGCCTATTTTTAAGATGCTAAGGATCCTCCAGGTATTGAGGATGAGGATCCACTAGATGGTGCTATTAATTTTTGTGGATATGCCCTTTAAGTCTTCAAATGGAGGATGGCGACATCAGAGGATGTAGGACGTTTTCATCATCTCACTTCAACTTCTCACTTAGAGATAGTGTGCTATATGAGGATCACATGTTTTTTTCATATTTTCTTTTTGATGCTAACAGATTTGAAGAATGCATATATTGCAAAGTTTATTTTTGGAGACAGGTAAATGGATTTGGTGTTGAACTCAATATCAATTGTTGTCCAGATAGTTTGAAAGTCTATGATTGAGAATTATACCTTTAAAAAAGTCACGAGATAACTTGATGGAGTCTTACATGGAGCTCAACATGGATTGTTGTCCAATAATTCAGGAGATCTTGGATTTGGGAGTTTGGGGAAGTGCTAATCTGGGCACTCAAGAATTCAAACTTGGCTACACCTTTATGAGGATTAAGAGGCATCTTGATGGAGGTCCACCTAATTAAGGATCTATTTCTTCAAAGGAAAATCTTCACAAGAATGTGTATTTGTTTTGTGTAATCATCTTGTTTTGTTATTTGTAAAATGTACACCTTAAGGGGGTGTTCATTATTTAAATAATGTCACCTTAGTGACTTGTTTTGCAAGAACAATGTAATAAGGGGGGGGGGGGGGGGGGGGGGATGTTATCATAACATTTCATATTACATTGTTTAATAAGTAACCAACCACTTAGTTTAGACAGTGGTTATGTAGTTACAGCTACTGGGTAGACAGTTATAGTTTTATTATCTATATTTCTCTTGTATAAATGCTTGTATAGTTCATCAAATAAAATATCAATCAAGCATTTTATTGTTTATCAATTCACCCCCCTCTCAATGGTCTAGTTTATTCCAACATAGCTTATATAGTATGTTCTATAGGAATATGAGATTTTAATGTCCTTTACACCAATGTGACACAAATCAATGTGAGTAATAAGGTAGACTCATAGCTAATGCATTTTAATCTAAATCTATCAAGATCAATGGTTGACATCAAAATCTCTCCTTTAGATTTGTAGTATGACTTAATCATATCTTACTCATTATTAGTACATATTATGATGTATTGTACTAGTAAGGACTATTAATGGGGTTATTTTTCTATATTTTATTCTATTTGATGTTCTATTCTTGCAAAGGTTTAGATTGTTTTTAGTTATCTTGTACATGCATATGTAACTCAAGATGATACTTTGATTCAAATATTTATTGTGTGAGAAACTATAGCTTAATATACATATTTAAGACTCCTTGATAAAATACCTTGGTTAGAGAAATACATGCATTAGTAGAGAGTACATTTGTAGAAATGATTCTTCAAGAATGCACAAACACTACCATATGAAACCTGTATTTGAGGGGAATAACTAGTGGAGAAAAGAGAAGAGTGAGAAACACTACCATGTTTCTAGAGGTGTTTCCAAACCTATGAAGAACCATGCACATAAGCTCCACCAAAAACTCACATAGTCCAAGTATCAGCTATAGTTTAATTTGCAAATTAGATTTATATTTCCATTGTTTATATTGTCAATACATAAAATTAGATTTATATTCTCATTGTTCATAGTAGGGAATGGAATTTATTTTCAATTAAAACTATCACTAACTCTAGTAATAAATAGGTGCATGTACAAGTTTAAATACACAATGTGCATTTCAACCTACAATTTTCTTCATTCAACATTTAGAACACAGCAAATAATGAATGAATTAAAAAAAGGTAAATAAATTTAAAATATAAAAAATTATAAATGACCTAAGAAGGCTATAAATTTGAAAGAAATCTTATATAATTATAAACTAAACATGTGCAGGTTAAAATACACACTATTTTTTTCAACTTGCTATTTTCTTTACCAATATTTAATTAAACAATATTTCTTTTCCCAATATACAAATCCCAAAATTTCAAATATTACAAATTATGAATCAACTAAGCAGGTCATAAATTGTAAAGACATCAAGTACAAATCATAAACTAAACATGTGCAAATTGAAATATACATTGTCTTTTTCAACATGCAATTCCTTTTTATCAATATTCAGTTACACAATATTCATTTTTTGAATGTACAAATACCATCATTTCAAATACAACAAATTATGAATCAATTAAGAAGGTCATAAATTTGAAATACATTTTACAAATCATGAACTAAATATGTGTAGGTTGAAATACACAATGTATTTTCAACCTACAATTTTCTTCATTGTCTATAACAAAATGTTTTCATGAAAACAAGTGTAAGTTATAAAATGATTACTACAAATATATATCAAGAAATGATGGGGAGCCAAGAAACTCTGTCATACAAACTAATCGGTGAGAGGGTGGTCCATGTCTTGGTGATCTTCTCTTCATTAGCCAAACATTCCTCGTCGGCCTCCTTACCCTTTATCTTCCCGACGTTCAACTCTACTCGATGTATGTCTTCAACTTTGTATCTACCGAGAGATACATTCTTCAATGTACATTCAGGATATACATTCGATATACAATTGCAATATACATTTGGTGTGACCTTCCTCATCGGTGAGCGTTTTGTATATGCTCCTGATACACTGATGGAATAGCTTGTATATACTTTCACCAACTTGCGATCACTGGTTTCCTTCACCGTCGCTGCCGGTCGCCTCTTGCATCTAACACAATGAATGTGCACAATGTATATTCTCAATATACATTCAGAAGATACATTTGAAACATGCATTCTGAACATTCATTCGGTGAGATTGACCGAACATAGACTTCCTTTGTATGCCGATACACTATTGGTCAGACTTCCCAGATCAGAAGCTTTCAACTTTCTCACTCCAACACCTTTTGTCACCCCAATGTAGAACTTAACCATTCACAAGATACTTAACTGATTGGATGCAGAATTTTGGTTTGAACCATTATTTCTCCCTTCTGTGGTTTTAAATCAATTTGTTTGGTGTTTGTTCCTGTTTTACTATCTCTGCATGCCTTGAGGGTTCTATTATTACATTTTCTTCATATATATATATATATATATATTTCTGGAAATTTCCTTTTGTTAGCCTAACTCTCTAGGGTTGCATGACAGGGCATTATATTTGGTATCAGAGCCAGGTTTATACACTAGGAACTCTGGTTACAATTGAGCCCATTATGTGACCTAGTGCTTAAACTTTGTAGATTAACTGTATCCTAGGTTGCAACACTGAGACCTCTGGATTGTTGTGGTTGCCCTAGGTTAAATGATTTTCTCATTGTAGTAAGTTGGTAATAGTATCTCCCACCTATATGCATTAGTATGAAGGTTGATAAGTTTATAGACTTGCTCTTTAAGAAATGAATGCTTTATGCTACTTATGTGTCTGCTATGTTCTTTCTCCTTCTTGTCTGGAAATGTGATGTTACATCTAACAATATGTTCTCCCTGCATGTTAATGCATCTTATTGTCTGGGGGCATCATGCATCATGAATTATGTGGTTATGTGATGTTGACATCTTTACATGGTTGCTTGAAAATCTATATCTAACCCCTAGATGGTCATGACCTCTTATGGAAGAATTGTTGTAATTTATGGAAGTTATCATTGTATATGCCTGTGTAAGAACTGTATGCAGGAGATCAAATGAGAGCTTGTGTTGGGCCTATGAGATCAGGTATGTGATAATGTAAGTTAATTATAGTTTGAATTATTCCTGTATGTGATATCATACATTCCTTTTATATCATACATTCCGTAGTTTAGTAGAAAGAAATTGTATTCTATTAAGATAGCAGTTGTGTAGAAAAGAGGATGTAGTTAACATAATTGTTTGAGTGTTGGTGTACATTCTCTAAACACATTCTAGAACTTATGTCCTTGAGTGTTGTGTAGTGGATACTCCCTTTTTGTGGCTAAAATTAGTCACATCGTGATGTAAAATTGTTGTAATTTGGTTGTTTTGGAAATTTTGATAGTTGTTTCATGTGTAGTGAGAGGGGTTAATAGTGAGTTTTCTTTCTTTGAACCTTCTTATGTCAGGAATGGTCACGAAGACCTTTTTCTTTATTCTTGATTTATTGAAATTTACCAGCACTTTGTGACTTAAAGTTGGATTTGATTGTTTTTCCATGTGGGTTGTATCCTTTTTTTTAAAAAAAATTCTATGGTGGATATTTCAAATGTTTGAATCTGTTGGCCCCATTTTGTGGTAAGTGTTGCTTCTATCATGTTCATTTCGAACCTCTGATAGTATGTTCAAGGGAGGACTCCATGGAGAATTGCACTTTGCATGGTTGGTAATTAGTGGAAATAAGATATGAGATGAATCTTTCTGTAGTTGTATGTGACTGCAATTATTTTGATTGTATGAGATTGCCAAAAAAAGTGTAATTAGATATGAGTAGATCATAGGATGTGCCATAAAGGTAAAGAATAGATGTTCTTATCTTTTATTGAACATTTGTGCTTGTTGGTGAACAATTGTTCATATAGATGAGAATGTTGGCAATGGAACATGACAATGTTAATATATTATGTTTCTACCCTGATCTATGACTTCCAGGAGTAAGTCAAGTTTTAGGGGGGAGGATGTAATGCCCCCTTGTCATTCGCTTGTGATAGCGGTGGTTGTGCATTGCTCTCTATCAATCAGAGACAGTTGTTAGTCGTTCATTGCATTGATACAATTCTGAGACATTTGATTGGTAGGTTATGATTTATGTTTAGTTTGATCTTGATGAACTATGTTCGACTAACATAATTAGGCATGTGTTATGAGTTATGATGGCACTACTATTATTCCAGTTATGATGTGAAATAATATCATCATGTGTCATTCGATTTGTGGTATTTGGATTCTGATAAAAGTTGTTATGATATTGTTTCAAGAGCGGAGATGGTGTAGTACTACTCGCTTCGAGTACCCTACTATGTCGCGATTCTCTGGCTCTCTGTGTGTAGACATATAGGTATTTGATCACATACAATCAATTGTTTGGATGCAAGCTACAGGTACTGAGACTTGACTCTACCTGATATAGCAGGTTTGAGCAGGTTATTGCACCAATGGGTATCAGTGATGGGAGATAACGCAAGGTCTATTCCAATAGGTCGGTCCTTGTCTTTGTGATGGTCTCAAGTCATGTTGTATCGCTTGGTCCTTGCCTTTTTTGTTTGGTTATCTTGTGTCATGGAGTATCATCACATTGTGTTAATTTTGCCCTTGTGTAGTTGGAAAATACTTTAATGATTTATTATTAATTAATGATGCTTCTATTATGTTTTAATATTGGTTTAGCTTGAAGCTTGAATGACACCTTGGTTAAATTTTATTATAATCTAGAATTAATTATCTCCTATCCAAGGATATTCATGTCATGTTGGCGTGTCGAGTAATTAGTATATATTTTATAAAAAATAATTTTGATATGTAAAATAAATGCCTTGAGTTGTCAAATATGAATTCGTTGATTTGTGGAATCTCTATTATTAGTAAAATTTTAAATTTCCAGAGGAGTGGGTTGTTGGGTAACAGAGGCATGTCTGCATTTATTTTATGAGTAGAATAATTTTTGTGAAGGAAAAAAAAATCTTGTGGGGAGGGGTTGGAAAGAGGAAGAATAGGGAAAATGGTTGCAAGAACAGAGAAGATCTGAAGGGAAGTGAAACTTGAGTATGTGGTTCTAACTGATTGGATGCTATTTGAATTTTGGTTTGAACCATTATCTTTCCCTTATGTGGTTTTAAATCGATTTGTTTGGTGTTTGTTCCTATTTTACTGTCTCCGCATGCCTTGAGGGTTCTCGTTAATCTTGTTTTGACTCTCTCGCTTGTGATCTCTCTCTACTATCATTTTCTTTTCTTCATCTCTGTTGTACCCTTCCTCTAAAATCGAGCCAGTAAGCTCTTGCATGTATCTCCAATCTTCAAATAAACCTTTTTGGATTCTTGTTTAAACACGGTTGTGTTCCGGGGGTTTTGGTCCTCCATCTTTCCAACCAAATCATTCTTTTGGAGTAATTTAAACTTTTCAAAACTCTTTTGCTATTTGCTTATCATTCAGGGGGATCCACACTTTTCTTATGGTATGCAACCTATAGTGTCCTTCCAAATTTTATTTTCCTTCTTCTCTCCCTTCAAGTCAGATCCTTCTTGGTGCTTTTCCATTATTCTCTTGTGACTGGACTTGCTAAGGAAGGCGACGTCCCTTGTGGACCTCATTATGCATTGTTTTATGGACCATCGAGCACCTTTCCCTAACGAATCGCTTGTCGGTGGCCATATTCAATGCCGGTTAATCGTAGATTTAGTTCGGTTGATAACCTTTAATCTATTCTTTCTGAGGTAATGCCTTGAAATTCTGTCAAACATCATTTTTGCCCCTTCTTTCCAGGACATGCCCTATTCCAGCCACATGCCTACCACTAACAATAATCCCATTTTGTGTGCCTTTTTGCATTGTGGCCATCATTAGATTTTGGGCCGTCTCAACTCCTCTCTCTGGAGTAAGAACCACTGTGTTTAAGGAAATCTTCCATCGCTGTCTCTGTAATGTCATGTACTGAGCTTCATACAAACTAGACCCTAGGTTGTTTATCACTTCACGGCAAATAAGCTTGGGATACCTTCAATCAGGCTGACCTACGGTGGTCTAAACTCGTTCTTGTCCAAAACAATGTTATACAATCATCTTCATTGGAGCACAATGAGATCATTGCCCTACTCTGTCATACTCAGTAACTCATTTCACTATTAGCATGGCCCTTTGACCTAAGCTGTGGGTGATGGAAACCTTGTAGCTGCCTCTAGAACTCACTTTTTACACCTCTCACCTCTATCTGAAATGCAATCCCAATATTGTTAGTGCATTCAGCATGTGTTATAGCTGCAAAAATCTCTCTCTGAATCATTTAAGAATAGAATTGGTGTGATTTCAGTATGATATGATGTTTAGTGTGCTGTTTAAGGAATCTTCTCTAGACACTGTTTGACTAATGGTAAGCCTCACATATGTCTAAGTAAGAGTCGGCCTTGAAGATTATTGGTAGAGCCTTACTTAATTCGCTGCCACCTTCTTTTTATACGCTTCATGGTATTAAATCATAATATATTTTCTTTGGTAAGATTCGTGGTTTTTAGAATGTTTTTTGGAAAGTCGTGTTTAGTGAGATGTCTGTTTTAGCAATTGTTTTGTAGTCGAAGGTAGAGGACAGTGTGGTCGAATGGTGGTAATAGGTTATAGTTTGTTTTTCATTCTTTTAGATTTTTTTTGTAGTCGTAGGTTGTATTATGGAGATTCAAACTTGTAGCTGTTATGCTAGGTATGGTCGACAGTAGTGTGTCATGGGAAATTCTTTGTTTGTTTGTTAGCGGTATTATGTTAGTCAATTTTTATAGCTATTAAAAGATGTAAGTTATTGTGACTTCGTAAGGGGTCTTAGTTAGTAGGGTCAATAGGACTCTTACGAATAAGAGGAAAATTATATCGTAGTTTTGTTATTAGAAATCTTTAGTTATAGCACTGTATGGGGATCCTTGACCTTACGAAGTACCTTTGGTTTGATTTGAAATTTTATAGTGGTAAAATGTTAGGAAAATATAAATGTAGAACGTAGTTGTCTTGCTTTGGAATTAATGAGAGTTGTTATCAATGGGGAAACCAATTATACTTGTAAGAGTTTTATTAGAAATGAAAATTGTTAAATGTTACATTGGCATTCTATACTTATAAGATATATATTGTGCTTATAAGTCGTAACCCATAGAATGTTGTTTGGCTTGTGATTGGCCTTGTGAAATGAGTTCATTGTCCCGAAATTAGAGTATTGGAAGGTAAATTAGAAGCAATAGCATAATAGATTGGTATTGTAGTTATTTGTTAAGAAATTATAGTTAATCAAATGTTGGATGGTAACTTATGTTAATAGGAATTATGCTCATATTGTAGTGTTTTGTCTGAGATTTCAATGTGATAGGTAGTTAATTTTGCTTATGGGAAAAGTAATAGTTTTGTATTGGATCATTATGACTAGTTTTCATAGGTATATTATATTTTCTGGAACAATCTCTATTTTAGGAAGTTTGAGGGAATTGACTTAATCTTGGGAAGTTTCTATTGTAATCAAGGATTCCATTAGACCATATGATATATCGTTTTTTTTAAAACATACCTCTTAGAATCTAAATAAATCAAAGTAGAAGATTATGTTATCTCAATGATATGATTTTATTTTAGTACCAGTTGGTTTTAGGAAACTCACTCTATTGATTTTATTATTCATTCCATTAATTTCAAATCGGTTATAACTGTCTAGCACTGATTAAAAATTATTGTCTGTAGGATAGTAAGTCTTTTAGATTTATATGAATGTTAGTTCCAAAAGATGAAGGAAGGGTCTCATGAGTTGATGTTATGCTAGCTAATTATAAATCTTGTGTTGCTTGGTTTGGGGAATAGAACTGTTGGCTTGAGTGTATACTCTTGGCATTTAAAATTAATTAAGGGTTATTTTTCCTTTAGCTATTTGCATATTAGTATAGTGATGTGAGTAATATAGGACTAATGTCTTAAACTTATTTAGGTTGCTTGACCTATGGTAATTTACTCTTGAGAAATTAGTAGTGGATAAGATGTTCACATCACTAGGTAACAAATTATATTATTTAATTGCTTTCTTTATTTATATTGTAGGTAGTAAACTTATTGATGAGAAGTTATGTTTTATATTTGTCTTTGGAAATATTAGAGTAATTTGTATTAATGTTTACTATGTCTTGAGGAAACAATATTGTACTAATCAGGTATTGATTACCTTGTTAAATATTGAATTTCTAGTTAGGCTTGTAATACTCTAATTCGTGCTTCGTAAATGGTGGATATCTTTGTATTTGTACCTTCCTTTATATAGATACTTTTAATTTGGAAAACAAGGAATTGTGTGTGATTCCATTAAGTGGAATTTAAGTGTTTTATCTTGGGAATTGTTTAGTGAAGGGCTTAATTTATAACTTTCTTGTTTTGGATTAGTTGAGATTTTCGGATTATGGTTCTCCGTCCTTTGTGTCATTAATTCCTTAAGGTAAAGTTACCATTTGGGATACCGTTGTGTAAATCAATATTTTTCCATGAACCTGAATGTTTTTATAAATTGTTGTTCTTCCTTAAAAGTTATTTTCATGTTTGAATCTGGGAGTGCATCAAATATCTTATGTTCACTTATCCTTCTGACCATAGTTATTTGCTTGTAATGGATCTTTGTGTTCACCTTGGGTAGAGTTTATGTCTATGTGTTGGTTTGTTGTATGAATCTTGTGAGATGTCATGGCCACTTGTTGTCAATGTGGAAGCGTTGTCCTTAATGGTTTCTTTATCTTTGGTTGTACCTAACTCTAGAGGTGAAGTGTCTTGATCTTTGGTTCAGATAGTGGCATGTTAATGTAAAGGGATATCTAGTTTTTTTTTGTATCTTGTAATGAATGGGGAATGGTCTCTTGGATACAGTATTTGGTTCTATATGGTATTGCTTCAATTTAAAGAGATTATAAGGACTTATTGTTGTGGCCTAGTGAATGGCGTAAGTTATGGCTTGGATCTGATTGGTGACTTTTACCTGCATGTTGTGGTATGTATGATTGATCAGAGAATGCTAAGGGAGTGGCTTTCATGGTGGGGCCGGTGCCTAGTGAGAGGTCACCTGGGTAACCCCATGGAAGTTGTAATCATGTGAAAAACTTAATAACTTAATCAAGAGGGTTGGGGTATTAAAACACTTAACAAGATAAGTAAGAGACCTAACCCATGCCTTGAGTGCTCTCACAGGCTAAGGATGGGATGAGAAGGCCTAGTTGGCAAGGCCGACCTCCTTGTCTCCATGAGAGGACCTATTGGCTCTGCATGTGTCACCCTATGGGGCCGGTGCCTAGAGAGAGGTTGCCAGGGTAACCATAGGTGGGGGCCAGCTTCTGGTGATAGATATCCTGGGTAACCCATGCTAGGACCATGTGATGACACTCTCCTTACGCAGTTTAGTTGTTTCTTATTGGTTGTGTCTCTGGAGTGATGTCTTGTCTTGTGTGGTTATGTTGATATGGTCGGTTGTGTCAAGTCAGTTGTCATTTTTTATTTTTGGATGTTGTTTCCTGGCTTAGTGGAATCCTAGTCATTATCTCCTAGCTCAGAGGGGTGGACCTTAGGGTTCCACATGGTTGAGAGGCAGAGCTATCCATTGGCCTTTTTGGAGATTCGGTTCAAGTCCTGTGCAGAGGTGATCTAGTTCCAAATTGCTTCCCACCTTCGGTGGTATTGTATACTTCCTTATGCATTCTTGGGTAACTAGCGCAATCGGTCTTGTAACCTTGTATTGTAACTTTGTATAATAATTATCTTGCTATTGTAAAAGTTGATCTTATCTGAAGCAACAGTATAATGTATATCTCTTGTGTGGTTTTTACTTAATATTCTCTAATGGAGTTGTGTTTCCCTAGAGGAGTTAGAAGTGCACCTTTCTTCATGTTGCATATTATGTTATCCTTGGTTCTATTATTGCATTTTCTTACTTCAAAAAATTTTTTTTTTGAAACTTTGGTTTTGTTAGCCTAACTCTCTAGGGTTGCATGACGGGGCATTACAACCATCGCTGTCAGTCGCCTCTTGCATCTAACACAATGTATGTGCACAATGTATATTCTCAATATACGTTTGGAAGATACATTTGAAACATGCATTCAGTGAGATTGACCAAACGTGGACTTCCTTTGTATGCCGATAAACTATTGGTTAGACTTCCCAGATTAGAAGCTTTCAACTTTCTCACTCTCACACCTTTTGTCACCCTGATGCAGAACTTAACCATTCACAAGATACTTTTGTGACATACACATGAACCTACAATTGCAAGATACACATGAAATAAACCCCGACATACATTAGCGATATACACACAGAATGTATACCTGACGAAACAATATAAATCTTCACCGATCTTGACCTCTACAAACCCTATGGCTTCACAGATCTTTGACTTCACCAACCTAGCACATGAGAATGCTAGGATCTCTTAGAGCATAGTGTACACAATCCTGCAAACACAAATGAACAAGACAGAAAACACAAAAATGAATTGTACAACCATTCCACCAATTTCAAAGAAATCTAATCAGTGGAATGGATTAAGAATCCATCTCGGCCACAAAATAGTAAATCGATTGCACAGAGAAAACCTAACAAATCTGAAATGACAGAAAGATACATAGAACATAACTTTGTTAAATATGCGTTTCAGAAATGTGCATAAAAAGTTTCTTTGTTTCTCAATTACAAATAACTCTGATCTTTGATCTCTATTACAACTTACTACTCTTGATTACATTCGATTATCTTGGGCATTTGTCAACTTGCCCTTAGTAGTACTGAATTGACTCCAAGCAGCTGGGAGATCTAACAACCTCCAATTGCCTAACAACCTTTGTGATTACATATCGATAAGTGTCCTTGGGACTTACAACATAAACTTAGATACAAACAAAAATGAAATGCATTGGTCAAATAGACCTTATTACATGAATGGTCTTATAGGACCTTATTGGAAACAACAAAATGTACATCAAATAGTTGAATACCTTATGGCGGCCACTGTGGATTAGGTGCTCCTGCACCATACACCCCACCAAGAAAAGAACTCATGCCCCATGAGTTAAGTCTTTGTTTTGCTCTACCTATATCCTCTGTTCTCTCATGTCTTCCCCATGATCTCTGGACTGCAACCTGCTTCCAGGGAATCAAAGACTCATACCCAGCTTTGTAGGCTCTACCTACACCTTTCCATGAGTGACTACTTGCCATCAGACCTACCCTTTGCTTGCCATTCTTTCTTACTGTCATCTCTGTCTGAACACCTGCATTCAAAATCTTTTTTGATGTTGCTTGTACTGCTACTATGGTAGAATATGTGTGCCTTCCAACTCTTGTTGGCTCTAGAGGACAAAAAATGGTCCCTACGAGGATATCATCCTCTTCTTTCCAATCAACCTATGATTGCTTGCAGACCTACTCTTTGACCTTCATCTGATCCATCTCAGACATTACTATCTGATCTCCATCATTCAAAATTTGAATCACCTTCAAACTTTGTTCCTTAGCAACCCCACTCCTTGAGGTATCCTCAACTGTGCTTGTCTCTTCTTCATTGATCTACACAAACTCTTTCTTACCCATCAAAATAATCTTGGTTGCCTTCTATGCTTTAGTATCCTCCTGTAATGGTGTCATCACAAAAGTCCTTCCATCCTTCTTGATGGTGTATGTGTTAGCATATCCATCATACAATGCTTGTCTATCAAATTGTCATGGCCTACCTAAAAGTAGGTGACAACACTCCATGGGCAAAATGTCACATAAAATTCTCTCCTTATATTCTCCAATCTAAAAATCAACATATGCTTGTTCACTTACCAAAAGTGATTGGCTATCACTTACCCAAGATGCCTTGTAAGGGGTTTGATGAGGAATTCTTTCTATGTTCAATTTATCCACCATTTCCCTAGACACCAGATTATCTGTTGAACCAAAATCTATGACTGCCTTGCATATTTTACCTTGGATTTTGCAATTGATCCTGAAAAGAGCTCTCCTATGTGAGGGTTCAGTCTTCACTGGTTCTTTGAGCAACATCCTCTTGATCATCAGACTTTCTCCCATTTCTAATTCTAGATTCACTTCAGGAGATGTCACACTCCTTGCATCTTCTTGAATCAAAGTGGTTCTCTTCTCACCACCATGAGAAGTTGAGGCCTTCTCTGGACACTTGTATGCTGGGTGCCCTATCTGTTTGTAGTTATAACATCTCATATTGGAGAACTTGGATTCTCTGTCTGATCCATTTGTCCCATTTCTTTCATTTGGCCTTCTACCTCTGTAGCCTCCTCTGCTACTTGAGTCCCCAACTTGCTCTTCTTGGCTAGACTCACCACTAGGCCTCTGGTTAGGACTTCTTCCTCCAAAACTACCTCTAAAATTTCTTTCACCTCTTCCTCTACTCTACTACTCACTCTTTCTCTTTATCTTCTCTTCATTGCTTAAGGCCATTTGGAAACACGTGTTCATTGTTTCTGGTGCTAAGATGCTGATCTCATCTTGGATGTTCATCCTTAGGCCATTCAAGTACCTGGGCACCTTCTCTAACTCTTCTTTTCATCTTTTTGATTTGAGACTGAATTTATGAAACTCTTTTGTGTATGCATTCACATCAAGATCTCTCTGCCTGAGGTTCTGCAACTTCTTATACATCTGTACATCATAGTCCAAGGGTAAGAACTGTGCCTTGAGTTTGGTCTTCATCCTTTCCCAGGAGATTATCATATTCTTCCCCTCCTTGACTCTCTCTCTCTCTGTTCATAATTCCACCATGCAAGAGCAGATCCCTACAATCTTGCCTTTGCCAACTTAACCCTCTTATCATCAGGGATTTCTTTATAGTTAAAATGATTGTTCAATGCCTCAATCCAGTCAATCACCTCTTCAGCTTCCATACTTCCACTATACATAGGTAACCCGTCTATGGTGTCCCTATTGACTGACTTTAATGCATTTAAAAATGCCCTCTGGTCTGCTGGTATCTCCTCTATCTTTTTACTGGTTTCCCCAATTTCTGTATTATCTTCATCGCTGTCACTTTTGTCTTCCCTATCTTTGCCTTTGGACTGTTTGAACTCTCCCAACTTGGATTCAAGCATCTCCTTGATCAACTTCTTGATGGCGTCTTGCGACATACTTTTGTGAGGCATCCTCTCTGCCTCTATCTCACTTTCTTTGTCTAGCATAAACATTCACATACAACACCCAAACACCAACACTCTTGCAAATCCTTAATTTGATTTGGAGCCGAAATCTTTTTCCAAGCTATGATACCAATATGATGGGGAGCCAAGAAACTCTGTCATACAAACTGATTGGTGAGAGGGTGGTCCATGTCTTGGCGATCTTCTCTTCATCGGCCAAACATTCCCCATCAGCCACCTTACCCTTTATATTCCCAACGTTCAACTCTCCCCGATGTATGTCTTCAACTTTGTATCTGCCGAGAGATACATTCTTCAATGTACATTCAGGATATACATTTGTGTTGTACAATCGCAATATACATTCGGTGTGACCTTCCTCATCAGTGAGCGCTTTGCATATGCTCCTGATACACAGATGGAACAGCTTGTATATACTTTCACTGACTTGCAATCACCGGTTTCATTCACCGTCACTGCCGGTCACCTCTTGCATCAAACACAATGTATGTACACAATGTATATTCTCAATATACATTCAGAAGATACATTCAGACCATGCATTCAGTGAGATTGACCGAATGTTGACTTCCTTTGTATACTGATACACTATCGGTTCGACTTCCCAGATTAGAAGTTTTCAACTTTCTCACTTTGACACCTTTTGTCACCCGATGCAGAACTTAACCATTCACAAGATACTTTTGCAACATACACACGAACCTACAACCACGAGATACACATGAAATGAACCCCAACATACATTAGCGATATACACACATAATGTATACCCGATGAAACAACACAAATCTTTGCCAATCTTAACCTCTGCAAACCCTATAGCTTCAGAGATCTTTGACTTCACCAACCTAGCACATGAGGATGCTAAGATCTCTCAGAGCATAGTGTACATGATCTTGCAAACACAAATGAACAAGATGGAAAACACAAAAACAAATTGTACAGCCATTCCACCAATTTTGAAGAAATTTAATTGGTGGAATAGATTAAGAATCCATCCTAGCCACAAAATAGTAAATCAATTGCACAGAGAAAACCTAATGAATTTGGAATGACAGAAAGATACATAAAATAGAACTTTGTTTATTATGCCTTTTAGAAATGTGCATACGCAGATGCTCTATTTCTCAATTACAAATCACTCTGATCTCTGATGTCTATTACAACTTACTACTCCTGATTACATTCGATGATCTTGGGCATTTATCTGCTCACCCTCAGTAGTACTAAATTGACTCCAAGTGGTTGGGAGATCTAACAACCTCCAACTGCCTAACAACTTTTGTGATTACAGATCGACAAGTGTCCTTAGGACTTACAACATAAACTTAGATACAAATGAAAATGACATGCATTGATCAAATAGACCTTATTACATGAATGGTCTTATAGGACCTTATTGGAAACAGAAAAATGTACATCAAACAGTTGAATGCCTTATGGGGGCCACTGTGGATTAGGTGCTCCTGTACCAAGAAATAACACAACACCAATCAAAATTGTGATCACAGTGTAAAATCTCAATACTATCATGAAAATGTTGTAGAATAATGCAAAGAAAACTCAAGGAAAGTTGTCCAAGAGATTGTTGTTCAAGATTTTATTATTCAAAAGTATGATACCCATATAAAAAGTAAAAACAAAAGTACCAAATATTTACAATTCCAAATTTCTAACATCTTTGTAACCTTGAAATATGAGGCCAATATAAAAGTGAAAAATAATTAACACTTTCCCTAAAAGGAATAGGGATTCCATGAAATTTTGGAAGGTAATATGTAGGAATTCCCCAAGGGTTTCATATTCATGGCAAGTAATTTTGAGTTAGGCTATCAAACTTGGATTGACTTAGTTTTTAACTTGTTGTCCTAAAAATTGCTACTCCTATATGAAATCATCCACAGTAAATAAGTATAAATTATATCATAGGGAATAAAAATTGAAATCCATGGAAACCAATTAAGGAAAAATAAATCATGCAATGATTCTTGGAGACTAGCTATGAATAACAACCTAAAAATTGATAGATGTACTTTTTTAAAAAATTGAACAACCAGAAATATTTTCCAATAGATTGACTAAATTTGTTGATGTTGAAAAATATATCAACTTAACCAATCAACCATTTGACTGAACAACAATGTTAAAGAAAAATTGAACTAATTTAATTGTGAAAAACCTTTTAACTAGACAACTAGTTTAGGTATTAGAAGGGTAATTTAATTGCTAAGAAAAATTATTATGTGTGTCTATGTATTTTAACCTAGTAGATTCTAGGAATTCTTGAGTCAATTATACTACTTTATGATTTAATAGTAAGTAAGAATAAATATGGAAGAAAACTATCTTGTTTATGATTTGAAAGATGGGGAAGATATTAATCTTAAATTTTATTACCTTATAAATAAATATAATTATTGAAAAGCAATCTTGAAAGATAAGTTAAAATAAATAGAAACCTAAACCACACTATAATCTGGTTACTTAATCATATGTTATGGACTGGACACCACAAGTGCATAATCATAGAAAGAAACAACAATGATATACTTCTATTCAATGCCACATGATTGTTGCAAAGACTAATATGATATAATAAATTAAATCAGATTACAACTACATAAATTTCATTATGTAAACCATAACTACAACTATTATTACTAAGATAAATATACAACATTAAACAAGCACAAGGCAACCATTTAAGACCAATGATAAAATAAATTTAAAAAAACCTTAAAAAATGGATTTATACATTGGTTAAGGGTGATGAAAAAAAATATTTGAAGAAGTACAATAGATGCAAATACATTTTAAGAATAACAATCTATCATGCCAACAAACTTTATGAAATATTCATTAGTTGAATGCGAAATCCAAAAAATAGAATCCACATATGAGTAATATTCATTGAGATCATCAAAAGCTTAGCCTTGAAACATCATCAAATCTGAGATAATCAAGTTGATATTGAATTAAACCTATACATACTTAATTGCCTTAAGTAAACTACTTTTCCACCAAATAAAGTGTTGTTGATCTTCCTCTAATTGCATGTTTAACTCAAAAAATGTCTCAAAAATGTATGGAAAAATAGAACTCAATAGAATTAGTATAGCTATGTTGTATAACCCCTTGAAATAATCCTCCAATGTCCTTTTAAGTAAACAAGTTCATTGTAACTAACTTTAATTTATAATTCTAAGTTCCAAATGAATAAATTTATGTCAAATTGACTTAACTGACATACTATACCTCATACACTAAAAAAAAATAAGACTTAACAAGCTATATCTTAAATTTAACTTATAACACAAAGTTCACTAAAGTAACTTTATAATGTTCACATTCAAAATAAAGTGATCTTCACTTTATCACTTACATTGTCAACAAAAAAGAATTACTAATGTCACATAAATAATAAACATAACAACACATTACATTATCCTTAATAAGATATCTATGGGAATGAACCCATACTATATATACTTTTAGACACATGTTAAAGGTGAGAGAAAGAAGTGATTCCTCCTATGAATCCAAGATCATCACCATTCATGAAACTACGTACTCCAAGAAAATCTAAACCATGCAAACCATTAGCAACGACATATTGAAATAAAACATTATCATAATGACAAATAATTTCTATATAATTCCTCACCATGATTCAAAAAATATATCTAGATAACATACAACCACCTTAGTAGAAAAATTATAATCAACTTATCATCTTTAGCCTCATCAAAATATTCAAATGTATTAATGACAAAATAAACATGTTATCAAAATTAAGATTTAAGCCATCACAATCCACCATAAAAATTTAAAGTTTATCAAGTTTCAAGCTTATAATTAAGATTAAGATAAGCCAAGTCACTTAATTATAAATTTTTTTAACCCCTTTCCCCTTTTGACTTTATAGATCTCTAAATAGGTAAATCAACAAGAGTAATGGCTTGAATAGTTTCACATTTGATATACTCATAGGAGTTCCTGTCAATTTATGTCATGAAAACTTCACCACTCTCCATAAGTTTAACCTTTATCCTCTTCATGATTTATGTGATCATAGGTCAGAAAAAAACATAGCCTAGCACTTTTAGAATTGGAATTGCAAGGACCTAGTTCACTAGGTGCAACATGAAGAGAAGATGTGAGATAGTAATTAAAGAATAAATATATAATGGAAGACACTTTAAATGGAATTTTTGATCATTCATCTATTTAATTACATTTTAATTGTTCTTTTCATATTATATTATCTCTATTATTATCATTCCTACTAATTTACTTTCTATTTTTGTGCTTTTTCTACTATCTAAAATCTACAATTGTAATGAGATTTGAGTAAATACCTTTTCTTAAACAGTTAATATGATATCACCATTATCATATTATTAAAATATTTTCCAATAAATTAATTAGCTAACATGGTGAACATGATAAGAAAAGGTGTGGATGGTGGGGAAAAAACAAGTAATTTTTAGAGTCTATTACTTTTTATACCTCATTAATACTTTCATACCTTGACATTGCATAAAATTGTTTTGTTATGAATTCTTTCATAAACACTCAATGTTGTTCCTACAAGAAGTGGAATGATTCAAACTAAAAATATTTGAATTTCTAATGTGAATTATAGTTGATGCTTTTTATAATAGGAAAATTTACCTTTATCTCAAATATTTATTCCTCAAATTTTATGATCGTTGTAATTTTTATTATTTCTTCTACTTTTAGTTTTTCAATATTATTGAAGAATATAGTTATTTTAATCAAATTCTTGTGATTCATTAAGTATCCTTTATTTAAATCATTATCCCCTATAACCAACAATGCAACATCTACAATACATTTATTTTCTTGCTTTAATTTTTTTACTATTGTGTGAATATAGTTATCTAATATTACTAATTTTTTCCCCTAATGACTTCAAAGCTTAACTCTATTTATGAAGACATGCCACCTTATTGATGTGATCTAAATAAAAAAAGTTTTCTAGGTACCACTCATAAATCATTTTCTAAAGTGCCTTTTAAATAATATATATTAAAGACCATTTTACCTTAAGACAAGATAAATTTCAAATAAGAGACAAAGAAAATAATAATTTAAAAATAAAACAAGGGTAATGGGTTCTTCTTAAATATTTATTTATTAGGTTTCCTAAAATAATATATACTAAAAATCAATTCACCTTAAGGTATTGTAGATTTAAAATAAGAGATGAAGAAAAGTGTATGTATATTTAACTATTAACTTAAAAATAAAACAAGTTATGGATTCTTATCTATTATCTAGTTCTATTTTGACATTTACATCTTGGGTTAATCGTATCTAAGTTTTTTTATGTATATTTCCATATTAGAATTAAGTTATTAGTTAGATATAAATGAGTTTATCATAATTTGGCATAATGGGGAGAATAGATATTTTGGGTTATAAAGGACAAGACAACTATCCAAATTAGTGTATAAGAAAAAACACCGTATATTTAAAAAAATGATAAATTCACAATTATGTATATTAATTAAAAATATTAAGTAGTTAAAAAAATAGATTTAATTACAATATTCTTAAACATGTATGGATATTGATTGCTCAACAACCCTACTTTAGAAATATTGACAAGAAAGATAAGTTCTCACAAAAAAATTGAATAAGACAACAAATTTCATCTATAACAATATTATAAAAGATAAGTTTTGACTAGGATAATGTGGTTTTGAGGGGACCATAAACCCTTTACATCAACAAAATTATGGATAACACATAGCCAACATGTAGTAATGAAGACCACAAAGAGCTACCAAGTAGAAAAATATAGACAAAAATAACCACTTAACACAATAGAATAACACAAAAAGAGGGCCACACCAACTAGGGGATAAAAGACCTACAAATTGTGAAGCATTTCTGCTACTTCCATCTCCATGGTGAGGAATCCTTCTTCAAAGATGTTGCCATGTTTTTTGCTCATAGCTTTGTTGGTACTATCATAGGTGTTGTAAATTCATGCAATCAAGATAGGAGGGTCCGATTAGGGACAGTCCAACCTTGCATCTTTAATCAACTAACAATGTGATCAATTAGAGATGCAATGAAAATAAATAGCTAACAACAAAAAGAAAGAGACATTCATAAGCACATGACACAAGATTTATCCTGGGAAAACCCTAACAGGGAAAAACCCATCCTTCAAATCTCATTCTTCTTGTATTATGATCTCAAAACACATTACATATGCCACTCAAGCTTTTACAGATGCTAGGCCAGAACCCAAGGTTACAAAAAATTTATATAACAACATTATTTCATGATCTCCTTCTCTAGCTTCTCGATTGTCTGCCCTACAACTTATCTTGTTCTCTACTCTACTCTCTGCTTCACATCTACTTCTTCTTTGGATCAAAACACTTATGAATTTGCTTCATGTCTCTATATAATTATTGATTTCATTACTAGTGTTTTGAACAAATAATTATCCTTCATTTGTATCATCTGCAAGCCTTCAAATAATTATCAAGTTGACCTAATTGCAATGGGTGGTTATGACATGTTTGTACATGGCTACGTCAGACCTAAACATAAGTTATTGCTCTACTGGTACATAAAACTTCATGCGGATCCCCATGAAGGTCGGTTAAGTCCTATACTTCCTTGAACAATGTTCCTTTAAGCTCCGCAAGCTGATTAGACTTCATTGAACACTGTTGACTCTGCTATGTGAAAATAGGTAAAAGAAGGTAATCTTCTTATAGCGATATCTCTTTGGAATTGAACCCAAATGATATGAATTTTGGATATATTGTAGATGATGATGTCTAGATACTAAGTCCAGCTCTACATCCTCTGATATGCAAATGTGGTAGGATGCAATATTCTCTAATGTCACCCTCTCGATATTCTGCAGCTTCATTGTTAACTATCCTAATTGTTTTGAATGCTTCCAGATGCTCTTGCATTAGACTCTTGGGGTTAATTGAAAAGTGAGCCTCTTCACTTCGATCTATATTATGCCAAAATCAATGTTGTCTCTTTGAATAAGTTTGGCAGTCTATTCACAGGTACTTGCAACTGCCTCAAGGTCAATGGTTCATTCAAGTCCACCCTAGAAAATTGCCTCAAGTTCCTCTAAGTTTAGTGGTCTACTTGCAAGCCTTGTACTTCCTCAATGATCAGAGGTCTGAGCAAGTCTTCTTCTCAAGCTGCCTCAATGTCTACTTCAATCAATTAAGAGTTAATCAATACATACTTGCATCCTCCAAACAATCATGTTACTTCCTTTGATCCAATTAATACAATCTACAACACTTCTGATCTCTTCTCTCAGATACAATATCTTCCACATACATCAAAATCTCACAATTTCTGCTCTATATATACTTCTCTTATACTTATCTCTACTTCATTATCCTTGTTTCCTTTACTTCGGTACACAAACTTTTTCCTCCAGTAGAATATCTTGTCATTTCTTCTTTCTCTGCAATATGAATTTCTTTTCTCTGCTATGCTTCACACTTGTCCACACAAAATTTCTCTTCCAATACTTTCTTAGTTCTATAACACAAATCTCCTTAACATCAATGCTTCACTTTCTTCTGGTTTCTCTATCAAAATTAGTGAGTCAATAGGTTCATCTTCTTCTACATAAACTTTCTCTGCATCAGTTATTGTTTCCTCATCATTAGCCTCTCTGATAATAGGTTCTTGTTGACATTCACTGCTTGATTATTTTCTCCTCCAGACTTGAAAACAAGTTCTCCTGAATCATCTTCTATCAAATCCTCTTTCATATATTTTGTATCCTTCACTGTGATAAGAATTGTGACTCATGTCATTTCTCCCTCTGTGGTTTGAATTATTGATTTGGTTCTACTTCACATTGTAACATCAGAAAATGTCCCCTTGGGGGCTTTTCCCTCATAAGGTTTAGCTCCCGGGTCTTTAGCATGCATTTAGTACATCTTAGTTCATATTTTCGCATCCCCATGGAATGAGACCTAGGTTCCATGGCAAATTGGACCCAGGTGGACCCCTTGAGCTATACCCTACACCAAATAGGGGGAGAGGACTTGGGTGCCCATGCCCTGGTCCTGCCCTATTTTGGGGCAATCCTAATTTTTGAGTGTCATTTTATGACTGTTATTTGGTCCTTTTGCTGACATGGTAAGTTTTGATTTTTAAAATCTTGGCGGGAGTGCTTTTAGTTGCATATATAAGCATGTTTAGGCATTCATTTGTAAACTAGATGATCATTGTGAACTCTAGACATTTTCAAGGTGATTCAAGGCTTTCGTTGTGTTGCAAGAGCAGACTCATGTGTTTTGTGTGTTGATATTTGCATATTTGAGCATGAATTTCCTCATGGAATGAAGAGTATCTTCCTCCCATGAGAGCTTCACTACAAGGTGATATAATATTATGTTTTCATCATTGATTCCTTTGGTTTTTACCTCTGTCTCACAAGCGTAGGCACTCTTTATCTGACAGTGGTGTTTAGAGATTTAAGTGTCCTCTGGGGCTTGACTGAGGCAAGCCTCTAAACACCACAACCCCCAAACCAAGTCTTGTGATTACGGATACAAGCATTGTATATGGGAAAAGTTGAGTTGTAGGAAGGATTGGTAGGCATCAAGGATTTGGGATCTAAAGAAAAGTAGGACACAAGAGCACTTTCAGGACTTGGGCACTCGCTCTAGTGTCCTCTACATCTAAGTTTTAGTAAACAAAAGTTACAGGGCTGATCAGTGTCGGAAGGAGGTCTGGATTGCGCAAAGAAACTGGCACCTTGGACTTGGATGCCCGGTCCAATGTCCCTGACTATTCTACTTCAAAACCCTAAAAATAGGTACTTTGTGATTTGGTATTTTACTCCTATCTGCAAGAGCTTTGTCCATTATTCATCAATTTGTTGTCATATTTGCATAATTAGGGTTTTGATGGTCAATTGGGCATAAGAGAAGGAAAATTGATAATTAAATTCCCTAATCCATGTTTCCCTACATTTGCAAGTGACCTAGGGTATGATAGTGCTCGTCACTCGACCCTAGATCCTTGAATGTATAGTGGAGAGGTGGATTTAAACATCTAAAATCTAGAACATTAATAAATCTAATTTTTCCCTAAACATTTTAGTGAACACGTGTTTTTGGACTTAAATTGCAACTTGATGAGTGTGTGTCTTCAAATTTGGATTGATTTCATTCATTCATATAGTCATTCATTTTATTGCATTGAGAAAAATTCAAAAAATTTGAAAATTTTGGAAAATACAAAAAAATTGCATTGTTTGGCTTACTAAATTGCATCAATTCTTCCTAAATTTTCCTAATTCATGATTTTTTAATCAGATCTGATATAAAATATAGAAAAATCCAAAAATTTAAAATTTTGCATTGCATTTTCATTATTAATTTGCTAGGTTTTTGTAGACATTTTGATAATTTTCATATAACCTAGTAATTCCAAAATCTAGGGTTAGTAGGAAAAATCTTTTTTTTTTAGATTTTTATACTGATTTTAGAGGCTCATTCAAATTAAAATTTATCTCTAGTCTTACATTTTAGTGTAAATTTGCATTTAGATTTAAAATATTTGCAATTTTGCATAGGAAATTTCAACAAAAACTAGCAATTTTGATGCATTTTCATTAAATTTGCATGGGCATTTTGCATGTTCATGCTTGAAAATAATTTTCAAATCTAAGAGTATTTAATTTAAATCATAAATTAGACTTAAAAACATTCTCATAGCATTTTGTCCCAAGATCTCAAACCTAGGGCGTGAAAAACAACGATTTTCAATAAATTTGGCCTTATCAACTCTATAAACTTCCACCATAGGCATGTTGTGAAAGGTATTTTGGCATTAATTTTCTTTTATCAGGGTAATCATTTTATTCCCCTCATAAAAAGCTTCACAACACCCTTTCATCGGGCTCTTGTAGTGAAAACTTTGCAAAAAACTACACATTTTGACTATTTTTGCCTTAGGGTTTGACCTAGTTTGCACTCCAAGCATGTTGTAAAAATTTTTATGGATTGAGGTGACTGATATTATTGCTAATATTTTTTATACCTCCTTATATTCATTACACCATCTATTTTTCTAGGTCTTGGAATTGAAAAATCATGAAAAATAGCCTATTTTCGCTATATTTTCACTAGGGTTTTACCTTTAGTGGCATTAAAAGTATGTTGTGTTGGGTATTTTGACATTAAGTGGCTATTGTTATTGATATTATTTTCTTTCCATCATAATTTTCCTCACAACACCCTTTTGTATGCTCTTTTGCATTGAGTTTTGGTCAAAAAAGTGCCTATTTTGACATATTTTCACTATATTTCGACGTGGCATTAACTTGAAATCGTATCAAGATTGTGTTGAGAAGGATAATTTTTCTATTTTGGACTGATATCAGACATTTAACTTACTTCCCTCAATAAAAATCATTACAACATCCTTTGTTTCATTCATTGGCATTGAAAACGTATCGAAAATCAAGCATCCTGGGCTATTTTTGCTCGTCTTTTGCACCAATTTTGAAAAGATTTCAAAGTATGATTTGGAATTGGTTTGAGCATAAAAAAATGGCCTCTAATCACAATAGAAACGATAGGTTCCCTCCTAGACTTTACATGAAGAGAAAGGCTCCTGAACTTGAAATTGTTTTCACACCTCATGATAGAACAATCGGTGATTTTGAAGGAGTTCTTTACATCACCATGAATATAATGGGAGACAACATGGATGGAACTCTTATTGATCCTAATTGCATGACTAATGTTGCCACTAAAAAATTCCTCTTTTTGAATCAATTAATACAAGGTCCTTCTAACCCTTTGAACTTGATGATTAAGACACATATAGGAACCTTAAAGAAACTATTGGGTAAGATTTCATTGTTAGTAATTGTATTTGAGAAACATGTTGAAAAATGGTTTGATATTACCCCCAATTCTAATACCTTTGACATAAAACTTGGAATCCCTTGGTTAAAGGTTATGAAAGCGGTCCCTTCAACTATTTATAAATGTGTTAAATTTCCTTTGAACAGACAAGTGCATGTCATTCATTGAAATATGTACAAACCTTCAACTACACAACAACACTTCACATTAGATTACTTTTGCAACAAAAATAATGACAAATTGGAGCTATGAACAGACTTTACATTTTTGAGCTATAGAAATTACAAAGAAAAATTGTTACATTCAGTACCTAACTCTTCTATACAAGAAATGAAAAAAGACAAACAACCCACATGTGAAGAGCACTTTAGACCCAAAGGACAAGGTCCCTATGCTAAGGTTCCTCCCCCAAAATCCTTACAAGCATCAGGCGGTCATTGTCAACAACAAAGTGTTCCATCGCGACAAATGAGGTTTGATCCCAGTGCTTCATCTTCTAATTTGCGCAAGCCTATGAAAGAGGATAGCCCTATCTTACAAAAGATGTGGTAAAAGAAGACAAAATAGAAAAGCAAGAGAAAGACGAAAAAGAAGACAAGAATATGTTATAAACCTTTCCTCTCAACAAGAAACATTGATCCCAACAGTAAACTAAACAAACATGATCCTAACAATAAACAACATGATGAGAAAGATATGAATTTGGTTATGGTACCGTATGTCCCACTGTCCTCCAACATTAGGGAGTCGGTAGATAATGACGATGATTTGCTTATAGATAACTTCTAGCCCGAAAGGGGCCCTACAGGTAAGTATCTCGAACCCTTTATCTCTCTCATGATGTGCTTCCCCCGTGATGTGTTATATGTTGTTTAGGCCTCCTACGATGACCTCAGATTCTCCCGTAAGGTTCGGGATACCAGGAGACTACCTCTGTTGTGACCTTCTATTTGTATCATCATTCTTCTAAATTGCTCTCTGATTTCATTGTTGAGTGTTGTGTCTTACGGACATAGTGTTGTGGTTGGTGACCTAGGGGCACACTCCTACATGACTATCCCTAAGACACTTGTTTCTCCTCTCTTATTTATTGTTTCCCTTCCTCTATTGTTTCCATCTAGTGGGTGGATGATGACAAACATTTATACTGATGCAGAACTAGTGTCCCTTTCGAGAGCAATAAAAAAATGGACTTAGTTCCTAATATGATGATGGGGTTGTAGATTTTATCTGACGCTTGGCTAGTGGAAGCACTCGTGATTTCCATGTAGTGAATTTGATGATGTTTTTGTTACATTTACAAACCTTAACAATACTGCTACTCTGTGCACCTTTGATTGTCTTTAAATCTAGCCTTGGTGGTACTCGATTCGAAGAGCTTCGTTATATAGCCCATGGTTATCCTCAAACTCTGAATTCATTGTATAACCTTGGCCTTTTGTGTGGTTAATCATATGCATTGATGTTGTTGTTTATCATGATTTTGTAGACACTAACATGTTTCTTGTAGAGATGTGTTTGTGGGAACATTTGGTGATCGTAAAGTACATGTCACCTTTTCGGGGGCATGGCCTTTGCGAAAGTTGGTGTTCCCTTGTGTGTTTTCTTCCTACCTTAACGTGCTTGATATAGATAACTGATATCAACCACCTTAAGGTGGGGGCATAGATAAGGTAAGCTGACTGTTATAGATGTTAGCAATGTGTTTGACCTCAGATGCAAAGACTTGCACCCCAGATTAGTGCATCGTGCATCCTGAGTTTGTTTGCAATCAATCAATCAATCATGTAAGCCCTCTACGAAGGCAGGATATCGTGTATATCCTTTTTATCTTAAGCCCTCTATGGAGGCGGGGATGATGTATTTCTTAGAGGAGATTGCATCATCCTATCATTTTCAGAAGTCCTCTGCGGAGGCGGGGAGCAGTTATGTGACTAACTCAACCCTTAAGCATGTTTTCAGTGATTGTTGTGACAAAGTGCAATCATCGGTGTGTGCCTATAATGTACCTGAGATGGTGTTAGACCTAGAAATAAGTACACTCCATCACTTGTTTGCCATGTTTTTTCTGTGTCTTCCAAGTGTGTGTGTTTTGGCGTGCTTGTTTTCAGTGATGTATTTGTTACCCCATATGTAGAGACCAGTGCCCTTGAGTAGTGCTTCCTACATTTTGGGAGGTTTTACATGTCTTACATGTGTGTTTCCCCATATATACAGAGACTTGTGGCCTAAGGTAGTGGATCATGTATTATGGGAGGTTTGTTTACTTTCCAGTACTTGCATTTGCATTTCATATATATGAGAAAAAGAAAAGAAAAGATATCATTTCTGTCTTCCATGCATTAATGTGTCTTCTATGCATTGACTATCTTCTCCATGTTCTATGTGACTGTAACTACCTTCTCTATGTTTTGCATGTATGTTACTGTCTTCTATGTGATTGGCGTGTCTTCTCTGTACTTGGTGTGTTTGTTGTGTTTGTGACCTTACTTTAATGCATGTATTGGCCTCACATTTATACATACATTAAAGTGGGGGCTAAATGTAACATCAAAAAATGTCCCTTTGGGGGCTTTTCCCTCATAAGGTTTAGCTCCCGGGTCTTTAGCATGCATTTAGGACATCTTAGTTCATATTTTGGCATCCCCATGGAATGAGACCTAGGTTCCATGGAAAATTGGACCTAGGTGGACCCCTTGAGCTATACCCTGCCCAAAATAGGGGGAGGACTTGGGCACCCGCACCCTAGTCCTGCCCTATTTTAGGGTAGCCCTAATTTCCAGGTGTTAGTTTATGACCATTATTTGGTCCTTTTGCCGACATGGTAAGTTTTGATTTTTAAAATCTTGGCAAGAGTGCTTGTAGTTGCATATATAAGCATGTTTAGGCATTCATTTGTAAACTAGATGATCATTGTGAATTCTAGGCATTCTCAAGGTGATGCAAGGCTTTCATTGTGTTACAAGAGCAGACTTGTGTGTTTTGTGTGTTGATATTTGCAAATTTGAACATCAATTTCCTCATGGAATGAAGATCATCTTCCTCCCATGAGAGATTCATTACAAGGTGACATAATATTGTGTTTTCATCATTGATTCCTTTGGTTTTTACTTCTGCCTCACAAGCACAGAACTCTTTATCTAACAATGGTGTTCAAAGACTTAAGTGTCCTCTAGGGCTTGACTGAGGCAAGCCTCTAAACACCACAACCCCCAAACCAATTCTTGTGATTGCAGGTTATAGGGGTGGTATTTGGGAAAAGTGGAGTTGCAGGAAGGATTGTAAGGCATCAAGGATTCAGGATCTGAAGAAAAGTAGGACATAGGAGTACTTCCAGGACTTGGGCACCCACTCTTGTGTCCTCCGCATCTAAGTTTTAAGAAGCAAAATTTACAGGGCTGATCAGTGTCGGAAGGAGGTCTGAATTCCACAAAGAAACTGGTACCTTGGACTTGGGTGCCTGGTCCAGTGTCCCTGACTGTTCCTCTTAGGAACTCTGAAAATAGGTACTCTGTGATTTGGTATTTTACTCCTATATGTAAGATCTTTTTCTGTTATTCATCAATTTTTTGTTGTATTTGCATAATTAGGGTTTTAATGGTTAATTGGGCATAAGAGAATGAAAATTGATAATTAAATTCCCTAATCCAAGTTTCCCTACATTTGCAAGAAACCTAGGGTATGATAGTGCTCGTCACTTGACCCTAGATCCTTGAATTTATAGTGGAGAGAGAGATTTAAACATCTAAAATCTAGAACATTAATAAATCTAATTTTCCCCTAAACACACATAAGGTCTTCTTTCTCTGTATCCTAATCCATATCCTCTTCTCTCTCCAACATTTGAATGCTTCTATCTGTACAACCTTTTGAACATATAAGTAACATGTTTCCATTTTGCTCCATCAATGCATCTATAATCCCTTTACATATAATATGTCATAGGTTTTCTCTTCAATTTATTCCAACACATCTTTTCAGAATGATTCCTCAATCCATAGAATTTACAAGGATGTAGATCCCAACACAATTCCTTTTCATGTCCATATCTATTACAATGTGAACAATACATACCTTTTCTTCCCAACAGATTCACAACCAGCTTTGATACCACTTGATGCAGTCAAGGTAGGAGGGTCCGATGAGGAACAGTCCAACCTTGTAGCCTTAATCAACTAACAAAATGATCAATCAGAAATGCAACAAAAGTAAATAGTTAACAACAAAAAGAGACATTCACAATTAATCACATGACATAAGATTTATCCTAGGAAAACCCTAAAAGGGAAAAACCCAACCTTCAAAGGTCATTCTTCTATTATTATGATCTCAAAACATTCATATAACAACATTATTTCATGATCTCCTTCACCAGCTTCTCGATTCTCTACTCTACAACTTATCCTGTTCTCTTCTCTGCTCTCTACTTCACTTCTACTTCTTCTTCAGAGAAAAACACTTATGAATTTTCTTCATGTCTTCACATAATTGTTCATTTCATTATTGGTGCTTTGTAACAAATCAATATCCTTCATTTATATCCTCCACAAGACTTCAAATCATTATCAAGTTGGCCTAATTACAACAGGTAGTTATGAAACGTGTGTACACGGATCAGACCTAAACATAATATATTGCTCCACTAGTACATAAAACTTCATGCAGATCCCCATGAAGGTTAGTTGGGTCCTAGACTTTCTTGAATAATGTTCCTTTAAGCTCCACAAGTCATGGAATTTCTCCACAAGCAGATTAGACTTCACTGAACACTGTCGACTCTACTATGTGAAAACAAGTAAAAGCAAGTAATCTTCTGATAGCAATATCTCTCTGGAATCAAACCCAAATGATCTAAATTTTGGATATATTATAGATGATGATGTCTAGATGCTATGTCCAACTCCGTAGCCTCTGATATGCAAATGTGGTAGAATGTGGTATTCTCCAATGTCGCCCTCTCAGTATTCTGCAACTTCATTGTTAACTATCCCAATTGTTTTGAATGCTTTCAGATGGTTCTACATCATAAATTTTGCTCGAGTGTTATAAAAGAGAAGTTATTATGTGTTAACCCATAACATATCAGGTAAACTAGGTATAAAGATGAAGTAATTACTTGAAATAGTTAAATTAATAACAATTGCAATACATATACAATATTACTTTTTATCCATCTCACAATGAGAAGAATAATTGTTCATACCATTCATGGTTTACATAGTTTATGTGAGAAGGTAGTGAAATTTTTTATAGCAATTATATATTGAGGGAAGAAGGTGCATTCACCCTAGACCTCCAAGTTGGAATAGCAAAGAGATGTACTTTTCTTTGAATGGTGGCTCCAAAAGATTCCTTCATGTCTATCTCTTCTTCACTTGTCCAATCTAAGTAGTGAAAGAGGTGTCCTAATGCAACCTCAATAGTGGCAATGCCCATGGAAGCACCAAGGCAACCTCTCCTTCCAACCCCAAAAGGAATCATGTTTAATTCTAAATCTCTGATTATATCAAAATTTTAACCCATAAATCTCTCGAGCCTAAATTCTAAAGGATCTTCCCATACTTGTGGATCTCTTCCTATTGCCCAAGCATTAACGACAAGCCTTTGTTTTGTTGGCATCAAGTAGTCATGATGAGGTCCTTACACAAGCATCAATAGATTCATGGTGGATGAACAAGGGGAGTGTTAGATATAATCTTAGTGTCTCTTTCACCACACAATGCAAGTATTCCATGCCTACAATATGAGAACTTGTAATTTTATCATCTTTTCTAACTATGAAATCAATTTCTTCTTGTAATTTCTTCATCACATTTGGGTTTCTCCATATTTCACTCATTGCCCATTCGAATGTTGTTGTCGATGTATCTATTGCAGCACTAAATATATCCTATATACACATGGATAAATTAAATCATATAACTGAATAAATATAATCAATATAAACTAGCCCAACCACTACATTACAATTTTAATAAAAAAATTAGTACCTACCTCCCATAAATGGAGATTATACTTCCAAATAAAGAATTGAAAGAAATAGATTTTAAGTTGTAAAAACATATGGTTGATAACACATGCTTTAATCTTTTTCACATAGAAAGATGATTTTAATCCCACTAAAAGATTTAGTTCACATATTTTCAAAAATAGGGATGAGGTCCCCTAGTTATAGCCTCTTAATTTTATTAACCAAAAAACTAAAATATTTAAGTCTTTATTATATTTCTTCCCACAATTAAAGGGCACAACTTTCTTGATTAAGAATATGGTCTTTCACATATAAAACAATAAAATGTCTACTCATATATCTTTAAATTATTTCAAATTTCTCAATTATCCAAATCTCAAGAAATTAAATTGAATGTCTTACCATAATGATAGCCTTCTTGTCTTCTACTATGATTTCTCCCTCCATGTCGACAAGCACATCGACCAGGTCCTTAGGCAGTTGCAATAGATACATTATGGACATTCTTGTGCTCTGCATGTTCATCTATTATTTTGTCGAAAACAATGTCCAACTACTGGTGGACATTCTTCATACGTCGCCTCAGCCCCTGGAAGTCAAGCCACTCCAAACAAGGAATCAGATCCCCAATATTGACAGCTCCCGCCAATGCAACAGTCTCCATAATCAATTCCTTAAATGACCTGCCGCCGGAGAGGTGGTCTCCATGTTTCCTACCTGTCAATATTCACCAGGTCACATCCACGCCCACTCTGCCCTGCTCGCTCTTCTGCCAGATTGATTGGACCATCATCTGCATCTCTTCCTCCCACACGCCTTTGAACGACTCCACTCTCTTGGCACTCGGAAACTCCAACATGCATATTTTTTCTGATGTTTCGCGCCATAGGCAGCAAACACGATGTCCTTGTGATTGTAAAAGAAGTATTTTCCAGTGGCAGTAGATGGCCTGCTGGCAAAAATCAAGTCATGAGTTTTCAGAAACTGCTTCGCCACCTGAGAAGAAGACACAACCACGACGGGAACATAACCCAGATTCACCATCATTATTGGGCCATGTTTCTGAGCCAGCCGCTGTAGACTACAGTTAGGAAGCATTCCCAACTGATGGAGGTTTCCTATGGTGGGCAGTGGAAAGAGTCCTGGCAAAGACAATCTCCCATTGTTTTTTCTCGCCCATCCCAATACATATCCACATACACTTAACTTTATCTTATCTTTTTACATTCATTCTTTTATGCATTAACTTTATTTTCATAATTATCACATTCAACTATACGCCTACCACTATTTATTGAAAGAAACTATCATCTAAGCGAAATGCTGATTACAAATTTGGAGTAAAAGCAATAAAATTACAATACATAAATTATGCACAAGATGAGTACAAATAGTGAGAGAGGTTGAGTCGACTCAGAAGTGAACTTCAACACTCAGCTAGAGGAGGAAGAAGGTTTCCACCAAGTGGCATAAGAGTGGTGACACATATGTTGGAGAGTTGTGTCAAACTCTCCAAGTCGCCACACAACCCACCTAAGTAGGCTTACAACACGTGTATTTTACCCACGTGAGATAAAATATACACTAACAACGCCCTTAAGCATAACTTAGGTGATCATGGTTTCTTTCATGGTATCAGAGCCCCTCTAAGTTCATTGCTGGTTTGTCTTGGAGGCATGAATCTCATCTGGGATGAGGGTGTGTGTTTTCTAGTTCGAATGCTGCTTTGCATTTTTTTGCGAGTTTTTGCTCCAATTACAAGACGAGGGAAAGGTCGTGTTTGTGTTTGTGTAAAGCCGAAGCGGTCCAAATTGAAGGAGAGGTGACCCTGACCGTTTTTGGGCAATTTTTTTTGGGCCAATCGGCCTTATAAATCACGCTACGACTTGCCTAGAATCAATAAACAGCTCGACCCAGGGTTTGATTTTCACCCTCAACTTGTGTGCAGGAGCTAACATTCTGAGTGACCTTTGAGTGGATCATCGACCTCCAACAACTCGCCCTTCTACAACATGTCACAGATGCATTTTTTGTGCATGATTGGTTTTATTTTGGCCCTATTGGCCTCATCTCAGAGCTCAACCGCCCCTATTTGGCACTACAACCAGGACTTGAAGGCCTCTATTTTGATCACCGACCTCTTTTTTGGCTAATCCCTGTTGGCGCGAATGAGTCAAGGTTTCAGTTCGTGGCCATTTTTTAGAACGACTAAGTTTCTCTTTTGATTCTTTGTAGCGTTTGGTAATGGCCATCAGTATGGTGGTAGTTTTTTTTTTTCTATAACAAGGTCGTCATTATTGATTCAATGTTTGCAATCAATTTTGAGATCTCCTACAAGATCGTGGTTGTGTTTGCTTCTGCAGATGAAAGATTACCCTCATCTGATAGCTGCCATTTGAAGATTTCTTGCTCCATTTTGGGCTGGTGAAGGCATTTGCAAACCTGCCATTGGAGTTCGTCGTCCATTCCATAGTTGAGGTCTTTGTTCAACATGAAGATTGTGATTTCTTCTCCAAGGTTTTGAAAACTTCTTTTAAATTTCAGGCCGTCCCTGCAACATTTCCCTGGTGCTGCCCTACGACCTTGGCTGCCCCTTCATGCCTATGCATTTTCTTCACTTTTTTGGGCTTTCTGGCCTAATCTGTGCCTGCCCTAATTTTTGGGTTTTGTAATTTTGGCCCTCACTACTATTTATTTGTTTTTTAAAACTTTTGCAAAGACTTTTCTAAGTTCTGCTAAAAATAAAACTATAAAAAGGGGTAATTTAAATTAGGGGCGAAATTGAATTGAAGAAATTTAAGGTTCTTTTAAAAATTGTTAGTGTCAAATTGTAAATTTTTTGTAAAAGGCTAAGTATTAGGGTTCAATTATATTGACCTACTTAGACTTATAGCACTACATGATAAAGTGCCAAAACTAGGGGTTATCAAGCAAAGGGGGTTATAAACGCTTAGTTATAAAGTGCCAGAAATTTAGTGGAGGTGTCATTGAGTCTTTTTCTTTGTGTACTTCTAAGTCTTTAACATACATCTCATCTACATAGTTTTATAAATGTGATAGCAACTAACCCCAAGAACTTGTGATCATATTGAGACCTTGAAAACACCCAATGGGATGGTCAATGAACAAAGAAGTCGTGAGCTAGGACCTCATAAGTATAAGTCCAAGAGGCTCTAATACTATAGAGGATCTTGTCACATAATTTAATTCAATGAGGTTGCAACTAAAACAAGGTGGGATTGAGAAATAGGTGGATCAATTGATTCTTATGAACACATTTCAAATTGAGAACCTATGATAAATGATCCATAATTTCTCACAACAGATTCACACTAGTTCACATCTCACATTGAGAGCCTATGGTAAATGAACCTGAATCTTGCATGAGATCACATCTCAAATTTGGTTAATGTTCCTGAATCTTCATGAGACTTGCTTCTATGGAGTCATTTTAGTCACAATTTAGCATCGGTATCGAGGTACACACATAGCTTCCAGGATTCATGCATCTTTTCTCTCTTTTGGAGTGTAGTTTTTTTTCCTACAAAGTTTTCTACCTTATCTCCACTTCATTAGATATTTTTACATTGTATATGGATACCTTATCAAGCCTAGTTGGCAAGGCCCATCCTTATTTGTGCCCACCTAACCTATGCTTGAAGAGGGGTGTTAGTGTATATTTTACCTCACGTGGATAAAATACACATGTCGTAAGCCTACTTAGGTGGGTTGTGTGGTGACTTGGAGAGTTTGACACAACTCTCCAAGATATGTGTTACCACTCTAACACCACCTGGTGGAAACCTTCTTCCACCTCTAGTTGAGTGTTGAAGTTGATATCTGAGTCGACTCAACCTCTCTCACTATTTATACCCATCTTGTGAATAGTTTGTGTTACAATTTTATTGCTTTCACTCCAACTTTGTAATCAACATTTCGCTTAGATGATTATGGTATCTTCCATTTATTTGTTTTTATTATGATCAACTGGAATGAGGGTCCCAGTCCCTTACATAGAGAGTCTTAAACAAAGTCCATCCAAATATAAACTAGCATAAAAATAGAAACTAGAAAATCCCTTAGAACTAAACTAGGTAGGTAGGGGACAACCATAAAACAACTAGAACACAATAGTATAATAGATAAACAATAAAAAATAGAGTAACCAACAGTAGATTAGATTCTATTTTTATTGAGAAGATTGTCCCATTCATTTCTCAAATTGTTGAGGGTCTCCTCCCAGTCAGAGTCCTCCAGCGTCTGGTTCTTTAGCTTTTTGGAATGACCCTACTAATTATCCTTTTCCTACTTTCCAACGTAAAATATTTCATCAGATGGAAGCTAACAAGACCCCATGGCAGCAGTAGCTCCATTCTATTATACACATTATGATGTTGAACAATAGTATCTAGACCTTCAAATAAGCTCTCTATGAAACTCTTATAATCCCCCTTGCTATTCTTGTGAACTTTCCTACCATCCTTTCTTAAACCAGTAACCTCAGCAATTTCATCCTCAAACACTGTAAATTGAAGGCCTTCAACTATAACCTATCTATTTTCCCAGGAATTTGCAAATTGATCAGTGACTATCACATCATGTCCTCTCATAGATTGGAAAAGGAGGCAATACCACTAGCTTCAAAAATACCCCATATGTCAGTGTTCTTCTTTAAAGAAACACAAGAGACATGCTCTACCCTCAAAACTTGACCTACCATAATCTTAGCTGTAGAAGAATTAAACAAGATGCAGAGTAAAATGCAAGAAAAACCATTCATTCCCAAATCATTTCCAACACACAAGTTGAAGCTCACATTAATGATGAGTAATTCCTTACAATTACCTCCAGTATCTGAGTCATTAATCAACCACACTTGAATTAGCCATTTCACACAAGTGAAGCAAAGAAGGTAATCATTAGCAATTATCTTATTTAGCCTTGTTTCATTACTGCTAAATATCCAGAGCTCCATAATATCAAAAATATTAAAAACAATCAAAGTGGTCTTGTTTAAGCACAAATATTTATGTTAATTACCTTTCTTCATTATGAATTACTTCCTCGACATCCCTAGGAAGATGAGTGGCATCTGAACAATACCACCAATCTTCAAATTGTAATCCATAATAACAAACTCTATCGGCACCCATGTTGCCTTCATGGAATATATGTTGTATTTTCAAACAAAAAATATTCCTTAGGGAATCCCTTATGTCTTCAATAAAATCTTTTAATTTCCAAGGTGGGTTAGAAGTGCTTTTAAGAAGGTCTAAAATAACCCTGAAATCTCCCTCTATTTCAACACTCTAGAAATTATAATGTTTGATCCTTTTGATATCCCACCATAATGCATAATCTTTAGCAGAATCATTCATAGCCCATCCAATCCTCTTAGCATAGCATTCAACTATACATCCCTTATTATTCCTTCTAGTATTGATTTTCCATGGTTCCCTTTGGAACACCCATCAAATTTTAGTTTAACCACTATTTATTTGTTAGCTACCTTGGTTTGATTGTTTTTTAGGACATTTCTATGGGTGCAAAGGAAACCTTGTGTTTAGAAACTTGTCTCATTTTACTTTAAAATTCAAAATTCAAATTTCACCAAATGGTACCATTCAACATCTTGCCTTGAGTATACTAAACACACATTTGACATAGTTTGATGTTATGTGCTAGTATTTAAAGTCATCCAATGCATCATTCTAATTATTTTCTAATAAATTAATCATATACATCATTCAAAATCATTAATTCTAGAGCATTGGAGCAATTATAGAAACACATTTCAATTTGGTGCAATAAAATACGTAACAAATTTGCATACTAGGGACCTTGCCAATTGTTTTCAAATTTTATTCAATTTTTTGAGGTTTTCTCTAAGAGAACATATCTCCTTGTGATGATTTTATATCCCTTAAGGTATTTCTAAATACCACCAAATACTCAAATATTCACAAGGATTATAGTAGACTATCATTCATCAAGTGAATTTGTACAAGCATTACAAATCGCATGAACAAGTTTGATATTAAAGCACAAATCCATGATCATGAATTCATCCTAGATTTGTGGACTTGTACTCTAATAGGACACTAATCTAGCATAGACACCAAAGAATTTTACTAGTATAGAGTCACTATTTCTAGATCAAGCATCAAGTAAATTCCAAAATCTTCTTCATTTAACACTCATTCTTTGGTCATGAAGTTAACTACCCATAGCTTATTTTTTCTTTATAAAACCAACAAGTACAATTGTTAGATTTATCATTTTCTACTATGTTTATTTAACCTAAGCTAATTTTTGCTTAATTGTATGCATTTCATTAGATTAGCTTAGGTTACACTTAAAGAAAGTTTCCTTCACAATACATAATACTTGATTTATTCTAATTAAAGGATATATATGTATGGTAAATTGACATCTAATAGCTACAAATAAGCTCTCTAATGAAAGTTTATATATATATATATATATATATATATATATATATATATATATATATATCACACTTACTTCTCTTGTTACTCATTACATGAATAAAAATTATTAGGATTTTTTATTCTTTATTTATAATATTTATCAACTCTCATATATTGAATTTTATGTTGTTAAATAAAACTCTTTTTAAAAAATTCTTATTCTTTTTTTATTAAATTTATATTTAATCTCTTTGTTAGTTTCTTTAGATTAGACTAGGTTGATGTTGTTATTATTGCCACTAGCTATTATACATCCAAATTTCACTCTCTAAGACATCATATCATCATAACAACATACACTCATACCATACCATAGCATCATGAACCACCACCAACATGATGGGCCCCACAAAAAGCACATAAACTTCCACATTTTTCGTCCTCATTTTCTATTAGCCACTAACATTTTTAAAATATCAAGAAAAAATATTCAAATCACAATGTTGTTGTCATTATTAAAATGACCACAAATTTTATTTTATTTTGGGTTTTTCAAATTTTTAGTTTGTAGGGAAATTTGTTACGAGTTGTAGAGGAGGCTACATGAATTCATGGTACATTATTTCAATGTGAAAACTAGTATTTTTTTCATTTTTTTGTAGGAATCTAGTATTCATGTGGTTTCCCATGTTTTTATAGGAGGGAAAGATAATCTACCATATACAATCTCCTCAAATTCCTCTATGTAAGTTTCTACATACGGATTTGTAATCTACATTTTTTTTAGGGAAGCAAAATTCATTGAGTTATAAAGGAGACAAGAGGAATTCATGGTACATTATTTCAACATGAAAATTGGTGTTATTATTTATTTTTTGTGGGCTTTTGCAAGAATCTAATTCTCACATAGTTTCCCATGTTTTTAGAAGAGGGAAGATAGTTATATGGAAAAATAGGCTACCATCTATCGTCTACATAAATGCCTTTGTCTATGTTTTTGGGTAGGGTGTTGCAATCTAGATTTTCATAATCTTCTAGTTTATCAACTTTCTATCCACTCCCTATATCATTCCCCATTCCTTATTGCCTTGTTCCTCATGAATTTATCAATGTCTACTCAAAAAAAAAGATAATCACCAACATGCAAAATTCATAAAGGCAGTGGGAGTTATTTTTTTCATTGATCGACATGAAAAAACCCTATTTTTGTAACTGACAAAAAAACTTGCTAAAAGTGGCTAAGGGTTAGGGTTTTGATATATTGTATTGTAGTATTTTGCAGCGGTATTGAGTTGCAGGGATTGCTGATTGTAATCAGTTTGATTTACTAGATAATAATATTGGACTCTTTGTTTGGTAGATGTAGCCTATGTTTGGGTGAACCACGTTAAAACTTGTCTCTCACTATTATTATTTCTATGTATTTCCATTTCTCTATTTAATCTTTATTTGCATTTAATTGATATCTTCTGCCGGCTAACCCTAACAAGTGGTATCAGAGCGGGTTGTGTTCAATTATCATCTGCAAGAAAGTCTCACGGTTGAGTGGGAGCAATGGCGGACGAGGGTAGATTGAAGGTCGATAAATTCAATAGGCAGAACTATCAGTTATGGAAGATGCAGATGGAGGATTACCTCTATCAAAAGGATTTATGGATGCCATTGGAAGGAGTAGCCAAGAAACTGGCAACAATGTCTAATGAGGATTGAAATCTTCTTGACAGAAAGGCATTGGGAACCATTCGGTTGTGCCTGGCACCATCGGTGGCATTCAATATAACAGAAGCGAAGACAACAGATGGTCTGATGAAAGCTTTAGCTAAATTGTATGAAAAACCCTCAGCCTCAAATAAGGTATTTCTCATGAAGCACTTATTTAATCTGAAAATGGTTGAAGGTGAATCTGTGACAGATCATTTAAATGAATTTAATATGATTGTCAGTCAATTGACTTATGTAAATGTAAAATTTGATGAAGAAGTTAGAGCTCTCTTGATATTATGTTCATTGCCTAAAAGCTGGGATAGTTTCGTAATGGTAGTTAGTAACTCTATTTCTGGTTTAAATACCCTGAAATTTGATGATGTTGTTGGTGTTATTCTAAGTGAGAAAATTCATAAGAAACGCTCAGGTGGATCCAAATTAGGCAGTGTTTTGAATGCAAAAAGCAGGGGCAGATCAAAGGAGAGAGGAAAAGGTTCTGGAGGTCATAGGAAGTCACGAGGAATATCAAAGGACAAAAGATCCCAAACTAGAGGATAGAAGGATTGCTGGTACTGTGGGAAACTAGGTCATCTAAAGAAAGATTGCTAGTCTCAAAAAATTAAAGAAGGAGATAAACAAGAAGGCAATAAGGAGGGAAATGTGGTAAGCAATAAATCTGAAGATGATGCTTTGATTCATTCCCTAGATAATGCTGATGATTCATGGGTTTTAGATTTAGAGGCCTCATTTCATGCTACGCCCCATAGAAGTTATTTTCTTGATTATGTCCAAGGGGATTTTGGACTGGTTTATTTGAGAGATAATGAACCCTGTTAGATTGTTGGAAAGGGAAGAATCAAGATTAAGTTGTAGAATTGGAATCATTGGCTACTACAAGAGGTAAGGCATGTTCCAAGGCTCAGTAGGAATTTAATTTCAGCAGGGCAGCTAGCTGAACAAGGTTGCATTGTTACATTTACTGATAAAAATTGGAAGGTTTCAAAAGGTGCCTTAGTAGTAGCAAAAGGTGTGAAAGTAGGCACCTTATATCTTTGTACAGGTCATACTGTTCCTTCTAATTTAGCTGTTATAGAGAAAAAACAAACAGGTTCAGGAACAATTGCTGCAAGTTTGCAGGAAGAGGCTGAAAAAGTTGCTGCAGGTTCTGAGACAACACTGTGGCATAATAGACTTGGGCATATGAGTGAAAAAAGGTATGAAGGTACTTCATTCTAAGAAAGTTTTACCAGGTCTGAAATGTATTAATATGGATTTTTGTGAAAGTTGTGTGTATGGCAAACAAAAGAGAGTCAGTTTTCTCAAGGATGGGAAGCAAAAGAAAAATAAAAAATTAGAGCTTGTGCATACAGATGTATGGGGACCAGCTCAGGTATCTTCTCTCGGTGGCTCTCAGTATTATGTTACATTCATAGATGATGCAACTAGGAAGGTATGGATTTATTTCCTTAGGCAGAAATCTAATGTATTTGAAACATTTAAAAAATAAAGAAGCTTGGTTGAGAATGACACAGGTAAAAGATTAAAATGTCTCAAATCTGATAATAATGGTGAGTATTGCAGCAAAGAATTTAAATATTATTGTTCCTTTAAAATAATTCGTAGGCAGAAAATAGTTCTAGGGACTCCACAGGAAAATGGAGTGGCTGAACACATGAATAGGACAATAATGGAGCGTGCAAGGACCATGAGATTGCATGCTGGGCTGCCTTTAAACATGTGGGCAGAAACTGTCAACACTGCTGTATATTTAATTAACAGAGGTCCTTCAGTTGCTTTGGGCTGTGGTATTCCAGAGGAAGCATGTACAGGTAAGAAGGTGAGTTATTCTTTTCTAAAAACTTTTGGCTGTGAAGCATTTGGACATATAGATTCTGAAAATAGAACCAAGTTAGATGCAAAATCAAAAAAGTGTACCTTCATTGGATATCATTGATGAATTTGGTTATAGGCTTTGGGATTTTGAAAATTAAAAAATTGTGAGAAGCAGGGATGTTATATTCAATGAGAAGGTGTTCTACAAAGATCAGATGTAGCAGCATGAGAAAAAAGAAAATGATTATGTGGTGCTAGATGATAATCTAAATAGTGATGTTCCAGTGGTTCCTCATGCTCTACAACAGCAACCAGAAATACCACAAACTCTAGTGAATGTTAGACGGTCAATAAGGATAAGTAGACCTCCTGAAAGGTTTTCTCCCTCTTTGTATTCTATTTTGTTAATAGATGCTAGTGAACCAGAAGGGTATGATGAAGCTATGCAGGTGGATACCCAGGTTCAATGGGAGCTTGCAATGAAAGAAGAAATGGACTCCTTTCTAAAAAATTAGACTTGAGAATTATGTAAGTTACCTGCAGGTACAAAGGCTTTACCAAATAAATGGGTTTATAGGCTGAAAGGGGAAGATGGAGGTACGAAAAGATTTAAGGCCAGGTTAGTTGTAAAAGGATTTGCACAGAAAAAGGGCATTGATTTTGATGAGATATTTTCTCTGGTTGTCAAGATGACTTCTATTCGTACTGTTTTAAGTATTGTGGCTGCTGAAGATTTACATTTGGAACAGCTAGATGTTAAAATTGCCTTTCTCCATGGTGATTTGGAGGAGGAGATATATATGGAACAGCCCCAAGGATTTGAGGTCAAAGATAAGGAGAAACAGGTGTGCAGATTGAAGAAGAGTTTGCATGGCCTGAAACAAGCACCTCGGTAATGGTATTTGAAATTTGATAGTTTTATGGCTGAGCAAGGCTACAACAGGTGTAATTCTAACCATTGTGTTTATTTTAAGAGGTTGGATAATAACAGCTACGTTATTTTATGTTTATATGTTGATGATATGCTTGTAGCTGGGTCTAACATGGATCACATAAGAGAGTTAAAACAGCAATTATCACAGTCATTTGATATGAAGGATTTGGGGGCAGCAAAACAAATCCTTGGTATGAAAATTTGCTGAGATAGGAAGAGCAAAAAATTGACTCTCTCTCAGACTACTTATGTTGAAAAGGTGTTGCAGAGATTCCATATGGAGAATGCAAAAGCTGTCAGCACACCTTTGCCTAGTCATTTGAAATTGACCAAGGACATGTGTCCTAAGACACAAGAGGAAGAAGAGAAAATGTCCAAGGTACCATATGCTTTAGCTATAGGAAGTTTAATGTATGCTATGCTATGCACGAGACTAGTTATTGCACATGCTATAGGAGTCATTAGCAGGTATACGAATCATCCTGGATTAGAGCATTGGAATGCGGTAAAATAGATTCTCAAATATTTGAGGGGTACATCTAATAAACACTTATGTTTTGGGGGCTCTAATACTGATTTAGCAGGTTATGTAGACTCAGATTTGGTAGGGGATATTGATACTAGGTGAAGTACTACAAGTTATGTCTTTACTACAGGTGGGACAATAGTGAGTTGGATTTCCAGGTTGCAAAAGGCGGTTGCTTTATCCACCACAGAGGCAGAATATGTAGCTGCAACAGAGGAAAGCAAGGAGATGATATGGATGCAATCTTTCATGAATGAATTTGGCACACAATAGGTTAACAATTATTTGTTTACAGATAGCTAGAGTGTCATACATCTTGCAAAGAATTTTGCCTTGCATTCAAAGACCAAACACATACAGTTAAGGTATCACTTCATTCGGTCGGTGTTGGATGATGGACAGTTATAGCTGGCAAAGATACATACAGATGACAATCCAACAGATATGTTTACAAAGGCAGTGACAAGGGAAAAGCTGAGCTCCTCTTTAGCTTCGGTTGGTCTTATAGACTGAAAACAACAAAAACAGAACAACAGAGTCCAGGGTGCTTATTTCTAGTGGGAGCTACAGGGTCAGTGGTGTTATGATCAGTCTCCAAGTGGGAGATTGTTGTTATATGGAGCCTAATCAGACTCGGAGTTTAAATTTTTCCCACTTTTATCAGCGCAGTTTGCCCCCAAATTCCTACGAGGTCAAGGGGTAACACCCCTTGCGGGGGTTTGGGGGCAGCGCCCCCACGACGGGGTCAAGGGGCAGCTGGATGTTAAAATTTGGGTGTCAATTTTTTATTATTTTATAAAGGCACCAGGAGTTATTTTTTTCATTGACCGACATAAAAAAACCCTATTTTTGTAACCGACAAAAAGGCTTGATAAAAGCGGCTAAGGGTTAGGGTTTTGATATATTGTATTGTAGCATTTTGCAGCAGTATTGAGTTGCAAGGATTGCTGATTGTAATTAGTTTGATTTACTAGATAATAATATTGGACTCTCTGTTTGGTGGATATAGCCCGAGTTTGGGTGAACCACTTTAAAACTTGTCTCTCGCTGTTATTATTTCTGTGTATTTCCATTTCTCTGTTTAATCTTTATTTACATTTAATTGATATCTTCTGCCAGCTAACTCTAACATAACTTGGCACCAAGCCTAAAACCATGTCACTCTAACTGCGATGATGTAGATAGCTCCCCTAATACGAAAGAGAAAGAAACTATGTAGCCCCCCACAATGAAGTAGCCCCTATGCAAAAAGAGGATGCACATATATGAATGTTGAAAATGATCCATTTGTGGCAAATAACATTTCTCCCCTTAGGAAAAAACAAATCCAATGGTGAATGTTGAAGTAAGTCCAACTTAAAGAAGCAAGGTGAGGTGGTAAGTCTCATGATGTATCATATCTTATAATACTACTCAAATGTCGGCATGCTGATGTCTAAATGAGTCACAATCAAATCAGGGGTGTCCAGCCTAATTGAAATAAGTGACCTCTCAAAATCATGTGAAAACTGATGAAGAGCGAGATCCAAAGAGATAATATAAGGATTTAGAATATTAATGCATGCCATGTCGCTACAAAGTAAATCCCATGATATGTCCTACGAAGAATCATTGGAAGCCCCTAGTGAAACCTCTATGAACTCTGTATTAATAGCATGTGTATGTATACCATTGTCAAATAAAAAGATAACATCCTCCAAAGTGTCATCAAGAACTAATATGTGAGACTCTACAAACAACTAAGAGATGTCTAGTAGAAGTGTGTCCTAATGAAGTGAATCCTGAATATGACCCCATTGTAATGAATCATAGGAAACACTTGAAGGAGCAACACTGAACCCAGAAGTGGAGTTATATAATGCATGTGCCCTATAATGTGACAATGTAAGTCAGCCACCAACTAGATTTTGTACCCTAGTACTTGCACTCAATAGTGGTTGTCTATCACAAATAGAGTTGAATGTGGGTGAGTTAGATGTTGAATCCTCATCCTCTAAAACAAGTCTTGAGATGGATGGAGATGGAACCCCATCACTATCCTCGCTATTAGAACTGGAAGAAGAATAAAACTTTTCCTCAAGAATCTGTTGCTGATGGTTGGAAGGAGAAATAGGTGATAGAGGAGATGAGGTCTCAATATCCCGCCAGAAAGAATCACTGGAAGATCTCAAAGGAATGTCACTAAACTCTATCAAAGAAACAAGTGTGGAAGCAAGAATAGTAGTTTGTATGTCAACCGACCATCTAAGATTGGCAATATACTCAAGCCTATGAAGTATCATCATCAAAGGGTGTGTTGTCTACTTTAGAAAGAGGAAGAAGACAATCTGCAGTAGATCATTTGGAAATGGAGAGATATGAGGATCTTCATGAATCTCCCATATTCTAGTCCAAAGTGTGTGAGGACACTCAATATCTAAAACATCACTAAGAGTGTCAAGATCAACACTAAGAAAAATCAAACCTACTACATGGTAAATGATATTCCCCAAGCTAATTTTCTCCTCAGTGTGTCTAGTTCAACCATGAGTCCATAGAGAAAATGCAACCTATTAAGCCATCTTAGGTGTGTAAGGATGCCTTTTTGCCAAGACCCATAATTGGCCTTCTCCAGGATTACCACAAAAGGATAAATAGTGAAACCCATGATGAAATGGAGACCAATAATCTCAATGCACAAGAAATGCGGGAAAGTAGGAAGTGTTTAATGACATGACACACAAGAACCCCCCTTGATTCAATTTTTGAGACCACCCTAAATTTGGCACTTTATCATGCAATGTGTTTGGTCTAAGTGGGTCAATTGATATCATACCCTTAAGCTTTGTCTTTTTACAAAAAAAACTTATTTTGGCACTTGTCTTTTACAAGATTTTGCTAATTAGCACTACAATTTTTAAAAGCACTCTAAAATTGCAGGGTGGAAACTAAAAATAGTCAAATGCAAAAAAGCACATCCAGGAGGAAAAAAAGGCCTCCTCCAATCCTTAAAAAAGGTGTTTTAATTTAGAGAAAAAACTTCTAATTTAAAAAAGTTCCTCCAAATTAAAAACAAAACACATAAAAAAAAAGCACGTTCCAATTTGCAAAAATAAATAGCCCTTTTGTGGATGCCTTTTTGAGGCTAGGTCAATGATAGATTTAGTCCAAATCCACCCTTCCTACAATCTTCATGCCTTTGTGACAAGCAATACTCACACGTTCTGAGGTCAAATAATCCCTAGATCAGATACAAAGCCGCAGATGTCAAATTTAGCATAGGTCATGCTTACCCTTCTCTCTCCCTTCACGCATGGCTAGTTGCTACAACTAAAAACTAGGTAGGTTGTAGTGCCCCCTCGTTGTTGGCTTGTGATAGTGGTAGTTCTACATTGCTCTCTATCAGTCGAAGACAGTTGTTAGTCGTTCATTTCATTGATACAGTTCTGAGACATTTGATTAGTAGGTTATGATATATGTTTATTTTGATCTTGATGAACTATGTTTGACTGATATAATTAGACATGTGTTATGAGTTCATGATGGCATTACTATTATTCTAGTTATGATGTGAATTAATATTATCATGTGTCATTTGATTTGTGGTATTTAAATTCAAATAAAAGTTGTTATAATCTTGTTCAAGAGCAGGGACACTGTAGTATTACTCACTTCGAGTACCCTACTACGCCATGATTCTCTGACTCTTTGTGTGTAGACATATATGTACTTGATTGTATACAACCAATTGTTTGAATGCAGGCTACAGGTACCGAGCCTCGACTCCACCTGATATAGCAGGTTTGAGCGGTCTCTTGCACCAATGGGTATCAGTGATGGGAGATAACGCGGGGTCTATTCCACTAGGTCAGTCCTTGTCTTCTGTTGTGGTCTCAAGTCATGTTGTGATGCTTGGTCCTTGCCTTGTATGTTTAGAAATCTTGTGTTGTGGTTTATAGTCGAGTTGTGTTAATTATGTTCATGTGTGGTTGGAAAATACTTCAATGATTTATTATTAAAATAATAATGCTTCTACTTTTGTTTATTGGATAATATTTGGCTTAGCCAAGATCTTGGAATGACACCCTTGTAAGATTTTTAAATAGACTAGAATTGTTTATCTGGTTATCCAAAGAGTAATTGTGTCATAGATTGTGGTTACGGGTAATTAATATAATTTTGGTTATGTATTAATGGTTGTTGGTTGTCAGATATGATTCTAGATTTGCAAATCTTTTTATAGAGCAAGAATTTAATATTTGTTTGAGTGGTGGGATGCTGGGAAACGGATGCATGTCTGTATTAATTTTGAGCTGAACCATTTTATATGGTGGGATTTTGTTCTGGATGGGGGTTGGAAGGTGAATTCAAAAATTGGGGAAAAATCCAAGAGTTGGTTGTGGGAATACAGAAGAAATTGGAGGCTTTAGATCAAAATTTGGTTTCGGGTGTGTTCTGCATAATTATTGTTTGAGTTATATTGTGCTTGGATAAATTAATTCTTCCCCCTTGTGTTTTTGAGTCTATTAGTTTGAGTGGTTCTGGATTGCCTATTGCTTCCCCCATCTTATTTTTCTGAAACTGATCATCCTTGGAAATTTCTTAAATAAAAAATTGTGGCATTCTAGGATCCTTGTGTGAATTCAAACCTCATCCAGTTATGTCGTGTTGTCACTCTTATCTTGCAAACTAGAGACTGAGATGAGACTTTATTTCTTCGAGCATTTTTCTATATAACTCTCATACCTGTCATTGATTCCACATTTTGATGATATATCTGCCAGAGTTTTCCAACTATTCCATCTATATGATATACCCTTTTGCTTTTATGCTTGTGGATAATTATGCTGTCATCTAGTTTCTGATGTAGGGCTAGGATCTATATTATACAGGTCTTTTTGACATTAAAATCTGGCATGATCTTGTATGAATCTTCTACTTTATCTGAACAACACATCTATCCTTAATCTTGTGCCTTCTACTGTCATCTAATGATTTTTTGCTCTGCATATATCCTCTCAATTTCCCTTATAGACAATTAAATTCCTTCTAATTTTCCTTCCAAATGTTGTCTGGGTTGAATCATTGTTAAATCTGCCTGGGTCGAACCTCTATAACTTTTACTTTATTCACACCATCTTAGAGAACACAAATTGTATAAACTTTGTGGAAGATTTTTATGTGTCAAGCCATATATATATTGCTGTGTGATAAAAATTAGAATGTGGGTCATTTCTTTTGGGCAGTTGATCTTCATTCTCAAGTTTCTGTCCATTTTAATGGCCGACTGTTCCTTCTATAGGGGTGTAGATTGTGGTTGCTATCAGATGTCTTGCAACTCTCTGCTATTTCTAATTATATCTTTTCTGAGTATGGCAGATTGACTATCTACCATGTGATAACTGAGTGTGTTCATGATCGGTATTCGAGTTATGTGTGGTCATGTTAGCTGGCTGTATAGCCCAGGTGGGATGGGAGCATGTTAGTATTTCATTGTAGTCATAGGCAGTGGGACTAGTAGAAACTTAAGCCAATGTGCTAGAGTTGGTCGAAATCTTACAAAATGTCTAAATGTTAGTCCATACCCTTAGCTTATTACCCATTATTGTGGTCATTTTTACTAAGTCAGGGAAGTTGTCTTACGGTTTTCTTTTGCTTTAGATTGTTGTATGGTAGTCGACTTGCCTCAGCGAATTAACGCAGTGTTAGAATTAGATTTCTTTGTCATAACCTCTGCCACCTCCCATGTTATGCCGATATCTACATAAGTTTATTTTTTTTGTTTGTATTGGTTTAGCCTAGGAATTTCATGGTATGCATTGTATTATAGTCATTTTCTTATCCTATCACTATAGGCATTTAAGGTTTAGTCAAGGGTTGTCGGTCATAGCAGAAAGTTGTTTATGTTGGACTGTTGTAGCGACCGAGGTAGGTGTGTGGTGTCAGATCGCTGTCAAGTCCTTCATCTACACTCTCTATCATCCTTTCTTTATGTTAGGTCAATATTTTAGAAGTTTCCTTTCGGCGGTCTATCTTATTAGAGCTTGAAGTCGTTGTGTGTGACAATATAATTTTATAAGGTCGTTGCTAGCTTAGTAGATGGCAGCGGGTAATTAGTATTGATGGGGATCATTTACGAATAAGAGAGGTATTTTTACTTATAGTTGTGTTGATAGAAATTTATAAACGATAGTTGGCAATCCCCTCGAATAGGAAATAGATTTGTATTTGTAGTTAGTGAGATGTTTAATATTATTATAGTTGTTTCTTATTTGAAATGTGTAGTTTGTGGAATGTTAATGGGGTATGGTGTGGTTATCATAATGTTTATATGTTTTGTAGTTGTTTCACTAGGATTTATAGTTTGGAAATTATGATGGGAAAGATAGGTTATAAGAAAAGGTATATATGTGTATTGGTATTTAGTTGAAAATCGTGCTTATAGAAAAAAAAAATGTAGGTTACAATGTTTGATTGGAATTTGTAAGATATAGATAGAAATTATGCTTTTGGAATTTTGTGTATATAAATAGAGTGGTGTATTTAGAAACTGGGATTTATAAGAAAAATTGAAATAGGAGAATGTAATTGTTTAACGATAGATGGTAACTTATGCTTATAGATGTCTTATTAGATTTTGTGGATGATTATATAAAGGTATATGCTTATCAAGGTTATAGTTGTATTTGTTTTGTTTTATTAAATGGATAATTATTAGAATCTAGAACTAGGTTTTCTTATAATTGTATATTAGATCAAATGGTAAGTATTAGAATATTGTTCTAGTTCAACAATCACCAAAAGTTTTTATACTTATTGTATTTGTTCATAGTAGGAAGTTTAATTAGTGAAGCTTAGATGGAAAATTTTTGTTTATCTTTTGTACTATGGTTTGTTAGGAGATGGTAGTCATTAGGAAACTAGCTAGGAGGTTTATTTTGGAATTGTAGGGAAATTATTATTTCATAAACTAGGATGTTATTTGAAATAAAGTTAAAATCTCATAAGTTAATTTCATGATTGAATTAGGAGGTCATTGAATTTCTTATGCATGATGGCCCTCCTTCTCATATCTTTGTGCTTGTATTGGAAAATTATGTTACTTTGGGGTGGAGTTTGGTCTATGATTTGGTTATTTGTGAAGTGGGAATCTTGAGGGGTGTCATGTGTACTTGGTATTAAGATGTGAAAGCATTGTCCTGGTTGGATAATGGTCACCTTATCATTGGTCATGTACTTAACTCCACAGGTGTAGTTCTCAGTTTTGGCATGTCAATGTAATGGGTTCACTAGATTTTCATATCTTGTAATGAATGGGGAATGGTCTCTTGGATAAGTACTTGGTTTCTAAATGGTATTGCTCAAAATTTGAAGGGATTCTAAGGACTTATTGTTGTGGCCTAGTGAATGGCGTAAGTTATGGGTCAAAACTGCTTTGTGACTTTTATACCTGTATGTTGTGGTATGTATGATTGATCAGAGAACGCTAAGGGAGTGGCTTTCATGGTGGGGTCGATGCCTAGTGAGAGGTCGTCTGGGTAACCCCATGGAAGTTGTAAGCAAGTGGAAACTTAATAACTGAATCAGGAGGGTTGGGGTAGTAAAACACTTAAGAAGATAAGTAAGATACCTCACCCGTGCCTTGAGTTCTCTCATAGGCTAAGGATGGGATGAGAAGGCCTAGTTGGCAAGGTCAGCCTAATGTCTCCATGAGAGGACCTATTGGCTCCGCATGTCACCCTATGGGGATGGTGCCTAGAGAGAGGCTGCAAGGGTAACCATAGATGGGGGCCAGCTTCTAGTGATAGATAGCCTAGCTAACCCATGCTAGGACCATGCGATGACACTCTCCTTATGCAGTTCAGTTGTTTCTTTTTGGTTGTGTCTCTGGAGTGATGTCTTGTCTTGTGCAATTTTGTTGATATGGTCGGTTGTGTCATGTTAGTTTTCGTTCTTTTATTTTTGGATGTTGTTTCTTGGCTTAGTGGAATCCTTGTCATTATATCCTATCTCGGAGGGGTGGACCTCAGGGTTCCACATGGTTGGGTGGCAGAGCTATCCATTGGTTTTTTTGGAGATTCAGTTCGAGTCCTGTGCAGTGGTGCTCCAGTTCCAAATTGCTTCCCACTTTCGGTGATGTTGTATACTTTCATATGTATTCATTTGTAAACTGACGTGATTGGTCTTGTAATCTTGTACTGTAACTTTGTAAACTAATTATATTGCTAATGTAAAAGTTGTTCATTCTGTAGTATTGGTATAATGTATTTCACTTGTGTGGTTTTAATTTTCTATTCATTGATGCAGTTATGTTCTCCTAGAGGTGTTATCTATTCATTTATTTAATGTTGTTAATAGTGTAATTATATCTTATGATTAATGCATTTACTTGTTTTAAAAAAATAAAAATAAAAAAAATTATTATTTCTATAATTATGCACTTTTTAGTCTAGCACTCTAGGGTTGCATGACGGGGCATTACATTTGGTATTAGAGCCAACTTGCAACACTGAGACCTCTGGGTTATTGTTGTTATCCTAGGTTAAACTATTTTCTCGTTGTAGTGAGTTGGTAATGGTATCTCCCACCTATATGCATTAGTATGAAGGTTGATAAGTTTATAGACTTGCTCTTTAAGAAATGAATGCTTTATGCTACTTATGTGTCTGCTATGTTCTTTCTCCTTCTTCTTTGGAAATGTGATGTTACATCTAACAATATGTTCTCCCTGCATGTTAATGCATCTAATCATCTGGTGGCATCATGCATCATGAGTTATGTGATTATGTGATGTTGACATCTTTACTTGGTTGCTTGAAAATCTTTATCTAACCCCTAGATGGTCATGACCTCTTATGGAAGAATTGTTGTAATTTATGGAAGTTATCATCGTATATGCCCGTGTAAGAAATGTATGCAAGAGATCAAATGAGAGCTTGTGTTGGGCCTATGAGATCAGGTATGTGATAATGTAAGTCAATTATAGTTTGAATTATTCTTATATATGATATCATATATTCCTTTTATATCTTCTTGCATAAGGAAGCAATTGCATATTTCCGTAGTTTAGTGGAAAGAAATTGTATTGGAATAAAGATAGAAATTGGTTAGATAAGAGGATGTAGTTAACATAATTGTTTGAGTGTTGGTGTACATTCTCTAACACATTCTAGACCTTGTGTCCTTGAGTGTTGTGTAGCGGATACTCCCTTTTTGTGGCTAAAATTAGTCACATCGTGATGTGAATTTGTTGTAATTTGGTGGTTTTGGAAATTTTGACAGTTGTTTCATGTGTAGTAGGGGGGTTAACAGTGAGTTTTCTTTCTTTTCTTATGATAAGAATGGTCACCAAAACTCTTTTCTTATACTTGATTTATGGTTGAAAATTTTTTGGCACTTTGTGACTTAAAGTTGGATTTGAGTGTTTTTCCATGTGGGTTTGTATTTATTTTTAGATTTTCTGTGGTGATTATTCTGAATGTTTTATTCTGTTGGCCCATTATGTGGTAAGTGTTGTTTCTATCATGTTCATTTTGAACCTCTGATAGTATGTTCAAGGGAGGACTCTACAGAGAATTGCACTTTGCATGGTTGGTAATTAGTGGAAATAAAATATGAGATGAATTTTTCCATAGTTATACGTGACTGCAATTCTTTGGATTGTATGAGATTTCTGAAAAAAGTGTATTTAGATATAAGTAGATCACATGATACACCATAAAGGTAAATAATAGATGTTCTTCTTGTCTTTTATTGAACGTTTGTGCTTGTTTTGTGAACAATTGTTGAATATAGATGAGAATGTTGGCAATGGAATATGACAATATTAATATATTATGTTTCTACCCTAATCTATGACTTCCAGGAGTAAGTCAAGTTTTAGGGGGGAGGATGTAGTGCCCCCTCATTGTTGGCTTGTGATAGTGATAGTTCTGCATTGCTCTCTGTCAGTCGGAGATAGTTGTTAGTAGTTCATTGCATTGATACAGTTCTAAGACATTTGATTAGTAGGTTATGATTTATGTTTATTTTGATCTTGATGAACTATGTTTGACTGATATAATTAGACATGTGTTATGAGTTCATGATGGCATTACTATTATTCCAGTTATGATGCGAATTAATATTATCATGTGCCATTTGATTTGTGGTATTTGAATTCAAATAAAAGTTGTTATAATCTTGTTCAAGAGCAGGGATGGTGTAGTATTACTCGCTTTGATTACCCTACAATGCTATGATTCTATGACTCTCTGTGTGTAGACATATATGTACTTGATTGTATACAACCAATTGTTTGAATGTAGGTTGCAAGTACCGAGCCTTGACTCCACCTGATATGGTAGGTTTGAGCGGGCTCTTGCACCAATGGGTATCAGTGATGGGAGATAACGTGGGGTCTACTCCACTAGGTCAGTCCTTGTCTTTCGTTGTGGTCTCGAGTCATGTTGTGATGCTTAGTCCTTGCCTTGTATGTTTGGTAATCTTGTGTTGTGGTGTATAGTCAAGTTGTGTTAATTATGTTCATGTGTGGTTGGAAAATACTTTAATGATTTATTATTAAAATAATAATGCTTCTATTTTTGTTTATTGGATAATATTTGGCTTAGCCAAGATCTTGGAATGACACCCTTGTAAGATTTTTAAATAGACTAGAATTGTTTATCTGGTTATCCAAAGAGTAATTGTGTCATAGATTGTGGTTACGAGTAATTAGTAAATTTTTGGTTATGTATTAATGGTTGTTGGTTTTCAGATATGATTCTAGATTTGGGAATCTTTTTATAGAGCAAGAATTTAATATTTGTTTGAGTGGTGGGCTGCTGGGAAACAGATGCATGTCTGCATTAATTTTGAGATGAACTATTTTATATGGTGGGATTTTGTTCTAGAGGGGAGGTTGGAAAGTGAATTCAAAAATTGGGGAAAAATCTAAGAGTTGGTTGCAAGAATACAAAAGAAATTGGAGGCTTCAGATCAAAATTTTGTTCTGGGTATGTTCTGCATAATTCTTGTTTGAGTTTTATTATGCTTGGATAAATTAATTCTTCCCCCTTGTGCTTTTGAATCTATTAGTCTGAGTGGTTCTGGATTGCCTGTTGCTTCCCCCATCTTGTTTTTTGAAACTGATCATCCTTGGAAATTTCTTAAATAAAAATTTGTGGCATTCTGGGATCCTTGTGGCAATTCAAACCTCATCCATTTGTGTCATGTTGTCACCCTTATCTTGCAAACTAGAGACTGAGATGAGACCTTATTTCTTTGAGCATTTTGCTATATAACTCTCATACATGTCTCTGATTCCACGTTTTGATGATATGTCTGCCAGAGTTTTCCAACTATTCCATCTGTATGATATACCTTTTTGCTTTTATGCTTGTGTATGACTATGCTCTCATCTAGTTTTTATTGTAGGGATAGGATCAATATTATACATGTCTTTTTGCCATTAAAATCTAGCATGATCTTGTATGAATATTCTACTTTATCTAAACAACACATCTATCCTTAATCTTATGCCTTCTACTATCATCTAATGATGTTTTTCTCTGCATATATCCTCTCAATTTCCCTTATAGACAATTAAGTTCCTTCTAATTTTCCTTCCAAATATTGTCTGGGTTGAATCGTTGTTAAATCTGCCTAGGTCGAACCTCTGTAACTTTTACTTTATTCACACCATCTAAGAGAACACAAATTGTATAAACTTTGTGGAAGATTTTTATGTGTCAAGCCATATATATATATATATATATTGTTGTGTGATAAAAATTAGAATGTGGGTCATTTCTTTTGGGCAGGTGATCTTCATTCTCAAGTTTTTGTCCATTTTAATGGTTGATTGTGCCTTGTATAGGGGCATAGATTGTGGTTGCTGTCAGATGTCTTGCAACTCTCTGTTGTTTCTAATTATATCTTTTCTGAGTATGACAGATCGACTATCTACCGTGTGATAACTAAGTGTGTTCATGATCGGTATTTGAGTTATGTGTGGTCGTGTTAGCTGGTTGTATGGCCCAAGCAGGATGGGAGCATGTTAGTATTTCATTGTAGTCATAGGGAGTGGGGCTAGTTGAAACTTAAGCCAATGTGCTAGAGTTGGTCGAAACCTTGCAAAATGTCTAAGTGTTAGTCCATACCCTTAGCTTATTACCAGTTATTGTGGTCATTTTTACTAAATCAGGGCAGTCATCTTATTATTTTCTTTCACTTTAGATTGTTGTATGGCAGTCGACTTACCTCAGCGAATTAACGCAATGTGGGAATTAGATTTCTTTATCATAACCTCCACCACCTCCCATGTTATGCCGATATCTACAAAAGTTTATTTTGTTTGTTTGTGTTGGTTTAGCCTTGGAATTTCATGGTGTGCATTGTATTATAGTCATTTTCTTATCCTGTCACTGTAGGCATTTAAGGTTTAGTCAAGGGTTGTCGGTCATAGCAGAAAGTTGTTTATATTGGACTGTTGTAGCAACCGAGGTAGGCGTGTGGTGTCAGATCGCTGTCAAGTCCTTCATCTACATGCTCTGTCATCCTTTCTTTACGTTAGGTCGATATTTTTGAAGTTTCCTTTCGGTAGTCTATCTTATTAGAGCTTGAAGTCGTTGCCAGTTTAGTAGATGGCAGTGGGTAATTAGTATCGATGGGGATCATTTGCGAATAAGAGAGGTATTTTTAATTACAGTTGTGTTGATAGAAATTTATAAATGATAGTTGGCAATCCCCTCAAATAGGAAATAGATTTGTATTTGTAGTTAGTGAGATGTTTAATATTATTATAGTTGTTTCTTATTTGAAATGTGTAGTTTGTGGAATGTTAATGGGGTATGGTGTGGTTAGCATAATGTTTATATGTTTGTAGTTGTTTCACTAGGATTTATAGTTTGGAAATTATGATGGGAAAGATAGGTTATAGAAAAGGTATATATGTGTATTGGTATTTAGTTGAAAATCTTGCTTATAGAAAAAAAAAATGTGGGTTACAATGTTTGATTGGAATTTGTAAGATATAGATAGAAATTATGCTTTTGGAATTTTGTGTATATAAATAGATTGGTGGATTTAGAAATTGGGATTTATAAGAAAAATTGAAATAGGAGAATGTAATTGTTTAACGATAGATGGTAACTTATGATTATAGATGTCTTATTAGATTTTGTGGATGATTATATAAAGGTATATGCTTATCAAGGTTATAGTTGTATTTGTTTTGTTTTATTAAATTGATAATTATTAGAATTGTACATTAGATCAATTGGTAAGTATTAGAATATTGTTCTAGTTCAATGATCACCGAAAGTTTTTATACTTATTGTATTTGTTTAAAGTAGGAAGTTTAATTAGTGAAGCTTAGATGGAATATTCTTGTTTAGCTTTTGTACTATGGTTTGTTAGGAGATGGTAGTCGTTAGGAAACTAGCTAGGAGGTTTATTTTGGAATTGTAGGGAAATTATTATTCTGTAAACTAGAATGTTATTTGAAATAAAGTTAAAATCTCATAAGTTGATTTCATGATTGAATTAGGAGTTCATTGAATTTCTTATACATGATGGCCCTCCTTGTCGTATCTTTATTCTTGTATTGGATTGTTATGTTACTTTGGGATGGAGTTTGGTCTATGATTTGGTTATTTGTGAAGTGGGAATCTTGAGGGGTGTCATGTGTACTTGGTATTAAGATGTGAAATCATTGTCCTAGTCGGATAATGGTCACCTTATAATTGGTCATGTAATTAACTCTAGAGATGTAGTTCTCAGTTTTGGCATGTCAATGTAATGGGTTTACTGGATTTTTGTATCTTGTAATGAATGGGGAATAGTCTCTTGGATAAGTACTTGGTTTCTAGATGGTATTGCTCAAATTTTGAAGGGATTCTAAGGACTTATTGTTGTGGCCTAGTGAATGGCGTAAGTTATGGGTCAGAACTAATTTGTGACTTTTATACCTGTATGTTGTGGTATGAATGATTGATCAGAGAACACTAAGGGAGTGGCTTTCATGATGGGGTCGGTGCCTAGTGAGAGGCCGCCTGGGTAACCCCATGGAAGTTGTAAGCAACTGGAAACTTAATAACTTAATCAAGAGGGTTGGGGTAGTAAAACACTTAACAAGATAAGTAAGATACCTCACCCATGCCTTGAGTTCTCTCACAGGCTAAGGATGGGATGAGAAGGCCTAGTTGGCAAGGCTGACCTCCTTGTCTCCATGAGAGGACCTGTTGGCTCTGCATGTGTCACCCTATGGGGCCGGTACCTACAGAGAGGCTGCCAGGGTAACCATAGATGGGGGCTAGCTTCTGGTGATAGATAGCCTGGGTAACCCATGCTAGGACCATGTGATGACACTCTCCTTATGCAGTTCAGTTGTTTCTTTTTGGTTGTGTCTCTGGAGTGATGTCTTGTCTTGTGCAGTTTTGTTGATATGGTCAGTTGTCATTCTTTTATTTTTGGATGTTGTTTCTTGGCTTAGTGGAATTGTCATCATTATCTCCTAGCTCAGAGGGTTGAACCTCAGGGTTCCACATGGTTGGGTGGCAGAGCTATCCATTGGTTTTTTTGGAGATTCAGTTTGAGTCCTATGCAGTGGTGCTCAAGTTCTAGATTGCTTCCCACCTTCGGTGATGTTGTATACTTTCATATGTATTCATTTGTAAACCGATGTGATTGGTCTTGTAATCTTGTATTGTAACTTTGTAAACTAATTATCTTGCTAATGTAAAAGTTGTTCGTTCTATAGTATGAGTATAATGTATTTCACTTGTGTGGTTTTGATTTTGTATTCATTGATGCAGTTATGTTCCCCTAGAGGTGTTACCTATTCATTTTATTTAATGTTGTTAATAGCATAATTATATCTTATGATTAATGCATTTACTTGTTTTAAAAAAATAAATAAATAAATTTATTATTTCTGTAATTATGCACTTTTTAGTCTAGCACTCTAGGGTTGCATGACGGGGCGTTACATAAGTCTTTTGTGGATTCCAATTATGAATAGGGGCATCTCTTCCTACCAGATCACTTTCCTCCCTTTTTGCCTTCCGCCTTCCAAAATAGAGATTGATTTGATTTAGGTAGGGGTCAATTTGACGTAAAATACATAGGGGATTTCCACTCCTTTTTAGATACCAATGAATCATGGATTTTAATAGGGTAAAATACAACAATACAAGGTGAAAATATAGGGGTAAATCACTATGATTGATACCTTGCACACGACTTTACAAAATGCCTTGTGAACAAATGTAATAGGGGCAAATTGGTCATCCAAACAAGGGTTTAAAATATGAGTAGGGACAGGAGTGATTCCATTTTAATGGGAGTGTACACATTCCCATAGGGTTGATAGCAAATCAGATGCCTTTCTAGTCTAAACACCCTTTGCTTTTGAGCAGAGTGTGAATTGCCTTCCCTAGAAATAAAAAACAAGTCAATTTCAAAGAAATACAAGCCAATTTGGTTTATACATAAGATTTGGTGCCCTAACAATCTCAAACATGGGATTTGGGTTTGGACATAGGATTTCTCAAGTAGGCTACCCTTTCCATGTAGTTTCCATAGGTAGGTTTCCCTTTCAATAGGTTGTGGGCCTTTCAAAGTAGGGGTTGAACCTTTTTTCTACACTCGAAGCTACCAATTGAACCCTCTTTCTATCTCCAAATGGCCAAAGTTTGGCCTCCTTTCCTGATCAAATCATGCCCTCTGCACAAATTGGTATAAAACTCAAACATAGAAAATATATTGTTGAATACAAATCGACTTGCTATGGCACAATGGAAGAGGGATCCCACAACCTCCTTGAAAATTTGTTCTTCAGAAACACTATCAAGATCTCATAGAATTCAAACAAACACCCAAATAATCTCACTCTGATACCATGTAGAAATTAGGAACATTAAGTGAATGTGAGTATCGATTTGAGCCACTCAAGACAAATAGGAGCACACTCAACCTACAAGAAAACAAGTATTGCAAGAAATGGACAATTAGAATGCAAAATATGGGATTATGAATTAGCTTACAGGATGTAGTACATATAGGGCATAATCGACTAAGAATAGTCAAGCCAATAATAGGAAAAGCTCACTAAGAATAGTTGTGCTCCAAGAATAGGAAAAGCAACCACTTAACTTAGACAAATCTAATCTAGGCATGCCAAGTATAGCTTAAGGCTAAACATAGACTCCTAAATATGCACTCCTAAGCAAGCTTATATACACCAACAAAAGTTTATGAAGCCTTGTCAACAAATCAATTTGTGTATATATCTAGAAATAATTGCATTCCATATTTTTTATGAAGATATTTACAATCATGACATTGTAAAAGTTCCCTGACCATAATCTTTAGCAAAGTCTCATACTCTATTTTAAGGTTTGAATTTGGCATGGATAGGGAGTATGTTGATAAGTGTGCCAAACAGGGTATGGATTGTTGCAAGTATGAGCTTACCAATGTTGTCATTGGTGTAAACTATGCTCTTGTTTTGATGCTTATTTGTGTTGAGTTAGGTTCTTTGTAAGATAATGAGAAAGTGTTCTTGATATTGAGTTTCCAAGTGGTTTTGAGAAAATTTGCTCTCCTACTAGAAACAGTGTGTTGCAGAGTATCTTTCCTTGCAAAAGAACAATGCAGTGTTTTCCTCCACATATCCTATATATTGAATATCTTTGTCTATAGATTTGAATTTATGTTAAGGGGTGTATATAGTTGCTATGTTCCAAGTTTGAGCCTCTGGTATGAAGATTTGAGTGAGTTTTGTTCACCAGAGTAAAAACTATTTTTATGAGCATTCAGTGATGATAGGGAGAATGTATTCTAATCCACATTTCTCTTCATTTATGTCTTACAGTCTACGGTTCTGGAATTAAGTTTGTAATGATGTTATGTGCCTTTAGTTCCAATGGTTCATGATTTGGTGCTCCGCAAGTGATCTTTCCTTTATGATAGTAGTTGAAAATAATGTTTAAGTGCTTCAGTTTGAAGAATCTTCTAGATAGAGTGTTTGGGGGTTGTATGAAAGTTCTTGGTGATTGTAACATGCTTGTGGATGTCTCTAGATTGGGTTCCTATCTTTTGATTGGTTAGCAAGGGGTAAACTAGATTGTCTATGAAGCATGCTCCTAAAGGTCTTAGTGTTAACACTATTTTCAGCCGACTTGGTTGTTTTCCCTACTTACAATTATGCTTTGGAGTTTGTGATAGTGTGTTGTAGCATAGAAGATTAGATTTGAGTCCCAGCTAAGGCATGGTGTGGTCCACATTTATTTCTTCTCCTTCATAAATCTATTTAGGTCTAGACCTATTCTAATGTTTGATTGTATGCCAACCTTGCAGAATGTTCCAATGGTTAATGATTGTAATACCGACCTTGATGTACATTACAAGGTTGATGAATTGTATAAATACATGTAATGAAGTCATGGATAAATGATCAACATGTGAAGATGTGAAGATAAGTGCAAAGTAAAAAAGTAGAGCAGATTAGAGAAGAGTTATTGTGCTTCAATGGAACTAAACCTTGGAATTATGTAGATGTTATTATCTCAGTTCACCAACTTTTGGTAGTGAGCTTTTCCATTTGAGCAGTGAGCCTCTAATTTTGGGTATTGTTATTACATATTATATTGCACTAGCTAACACTCACCGTGGTTTTTCCACATAAAAAACCTAGTGGGTCATGTGTCGAATGTGTGATTGTTCTTAAGTTTCTGATTTCATGCTTTTATGGTTAAATCATAATAACAGTGATTAAGTGATTGATGTGTTAATGCTTATAAGAAGTTATGTTTTTGGTGGCAACTAATTCACACCCCCTCTTAGTTGTCTTGTGTATTTCAACAATTGGTATCAGAGAGAGGGTTCCTCGAAAGAAAGCCTAACAACTTGAGGTAGCCCTAGGATAGTGCACAAGAAGAAGTCTCCATAGTTTGATGGAATGGATTACGCTCTTTGGAAGGTACATATGAAAAGTCATCTCATTTGTCTTGGTTATAGTGTCTAGAAGATGGCAAATACAAATTATACTCTTCCTCCAAATGGTCCATCAAATGAAGATGAAGTCAAATAGTATGAGTTAAATGGAAAAGCTAGAGATGCTCTATGAAATGCCTTATCTAATATGGAGTTAGTGAAAGTTATTGATCTAGAGACTATGTATGAGATGTAGACTAAGTTGAAAATTTTATATGAAGGAGATGATTCTGTAAAGAGTACCAAATTACAAAACCTAAAGGCAAGGTATGAAGCCCTAAAGATAAGTGAAGATGACAATATAACAATCTACATGCAAAAAGTTGATGAAATTGTCAATGTAATCAAAGGTCTTGGAGGAACTATTAATGAGGATGAGGTTATGCTAAAGATTCATAGGTCATTTCCTAAATCCTATAGACACAAGTTGTAAACAATTGCAGAAGTTATGAGTGTGAACAAGATTACTCAGGATCAGTTGCTCAGGAAGCTTACTGCTTTTGAGATGAGAGAGTTCGGTGATGCTATGTCCAATACTGAGTTTGCTTTCAAATCCAGTACTTCAGAGAAGACCTCAAGATCTGAGAAGTATGCTGTGGAACCAGATGATGACCTTGATGAGATTTAAGCCAACTTTTGGGATAGAATGCAAATAGGTACTGGTAAGTTTAAAGGCAAGTTACTATTCAAATGCTTTTCTTGTGGAAAGATTGGACACTATGACTCTAGGTGTCTGGAGAGAATTGTGAGAGGAAGAAATTTGAAATTAGACCTAGAATCATAAATAAATTCTATTATGTTAGAGACTTTGATGGTGATGGTGTAACATATGATGAGCCTAATGATACTAGTGCAAATGAATGCTTGTTTATTTCTATTAAGGAAGAACCTGTGTCTATTAATCTTGCTAGTTATGTGAAAGAAGAAAAACTAGTACAAGAGAGTGCTCTGTCTGTTTGCCAGGTTGAGAAGGATAAGGATGAATGTATTATTGACAGTGGATGTTCACATCACATGACCAGTGATAAAAGTAAGTTTATAAGTTTTGAAAAGTATGATGGAGGATTGGTTAGGTTTGGAGATGATGCAGCTGGTAAGATTTCTGGAAGAGGATCTATTTCTTTTGATGGAAATTATAACATAGATGATGTCCTATATGTGAAGGGTTTGAAGAAAAATCTTTTAAGTGTTGGTCAGATGTGTGAAAAAGGACATGATCTGAGATTCAAGGATAATGGATGCAAGATCATGGAAAGCTCTGAAATAGTGATTGCTACTGGTAAGAAGACTAGAGGTAATGTTTATCATTTGAAAGGAACTAATGATTGTTTTTTGTTAGCTCAAACAAATGAGAGTTGGTTGTGGCATATAAGGATGCGCCATATCAATTTTGGCAACATGGTGAAGATAAGTTTAGTAGGAGCTGTGAGAGATTTGTCTAGGCTTGTGAAGCCTGCTAATACTATTTGCAAGGATTGTCAATTAGGGAAACAGACAAGGAGAAGTTTCAAGAGTAAAGAACAATTTTCTGCTGTATTGCTTGAGCTGGTACAAATAGATTTGTTTGGTCCTACAAGAACAAGAAGCTTACAAGGAGACATGTATTTTATGTTTCTTATTGATGATTATTCTAGAATGACTTGGATCACTTTTCTAAAAGATAAATCAGAAGTCCTAGACAAGTTCTATGTTTTCAAGGTGATGGTTGAGAATGAAATAGAATTAAGGATAGAATGCTTAAGGTATGATAGAGGAGGTGATTTTATATTAAATGAATTCAATATTTTTTGTGAAGAACAAGGGATAAAGAGATAGTTGTCTACACCTAGGAATCCTGAGTACAATGGAGTTGTTAAAAGAAAGAAAATGACAGTTCAAGAGGCTGCTAGGTCAATGATGATGGAAGCTAACCTACCAAAAGTATATTGGAGAGAAGCTATTCATACCTCTATCGATATTCAAAATAGGGTTCAAGTCACAAGTAATGGTACTAAAACTCCTTATGAATTGTGGTATGGAAGAATTCCAATAGTGAAATACTTCAAAGATTTTGGAAGAAAATGTTATATTAGAAAAGAGGAAGAGTTAGGCAAGTTTGATGCTAGGTGTGATGAAGGAATTTTCCTTGGATAGTCTACTAAGAGTAAGGCCTATCGATGCTACAATAAGAGATTGAGAAAGATCATTGAGAGTGCCAATGTGAAAGTTGATGAAGATAGAGAAAGAATATTAGATCTGAGAGGCTATGAATCAGATGAACCTGCTACTATAGTGAATGAAGAAAAAGTTAAACAAAAGGATAGTCACGTTGAAGAAAAAAAAGATCTGGAAAGTGCAATTAAGACTCCTAGGTATGTAAGGATTAATCATTCTGAAGACTAGATTATTGGTGACAAAAGAAAAATGGTATTGAAAGGGAAAAGAGTTGTAGAAGAATAGGTGAACTACTATCTCCTTTCAGAGATTGAACCTAAAACTGTCAGTGAAGCCTGCAAAGATGAAAGTTGGGTAAAACCCATGGAAGAAGAGCTGATGCAGATAGAGAAGAATCACACTTGGGAATAGGTTCCTAGACCTGCTGATAATAATATGATTGGAACTAAATGGGTTTTTAGAAATAAGATGAATGAAAATGGAGAAGTATTAAGAAACAAAGCAAGACTTGTATGCAAAGGATATTCTCAGGTTGAAGGTATAGACTTTGAGGAGACTTATGCTCCTATGGCAAGGATTGAAGCAATAAGAATGTTTTTTGGCATTTGCAGCACACAAAGATTACAAGGTGTATCAGATGGATGTGAAGTCTACATTCTTGAATGGAGAGTTGGAAGAAGAGGTTTATATTGAACAATCGAAAGGATTTCTGTCATCAGACCAAAGTGACATGGTGTGCAGATTGAAGAAAGCCCTGTATGGACTCAAGCAAGCTCCCAGAGCCTAGTATGCAAGGTTGGATAAGTATTTGTTGCAATTAGGGTTCAATAAAGGTACTGTAGATAGTAATCTCTATTTTAAAATTAATGATCATCAAATTCTGATTGTTGTAGTCTTTGTTGATGATATTATCTTTGGAGGCAATGAAGGTATGTGTAAGAGATTTGCAAAGAAAATGCAAAAAGAGTTTGAGATGTCTATCTTTGGTGAAGTGAATTTCTTTTTAGGACTGTAGATTCTCAGTCCATGTATGTGAAAGAATTATTGAAGAAGTTTGGAATGGAGAATTCTAGGCCAGTATGTACTCCTATGGTAACTGGTTACAAGTTGAGCAAGAATGATGAATCACCTAAGACTGATTAAAAAAAGTATAGGTCTATGAATGGAGGACTACTTTATCTAACCCATACAAGACCAGATATAATGCATGCAGTCTATCTTGTGGCAAGATTTCAAGAAGATCCTGAAGAGTCACATGTGATGGAAGTCAAGAGGATCATGAGGTATTTAAAAGGCACTTCAAACTATGGATTGTGGTACCCCAAAGATATTGATTTCACTCTTAGTTCTTATACAAATGTAGATTGGGCTGGAGATGTTGATGACAAAAAAAGTACAAGTGGAGGTGCTTTCCTCTTGGGTAATAGATTGGTTTGATCGTTGAGCAAGAAGCAAGAATCAATTTCTTTGTCTACTGCAGAAGCATAATATATTGATACAGCATGTTGTTGTACTCAAGTGCTTTGGATGAAGAAAACATTGAAGGATATATGAGTTGTGTATGAAGAACTAATTTCAATCTTTTGTGACAATACAAGTGCTATAAACATTTCAAAAAATCCAGTAATGCACTCAAGAACAAAGCATATATCAATAAGGTATAATTTTTTGAGAGAAAAGGTAACAGAGAATGAAGTAAAGATGGACTATGTGTCTATTAAGGATTAGATTATTATATTTTTACAAACCTTTGCCTAAGGATACTTTAGAGTATCTCAGGGAAAAGTCAGGGGTTACTACCCGTCCTACTCTAAACTAAGATGCATGGGAAGTGCATCAGTCCAGTGGTGCCCAAAGTCTTTTTCTTTTAATCTAGATTGATGTTTCAAAGGCTACCCCTCATGGGGAGCAGGTAGATGTTGCTAATATGAGTTCCTGATAGGGGGAGTTGAAGAGTAATTCTAGTTTGATCAAAGAAGTATTATGCAAGTATGTGTAGAGAAAGAGAAGTGATGCCCTTTGCCATTGATGTCAAAGGGGGAGAGAAATCATGTGAAAAACTTAGGGGGAGAAAGAGTTCAGATGTGTAAAAAGAAAGGGTGATAAAGTAATCAATGCAAAGTCTTTTCCTAATGGTTCATATAGTTGTTCACATCAATGTTCCCATCAATGACAAAGGGGGAGATTGTTGCAAGTATGTTCTTATCGGTGTTGTCATTGATGTCAACATATCTGTGTTGTCATTGGTGTCAACTGTGCTCTTATTTTGATACTTATTTGTGTTGTGTTAGTTTCTTTGTAAGATAGTGAGAAAGTGTTCTTGATATTGAGTTTCCAAGTGCTTTTGAGAAAATTTACTCTCCTAGTTGAAACAGTGTGTTGCAGAGTATCTTGGATTGCAAAAGAATAGTGCAGTGTTTTGCTCTACATATCCTGTATACTGAATATCTTTGTCTTTAGATTGAAATTTATGTTAAGGGATGTCTGTAGTTTCTATCTTCCAAGTTTGAGCCTTTGGTATGAAGATTTGAGTGAGTTATGTTCACTAGAGTAAAAACTATTCTTCTGAGCATTCAGTGATGACAGGGGGAATGTATTCTACTCTGAATTTCTCTACATTTGTACATCTTATAGTCTCCAGTTCTAGAATTAAGTTTGTAATGATGTTATGTGCCTTATTTTCAAATGGTTCATGATTTGGTGCTCCGCAAGTGATATTTCCTTTATGATAGTGGTTGACAGTAATATTTAAGTTCTCTAATTTGAAGAATCTTTTGGTAGAGTGTTTGGAGGTTGTGCAAAAGTTCTTGGTGATTGTAACATGCTTGTGGATTTCTCAAGATCGTGTTCCTTCCTTTTGATTGGTTTGCAAAGTGTAATCTGGATCATTTATGAAGCGTGCCCCTAAAGGTCTTAGTGTTAACACCAGTTTTAGCTGACTTGGTTGTTTTCACTACATGCGATTATGCTTTGGAGTTTGTCATAGTGTGTTGTAGCATGTAAGATTTGATTTGAGTCCTAGCTAAGGAGTGGTGTGGTCCACATTCATTTCTTCTCCCTCACAAATCTATTTATGTCTAGACCTATTCTAATGTATGAGTGTATGCTGACCTTGGAGAATGTTCCAATGGTTGATGATTGTAATGCTGACCTTGATGAACATTCCAAGGTTGATGAATTATATAAATACATGTAATGAAGGCATGGATTAATAATGAGCATGTGAATATGCAAACATAAGTGTGAAGTGAAAAAGTAGAGTAGAGCATAGGAGAGTTATTGTGCTTCAATGGAACTGAACCTTGGCATAATGTAGATGCTATTATCTCAAATCACCAACTTTTGGCAGTGAGCCTCTGATTTTTTGTATTGTTATTACATATTATATTGCATGAGCTAACACTCACCATGGTTTTTCCTTATTTAGGGTTTTCCACATAAAAAATAAGGTGTCTCATGTGTCGAATGTGTGATTGTGCTTAATTTTCCGATTTCATGCTTTCATGCTTAAATCATAATAACATTGATTAAGTGATTGATGTGTTGATGTTTATAAAAGGTTAAGTTTTTGGTGACAAATGATTCACCCCCTCTCAGTTGTCTTGTGCATTTCAACATGGATGTCCATTACAACATTAGAATAGAGGAATTTATTTGAATTGTATTAAAATAGAATAGAAACATGGCATGTGGACTATTTGATAGAATCTATTTTTAGAATTTTAATTTAGTTTGATTCTAACCTATTTCCAATAGTTTTCTAGAAATCCATTCACTGCAATGACATTTCAAGCATACATGAGAGTAGATGCTCAATAACCCCATATCCACAAAGCCTTCATATCATCTACAAAAATAAAATTTGCAAGGAATGTTCAATTACTTCAAGTCTATAGTACATTTAGAACATTTGACTTCTAACTATATTAGTTCTTGGTGGATTCATTTCCTCCAGAGGTGCCATACCATTTTAAACAATATATCACTTGACATATTTAAAAATATAGACATGTAGCCTATTCTAGACATGGTTCTACTCAGGCCAAACAATGTTTGGAATTATTTAGAGAAATGTAGCATTCCAACTTTCAAGCCAATGAGTTCACATTCTCAAGTGTGATTTCAGCCTATACCAAACTGATAGCTTTGGAACAAGGCATGAAAGTTCATAAAGGCATAGTTGTAGGTTGTTATGAGCTTGATGTCACCGTGGTGATTGCCCTGGTCAATATGTATGCAAAATGGGAGAGTTTAGATGATGTGCTTAAAATTTCTAACAAAATACCACAATTGAAATGTAGTGTTCATAGGATATGCATAGAAGGGTCTTGTGTATGATGTGTTGGAGTTATTTTCGGATATGCCTAAATGAGACATGGCATCTTAGATAGTCATTGTTGTTGGACTTGTCCCAAGTAGATGGGTTGAAGAGTTATCAATCAGATATGCACCCTATGCTAAGCTTACAGAAGGCTTAGTTATCCATTGACACATGGAAATGCTCTCAGGATGTGGGTTTCCTATATCGAGAGTAAATCTCCAGAGTGAGCTGGTTCTCCTTAAGATTTTTTCTAAAACTAATGACTTGTCTGAGAAAAGGGATTAGAAAAGTGTACCAAAATAAACTCTAAGGTGATTCACAAACACAAAACTCCTATCAGATCTTACTCACAATCAGACTATAGAAATTTGGTTTTCACAACACTCAATTCTACCTAATTCATAAATATTTTGCATGAAGGTTTAATAAAAAACATGACATGCAACCTAAACCAAGCAAAATATTTGCATATCTATCACAAAATTGAGACAAGACAGAGGATAAATACTTATCACAGTATAATATCAAATCAATCTTCCAAAAATAAAGACAAAAAGTGAAGGAAAACTGCTACTCTATAACTGAAGAAATAATGAGTACATAGACTAAATACAACACTCTCAGTGTGAGAGGAAGACTCTAGTATCCTGAACTCTAATCTTTACTCTATTTTGCCAAAAACTACAACTCAAACTCCTGAAAAAGAAAAAGTATATCTCTGACATATATCCTATGAAAATAATCTCTCCCTAAAAGCTAGAAAAAAGCTCCTAATAATAGACCTCCAACTCCATTTTTGAGCTCCTCAGAAAAGTCAAAATAAAAGATCTCAAGATGTGTCCAAACTATGAAAACAAGGTGCCAAAAGACTCTCTCATATGGCCCCACCAAAAATCTGCTTTTATTTACCCATAAAATCTCAATTTTTGTCTTCATCTACCTAAAAATTAAAAAAATCAAGGAAGGAATATTTGATTTGCTTTACTAGTTTTAACTACCTAAAAATAGTTTGATTTTAAAGCAATTTATAGATTATTTCTTTAAAACAACTTTACAATGCTTTCAGTTAAAAATAAACCCCTATTTGATTTGATTTTACAATAATACAAGGATTACATTTTTCTCATTTTTCCAAGTACATTACGATTACGATATTTCATTTTTCCAAAAAAAATAATCAAGGCATTATATAGTGTTCGCAAAAATAAAAGCCTGATGGCTTATCTCCATATGACCTGTCTCATACTCCATAAGCATAATGACCTGTCTCATGAAAGGTTTGCATATTATATTAAGAGCATAAGCTCCATCTCTATCTCTAAGGGGCTAAGGCACAAAACACATTCTTCAAGGTGACCAAGCATGTTTAAGGCATCAAATATTAGAGGGAACCATGTAGGCTTAGCCTCACTCTAAGTCATGGACTTAGGTGTTATGCAACATAACTTAACACCACAAAGGTATTAGTTTGTGCCTCAAAAAAGAGAAAAGAATGTGATAAAATTCCTATTTTGATTAGGGTAGAGGTAAACCCTAAAACAAAAAAAGTTTTTCCCTATTCTCTTGAGCTCATTTGCAAACACATCTTTTGGTGAAAAAGAGGCTCTCTGCTGCTGCCATGAAACCCTAGGATTTCATACTAAAACTTGGACGTTCTAGCATTTCTGAGCATGATCTTAGTCAATTCCTTGCAGATTTTGAACGGTAAGACTCTGATTCAGGCATATGTGACTTATATTTTGATATTCTTTGAATTTTTGAGGTAGAATGGATTCTACAGTTGTGGCCATGATATTTTCTGATGATTTTGTTTGTATTTGTTCACTGTCATTTCCTATTTACTTGGTGTCTTTGCCATGACTAGAACTGTGAGAGAAGAAAAAAACTAAAAGGAAGAACCTTCGGCTCTACATCTTTTGAGAAGGTATGTTTCACTTAAGAGGTTCAAACTTTGAATATACTCTTAGTTGCTCCATTGTTTTGATGCCCTTCTGTAGCTTTAGAAGTTGAAACCCATGGCCCTGCTCTTTGTTCTCTATAACTAAACTTGCCAATGAAAATGAAATAAGTTTGAGGAAAAATGCATACTTAGCCATGGCTATAGCTATGCATTTCTATGTAGTCTCTTCATAGATCGAATCTTCTTAGGGTTTTGTGTTCCTACTTCTACATACATATATGCTGACCTTCCTTTATTTCTATAGCAATGAGGAGAAATCTGTATGCACTGTGAAGGCCGTGACTTTGCATAATATATCATTCCTCTAAAGTCCAAAATGAACTCGACCCATATGAAGAAAATACCTGTATCTAAATCTCACAAAAGAAGTCCAAATGGGTTTTAGAAGTTTGTAAAGTAAACGGTTTCTTTTGCATTTTCTTAGAATCTTAACTAGTTTTGGCTTCAAAGTTCCATCTTTTTCACCTCTATCTATAATTGTATTGAAACCCTTACTCTCTCTGAGGGTTTACCTCTATGTGGCCATGGTTGGCTATATGCATTTGAGTATTTTTCTTGAGTTTTACATATCTGAAAGTCTTCCTTCCTCTCTGTATATTTTGCATTTTCTCTTAAAACCTTCAGTGGGTTTGAGAAAAAGTTATCTCACCATCTCTTTCTAATAGACCTTAGCTACCATGGTTTCTCATGTCATTCAAACAGCACATGCTAAAAAATACTTCATTTCTGTATCTACATCAGTCCTTTAAAAAAAATAGATATGGCTTGATATGATGAAGAAAACTCTCTATATGATGACATCTTTGAAATCTTGTATGGCTCTTGAAACTTGCAAAGCAAAGCATTTCCTTGGTCTGGCCATGGCTTCTATGCATAAGGGTTCTATATGAGAGTTTTCTTCTATAAGAGCTCAAGAACTCTATTGTAGATGATGTCTCATTCTTGGTGAAAATCATCTATCAAACACATGTTGTATCTGATATATTTGTTATATTCTAGTTCACTATTTGTATGCATATATCACATATTGTTTCAAATTCCACTATGATGGTATCTTTGCATCAGCTATTATATAGTGAAAATCCTCATTGATGGAACCTATAGATCATTTGATCATTGAGATAATCATATTGAATGATGGCACTTGACATTGCAATCTATTTCACTGTAGCTCTATGATCATTTGTATCATTTGATGTATTCCTTCTGAATATGCAAAACAAGCTTAGATTTGTTTGCTTCACCTGCAGATGCTCTTTATTGACTTGATATCAACCTCCTGTTATCATGACTACATTATGATAAAGTATATTAGACAAAGACATATTGTTTCATAGTTTGTTGTTTCACTTGTCAATGCTACTCCACTTCATCTGAGGCAACATGTTTCTGTATGTATCTTGCAATTGATCATGTATCTCAAGTGATAGATTGGCATCATTACATAATATCAAATACCTTAAGTTGAGCTTACTGCAATCATGATAACATATGTGGTCTCTTGATGGTTGTCTATCATCTTGTATTTGGCCTTGAACATGAAGTTTATACTCATTCTTTTCTGAAATAAGCCTAATAATATGAAAGAAAACTATGATACCTTGTATCTGTGTTTACTTTTGATATGCATGCACTAGATTTTCAATCAAATTTGCCTTATTGCAATGACTCTTGGTTATTAATTCAGTATATCATATCAAATGCAAATGCATAAACATACAAAATAAATCATTCTAGCTCTTTAACTTTGCCAATATGAGTATCACATAGACATGACCTACAACTGCATCCTAATGTATGTTTATTGTACTCATATGATATTTGGCTCCACCATACATATATCTAATACTATCTCTGATGAGTTGAAACAATAATAACAACTGTCCTTTTGCATTGAATGCTGTCCTAAATGAGTTGAGTTTACTATTTTGATTCCATTTCATTCTTTGAACTGAAGTCATGAGTGTATCATGTTCTTGACACCAATGCATATGACTACTTTCTAATCCTTCAATTTGTCATTCAATTAAGGCAATGTGAATAATGATCTTTCCTTTTCATTCCATCCTTTTTGAGATTAAGGGGAAGTAGCATGTTGGGCTCAACCCTTGTGGGAGCCTGATTTTACACCACATGCTATTATATCTTCAATTAGCTACATGACTTATCCTATACCTGCACATGAAACAAATAGATTAGAATAAAAATAATGAAGTTCCATGATTGTTTCTTTCTCAATTCCCCTTGCATGTGAATGATCTTCATTGATTAGTGCATTATAGGAAATGTGTTATGCCTCTTCTGATAGGACATAGAGATCTCATAACCGGAGCTCTAACAGGACTTTCCCACATTTTCATAGGCTCTTGTAGAAGATTGGGAGCAGAGTCAGGATGGCAACCTCAGAGATTGAAGACTGTAACAAGGCAATGATGGCTATGACCTTTTTCCCTATTTTGCATTTGTTCAGCTATTCCCATGGCTTGTGTGGGATATTTGATCTGTTATTATTTCTTTCAATGTAATGTTTATCCTTTTATGTATTTCAAGTTTGTAAATGAATAATCATTATAGTGAATGAAATACTTATCTCTCCTGTGAATGTTCTGTAATGCAATGAATGATTTGAAAATTTTTTCTTTTCTTGAACAAATGAACTGCAATATCACTGAAACACAAACCACTATGCAATTAACTTATAACAAAAGAATGTTAACTTTCAATCTAAAAATGAATTTGTTGCACCAGCTCTGCCAATTTTTGAGCTATGGTGAAAAAATGGTAACAATTCTAGTGACTTCTACCATATGCTTGCCCACTAAGCATCAGATCAGTTGCTTGGAATATCCATTGGGCATTGAGTCATACTATTCTCTTCTCAAACTTAGAAAACACTAAAATTTAGCTCTCCAACTAGTTCAAATAGTAGCAGAAAACTAAAAATAAACTAAACTGAAAGCAAACTAATAGGCCCTGATGGCTAGAAAACTTGTGCAATAGCACTTAGGGAAACAAAAATACTGAAAACAAATGTGCATGAGCACTTATTAACTACAATTCTACTCTACTATAATACAAAGTTAGTACTTATCCTCAGAGGCAATGTTTGAGGTGGATCCTATTAACTAGGATAGACAACACCTCTCCACTTAACTGGGACAGCTAAAATGCATTATTTTCTTTGCACTTTATAATTACATAAGGCCCATCCCAAATTGCATCTAACTTGGAATGCTTCCCAGGTCTGCTCCTCAGTTCATTCCATTTGAAAACCAAATCACCAACAATGAATCTTCTCGGTCCTGCCCTCTTATCAAAAGCATTCTTCATTTGATCTTGATGTATATCAAGCTTCTTCAAGGCATCTTTCCTAGTTTCTTCTAGTTCCATAAGCTTAGATATCTTGACTACTAAAGGCTTTTCCTCTAGCAGCTCAAGTTCTTTGATGAAATTCAATGTTGGTAATTCAACTAAAATAGGCAATCTAGCCTCCTTATCATAAGTAAGTACATATGGAGAACAACCAGTAGCTCTCTTGGGTGTTATTCTATATGTCCAAAGAGCCAACTTCAACTTCTCATGCCATGTGCTTTGGTTGTCTTCAACCATCTTCTTGATGATTCTTATTAGATTCTTGTTGGTAGATTCGGCTTGTCCATTACCCTATGGGTAATAGTTAGAAGAAGTATTCAAAAAGTTGTTAATTTTGACAGACTAATCTAAAATTCTCAATCCAATAAAATCCAAACCATTATCAGAGATAATTGAATCTAGTGTACCAAACATTGATACCAGATCCTGATAGAAACTTAGAATAGCAGATTCATTTTCTTCTTTTAAAGGAACAACCTTGGTCCACTTAGTGAAATAGTCTGTGGTAGTCAAGATCCACTTGTGGCCTACACTTGAAGGTGGGTTTATTGGTCCTATGAAATCCGGACCCCATTTTGTAAATGGTTGTTCAACTTTAATAGGATGCAAGGGTAAGGTTGCAAGCCTCTGCTTACCTACGAATAATGTGTTGGAAACAAGGTAGATAAATGAGAGGGAGGGTGAATCAGTTATCTTAAATATTTTAACTTTTTGTTCTTCCTTAACAATTAGTGCAACATCAAAACAAATAACCATACATAACCATGAGAGCAGAAATAAATTCAATACACATAACACAATGATTTTGATGTGGAAAACCCTGTTAAGGGAAAAACCATGTGGTGACTAACCCAAGATTGTATTCTCTGTTAGAAGAATAAGAAGTACAAAATGGCACTTGCCAATTAGGGCTCACTACCTGAGCACACTGCTCACAAGAGGCTCACTGCCTACAAGAGACTCACTATCTACAAGGTATATAGAAAGTAACTAGGTGTTTGAACTAATTAGAGGCATCCACATATGCTGAGGTTCAGTTTCGGTTAGGCTCAATAAACTGATCTACTACACTTCATTCTTTCTCTACTTTAGTGCTGCTATTTTATCACATACCGAACTTATATTACTACTTCCACCTTTTTCTCTACCTTTCTTCACATACTATCACACCACACACACACCTTCATACCGAAATCCATCTAGTATACATATCCGCATGAAGGATCTCAACATATTTCTAGTTGGCATCGGGAATACACAAGATTTTCCCAACACACTGATCTGTCGGCTGAATTGATGCTTACTTTGTGATGCATATCAAGGACATACACATAAAAGTCATCAATCATGTCAGCCAACCATGAATGATCCCTCAAGTATCTTGATCACCACCAATTTCTCATCTGGATTAGAATTTGATGCTTTGTCAGTTGGTTCTTCCTTAGTCTGCTCTGCCTGTCAGGAACCCAACACTTAGAAGCTCATATCTTTTCTCTCTTTCATCACCGGAGGCTCAATCTATGTAATGTGGTAGTCATGGTACTCCTTTTGACTTCCCCAAGTCTGCACTTTTCTGAGAAACTTCCTTTGAGAGATCTGGACCTAATTGTCAGACCTTGCTGCATGCTTTGTTCTTGTTCACCAGACCAAAACACTCTTTAGTCTGACTTCTGATAAAGACTTATTATGTGCTATGGATGTGTGGGATAAACTTTGTTGCCATCAATGACAACAATAAAGATGCCACACAATGTCTCTTGCCAACATAACGAATACTTCTCACATCTTCTCACCCAAGCAAAAGCATCTTTAAACAAGTCAGGCCATTAGTAACCAACCTGCATAGTCTTCAAGGTAGTTGTCCTAGCTACAAAGTGACCTCCTGAAGGTCCATTGTGAAACTCTTCTAATAGTTTATTGATTTGATCATATCCAATACATCTTAGAAATACACCATTAAAATCTCTCCTATACAAAATACCATCAATGTTAGCATAAGGAGTAGCTTGAAACCTGAAATACCTTCTTCCCGCCCTATCCAAACATTCAGGGCATTGACCAGTCTATAGATAGTGTATCATCTACTGTACCCAGCTATTTGTAGGACATGGTATAGTAGATGGTACACTATTATTTAGTACTATTTCTGTCTTCTTCATGTTCATGACTATGCTCTTCACTTTCAGCAAGTTGCTCGCATAAGCCTGTTGTCAATCAAGATTGCACCACTAGTCAAGTCAAGCTTGACTATCCTATTGAAACATGGAAACCCTCCCAGATGTGGGTGATCTATGTTGAGAGGGAATCTCCAGAGTGAGCTGGTTCTCCTTATGATTTTTTCCTAATCTAATGATTTATATAGGAAAAGGGATGAGAGAATAACTGAAATGCAAAACTAACTCTAAGATTTAATCTAAATGAATAACTCCACTCACAAACAACTCTTTACACCTAAACCATCACAACCTCACCTCTGAGACTTGATCCTAAAGTGATTTGTAAAGAGGTTCAAGTTGAACACCGATTACAACCAGGACCAAAAACAAATCTTACAGCAAGAGACACAACAAAGGACATGAAACTACCACAATGAAATATCAAATCAAACTACAAAAGAAGACTAATTGATGGGATAGGAAAATCTGTTATATTGAACTGGAAGGAGTACAATGCAAAAAAACAAATTGAGTCAAATCCCTATATACAACTCTTTTCCTGTGCTCAAGAGAGAAGAAATGGTAACCCCTCCCAAAAGAAAACTATGTCCTCCTTTAAATGCCTGGGGGAGATCTCCTCAAATCTGTATAGGGAAAAAGCTCCATCTCCAAATACGAGATACTCCTAAAAATCTATCAAAAAGCTTAGATATCTGCCCCAAAATAGAAGAAAATGTTTCCAAACTCATCCCCAAAGGGGTCCCCACCAAAATTTTCTTTAAAACATGCCTTCACTACTCCATAAAAGCACAAATTTGTCTTCTTTTGCCTAATTTTGCCCAAAGGAAATCAAGAAAGATTTTGTCCACTTTCTAGCTTTATCTACACTCAAAATAGCAATTATTTAAAGCAATTTATAAAGCATTGCTTTAAAATAATGCTTCACAAAGATCTTGCAGTTTTGTTTTTTCCTATTTTGTCTCGATCTAATTCATATTTTACAAAAGTTACAAGGCTTTTATTTAGCCAAGAATATATATCTCATTTGGCATTATGATTTCTATAAAATCATAAAACACATAATGGCAATAAAAGTCTAGGGATCTATCCTCCATTAGTCTTGCATGAACTTCCTAAGTCATATCGACTTACCCTTTTTAAGTGACTTAAAAGGTTTTGAGGCATAAGTGCCTAGGCATCGGCACATGCAAAAGAACAAAATACACTTGGGGGTATTAGTAAAGCACTTTGAATTTCAAAACAATGTGACAAAAACCACATCAGGTTTTAGGGCTTTTGAAACCCTAAAGGAAAAATACCCAAGCCCTAATTCTTTGGGTCATTCCCACTTTGCAATTTTGAAGTGAGGATCTACCCTGCAGCTACCAATATGGATGAGGGTCTAGACCTGCAACCTCGAGCATCTCTTTCCATTTGTCACTATTCCTAAGCGGTGCTTTGGAGGTAAGCTATTCTAGCAAAGCTATGTCATTCCTTCTCTATCTTAGAATCATTGTTGGCTTTAGGGTAGTAATTGTTTCTTCACTTTTGATGCACTCTTGTGTCTTACTCTCTGTAATATTCTCATGTCTTGTGTTTTGTTGTTGTGTGTGAGGGCCATTATGGCTAGGGTTTGGGAGCTTGAAACCCTCGATTTTCTTTGCTACCTCTACAAATCTTGAAGAATCTCTACTACAAATGAAAGCTAAAACCCTCTATGACACATTTGATCTATTTCTGAGGCAAAAACTTTGGCTTCGAAACCGCGACTATAACAGGCTTTTAATGCATTTTCTATCTCCGTTGCTCCTTCTCTGTAGACTATTTATGAAAGTTTGAAACCTTCATTTCTCTATTGGGATGACATTCAATATGGCTCAGAGGATTGCAAAAAGAAAGATTGTTGTCAAAGATGATTCTGTAAAGATATGTCAAAATTGTTGTACATCCTTAGATTGTGGCTATATTCTACATACTTACTCACTTCTTAATATGACTGTACCAACATGTTGAAACTCCCAAGTTTTTTAAAGTATGAAACTATTATATTACAACACGCCATGACTGGATCATATCTAAATTTTAGATGTTGAAGGGCTTCTTTACTTTTTGTTCTTGCATTCATTTGAACATGAAAAAGGCTTTGAGAATCTTTACTTTCATTTGATATCTGCAAATTTTGTTAAAACTCCTCAAGTGGGTACTACATAATTAGGCACGACTACACTATATGCATTATAGCTGAGTATTTTTCATTTCATTTGAATGCAATGAACAAACCCTTTCTCTCACATGAGTCCAAGCTTCATCTTATGCTAAACTGACATGGGTCTCCAATACTGTTTTGGCATTATATCTATAGTAATACATTTTTGCAAACATCTTGTAGTCGATCTGCAAATTTTCACTTCCTTAGGTGGCCACGGGTTTGGTCTTCTATAAGACTTTGAGTTTCTCCTTCTGACACACAATGGTTTTAGTGGCCATGGGGTCGTGACTGGAAAACAACATCTTTGCATTTACTTTGCTATTTCATTTCTCTATAGATGTCTTTTGTGTTCCAATGGCTAAGTAATGCATTTGGGATCTTCATTTGATGTGTTCATTGTATTTGATGTCTTCACATGCTATGATAGCTCTATTCCACACTGTAACAGTTGTATTCATTGATAGAATAAGAAGAGTTGAACACATATTAGTCTTTGATAAGATCAGGTTGAACTATGAGATGGCATTTTCACTATCCTTTAGTACATGACCATTTCATTTGCTCTTACTGTATCTTCTTATTGCTGGTCCATCTAAAGACAAAGTCATGGTGTGCCTTGAACATGGTTGTTCGTTTCTTTAACTTAGCATAGTTTATGCATTTGTATAAGTTTCATATGATGACATATCTGTACTCACTGCCCTTATTTCACTTGCTAACATGAACATTGTGTATATGCATTTTATGGTACTTCATAGTATTGCATGCATATCTTGGGATGTAATTGATGTAGCATTAGCTGCTCATGACTGGACTATTATATGTTGTGAAATCAAGCTGGATTTTTTGTTACTTAAGCCTTGGCACATGACACATAAACTCTTTCCTTCATGACAGCAACTTGGATAGTGATCACCATAACTTATCATTCTTCAGCTATCCTATTGCTGCTCCATACATGTACTAGTTATAGTTTCCAATCTTGTTGAACCACTTAGGCATGACACATCAACTTATTCTCAACTTGATGAAGGTATCATTTATCTTGTAAACATTTGCAAGTTCCATGATGGATATGTAAGATATAACTTTTCAACATATCAAAGTTATTCCAACTATCTCTCCTATGTTTCCATGAAGATGATCATACTTGGACACTTGGATAGTGTAGCTTCCATGAAAAAATGAAACACTTACCTTCCTGTATCCAACTTTATGGCTGCACTCTGTCATGAATAAGTACCTCTTAGTTTAAAATGATGTTTGGTTGTCTAGTTCACTGATAACTAATCCGACAGTCATGATGATGGCTGATGTGATCTTCTTTTGCATTCCCTATCATCGATGGCATCATGAGCTGTCTTTACCACTATTATATCTGATTGGCTGTCCACATTGTATGGATGAAAGCATAATTCATTCATGACTGAAAATGATAATTGGTTGTCCTATTCTACTTGCTTCAATGAAATATTTGCCTTTGATAGCTTAATGGAAAGAAGTTGTAATGGACATCATGTATGAATATTACTCTATACGAGTCATATCCTTATCATACATGGAAAACATTTTATAAGCTACCTCCTATAGCATTGAGATTGTAACTACAACTTGATACACATAGAGTCATAGTGCTATGTTGCTTCACTTGATGGACATGAAACTCTTACTACTTGATGTAACATGTGATTTATGATCTGTAATCTGTTTCATATTGAATGGACTTACAACAAACTGATCAGAATATACTTTAAATTGTACCTTTTATGGCTACCTCATATTGATTATTGTCCACTATCTGATGCAACATCATTGATACATTATATCCGTATGATGTTCTTTCAATGGTAAAACACTTGGTTAATCTATTGGATAAAACTATCATGTTGACACTGAATAATGTTCCTTTAATTGGCACATAAATGCTGTCCTGTACTTGGTTTCATACCTCATTGAAGAAGCTCACTGCATGTAGATAGCTCACACTTCATTTTACTTGATCTCTTAGTTATATATGGGCACTGAGCTTATTTAGTGAATGGGGTATTATTTAGATGAATCTTTCCCATTTGAGCACAATGAACATAGATTTATGTTCCATTGCCTTTGAGATTCAGGGGTAGCATGCCAAGCTCTACCCTTGTGGGAGCTCGTTTAACACCACATGCAGAAATGACCAGTGACATAAATTTACCTATTCTTGCACATGAAACAAACAGATTAGAATAACACAATGAAGTTCCATGATTGTCCCTTTCTTAGTTCCTCTTGCCTATGGATGATTTTTATTGATCAGTGCATTATAAGTAAAGTGTTATGCCTCTTCTGATAGGAGATAGAGATCTCATAACTAGAGCTCTAACAGGACTTTTCCACATTTTTTGTAGGCTTTTTCGAAGATCAAGAGTAGAGACAGGATACAACTTTGAAGATTGAAGACGTTTAAGGAAATGATGGATATGACCTTCTCTCCCTGTCTTCAGATGCATAGCATTTTCCTTATATTTGCATGTGTTTAGCTATTACCCATGGCTTGTGTGGGACATTTGATGTCATTATTTATTTCAATGCAATGCTTATTCTTTTTTGTACTTTATCTTGTAAATGAACAATCATTGTGGTGAATAAAATATGTATCTCTCTGATGGCTATCCTATAATGTAATGAATGAACTAAACCCTTCTTCAATTAAACAATTGAACTGCAAATTGGATACCTTCTCTTTTGAAACATATTGCACTGAACAACTGAACCTCTCACAATTATGCAAGGCAAAAATGAATTAAAATCTTTCACCTTATATGAACAATGTACCAGGTCAGACAATTTTGAGCTGTGGTGAAAAAATGGTAACAAAGCCCTTGCCCCTAATCAACTTAGTTACTTTGATATCAACATCAAACTCCATAACTTTGGTTATCCAATAGCCCTCTTATCATTTATATCTCTGTTAAGTAAGAAACTCTTGACAGTAGGGTGAGCAACCATTAAATGCATTATGTTATTGGACAACATGTGTCCAAATTTCTTGAGGCTTCTAACAATAGCAAAAACATGCTTCTCAACAAAAGAATACTTTAACTCATAGTCATGCAGTACCTGGCTGAAAAATGCCACTGGCTGCTCCAAACCTTCATCATTTTGTTGGCATAACATTCCTGAGATGGTGTCAGTCCCTCCAAAAGCATATAAAATAAAATCCATCTCATAATTAGGATTAATGAGGGTAGGGGTAGCAACAAGAGCTTCCTTGATCTGCTTGAAGCTTCCTTTTCCTTCTTTAGTCCAATTGAATGGCACATTCTTCTTTAGCATGGTAGTGAGAGGTTGTAACAAAGCTACAATGTTTGGAATAAATCTTCTCATGAAATTAATTTTGCCAAGAAAGCTCTGCAAGCCTTTCTTATGTGCAGGCAGTGGTAAATCTAGAATAGCTGAAACTCTCATAGGGTCAATAGAAATAACTTGTTTGGAAACAATATGGCCAAGAAGTTTACCTTCATGAACTGAAAATATGCACTTTTTGGGGTTTAATGAAACTCCAAACTCTCTACACCTCTGAAAAATCTACTTCAAGTGGTCAAAGTGATCATTAGCATCTTTGGAAAAAACTAATATGTTATCTAAATACACCAGTACTATTCTATTCATAAAGCCATGGAAGGCCATGTCCATTCCCCTCTGGAAGGTTGCCCCTGCATTGGATAGACCGAATGGTATCTTCCTGTATGCCATGGTTCCCCACTTAGTTGTGAATGTAGTTTTATATTGGTCTTCCTCCTTAACTAGGATCTAGTTGTAACCAGAGTGACCATCTAATAGGGAATATCTATCAGACCCAGAAATAGTTTGCAATATTTGTTCCATGAAAGAAAGAGGGTAGTGGTCTTTCAATGAGGTTTGGTTTAGATCATGGAAATCAACACAAAGTCAGATTTCTCCATTCTTTTTTCTAACTCAGACCAAGTTGGAAACCCAGGAGGTATGTTTTATTGGGAATATGATACTTCTCTCAATCAGTTTGTTTAACTCAGCCTTCATTAAATGCTCAAGTTTTGGATTTAGGGGTCTTTGTTTTTGCCTAATAGGTTTGGCATTAGGCTCTAATTCAATGGTATGTTGGGCTAAACTAGGATCAAACCCCCTTAAGTCTTTATACTCCCATGCAAAAACATCAGAAAAATCTTGACATAACTGAATAAATGACTACTGTTCATCTTTAGTGCATACCTTTCTGAGTTTCAGTAGCTTGTCCTTGAATATCTCCACTACCTCATAGTGCTCTTGTTTTACTATCATGCTACACTTGTCCTTTCTGAACTGGTCATTTGAGATAAACATTGATTCTAGTATCACTAGTCCTTTGGGTAGCTTATTGGATCTCAAATGTACAATCTGATCTTCAAATTGCTATTAGTATTTATGTTGATTATCAGCTACAAATTTAGCTTTTGCACTCAAAAAACTTAAGATCTATTCGTCACTATCAAATACTTGCCAAGAAACACTATTGTCAGGTAAAGAAGGTCTGACAACTACTTTGACATATGGTTGTACTTCAATGTTATGAATCTGATCAGGAATCTCAAACTGAGATCCCAAGGCTGCAAGCTTATCTGCATACTTAATTTGGTTTCTGGGAATCAAAAAAAAATTAAATGCATCAAAAAATTCAATTGAATCCCACACTCTATGCTTGTACTTTTTGAGCAAGTCATTCTTAGTAGCATTTAGATTCGTAACTTGATTAATGATCAATTCAAAATCACCATAAACTTGGATAGATTGGATACCTCTTTTCCAGGCCCACTCTAAACCATGGATCAAGGCCTCATACTCAACCATATTGTTTGTGTAGCTAAAAGTGAACCTTGAGGCTGCATAGTACTTGTCTCCTTCAGGTGAAATCAACATATTCCATTCACCAAAACCTGTTTTGGTGCTTGATCTATCAAAGTACAACTTCAAAAGATGATCTTCTTCTTGTCCTGACTGACTTTGGTCCTTAATCAGATTAGGAATCACTGCATCAGGTTCCTGTATCATATAGATGCCTAATCCTACCTCATCCACGTGACGGAAAGGGTCATTTTCATCATCTTCAGCTATCCAATCATCTAAGTTTATGTCTTCTATAGGTGCATTGGGATCTAGGCTCATGGGTTCATCATGTGGCCTGCGGGTGATGTATAGATTAACATTTATTAGGCCAGGAACATAGGGCTCAACATGATCCTTTGCAAGTGGTTCAGATTGTATGGTTACTTTGGTACCATATCTTGTTCTAAAAAACAAGTGGGACCAGTCAGAAGATAAGAACCCACCCAATTTGGTTGTAAACTCTCTAGAAAGGCATAATGCAAAGCTAGGTGGCATATCAATAATGTAAATGTCCTGATGGATTGTGAAATTACGACATGCATGCAGTGTAAGTGGCAGATTCCTAATTATTCTTGTAGTACTAAGTGCAGACCCATCTAGCTGGACTACTCCTTTTGCAATGGGCTCATAAACCAATCCTTGTGAATTAGCTAGACTTTTGGGCATGACTAAACTGCTTGCTCCAGAGTCTATCATACAGTTATGAATGAGCTTGTCACTAATAATCAAACTTAAGTAAAAAAGAAGGGGTTTTACCTTGTTTGTTGGCTATCCACTCTTGATTTCTAAATTGTTCGCAAGTACAACTTTGGCCTTTCCTTGATTAGAACACTCAAAAATTGAAAGTTTAGCCAATGCCTCTTGTAGCAGATTCTTTTGGCTAGGAATGTGCAATGCATCCATAAATGACATAGTCACTGTAGCTTTCTTAAGATGATCTACTATATTGAAAGAAATAGGATTTACCTTTTGCTATCCTTTTGCAGTAGCAGCATCAGTTTGCATTTGTGAAGGCTGTGATTGTACTTTGGAGTGATCCTTAACTGGTACAGTTTTATCCCTTTGCAGAATTTGAACTTTTTGCCATGATACAGGGGCATCTTGTGATAGAAAAGTTTGAAATTTATTTCTTACAAGCTACTATTGTACCACTGCAGCTTGTTGATTAAGGTCTGTAACCCTTTGTTTTGACCTTGTGTTGGTTGAAATAGGTGTATTTTGCTGATTTTTGCCTTGAGGGTAATTTATACCATAGAAATCACTAACTTGCCAATTCATTAAGGCCACATCAACATTATTCTGCTGAGCTGAAACTTCACCAGAGACACCTTTTGAGCTCGCATAACTATTCTGCACCATAAGTGCTTGATTTCTTACACCATTGGTGCATGCATCTTGATTATGCAGTTGGTGACATGGAAAACACCAGTCACTATCTTGAGCTAGGTTGTTCTGAGTGGGCACAAGCTCCTTCGAGGTGTTGGCAACACTTTGGTTGTAAGATTGGAAGGGTCAAAGGTTGTAATTTCATCTTTGAGCCTAAGGATCAACTTGGAAAGGTTGCCTATACTACTGATTGGGCTGATACGAGGCTTGGTAAGGCTTGGGTTCTTAGCCAATCTGGTTTTTAATATTAACAAATTCATTGCCAAAGGTCTTGCCCGTGGACTAAATCATGCCTTTCAAATCTAGGATTTCTTGGAGATGACCTGGGGTATGGTTTTCTTAGGCTGCAGGTTGATGGGTTATTGCTGGAACAGGTGGGACAATAGCCAAAGGAGGCACTGCTATTGGTACAGATGGCTGAATTTCTAGGAAAATGGGTAAGGGAGGCCTCTGGGCTATCTTCCCTACTTTGATAATGTAGTTTTCTGATCTAACAACAACCTCAAAAGAATCAAGAATGGTGGTTCCTCCCATAGACTGGATCATTACAGAAATTTCACTGTTCAAAGCTTTAAGATAAAATAAGAATGCATGCCTTGGTAGGGGTTTTACCATTACAGGGATTCTGTCCTAGGTTCTCTGAAATTAGTAATTGAAATCTCCCATGTGCTCATGGGGTGCCCTTTTGATGGTACTCAACTGCTCCAGCAATGAGAGGTGGTCAAACATGTCTTAATAATGTTTATGTAATCCATCTCCCAGGTCATCCCATGATGCTATTGAGTTCTCTACAAGAGTTCTAAACCATTGCAAGGCTTTCCCTTTTAATGATGTAGCCAATAGTCTGATTGCTACATTCTCTTAGGTAACATTATGTACCAAACACAAAGTTACCACATCCTATATGCACTCAATAGCTGTAGTGTGGTCTTCTCCTGTGAAATATGGCAGTCCTTTAAGGGATGTAACTAGAACATCATCCCACTGAGCAAGTTGTAGTGGGCTACCTCTATTAAAAGGTACAAATACAAGCTTCCTAGCCATTATGGGTATTTGTACTATCACCAATGGACTCCTGCTTCTTCATGTTGAAGTTGGAGATGTTGATTTTGATCTCCTTGTTGAATCAGTTGTTCTGCTTTCTAATCTACCTATTCTTCTTGGTGGAGATAGCTATAAATATTCAAAAGGATTAGAACTAGATCTAGTTTTCATAAACTGATAACACTAATCTGCATGCAAGACCAGAGAAAATGAGTTGCCAAGTATCTTGAAAAAGCCTCCAAAGGTTGGAATGCCACTGCATATACTAGAACAATAGCTATGAGGGTATAAAACTTCTCTAAAATCAATTTCAGAGTCCCATCGGGCATGCCAAAAACTATTATCAATAAGATATGCACCCTATGCTAAGCTTACATAAGGCTTAGCTATCTGTTGACACATGGAAACACTCTCAGGATGTGGGTTTCCTATATTAAGAGTGAATCTCTATAGTGAGTTGGTTCTCTTTAAGATTTTTTCTAAAACTAATGACTTGTCTGAAAAAAGGGATGAGAAAAGCATACTAAAATAAATAACTGAAATAAAACTCTAAGGTGATGCAACAACACTAAACTTCTATCAGATCTTACTCACAATCAGACTATAGAACTTTGATCTACACAACACCCGATTCTACCTAATTCATAAATATTTCACATGAAGGTTTAATCAAAAACACAATATGCAACCTCAACCAAGCAAAATATTTGCATATTTATCACAAATTCAAGACAAGACAGAGGATAGATACTTATCAGAGTGCAATATCAAATCAATTTTGGAAAAACAAAGGCACAAAGTGAAGGAAAACTGATGCTCTATAACTGAAGGAAAAATTAGTACATAGAATGAATACAACACTCTCAGTGTGAGAGGAAGACTTTGGTATCATGAACTTTGATCTCTACTCTATTCTGCCAAAAACTACAACTAGAACTCTTGAAATAAAAAGTATATCTCTGACATATATCCTGTGAAAATAATCTCTCCCTGAAAGATGGAAAAAAGCTCCTAATAATAGACCATCATGTCCATTTTTGACCTCCTCAGAAAAGCCAAAATAAAAGCTCTCAAGATGTGTCAAAATTGTGAAAACAAGGTGCCAAAAGACTCTCTCATGTGGCCCCACCAAAAATCTACTTTTATCTACCCATGAAATCTCAGTTTTTGTCTTCATCTGCCTCAAAATAAAACAAATCAAGGAAGGAATATTTTGTTTCCTTTACTAGTTTTAACTACCTAAAAATAGTTTGATTTCAAAGCAATTTATAGATTTTTTCTTTAAAACAAATTTACAATGCTTGCAATTAAAACTAAACCCCTATTTGATTTGATTTTACAATAATACAAGGCTTCCATTTTTGTTATTTTGCCAAGTACATTGAAATTACAATATTTGATTTTTCTAAAAAAAATCATAAAAATAATCAAGACATTATATAGTGTTTGCAAAAATAAAAGCTTGATGGCTTATCTCCATATGACATGTCTCATCCTCCATAAGCATATTGACCTGTGTCATGAAAGGTTTGCATATTATATCAAGAGCATAAGCTCCATCTCTATCTCCAAGGGGCTAAGGCACAAAACACATTCTTCAAGGTGACCAAGCATGTTTAAGGCATCAAATATTAGAGAGAACCATTGAGGCTCAACCTCAATCTAAGTCATGGACTTAGCCATTATGCAACATAACTTAATACCACAAAGGTATTAGTTTGTGCCTCAAAAAAAAAGAAAAGAATGTGATAAAATTCCTATCTCAATTAGGGCAGAGGTAAACCCTAAAACTAAACAAGTTTTGCCCTATTCTCTTAGGCTCATTTGTGAAACACATCTTTTGGTGAAAAAAGAGGCTCTCTGCTGCCACCATGAAACCCTAGGGTTTCATACTAAAACTTAGATTTTCTGGCATTTCTAAGCATGATCTTAGTCGACTCCTTGTAGATTTCGAAGGGTAAGACTCTAATTTAGGCATATGTGACTTATATTTTGATATTCTTTGAATTTCTGAGGTAGAATGGATTCTACAGCTACGGCCATGACATTTTCTAATGATTTTGTTTGTATTTATTCACTGTCATTTCTTATTTACTTGATGTCTTGGCCATGACTGCAGTTGTGAGAGAAGAAAAAAAACCAAAAGGAAGAACCTTTGACTCTACATCTTTTGATTAGGTAAGTTTTACTTAAGACGTTCAAACTTTGAATATACTCTCAGTTGCTCCATTGTTTTGATGCCCTTCTGTAGATGTAGAAGTTGAAACCCGTGGCCCTGCTCTTTGTTCTTTGTAACTAAACTTGCCAATGAAAATGAAATGGGTTTAGGAAAAATGCATACTTAACCACGGCTGTATCTATGCAGTTCTGTGCAGTCTCTTTATAGCTCGACTCTTCTTAGGGTTTTGTGTTCCTACTTCTGCATACATATACACTGAACTTCCTTTATTTCTATAGCAATGAGGAGAAATCTTTATGCACTATGAAGGCCACGAATTAGCATATTATATCATTGCTCTAAAGTCCAAAATGAACTCGACCCATATGAAGAAACTACCTGTATCTGAATCTCATAAAAGAAGCTCAAATGGGTTTTAGAAGTTTGTAAAGTAAAAAGTTTCTTTTACATTTTGTTAGAATCTTAATTAGTTTTGGCTTCAAAGTTCCATCTTTTTCACCTCTATCTATAATTAAATTGAAACCCTTACTCTCTCTGAGGGTTTACCTCTGTGTGGCCACAGCTGGTTGTATGCATTTGAGTATTTTTTCCTAAGTTTTACATATCTAAAAGTCTTCCTTCCTCACTGTATATTTTGCATTTTCTCTTAAAACCTTTAGTGGGTTCGAGCAAAAGTTATCTCATCATCTCTTTCTAACAAACCTCAGCTACCATGGTTTCTCATGTCATTCAAACAACATGTGCTCAAAAATACTTCATTTCTGTATCTACATATGTCCTTTAAAAAAAATAGATATGGCTTGATATGATGAAGAAAACTCTCTGTATGATGACATCTTTGAAATCTTGTATGGCTCTTGAAACTTGCAAAAAAAGCATTTCCTTGGTCTGGCCGTGGCTTCTGTGCATAAGGGTTCTATATGAGAGTTTTATTCTATAAGAGCTCAAGAACTCTACTATAGATGTTGTCAAATTCTTGGTGTCATCTATCAAACACATGTTGTATCTGATATATTTGGTATATTCCAGTTCATTGTTTGTATGAATATATCACATATTGTTTCAAATTCCACTATGATGGCATCTTTTCATCAGCTATTATATAGTGAAAATCCTCATTGATGAAACCTATAGATTATTTGATCACTAAGATGATCATATTGAATGATGGCACTTGGCATTGCAGTCTATTTCACTATAGATCTATAATCATTTGTATCATTTGATGTATTCCTTCTAAATAAGCAAAATAAGCTCAAATTTGTTTGCTTCACCTGTAGATGCTCTTTATTGACTAGATATGAACCTCCTGTTATCATGACTACATTATGATAAAGTATATTAGATAAATACATGTTGTTTCACTTGTCAATGCTACTCCACTTGGTTTGAGGCAACATGTTTCTGTATGTATCTTGCAATTGATCATGTATCTCAAGTGACAGATTGGCATCATGACATAATATCAAATATCTTCAGTTGATCTTACTTTAATCATGATAACATAGGTGGTCTCTTGATGGTTGTCTATCATCTTGTATTTGGCCTCGAACATGCAGTTTATACCCATTCTTTCCTAAAACAAGCCTAATAATATGAAAGAAAACTGTGATAGCTTGTATCTGTGTTTACTCTTGATATGCATACACTGGATGTTTCAATCAAATCTGCCTTATTGCATTGACTCTTGGTTATTAATTCAGTATATCATATCAAATACAAACGCATATACATACCAAATAAATCATTCTAGCTCTTTCACTTTGCCGATATGAGTATCACATAGACATGACCTACAACTGCATCCTAATGTATGTTTATTGTACTCATCTGATATTTGGCTCCACCATGCATATATCTGATACTATTTCTAATGAGTTGAAATAGCACTGACAGTTGTCCTTTTGCATTGAATGTTGTCCTGAATGAGTTCAATTTACTCTTTTGATTCCATTTCATTCCTTGAACTATAGTCATGAGTGTATCCTATTTTTGACACCAATGCATCTGACTACTTTCTACTCCTTCAGTTTGTCATTCAATTAAGGCAATGTGAATAATGATCTTTCCTTTTCATTCCATCCCTTTTGAGATTAAGGGGAAGCAACATGCTAGACTCAACCCTTATGGGAGCCTCATTTTACACCACAAGTTGTTATGTCTTCAATCAACTACATGACTTATCCTATACATGTGCATGAAACAAACAAATTAGAATAAAAAAAATGAAGTTCCATGATTGTTTCTTTCTCATTTCCCCTTGCATGTGAATGATGTTCATTGATCGGTGCATTATAGAAAATGTGTTATGCCTCTTCCGATAGGACATAGAGATCTCATAACCGAAGCTCAAACAAGACTTTCCCACATTTTTGTAGGCTCTTGTAGAAGATCAGGAGCAAAGTTAGGATGGCATCCTCAGAGATTGAAGACTACAACAAGGCAATAATGGCTATGACCCTCTCTCCCTATCTTTAGATGCATAGTATTTTCCCTATTTTGCATTTGTTTAGCTATTCCCATGGCTTGTGTGGGACATTTGATATGTTATTATTTCTTTCAATGCAATGCTTATCCTTTTTATGTATTTCAAATTTGTAAACAAATAATCATTGTAGTGAATGAAATACTTATCTCTCCTGTGAGTGTTCTACAACGCAATGAATGGTCTAAAAATCTTTTCTTTTCTTGAACAACTAAATTGCAGTATCACTAAAACATAAACAACTATGCAAATAACTTATAATAGAAGAATGTTAACCTTCACTCTAAAAACGAATTTGTTGCACCAGCTCTACCAATTTTTGAGTTGTGGAGAAAAAATGGCAACAAGAGTCTTTGGAGATTTTTGGTGTAATGCCTAAATGAGATGTGGTTTCCTAGAAAATGGTGAATGCAAGATTAACATATAGTAGATGGAACATAGAGGCTTTTGACCTTTATAGATAAATGCAATGGTAGACACTTATTATTGGTAAACTTAGGATTTCAGAGGAGATATTTAAAGCTTATGAAGAGGTTAGGGAAGATCCACTCAAAGATCAAGTGAAGGTGTATCCTAATAGAGGTGAAAGTGGACATTCAAAGTGGACGTATGGGAAATTCCCTTAACAATTAGATTATCCAACTTGACTTGTATATTTCTATTTTCATTGTGGTAGTCAAGGGCAATGAATCTCTTATACATGTAAAACACTCTTAGTCATCTAGTCATTTGGTTGTAAACTCATTGTCATTTTTTGTTGTAGAAAATTGGTACTTTAAGAAGTTGATTAGAAATTATATTTATATTAATTACTATGAATAATAATGAGATGAATATAAGAAGTTAATCAATTTTTGTTTTATTTTATTTTTAATTAAGAATAACATGTAATCAAATAGATCTATTATATGTAAGGTACGGCAAAATGTGCATGTGTATACAATGCCTTACTTAATCATTGGCATGTTGTGTTTTAACACTATCAAAGTTAGGTATTGACCCTATGAATATGCTGAATTAAGTATACAAAATATATCTCATGTAAAACATTGTCTTCTTGCACCATAATATATATTATTTTATAATATTATATTTAATAAATATACATTTGTTTACAATATTTACAAAGATAACTATAAATGATCTCTTTTTTATAAAGTGTTTATCTTGAGAATTTTAAAAAAATCAATTTAAAAACATACATTCAATTTTTGTTATAGAAAGGAAAAAAATGGCTCGCATCTGAGATTCAAACATTGGTGCGGAAGCAACGAAGGGAGCTAAGAAAGAGTAGAGTGATGCCATGATGGACATACCAAGATTTGTAACATGCGCTAACCAGATCCAATTGGGAGGAGTTACCACTGGCAGAAGGACTTATCAAACCCAAAACTAGAGTTTTGAGAAGACAGGTCGTAACACCTGACAGGCAGATAGAAGAGTTTGGCGGGAGCATAGAGGGTATGGAGTAGTAGACCTAGGGAGGAAAGTGAACCCTGATCTTGTGGTAGTTAACATCAATCCAAAAATAATGGCAAAAAATATGAAGCGACTGGGACAAACATCTTTATTTTCCAAATGGGCTGGCAAGAGAATTTTGTGGCCCAGGATGCACAAATGGTGGGAAGATTGGTGGGGGAATTAGGTAACAATCAAATCTCTTTGTAATGGCTTTATATTCATAAAATGTAATTCAGAAGACACAAAGCTAGATATGCCCTGCAAGAAACCATTAATGCTTGAAGGATGTGGGTTTTTTATAAAACAATGGATCCAAAACTTTGACCCCCTGAGACAAAACTTGGAGAAAACTCCAATGTGGATTAGACTCCACAACCTACTATTGAAATTCTAGACCAACAAAGTGATAACAATAATCAAGCATGCCGTAGGTTATTTTATCCAAGTAGATGAGAAATTCTCAAAGATGGATTTTGGTGAGTTCGTCAGAATCTGTGTAGTGGTTAATCTTACAAAGGAACTGCTAGAAGTGTAGAAGTTGTGAAACCAATCTCACAGGACCCAGTGAACACCTGCAAAAACTAATAACCTTGCACAAGAGAAAAAAGAAAAGAGAACAATTTTCACAAAAAGGATGCAATTAATGAAAATGGATTTTTGGAATTACATGAGAGCACTTGCTTTATATCTGCATGTTAGAAAACCCTAATGTGAGATTCCTACGTTTAGCTTAAGTGAAATAAAATAAAGGTGACTTAATTAATTAATCAATATGATTAAATTAATTAAGTAAAGAACCTATTACTCTAACACCCCCCTTAAGATGAACTTAGGGAGAAGCTAAAAAACTAAGGACAAATGCATGAAAGCAAAGATGGGTCTCAGCAACTAGGCTTGATGAGGTACCCATGTACAAAAGAGTCTTTCACAAAGAATGAAAAGGAGAAAATCACGTGCGAAAAATTCCTCCCCAAAAGAGAGAACAAACCTCCCTATAAGAGAGAGAGAGAGAGAGAGAGAGAGAGAGAGAGAGAGAGAGAGAGAGAGAGAGAGAGTGAAGGAATAAGAAGCCTCCACAAAAGATCTCCCAAAAGAATAGGAACATGAAGATAAACATGAAGAACTCCATTGAAGCATGAAGAAGATGCAAACACTGTCAAAGACTGACTGCTATAGTGCTGAATAAAGAACCTCCTCTAAAACAAGATGAAGATTAGAATCAAGAAGACCAGAATCTACATGAGTGCCCCCAACGACACTACTGGAATGAGATGGCAAACAAAGGAAAAACATTTGGAACTTGAAGATACAAATGGCACAAGTACCAAAAGTCTGATGAACTAATCAAGTGAAAATAGGTCACCTCCACAAAAGTAATGCAAGAGTGTACATATGGTAAATGCTCCATCTCACCGAAATACATGGGTAACGAGTGACTGATGTACCACTGCATCCACCTAGTACATAAGAACAAATACTAGATACATAACTCACTCAAACATGAAAGTAAGAAAGCATTAGCACCAATAGTAGAAACCCCCCATAATGCAGACAAGGGAGAGCCATGATAGGTACACTAAAACTGTGTGAAACCAAGAAGTGCATGTAGAAGAAACAAGAACATTTGAATGTGCAAACATGAAACTACCATCAAATAAAAGGGTGTGTAAACCAAGGCACACACGCATGACAAAGGTGTTGTTGATGCTCAGAATTACGCCATTCCCAACACCAACATGGGAAACTCTGAGACGTGGGAATGCTCCTCAGAGTAACCTCCAGATTTTTAAAGAGGCTAGCTCTTCTTTATCTCAAAAGTATTTGGGAAAAGGGATAGAGTTAAATAGAATCACAAATGCAACTAAAAAGGAAGCTATATTATGGCGATGCGCTTGAATGTGATTTTGTTTCTCAACACTAAGCACAGTGAAGCTACTTTAGGATTCGGTCACATTAAAGAGCAGACAATGCATGATCAATGTAACAGATGAAAAACAAATAGGACCAAAGGCTCACAAATAAGAATATTTTGTAATAACACAGAAAATATCATCAAAGGCACAGAACTTTGTCTTTATTAATTTTCCAGTCACATAAAAGGCACAGAATCATGCACAGTTATACAAACTCTCTGAATCAAGAAAATAGAACAAAGGCAAATGATATTACTGGCCACTACAAAAGATCTTCAAACTTCTCTAACAATCTATGATGCAGAAAATTCTCTATATCTCCAATGTTATTATTAATTGTGATCCGAACCCATATTTATAGCATAGAACTAGCTCAAAGATTGCCCGCATGATCAAATCTCAATGGTCTAACCAAACTGGCGCTTAACTGAAAGTGTCTGACAGAAGATCTCTTTCAAATCAGAGATGGTTAGCCACTTTGCAAGTTCATTGGCTGCAATAGATACATGTAACTCCACTTACTTGAATCAGGAAGGAACGCGTGGCAGTTTCTGATAGTCTTTGCGACTATAAACCCTTGGAACAGCTAGCATTCATACGCACCTCTTTCTTGAAACTCTTTCATCTTTCCAAAACAATAAGAAACTAACACATGGCATCCTCCACGCAACTTACTTGATAAACTGCTTCTTTCTCAGGAGACACCAGAAATTGACACTTGGTAGCGTCCGCGGCCCCTGCAAAAGATACGTGGCGATGTCCGCTTTACTTTGAGTCTTTACTGTGGCTTATATTAAGAGTGCTCAGGCTTTGCCATCTGTCACGATTCGCTACCTCAGGCCTTTAATCACTTACCAAAATGGGACCCACCACACTTCTCGCCTGAGTAGTCTCAAAAAGGAATAGGGACATGTGGCGCTTTCCACGAATCTGAGAAACTTTGTATGTGGCAGCTTCCGCTGCACATAGAGAGACTTTTGAATCATTTACAGGGTCCCGCGGAAGATGACACTTGGCAATCTCCACTGCAACTCTGAGAAACTTCATAGAAAGATTAGAGACTCATAAGAATCACGCGGATGGTGACTCTTGGAGCACTCCGCTAAAACTATAGAAATATTAATCAGGGCCCACCAACCTCTTTACTTAGCAATGAAACCAAAAAGGAACCTGCAGAAGATGACACTTGGAGCTCTCCACTTAAACTATATGGGACACATGGCACCTTCTGTGTAACTTTAAGAAACTCTAAAGTCACTCTCCGCATCTGCCACTTGGCGCCTTCCGCGCTCACTGAAGCTCTTAAAAGGGACCCGCTACATTATGAGAAACATTGAAAAAGAATGTTTGAAACTTAGAAGAAACTGGAATGGGTGCCAACACTTGGCAGCTTCCGTCTTAATGCAAAAAGATATGTGACACTCTCCATGGTCACTTTGAGAAACTCTAAAATGTATCCCGGCTGCTGACACATGGCAGTTTCTGCTTCACTGAAAGAAACTTAAAAATGGGGCCCGCCACACTCACTTTGTAAAAAGGGACTTTTGAAACTTATAAGAAACTGAACCTCGGATGCTGACACTTGGCATGCTCTATAGGTATTAAAAGGGACACGTGGCTCCATCCGCGTTACTTTAAGCAACTTTATAATGTGTCCCGGGTGCTAACACTCGGCGGCTTCCGCTATTTCTCTGGGACTTTGGCAAAATTTAGGCAGACACGTGGCTCCATCTGCGTTACTTTAAGCAACTTTATAACGTGTCCCAGGTGCTAACACTTGGCGGCTTCCGTTGTTTCTCTGGGACTTTGACAAAATTTAGGCAAAATGCAAAACCCTGTGCTCGCACTCTGTGTCAAAACCCTCACTGTAAAAACTGCAATGCATAGAAACAAAACTAGAGTTTGCATGACTGAAACTCAAAAAATCAAAATGTAGAGTATTTTACTCTACAGTTCTTGGCGACCTTGAGGACTTTTGAGCCTGCTCAAAAATAATCCAAAAAATGCATGTATGCAGCAAAATTTACAAATTTTGCAAGGCCGTCTAATATACAGACCACTCGGCATCAAATAATCCCTGCTTGTTCTACAAATCCTGGAAGGCTAAATCCAGATTGATCATGTCCTTATGCGAAAAGCTCTGCAAAACATGGACGGCTGCTTTCAACTGGAAATCAAGCTAGGCCATTGGAATCAAAATAGCTTCCACTTCTGACACTGATGAGGTATCTGTTAGACCCTGGAAAACTGATTGGTCATTTTGTCTAGCTAGCAACAGAGGCTTGATTTCATCAACCATTAATACAGTGTTACTATCAAGAAAAGGGGAAGGAAGGCCCAATTGCACCAGGTCTTCAATATGTTTCTTCATGTCCTTCACTCCCTCCTTGAGTACATCTAGGAGCTCCTCGCAAGTAATTGCAGCAGAGTTGCAACTGAGAACCTCATTCACCCGTTTAGCAGCAATCATTCTATCACTGATCCCTGCTGCTGATAATGTTTCATCAGATGTATCATAAAGTTTCCCTAGCAGCAGTTGAGAATTAGAAACTCTCACTGAAACAATGGACAAAGTGGCCTGAACTGAGGTTTCCACCTTTTCACATAATTGCTATGCATGTAGCAGGAAAGTTAAAGAGGGTTTGAGCTGAATAATCTCCTTAGAGATTCTTGCCCACACTAATGCATATAGCTCCTTGACCAGGTTCAACACTCCTACATTTTGAGGCCTATTTGCCAACTCAAGGGTCAATTGTTTTGCTATTTGTTGCTCGGCCTGAAGTTGAGCCTGTATGGCAGCAACATTGTTCTGTTCCTTCAACAGCTACTGTTGGAACTGTGTGGCTTGTTGAGAGGAATACTGATGCCTTTTCTGCAATGTGGCCTTTTCCTACTTCAGGGTAGTCACAACAAACTTCACCTAGATCAGTTCTTCTTTCAAGGAAGCATTTTGGCTTTGCGTAGCCTGATGAATCTGACGTGAAACAGTATTTTGCAACTGTTTAGTGAGATCTTCAATTTCATCATTTTTTAGTTTGAGCTCAGCAGTCAGGGTCTCACTATGTGTCCTTTCTTGAGCTAGATCAGCCTCCACCTTCTGCAACTTCCTTGATAACTTCAAATAGTCAGTGGCTACAGCAGAAGTGGTTTCATTTAGTAGCTCTACCCTATCTTGTGGCCTAAAAAGTGACATGTCCATCACCACTGCACTCATTGTATAATCTTGGGGCTGCATCTGCTCATTAGGTCTTACTACATTTGGTGACAAATGGGTCACAGTTAGCTACTGCTGAATTGGGTCAAATAGTGACCTCATATGTGGGACAGCCTAAGCTTTATTTTCTTTCCTCTTCTTCTTATCCATCCGGGCTTCCCTAGCCTTCTTAGCAGTGTCTGCTTGAGCTTGGAAGGTAGGGGGAGAGGCAATATACCCGCCCGCAAAAGGATGACCCTGTGGCAAGCCATAAGGGATAGCCAAATGTTGGCTAGGAGGAATCTGAGGAGATACTCTCCTTGGAAAAGAGGGAGAAAAGGGAGGCAATGATGTGGCCTGTAATGACATGGCCTGTGTAGTGACAGGTGGGGAAAAATGGGAAATTGGCATAGCAGAGGTGGCAAGGGATAATATTTGGCCAATTGGGATTGCCACCACTATTGAAGAAGAAAAAGACTGGGAAGAAGAAGGAGAAGAAGCATGTACGTGAGGAGCAACAGATATACTCGGTGGTGGCTGCAATAAAGGTTCTACCTCCTCGTTTGAATCAGGCTGAAGTTTCAGCTTCTTATGTTTCCTTGGCCTCTCTTCTTCTTGCTGTGTTTCTTTCTCCTCAATGTTTACCACTGTTGCTAGTGGTGTTTACACAAAACTGGAAGCCCCACTCACTGAAACTGATGGGGTCTCTCTAGGTGGTGATGACATCACACTCTTTTGCTTCTCTATAGCACTGAGAGATTGGGGCCAGGTGGTTACAACAGCTGTAGATGATGTTTATCCTGGGGCCTACATTGTGTGAATGGATTCAGGTTCTTCTTTAGATTCCTCACCCCTTTTGCGGATCTTGCTTGTATCAGGGCTAGAGACTGGAGAAGGATGCCATTCGTCCCAAATGGACTCCCATTTCTCATCTGTATCAACCTTGCCAAAGAAGTGGGTTGTTTTAGATATCTCCTGCCTATATTTCCAATAGGCTTCTATCTTCTCAGCCTTCCACTCTCTATCTCTTATTAAATTTTTCTTTAATCCAATGCCCATTTTAAACTTAGGGTCATAGGCCTTTTCCTTTTTATAAAATACTTCACATGGCCTGGGTCCCTCAAAGGGCAAATCTGTCAATTCTGCATATAAATCAGGGATGTCCTCCTTAGGGTTTCTTCTGTCTTCCCAAAAGGGGCGACCCTCATGCACAATTTTGGCACCAACATTATTATTCTTGACCCACAAGGTTATGAAACTGATTGGATCATATGTCCATTTATCTTCAATCAAAAGAAAACCCAAGACAACTAACTTTCTTAGCAATAAGTGCTCAGCATCCCTGACCAATAGGGTCATGTTTTTCTTCACCTAGGGAAGATCATACATTTTATTTTTCTTCTTCCCAGTACCATAATCATTATCAACCACAGACATTTGCCGGGTGACCTCTAAAAAGGCTAGCTTAGGAGTCAAAACCTTGGGTAGCAATACTGGTTCTCCATTAAAACCATGGACCCTGATAACAGTATGGTGAGACCCAAAGAAATAATCACAAGGAATGGGGGAATTTGCCATGAGGCCTCTGACACTCAATGTTAATCTATTTTCAATAGGCTTCGGGCTTAGGTGAGTAAAAGCAGGGGTGACAAAAAGTTCCCAAAATTCATAGAGGTCAGACGATTCAGACAAGACATGTGTTCATGTGGACACAGGGATAGTTCTATTGGGATCAAAACTTGGGTCATACATGTTCAGATGCATATACTGGGAAAAGATGGCATAGTTTTGGTATAACATAAGGTGAAATAGATAAGAAGAATACCTGAAAACCCCTGTTGATTTGAAATTGGTGAGTTGTTCAGCCATTGAGTAGGCAATCTACTCTAAAAAATCCAGCCAAAACTCCTGAGACTTATCCACGGTCTTCATTCTGAATAAGATGGCGAGCTGCCAATCATAGACAGTTATGTCTTCCTTCATTCCGAAGATAAATGCCATCATAGATAGCGCTTCCTGACTGGCTTGTGTAAATTGTGCCCTTCCTATTGGCAGCATTGGCATTTGGGTATTTTCATCTCCGAGCTGCATCTTTGAATTAAGAAACCTTAATTGATACTTGACGTTTGCCCACGTCTTTTGCATTTTGGCAATGGTGGGAAACGTGGCTGTGCTATCATAGTATAGGGCCAACATGTCCCTGATGGCCTTTGGTGTGATTTGTACCATGAAGGGTCCCTTCTGAATGGTGCTTGAGGGTGCATGAAACAATTCTGCGCATACCTCAATCAGGTCGGGGCATAAATGCATGCTTGGGACCATGAATTTCGCCAATTGAGAGGTCCATATCTGCATGCCAAATGTTTCAAATTGTTTAGCTTTAGCCTTCAGGAGGCATCTTTGGTGTGCTCCCTCTCGTAGAGCTTTACCAGACTTTTGAAGGGCTGGTTCAGTAATACCATCTGCAAAATCCTACACCTTAGCTAGGTCGACCACATAACCAACCTCAGGACCCTAGCCCTTGGATAGGTCTTTAAAGGTTGCGTAGGGGCCGAAGCGTATGATTTGCTAGCGAGGAGCCTGTCAATAGACTCGTAAATCCCAAGCCCTTGTTGAGAAGACTGTGCCTCCACCATCTCTATGTTTGCTGGAAACTATTGAACTTACTGTAAATGAGTATGGAAGCTTTGCGACAGGGAAGACACAATTAGGAAGTAGGCTTTGTAATCAAAATGCAACAACAGGGAAAACACTTAGTAGAAGTAGAAACAAATGAAACTCAGTTAAGCTTTAACTCGTGTTGTTGGGGTATTTTAATGATGCATCAAGTCTCATAAATGGCATTAAAAATGGAAAACCATTACAAAATCTTAAGAGATCTGAGTAGGACAGAGTGTCAGACACGTCATAAAAAGTGGCTGCGCTGGGTACTTTTTAGGAATTTTGGGGATTTGAGAGGTTTAATGAATGCAAGAGTTTCAAGACTTTTAAGAGACTTGAGCTGTGGCCACGTGTTTATAAGACACTTATTCAAAGCAAAAGCGAGAAAAACAAAGCAGGAAAAAACAAAGCAACAATGAAAAGGAAACTATCTAACTATAATACACAGGAAAGACACTGTCTAATTGAAATGCTTCAAGTAGATCCCATTGATGAGAATCTCTTCAGGCTCACCCTCCATCGTTTCATGCTCGAAAGAATTCTGCTGTTTACAGGAACAGATTTTATAAGGGCTAGTCCATAATGACTCAAATTTACTATGCCGACCCGACTTGGCAGCTCTCTCATCCCATTTCAAAACAACTGATCCTACTTCAAAATGAGGGTTTGAAGTTTTCCTATCAAAATAGTCTTTGATTATTTTCTGATGTTTCAATAATGATTCATGTGCTGAATCCCTCTTTTCTTGAACTTCCAGGAGCTCAGCAAGTCTAACCTGCATGGGGCCATTTTCCTCAATCTCAATCTGTTTCAATAACTAGAGAGCAGGAATTTCCAAGCTCAGGGGCATCACAGCAAGTTTACCATAGACCAATTCATATGGGGACATTTTTGTCACTTGTTTTGGTGTAATTCTATCTGCCCACAGTGCTATATTAAGCACTTTATGCCACTCTTTGTGATGATCAACCCCTATTCTTTTAATAAGTCTAATCAGATTCTTGTTAGTTGATTCTGCCAAACCATTACCCTGAGGATAGTAATTTGAGGAGGTTTTTATGTAGATTCCATACTTTAGTGCAAAGTCAGATATCTTTGCCCCCAAAAATGCCTTCGCATTATCTAAAATTATAGTACGAGGAGGCCCAAAGCGAGTAGTGATACCCTCCAGAAAGTTAAGAATCACCTTTTCTGTTGCTTCTTTTAGTGGGACTGCCTCACTCCATCTAGTAAAATAATCTGTGGCGGTTAGGATCCATTTGTGCCCCATACTTGACACTGGATTGATCATTCCAATGAAGTCTAGACCCCATTGAGCAAAAGGTTCATCAATGATCATAGGACTAAGGGGCATTACTGCATTCCTTCTCTTCCCTACATAGTACTGACAAGATTGGCATTCTTTAACTAGTTGATAATAGTCTGTGAATAAAGTGGACCAGAAGTAACCTACCTAACTCATCTTTATAGCTGTGGTTCTTGCAGAAAAATGTCCACCTAACACTCCATGATGCATTTCATACAGTATTCTTTGGGCTTCATCTTTCTCTATGCATCTTAAAAGTATGCCATCAATATTTCTTCTAAAAAGAACTTGGTCAATTAAAACAAAATGAACTCCCTATTGCCTATAGTACCTCTTCTTATCCTAAGAGAGCTCTTTTGGGAAAATTCCATGTTTCATAAACTGGATCCTATTTGTGACCCAAGAATTCTGATCAACTTCTTGTATCCTCAATACATTTTCCTCCTCTGTTTCTTCAGTTATCATTTTTTCCATATCTTGAACCATATACTGGCACAAACCCTTGCCTCTGACAAGTTTAGTTGGTCTGACCTCCACATCATATTCAAGAATCTTTGTTATCTAGTTTGCTCTTTTCTCAGTGATTTCTCCTTCCATAATATATTCTCTGACACTCGGATGAGCCACTAGTATCAGAATCTTATTACCTATGACCATGTGTCTGAATTTCTTGAGGGCTTTTACCATAGCATATGCCTGTTTCTCTGCAAAGTTATACCTGGCTTCATACTCCCTAAGAGTCCTTGAGAAAAAGGCTATTGGATGCTCTCCCTCTTGTTGATCATCTTTCTGTGTTAGGATAGCAGCAACACTAAATTCTCCTCCATAGACATACATTATAAAAGACTTAGAGAAGTCAGGGTTCCTCAATACTGGGGCCGTTGAAATTGCTTTCTTGACCTCTTCAAAAGCCTGTCTCCCTTCTGTAGTCTATTTGAATACCAGGTCTTTCTTTAGTAGCAGTGTAATTGGTCTTATTAGGCCTGCAAAGTTTGATATGAATCTACTGACAAAGTTAATCTTTCCCAAGAAGGACTGAACTGCTTTCTTATTGACAGGCAGAGACAGGTTCATTATGCTAGTGTCTCTTTCTGGATCTATAGAGACTCCTTCTTTAGAGACTATATGCCCTAGTAGTTTACCTTGAGGTACTGAAAAAATGCATTTCTTAGGATTTAGAGATATTCCAAACTCTTGGCATTTCTTAAAAACTGCTTCTAAATGGTCAAAATGATCTACAACATTTTTAGAGAAAATAGTGAGGTCATCTAGGTAAATTAGAATGATTTTGTTGATAATCTCTCCAAATGCTGCATCCATTGCCCTCTGAAATGTAGCTCCAGCATTTGAAAGACCAAAAGGCATCTTTGCATAGGTGAATGTTCCCTATTTTGTGGTGAAAGCAGTCTTATGCTGGTCCTCATTAGCCAACCAAATCTGATTGTACCCAAAGAAACCATCTAGCAGGGAAAATCTCTCTGATCCGGCCATAGTTTGTAAAATTTGTTCCATAGAGGGCAAGGGGTAGTGATCCTTCAAGGAAGCCCTATTTAAATCTGTAAAATCCACATAGAGCCTTATGTCCCCATTCTTTTTCCTGACTGGTACTAGGTTGGACACCCAAGTTGAGTGTTTGATTGGGAAAATGATCTTTGATTCTAATAGTTTCTGCAACTCATCCACCATCAGAGGTTCAATCTTAGGGTTCACTAGCCTTTGTTTCTGTCTAACTAGTTTAGATCCTTCAGTCAGCTCTATAGTGTGTTGAATGATATTTCTATCATAACCATGGAGATCTTCATAGGTCTAGGCTATGACCCTATCATATTTCTCACATAAATCAATTAACCTTTTTCTTTCCTGTTGAGTGGCAGAATTCCCAACCTTCAGTTTTCTTCCCTCACTAACCTGAATCTCAGAGTAGTCTTCTTTGTTTGCTTGGAATCTCTTCTTTTCTAGGCTAGCATCTTCAGGATTAAACAAGTTTTCTAGGGTAATTAGTCCCTTAGGGAGCTTGTTTGACTTTAGTTGAATGATCTGATCACCATATGCCTCTTCAATTTTTGGTTGTAACTGATCAGCAAATTCTCCTGACTGTTGCAAAAATGAGAGTACTTGAAAATCATTTTCAAAAACTTGCCAATTTTTATCATTGTCTGGGATGGTTGGCCTCACAATAACTTTGACTGACTCATTATTGACCATTAGATCAGTTATTGGATCAAACTGTGAACCAATTTGTGCCATCCTATCTGCCTCAAAATTTTGGGCTCTAGGGACTACTTCTATATTAAAGGCTTCAAATTTTTCTATTAAGTCCCAAATTTTGTGCCTATAGGATCTCATCCTTACATTTTTGGCTATTGCCTTCTCTCTTATTTGTTTCACCACTAGTTTTGAATCTCCTTTGACTATCAGATTCTTTACTCCTTTCCTTTTTGCCAATATAAGTCCATGCACTAAAGATTCATACTCAGCATCATTATTGGTATAGGCAAAATGAAAGCGAATGGCTCTTAAAATCTTTTCACCATTAGGGGCAGTAAGACAAATTCCTACTCTAGCTCCATTTTTGCTTCTAGCCCCATAAAAATTTAGGGTCTAGATTCCTGAGTCATTTATAGATTCTTGGGTCTGAGAGGGCTCATTCCTTAAGACATTAGGGATCTCCTGGTCTTCCTCAAATATAACATAAGTGCCCTACCCTGTTGAGTCATAGTTCCCAAAGGGATCACTCTGCATCATGGTTAACAACTGGTTATCCTCTACTTGCTGATCATATTTAGTCCAATCCCCTATTTCTTCAACAAAAACCCTTTCCTCTTTATTTAACATGGCATGGGCTGCTTCTAACTTTGGGGTTGGTTCATTAGTGATATGGTCCTTTGATAATGGTTCTGACAGTACCTTCATTTTAGTCCCATATTTGGTCCTTATGATGAGATGAGACCAATCAAGTGACATATAACCTCCTATCTTAGCTGTGAAATCTCTGGATAGGCATAAGCCAAAAACAGGAGGAATATCTATGACTACAACATCTTAATTAACAATTATATTGGGACAGGTGTACAGCTGTAGTGGAAGTTGTTTAATTTTCCCTATTGTTTGCACAAACTTCCCATCTAACTGCATAACTCCTTTTGCAAGTGGCTCATATTTTATTTTCAAAGCATCTGCTATTTGCTTTGGCATCACTGTGGTGCTAGCCCTAGAGTCAATCATTGCATTGTGTAATAGTTTCTTCCCAACTATCAAAGTTAAATAAAAGGGATCTGGCTTGGATTTACTTACCTCTGGTGCATTGTTCAGAAGAGCTATTGTCTGTAGAGGAACAATGTCTTTGAGCTTTTCTTTATCAGTAGGTCCTCCTTTGGCAACAGTCTGTTTAGGCACAGCTTGGCTCTGTAAAGCTTCTTGCAACAGTGTCTTTTGCTCAGGAATGGCTAACATGACCCATATTGACACGTGTGCTGGAGTCCTCTTCAATTGATCCACCACATTCACAGGCCCTAGTGCTTGTGTTCTGGGATAATAAGGGTATCTTGCTTTTTCTTGAACTTGTCCGGAAACTACTTGGTTCTGCATTGGTTGAGGTATTTCTTCTCTAGTAGCTATATTTTGATGATCTTGAAATGGTGGAACTCACATAATTTCATTATTTGTGACTCCAGGCTATTCCATCATCCTTCTCTTGGCTCTAGTATAGTAATCTGATTGAACCAATGGCTTCTTAGAAGCTGAAGCTTCATTTAAGAATATTGACTCTTCATCTTCAATCCATGAAAATAGAGCATGCTCAGGGGCTATTTCTTCTTCTTGCTGTAAAGACATCCCTTGCATCTGAGCCACCAGGACTGAATTTTGCATACCAGGGGATTGGTAGGGTTCAGTGTCAGAAGTATTTGCAAATTGTCCATCCACTCTTCTTTGCTCTGCTATTTTTTGCTATAGATTACCCCTAGGACAATCTCTGGGCATATGTGCATTATTACAAGGGAAACACCAGGCATTAGTGCCATCTGCATAATTATTCTACCCTGGGACAATCTCTTTGTTTGGATTGGGAGGAATAGTCTGCAAGGGTATAGGAACTACAACCAATTGGTTTGATGGCTAAGGGTTAGTTTGTCTTTGGGGGCCCTGATACTGGTTTGACTGTGAAGGAGGTCTATTCCCTTGATAGCCTTGATATTGGGGTCTGGGATAAGGATTCTACTATCTTTTTAGGTTAATTATTTCATTAGAAAACGTTCTTAGGATGTTCTTGACATCATCCATCTCTGAAGATTGGGTAGGGACAGCAGCTTTAGCAGGTTGTTGGGGAAACGTATACATGGACACAGGTGGGGTTATGGGGTTAGGAGCTTCTTGAGGCAATGGTAGGGTAATCTCTAGAAACATAGGCATGGGAGGCCTTGGGGGCAATTTTCCAGCATCTATCAAATTATTTTCGGCTCTGACTGCATAGTCATAGGCTTCTGGCAGCGTCTGGCCTCCAAGTGATTGAATCATTACTGCTATATCCAAATTTAGGGCATTAAGATAAAATACTATAGCTATACCTGGTAATAGTCTTGCTGTAGCAGGAATCCTTTCCCAAGTCTTCTAAAATCTAGAATTGAAATCAGTCATTGCCTCTTGTGGTGCCCTCTTGATGGTAATCAGTCGTTGTAACAAAGAAGATTTATCACCCTTCTCTTCGAATCTTGCAAAGAAAGCATCTCCAAGCTGGTCCCATGTAGATATCAAATTTGGGGTCAAAGATCTGTACTAGTCTAGAGCCCTCCCCTTAAAAGAAGCTGCTAAGAGTCTTATAGCCATATTCTGCTGTGTGATCACATGTATTGCGCAGACATCAGACACATCTTGTAGATGCTCTTTGGGTGTTTTGAAATCCTCCCCACTGAATTTGGGCAGAGCCTTCAGGGCATTTGCTGGGATAGGATCCTAGGTGGCTGGTGGTACTGGGAGAATCAGAGCACTGCCAATATTCCAATTTGCATAATTCCTTGGGGCTATAGGTGCTCCCATGTTTGCACTTGGGGTTGCTGTAACTGATTGACCCTTCTCCTTGGATTAGTTATCAATGGTGATAAAAGAATACCTGGGTTCACAGTAGATTGAGCTCTTGTCACAGGTCCACAGCTCTGACTCCTCGTGACTCTCTGGTTCATACATTCTTGAAAGAAACTTCATGAAATAGTCCCACTGGGCGTGCCAAAAACTATTGATGCTCAGAATTACACCGTTTCCAACACCAACATGGGAAACTCTGAGACGTGGGAATGCTCCTCAGAGTAACCTCCAAATTTTTAAAGAAGCTAGCTCTTCTTTATCTCAAAAGTATTTGGGAAAATGGATAGAGTTAAATAGAATCACAAATGCAACTAAAAAGGAAGCTAAATTATGGCGATGCACTTAAATGTGATTTTGTTTCTCAACACTAAGCATAGTGAAACTACTTTAGGATTTGGTCACATTAAAGAGCAGACAATGCATGATCAATGTAACAGATGAAAAACAAATAGGATCAAAGGCTCACAAATTAGAATATTTTGTAATAACACAGAAAATATCAGCAAAAGCACAGAACTCTATCTTTATTAATTTTTCAGTCACATAAAAGGCACAGAATCATGCACAGTTATACAAACTCTCTGAATCAAGAAAATAGAACAAAGGCAAATGATATTACTGACCACTACAAAAGATCTTCAAACTTCTCTAACAATCTATGATGCAGAAAATTCTCTATATCTCCAATGTTATTATTAACTGTGATCTGAACCCATATTTATAGCATAGAACTGGCTCAAAGATTGCCCGCACGATCAAATCTCAATGGTCTAACTGAACTGGCGCTTAACTGAAAGTGTCTAATAGAAGATCTCTTTCAAATCAGAGATGGTTAGCCACTCTGCAAGTTCATTGGCTGCAACAGATACATGTAACTCCACTTACTTGAATCAGGAAGGAACGCGTGGCAGTTTCTGATAGTCTTTGCGACTATAAACCCTTGGAACAATTGGCATTCGTATGCGCCTCTTTCTTGAAACTCTTTCATCTTTCTAGAACAATAAGAAACTAACACATGGCATCCTCCATGCAACTTACTTTATAAACTGCTTCTTTCTCAGGAGACATCAGAAATTGACACCTGGCAGCCTCTACAGCCCCTGCAAAAGATACGTGGCGATGTTCGCTTTACTTTGAGTCTTTACTGTGGCTTATATTAAGAGTGCTTGGGCTTTGCCATCTATCACGGTCTGCTACCTCGGGCCTTTAATCACTTACCAAAATAGGATCCACCACACTTCTCGCCTGAGTAGTCTCAAAAAGGAACAGGGATAGGTGGCGCTTTCCATGAATCTGAGAAACTTTGTACGTGGCGGCTTCCGCTGCACTTAGAGAGACTTTTGAAACATTTACGGGGTCTCGTGGAAGATGACACTTGGCAATCTCCGCTGCAACTTTGAGAAACTTTATAGAAAGATTAGAAACTCATAAGAATCATGCAGATGGTGACACTTGGAGCACTCCGCTGAAACTATAGAAATATTAATCAGGGCCCACCAACCTCTTTACTTAGCAATGAAACCAAAAAGGAACCCGCGGAAGATGACACTTGGAGCTCTCCGCTTAAACTATATGGGACACACGGCACCTTCTGTGTAACTTTAAGAAACTCTAAAGTCACTCTCCACATCTGCCACTTGGCGCCTTCCATGCTCACTGAAGCTCTTAAAAGGAACCCGCTACATTATGAGAAACATTCAAAAAGAACGTTTGAAACTTAGAAGAAACTGGAATGGGTGCCGACACTTGGCAGCTTTCGTCTTAATGAAAAAAGATACGTGGCACTCTTTGCGGTCACTTTGAGAAACTCTAAAATGTATCCTAGCTGCTGACACATGGTGGTTTCCGCTTCACTGAAAGAAACTTAAAAATGGGGCTCACCACACTCACTTTGTAAAAAGGGACTTTTGAAACTTATAAGAAATTGAACCTCGGATGAGCTGACACTTGGCATGCTCCTCATGTATTAAAAGGGACACGTGGCTCCATCCATGTTACTTTAAGCAACTTTATAATGTGTCCCAGGTGCTAACACTTGGCGGCTTCCGCTGTTTCTCTGGGACTTTGGCAAAATTTAGGCGGACGCGTGGCTCCATCCGCGTTACTTTAAGCAACTTTATAATGTGTCCCGGATGATAACACTTGGTAGCTTCCGCTGTTTCTTTGGGACTTTGGCAACATTTAGGCAAAATGCAAAACCCTATGCTTGCGCTCTGTGTCAAAACCCTCATTGTAAAAACTGAAATGCACAGAAACAAAACTGGAGCTCGCACGACTAAAACTCAAAAAATCAAAATGTAGAGTATTTTACTCTATAGGTGTGATGGAAAAACAAAAGGCAAACATCAAACCCCTCATGGCACTTTATATCATAGTGCGAGTATAATAAGGCACACAATGATGTCCAATATCTTAAGAATACATGTACAATGCTGAGGCACTTTATTTCAGTGCATTTACATATGAGAAGTGCTTACAATGAAAAGTCACAATGTCCAAAAAGGACCACATGCTAAAAATAAAATTCTCAGATAGAAATAGAGGAAATGGATAGCACCATGATGAAGTTCACAGATGAACATACACATTAAAAAAATGAGACCCAAAAAGGAGTCCAGATGCAGAAGATATGGCCCATCAAAGTTAGTAAAATGAGAATTGCACAACAATAGCATTGAGAAAACATATTTCTGGAAAAAACCTAAGTCAAAACTAAAAACTACCTACACGACTACGAAGAACATGAAATTCTATCCTATTTTAAAAAAAATTACACTAAAAAATGCCACCTTATGCCCGAGATATGGCCTCTAGAAGATGGAGTGAAAATTTGAAAAGCCCAATGGTAAAGGGTAGATTTGGCAAAAAAGCAACCTTCGCCAAATTTAGAATTTAAACTACCTCCAAATTTGGAGATTTACCAACTTTAGAACCTTGCCAAATTGGTTAGCTATAGAAAAAATGAAAACCCTCTAGACAAATGTAGAGCTCCTCCAAATATAGAGATATTGTCACAAAAGCCACCAAGAGCTGGCACACATGCCGAGCCAGGTACAAGAGCTTGCATGTGATTTGTTTTAATTAAAAAACACAAAAAACAACCCTAAAAGGAGATCAAAACCCTAAATGTGAGATTCCTATGTTTAGCTTAAGTGAAATAAAGTAAAGGTGACTTAATTAATTAATCAATATGCTTAAATTAATTAAGTAAATAATCTATTACTCTAACAAGGAGAACTAGAATTGATAATAGAAGCAGGGAGGTGGAGACAGAAGATTGAAATTGAATCTCAATGTCCAGAAGTTGTTTTGAAATTAGAGAACCAAGAGACCCCTCTTAGAGTAGAGGAAAACACCCTTGACATGATTGGCATAAGAATAGATCAGCACATTCCAAAGGTGAAGGAGGCTCAGTTATGGATAGGGAAAGAGACTGAGAAGGAATACAAGGTAGTGCCTCAAATCAACGATGAATAGAACCAAGCTTCCTTTCAAAAAATGGAAACAGATTCAATTCCAAAGCAGAAAGAAACAAAAACCACAGCCAATGTGCCCTTGGGTGAGAAGAGTAACCCCCAAGAAAAACAAGCAGTGCTAGTTTTCCTAGAAAACTCTCCTCAGAAGGTACACTCTCAAACTATGGCACCCCATACCCTTTTGGCTCTGCCTTGATCCAAGAAGGAGTAGGTGGAAAAGACACAATTTTGGAAAACTAAGAGGATCAGGAAGAAAAGGAATTCCCTATTCCAGAGCGAAGAATGTTAGAAACTATGGTGGAGCAAATTGAGGTTTCCCTTATCTTAAATCAATTTGGATCAGATCCTCCCTTGGAGAAAGAGGGGGTAGAACCCATCCTAGAGGAGCATGATTGGACCCCCAAGGATGAGGAATGGATCTTCCAAGAAGAAGAAAAGTTTCTGGAGAAAGGGTCAGGATCAGGCAAGCCTCAAAAATTGGGGATGAAGACAAAGGAACCAAGGCGGATGTCTCCAGATTGCGGGGAGGCAAAAAAAAGGGGAAAAAGCCCAACATTGAGAATTGAAGGAGGATGGGGATGCTGAAGGGAAGCAGAAGATCACCTGAATGCTGAGGTCTAGGAAGGGAAAGACCCTTCCTAGGGGCCAATGAAGATCTCCATGTGGAATGTTAGGGGCTTAAATGCCAGTAATAAGAAATGCTTGGTCAAGTGCTACCTCAAACTATCCAAAGTAGATATATGTATGTTACTGGAGACCAAACTAGTTGGATCAGAAGCTGAAAATTGGAAGAGGAGTATGAAATTTTGGAAAATGATCTAGAGTGAAGCAAAAGGAGCTTCAGGAGGAATGGCCTTGCTCTAGAAACAACAATTTGTCAAGGTAGAGGAACTTGTGATAAATAGGCATTGGATGGCGAGTAGCATAAAAGGGGTGGTAGGGAGTCTAAGTTTTATCTTGATCAATGTCTACGGGCCTACTTCTCCAGCAACAAAGAGTGTGATCTAGCAAGAATTTGAAGCCTTCTTACATGAAGTAGAAAATCAAATAGTCATCACAGGGGGGACTTTAATGCCTTTCTTCATAGCTGGGATAAGCTTGGAGGGATTTAGAGAAAGCTACAATCTTAGATAGATTTTGAGACCTTTATGGAGAGGAATTCTCTACTAGAAGTCCCAATGAGGAATGGCCAGTTCACTTAGACAAACAAAAGAAGGTGCTTCTACAACATAGTAGAAAAACTAGATAGATTCTTGGTGAAAGGTAATCTAGAGAAATTTCCCTTCACTCTAGAATGCTCTATGGCTCCTTTCTCTAGATCAGATCATTTTCTAATTGACCTGAGATTAGTGGGGGATGTAGCTCCATCCCGTTGCCCTTTCAAATTTGAGAAGATGTGGTGCTAGGACTCAAACTTCTTGGATCTTATGGAGGGATGGTGGAGTGAGGTCAAGCTTGATGGGTCAAAAATGTTTTGTGTAGTGGAAAAGATAAAAATCATAAAGAGGAAATTGAAGGAATGGAATAAACTCCATTTCAGAAACATTTTTTAGTAGAAAGCAAAAATTGAAGAGGAAAATCACCTTCTAAATGAGGAGATCTTCAAAGTGAGAATGGATCAAGGGATCTATGTGAAAGAGAAAGAGCTAATGAAGAAACATGCAGATATCCTGGCTAAAGAAGAGATATTTTGGAGGCAGAAGTCAAGAGAAGTTTGGTTGGAGGATGGGGATAGAAACACTAAATTATTTTATAATTTGACAAAGATCAGAAGACAACAAAACCACATCTACTAGATTAAGCTAGGAGATGGCTCCCTCATTGAGGATCCTAAGAAAATTAAGAAGAAGTGGTCTCTTTCTTTAGAAACCTACTCAACAACTAGGGAGGCTCAAATCTAAGGCAGATATAAGAAATGGTGAGAGTTATTCAAAAACTGGTCTTAGAGGATCAGAACAAGATGTTGGATGAAGCCTTCTCCCCTAAGGAGATCAAGGAAGCACTCTAGCAGCTGCATCGAGAGAAAGCCCCAGGCCTAGATGGGTTCCCTATAGCTTTCTTCTAGACATGTTAATACATTGTGGGATAGGAAGTTTGGGAAGTAGTTGAGGACCTATGGAAAATGAAGAAATTACTATGGGAGCTAAATAACACACTCATAGCATTGGTTCCCAAAAATGAGCAGGCTACAGCTTTAGAAGACTATCGACCCATCTCACTTTGTAACACCATTTACAAAATCCTGGCTAAAGCAATTGCTAATAGATTGATGAAAATTATGCCTAGCATAATAGCAAAGGAGCAGACTAGTTTCATCCTGGGAACATATATTCAAGATGGTATAATCATAGCACAAGAAGCAGTACACTCAACCCAAAAAATGGTGAAGTAGATGATGATGATGATGATCAAACTGGAAATGAAAAAGGCCTATGACAGGGTTGACTAGAGATTCATGTTCAGTGTAATGAATGCTTTTGGGTTTGACAAATGCTAGCTAAACTGGCTTTTTTTTCTAGTGGCCAGTCTAAGGTTCTCTAACCTGGAAATGAATGAGACGTACCTCTTTGAGCCAAACACCTCTGAGGTGGCTGCTAATGGGTCTTTAATAAATCTGGCTGATGTATGAGATTTTTGCAGGGCTCTTTCCAAGATCACCTAGAGTCTGTGCTTATATATCAATGATTTTGTGACAAGATGGAAAGTACACAAAGTTGGGACAAACATTCCCTTTGGACTCAGATTTACTAATCCAATTGATTAGGTAGTGGTGGCGACATCATTGCTAAGCATTGGGATACATAAAGGGAGGCTGGCATGATCCATTATGCATACTTCACTTAACTTGAGAAGATCTCATCAATGGCTATTAAAAACACAACAAGGCAAGGAAAGCTTGACTACATTTTGGCTAAGCTTACAATTTTCTAGAGAGCCCTATGGATACTCTAGTGATATTAGTAAGTATGACGAGCCAAATGTCCTTCCTTGGGAGGATTTCTAATCTTCAGATTTCTAGAATTTCCAAATCTTGCCACCCCCTGTTTGTCAAAACAATAAAATGGGTGTTGGGAAAGGATTTCCTGCAGGCCTTAGACCGGTAAAGAGTGAATATTGACATCTCCTCACATTTTCGTGGCTTGATTTCTGGACTTAGGGGAGGATAAAGTGATGGTGGTGTGCCTAGCAAAGGAAAGCTTCAAGCCTGAACTCCTTGAGGGTTTGGAAGAGGTAGTCAAGATGGAAAAGCCTAGGGTGGGCTTCCCGTAGGCCTATGAATATGAGAAATGCAAAGAAGGTGATGAAGATATCCTATGGCTTCCTCTTCTGGCTAATTTCGTGAACATTTCATTGACTAAGCACCGTGAGAGGGTGGCAAAGGGGAGTAGTTTTCTAAAGAAATTCTGCAACTTCAAACTAGTGGCTGGCGTGGAATGGCTATACGATTTCACAAACTAGGTTAGAGCTGAGGAAGAAGTGGTGGTTTTGGAGTAAGGATAATGTATGCACCTATGCCTATATCAGTCTGTCGAATATAATATGCATATACGGAAGTTTTTGGTATCTTTGTAAGTAATGGATAGGGTTTAAAATTGCCACAGAGATGATAGATTTACCCCCAAATAGCAGTTTTTGATAAATGTAACCAGACTTTTATTTTAATATATAAATATACGCAGCTCTATTGCAAGCTTGCCTATAAAAAACTTTGTTATAGAAATATATAATAATCTAGAATATTTTTAAAGATAAATATGAAACCTTATATAGTATTCTTATTTATAATATATATAATTTTATTATATTTTGTTTAGTTATATACATTTGTTAACAATATTTAAAGACTATAAATGATCTTTTATTTATACAATGTTAACATTTTGGAACAATAAATTAAAAAACTTACTTTTAAAATTTGTTATAGAAATATACATTAATTTACAATATATTTAAAGAAAAATAAAAATGATATTTTTTTGATGTTTTTTAAATGTTTATCTTCATTTTTTTTTAAGCATAAATTTAGTAACTTTTTTCCAATTTAAAAGCTTACTTTTAAAATTTGTTATAGAAATATAGATTAATTTACAATACTTTTAAAGAAAAATATAAATAATTTTATTTTTGTTTTTTGTTTGGTTTTGTAAATGTTTGTCTTAACACTTTTTATAGTTTTGGTGGTTGAAAATGAATGGACAAGATGATTTGAATCGTCTAGCATCCTTCTCCAAAAAAATTAACTATTGATTTCTAAACTTATCTCGTCCATTTCAGTAAGGGAGCGCCTTTGGCATAATTATTAGTTTTAATTATATAATGTTCGTATTCTTGGCACATCAATGACATCAGTAGAATTTGTTTTGGCCTAGTACAATTTTTTGGGTAGATTTTTAATTATATAATATTCTTATTCTTACACTGTACTGGTGGACTACAAAGATTAGAAACAATATTTTCAAGTTGTGTTAAATAGGAATAATAAATAATATATATTTTTCTAGGTTTCCCCATACTAATCATGTAGATTGTTGCATAGTTGTCTTGGAAGATGATATGTGTATGTTCTACAACAAATTAAAATAGGATTTCAATGTAATCAAGCATCCATGGTGTAACATTTATTATCATTTGTCACATTTGAGGGAACCCCATATCTTTCTTTAACTCATGTAATTCATGTTAAATACTTATGTTCTCATTTTTGACATTGAAAAAAGAATATAATAGAAGACACAATTTTCTTTAGTAATGTCATACCAAATTAGATGTAGTACAAATTTACAATTAGGTACGTAAAGTTATGATTAGGTACTCCTATTCAAGAGATTTCTTAAATTGTAATCAAATTATTATTAAATATTTAACCCTATCAACAAAATCATTGCGCATAAACATGGTGCGACTGCTAGTATCTAAAATGTAGGAAACTCAAGAATCCATTGATGAAGTTTCAACCAACACAATTAGGATGATCCACACACCCCTTTCCTTTCTATTTTCTCTTCATCTCCGAACCCACTCTCCCTTTGAATACCTTTCCCCATACCATGCTCTGTTTCATTCAATGGAGACCAACAATCCATTAACATCTCCACTATATGTGGGGGCTTAAGGGAGCTCAATAAGTTCATATTCTTGATCTATGCTTCCAAATAATTGAGTGAATGGTTTAAGGAAACAAAATGGATTTAAGAGGTATGGTGGGATGATGGACACACTTGCCAGTTCAACCCAACAAACATGCTCCTAACATAAAAATTGAGAGTTTTATCATTTTAAATAATCTATCAATCATTACCTCTTCTTTTTTATTGCAATTAATACTATTATCATATGAGTAAGACTCTGTCCAAGGTTTTTCCTTGATCATACATTAAGGTGAGACCACATACAATTCCATTGATCACATTTGACCACCTCATATAAAACCAATGGATACATAAAATTAAACATTAGACAAAGGTAAATGATATATATGACCACATACAGGTAAATAATTAATACCATCATAAACAACTAAATCCAAATTGTCTCAATTAACAAATTATTAGATAATTAATTATTCATGTACTATAACCAAGGTAACCAATAATTCTAATTTGGTAGATAAATATTTGCGGTAGGGTTTTGTTGTTCTAGAATCTTTCAAAATGTGGATTAATTCTTGAATTTGAGATATATTTTCTACAATTTTCGCTATCAATTTTTTTTTGTCTTTATAGAGGGTCAATAAGAAGAGGAGGATATTGAGGGATTTATTAAGGTTTTTTATGGTTTGGAGGGATTTTTGCTTCATGTTCTTCACTTTGCATGGGTTGGAAGTTATGACTAGTTGGTTCAATAAATAAAATCTAATTATGAGAAATAATTAGACAAAAACGTAGAAACATGAATTTAAATGCAAACAATGGACATGAAAAGAATTAAAATTTACCTCTTCTACCCCATGGCATGATTTAAATTGGTGAATTAGTACATCAAATAATGAATTGACAATCTTGGGGGAGGAGAATTTAGCAAAGTGTGAGTAGGATTTCTTTCTAGTCACACTTTGGAAATAGAATAAAATAAAGATGGAACCTACAAACCTAATTTTTTTATTTTATTTTACATTAGACTAATGCACTTGAACACATTATGGTTCAGATATATGGCCAAGAAATAACTTGTTCATGGTATAATGTGAACATATTAGGGCTTGGATACATATAAGCCATAACATGATCATGTTACTTGAAAATACTTGGCAAATCCATTTTGGCCTTTTGGCCACTTTTTTACCACCATCTTTGTGCACATAACCTTTTATTGAATATTTTCCCTTTACTATCAAGCGAAATCTCCACATATGACCACTAACACTTGAGCCACATTCAAGAATAGTAATTAAAGAATCAATTTATAGATCTCTAAAAACATTGAGAATTTCATATAACATTATTACAAATTTATAATGGAAGATACTTTAAATGAAATTTTTTGTCATTCATGTGTTTAAGTGCATTTTAATTGTTCTCTTCATGTTATGTTATTTCTATTATTATCATTTCTGTTTGTTATATGGAGCCCAATTAGACTCGAAGGTTAATTTTTTCCCACTTTCGTCAGCATGGTTTCCCACCAAAGTATTTAATGGGGGGGGTGTAGGGAGTAGAACACCTCCTGCGGGGCCCAAGGGGCTTATCCCCCTAATGGGGGCTTGGGGGTAAACCCATGGTGGGGGTCTAGGGGCAACACCCCTAGTGGGGGTTGCTGAGGGTAGTACCCCCAAAGCAAAAATTTCCTATTATTTCATAAGGGCATTGACAGTTATTTTTCTATTGGCTGACATATTAAAAAAACCCTATTTTTTGTAACCAACATAAGTCTTCATAAAATGGTTAAAGAAGGCGAAAAGGATTAAGAGTTAGGGTTATATGATATTGCATTGTAGCATATTGCAGTGGTATTGAGTTGCAAGATTACAGTTTTGTAATCGGTTTGATTTGTTGGATAATAATATTGGACTCTCTGTTGGTGGATGTAGCCTGAGTTTGGGTGAACCACATTAAAATTGTCTCTTGTTGTTATTTATGTGTATTTAATTTCTTTGTTTATCTACATTTAATTGATATCCTTTGCCTGCTATTCCTAACAAGTTGTATCAGAGTAGGTTGTGTTCGATTATTGTCTACAAGAAGCTCTCACAGTTGAGTGGGAGTAATGGAAGATGAGGGTAAATTGTGTAGGAGTACACACAACACTAAGAGGGGGGGTGAATCAGTGTTGTAACAAAATTTTAGTTCTTGACAATTTTGACCAGTAGCTTTATCAAATAAAAGATATAAAATCAAATTATTCAACCATGTATGATAAATTTGTATTCACACGAGACAAGAGATCAAGACACAAAAAATATACGAGAGGAAAACCTTTGTGGGGTAGAAAAACCTCTCAAAAGAGCCTCACTGGCTTAAGTTTGAAAAAAATATCACATACAAGGCCTCATTGGCTAATCAAAGTCTCACTCACAAGGTAAGGTCTCACTAACCTATACACTCAACTTGATTACAAATCAAAATTGCGTCAGGGGATTACCTTGATTCTCTTTTGCACAAGACCTTATCTCTCCTTTGACAAACTTTCTTCAATTTCTCATTTGTCAAATTACAATCTTTGAAGCCAAGTAAACAATCTTATCTCTGATACAAAACAATGATTATAGTCTTCAAAAGATCATATAAATCCCTGCAAAAAAATCTTTGCATCACACTGTAATATTTGCATATAATAATATGTTCCTTTGATCAAGAATTAATATTTGAACCTTCATCTCTTGTATTGAAAAATGATCTTCATATTCTTATTTGACTTATAGCTTCAAATATATCAAATACTATTATATTCTTCATGAAAATTGTAAATCATCACATTAGTGTGTAGATATCTCTTTCACCATCTTGAATCAATGAACAAAATTCATAAAAACTTCATAGCAAAGTCACACCTAAATTCACTGGCCTACAACACTGAAATTTTTTTCTTTCAAGAACACTTTCCAAGCATTCAAAACCATATTTTTATGGCTACACTATATATAAAAATGATATGGCTCAATAGGTATGTCTTAATAAGGCATAAAACCAATTCTTACCCAAAAAGAAAGCACTAACATCATGTTACTAATTTCTCTGGCCATCGAACACCTTAGAAGACCTAAAAAGCAGGCCTTTTGGCTTTTATATGCAGAAAGCCTATCAAGTTTTACAAAGAAAAGAAACCATTGGTATTCAAAAGTAGTTTAAATTCTATTCTTTGATTACCTTTTTCGCGCCATTCAATAATTAAATCGGAGCCATCGATGCTTTGTTTGATGCTCAATGTGTGCCCTTTGACTGACCAATCTGGTGTCTTCTAGGCAAGGGGCCAATTACCCATGACAGACAGTGCCTTAAGTTTATAATGTATGTGAAGTTAACTTGCTCACCTGGTCAACTGCGAAAAAGAAATAACATATGTGACGGTTGCACATTAGCCTTCTTAAAGGATGTGACTTGAACTCATTTAGGGTCAAATAAATGAACCCTAAACACTATTAATTCTCTGCATAGACTTCACTTCTGCATTCTATTGCAAAGACTCCAATTTTTTATTTCTGCACTCTCTGCCATGAAAGGCATGAAGTTTAATATCATTACTTCCAACTTTGCAAACTTTGACCATAGAAAAAAATGTGTAATGATGAAAGCCATAACCTTGTCACAAGCTTGCCCATCTTTACATTGACTATTGGATATCAACAAGCATATCAATACCAACTTTGCATGATTAGTATCAGTCTGCATACTTGAGATATTATCTTATCTCAACACTTGAACAACTTGATAGGCAGATTGCCATGAAGCAATAAAATCTTTAAAACAACTCCTTTGACACAACTCTGATCATACTAGATAGCACAATGATAACATGAAACAAGATCCCAAATCTCACTATCCAATATATGTCCTTTCCAAAGTAATTGTGAAAATAGTCTGAGGCATAAGACAAGGCATCTACTGAGAGAAAAAACCTTGCAAGTTCGTCAGGAGAGAGGATATAGTATCAGGAGAGCACGAAAGAACATGAGAGCATATCAACTATCAAGACCATCTGCACCTTGAACTCCATCTGCAACATGAATGCACAAGAGACAACTAATTTGACATCAATGAAGAAGACAACCATACCAAACTAACAAATTGAAGGTAGATAAATTTAATGTGCAGAACTATCAATTATGGAAGATGTAGATGGAGGATTATCACTCTATCAAAAGGATTTATTAAGGTCGTTGCAAGGGAAAAACAAGAAACTGGTAGCAATGATAGACGAGGATTAGGAACTTCAAGATAGAAAGGCACTGGGAAGCATTTGTTTGTGTATGGCACCATCAGTGGCATTCAATATTTCAAAGTGAAGACAAGGGATGAGTTGATGTAGACATTGGCAAAGTTATATGAAAAGTCTTCTATTTCTAATAAGGTATTTCTTATGAAGCATTTATTTAATATGAAATGGTAGAAGGTGGATCAGTTACTAATCATTTAAATGAGTTTAACATAGTAATTAGTCAATTGACTTCTGTAAATGTAAATTTTGATGAAGAAGTTAGAGCTATCTTGATATTATGTTATTTTCCTAAAAGCTGGAATAGTTTGGTAATGGCAGTTAGTAACTCTATTTTTGGTTTGAGTATGCTAAAGTTTGATGATGTTGCTAGTGTTATTCTAAGTGAGAAAATTCGTAGGAAAAGATCAGGTGGAACATCCACATCAGGTAGTATTTTGAATGCAAAAAGAGGGGTAGATCAAAAGAGATAGGAAAAGTTTCTAGAGGTCATGGGAAGTCATGAGGAAAATCAAAGGACAAGATGTCCCAATCCAAAGGAAAGAAGAATTGTTGGTACTATGGAAAACTAGGTCATCTAAAGAAAGATTGCTAGTCTCAGAAGAATAAAGGAGACAAACAAGAAGGTATTAAGGAGGCAAATGTGGTAAGTAATAAATCTAAAGATTATGCTTTGATTCTTTCCCTAGACAATATTTATGATTCTTGGGTTTTAGATTCAGGGGCCTCATTTCATGCTATGCCCCTATAGAAGTTATTTTCTTGATTATGTCCAAGGGGATTTTGGGCTAGTTTATTTGGGAGATATTAAACCCTGTCAGATTGTTGGAAAGAGAAGAATTAGGATTAAGTTGTAGAATGAGAATCATTGGCTACTAAACGATGTAAGACACATTCCAAGGCTGAGTAGAAATTTAATTTCAGGAGGACAACTAGGTGATGAAGGTTGCATAGTTACTTTTAGTGATAAAAATTGGAAGGTTACAAGAAGTGCTTTAATAGTAACAAAAGGTGTGAAAGTACACACCTTATATCTTTGTACGGGTCATATTGTTCCTTCTACTTTAGTTGTTGCACAAAAAAATTAAACAAGAAAGTTGTTGGAAGAAATAGCTACAACAATTGTTGCAAGTTCTATAACAGGTTCAGAAATAATTGTTGTAGGTTCGTAGGTAGAGACTAAAAGAATTGCTACAGGTTCTAAAACAACACTGTGGTATAACAGAATTGGGCATATGAGTGAAAAAGGTATGAAGGTACTTCATTCTAAGAAAGTATTACCATGTCTGAAATGTATCAATATGGATTTATGTGAAAGTTGTGTGTATGGAAAACAAAAGAGAATTAGTTTTCTCAAGGATGGGAAGCAAAAAAAAGATGAAAAGTTGGAGCTTGTGCATACGGATGTATGGGGACCAACTCAAGTATCTTCTCTTGGTGGTTCTCAGTATTATGTTACATTCATAGATGATGCAACTAGGAAGGTTTAGATTTATTTCCTTGGGCAAAAATCTGACGTATTCGAAACATTTAAGAAATGGAGAAGATTGGTTGAGAATAAGATGGGTAAAAGATTAAAATGTCTCATATTTGATAGTGGTGGTGATTATTGTAGGAAAGAGTTTGAGGATTATTGTGACTCTAATGGAATTTGTAGGAAGAAAATGGTTCCAAGGACTCCACAGGAGAATGGAGTGGCTAAGCACATAAATAGGATAATAATGGAGCATGTGAGGAGCATGAGATTGCATGCTGGGCTGCCCTTAAACATGTGGGCAAAGGCTATCAATACTGCTATATATTTAATTAATAGAGGTCCTTCAGTTCCTTTGGGCTATGGTATTGCAGAGGAAGCATGGACAAGTAAGAAGGTGAGTTAATATTTTCTTAAAACCTTCAGATGTGAAGCATTTGCTCATGTAGATTCTAAAAATAGAACCAACTTGGATGCAAAATAAAAAAAGTGTCTTCATTAGATATGGCATTGATGAATTTTTTTATAGGCTTTGGGATTTTAAAACTTTAAAAATTGTGAGAAGCAGGGATGTTATATTCAATGAGAAGGTGTCATACAAAGATCGATTACAGTAGCATGAGAAGAAAGAAATGGATTCTGTGGTGCTAGATAATACTTTGAACAACAATGTTCCAATGGTTCATCATGCTCTGCAACAACAATAATAAATACCACAAACTCTAATGAATGTTAGATAGTCAAAAAGGATAAGTAGACCTCTCAAAAGATTTTCTCCCTCTTTGTATTCTATTTTGTTAACAAATGCTGGTGAATCAGAAGGGTATGATGAAGCTATGCTAGTGGATACAAAAGTTTAATGGGAGCATGCAATGGAAGAAGAAATGGAGTCCTTGTAGAAAAATTAGACTTGGGAATTATGCAAGTTACCTATAGGTAAAAAGGATTTACCAAACAAATTGGTTTATACAGTAATAGAAGAAGGTGGAGGCTAGAACAAATTTAAACCGAAATTAGTTGAAAAAGGATTTGCACAAAAAAGAGGCATTGATATTGATGGAATTTTTTCTTCAGTTGTAATGATGACTTCTATTCATACTATTTTAAGTATTGTGGTTGCTAAAGATTTGCATTTGTAATAGCTAGATGTGAAAACTGTCTTTCTCCATGCTAATTTTGTTGGCAATATCATTGTTGGGGAGACTGTTGACTGCATAAGTATGCATGATGTCCAATAGAATGTTAAGCATGATGTTAAGTAGTGTTGTCATTGATGGCAATAGAGTTTGTAGTATGATGGAAATAGAGATTACATAGTATTGGCATTGTTGGCAGCAAAGGGTGTAGATATAGTGGTCTAGAAAATAGCATCACAGGTCATAGACAGTGACAACGAAGGATAAAGGTAGAGTGTTTCTGAAATTGTAACTAGACATAAGGAGACAATTGTGTAGAACAACTTGATTGGTAATTTTGTAAGAGGGTTTGATCCTCTTCCTTATAAGAAGATTAAATATGGTAAGGACATATCTTATGAAAGTTGGCTAAGTGTCATTCTAGTAAAATTGAGCTACAAAGTTCTGGTAATTTGGTTCGTATTGGTCCACTATTGAAGATCTTGCTCTTTGGTTTTGGTATGTGGTTATTGGTCATTGGATACATCTAATTCTAGAATTTTGCTTACTAATGATCTCTAGTGTGAAGGATGTGAACACTAGAAGTCAAGCCTAATAGAGTATAGTTGTTTCTAGTACAAAGCATGTAAGTAAATGGATCCGCATTTCTCCAGCATGAAATATTTTTCCTTGCGGTTGTAAGGTGTTTCTAGTGAATATTTAGAGAGTCCAAATCTAAAGTTTCTGATCTTGAAGTCCTCTGAAATGAAAGTTAAAGTTGACAGAGTATTACACTTTGTATTGACAGTGTTTTAACAGTGTCAGTGGCACATTAAGATAGTCTGCATTTTACCACAAGTAATTGGCCTACTGTGCAAATTTGAAGATACGATTACAACTATCTGTAGCATGTATATTCCAATTTTTGAGCAATTTGGAGGTTTGCATACCAATTTGTGAAATAACAATTAGTTCATATTGTTGTTATCTTGCTGGAGGTGTTGCCATAATAATGGGTTACACTTTCTGAGACATCCTGATTTCTGCTGAAATCAAATATTTTTAAAAAATATAATGATTTAAGCCTTAAAAGGTTCCATTTAAAAGATTTTAATAGAAGATGGTTTGATCAAACCCCCTTAGATTCAAAGCCCCTTCGATAGAACCCCGCTAGTTTTAAACCATACCTACAATGGAGTTTCCTCTACACCTATCAAAATGTTGATAAAAAAACCATACTTGATTTACCTTTTGGGGGATCAAATGAATTCATTTAAATTTTATATTTTGTAAGTATGTAGTTCTTATTATAAGCTTCCCAAAAAGTATAATTTTAAATATATTTAATTTGATTATTATATTTATTTTTTATTTCTTGTGAATGTAGGTTTTTCACTGAACATCAAGTTCTTTGTTCTACACATATGGAAAATTAGTAAAAAATAATTCTAAAAAATATATATTCCCTAGGTATTGATTTCCTTGTTTCAACAAAAAAAAAAAAAGAATTTCGATACACACAGAAAAAGTTATGTTTTACAGAATATGCCTATGTCTAAATTATAATTGGTTTGAATAAAAATTAATTAAAAACAAATATTCAACAAAACATTATAAAACCAAATGCATGCCCTATATATTGGTATTACCAATCTAAATTAAAAAGAATCAGAATTTTACCCTTTGTAGAAAAAAAGTTATGTGCTACAGAATACACATCACTTTAAAAAATGTTGTTTACTATTAAAAACTAGTTATCAAAGGAGACGCAAAATTTTTTAGAATTTAACTCCAAAATTTTTTAAAATATATATTTAGAATCTACAAACAAAATCTCATAAATCACTAGTTTGCATCATCTTCAAATTCCTAACGGTTTAGCAGCTATAGGTGTCAAAAAATAAAGATTTAGTTCAAAATGTTGATTTCAATGTCATGTTTGGCCAAAAAGTGTAACCCATTATTGTCGGATGACCCGTGGTGGAGCTTACCTAAAAGTGTTGATGTTGTGCGGAGGGTAAATACGCTTTACAAAGTTAAGTGGGAGCTATTTTAGATTCATACTGACCTATCTCAAAGTTTGAATCTTGGCATGAAGTGTGTGTGTGTGTGTGTGTGTGTGTGTGTGTGTGTGTGTGTGTGTGTGTGTGTGTGTGTGTGTGTGTGTGTGTGTGTGTGAAGATTTGGGGCCAACAAGTTCTATATGGCATGCTTTTCATGTTACATCCAATAAGGCCGACCTAATTGATGTTGTGAAACAAGCATATATATATGAAGGATTGTTTTTAGTGTTTTGATGTATGGATCAATGCATATGATTGGTATGACGTGACAAGAGCCTATTAATACGAAGTGAATAAATGCAAAGCAGTGTGACAAGATTGTGGATGAGTAAATATAGAGTAGAGCAATAGGGTATTTCAGAATAGTGTGCTAAGTATTGTTTTGTAACTTGAGCTTCATTGGAACTGTACTCTATGCATTTGTTAGATGCAATTATAACAATTTAATTTCTAGTAGTGAGCCACTTCTTCTATCTCTTTCTTTCAGGACAGTAAGTCCTTTGGCAGTGAGCCACATGGAATTAGCATTCTTGGATAGTGAGTCCACCAATTTTATCAACCTTAATCAGTTGCCTTATTAATATATATTGTGAGATAATCATCACCGTGGTCTTTCCCTTTTTTGGTTTTCAAGTAAAAATCTTGATGTTCATGTGTTATGAGTTGTGGTTATATGTTTTATGCTCAATTTCCTTTACTGCAATTGTATAGGCTAAATAGAATGAATGTTTAAAGTGTAAATGGTTTAAGAGAATACTGGTTCACCCACCACTTTCATTACAGTCCCAAGGATTTGAGGTCAAAGGTAAGGAGAAACTGGTGTGCAGATTAAAAAAAGAGTTTATATGGGTTGAAACAAGCACCGTGGCAATGGTACTCGAAATTTGATAGTCTTGTGGCTAAGCAAGGATACAAGCAGTGTAATTATGACCATTGTGTTTATTTTAAGAGGTTGGATAATGATAACTACATTATTTTATGTTTATATGTTGATGACATTCTTGTAGTGGGGTCTAACATGGATCACATAAGTGAGTTAAAACAACAGTTAGCAAAATCATTTGCTATGAAGGATTTGGAGGTAGCAAAACAAATCCTTGGTATGAGAATTTGCAGAGACAGGAATAACAGAAAATTGACTCTATCTCAGGTTGATTATGTTGAAAAGGTGTTACAGAGATTCCATATGGAGAATGCAAAAGTTGTCAGCACACCATTGCCTAGTCATTTCTAACTAACTAAGGAGATGTGTTGAAAGACACAAGAGGAGGAAGACAAAATGTCTAAGGTACCATATGCTTCAGCTGTAGGAAATTTAATGTATGCCATGGTATGCATGAGACTGGATATTGCACATGTTGTAGGAGTTGTAAGAAGGTATATGAGTAATCCCCTATTGGAGCATTGGAGTATTGTAAAATGGATTCTCAGGTATTTGAGAGCTACATCCAATAAACATTTATGTTTTGGGGGCTCTAATACTGATTTAAAAGGCTATGTGGACTCAGATTTGGTAGCGGATATTGATACCAGGAAGAGTACTACAGGTTATGTCTTTCCTATAGGTGCCACAATAGTGAATTAGATCTCAAGGTTGCAAAAGGTGGTTGCTTTATCCACCATGAAGGTAGAGTATGTAGCTGCAACAGAGGAAAGAAAGGAGATGATATAGCTGCAATTTTTCATAGAAGAATTGGGCAAACAACATGCTAACAGTTATTTGTTTATGTACAGCCAGAGTGTCATACATCTTACAAAGAATTATGCCTTACATTCAAAGACCAAATACATACAACTCAAGTATCACTTCATCTAGTCGATATTGGAGGATGGACAGTTAAGGCTGGAAAAGATATATATAAATGACAATCCAACAAATATGTTTATGAAGGTGGTGACAAGGGAGAAGCTGAGCTCCTCTTCAGCTTCAGTTGGCCTTCAAGATTGAAAATAATAAAATCAGAACAATAGGGTCAAGGGTGCTTATTTCTAGTGGGAGCTATAGGGCAAACAATGTTATGATCAGTCTCCAAATGGGAGATGATATGGTGTGGGGTCTAATCAGTCTCTAAGTGGGAGATTGTTGTTATATGGAGCCCAATCATACTCAGAGGTTAAATTTTCCCCCTTTTTGTCGGCACGGTTTCTCCCAAAGTATTTACCAGGGGAGTGTAGGGGGTAGAACCTGTCTTGTGAGGCCCGAGGAGCTTATCCCATTGGCGGGGGCTTGGGGACGAAGCCCACGATAGGGGTCTGGGGGCAACACCCCCAGCAGAGGTTGCTGGGGGCAGTGCCTCCAAAGCAAAAATTGCCTATTATTTCATAAAGGTGTCAACAATTATTTTTCTATTGGTCGAGATATAAAATATCCTATTTTTTGTAACTGACATAAGTTTTGATGAAATAGCTAAACAAGGCGAAAAGGCTTAAGGGTTAGGGTTATGGATGATATTACATTGTAGCATATTGTAGCGGTATTGAGTTGCAAGATTATAGCTTTGTAATTGGTTTGATTTGCTGGATAATAATATTAGACTCTTTGTTGGTGGATGTAGCCCGATTTTAGGTGAACCACATTAAAATTGTCTCTCATTGTGTATTTTAATTTCTCTGTTTATCTTTGTTTATTTGCATTTAATTAATATCTTTTGTCTTCTATTCCTAACAATTCCCACTAATTTACTTTATCTTTTTGTGCATTTTCGACTACCTAAATTCTACAATTGTAATGCGATCTAAGTAAAGACCATAGCATAAGCTAATAAAATGGTATCACTTTTAGCATATTATTAAAATATTTTCCAATAAATTAACTAGATAACATTGCGAACGTGATAAGAAAAGGTGTGGATGGTTTGGAAAAACAAGTAATTATTAAATATTATTTTTTATATGTCATTAATGCTTTCTTGCCTTAACCTTTTATAAAACATGTTTTGTTATGAAAGCTTTCATAAACACACAATGTTGTTCATACAAGAATTTAAATCATTCAAACTAAAATATTTAAAATTTTAATGTGAGTAATAGTTGATGCTTTTTATAATAAGAAAATTCATTTTATCTCACATCTTTATCCCTCAAATTTTATGATCCCTTGTAATTTTTCTTATTTCATCTCCTCCTATTTTTCATGAGGAGTATAGTTATTTTAATGAAATCCTTATGATTTATTAGGTCTCCTTTAATTAAATCATTAGGCCCTATAACCAACAATGGAACATCTATAATACATTTATTATCTTTCTGCTTTTCATTTTTTTCTTTTACTCTCATGTGAATATAGTTATCTAATATTACTAAGTTTTTTCATATAGTATAATAATGACTTCAAAGCTTAACCATATTTATAAACACATGCCAACTTGATTTGTGTGGTCTAAATATAGAGAGTTTTCTAGGTACTACTCATAAGTCATTTTCCAAAGTGCCTTTTAAATAATGTATTAATGAGAATTTTACCTTAAGGCAAGGTAAATTTCAAATAAGAGACAAAAAAGAATAATCTAAAATAAAACAAGGGCAATGGGTTCTTATCAAATATTTATTAATTAGGCTTCTTAAAATAATATATACTAAAAATCAATTCACCTAAGGTAGATTTAAAATAATAGATGAAGAAAAGTGAATCTATTTTAACTATTAACTTAAAAATAAAACAAGTTCATGGATTCATATCTATTATCTAGTTATATTTTTAATCTTGAGTTAATAGTATGTAAGTTTTTTATTTTTATTTCCATATTAGAGTTAAGTTATTATTTAGATATAAATGAGTTTATCATAATTTAGCATAATGGGGAGAATAGAGATCATGGATTATAAAGGATGAGACAAATATATAAAGTGGTATACAAGAAAAATCATGATATATTTAAAAATTGTAAATTCACAATTATGCACACTAATTAAAAATATTAAATAGTTAAAAAATAGATTTAATTTACAATATTCTTCAAAATGTATGGATATCCATTACTCAACAACCCTACTAAATATTGACAAGAAAGATAAGTTCTCACAAAAATTTGAATAAGCCAACAAATTTCATCTATAAAAATGTTATAAAAGAGAAATTTGATTAAGATAAGGTGGATTTGAAGGGACCATAAACCCTTTACATCAACAAATTTACAGCCAAAACATAGCCAACATGTTGTAATGATGATCACAAAGAGCTATCAAGTAGAAAAATATAGACAAAAATAACCACTTAAAACAATAGAAAAACACAAAAGGAGAGCCACACCGACCAGGGACTAAAAGACCTACAAATTGTGAAGCATTTTTTCTTCCATCTCCATGGTGAGGAATCCATCCTCAAAGATGTCACCACTTTTGTCACTCACATCGTTGTTGGTACTATCACAGGTGTTGCATCTTTCACCCAAGTGTTATAAAAGAGAAGTTATTATATGTTGATCCATAACATATTAGGTAAACTAGGTATAAAGATGAAGTAATTACTTGAAATAGTTAAATTAATAGCAATTGCAATACATATACAATATTAGTCTTTATTCATCTCACAATGAGAAGAATACTTACTTATACCAATCATGGTTTACATAATTTAGGTGAAAAGATAGTGAAATTTTTATAGCAATTGTATTTTGAGAGAAGAAGACGCATTCACCCTAGACCTCCAAGTTGGAGTAGCAAAGAGATGCACTTTTCTTGGAATGGTGGCTCCAAAAGATTCCTTCATGTCTATCTCTTCTTCACTTCTCCAATCAAAGTAGTGAAAGAGGTGTCCTAATGCAACCTCAATAGTGGCAATGCCCATAGAAGCACCAGGGCAACCTCTCCTTCCTGCCCCAAAAGGAATCATCCTTAATTCTGAATCTCTGATTATATCAAAATTTTTACCCATAAATCTCTCGGGCTTAAATTTCAAAGGATCTTCCCATACTTTTGGATCTCTTCCTATTGCCCAAGCATTAACAATAAGCCTTTGTTTTGCTGGTATCAAGTAGTCATGATGAGGTCCTTCCACAATACAAGCATCAGTAGATTCATGGGGAATGAGCAAGGCGACTGATGGATATAATCTTAATGTCTCTTTCACCACACAATGCAAGTATTCCATGCCTTTAATATGAGAACTTGTAATTTTCTCATCTTTTTTTACTACAAAATCAATTTCTTCTTGTAATTTCTTCATCACATGTGGGTTTCTCAATACTTCACTCATTGCCCATTCAAATGTTGTTGCTGATGTATCTATTGCAGCACTAAATATATCCTATATACACATGGATAGATTAAATCATATAACTAAATGAATATAATCAATCAAAAGTAGCCCAACAACTACATTACAATAGTTTAAAAAATTAGTAGCTACTTCTTATAAATAAAGATTATACTTCCAACTGAGGAACTAAAAGAATAAAAAGCAGATTTTAAGTTGTAAAAATATATGGTTAATAACACATGCTTTAATCTTTTTCATATAGCACAATCATTTTAATCCCACTAAAAAATTCAATTCACATATTTTCAAGAACAAGGATAAGGTCCCCTAGTTGTAACCCATGTAATTTTATTACCAAAAAAAACTAAAAGATTTTAGTTTTTATTATATTTCATGATTAGGAATATAGTCTTTCACTTTATATTTAAAAAAAAAATTGTCACATCGTGAATCTTATTGCTGCAATTGAATGTTGACTTACCATAATGAGACCCTTCTTGTCTTCTACTGTGATTTCATCGTCCATATCCACTAGCACATCAACCAGGTCTTTAAGCCGCTCCTCCTCCTCCTCCACACTGCGCCCCCGCTTGTGCTCCGCATGTTCATCTATTATTTTGCCGAAAACACCGTCCAACTGCTGGTGGACATTCTTCATACGTCGTCTCAGCCCCTGCAAGTCGAGCCACTCCAAACAAGGAATGAGATCCCCAATATTCACAGCTCCCGCCAACGCAGCAGTCTCTATAATCAAATCCTCAAACTTCGTGCCGCCGGAGAGGCGGTCTCCATGTTTCCTGCCCGTCAATATTCGCCAGGTCAAGTCGGAGATGTAGCAGGCAACACTGTGGCTCACATCTACGCCCACTGTGCCCTGCTCGCTCTTCTCCCACATTGATCGGACCATCGCCTGTGCCTCTTCCTCCCGCACGCCTTTGAACGACTCTACTCTCTTGCCACTCAACAGCTCCAACATGCATATTTTTCTCATCTTTCGCAAATAATCCCCGTAGGGAGCAAATACGATGTCCTTGCGATTGTAAAACAAGTATTTTCCAGCGGCAGTAGATGGCCTGCTGGCAAAACTCAAGTCGTGAGTTTTCAGAAACTGCTTCGCCACCTGAGAAGAAGACGCAACCACGACGGGAACAGAACCCAGCTTCACCATCATTAATGGCCCATGTTTCTGAGCCAGCCGCTGCAGACTACGGTGGGGAAGAGTTCCCAACTGATGGAGGTTTCCTATGATGGGCAGTGGAAATGGTCCTGGCAAAGACAATCTCCCATTCTTTTTTCTCGCCCATCCCAGTGCAACGGACAACAATACAGTAGACAATAAAATTGTAAGTACTATCGCAGAAACACTCATATTGAGATCCATTACTAGAGCAAAGCCAGAAAGGCAGACTGGTGCTTCACTTTGCTGGAGAGGGAAGTGCCTATATAAAGCAGCTGGTGCAACTTTCGTTCACGTTTCGTTTTGTCTTTTGTGCGAGATGGAATCTTGTGTTATGTAGCAACAATTTCTTCACGCGAGACTTGTTATTACATTAAATACACTAATAAAATCAAACCCAAAACATTAAGAGGGAAAAGATATGAATATACAATTTTTATTATTACACACTCTTTTACTACCATTATAATTAAATCTTTCAACATAACTATTTATATAATTAATAAAAATATTAATCTTGTAAAATATTAAGTGAGTGTTTTTGAATTTAATTGTGTATGTTTTAGTTTCAATGTTTGAGATCATATTCAATGATCCATCATCAGAAGAGGAGAGTTTTATTATTTGATGATAGATCATTGAGTATGATCCTAAAAGATGAAGCAAAAACATACACAATTAAATTCAAATGCACTCTCACTTATTTAATGAACTGTGGAAAACTCATGCAATACTAAATAAACATTTAATCTAATATGGCAGTCCTAAAATCTTACTATTCCTCTTATCTTAACCATGATAAATCAAGTACTACATAACTCCATGATTTTGAAATCTATCCCTTATTTAACATAAATTAAAATAAAACTGAATAACAAATTATTCTAATCCAAATTTCATAGTTAAAAATTATTTAGACATATAAATTTGTCTTTACATTATTATATTTGACATTATTACTTGATATAACATTTAGCAATATTCAATAAAATAAGAACATATAGAAATGTGATTTTCCTTCCTGGTTTCAATTTTCATAGTTCCTTCTCTGCTCGTTATATTCAGCGCAAAAATGGGATGATTTGTGGAGCTGCTACTGTTGCTATTGGAGGCTTTTACTCCATGTTTATATTATGTTTTGATCCGTTGTCTGTTGTTTTGTATGTGTTGTCTTTTACAATCTTTGACTGCTTTATTCTCCTTATAAATACATTTTCTCAGTACAAAAAGATACGAATCTCCATGCATATCTTTTCAAATTGACCATTTCTATTCACAAATAAATACTAATTTGGAACAAGCCATGGATAAATAAATTTATAAATGTCACGCATAGCTATCCAAAAATTGCCGTACTCTGAATCGGGCCTAGATGTTAAATCGGAATTGTAGACTGAGAACAATGTAAAGCCTAAAATATAAATCGTGAATCAATGTAAGTTCGATTTCCGGCCGTTCCATGTGGGAAACTAGTCAATCTCGCAGCAAACAACAATATATATATATTTTTAATTGAGAGATACAAAATAAGTGTCATTTTCATATGAGTGGACGACACAAGGACCAAAGCAATTACTCACTAGTGCAAGTGTCGTAGTTACAACTGTTGTAAATGCGGTTCGCATACTAAACGTGACAATGAAGGGGCAATATAGATTGAGACGTTTATTCTTTATAATGGAGAGTCTGATTGACACCATAATTGAGTGGTGTTTCGTAGACATGAATTTAGGCTTCTCAAAAGTAGTGGGCCCTCTCAACCAAATCGCCTTTATGTGCAAATTTCATGTTTGTTCGTCTTAATTATGTCTATAATGGAAGCCATGTATGAATGTGAAATAAAATAAACTCCAGCTGCACGAAATTTGGGTAATGCGATAGCTGAAATATTTTGAAAAATTCCATACATTAAAGAAAATCAAAATTAACTAAATATTTTTTTAAATTGCGTGAAATAGTTCAACATAAACGAAAATAAAAGCGCAGTATGAAGAAGAAATTTGCAGGAAAAAACTGAGAAGAAAATCTACAGTATTTTTATATAGTACTTTTATTTAAAAATGAATTTGGTTACACAAACACAGCAACTTTGTACTATGCATTACCCATCACCTCGATGGATTGACAATTTTTAGATAAAATAACCTAAACATCTATTCTAAGCTGATTCTTGAAAGGTCATAGACAATACAAGAAATATAATTTAATCTTAAAAAAATCTCTTTTATAATAGAAAATAGAGAAAAACTTCCACTGTCAATCTGACCATTTCTAAATCGAATTAACTAAACAAATATAATGTAAAACCGACGCTAACACATGCTGAAAAATTAGACCTTTGATCGGGAAGGAAAAGGAAAACGGAAAACTGATCACTCATTGAGCCTGCCGTGAATTCTATTCAGAAACTGATCATTTATTAACATTTATGTGGCGAGGTTGATAGTAGTGAAAGAGGAAATGGTAAATTGTTTTAGATTTTTGAGTCGGTGTGTAAATGCCATGATCTGGGAGATGAAAACATGGAGCTTGTTGTTGTCAAGACTTTACTTTCATAAGTCTTGATGAAATAGCTGAAGAAGGTGAAATAGCTGATGATCCTGCTTCAGATTGTGAGGACTTTCTATAACATTTACTTGGGGAGTAAGAATGTTGTCAATCAAGTCACTGCTAAAACTTCGCTGGTACAAATGCTTGTTATTTTATTTCGTAGAATGGAGGCTGATTCTTCCACTGTTCCGGTGCAGCCCATTATTGTTACAGATCTTATCGAAACGAGTGAAAAATCATCTCCAGTTGACTATACTAATGTGCTTCATTTTGTGCAGAATTTTATTAGCAAAGTAATTGAGAACATTGAAGGGTTGTTAAATCCCAGTACTTCGTTGAAGTCCTTCGGGCATGAAGAAGATGATGCATTTAAGGCCACGGCTTCTGCTGATGGTGGCAGTGCAGATCCAGCAGATTTGTCTGATCAATCGTCCAACAAGGATATGATGGATGCTAAGTATTAGGAGATTGGCTTTTTTGAGAGTCAAGGAATGGTGAATTGGTATATGGAGATGCAGAAAAAGATGGCGGAGATCTTGAAGTTCAGATTAGTAATAAACTACGGCGTGATGCATTTTTAGTATTCAGGGCTTTGTGTAAGCTTTCAATGAAGACAACATCAGAAGAATGCGTTACCCAAGACCTAAAATTAAAAAATTGTTAGACGGAAAAACAAAAAAGGCGACCAAGCGAACGGAAAAACGGAAAACTGATTACCAGATTATCGAAATAATCTGGTGATCTTAATTTTTTGGCAGCTTCATACCAGTAGATATGCCTATCGGCTAATTAATCCGTCATATAATACATACTTGTTAGATTAATGAATTAAACCTTAAGCATGATCAATGAAAAATGAGAATCTGATTTAATTTTCTTGGTCACCCTACTAATTTTACCATCGAGTTGAATCATGTGAAGTCTTCGCTCCACACAATAGTCTACTATAAGTTACTGACTCAACCACCCCCTAAAATGTTGTTATATACCATTCAAACTAAATTCTTCTACAACATAAATTTTACTCTACATTTTTTAAATTCACAGTGAGGAATGACGAATTTCACTGTATTTTTTCACGATTTTGTAGCCATCAAACTTTAGTTGTGCATGTTTAGTAGGAGAGAAGCATTACTCTGCTTTTCAAGATGGGCCTTACCGTGAAGGTTAAGTTGGGTCTATGAGTTGAAGTTTGTGTGCACCACATCGTCACTACACTGAGGAGCTATCCAAGCATGCAATTTCTAAGAGCGATAAGGCCATTACAAAGTTTAATCATTGTTGGTTTAGGTTTCTTTAGCAGGCTTCCTCATGACCTCCTTTAGAAAGGATAAAAATTTGGTATTCTTGTCATCAATAGGGAAATCTATTTGCATGATCAAAATTTATTTGTTAGTTTGGTACTCAACATAATTGATTACTTATTGGTTGCCTCGTCAATTTGTTACAATGATATTGTTGAGGAATTTTTAAAGGGGCAGATGAAATATTGTTTACAATCATCAATGTTGATGAAATAAAATAAATGAAGGTTAAAATAATACTTTTTATTTTTCCAATGCACATTAGTTCTGTGGCATGGAACCATGTACAAACTATTGCATACATTTTATATACAAATTGTCCCATGGAATACATTTTTGAAATTGCGTTGAATTTATTTAGGAGGAAATATATACTATATGGAATGTGTTAAATAGTATGTATTTTTTCTTTAATATTACTAAAAACATATTTTCAAATGTCTTAAATAATGTGTCACAGTTATACACTTCTAGATGATTATATATAGCAAATTGTCCTCTCCTTGATGAACTAGTAACCATGTTGCTGAGAAAAGCATGGTGGCGAAATTCATAGATATGATTTTCCTATGTTTGTATACCTCCTTAGGTTGCCTCATCATAAGTGAAAGCTTGAGAACAATAATAATAACCTCTTGTGGACTGTAATGCATTTAGAAGAATCATGAAAGGATACACATCAATGTTTGTGTCTTGGGCAATAGACTAGGCATTTTCTTTTGAAATCACTTGTTTGGGACTCCAAATTCTCTAATAAATGTATCTTCTACTTAATAGAAAATGTATGCTTGCACACTGTTAGCTATAGATACTATTTTTTTGAAAGAATGAGAGTGGTTATTCCAAATATAATGAAATGATTTGTTTTGCATATGACAAAAGAATATTCTTCTTTCTAATTGTTTATGCACTATTTTTAGTCTCTCACATTTATTGTATTTCTACAACAATTGTCAATAAAAGTACTTTACAAAATCAATTGAATATTACTATTTGTTCTAATTGAATAGAAGTTAACATCACTTGGTCACTAACAACTTTATCAGATTTGACTGTGAATCTTAGAATGTAGTGATAATGGATCCAATGCCATTGCATATAGCCATATATAAATTTAATATTTTCTTTCTCCTACTGTAGAATTCCCTTCTCACCTTCCTTATTCTATCTCCCTCAACTCACAAGGGCAAGAAATAACAAGAGTGAAAGTCACCACATGAAATGTGTAACTTTGTGGACCATTTCATTTAGAGTATCAATAGCAACCTCCTTATCTTGTTTCATGAAAAGCCACTAAATTTTTAAGGTGTATATTAGTCTGATTGGAAGAACCCCATTATGAGCCATCCTAATAAACACATTTTCTACCTTTTTTTCAAAAGAGACATCAAGGGAGAGTTGTAGGCAATAAGATTGGGCTTGTGTCCAAGCTCCTCCATCAAATTGAAGGCTTCCTATTTCTCTTGGACTCTTCCACCCATCTTATATGTGTTGATGATGCAATGCATTCTCTTAACAACCTCACATCCTTCCAATCTCATTTTCTTCGTATTGGAAAGCATCTCATCAAACATCTTTGCTCTACCTAAGATACAAAGGATGGTGTAAAAGGAACCTCTGTTATGTTCATAGACTTCCTATCTACCAACCCAATTGAAAAACTTTAGGGTATTTTGGGCTCTAGTTTGGAGGTTTGACAACTTCACCACCATATTAAGTTTTAGGTCCTAAGCTCTATGTGTTGATAACTGAGAGGGGGGGGGGGGTGAATCAGTTATCCTTAATTTGCTTTCAATTCAAACACTTAAATCTACTTTGTTAATCAATAGCATAGCAATTAATCATTCATGGAAGTATAAGACATAAACACCAGAGCAGATACACATCAACACATGAAACACCAAGATTTTGACGTGGAAAACCCAGTTAAGGGAAAAACCATGGGGTGATTAAGCCAAGGATTATTTTCTGTTAGTAGAATAAGAAAAATGGATGGCACATGCCAATTAGGGCTCACTGCCCGAGCACACTGCTCACAAAGAGGCACACTGCCTACAAGAGACACACTATCTACAAAGTGATAAGAATCACAAACTTGAACTAGAGATTGACATCTTTACCATGCCTGAATCAGTTCCATTTAAGCCCCAGATACTTTTGCTCTGCCTTTCGCTCTTTCACTATACCACACTCATCCACTCCATGACACGCTTCGAAATGAATTCACAAACCTTTATTTATACAAGGCATCAACTTAGGAACAATCATCTAAGTCGGCAATCATCCACAAGAATATTTGCAAGATGAATAACTCATCCGATCGGCCATCACAAGAACATTCGCAAGCAACTCATCTGGTCAGCCAGTCTGAACAAGAACATCTTCATCCAGAAGTATATCTCTAATTCCAGGCTCTAACACTGATGCGGACCGACAACACAACCTCAACATGATCCAAGAACCTTCACAGGCTTGCCTGAATGACCAGGTACATCCGCACTTCTTCTACTTGCTAGAATTCTTCTCTTCTTCATCTGAAACTTGAAGAACACAATCTGTCGCCACTGTCATAATGCAAAAGCTTCTTCTGGACCTCCAAACATTGCACAAATCAAGATGACACATCACAAGGACATCCCAAACACTCCTTCTAATCCGCAGAATAGGAAAATGCACTTCCGGATCTCACTGGACCTTTTTGTAACACTCTGTCATTCTGAAACATCTCCCGGAACTGGTTCTACTTGATCAATCATAACTTCTTCAGATCTTCATGCAAACCTCTAAAATCTTAACTGGAGTATCTCAAGACTCATATCTACAAACCCTTTGAACTGCATCCTCTAATCCTCAACCTATTGATTACTTTTACCTTCTTCTCATCACTGTTCTTCACTGTTCTAGATGGAGACTAATTTTCTCAATATCCTCAGCACACAGCTCATCCAATCCTTCTTATCAATGCAATATGAGTATGTTGACATTAATGACAACACTGGTTAACCTTATACTTGCAACAATCTCCCCCTTTGTCATTGATGGCAACATATGATGTGGAAAACCATCAAGACAAGAACTTCTCCTTTCTGTCACAGCTCCCCCTATTATCTTCCTTTACTGCTCCCCCTTTGATCATTAATCACTTATTTTTCACATGTCTTCTCTCCCCCTTTGACATCAATGGCAAAGGGCACATACTTGTAATTCTAACACATCAGCATCATACCAGTTGCTCCCCCTAAGTAGCAGCTCCCCATCATCAATCCAAATCACAAGATATGACTGTGATATCCACCAGACTGATGCACATCAGTGCATCCTAGTTCATCACTGGAGGGGCCATGACCCCTATCTTCTCCCTGAGATACTCAAAAGAGTCCTTGGGAAGAGGTTTGGTAAAAATATCTACAAGCTGATCCTTGGAGGGCACATACTCCAATCTGGCTTCACCCTTGTTCACTTGTTCTCTTAAAAAGTGAAATTTGATAGATATATGCTTGGTCTTAGAATGCAATACCGGATTCTTACAAATATTTATTGCACTTGAATTATCATAGAAAATTGTGATAGGCTTCTCATATTCTACTTGAATATCTCTTAGCATTTGCTTCATCCACAAAAGTTAAGTGCAACTACTTGCTGCTGCAATGTATTCTGCTTCTATTGTAGACATAGATATTGCTTCTTGTTTCTTGCTTAGCCAAGAAACCAACCTTTTTCCCAAAAAGAATGCTCCTCCACTTGTACTCTTTCTATCATCCACATCTCCTGCCCAATCTGCATCTGTATATGCATGAAGAGAAAAGTCATGATCTCTAGGATACCATAGACCATACTCAACTATTCCTTTCAAGTATCTAAAAATCTTTTTGATTGCCATGACATGAGATTCTCTAGGATCAGCCTGGAATCTTGCTACAAGTCCAAGAGCCTGCATTATATCTGGTCTAGTGTGAGTGAGATACAATAATCCACCAATCATTGATCTATACTTTGTCTGATCTATCTTAGGAGAGTCATCATCTTTGCTCAATTTACATCCGGTAGCCATGGGACTATTCATTGGCTTTGAATCTTCCATTCCAAATTTCTTCAATAGTTCTTTCACATATTTGGTCTGAGAGATAAAGATTTCTTTCTCTATCTGAGTAATTTACAGACCCAAGAAGAAATTTATTTCACCAAGCATTGACATTTCAAACTCACTTTTCATTTGGTTTGCAAAGGTTTTACACAAACTATCTCTTCCTCCAAAGATGATATTATCAACAAATACTTCAACAATCAAAATGTTTTCATGATCAATTTTGAAATATAAGTTACTATCAGCGGTACCTTTATTGAAACCAATCTGCACAAGATGCTTATCCAAACTTTCATACCATTCTATTGGAGCTTGCTTTAGACCATACAATGCCTTCTTTAATTTGCAAACCATATCACCATGCTCAGATAACTGAAATCCATCTAGTTGTTCAATGTACACCTCTTCTTCTAGGTCGCCATTCAGGAAAGCAGCTTTGACATCCATCTGATATACTTTGAAATCCTTGAAGGTAGCAAATGCAAGAAATAGTCTGACTGCTTCAATTATTTCCACCGGAGCAAAGGTTTCCTCAAAATCAATCCCTTATATTTGAGAGTAGCCTTTGCAGACTAATCTAGCTTTATTTTTTATTACTTCACCAACTTCATTTAGTTTGTTTCGGAAGACCCATTTAGTTCCAATCACATTCTTGTTACTAGGTCTAGAAACAAGATCCCAAGTGTGATTTTTCTCAATTTGCATCAGTTCTTCTTCCATAGCTTTGGTCCAATTTTCATCATTGCATGCTTTATTTATTGTCTTAGGTACAATTTTTGAAATCAGACAACATTCATCTGAATTTTGAGCAATTTTTCTCCTTGTTTGTACCCCTTTGCTTTTGTCACCTATGATCTGATCTTTAGAGTGATTTAGAGTTACATACTTGGAACTTTGGGAGTTTCTTACACTATTGTTTCTTGATCAAGCTCATCCAAAGAAACTTCTTTTTCCTGATTTACCGGATCAGTCTAAATCTGACCTTCAGGAGAGGATTGAGTTCCTTGAATCAGAACATCATTCTGATCATCTTCATCATACTCATAAAACCTTGAGGGCTTCTCAATTCCTTCATCAACCTTCACATTTATACTTTCTATCATCTTTCTTAGTCTCTTATTGTAACACCGGTATGCTTTACTTTGAGTGGAGTATCCCAAGAAATTTTTTTCATCACTTCTAGCATCAAACTTTCCTAGATCTTCATCTCTTTTGATGTAACACTTGCTACCAAACACTCTGAAATATCTCACAGTAAGAGTTATACCAAACCAAAGTTCATAAGGAGTCTTACTGGTATTGCTTCTGATTTGAACTTGGTTGAGAGTGTAGACTGCAGTGCTAACAACTTCTCTCCAAAACATCTGAGGAACATTTGCTTCCATCATCATTGTCCTGGATGCTTCATGGATGGTCCGGTTCTTTCTCTCAACTACTCCATTCTGCTATGGAGTCCTAGGAGCAGACAACTGTCTCTTTATACCATGCTTCTCACAGAAGTCTATGAATTCACCAGATGTGAATTCACCACCTATATTAGACCTTAGACATTTCAGTTTCAATCCAGTTTGATTCTCTATCATAGCCTTGAAGATTTTGAACTTCTCAAAAGCTTCTGATTTCTCTTTTAGAAAGGTAACCCACATCATCTGGGAATGGTCATCAATCAGTAGCATGAAATATCTATCACCTTGCATACTCTTGATTCTTGTCGGACCACACAGATCAGTATGAACTACCTCCAATAATCTGGTAGAGGACTGATCTTTGCTTTTGAATGAAACTCTGCTCTGTTTACCTATCTGACATTCTTTGCACATACTATTTGTAGGTTTTACCAACTTTGGAATATCTCTTACAGCCTAAATATTGCTTATCTTGATGATGTTATCAAAATTTACATGACACATCCTTCTATGCCATAACCAACTCTGATCAACTTGAACAAATAGACAACTTTTATTAGTGCCAACTAGATGGAAGATATTACCTTTTGTTTGAGTACCGGATGCAATCTCAGTTCCAGAGCTTTCAAAGATCCTACATCTTCCATTCTTGAACCAGAGATCATAGCCTTTGTCCACCAACTGACCAAGACTGAGAAGATTGTGCTTCAATCCTTCAACATACAATACATTACTGGTTTTGTTCTTTCCATCAAAAGAGATAGTTCCCCTACCTCTGATTCTAGCAGCAGAATTGTCACCAAACTTTACCATTCCTCCTTCATACCTTTCCAAATCTAAGAACTTGTTCTTGTCACCTGTCATATGGTGAGAGCATCCACTGTCAATAACCCAATCATCATTTTCTTCAACTTGGGCAGCCAAAGCTCTTTCTACCACCTTATGATTGATAGATATTGGATCTTCTTCCTTGATGGCAATAAACACCCATTCATTTCTGGATTTGTCTCCTATCTCTGATTCATCATCTGTTACTCCTTCATTATCAGCTTCTTCATGAACATAATAACAAAATTCTTTTAGAACCTTTGTCTGCTAGAGTTTGACCTTGTAGATCTTTCTGGACATCTTGATGCAAAGTGACCAATCTTATTGCAGTTGAAGCATTTAAAAGGTAATTTTCCTTCATACTTACCGGATCCTCTTGGCAGTCTTTTTGCAATGAGGGCTTCAAGCTGAGTTGTTTCTACTTCTTCCTCTTCCATGTCTTTTCTTGCTTGATCAAATCAAGACAGCTTCCTTGAAGAGTTTTCTACCAGATCAAATCTTTGTTTGCCTTTCACATAGGCACTAGCTTTGAATGCAGATTCAGTCTTGGGGGGATCATCTCCAAATTTGATCATTTCAAATGCAGCTAGTTTGCCAGCCAATTATTCTCTTGTGACAGTTGTATGGGCTCTGAATTCATCAATGGCAGCAACCTTGATTTTGTAGGCAGCAGGAAGGGATCTGAGAATTTTGCAAACAATCTTATTTTCATCCAAAGCTCCACCAGCATTCCTAATTCCACATACCAGCTCATTTACTCTTGGCATAAAGGTAGTGATATTTTCATCATCTCTCATCTTCAATCTTTCAAATTTCCCTTTGAGACTCTGTAGCCTTGTACTCTTAACAAACTCATCTCCTTCATGCAGAAGTTCTAGTTTAATCTAGATCTCATAGGCAGTTGGTAGGTCAATAACATTTGAGAGTTCTGAGTCAGTTAATGCACTTAGAAGAGCTTCTTTGGTCCGCAGATTATTTTTAGCATATATGATTTCATTCAGAGTTGTCAGACAACCCTGTGGAGGTACATATGGTTTTGTGACCATGGACAAGTATGCTTTTCCCATACACTCCAAGTGACATTTCATGTAGCCTTTCCAAAGAGTGAAGTTGGTTCCGTCAAACTTCAGACTGTCCTTCTTGTATGATGACATCCTAGATCTCCTCAAGCGGTTAAGCTCCTTTTAGAGGAACTTGGCTCTGATACCAATTGTTGATAACTGAGAGGGGGGTGGTGAATCGGTTATCCTTAATTTGCTTTCAATTCAAACACTTAAATCCACTTTGTTAATCAATAGCATAGCAATTAATCATTCATGGAAGCATAAAACATAAACACTAGAGCATATACACATCAACACATGAAACACCAAGATTTTGACGTGGAAAACCCAGTTAAGGGAAAAACCATGGGGTGATTAACCCAAGGATTATTCTCTGTTAGAAGAATAAGAAAAATGGATGGCACATGCCAATTAGGGCTCACTGCCCGAGCACACAGCTCACAAAGAGGCACACTGCCTACAAGAGACACACTGTCTACAAAGTGATAAGAATCACAAACTTGAACTAGAGATTGACATCCTTACCATGCCTGGATCAGTTCTATTTAAGCCCGAGATACTTTTGCTCTGCCTTTCGTTCTTTCGCTATACCACACTCATCCGCTCCATGACACGCTTTGAAATGAATTCACAAACCTTTATTTATACAAGGCATCAACTTAGGAACAATCATCTAAGTCAGCAATCATCCACAAGAACATTCACAAGATGAATAACTCATCTGGTCGGCCATCACAAGAACATTCACAAGCAACTCATCCGGTCGGCCAGTTTGAACAAGAACATCCTCATCCGGAAGTATATCTCCAATTCTGGGCTCTAACACTGATGCGGACCGACAACACAACCTCAACATGATCCAAGAACTTTCACAGGCTTGCCTGAATGACCAGGTACATCCGTACTTCCTCTACTTGCTAGAATTCTTCTCTTCTTCATCTGGAACTTCAAGAACATAGTCTGTCGCCACTGTCATAATGCAAAAGGTTCTTTTAGACCTCCAAACATTACACAAATCAAGATGACACATCACAAGGACATCCCAAACACTCCTTCTAATCCGTAGAATAGGAAAATGCACTTCTGGATCTCACCGAACCTTTTTGTAACACTCTGTCATTCCGGAACATCTCCCAGAATCTGTTCTACTTGATCGATCATAACTTCTTCAGATCTTCATGTGGACCTCTGAAATCTTAACTGGAGTATCTCAAGACTCATATCTACAAACCCTTTGAACCATATCCTCTGATCCTCAACCTATTGATTACTTTTGCCTTCTTCTCATCACTGTTCTTCACTATTTCAGATGGAGACTAATTTTCTCAATATCCTCAGCACATAGTTCATCCAATCCTTCTTATCAATGCAATATGAGTATGTTGACATCAATGACAACACTGGTTAACCTCATACTTGCAACACTATGTTCCATCACATTTTCCCACTGACCATTCAGCTAAGTAGTCTTGCAAATTTTGTTGAAGTCATCCTCCTAAAGAACAAACATTACAAGAGTGACATTAGCATTAGAGGCCCTAGGCCTATTCCCTTTTGGGTGTCTTAACCCATTGGTTTCTTTATGGCTTATGTTGTGTTTCAATAGTAGTAGGGATAATTATGTCAAAACATCCCTTGAAATATTAAACTGGGTCACTGTTGTACTTGTAGATCTACCTTACTCATGAAAAACATCTATTTGATATCACATTTGAATATTGATGGTCTCAGTGCTTCAGTAACACATTTTTATTTTATTTTTCAAAATCCTTTGTTTTATTATATATGTTTCATAGTTGCTAATAGGAAGTGGTGTGTGCATCCATTTGAGTAAACAAATTAAGATGCTTGTGTAGTTTTGTATGTCACATTTAAATATTGACGGTGTCAACTCTTCGGTAACCCTTTTTTTTTAATTTTTAAAACCCTTTCTTTTGTTATATTTGTTTTCATGATTACTAATAGAAAGTGATGTGTGCAGATTCATGTGAGGAGACAAATTAGATAATTTTGTAGTTTTGCCTCATGCTAAAAATATATTTAGTTACTGAAATTGTTTCACTTTATAGAAAAACCATTCCTCTTAATTTAAGAAAATAATTTTAATTGACTTGAATCAGTGAAACACTAGGTGCTAGTTATATTTTGAAAATAACCAACTTAAAGAGATGTTACATTAGGATTGTAGACTTTCTAACAATAGAAAGATTAATACCTGTGACGTCCTCCAATTGAGAGAGTGTGAGAGAAGAGTGTGAACCCTAAGTGATGAAGCAAAGCAATGAACCCCAACGAGCCAAAAAAAACCCTAAACGATGTGTATACCTACCTAGATCTGAAACTTAATACAAAATAATGTGTTTATAAGCTGAAGCTTGAATGTGTGGAGGAGATCTCAGAGCAGAAATGTCAGAAGAAGGGCAAATGAAGGGCGCAGACAATACAATAAAAACTTCTAAAAATATAGAATCTGGTGGTGGAAATAAGACTAAAGATTAAGGGGGTCTAGACAATCAGGATAGAGTCAATGGCATGATTAATCAAAGAAATATGGATGGAGACAAAGATATGAATGAATTAAGCAACAAGGGAGCAGGTAACACTTTAAAATTTATGCTTCCTGATGATATTGTTGAAGTCATTGTTGAATGCCATAATCACACTATCATTTTGTTTTCTAAGAGGGATTCTATCTAAAGTAGATTTCTACAAATGGGCTATGTTAAATTGGGAAAATAGGGGTTGGGAAATCAAAGCATTAAGAGGGCTAAGTAAGGGTTATGTATCCTGCAAGTTCAGGTCTTCTGAACATGCTCAAGATGTTTTACAATACACATGGGTAATTTGTAGTTAGGTTTGCTATATTCAAGATTGGACTCTTGATTTTCATCCAGAGGGTCCATCAAGGTCTTGATACCTAATATGGATTGAACTGCCATTTTTAAACTTAGCCTTTAGACCTTAATTACAACTTATAGTTGCCCAGCTCGGAAGAGTTATTTGGTGTAAAAATGACACTGATAAAATTTCAAGTTGGAGAGTACACCCAAGAGTTTGTGTGGAAATGGATTTAAACAACCCTTTGCCTAAGAATATTAAATTGATCAGTCTAGGGTTTGAATTTGATCAGCCAATAGTTTATTTGAATTAGCATAACATGTGTTTTTCTACCAAAAAGAAGTCCACCTAATAAGAGATTGCTCAGCAAGAAAGAGTCAATTAGTTTAGCCATCTCTTTTGTCTCCTCTTAGCCAACAACTTATGCAAACCATGCTAGAATCTAAAAGATGATTAAACTAAAAAAATAGTTCAAAAGAATATATATCTAAACTATGAATGCAAATGATATGAAATCAAAATAGTAGCATAGAGTTAGTCTTCAAGAGTAATGCAAATGCTAGAAGCAAAATAGCATTAAAAGGATACAAAGCAAAGAATGCAAAATACAAGCCAGGTAACATGCTTTTATACATCAGGGATAGGGAGGAGGTGGCAACACCGACCAATGAGGAGCAGTCATCTATCAGACTAAAGATAACAAAGTATCTTCCCAAGATAGCTAATGGTTGCTCAGGTATTTAGGAAGGTGACACCTCATAATTCTCTCAACTAATAAAACATGCCTTATTAACCTAAGAAAGATTAATAAAAATGTAGGAAAAACCTAGGAATAAAGGGAAAATAAATAACCCTACTAGGAAATAAAAACCTACACTAACACCCCCATTAAGCATAGCTTAGGTGGATGTAGAGATAGGTCCTAACAAATCAAGCCTAATGAGGTACCCATGTACATAAAATTCCCCCGAGAGAGAAGAAGCCCCCCAGAAGAAAGAATGCCCCCCCCAAATAGAGAGAGAAGAGACCCCTCCAAAGTAGAGAGAGTCAGGACTCTGAGTGATAGGATGAAGCCCCCTAGAAGATGAAGCTTCCCTCACCCCTAGTAATGTTTGCAAATGAAGGAACTTGCTCTCAATGAAGGGTTTGGTGAAGATATCAACAACTTGCTCAGAAATTGGATAGTAGTGAAGGTCGATGATGTGGCCATGGATGAGCTCCTGGATGTAGTGCATGTGGACCTCAATGTGTTTGGTCTGCTAATGATGGACCAGATTTCATGAGATCTAAATAGCACTCTAGTTGTCACAAAATATGACTAATGGCCATCTAATCTAGATACCAAACTTAGTTAGAAGATTCTAAAGCTAGATGGCCTTAGTGGTGGCATTCATAGCCCCCCAATACTCAGCCTTAGTAGAAGATAGAGCAATAGAAGACTGCTTCTTGCTCAAACAACAAACAAGACCTAAACCAAGTGAGAAGTTGTAACCTGAAGTAGACTTGTGATCCTAAGAATCACCTACCCAATCTAAATCTGTGTAACCCACCAAGTCATGATCTATGCTAGCTGTGTAGTGAATCCGAAAACTATGAGTACCCTGAATGTAGTGAAGTTTCCACTTGGCTGCTTTCTACTGCAGCTCATGTGACTCCTGCATGAATTGAGAAACCATGCTTACAACATATAAAATGTTGGGTCTCATATGAGTTAGATAAATGAGACTACCAACAAGCTCTCGGTACAAAGTGCCATCAACAAAGGGTCAAGAACACTAAGCCTCAAGTTTGACTTTAGAAAGGAAGGGAGTTGGAGTAGGCTTACAATTAGCCATATGAAATCATGAAAGAAAATCTAGAGCATACTTGGAATGTGTGATGGTGATCCCTGAAGTAGACTGGTACATCTCAATCCCTAGAAAGTAATGCAACAAGCCGAAGTCTGTCATCAAAAACCTATCATGAAGGACCAATTTGACTACCCCAATAGCAGATGAAGAACTCCCTTTGATCAACAAGTCATCAACATACAGAACCAAAAATAGGAGTGAACCATCATGTTGCAAAATATAGACATTGGGATCATAATTGCATCAAGTGAACCCACTTTTAGAAGGAAGGAGTCCATATTGGCACACCAGGCCCAAGGAGCCTGTTTGAGGCCATAGAGAGACTTCTAAAGATGGCACACAAGTGAAGAATCCTGAACAAACCCCTGTGGCTGCTCCATGTAGATCTCCTCCTGAAAGTCACCATGAAGAAAAGAACTCTTCACATCCATCTGGTGTAATTCCCAATGATTGGTTGCAGCAATGGCAAGAACAAGTCAAATGGAGTTCATTTTGACAATTTTGGCACAAAAGTCTTAGAGTAGTTAATCCCAAGAACATAGGAGAATCCTTTGGCAACCAACCAATCGTCATGCTTATCAACCTATCCATCTGCTGCAAATTTTGTTGGATAGATCCACTTACATTAAACAAGTTTTCTTCCATTAGGAAGAGGGACAAGATCCCAAGTGTGGTTCCTCATCAAGGAACTATACTCCTCTAGCATAGATGTATCCCACTCAGGAATATCAAAAGCCTCTCAAAAGGATTGTGGATCTAAGGCAGTAGCCATGAAGACATGTGGAGCATCGTAGAATTGTGAATGAGTCTGCATGGTGTCTAATGGATCCCCAACCCAATTGCCTATAGACTGCATGGTATGTCTATCCTAAAGTGGACCAGAAGTCAGTGAATGTGGAGGAGAATCATCACCCTCCAAATGATGACTAGGAGAGGAAGGAGGTGAATCCTCTGAATTGCTCTCAACATCAGAAGTGGAAGTCGAAGACTCCTCATCATCAAGAACCTGATCAAGTGAATTTGAATCAATAGAAGATTTGTCATTGATGAAGAGGGATGCTCTCCCTTTTAAATCTGCAACATAAACCTACACAATAACCTATGCAAGAAGGCTACAAATAAAGTGAACAATAGAAAATAGAAGAGAAATTCGCAACGTATATTTTATTGAATCTGAATATGCATTACAAAATAAGGAAGCTTATGAGCTTCTGCGAATTACACATCCAACACCTACAAAAAATAAGTTTCTCCACCTCTAGACTCCTTCCCCAACATTTGGATTTGTAGCAATTTTCTTCTTCCCACCTCTAAGAAGAACTCATCAGTTATTCCTATCACCGCTCCCTTATTTTTCTAAATTTTCTAAAATAGTTTCTGGGTTTCAGGCACATCCTTCCCAAATTTCAAGAACATTTTGATATTTTTTATTTAAATATGAAATGAGAAAGTTATGCCCATTTTACCGAGACTGGTTTTCATAATTATGACCCAGACATGCAACAACATGCAAAGCTTGGGGCCCACATGCTTTCATTAAAATATCCCATTGTTTCACTAAAACCATCAACTGGAACCACCTCTTAGAAATCCACACCCTTCTTGTAGGTTACAATTTTGGAGATAAAAATAGGAGTCGTTGACCCACTTATGACAGAATCTTCCCACCAAATCAGCTCCACCCAACAAAAACTAATGCATATTCCCAAGTGGGTGCCTAGGAAAGTTTCTCCCCACTAATGGAGGAATTTACAAATTACTAGGGTATTTTTATTCAAAATTACATTTATTAATATATACCCCAAAAAAATACATTTGTTGCAAATTTAAATATTATTTTCCAAATCCCACAAACCTTATTGAAAATAAACCAAATTAAAATAACAATATTTTTGGTAATGCAAGATTGCCCATACACCTTGGATGCTCTTGCATTAGACAACCATGGTAAGAAGTTTGTGAGCATATACTCACAAATATGTGCACAAAAAAATTGCTATCTCTTTTTCCTCTTTTCCCAGTATCTACCTGGCACACTTTGCATCCTCCTCCACCTACTGTATCTTCTTCTCTCCTTTACCCTCATGAGACTGAACCCACTACAACGATCCAACCACATCCACCAACATGCATTTTCCTCTTCATCTTCATACATCTCATTCATCTGTATAACATTCAAATCAACATTACTTTCATCTTCATAAAATTCAAGAAAATTAGGCATTACCTCATCTACTACAACTTCCTTTTCACCTCCATCTATAGTCAATGCAAGCCATTCTTTTTCAACTGCTATAATCTTTTCTTTTACCTCATTCTCTTGCATGAGGATATCATCTTCAATGTCACATACTTCAAATTCTACCACACCTTCTCTTTTAAGTGTAAACAAAACAATGTTAGCATAATCATTGGACCTTTCTTCTCCCATCCGCATCTTCTCTATCTCCTTATCACATTCATCTGACTCTTTCCCTTCAAATAAGATATCAATATTTATCATGTCCTCTTTGAGTAGGAGATCTTCTTCATCTTCACCAAATTCTTCATCAAATATAGGACCCTCAAATTCTATCATCTCAACTTCTTTTACACTACTCAAATCAGGAATACTCAAATTTATTGCCTTTTTCTCTTCATCTCCATTCTTATCTTCATTCTCTACTGCGACCTTCTTCACCAACTCTTCCATGCCTTCCAAAAGAGATGCCTCAACTTTAGATTCAAAAACATCTTCCCACTCATCTTCTTCCTCAGTGTCACATGCAATACAGACTGCTTTATTTCATTTATTTCCTACATTCAAAATATCATTAGAAAGATAAATAAAATTATCACCTCTTTTCTGATGAAGTACTTTTCTTGTTTCCAACTCTGCTGTAATTTCTTCGACTTGTTCCTTCAATTCTCTAAATTCTCTCAACCTATCCTTCCTAAGTCTTTCTCTGATTTTCTCAAGTCTAGGAATTGTCAGAATCCATCTAATAATAAAATTCTGTTATCTCATTCTCTTTTCCATACTCAAGGCTTCACAAAGCCTCAAAACACAGGTTTTCAAAACCCTCTAAATAGTTTTTCTTGCAAGTTGTATATACACATGCAACAAATCTCTCACACAATCCTACCCTCAAGTCTTGGTGCAAACTGCCTCACATTCAACAATCTATCTACACACTTAGGAACTCCTTCTCTGATATCTACCACTAATGAATAGGGATGCTCTCCCTTTCAAATCTACAACATAAACCTACACAATAACCTATGCAAGAAGGATGCAGATAAAGTGAACAACAAAAAATAGAAGACAAATATGCAACTTATATTTTATTGAATCTGAAAATGCATTTCAAAGTAAGGAAGATTATGAGCTTTTGAGAATTACACATCCAACACCTGTAACAAATAAGTTTCTCCACCTCTAGACTCCTTCCCCAACACATGGGTCTGTAGCAATTTTCTTCTTCCCTCCTCTAAGAAAAACTCGTCACTTATTCCTATCTCCACTCCCTTATTTATCTAAATTTTCTAAAACGATTTATGGGTTTTATGTACCTCCTTCCTAGATTTCTAGAATATTTTTACTTTCTTTATTTTGATTATAAATGATAAAATTATGCCCATTTTATCGAGATTAGTTTCATAATTACCACCCAAACATGCAACAACATGCAAAGCTTTGGGTCCACATGGTTTCCTTAAAATTTCTCATGGTTTTAGTAAAACCATCAACTGGAACCACCTCTTGGAAATCCACACCCTTCTTGAAGGTTACAATTTTAGAAACAAAAATATGAGTTGTTGACACACTTATGTCAAAATCTTCCCACCAAATTAGCCCCACCAAACAAAAATTAATGCATATTCCCAAGTGGGTGCCTAGGAAATTTTCTCACCACTAATGGAGGAATTTAGAAATTACCAGGGTATTTTTCTTCAAAATTACATTTATTAATATACCCCCAAAAAATACATTTGTTGCAAATTTAAATATTATTTTCCAAAGCCCACAAACCTTATTGAAAATAAATCAAATTAAAATAACAATATTTTTTTATGGTGCATGATTGCCCATAGAGCTTGGATGCTCCTGCATCAGTCATATAGCCCAAGTGACTCTAATGTCAAAGTAGAAGGAGGTGGAGAAGTCATAGGAAGTGAACTTGAAGAGCCCTCCTCAAACTAAACACTCCTTACAATGAACAACTCATGTGTAGTGGGGTGGAGCAACCGATAACCCTTCACACCATCAGGATAGCCTACAAATATGAAAGGCCCGCTCTGTAGATCTAAGGCCTTACATTTCTCTACAACAATGTGGGCCCATACAAGAAAACCAAAAACTTGAAAGTGCTTAACTGATGGTTTCTGACCACTCCAAGCTTCAAAAGGAGTGACTCCCTTCAAGTCTCGGTGAGGAACATGGTTCTTGATATAACAAGCACAGTTAATAGCCTCTTCCCACTATTGTGGTGCAAGAGATCTGGAGTGAATCATGTTGTTCACCATTTCCTTTAAGAACCTATTCTTCTATTCTACAACACCATTCTGTTGATGATTGTATGAAACTGAATGCTGCAAATCAATCCCCTCTGAAGTGCAAAACCACTCAAATCAATGGTTGACATACTGACCACCATTTTCAGTGTACAAAACTTTGAAGGATTTCCCAAATTGCTTCTCTACAAAAGTCTTGAAGTCCTAAAAGTGATAAAATACCTTAGACTTCTATTTGAGAAAGTACACCCAAGTATAGTGAGGAAAGTCATCAATGAATGTTAGAACATATCTAGCCCTACTAAAAAAAGGATATTGAAATAGACCAATCAAATCACTGTGAACTAAATCCAGTACCTGTGAAGCTCTCCATGCCTTATCTTTGTCAAAATTTTCCTTAGAATCCTTGCCAATAATGCAATCTTGGCAAACACCACCTAAAAACTGAGGTGAGGTCAACCCTATGACCATGCTCTATTGGTTGAGCTGCTGCAAGTAGCGGTAGTTAAGATGGCTGGAAACTACTCATGCCGTAATCTACTCACATTATCAAATTGAGTGAGAAAAATAATTGAAGGAGTATTAGGAACAAAGTGAGAAAATAGATAGAGTCATAATTAATGATCTTCTCTCCTAACTGCAACTATAGAACCACTGTGCAACTCACAAATCTCCACTAAATCAAGAGTGAACTCAACCTGCTTTCCTGAACCTATGTGAGTGATCTGATATACTGACAGGAGATTAGTTGATAATGAGGGCACACAGAAAACATCATGGAATGTGCCATCCCCCACATCAAAAGACCCTCTCCCACACACCTCAACAGGAGTGTCATCACCCATCAAAATAGAAGGCATATTACATGGCTCCAAAGATGCAAGTTCTTCCTTAGATGAAGCAATGTGGTGCGAAGCACCTGAATCAAGAACCCAAGTGTATTGTGGTGAAGAAACTGCTACAAGGGCCTTGCCCTTTCCTTTCCCCAAGTGTTGTTTTATTTTGCCTTGTTAGACCCCTCATTTGAACTCTGTTTGATGGACTCAAGAACATTGATATTATTCTTCTCAAGAATGTGCATCAACTGATCAATTTGTTTCTTCAAACACTTATGTTCATCATGACCAGGTCTTTTACAATAGGTACATTGGACCTTCTCTTTCTTGGGCTTGTAAACTTTAGAAGATTGGGTCTCATTAGTTATTTATGAAGAAACTAGTATCTGATCCTTCTCCTTGCTATTATTTTGTTTCTTATTCTTATTCTTGTTGTTACTACTATGTCCTTTATGTTCTTTTGTGTCTTGGTTGGTAGCCAGGGCATGTGATTTAGAGGACTTAAGAGTGCATGTCTGGATTAGCTTATCTTGTTATCTTGTGAGAAAGATAGCAAAATCATCTAAAGATAATATGGTGAATTGAGTACCAAGTGTACACTTAGTAGCATAGAAGGTACAAACAAACATAGAATATTATGAACTTAGCTTAGAGAGAATAGTAAGAATAATTTGTTCATATTTATTTTCGATTCCACATTGTTTTAACTACAACCTTAGTGATTTCATTTTTGTGAAGAAATCTTGAATTGTGTTGAAATTACCTGGACTTAAACTAATTAGTTCATTTTCCAACATGTGACCACTCATTGAATCTTGTGTGCCAAATAGTTTTTCTATCTTTGTCCAGATGTCATTTGGAGTATTTGAAGACTTAATATGAAAGAGAAAATTAGGAGAAATAGACAAACACAATGTTCCATAGGCATCATTACATTTGTTAAACCACTTAGGCTTATCTTCATCTTTAGCAGGCTCAGTTTGAAGTCCCATTGCTATCCTGTGTAATCCAACTTTCCTTAAGTAGATTGAAATGCATGATTTCCACTCAAAGTAGTTGTATGGAGTTAATATGGGTACTGTTGTTTGATCCATTATAAAGAAATGTAGAAAAAAAATGCTGAAAAGAAGAGAACACACACAGAACAACCCCCCCTTTTCACTCAATCAAAGAACCACCCAAGAAAAATGATTTGGCACTTTATAATTAGTGTATTTACATCCAATAGAGTTTTTGGATTCAACTGTGGGAGATTTTTGTTATCAATGTTTTGAATCACACTCTGCGATTCATCATCAGGATGAGAAGAGCTGTAGCAATGAATGGTGAATTGCAAACCAATTTAGACAAAAATGGAGAGAGATTGGAGGTTGCACGGAGAACGAGGAGTTAGAAGCCCAAAAATAAAAAATCCAAAGGAGAAAAATGAAAAGATACTCAAAACACAATAAGGACAAAAACATGGATAAAAGGAAAAGTTTAAAATTAGACAACCCACACACACCCACACACACACACACACACACACACACACACACACACACACATATATATGAGGGAATAAAAATAAAAAACAAAGAAGGCCTCTACTCATAAAACAAGGGGTACAAATCTAAGAAAATAAAGAGCATAAGAAAAGAAAAGACTAAGAAAATGAAAGAAAACCACATTTGAAACCAAACTCACAACCCAACAACCACAAACACCTAAATAAATAAATATAAATAAAATAATAGACTAAAAGAAAGAAAGTGCACAAATGAAACTAGACAATAAACATAAAAACAATGAACACAAACTCCCAACAAGATGCTATATATATATAAGGAAACCCAAGAACACATAAATTCGCAAACAAACCTCCGAAAGACTAAATGAAAGAAAATATTAACAGGTCAAAACATATAAACACAAAAAAATCAAACAACTCTATATATATATATGTGTGTGTGTGTGTGTGTGTGTGTGTGTGTGTGTGTGTGTGTGTGTGTGTGTGTGTGAAGAAGAATAAAAACTAACCAATATACACAAAGACACACAAGCAATCAAATAAATGGAAAAAAGAGTAAAAATGAAAACCCATAAAAAAAAATAATATATATATATATATATATATATATATGGTTGTTTAGGTGTGGGTGTTTATTTTTTTTTATGGGTTTTCATTTTTACTCTTTTTTCCATTTATTTGATTGCTTGTGTGTCTTTGTGTATATTGGTTAGTTTTTATTCTTCTTCATATATATATATAGAGTTGTTTGATTTTTTTTGTGTTTATATGTTTTGGCCTGTTATTATTTTCTTTCATTTAGTCTTTTGGAGGTTTGTTTGCGAATTTATGTGTTCTTGGGTTTCCTATATATAAGCAAGTATGTAAGGAAGAATAAATGTGTAAGTGTGTGCAAAGGAAAAAAAATAAAGAAAAGTAAAGCAAGAAATATACGCAAGTGTATCTGTGTATGCATAAGTATACATGTACATATAAATATGCAACACTCTGACAAAAGAAAAAACACAAACAAAAACAAAAATGAAAACACCAATTATGAAAAACATATGCCTAAACATAAATACAGGGGCATATAAAAATACATATGCATCAACACATGCATAAACAAAAACTTAAACATAAACACAATACATATGCATATGTATATGAATATATATGCATAAACATAGACATAAACAAACATAAGAAACAAATAAGCAAGACGTGCCGACTAACCCAAAAGCACAAGACAACAATGCACAAAGGATTTAATAAAAAGACAATACCAAAAAGCATAAGGAGAGTAACAGAAATAAGACACCAAAGAAAAAGGAAAGAAAACAAAAAGAACGAAGCAAGAAAGGCTAAGATAACGAAAAAAAGGCCAAGCTTGCTACCTAGAAGGAAACCTAAAAAATGACAATAAGAAACTGACCAAAATGGTGAATGACAAGGGGCAAGAGGAGGGCTAGGAAAGAAAGCACTAAAAGGCTAAATGGAAAAGGAGAAGGAATACCCATATACAGAAAAAGGTGGGGGGGGAAGGGGCCAACAAGAGACTAAGGGGCTCAAGAACTATGGGAGATGGTAGGGATGGGGCAAAGGAGGAAGCTCCCTCGAGAGAGACACAAGGGGGGGGGATGAGGGAGAGAGGAGGGATAGGTAGCCCTTAAAAGAGGGGGGAGAACGAAGAGAAGGGAACCCAAGAAAACAAGCAGGGAAGAAAAGAAAAAAAGGGGGGTAGACCATGAAAGACCTGACTCAAAGGAGGGTAAAGAAGGGTGAGGAGGCTAGTTTCTTAGGTTGGTAAGCAAGAGTTCCCAAGAGAGACTTCCACCCATCATCCCAATTGAGGTTTGTGGGGTGATTATTAATTTCAATGGCTTCTTTGAGCTTTCTCTTGCAGAAGTTGTCCTCAACGGCCAAGATTTGGGTGTCTTCTAAACATATATGGTGCTTGGTGGAAAGGGAGTGCTTTGCCAAGGCAAATTTGAGGACCCGATCATGGCTAATCTCAACACAATGCTCTTTGATTCTGGTACTAAAAGATTTACCTATCTCGCCTATATAGGGTGTGCCACAGGAGCAGACAACCTTGTGTTTTATAGGAAAAAGAGGGATTTGTTAATTGTTGAGTTTCAATGGTTTATTAAAAATCCTCCTTTCACACAAAACATTCCAAGGGCATATTAACTCAGTTGGAGCTCCAATTTGTGCAAGAGGATGCACCTATCAGGTTGGGCTACCACTTGGGAAGATGAGGAATCTTGGATGTGTCAAACAATATCACAATTTAATGCTCAATTTCACTTAAAACCCTAAATATGCAAAACAACTTAAGAAAATTATCAAATCATGACAAATCCTATCAGACAAAGGTGAAGGATAGAGATATTTAACTCACTAATTTTTGAATCTGGAAAATGAAAAAGTCAGGGACACAGGGACTAGTGCCCAAGTCTAAGGTGCATTTTTCTTCACATAATCTGGAACTTCTCTCAACACTAATCTGCACTACAACTTAAATTGTTTCTGCCTCAGAAATACTGGAGGACACATGGACTAGTGCCCTAGTCTAGGAATGTTCACCAGAGTCCTCTACTTCTCAGATCATGAATCTTTAATGTCTACCACTTCCTTTCTGTAACTCCACTCTGCAAAACTCAGTACCTATAACCTGCAATCATAAGGAGTGTGGGAGGCGGTTGTGGTGTTTAGACAATTTCCTTAATCAAGCCCCATAGAGACATTCAAGTTTTCCAAACACCATTGTCAAATGAGAGTGTGTATCTCGGTGGGATAGAGGCAAAAATCCAAATGATAAATGATTGAAAATACAATAGATATCACCTTGAAGTGTAGATCTCATGGAAGGAAAATGCTCTTCATGCCACGAGGAGAAGGATGCCAAATCGGAAAACACAAACATAATAACAATGCTCTGCTCTGCAATGCAATGAATGCCTTGAAATACTTTCACATAAGATTGTCAATCAAAATGTTGATTTAGTTTCCATCTAGTTTGCAAAATGAAACCTAATCATGCTTATATATGCAACTACAAAGATTCCCGCTAAGAATTTCATAATTCAAACTTGAGATGTTGGGATAGGACCTAAATAATGGTCACTAAATTGACATTTGAATTTAGGGCAAGACTAGGGCACTAGAGGCCAAGTCCACCCTGCCTTTTTTGTTCAAGATTCATCAAAATACAATCTCCTAGGTCCTATTTATCATAAGACTTTAGGTTTTTCTCATCGGGAGTCGAAAATGACACACAAGAAGCTCTAAATGCAATAATAGAACCCGGAGGCTAAACCTTAAGTTTAAAAAGCCCCCAAGGAGACATTTTTCGACATAACATTTGGCCCCCACTTTAATGTATGTATGGACACAAGGCAAATACATGAATTAAAGTACGGTCAACAAAAACAACAAACACACCAAGAATGGTAAAGACACGCCAAAAACATTGAAGATAGTAACAAGAACACAAAACACGAAGAAGAGAGTTACAGTCATGCAAAACATAGTGAATACAGTGAATGCAGTGATTATTTTCTTTTTTTTCTCATATATAAAATGTAGATGCAAGTACAAGTAACACACAACCCATAGTGTTGGAGGGACTCATCGTCACCAGTCTTTAAGATTGCACATGGGGCAATAGACAGACAATACAAATCTCAGACTGTAGGAGGGACTCATTGCCACTAGTATTTAAGACTACACTTGAGAACAAACACACCATATAAATCCCAAAGCATAGGAGGGACTCATCGCCACCAGTCTTTAAGACTATGCTTGGGAACAAACATGCCATACACACATACATAGAAGACATAGAGAAAACATGACAGACAAGCGATGGAATAAACCTATTGCTATGTTTATAGCCATCTTAGGGACATTACAGGCACACATCGATGATTGGGCTTCACCACAACAATCGCCAAAGACACACTAAAGGGCTAAGATAGTCTTAGATCTACTCCTCACATCCACAAAGGACTTTTAGAAAATGATAGGATTTTGTAATCTCCTCAAGAAATACACCATCCCTGCCTCCGCAGAGGGCTTAAGATAAAAAGGATATACATGATATCCCACCTCCACATAGGGCTTAAATGATTACAAATAGATTCAAGTTTCACAAACACACTTTCTAGCATCTACATCAGACAACTTACCTTATATATGCCCCCACCTTAAGGTGGTTGATATCATGTACCAATATCAAGCACATTAAGGTAGGATGAAAACACACAAGGGAACACAAGCTCTCACAAAGCCCATGCCCCCCAGAGGTGACATGTTCATTATGATCGCAAAATGTTCCTGTTGTCATATTTTGCCTGGCCCAAAATATTCTTGTTTCCCTCCTATCGAAAAGATTCGATCAGAGAAAGCCTAAATAGGAGGAAAAGCCTAAATCCACCATTTCTTCATGCTATCCTTGTAGAAAATCCCAAAAATCTTGCCTGAATAATCCTTACAAAAAACCCAGAAAAAACCCATAAATCTTTTGTCTTCAAGTGTCTTCCTTCACAAAGATTTCTTAGTTTTATACTTAGTCTTTTTGTATGCAATTTTTGTATGTATATCTATTTGTATATTAGCATATACATTAGCAGATACAAACTTAGATACAAAGGGAATATATAAAAGTCACATGCAAAGTCTAATGCAAGCTGATATACACAAAAATATATCGGTAGGAGATTTGCACATCGGCATGACTCAACTCAAGTCTCCCCAATGGCCCGATATATTTGCATGTACAAGGCATGATATACAAGAGTTGATAAATACAAAAATGAATATACAATCTGGAGTTGAAGGAAAGATGGAATCAGTTTGAGATGCAGAGGCATATGTATGTGGTTTTGTTTATATGAATGATTGCATATGCAATATCATATGCAAAGGCGATATACAAGTCAGACCCAAACCCAGTTTCAAATCTGTTTCATAAATGGTTTGGGGTCCGGATTTGTATATTGATGATGTTGTATATGCTGATATGCAAGAAAGGTGAGTTACAAGCCAGATCCGATCCTAATTCCAATCCGCTTCATAAAAGTTGAGGTCCGCTCTTGTATGTATGAATGTATGTTTCGCATATGCAATCACATATACAAAGGCATATACAACACTTGAGTGGGATTTTTTTGCATATCTTTTATGCAGCAGTGGGTCCTAGTTCACTCAACGGTCTATTTTGCAGCAATGGAGGCACATCTTAATGGCCAATGGAATGATGACACCTGTCAGCCAGATTCATGCAGATTCAAAGGCAGATGAAAAAAGTGATATAAAAGTTAATGGCCACTTTTGTATGCTGGCAATTGTATTGTATATACATTTGCATATACAAAAGCATATACAAGGGAAGATACAAAAGATATATGCAAAGTGATTTGATATGCAAAATTCAGTGAATGAAGAAATCGCATAAGTACAAAATCAAATAGTTTGAAGAACCTGATTTGTTGATGATGTCATCTAGATTCCCCCCTCGGCCATGTTCTTCAAGATGATGATGTCAATAGGTTTTTTCAAGGTACATCCATTTTTGTATGTTTGTATGCATACAAATGACTGTCTCTAGTAGCGAATATAAAATTGACAGTGTGCAAGAACGGCTGCCAACTCAGACATGTATATGCAGTTTGAGCGATAGGACATCTCAGCGGCCGAATTAATTTTGTGGAGATTCCTCAGATGCAGAGACAATGCAAATCTGATCCTATGGTTCAGATTATTGTTGCATTTATGGGTGCAGGTCATGATTGAGTTGTTCACATTGAAAACCCAAAATATCTTTCACCTTCCCCTGCTCCAAATATTTCCTACCATAACTTCTTGCAGGTGGATGTCTCTCCTTGTGTAGATATTTTTTGATAGAGCCTATTGGGTAGATTCATTACAACCGACTTAGGTCAAAGTGCAAAATGTTATATATACATGTAAAATAGATGTATTGTAGTTGGCTTTTTTCTTCCGGGCTACTATAAGATAGAGGATTTTTATAACCATACCTCTTGGCATATTTTTAATAATGGGTTACACTTTTTGGCCAAACTTGACATTGAAATCAACATTTTGAACTAAATCTTCACTTTTTGACACCTATAGCCACTAAACCGTTAGGAATTTGAAGATGATGCGAACTAGTGATTTGTGAGATTTTGTTTGTAGATTCTAAATATATATATTTTTTAAATTCAGAGTTAAATTGTAAATTTTTTTACGTCTACTTTGATAACTAATTTTTAATAGTAAACAACATTTTTTTAAAGTGATCTGTATTCTGTAGCACAACTTTTCTTTACAAAGGTTAAAATTCTGATTCTTTTAAATTTAAATTGGTAACACTGATATAAGGGTATGCATTTGGTTTCATAATGTTTTCTTGAATTTTTTTTAATTAAGTTTTGAAGTCAAACCAATTATAATTTAGACATAGGCATATTCTGTAAAACATAACTTTTTCTGTATATATCAAAATTCAATTTTTCTTTATTTGTTGAAACAAGGACATCAATACCTAGGGCATAGATATTTTTTAGAATTTTTTTTTCACTAATTTAATAATTTTCCATGTGTGTGTAATAGAGAACTTGATGTTCGGTGAAAAACCTATATTCACAAGAAATGAAAAATAAATATAATAATTAAATTAAATATATTTAAAATTATACTTTTTGTGAACCTTATAAGAAGGACTATCTACTTACAAAACATAAATTTTAAATGAATTAATTTGATCCCCCAAAAGGTAAATCAAAAGTGGTTTTTTATCAGCATTTTGATCGGTGTAGAGGAGACTCCATTATAGGTCTGGTTTAAAACTAGCGGAGTTCTATCCAAGGGGGTTTGAATCTTAGGGGGTTTAATCAAACCCTTTTCAATTAAAATCCTTTAAATGGAACCTTTCAAGGCTTAAATCATTATATTTTCTAAAAATATGTGATTTCAGCAAAAATCAGGATGTCCCAGAAAGTGTAACCCATTATTGTGGCAGCACCCCTTTGTAATGCAATTGTAGGAGTAACTAGATTTGATGGACTGTGCTCTTATGTTGAGCCTCTCGTGTCTCTAGTTTTGTTCATCAATGAATGTAATTAGTTGTTCTGTGTCTATCTCTTTGCATTATTCTCTCTTTTGTAATGGCTACTTGGCCTCTATAATCAATATAAACTGGTACTTTACCTCTCTTTTATTATTTTTAGCATTGTGTCTACTATTTGGATTAGTGTAGGCTGTGTATTGTGGAAAAAGTGGTCCCTTTCATTCCTCCATTATTCTCTCTTGACCTTTGTTAGAATCGATATGAGTCTGTGTAAGTCTTTCCAGTTGTGAGATTATTACTATGTTGATTCAGTTGCAACCAAACACATTTAAATCTGGTGTATCACCCCTTTCCCTTTTAGTTTCCTTCTAACCTGTTGGTGATTGTTTTGATGCAATCATAACAATAAGTTAAAATTCACATATAATGAACTGAAACTATACTTGAAGATAAGAAGGAATCATTTAAGATTCAACTAATCCCAAGTCTACAATGGTTCGGTTGGTCAAGTTCAGTTGGTCAATGCCTTATGTAGTTTAGAGTTTCTTTGTGGTTTACTGGACTAAGATTATGCAAAAGCTCATGAGATATGTCAATGCTTTTCATTCTTTTGCATAAAAGTGTTACTGTGCTGCAAGTTTTAGATGGTTTTCTTGAATTATTGCAGCTTTCTCCTTCATATATTTATGAAAAACTATCTACCTTTAACTCTGTTATGCATGCTTCTTCAAATTTGAGACAACTTCCTTTAGATTTCTACGTTTTTAGCTAAATATTTCAGATGGGTTGGGAAAAGTTAGAAAGATCTAATCTACACCTCATTTACTCTACCAAAGGATCTAATTGTTCTGTTATGCACTATGTGAATACTACAGCAATTTGATCAAATCCATAGTAAAAACCTTAAATGCAAGTTCTGAGCATTTTCACAAACATACATTTAAAATTGTAAGCTCTCAAAGATAATATTTCAAAACACAAAGAAGAGCAAGAGAACACTCAGAAGATAGATGCAGAACTCCAAATTCTATTGTATTAGAAACAAATAGTCATACATGATTTACAATGTAGGAATGACTCTTAGTTTCATTGATCAAACTACAGAGAACTTACAAGCTTTACAGATATAGTAAGGAAGCCAGACATTCCATGCGCACCTTACTGTAGACAACAGGCAACCTCCTCTAAACTAAACTATGCCTAGAAAGACTCTACAATTCTAGCAAAATACTAAAAATCCTTGTGTCCTGTTTTGATTTAGATCCATCACATTTTAACGTCCACATGCCATCTTTACTTTTTTGATCTTTTATCCTAGCATGCATTGCCTCTTTCATTGCCTGTGGGGTGTTATCCTGTTTATTCATGGGTTTTTCTGTTTGGTTAACTTGCATATGTGTGTTTTTAGTTTGCAACTCAGAAAGACAACTACCCTTGTCTTTTATTTCTTCTCTTAAATCTGGAATCAAGGCATCTATATTATCCTGAACATATTTCTGTGTTGGATCAGGATTCTCATTTTCCTCTTGTAACTCTACCTTCTCTATGCATTTTTTGTATTCATATTCAATGATGTCCTTGCATATTTCACAACTTTCCTCAAAATGTTGCCTATCATGGACTCTACACCTGTTTTTGTACAATTTACATTGGACTGACAGATTGTGCTTAACGCATTCTTCCACCTCTTGTCTGATGGCATGACCAAATTTGTCTATTGCATTGTTTTCTTCATCTGAGGAATTTCCATCAGACTCAATGAATAATGTTGTCCTATTGCTGAGACATTTCTTTCTACTGTTTAACATCATGATCTCTTCAATTTGTACCCCATTGTTGGTAATTCTATAGACACCCGGTTCAACAGTAGCATATAATATTTCATTAGTTTGATTATACTCTATTATCATATGTTTCATTCTGGGCTCTACCTCTATTTTGATCTGGTTTGGGATGCCTCTCCAAGGTAACCACATGTGTGAAAAGTCAGTGGCCATATATCTGTTTAATGTCTTGGACCAATCCCTACTCAGCAACATTCCATAATTTACGGGTATATCCACTACTTGAACGTCAATGATTTGGCTTACCCTAGGGTCTGAAGCTAATTGCATTTGAATGTTCATGAGCTCTCCTATCACGCTAACCTCAGTCTTATCTAGTTGTGTGACAACCTTGGCAAATTTGGTGGGAGTCAGCCCGAGAGTTTTACATATTCGTAAGGGCATTACGTTGGCTGAGGCACCAGAATCTACCATGCAATTGTGTATATTCTTCTCACACAATCTAACAGTTAACAAGAAAGGGGGAGTATCCCTCTTATCCACATGTATTACTACATTTGTATTGGAAGGCTGCTCAACTTTCCTATTCTTCTCTTTAGGCGGTGAATCTCTATTAGGAATAGTTATATCAGCAGACCCCTCATCTGTCATGGATGTATCTAGGGATTTTATAAAAGCATTTCTGATCCATGGGGTCTTCAATAATTCATTTAGGGGTATACTGACCTTAATTTTCTTTATTTCCTCTGATAAGTAACTCATTAATCTTGTTGTCTCTATTGCTTCAATTTTACTTGTTTGATCCTTTTGTATTGCTGTTCCATTATTTGTGTGCTGATTAGCTTTAAGTGTGGCAGGATTGTTGCTAGCACTCTGATCTAGGGGTGTATTGATATTATTCGGAGGAACGGAAGTGGTAAAAGGCCCTCCTGGCTTAGGGTTGTTCCTCAAATTGTAAGTGTGGCTTTTATTTGTCTGTTGAAAGGCCTGCACCTCCTCTATTTCATTTAATATCTCATTTTCAGATTCAAAGGGAAACTGAAAAGCATTTAACACAAAGGCTGATTCAGGATAAAGATTCTCACAATAGTATGGTTCATCTTCTAGCAATTCATCCTCTTTCTCTTCTGCAGTTGCAAAGGTAAACATTTCTAAGACTAATGCCATGTCATATCTTGAGGGTACTACCTCATTACCCTTGGGAATCAGAAATTCAGAGGTAGGAGGTTGCACATCTATGTTGAAAATGCTGGCTGCTAAGTGGAATTGCGGACAGTCATGCTCAGCATGGGCATTGGTATTGTGAAATCTGCACCAATTTTTGGGTGCTGTACTGGCCATTTGTATGCCAGCTGTCTGTTTTGCATCATGATTATCTATATTCTCAAAAGGAGAAGCTAGAGTACCATTGTTGGGCCCAGTGTTCCATGTCTTGGGTGGCCTAGGTTGATTCTGATTTCTGTTATTATTGCCCCAGGTCTTATTATCTGTCACTGGCCCCCTATTTTGCATCGGTTGCCCCTGGCTGGGGCCTTGATTCTGATTATAGTTTTGGTTCTGATTGTTCTGCTGATTTTGATTGAAACTATAATTCTGATTTTGGCCTTGGTTGTGATTTTGATGTTGATTGTAGTTTTGGTTGCCTCTTCCATAGAGGTTCTCATTTCTTAGTTGTGTCACTTTAGTGGTTAATCTTTTCAAATGTGCAGTGATCTCTTTGATTTCTTCCCTATCCTCTTGTGCTTTTGCCATAGTTGTATCCCTAGGAGGTTGGAAGAAAGGCTGACCATTGTTTTGACTGTTATTGGAAGTGCTAGCCGTGTAAGGAGTTATAGTTTGGATTGGGGTAGGACTATACACAGGTGTGTAAGAAGGGAGTGGATTTAATAGTGGAGTGTGTTGCATAGAGGTTCCATTCCATGGTTGTGCCTAATTCTATACCCCAAAACTTCCTCCATTAACAAATGGGTTATAAGTTGTATGCCTCATCTCTTGGTTTACTGAGGCTGTCTCTTTATAGGCTTTGGATATTGAATCTATGTCAGGTTTTCTTTTGACAAACATGGCAGTTAAAGGATCCAAGGCAGCATAGTACATAGCCAACAAGGGATCATCGTCTATGGTATAAGGGGCTACCAGCCTAGAATAGGCCTTTTGAAATCTGTTGTTGAAATTATCAATCAGCTCTCCCTCACCACGTTTTATAGCAGCCAATTTATGATACAAAGCACAAGGGTCAATGGGTCCCCTAAATCTTGACAGAAATGCTTCTTCCATAAGCGGCCAGGAAGAAATGTAACCGTTGGGCAAATTTACATACCAGCTAGAGGCTTGTTCATTAAAGGTGTAGGGAAACAATCTACACACCACATCCTCGTGCTCTAACCTAGCTCTAAAACATGCTTCCTTGAATATTCTAATATGATCTTCTGGGTCCTGATGCAACTGGAATTTGGGACATATCTTTTCCAGATTTTTAGGCATCTCATGATAATCATTGAAGAGTATGGGAGAATTGACATCGAAATAAGCCATTGCAGGTGTTTGAGCTTGACCTGAACTTCTAGGAATACCTAGATTGATTGGTGGATTAGGATTTACAAGAGGATTGAGACCTCCAGGAGTGCCTGAACCAAGATTTAAAGATCTGAACAGTGATCTGTCAGGACTCACAATACTACAGATGTTAAAAGGTGACCCAGGAGGTGTTCCAGATGAACTTCCAGCTTGCGATATATTTGGATTCCAAATTAAAGGGTTCCTACCTCACCTAATATCAGGTAGTTACACAAATATATCCCCTAAACTAGATCTAGACCTAGTCACTCTATTACTGTTATTAGCCAATTTGGAATAAACTCTAACTCAGGGAGGCCCTCCTTCTAGCTCCAGAAAACTGTTGGTGATTGTTTTGATGCAATCATAACAATAAGTTAAAATTCACATATAATGAACTGAAACTATACTTGAAAGATAAGAAGGAATCATTTAAGATTCAACTAATCCCAAGTCTACAATGGTTCGGTTGGTCAAGTTCAGTTGGTCAATGTGAAGCTGTAATGTTCAAGGGGCCTTACGTAGTTTAGAGTTTCTTTGTGGTTTACTGGACTAAGATTATGCAAAAGATCATGAGATATGTTAATACTTTTCATTCCTTTGCATAAAAGTGTTACTGTGCTGCAAGTTTTAGATGGTTTTCTTAAATTATTGCAGCTTTCTCCTTCATATATTTATGAAAAACTGTCTACCTTTAACTCTGTTATGCATGCTTCTTCAAATTTGAGACAACTTCCTTTAGATTTCTACGTTTTCAGCTAAATATTTCAGATGGGTTGGGAAAAGTTAGAAAGATCTAATCTACACCTCATTTACTTTACCAAAGGATCTAATTGTTCTGTTATGCACTATGTAAATACTACAGCAATTTGATCAAATGCACAGTAAAAACTTTAAATGCAAGTTCTGAGCATTTTCACAAACATACATTTAAAATTGCAAGCTCTCAAAGATAATATTTCAAAACACAAAGAAGAGCAGGAGAACACTTAGAAGATAGATGCAGAACTCTAGATTCTATTGTATTAGAAACAAATAGTCATACATGATTTACAATGTAGGAATGACTCTTAGTTTCATTGATCAAACTACAGAGAACTTACAAGCTTTATAGATACAATAAGGAAGCCAGACATTCCACGTGCACCTTACTGCAGACAATAGGCGACCTCCTCTAAACTAAACTATGCCCAGAAAGACTCTACAATTCTGGAAAAATACTAAAAATCCCTGTGTCAAATATTACAGTGTAGAGAGGCACAATATAAAGACTTTCTAATTGTCCTCACTACAGCAAAAAAACTAACTAAACCCCTGGTTACAGCAATAAATATAGGTGAACCAGTTCTTCAAAAATATCTCTGAGCAGTGTCAAATCTGGGCGAAATACTTGGGCGATGTTCGTTATTTGGCCAATGGCCTTTCTCGTTATTTCCTCCTTATTTCCTCTGCCGATGTCTTACCTTATACCAATGCTCTTTCATTGCTCTCCATCAGCGTGAGGTTTGCCTATCGGCAACTCACAAACTCCTCCTTCCGATGGCATTTGCTTTGTTTCATCGGTGAGAGATTCCACTGTCGGTGAGCTCCTTATTTCCTCCACCGATGCCTCTAGCTCGGCCGATGACCTCCACATCCTTACCTTTCCTTGTATCGGCCCAACTTTGCCCATCAGCAAAGGATTTTCGACCATCACTGATTGCATACGCTACGCCGATACCCGATATCGGTGAGAGTTTCACTGATATCCATCTTCCCATCCTTCGCATTTCAGCTAAGTCCTCCCTTTCTTCCATCGGCCTGACCTTGCCCATTAGCAAAGGCCCAAAAACTTTGGCTGACAACTACCACTATACCAATAGCCCTTGGCTATCGGCGAGACCATACCCTTCGGCACGATGAATTCAAACTCGGCCGATGCTCTATGTTACGCCGATCACCATTGTTTCGGCCACAGGCTTACCAAAGCCTTTGAACCCAAACTATTGAACCCTGCCACTATCGGCATGACTCCTGCCGATCTCCCTTTCGTTTATGCTTTATCGGCGAGAGATTCCACTTCGGTGGAACACTCCAAAGTCCCACCAATGGCAATTGTTATGCCGATAGCCCTTGTCTTGAACCCGAACCCTTTGAACTTTGAACCATTGAACCCCGCCAAGGAGTTCAAGTGAGAGGTTCAATGCAGTGGTTCAACGATGCATAGCGACTATTAAAAAAGTAAATGAACCCCGCGAACTTTGGACATTTGAACCCGCCGAATCCATTGAACCCTGAACTATTGAACCAAAAAAGGTTCAATCGGATGGTTCAATGCGCAGGTTCAAACCTGTAAAAACACTTCCAATGAATAAGTAATGGTGATTAAAATGAATCGATGTATTTTCTGCAAAACAATCAAATGTAACATACAGAGTGGAACCCAGACAAAATTGCCCATGACCCAGAACCACTAAGTATGAAATTTTTCGAAATTTAAAATGAATGCCAACAAGAAAAAAGGCAAACAACTCACTGTTTATCATGCAAAACCTGATAGTACATTTTACCTAAATGATCATAACTTGCAAAATATGATGAATTTTAAGATGGTTCAAAAAGCAACCCTGGCTCATTTTTCACAAGGAAACCAACCATATTATGCAATGGTACTGAAAAATGCAATTTTCTATATTTTTAACAAGGTTTGCAAATCTGACTCTCTTTTCCCTTTACCACCAGACAGAACAAACCCAAGTGGAAGCAAAAGCAAAGCAACAGCAGGGGTCCTCATTTTGCCGAGGAGCAAAATGGGGCGTGTTGTGAACATCACAACATAACCCTTTCCCATTGCAAGTATTAACACTAGGTTTAGATATATTTCTCTAAGAATTAGGCTTAGAAAGAGGAACCATCCTTCTTTGGAGGTCTGATCTTAATTTGTAAAGTCCCACACTTTCAAGATCATTCCCATTGTATCATTAGAATGCTTCGACTTCTCGAAGTAGGGTACAATTCTACATGACAACAGTTCCCACAAACACACAATTCCCTGCAAGAAAAGGTGTTACCATCCATAATCATGATAATCAACAATGCATGTAATCATTCACATAAAGAACTAAGGAATGCACGATCGAAGATAAAGTGCACAGAACAATAGTATTGTTATGTTTTGTAAGTGTGATAAGACAACATCAAGATCACATGAAGTGATTCTATTAGCCAAGTGTCAGAGAATATATATCAATGCCATCATCATGTATGGACTAGGTCCATTTTTTGATTACTCACTAAAGGGACACTAGGTCCACATCAGTATAATATGTGTTTCATCATCTGTCTGCTAGGTAGAACCACTAGAGGAAGGGAAACAATAAATCAAGAGAGGAGAAATAGGTACCTTAGGGACAGTCATGTAGGAGGGTGCCCCCAAGTCACCAACTACAACTCTATGTCCATAAGACACACCACATAACAATGAAAATATAGGAGAAGCAATATAGAAGAATGATGATACAAATAGAAGAAGGGTCACAACAAAGGTGGTCTCCCAGTATCCTTGACCTTACAAGAGTATCAAGGGTCATCCTAGGAGGCCTAAACAACACATAACACATCACAGGGGAAACACAACACAGAGGTAAAGGGATAGAAATACTTATCTATAGGGACAACTAGACTAAGGGTTGTCATTGAGAAAATCATCCTCTTCCCAATCTCAGATGCTAGAGGAAAGAGGTGTGTAAGGTGCCATAGCCCAACATTTATTCTTATCTTCCAATTGTTCAATGTTGAAGTTTTCTATGTTTGATTCAATGTTAGGTTGAATTTTTTCTTGTTGAGCAACAAGTCGTTGGGCAAAAGCTTGTCTCCTCCTCCTCCTTTCTTTTGCTTGTCTATTTGTTCTTGTTCTAAAACTTATTTCTTCAAAGGCATTGTCATGTTTTTCCATAGGGTTTTGTACATTAGAGGAGGAAGCACCATGTTTAAATTTCATTGGTCTCGGTGGAATATTTTGTTGTCAATGAAAACCTCTTGATCCTTGTAAGGATGATGGGGGAGGCACCTTAGCATAGATACCATCCCTTCGTGGATGAGGTGAGTTATGAAACTTTTCCTTACCACATCTATCATGCCAATTATCTTATCATAATCATAGTAGGCTTGTGTGATTCTTATGCCATTTTGTCATTTTCCTTTTTCTCTAAGAGGATCTTCAAACACATGTTGTTCTTCCCTCATTTCTTATAAAGGAGGTCTGGCCACTCTAGCTAGTTGTTTTGCTTTGTATCGTCTATAATTTAGGAAGGATTGGTCTCTTCATGGCTTAGGTTCTATTTCAGCTTGTGGCCAAAAGTAATCAAGGGTGAAATTCTTGCTCTTAGCTGGAGGTTGATATGAATTACAATGGATAGTACAGATTTCTCCATGCAAAGGGAATTTTAGACATTTGTGAATAGTTGAAGGAATGTCATTCATAGCCTTAAGCCATGGATGTCCTAGTTTTACATTGAAGAGGTCAGATACGGGGATAAAATCAAATAATTGATGCACGACTTTGTCGTAAATTGAGACTAATAATTTTATCAATCCAAATGCTTTCATCAAAGATCCATTATATGTTTTAATTCTCAAATCTGACAGGTCATAATAGTTTTGTGTCAAATCATGTTTAAGAAGGAAATCTTCCATAACCACATTTGTCATGCAATTAGGGTCTATGAGTGTTCCATCCATAGGTATTTCCATTATTTTCACTATAATATAAAGAGTCCCTTCAGTATCCACCATTTCTTTGTCATGAGGTGTAAATGTTATTTTAAGTTCAGGGGCTCATCTTTTTAAATGAGGCCTGTGAGGAAGCCTAGCATTATTGTTGTTGTATTGAGAAGCCATGTGTATGTGTTCTAATGAGTGCCAAATCATATTGTAAATATTTTCAAAACTTATGCAAGAACAAGTGCAAAAGTATTTATGAAAATGGCCTAAAATGCTTGTTTTTTCAAGTTTTTCCAATGCAAATCACTAGGAGAAAAGGTGTTGTGAAAATTTTCCAGAGGGATAGTGAATAATATGCCTAATAATAGTCTAATTATGTAGCAATATCTTTCACAACATGTTTTTAATGCAACACTAGGGTGTTGACAAGTCACAATCTAGTGAAAACGTGCTAAAATATGCAATTTTTCAACAATTCTTGATGCAAATGAGTAAGATAAAGGGTGTTGTGATGAAAATTATGATGGATAGAAGATTATAATAGTAATATAAGTCACCTAATGCAATAAAATCCATCACAACACACCTATAGTGCCAATTTAAGTCAAATCCTAGTGAAAATATAACTTAAATGTGCAAATTTCCACAATTTTTCAATGCAAGGGCCTAGTAGAAAGGGTGTTGTAAGGAATATGAGGAGGGTCAGAAGATAATAACCCTAATAACATCCAATTAGTGCATAAAAACCCCTTACAACATGCTTGTGATGTAAATCTATAGAGATGATAAGGCCAAATCTAGTGAAAAATGCAAGGTTTTCAAACCCTAGACATGAAATTTTACAAGAAGACCACTATGATGCAACACTACAATTAGAAATAAGTCCCAATGAGTGTTTTAAAAGGGTAGTAAACTCTAAAGCAATATTTTCACTACAAACCCTAGCTAATGTAAAACTAGGTTTTTATGAAAAATGCACAATTTCAAATATTTTTTATGAATTTCAACACAAAAATGCAATGCAAATGAATACTAGATGGTGAATTTCTGTGATTTAAATCAGATCTAATGAAAGTGACAAACATTTAATAAAATTAAATGCCAAGTAATTCAAATTATGCTAAAATGCAAGCCTAAGATGGCAATTTTTTTGAAATTTTTTGAATTTCTTTTTTTTTGTTTGTTTGTAATTTTATAAAAAAAAATATAATTTTACAAATGCAATAAGATGAATGAATGCAAATCTATCAAACAACACTCAACAAGGTGCCAAAAAGTCCAAAAACATGAGTTCACCAAAATGTTTTTTAGGAAAAAGATGGATTTGTTAATTATTGACTTCAAGGGTTTATTTAAAATCCTCCTTTCACACAAACATTTGAAGGGCATATTAACCAAGTTGAACCTCAAATTTGTGCAAGAGGATTCACCTATCAGGTTGGGCTACCACTTGGGAAGATGTAGAATCTTGGATGTGTAAAATAATATATGAATTTAATGCTGAATTTCACTTAAAACCCTAAATATTTGAAACAATAAGCAAATTATTGAATCACGACAAATTGTATCAGACAAAGGTGAAGGACAGAGATATTTAGCTCACTGTTTCTAGAAATTAAGAAAATGGAAAAGTCAGGGACACAGGGACTAGCACCCAAGTTGAAGGTGCACTTTTCATCACAGAATCTGGAACTTCTCTCGACACTGATCTACACTACAACTTCCGCTTCTGCCTCAGAAAAATTGGAGGACACAGAGACTAGTTCCCTAGTCTAGGAATATTCACCAGAGTCCTTTGCTTCTCAGATCTTGAATCTTTAATGTTTGCCACTCCCTTTTTGTAACTCCACTCTACGAAACTCAATAACTGTAACCTGCAATCACAAGGATTGTGGGAGGGGGTTGTGGTGTTTAGAGGTTTGCCTTGGTCAAGCCCCGAAGAGACATTCAAGTCTTCTAAACACCATTGTCAGATGAGAGTGTGTATCTCAGCGGGATAGAGGCAAAATCCCAAATGATAAATGATCGAAAACACAATAGAGATCACCTTAAAGTGTAGATCTCATGGAAGGAAGATGCTCTTCCTGCCATGAGGAGATGGATGTCAAATCTATAAACACAAACACAATAACAATGCTCTGCTCTGCAACACAATGAATGCCTTGAATCACTTTCACATAAGCTTGTAAATTAAAATGTCCATCTAGTTTCCATCTAGTTTACAAATGAAACCTAATCATGCTTATACATGCAACTACAAAGATTCTTGCTAAGAATTTCATAATTCAAACTTGAGATGTCGACATCAGATCTAAATAACGGTCACTAAACCAACCTTTGAAATTAGGGCAGACCAAAAATAGGGCAGGACTAGGGTGCAAGCACCCAAGTCCACCCTACCATTTTTGTTCAAGATTTAACAAAATGTAATTCCCTAGGTTCTATTTGTCATAAGACTTTAGGGTTTTCTCATCGAGAGTCAAAAATAACACATAAGAAACTCTAAATACAATAATAGGACCTGGGAGCTAAACCTTAAGAGGGAAAAGCCCCTAAGGGGACATTTTCTGATGTAACCCCTTGTACACCCCAAATTCAAGGTGGATATCTTTGGGGTCTTTGAGAGAGGGGACGTGGCTTCTCTACATTGTCATGGGTTTCAAAGCACACCGGAGGCCCTTTTTAAGAAGGATTTTGGAAATTTTGTCAAAGATGCCTTCAATGTATGGGAGGGAAGCAATAGGGAGGTTTGGTGAAGGGGCACAGGGAGGAAAATCTTGGGTTTGAAGAGGAAACAAGACTTGGCTTGGTTGAAATCTCTAGAAATGTGCATGTTCTTGTATCCATTTAATTTGAAGACTATGCGAAGGTGCGCAAGCTCTTGGTCTATGGATTTTTTGGTCACAAATACAAAAGGATCTAGTGGATAAATTCTTAAGGATACCTATTTTTAAGCAGGGTGGTGATGAGAAGAAGAGTGGAGGTAGAGGTTGGTGTGGGTGGCTTTTTGAAAAACATGACGAGCCAAGGGACCATCAGGTTTTTTGATGAGAAGGATGTCAAGGAAAGGAAGTTGGTTGTCCATCTCAATTTGTTGTGTGAAGGATATGAACTAGGCTATGTTGTTGAGGTGTGAGTGGAAATCTTCTAATTTTTTAGGGCCACGAGGCCAACACATGTTGGTGTTGTCAATGTAACATTTCCACCACTTAGGTTTGAGGGGAAAGTAGTTGAGGGCAATATCTTCAAAATGCTCCATGTAGAGATTAGCCATGATAGGCAATAGAGGGGAGTCCATAGCTACACCATCTACTTGATCATAGAACATCCCTTGGAAAGAAAAAACTGTGGAGCGCAAGCACAATTCAACCAAGGAGGCAATTTCATCACTAGTCTTGCATTTAATAATCTCTATGGAGTCAGGGATGGGGACTTTGGTGGAAAGAAAAACAATGTCAAAGTTGACCAAGAGGTCATTCTCCTCTAATTTTTTTATCCTTAACAAATTCTACAAAATAGGGTGAGTCCGTTATGAAATAGCTAGATTTGCCCATGAGAGGAGAAATGATGCAGGAGCATCTAGTGGTGTAAGGGCAATCTTGCATCACCCAAAAAGAAGATAATTCAAAATCATTGTAGTTTTTTTCATTTCTTTCCATAAGTAGTGTGTTTGGTTCCATAATATCTAGAATAATGATGTAGGACTTTCAATTTTTCCAAAATTGCTCAAAATAGCAACCTGCCTATTTTGGAAAGTGTACCTGCCATTTTAAGAAAGTTTGCATTTGGACATAGATTGAAGCAAACACTTATAGAAAGTTACATAACAGAAATATAAGACCTTTGGTGAAGGAATTAGGAAAAGATCATTTGTGAGCTGAAAGATATTAAAGTTTTTGTTTTCCAAAAAGCTCCTAAAAATTTTTGAAACGAGATATGAGGCACTAAAACATCCCATAATGTCCTAAAATGTTGACAAAAATCTATTTACAGATTTTTGGCATGATAGTTCACATCACGAGCTTTCAGTTCTTAAAATGGTTCATCAATTAAACACCTGGATCAAAAGTTATGCTTCTCGAAAGTTGACCTACTTTTGGAGGGAGTTGCAAATTTTGAAATTTAGCTAGAGGCCGCCAAAAAGTGCTATTTATGACTGTTTTGGGAAACCTAGGTAGTAGTAGAGTTAAGGGGAAAGTGTGGAGTCAAGAATAGGTAGGAAAATAGAAACCCTAGCTGATTTGGGGTTACATAAGCTAGGAGATTCCAGAGCCTGGTGAGGTGTAGCTGTGGTGTGTTGCAGCCTATGGAGGATTGATTCCTCAGATTCTAATTGAGCTTCTGTAATATAATGAGTTGCCCAGATCAATAAAGAAATATTATATTTTCTATATTCTATTTCTATTATGTGTTTTATTATTTATCCCCTTTATCAAGTGGTATCAGAGCAAGGGTTCCTGAGTGTGTAGACAGATCGCCGACCATGAGGTAGTTTGCACCAGGACCTGAGGTTGTGGGTTTACTGTGGAGACCAAGATGCCTCCATGAAGAAATCATGTTTGGAGGAATGCTTTGACAGAAGAGGGTTTGAGAGTCCTACAAAGGCAAATTGATGCATTGCAAGAGGAGCTACGAAGAGGGTTTGAGCTAAGAATAAGAGAAGAAAGTGAAGATGAAGCTGAAGAAGAGCTATCTGAGGAAGAACAAGAAGCTGCAGGAGATCCTACAAAAGCTAGGTTGTTGAGGGCCATTTCGAAGATTGGAAAGAGGCATAAGATCAAAGTTTCTACATATTCTAGAGATTTGAATCTGGAACAGCTTATTGATTGGATCAATGACATGGAGGAATATTTCGAGTATGAAGATGTAGAAGACCCAGATCAGGTCAAGTTTGTAAAAACAAAATTGAAGGGCCATGCCAATATTTGGTGGAAAGCAGTCCAGTTAGAGAGGAATAGAAGAGGAAAAGGAAAGATCACCAGATGGGATCAGATGGTGGAGAAACTGAAGAAGCAGTTCATTCCTGTGGACTATGAAATGGAGTTGCTAAAGAAGGTGCAAGGACTGAAGCAAGGTAACAAGTGTGTTAAGGAGTATATAGAAGAGTTTTATACAATTACTATCAGGACAGGCAATGCAGATCCCAACAAGGAGAAGGTAGCCCATTACATTAATGGGTTGAGGCTAAGTATTCAAGAGGAGCTGAGCCTGGTCAAAATGACTACCATAGAAGATGCATACCAGTTTTCCCTGAAGGTGGAAGAGAAGCTGAATAAAAGATTTGATAGCAAGCAAAGGGGAAGAGGTCAAGGTGGAAGGACTAGTGGAAGACCCTATGGGGGCTGAAATGAAGATGCAAAGAAAAGTGAAGAACCTGGCACCAGTCAAAATTAGAGAGGAGATAATACCTACTGCCCTTGTGACTAGAACAATGGTGAGCAAAGAGGAAGAGGAAGAGGCAGACCGGGGCAAGGACCTGGAAGAGGAGGTTTCAGAGGAACCTGTTTCCAATGTGGAGAAGAAGGGCATCGAGCATATGAGTGTCCACAACATCAAGGAAGGACAAATAGAAGACTTGAAGGTAATGCACGAGTTGCACATGTAGGTGAACATGCGCAATCTCACCATTCTAAAGATGTTGAAAGGGGAAAAACCTTAGTTATTAAAAGAACTTTGCTAAATGAGGAGAAAGAACCCAATCAGAGGAAGAGTTTATTCCGCACAAGGTGCAAATGTGAAGGTAAGTGTTGTAACATTATTACTGACAGTGGAAGTACTAACAATCTTGTTTCAAAGGAGTTGGTTGACAAGTTGAAGTTGACAAGAAGAAATTATCCATATCCATATCGAATTGCATGGTTCTAGAAGGACCATCAAGCTTTGTTCAAACAGTAGTGTTTAGTGAAGTTCAAGATTGGGGACTACCTTGATGAGGTGCTGTGTGATATCATACCGATGGATGCATGTTATATGCTGTTGGGGAGGTTGTGGCAATATGATAGGAGCGCTATCCATGATGGTTGTGCAAACACATATTCCCTAACAAAGGATGGAGTTTATCACAAGTTGAATCACTTTAAGGAGGTGGAAGAAAAGGTATGTAGTACTGCTAGAATTTACTTGGTAGATGGTTGAAAATTTTTGGAGGGTATGAAGCATGCGCATCATTTATTTGCATTGATTCCTAAGATTAGTCAAGAGAAATGTGAAGATGTACCAGCAGAAGTTTCAGGTATGTTGGAAGAATTTTAGGACATTATCTCTGATAATGTACCAGAGGGTTTACCACCAGTAAGGAAGATAAGTCATCAAATGGATTTGATACCAGGAGCTAGTTTGCCAAATAAGGTAGCCCATAGAATGACTCTAGCCAAGAGTGAAGAGTTGAACAAACAAGTTCAGGAGTTGTTGAGGAAGGGATTAATAAGAGAGAGTCTAAGTCCATGTGCGGTACCTGCAGTACTAGCACCAAAGAAAGATGGAGAGTGGAGAATGTGTACAGACTCTCGAGCCATCAATAAGATCATGATCAAGTACAAATTTTTATTTCCCAGAATGGATGACATAATAGACTATTTAAGTGGAGCCAAGTACTTCACAAAGATTGACCTGAAGAGTGGGTATCACCAAATCCGTATTAGAGAAGGAGACGAGTGGAAGACAGCCTTCAAAACCAAAGAAGGTTTGTATGAGTGGTTAGTCATGCCATTTGGGCTAACCAATGCACTGAGCACATTCATCCGGCTCATGAACGAGGTACTGAAAGAATTTTTGGGAAGTTTTGTTATTGTTTATTTAGATGATATTTTGATTTTTAGTAAGACTTGGGATGAGCATCTGATGCATATCAGAAAAGTTTTAGAGAAGCTAAGGGAACAGAAGTTGCTGATTAATCTGAAGAAATGTAGTTTTGCAAAGAAGGAGTTGGTATACCTGGGATTTGTTGTCTCAGAGAAAGGTCTTAAGATGGACCCAGAAAAAGTAAGGGTTATCATTAAATGGTCTATGCCAAGGAGTGCAATAGAAGTACGATCTTTTCATGGTTTGGCAAGTTTTTATAGAATGTTTATCAGGAATTTCAGTAGCATTTGTGCACCCCTAATTGAGACAATGAGAGGGGATAGAAAAGAGTTTAAATAGACTAAAGGAGCAGACAAGAGCTTTGATACATTAAAGCAAAAAGTCGTAGAACAACCTATTTTAGCACTTCCAGATTTCAATAAGGTATTTCAGGTAGATTGTGATGCTAGTGGTAGTGGTATAGGTGTTGTTTTGAGTCAAGAAGATAAGCCCATTGCCTATTTTAGTGAGAAGATTAATGATGCCAAGAAAAAGTATTATGTTTATGATCAAGAGTTTTATGCAATAGTTCAGGCTTTGAAGAAATGGAGACATTATTTGTTGCCAAAGGAGTTTGTTCTATATACTGATCATCAGGCTTTGTCATATCTTAATGAATCAAAGGCACTTAAAATGGGTTGATTTTTTGTAGAGCTATACTTTTTTTTTGAAGCACAGGAGTGGGAAGTCCAACAGAGTTATAGATGCCTTGAGCAGAAGGCAAAATTTGTTGACAGAAATGAAGATAGAGGTTGTTGGGTTTGATGAGCTCAAAATTTTATATCCTGAGGATCTAGATTTTGTAGAGGCTTGGAAAGCTTGTTTGGAACCTATTACTTTGGATAGAACAAAATAGTTGGATTTCATAATCCAAGATGGCATGTTGTTTAGAGGAAGCCAGTTGTGCATTCCAAGGAGTTCCATGAGAGAGAACTTGATTAAGGAGAAGCACAATGGAGGATTGGCTGGATGGACACCTTGGTCAAGATAAGACCATTGCTATTGTTGGTGAAAATTATTATTGGCCACAGTTGCAGCAGGATGTGAGGAAATTTGGGTAGAGTTGTAGAGTTTTTTAGATGGCAAAAGGAGCAAGTCAGAATATAGGTCTATATCAGCCACTACCTATACCAGAGAAGCCATGGGATGATATTAGTATGGATTTTGTTCTTGGTTTACCAAGAACACAGAGAGGACATGATTCCATTTTTGTGGTGGTGGACAGATTCTTGAAGATGGTACATTTCATTCCTTGTAAGAAGATTAATGATGCCATTCATATTGCTAAATTATTTTTTAGGGAGGTGGTGAGATTACATAGTCTACCAAAGAGCATAGTTTTAGATCGAGATACCAGGTTTGTTGGTTATTTCTAGTGGACATTATGGAAGAAGTTGAAGACAAATTTGAAGTTCAGTTCTTCACACCATCCACAGACTGATGGATAGACCGAAGTGGTGAATAGGAGTTTGGGTAGCCTACTACGATGCTTAGTACGAGATAAGCCCAAGGGATGGAATTTGATTTTACCACAGGAAGAATTTGTTTACAACAATTCTATCAATAGGAGTACTGGTAAATCACCATTCTAGATTGTATATGGGAATAGTCCAAGAAATTCTTCAGAGTTAAGAAATGTCGACAAAGAAGAAAAGACAAGTACCAAGGCTGAAGACTTTGTAGAACACATGAAGAATTTGCATGAAGAGGTGAAAAGGCACATTAATAAGATGAATATTCAGTACAAGGCTAAGGCAGATCAAAAGAGGAGGTATAAGGAGTTCCAGGTAGGAGATGAAGTCATGGTTCACTTGAGAAAAGAAAGGTTCCCAATTGGAACATACAATAAGTTAAAAATGAAGAAATTTGGACCATGCAGAATCCTAAAGAAGCATGATTCAGGAAATGCATATGAGGTAGAGCTGCCAAGTGGGATCAATATTTTTCCTATTTTCAACATTGCTGATTTATCAGAATATCATGAAAGTGGAACAAATGATGGACCAACAGAAGCGCAGTGGAGTATTTCAGCATCTACTTCAATAGAGGAGATAGAAGAGATCTTGGATAGCTGTGTGGGAAGAAGTACTCAGAACAAGCAATATGAAGAATATCTGGTAAAATGGAAAGGAAGGCCTGTTGAAGATTCTTCTTGGTTGTCTAAGGCAGAGGTTGACCGTTTGGGTTTTCCTCACACAAACATCTGAAACGTGACAGGGTCACTTCTCAAATTACCATGGGTGTCTGATGTAGGAGCATCCAGTGGTGTAAGGGCAATCTTGCATCACCCAAAAAGAGGATAATTCAAAATCATTGTAGTTGTTTTCATTTCTTTCCATAATTAGTGTTTTTGGTTCCATAATATCCAGAATAATGATGTAGGACTTTCAGTTTTTCTAAAAATACTAAAAATAGCAACCTGCCTATTTTGGAAAGTGTACCTGCCATTTTAGGAAAGTTTGCATTTGGGCACAGATTGAAGTGAAAACTTATAGAAAGTTACATAACAAAAATATAAGACCTTTGGCGAAGGAATCAGGAAAAGATCATTTGTGAGCTGAAAGATATTAAAGTTTTTATTTTCTAAAAAGCCCCTAAAAATTTTTGAAACAAGATATGAGGCACTAAAACATCCCATAACATCTTCAAAAGTTGACAAAAATCCATTTACAATTTTTTGGCATGATAGTTCGCATCACGAGCTTTTCGGCACTTAAAATAGTTTGTCAGTCGGACACCCAGATAAAATGTTATGCTTCTCGGAAGTTGACCTACTTTTGGAGGGAGTTGCAAATTTCAAAATTTAGCTGGAGGCTACCAAAAGTGCTATTTATGACTATTTTGGGAACCCTAGGCAGTAGTAGAGTTAAGGGGGCATGTGTGGAGTCAAGAATAGGTGGGAAAACATAAACCCTAGCTAATTTGGGGTTACATAAGGCAGGAGATTCCAGAGCCTTGTGAGGTGTAGCTATGGTGTGTTGCAGCCTATGGAGGATTGATTCCTCAGATTGTAATTGAGCTTCTATAATGTAATGAGTTGCCCAGACCAATAAAGAAATATTCTATTTTCTATATTCTATTTCTGTTCTTGTGTGTTTTATTATTTACCCCCTTCATCAAGAAATTACCTTAGCCAAGAAAAGTAGCAAGTTTGTAGGTGGGTGAGCCTATGGTGTCCACTACGGGTCTAAGAGAGATGCCAACCTTGTGAATTTTTGGAACCCCATAAATGTGAGGGGTGACTTCCTTGGACAAGAGAAGGTGTTTCTTAGTGGCCTCATCAAAATAAGAGAGGGAAACAATTGCTTTAATTTTTTTCAAAATTGTAGAGACAGGGTTATGGGGAAGGACTTTGTAGCTACATGTATCAGGAAGAAGAACAAGCATTTTGGCATAATGACTGTGACATTACCTTTATTGGATTTAGCTATGATGAGGTCATTATTATGTGTTAATCTATTGAAAGCAAGGCACTTCACCTTAAGAATGTTATTTTTTGGCGGTTTGGTGTGTTAAAGGCCAACCGTGCAATATTGTCTGACCTCTTCAGCAACATCGACAAGCAATGAATGAACAACATTCTCAATCTCGATAAGGATGTCAACATGAGGGATAAAGAAAGAGGTGGGAGTGAAGCCCATATCTCTTTTAAGAAATTTAAACGCAAGGGGTCTAAGTGGGAATTAGATAGGTTAATGACTAGTTTTCTTTCCCAATCATGAACAACTTGAGGGGGGACATGGTAAGTAGACGTGGGCTGAGAAAAGAATGGGCTGGGAGGACTCAAGGTCAAAAGGCTATTGGACGATGAGATAGGTAAGGAAACATGGATAGCTAGTGAAGAAAAATGTGACGTGACCAAGAGAGAAGACAGGAAGGAGTGTAGGTTATCGGTCAAGGGGGAGGCTTGAGGAGGGATGAGATCTGGCCACAAGATTGCATTGCAATTAACAATTGGAGAAGATAGCATAGAAAGTGGACGTTGAGCAAAGTGTAAGGAGATGGACATACCTGTAGATGTCAGAGACAGAGCTGGAGGCATACCTGGAGCCGTCGAGCTAGGTCATTGCTAGTGCATCATCTGAAGGAGGGTAGTGGATACGGACTATTGGATGGTGTCATCGGACAACAGCATCGAAGATAGGGCTGTAGGTTCGCACGCAGAGGGAGATGAGACATTACATGGGAAAGGTGGAATGAGGTGCATTGGACTGTAGAAAATAGGTTTAGGAACAACGCCACATGGATAGGTTAGTGTGGAAGGGGGCACAGAAAGAAGGTCACATACCATAGCGGGTCTACTAGACAAATGATGGCAGGAAGAAGCTGAGGCTGAGTTTGGCACCTTATTCGCGCCAATGGATAGTGAAGCCCCTTTTGTAGAAACATCATGGGGTTGTTGAAGACAAAGATCAGAAGAAATGGATTGATGGAGATGAGGAAGATCACCAGAGGGGAGGACGACCTGGTTTTAACAATGTGAGATAGGAGGCGAGGAATGATACAACTCTGGATGTGAAGATGAAGGAGGATGTTGATTGCAGAGTAGGGTGGAAAACTTCCTTTGTCTTTTCTCACATTCTATTTTTTAGCCTGGGGCTGTTACTTGGGTGGAGACATCCAGGAGAATCCACAGGTCTAGTTGAACCGAGGAGGCAAGTTTGAGGTGAAGCAAGAGCAGTCTTGAAGACAAAAAAATGATCGACATTCTGGTAGGCTTCATAACTAATCTAAGGAGGGAAAGACATGCCTGAGGGATATGTCTGGTTCTCTAGCTCCACAGATGGTGGCATATTTTGACAAAGGAAGGAATCAACCAAGAGTCTTTGCATCTTTTTAGAAAGGCTAGGTCTGCAGTTCTCTTTGACAGCTTGATCCTAAGCATCTCTAGCTATTCACATTTGTGATATAATTTCCTCCCATGACGAGTATCAATTAAACACATCAGATTTCCACAGTCCATAATAATATCCAATAGAGTTTTTGGATTCAACTATGTGAGATTTTTGTTATCAAGGTTGTGAATCACACTCTATGATTCATCATTAGGATGAGAAGAGCTGTAGGAAATAATGGTGAATTGCAGACCAGATTAGACTAAAAAGGAGAGGGATTGGAGGTTGCATGAAGAATGAGGAGTTATAAGCCTAAAAAAAAAATGCAAAGGAGAAAAATGAAAAGATACTCAAAACACAATAAGGAAAAAAATAGGGATAAAACAAAAATTTAATGATATAAAAATTAAAAAATAAAGAAGGCCTCTACTCATAAAATAAGGGGTGCAAATCTAAGCAAATAAAGAATACGATAAGAAAAGAAAAAACTAATAAAATAGAAGAAAATGACATTTGAAACCAAACTCGCAACCCAACAACCATGAACACCTAAATAAATAAATATAAATAGAATAAAAGACTAAACGAATGTGCGCAAATGAAACTAGACAATAAACATAAAAACAATGAACACAAACACCTAAGAACACATAAACTCACAAACAAACCTCCAAAAGACTAAATGAAAGAAAATAATAACAAGCCAAAACATATAAACACAAAAAAACCAAACAACCCTATATATATATAGAAGCAAGGATGTATTGAAGAATAAATGCGTAAGCAAGTGCAAAGGAAAAAAAAAATGTAAAGCAAGAAAAATACGCGAGTGTATTTGTGTATGCATTAGTATACATATACATATATATGCAACACTTTGACAAAAGAAAAAACACAAACAAAAACAAAAATGAAAACACCAATTAGAAAAAATATATGCCTAAACACAAATACAGGGCCATATACAAATACATATGCATAAACATAAACATAAATAAACACAAAAAATAAATAACCGAGACATGCCGACCAACCCAAAAGCACAAGACAATGATGCTCAAAATATTGAATTAAAATACAATACCAAAAAGGATAACGAGAGTAACAGAAATAAGACACCAAAGAACAAGGAAAGAGAACGAAAAGGATGAAGTAAGAAAGGCTAAGATAATGACAAAAAAGGCCAAGCTTGCTAACTAGAAGGAAACCTAACCAATGAGAACAAGAAACCGAGCAAAAAGGTGAATGACAAGGGGCAAGTGGAGGGCTAGGCAATAAAGCACTGAGAGGCTAAACAGAAAAGGAGAAGGAATACACATATACAAAAAAATGGGGGAAGGGGACAATAAGAGACTACGTGGCTCAAGAACTATGGGAGAGGGTAGGGGACGAGGTGAAGGAGGAAGCACCCCTGAGAGAGACAAGAGGGGAGGGATGAGGGAGAAAGGAGAGATAGGTAGCACTCAAAAGGGGGGAGAACAAAGAGGAGGGAACCCAAGAAAACAAGTAGGGAAGAAAAGAAAAAAGGGGTGGGAGACCATGAAAGGCCTAACTCAAAGGAGGGTCAAAAAGGGTGAGGGGGGCAGTTTCTTAGGTTGGTAAACAAGGGTTTCAAAGAGAGACTTAGACTCCACCCGTCATCCTGATTGAGGTTTGTGTGGTGATTGTTAATTTCAATTGCTTCTTTGAGTTTTCCCTTGAAGTGTCCTCAATGGCCAAGATTTGGGTATCTTCTTAACAAATATGGTGCTTGGTTGGAAAGGGAGTGCTCTGCCAAGGTAGATTTGAGGACGAGATCATGCCTAATGTCAACACAATGCTCTTTAATTTTGGTATTAAAAGATCGACCTGTCTCACCTATATAGGGTGTGCCACAGGAGCAAAAAACCTTGTACAGCTTAGAGTCAAGGCAGACATCTTTGGGGTCTTTGAGAGAGGGGATGTGGCTTCTCAACATTGCCATGGGTTTGAAAGCACACTAGAAGCCCTTTTTAAGAAGAATTTTGGATTTGTTGGAGATGCCTTCAATGTATGGGAGGGAAGAAATATGGACATTTGGTGAAGGGGGTGGGGGAGGACAATCTTGGGTTTGGAGAGGAAACAAGACTTGTCTTGGTTGAAAGCTCTAGAAATATGCTTGTTCTTGTACCCATTTTATCTGAAGACTATGCGAAGGTGGGTAAGCTCTTGGTCTAAGTTTTCCTAGTCACAATTACAAAAGGCTCTAGTGGAGAAATTCTTAAGTATACAAATTTTTTGAGTAGGGTGGTGATGAGAAGAGGAGTGGAGGTAGAGGTCCATCTGGGTGGCTTTTTAGAAAACATGACGAGCCAAGGAACCATTAGGTCTTTTAATGAGAAGGATATCAAGGAAAGGAAGTTGGTTGTCCATCTAAATTTCTTTAGTGAAAGAGATGCACTGGTCTAGGTTGTTAAGGTGAGAGTGGAAATCTTCTCATTTTTCAGGGCCATGAGGCCAACACAGGTTGGTGTCATCAACGTAACGTTTCCACCACTTAGGTTTGAGGGGAAAGGAGTTGAGAGAAATGTCTTCAAAATGCTCCATGTAGAGATTAGCCATGATAGACAATAGAGGGGAGCCCATATCTTCGCCATCTACTTACTCATTGAACACCCCTTGGAAATAAAAAAATCTGGAGCGCAAGCACAATTCAACCAAGGAGGCAATTTCATTGCTAGGCTTGTGTTTAATAATCTATATGGAGTCAAGGATGGGGACTTTGGTGAAAAGAGAGACAACGTCAAAGTTGACCAAGAGGTCATTCTCCTCTATTTTTTTATCCTTGACGAATTCCACAAAATGGGCCGAATCATTTATGAAAGAGCTGGATTTTCCCACAAGAGGAGAAATTAACTTAGCTTGGAAAGCAGCATGTTTGTAGGGGGTAAGCCTATGGTGTCTACTATGAGTTTAAGCGAGATGCAAACCTTGTGAATTTTTGGAACCCCATAAATGCGAGGGTTGACTTCCTTGGAGGGGAGAAGGTGTTTCTTGGTGGTCTCATCAAAAGAAGAGAGGGACACAACTGTTTTAACATATTTTAAAAACTTTGGAGACAAGGTTATGAGGAAGGACTTTGTAGCTGCCTATATTGAAAAGAAGAACAAGCATTTTGGATATATAGTCCTTCTTGTTCATAATGACCATGGCATTACCTTTATCAGATTTAGCAATAATGAGGTCATTATTATGCATTAATCTATTGAATGCAAGGTGCTTCGCCTTAGGAATGTTAGATTTTGGTAGTTTGGAGTGTCAAAGGGCAACCGCACAATCTTGTCTGACTTCTTTAGCAACATCCACAGGCAACGAATGAACAACATTCTCAATCTCGATGAGGAAGTCAACATGAGGGATAGAGAGAGAAGTGGGAGCAAAGCCCAAACCTCTTTTAAGAAAGTTAAACACAAGGGGCTCTAGATGGGAATTAGACAGGTTGATGACTAGTTTTCTTTCCCAATCATGAACAACTTGAGGGGGACATGGTAAGTAGGGGTGAACTGATAAAATACCAGGTTGGGAGGACCTGAGGTCAAAATCCTATTGGAGGACGAGCTTGGTAAGGAATCATTGATAGCCGAGGAAGAAAAATGTGATGTGAACTAGAAAGAAGATAGGAAGGAGGCTAGATGATTGACTAGGGGGGGCTCGAGGAGGTATGGGATCTAGCCACAAGATTGTATTGCAATTAATGATTGGAGAAGATAGAACATAAAGTGGATGTTGAGGAATGTCTAAGGAGATGGGAGATGGATGTACTTGCAAATATCAGAGACATAGCTAGGGGTGTACCTAGAGCTGTCAAGCTAGGTCGTTGTTGGTGCATCGTCTGAAAGAGGGCAATGGATCTGGATTAGGATGGCAGGGACTATTGGATGGTGTCATCAGACAACAACGTCAAAGGTAGGGCTGGAGGTTCACATACAAAGGGAGATGGGAGATTACATGGGAAAGGTAGAATGAGGTGCGTTGGACTATAACAAATAAGTTTATGAACAACGCCACATGGATGGGTCAATGTGGAAGGGGGTGCAGAAAGAAGGTTGCATACTGTAGCAGGTCTACTGGACAAACAATGGAGGGAAGCAACTGACTTTGAGTTTGGAACCTTGTCGATTCCAGTGGATAAAGTCTTGGATGTAGCACAACCTGATAGTGAAGCCCCTTTTGTAGCAACATTGTGGGGTTGTTGAAGATAAAGATCAGAAGGAATGGATCGATGGAGATGGGGAAGATCATGAGAGGGGAGCATGAAAGGAGGCGAGGAATGATACAACTCCAAATGTGAAGATGAAGGAGGATGCTGATTGCAGAGTAGGGCAGAAAACTTCTTCTTTTGTCTTCTCTCACATTCCATTCTCTGGCCTGAGGCTCTTTCTTGGGTGTCCAGACATCTAGGAGAATCCACAGGTCTGGTTAAAGCCAGGTAGCAAGTGTGAGGTGAAGTGGGAGTAGTCTTGAAGACAAAACGTTGATCGACACTATGGAAGACTTGATAATTGATCTAAGGAGGGAAAGACCCACCCGAGAGAAGATGTGTTTGGTTCTCTAGCTCCATAGATGATGGAAAATTTTGATGAAGGAAGGAATCAATTGGGAGTCTCTACATCTTTTTAGAAAGGTGAGGTTTGTAATTCTCTTTGATAGCTTGATCCTAAGCATCTCCAGTTGTTTACATTTGTGATATAATTCCCTCCCATCAAGGGTATTCATTAAAAACATTATATTTCCACAATCCATAATAGTATTCAATAGTTTTTGGATTCAACTATGTGAGATTTTTCTTATAAATGTTTTGAATCACACTCTGTGATTCATCATCAGGATGAGAAGAGCTATAGGAAAGAATGGTGAATTGCAAACCAGGTTAGACTAAAAAAGAGAGGGATTGGAGGTTGCATGGAGAATGAGCAGCTAGAAGACCAAAAATAAAAATGCAAAGGAGAAGAATGAAAAGATACTCAAAACATAATAAGGAGAAAAATAGGGATAAAAGGAAAAGTTGAAAATTGGACAACCCACATCTATTTATATATGAGCGAAGAAAGATAAAAAATAAAGAAGGCCTCTACTTATAAAATAAGGAGTACAAATCTAAGCAAATAAAGAAGAGCATAAGAAAAGAAAAGACTAAGAAAATGAAAGAAAACCACATTTGAAACCAAACTCACAACCCAACAACCATGAACACCTAAATAAACAAAAATAAATAGAATAAAAGACAAAGAAAGAAAGTGCACAAATGAAACCATACAATAAACATAATAAAATGAACACAAACACCCAACAAGGTGTAATGTATATATAGAAGGAAACCCAAGAACACATAAATTTGCAAACAAACATCTCACAAAAACTCTATTGAATATTATTATGGACTGTGGAAATCTGATGTGTTTAATTGATACCCTTCATGAGAGGGAATTATGTCACAAATGTAAACAACTTGAGATACTTAGGATCAAACTTTTAAAGAGAATTGCAGACCTAGCATTTCTGAAAAGATGCAAAGACTCCTAGTTGATTCCTTCCTTTGTCAAAATCTACCATCATCTGTGGAGCCAGAGAACCAAATACATCTTCTCTCGGGTGGGTCTTTCGTTCCTCAGATCAGTTATGAAGTCTACCAGAGTGTCGATCAATTTTTTGACTTCAAGACTACTCATGCTTCACCTCAAACTTGCTGCCTCACTTCAACCAGACCTATGGATTCTCATGGATTTCTCCACCCAAGCAAGAGCCTCAGGCTAAAAAAAGGAATGTGAGAGAAGACAAAAGAAGTTTGCCACCCTACTCCACAATTAGCATCCTCCTTCATCTTCAAAGCCAGAGTTGTATCGTTCCTCGCCTCCTGTCTCACACTGTTCCAACTAGGTCGTGCTCCCCTATGTTGATCTTCCCCATCTCCATCGATTCATTCCTTTTTATCTTTATCTTCAACAACCCCACAATGTTGCTAAAAAAAGGGCTTCACTATCACATTGTTCTACATCTGAGACTCTATCCAATGGCATGGACAAGGTACCAAACTTGGCCTTAGCTGCTTCCTGCCATCGTTTGTCTAGTAGACCTGTTGTAGTCAGCAACCTTCTTTTTGTGCCCCCTTCCACATTGACCCGTCTGTGTGGTGATGTTCCTAAACTTATTTGCTGCATTCCAACACACCTCATTCAATCTTTCGCATGTAATCTCCCATCTCCCTCTACGTGCAAAAATCTAGTCCTGCCTTCGATGTTGCTATCTGACGACACCGTCCAGTAGTCCCCTTCGTCCTACTCTAGATTCAATGCCCTCCTTCAGACGATGCACTAACAACGACCTAGCTTGAAGGCTCTAGGTATGCCCCTAGCTATGTCTTTGACATCTGCAGGTACGTCCATCTCCTCAAACATTTCTCAACATCCAGTTTCTGTGTTGTCTTCTCCAATCATTAATTACAATGCAATCTTATGGCCAGATCCCATCCCTCCTGGAGCCTCCCCCTTGGCCGATCACCTACCCTCCTGCCCATCTTCTCTCTCAGTCACGTCACATTTGTCTTCCCCTTCTATCCATGTTTCCTTACCTAGCTTGTCATCCAATAGGCTTTTGACCTTGTGTCCTCCCAACCCGATCTTTTCTCAGCCCGCGTCTGCTTACTATATCTTGCCTTAAGTTGTTCACGATTGGGAAAGAAAATTTGTCATCAACCTGTGTAATTCCCACTTGGAACCCCTTGCGTTTAACTTTCTTAAAAGAGGTCAGGGCTTCGCTCCCACCTCTCGCTCTATCCCTCATGTTGACTTCCTCATCGAGATTGAGAATGTTGTTCATTCATTGCCTATGGATGTTGCCGAAGAGGTCAGATAAGATTGCGTGGTTTCCCTTTGACACGCCAAACCACCAAGAAATAACTTTCCAAAGGTGAAGCGCCTTGCTTTCAATAGCTTAATGCATAATAATGACCTCATCATTGCTAAAGCTGATAAAGGTAATGTCACAATCATTATGAATAAAGAGGACTATATATCCAAAATGCTTGTTCTTCTTTCTGATACAAGAAGCTACAAAGTCCTTCCCCATAACCCTATCTCCAAAGTTTTGAAAAAAGTTAAAATAGTTGTGTCCCTCTCTTCTTTTGATGAGGCCACCAAGAAAAACCTTCTCCCCTCTTGAAGGAAGTCACCCCTCACATTAATGGGGTTCTAAAAATTCACAAGTTTAGCATCCCTCTTAGACCCATAGTGGACACCATAGGTTGACCCACCTACAAACTTGCTATTTTCTTGGCTTAGGTAATTTCTTCTCTCGTGGGAAAATCTAACTCTTTCATAAAGGACTCAACCCATTTTGTGGAATTTGTCAAGGATAAAAAATTAGAGGAGAATGACATCTTGGTCATCTTTGACGTTGTCTCACTTTTCACCAAAGCCCCCATCCCTGACTCCATGGAGATTATTAAACACAAGACTAGTAATGAAATTGCCTCCTTGGCTGAATTGTGCTTGCACTCCACATTTTTTTTCTTTCCAAGGGATGTTGTATGATTAAGTAGATGGTGTAGCTATGGGATCCCCTTTGTCACCTATCATGGCTAATCTCTACATGGACCATTTTGAAGACATTGCCCTCAACTCCTTTCCCATCAAAACTAAATGGTGGAAACATTACGTTGACGACACCAACATGTGTTGTCCTCATGGCCCTGAAAACTTAGAAGATTTCCACTCATACCTTAACAACCTAGCCCAGTGCATCTCCTTCCCCAAAGGAATTTAGATGGACAACCAACATCCTTTCCTTAACATCCTTCTCATAAAAAAATTGATGGTTCCTTGGCTTGTTGTGTTTTCTGAAAAGCCACCCACACCGACCTCTACCTCCACTCCTCTTCTCATCGCCACCCTTCTCAAAAAATGGGTACCCTTACGACTTTGTCCACTAGAGCCTTTTGTATTTGTGACCAAGAAAACTTAGACCAAGAGCTTGCCCACCTTCGCACAATCTTCAAATTAAATGTGTACAAGAACAAAGACATTTCTAGAGCTTTCAACCAAGCCAAGTCTTATTTCCTCTCCAAACCCAAGATTGTCCTCCCTGCGCCCCCTTCACCAAACCTCCCTATTGCTTCCCTCCCATACATTGAAGGCATCTCCAAGAAAATTTCCAAAAATCCTTCCTAAAAAGGGCCGCCGGTGTGCTTTCAAACCCATGGCAACATTGAGAAGCCACATCCCCTCTCTCAAAGATTGCAAAGATGTCCACCTTGACTCTGGTGTGTACAAGGTTGTCTTCTCCTGTGGCACACCCTATATAGGTGAGACAGGTCGATCTTTTAATACTAGAATCAAAGAGCATTATATTGACATTAGACATGATCAGGTCCTAAAATCTACCTTGGCAAAGCACTCCCTTTCCACCAAGCACCATATCTACTTTGAAGACACCCAAATCTTGGCCGTTGAGGACAACTTCTTCAAGAGAAAACTCAAAGAAGCAATTGAAATTAACAATCACCCCACAAACGTTAATCAGGATGACAGGTGGAGTCTAAGTCTCTCTTGGCAACCCTTACTTACCAACCTAAGAAACCGACCCCCTCACCCTTCTTGACCCTCCTTTGAGTTAGGCCTTTGATTGTCTCCCCCTCCCCTTTTTTCTTTTCTTCCCTGCTTGTTCTCTTGGGTTCCATCCTCTTCATTGTCCCCCCTTTTGAGGGCTACCTATCCCTCCTTTTTCCCTCATCCCTCCCCTCTTGTATCTCTCAGGGGAGCTTCCTCCTTCGCCTCGTCCCCTACCCTCTCCCGTAGTTCTTGAGCCCCCTAATCTCTTGTTGGCCCCTTCCCCCCTTTTTTGTATATGGGTATTCCTTCTCCTTTTCCATTTAGCCTCTTATTGCTTTCTTGCCTAGTCTTCCTATTGTCCCTTGTCATTCACCTTTTTGGTCCGTTTCTTGTTGTCGTTTCTTAAAGGTTTCCTTCTGGGAAGAAAGCTTGGCCTTTTTTGTCATTATCTTAGCCTTTCTTGCTTCATCCTTTTTGTTCTCTTTCCTTGTTCTTTGGTGTCTTATTTCCATTAATCTCCTTATCATTTTTGGTATTGTCTTTTTATTCAATCCTTTGTGCATCATTGTCTTGTGCTTTTGGGTTGGTCAGCATGTCTCGCTTATTTGTTTTTTTATGTTTATGTTTATGCATATTTATTCATATACATATGCATACACAGATACACTCACATATTTTCTTGCTTTACTTTTCCTTATTTTTTCCTTTGCACACACTTACACATTTATTCTTCCTTATATATATATATATATATATATATATATATATATATATATATATATATATATATATATATATATATACTAGTTGTGTAATTTTCAACTTTTCCTTTTATCCTTGTTTTTCTCCTTATTGTGTTTTGAGTATCTTTTCATTTTTCTCCTTTGCATTTTAATTTTTGGGCTTCTAACTCCTTGTTCTCTGTGCAACCTCCAATACCTCTCCTTTTTAGCCTAAACTAGTCTACAATTCACCATTCTTTCCTATATCTCTTCTCATCCTGATGATGAATCACAGACTATGATTCAAAATGTTGATAACAAAAATCTCACACAATTGAATCCAAAAACTCTATTGGATATTATTATGGACTACGGAAATTTGATGTGTTTACAACTGCCACTAGCAAGAAATATTTAGTGGTCTTGGTCTTAATGCATTACAAAATCCTCACAAATTGGGTGTGAGATAGGGAAAACAACTACAAGAATGTAGAAAACAAACTACAACTAACCCTAGCTCTGAATGGAGTGCAAACTATCCTAGAAAATAGTCAAATAAACATGAAACAAACTAAAAATCTAAGCTAGCTATTGACTTATCTCCATTGTCCTCCTTAACCTTGCATTATTGTTCTCAAATTTGCATGTTTTTGTAGAGATCTTGAGAAGATCATGTACGTGATTAGAAAGATTTTGGAGAGTTTATAGCAGATTTGAGAGAAGAAGAACTTAGAGAGGATAAGGGATTAAGAGAGAAGACTCGAAAAATAAACTGGAAAAGTGATTTTATAGAAGAGTAGATTTGAGTGGATGGATAGGATTTGATGTTGACTTTGGATCAAAATGGAGGGTTGAGATGAGTTAGGGTTTTCTCACCACTAAAGGAAAAAATTGAATTTAAAATTGGGAGAAATGTAGAGGTGTAATGTGATTTCTAAATTAAATAAATTAGGTTCATTTATTTAATTTATTTGAGGAAGGGGATAATGTAATGGGATTAATTTGCATAGGTTAGACAAATTTAAATAAATGTTTATTTATTTAAATTAAAGGAGGAAAGGGGATAATGAATAATTAAATAATTAATCAATTAAAATTAATTATTTAATCATAGAAGAAAATTTGGGAAAAATAGTAGAATGTTGAAGAGATGGGTGTTTCGCAATCTGAGGACACTTTTAGGTGTCTACATTTTGCCCCACTTTGAGATGATGTTCGAGGTGATGAGAATTACGTCAAGTAACATCATTTCAAAGAAGCTAAGGAAATAGATAGAGGAAAAGGATGATGATGGAAAGATAGGATGATGATGCCCCCTCGAGAGGATAGGCGGGTTGGACAAACACGAGAAGGCTCTTGAAATAAAATGGATTGGTCGAGGAAGAAAGATAGCAGAATGGATAGAAGAAATGAATGATATGTTAAGCTGCAATGAAGGTGGAGGAATGAGGATGTGAGAGAGTGATGGTAGAATGAAATATTTGGCTAGAAGAATGGAAATGAGATCTTTCTTTGATAGATTTTTGAGCTTCTCACTTGCAATTTTTGCTTATCATCATAGAACTTATTATGTCAAAGGCCAAAAATCACAATTGTGTGACAGAGGCCAAAGTGTAGAAATGTGATCCCTTACAAAATAGGCACATGACAGACAATGAATTTCTAACTCAAACTAGTAACCATGATACCTTTTTAGAACATGTGATGAAATGACTATGAGGTGTAAAAGTCCTTATGCAAGGAAGAAATTATTATTTCCAATGCATAGGATGTCTTTGATTCACACCCAATGGAATCTCGATCACACACAAGGCACCAAATTGCCCTAGTCATTTTGCGAAGACAAACCACAAACAACAATCAATGAAAAAGGTCTCACTCTATCCTCACTTCTCTTCATCACTTAGGGATTTCCTTGAGAAGTATAAGAACGAGAGTGAACAACAATCCAAATGAAAGATAAGATAGACTAGACCAACAGATTCAACATCGATTAGATCATTTGCCAAGTGATATGTGTTTCTTTGACTATGATTAGATGAAGGAGGCCTAGATTCAGGATAGGAAGCATTCTGTATAAGATGTCTCATCTAGTTTCGACAATGCGACCACCTGTATAAGGCAAGTGATAAGATTTGTATATCTTGTATAAGACATGTTGTCTAGTTTTGAGAATGTCACAAGTTGTGAGATGATTGGCTTGTGATGGTTTTTGATGTTTGATTTCAGAAATGACGCATGTCCTATAGGGTGTAGAGTCTTGGTTTCGACGATGCCCCATTCTGTATAGAAATGTGATAGTTGATAAGGGTAGTTGATGGCAATTGATTTGTGATGGCTAATTGAATAGCTTGTCTTAATATTTGGGATTGTTTTCCGTTGGAAAGATTGATTGTTTTAGTCTAATCAAAGTGTCCATCTCTTTAAGGGATGACTTATTATGACAGTTGATTCAACGGGCTCTAAGGGACTGACCTAATGCCTCGGGGGCTCATCAAAGATGGCCTTACCTACTTGAAATCTCACAGGCAACGTAGTTCGACCATGTGGATGACATCGTGATGTTTTAAATAAATGATTTGAATGATACGATGATGTGATTTATTTGATTGAATTAGATTGATTTGGTGATTTGAGGAGATGATCAAATTGATTTGATGAAGTGAGTATGATTGATTGATTTGAATAAGTGATTTGACTTGGATTGAATTGATTGATTTGATGGATTTGAAGAACGATGATGAATTGATTTAATTTTGATGAGGTGATTGATTAGGATGTTTGAATGGATCGATCGAGAGATTTGATCAAGTGATTTAGTTAAGGAGAATGATTTGAAGAATTGATTTGGTCGGAATGATGTGATGAATTGAATTGGTTTGAATGAATGGATTGAATGATTTGGTGGATTGATATGATGATTTAATTGATTTTATTACTTGGATTTTTGTACGATATTTAATTTTTTTAAAATTTTGGGAAATATTTTGATTTTTTTGGATTTTGACATGTTTTAATTTTTTTGGATTTTAACATGTTTTGATTTTTTGGATTTTTGACATGTGATTTTTTTTGTGTTTTTGAAATGTTGTGATTTTTTGGGATTTTTGAATGTTTCAATTTTTTTGGATTTTTCAATGTTTTGAAATGACATTGGATGACAATTTGGGTATCCTTGACCAAGCCTAGGTGGAAGGATGAATGTAGGATGGATAGATAAACGGATAGGCAATAGTGGATGGAAAGGTTGTACGCGTAAGAGAATGGGGATGTGATCTCCAAGGACTATGTCACATAGGAATAACATGCCCCATTCTAATTGTAATGCTTAGGATTTTTCATGACAAGGTTTATGACAAAAGGGATAGTGATAGGATTGATTGGTTGGATAGGGTGAGGTAAATCAAGGGATATCCATAACATGTGTCAACATTTTACCCCCAATCATTATCAAGATCAAAAGATGAAGGGAATATGGATGGATGCAATAGGATAGGTATATGTATGTGTACAATGGAGAGGATACAAAATGGATAGAAAATGATAGGTTGCAAGTGATAGATTGGATGAGACAATGTGCTCCCAAGTGTAAGTGACATAGAAGATCAACCTGCACATGACATCTGTTTGCCAGGTTTTCATTATGGTACTTATCCAAGGTGCCACCAAGGCTGGTTTTCACCATTGGATGAAGGGTTTCTCTTTACTTGTTTTTTGAGTTTTTTTGGACTTTTTTTATTTTTGAATAGGAGAGGAGAATATGGACGAGAGGGACTCAAGTGTCTACTGCCATGAAGGGTGATAGTCCCATTAGATGCATGTCGTCACATGGACCATGTCAAATGCTCAAAGATGTTGGTACTATGGGATGGCATAAGAGTGAGATGGAGTAGGTAGATAGTGACTCATGATGTGGATTATGGTGTGGATTATGTAGGGAATGACAGTGGATTATGATGTGGCTTATGTGGGACTTATGCATGGAAGATGGATGGAAGGCTTATACAAAAGCATGGACCATAGGGACGTGATACGTGAAATAGGTAGGATAATGAATGAAGGATGGGGAGATGGAGGTATGGAAAGGAATCATGACCAACGGCTACAGACACCATGATAAACATTGAAGCTTGTGATTGGAAGGTGGTGTAGGAAGCAATGGAGATGTTTTATTAGGGGATGGATGGTGTAGGAATTTAGGTACCCACATAGACTTAAGATTTCTATGATTTTTTCTTGACTTGTGGGATGGAGGAATTTGAGGCTTTTGAATGGAATGTCATTTTTGAATGGAAGAGGATGGTTGGGATTTTTGAGAGGTGGATGCCTTTCTTGACTTGCTTGATTTTTGCTTAGGGACCGATACCATTGTAGTTTTTGACTTTGCTTTTGGAGGTATGGGCTTGGATAGCTTTTTAAATGGATTTTTCTTTGATTTTTTGTATTTGTACCCTAAGACATTAGGACCTTTAGGATTTTTGGCTTTATGAAAGGAGGCATCCAAATGTTTGTTTTTGAATCCCATATGTTTGGTGGAATGAGTGGGAGCTTTATGTTCACATGATGTGTGCATTTGTTGGTCATGATTAGGAATGTACAAGAATTTATGGATGATAGGAATATTAGGTGTTGGGAGCAATGGTGGTAAAGTGGATGGAGGGATATGCAGAGTTGGAAGTAATGGCAGCAAATTGGATGGTGGATGGTGTACGGTCACATGCTTTTGGTGTTTGTAGGATGATGGAGGTGGAATTGCAATGTATGTTTTAAAAATGTGATGGGATTTGTGATGGAAAGTGGTGGACTTAGGAGGCATGAAAGAAGTACCAACATATTTAGATTATTTACCCTGGGGTGTGTATCCAAGGCCATATGAGAATGGGGGGACTTTGACATGGATTGGCTCCAAAATAACTTGTTCATGAAGGCCCAAGCCTTTACCTTTGTAGTCCATGTTTTGGAGTATGTGGTTGACAATGGGACTAGGTATGTTTTGGACATAAGACTTGAGCTCTTTATTTGATGGAGAAGGTGAAGTAGAAGACAATGGTTTTTGTTGTCCTAAGGAAGAATATTCATGAATGAAGGTTGATAGAGCAAGGGGATATGATGGTGGAATTGAAATAGGATCAATGGTGGATGTGGAAGGATTAGTAGGATCTTGATTATCATTATGTTCATTTAGATCCAAGGTATTTGTTTGATCTTCTATTTTTACTTGGGAGGCAAGTGTCTCATCATGAGAAGTGAATGTTTGCACGTTAGGGCTAGATGGAGGATGGATGGATGGGGTGATAAGCTCTTGACCATGGAATGTATAAAGTTGACTAAGAGGATCATCATAGTCTTCTTCATCATAGAGGGGATCTTGATCATATATGGGAGATTGATCATGGAAAGGATAAAGTGTGTTATGGATGGGTGGAATGGAAGGGGTTTGATCTTGATTGGAATTAGGGACTAATGTTTCTTCATGCTTAGGATTGTACCCTTGACATATCCCTTGACTTTGAGTGGAAATGGAAGGCTCCTCAATAGGGTCGGTATGTTGTGGACCACATAATGGGGTTCAAGGGATGGACATGGTATTTGAGGACTATTTTGTAGGCTCAAGCATATATCTTGGATGACATGGAGATAGGTTGTTCCTTGCTAGTAACCCTTGGATCACATCTTTTTTAGGTGAATGGGTGATGGAAGTTGAAGGCTTAGAGTTAGGTTGAAAAGGACTATTAGTGGATAGGTCCCATGGTGGAAGGACAAGAGGGGTATTGGATGGATTAGAGTTAGGGCTTGGACTTTGGTTGGATGAAGGAATGAAAAGATTGGATGAACTAGTAGATTTGGATGACTCCACATGTTTACTTTTATAATGTTTAAACATAGGGCATGGAGTTAATGGGGGATTAGAGGATGGTAATGGTAGTGAATGGCTTGCATGGACTAGGTTTATGTCTCCCTTGTCAAAGGTGGCCTTAGGATTCAAAGACACTTTATTTTCTTTCAATGGGTGACTTAATCTCACATGTTCTTGTTGGGGTGTGAATGGATATGTTGATGTGGCATTGACTTGACATGTGGATGGACTAGGTTTTGAACTTGTCTCATCCTCGTAATTAAAGAGATAGCCTCATCAAAGTATGAACTTCGGCTTAGGAGGAGGGGCTCCTTAGAGTACAAGCCTAGTTATTTGTTTTGTCTCATCATGAGGATTAAGAGGGCCACCTCTAAGTATGATTTTGGGCTTTGGTTTGGATATAGGATTGCCAAGGATTAGGACCATGTTGACAAGTGCTTAACTAGGATTAGGGTAATGATAATGTGGAATGACTAGAAATGTGACAAAGTATGAGATTGATTGGATGCTTAGATATGTGATTAGGGATTATTAGGTTATGGTTAGGGTTGACTTGGAAATGATTAGGATATTATTAAGGGTGAGATGATTAGGATGAATTTGATTGAATAATGTGATTAGAAAGGGTGATTAGGATGTGAAGGTTGAATGATGAATATATGAATAGGATGTGATTATGATGATGTCGAATGAAAAGAATAATGATTAGGATGAAAATTGATTGGGATATGATTAGAATGATGTTGATTGGATGACAAGGATAATGTGGAATGATAAGGATGAATGTGTTGGTGAGAATGTTTAGAATGTTTAGAATGAGGGATGACTAGGAGGATCTACTCCATTTATCTTCTTTTTAACAACTATGTCTCTACCATATAAGACTTGTTAGATGATGGAAATTGGGACAATATTGGGATGACAATGCAAGGTGATGAGGCCCAGACTATGATAGAGGCTAATGGATATTAGTCTTTGAAAAGTCTAGCTCCAAGTGGGTACTCTCATCTACTAATGACCTTGTCAAAGTATAAATTAGATTTATCAAGACCTTGAGGTGTGTAAGAAATGATTGATTAAAGTGAACCCATGAGTTTCATAATTCACTTGGAAGGATGGACTTAAACCACCCTTGTGGTATTAAGCCCAATTTGTGCTTGATTTGAAAAAGATATCAAGGTCTCTTGGTCCAAATTTGTACTTGTGATACAATCAAGCTTCGATAGTTTCTCCCTATGTTTCAACCTTAGGAAGACTATTTTTGGGAACCTATATAGATGTCAAAGGCTAAATGAAATTGAATATGTAGTGGGTGAATAGAACCGATAGGTATATAATGTTTTGACATGGTTACAATTGGATTTGATAGGGAGAGTAGATGCTTAAAGGTTTCCCTACGGTTGTGGTGTATTGTGATTGGGAGTGATTAGGATGAAATTGATTGTATTAGAATGAATGGTTAGGATATGATTAGGATGTGATCGATTGGATTAGAATGAAGATGATGATGTGTAGTGATGAGATTATAGGACATCGATGGATTAGGAAGAAGGGCATTGGATTAGAATGAGGACGATTATGTGTACAGAGGAAGAAGTTGATTGAATTATGAATGAAGATGTGTAATGATTAGGAATGATGACTTAGTTGGATTAGGAAGAGGTTGATTGAATTAGAATGAAGATGATTATGTGTAGAGATAATATTAGATGACTCTGAATGGATTAGGAAGAGGTTTATTGCATTATGAATGAAGATGATTAGGGTTTTAAGTAGGATGATTAAGATGATGGTGATTAGATGAAAGAGGTGATTAGGGTTTGATAAGGATGACTTGGAGATGATTAGGAGAATGATTAAGATGATGTTGATTGGATGAGAATGACAATGTTTAATGATTAGGATGAGGTGTAATGATTAGGAATGATGAATAGGATATGATTAGGATGAGGTGTAATGATTAGGAATAATGAATAGGATATGATTAGGATGAGGTATATTGATGAAGAATGATGAATAGGATATGATTAGGATGAAGTGGATGATGAGGAATGATAAATAGGATGTGATTAGGATGAGGTGTAATGATGAAGATTTGATAAGAATGTGATTAGGATAGGACAACTAGGATGATCAATATGTGGATGGTTGGATGATAGGATTAGGAGATGATTAGGATAATGTGATTAGAATATGATCAGAATGTTTAGGATGAAATTGATTGGCTTAGGAGGGTGATTAGGATATGAAGGTTGAATGATAAAGATATGATAAGAGTGTTATGATGATATGATGACTTGCAATAGATGTGTTGGAAAGAATTGTTTAGGGTGATGATTAAGTAAGCACACACATTAATCATAGAAGACCCATCGCAATCAGATTGGTTTTTTTTAGTGATTTTTGACAAGTTTGAAAAAACTTATAAACATGCACAATCCTAGCTAGTCAAGGATACTACCTGCTGAGTCCCCACTCAGATTTCTCCAAATACTAAGACAAGGAAGACAATTAGAGAATTTGGTGACACTAGCTCCCCCTTACATGGCATGGGCACACCAACTTCTCCTACCCTTCGATCCTAGGGACTGAGGGAATTCCTATCTCTACAATGAATAGTACATGTGGGGCGGCTTGGGAAGTCTAACCTCCTGCATCAGCAAGTAAAAAGTGTTTTTGGCCACTAGCACAAATGGTTTTTAATCAATATTTTGGGATATACTGGTGTCTATACATGCAACGATTTGCTCATTTAAGAGGCCTCCCAACCCTTAGAGAGGGTTTTCATGCTTCACATGGTTACTGAGGGAGACTTCCGTTGGTATAGAATAGCGGCACTAGGTGATTGATGACTTTCATTACAACCACAATTATTTATATAGCTGACCGAAATGAAAGTATCGCTTGGGTCATTCCCTCTCACAAATCAAAAGGCATGCCCTCTAAAGATTTGAACAAAAGTGATACAAACACATGTTTTTGATCTCCAAGGTCATATGAGGATGTAAGGAGAGAGCATACACATGTGTTTGACCACACTAAACAATGTTCATTAACCTTTAGAAATTTGAAAGTGTTGAGATATGCATTTGATTCCCAAGATCACATAATGTACGAGCAAAGAGCATACACACCTCAAAATACTAACAAAATCACCAAGCAAAGAAGACATTGATTCATTTAAAGCCCAAACCAAATGTGAAAATAACAAGATAATGTTCATTTTATTGCACCAAAATCAAAGTGTTCCTATGACAACCAGGCACATGCACATGAAAGGAGGAAACCCTGTAACAAATCTGTTAGTAGTTTCAAATTGAATTCTTTTCTGAGCGAATGCCATGGGCTGTAAATTAGAAGTCAGTAGCATATAATCCCTTATGAAAGCGTGAAAAATGAACAACATCAAGTAGACACTTCCTTTCGTGGGCCACCAAGTCGGAAAGGTCAAAAAGGGGAATCTAGAAAATAACTGAAAAGTCTAATTAGTCATAATGGAACAAATAGTAGCATCAGATTGTTTAGGAAATTCTAAGTAGTTTAAAAAAAAATATTGCTGAAATTGGACGAAATTTGCTCTAGTTACGCTCATTTAAAGTTTGAAATTAGGGTTGACTTTGACCAAAAATTTACCTAATAAAATGATGTTGTTACCTAAAATCAATCTCACCACTATGAAGCTGGGCAAACTAGTTCTACAACACTGCAATTTTTATGAATTTTGGAAACCATATGCGTAAGTTATGTGAATTTAAAATAAATTGCCTATTAGGGCATGTAGGAGGATGAGGGCAGGCTGACTGTCTAGAATTAACTACAAGCAATTAGCAGTTAGAAGTGATCACATGTGCTCTTAAGGTCCTAGTGGTTTATGTTGGCTATTAGGGTCAAATGTGCCCCTAGTCACCCATGTGACCAGGGACTAGCCCGAAGGAAGAATAAAAAAATGGATAAAAAGGAGGGGGCTAAAAAGAAACCCTACCCCTCAGTCACAATAGTGATCGGAGGCCTGTGGCGCTTGGGCCTTAGAGCCCAGAAGCCCTAGAGGGGGTGTAGATGTAGAGACAATCTACAAGCCAAGCCACTAAGGGTTTGGGGTGACATGATCTAGATGAGGGCAATAGGATTGCCCTAAACTGGTGGCGATGAGCCCAAATGGAAGGTGACATGTTTCTATCAGGCGGTGATAGGTCTCACAGAGTGGGGTTTTGGTGGTTATGACAAATTTTCAAATGCAGGTGGCATCGACTATTGGGTAGCGACATGGTTGTTAGATGGTTGCGACAAGGCTTATGGAAGGGGCAATGGGGCTAAAGAGTGGCAGAAGGGTCTAAAACTAGTGGTGACTAGTTTCACAGGCAGTCGATGGGTGTCTCCATGGTGGCGATGGGATAGCCAAGGGTTTATATGGATAGTGACAGTGTTAGGATAGAGATGGGAGCCTTCAAGAGATGTCGATGGACATGCTAAGGGTCGTAGAATGGGGTATAAACGAAGAAAAGGCCAAAATTTTGGAGGTCAACGAAGGGTTTGGATAGGTGGTCGGTCGAGTAATGGAGATCAATAGAGGGGCCAGTGGAGATAGGGTTTGGATTGAGTAGCGGTGGTATGAAGCGATGCCAAAGGTGTTTACTAGACGGACAACTAGGGTTTCAACGGGAGAGTTTTGTAATGGCGAAGCTAGGGTTTTTCTAGGTAGTCGACAGTTTTGGTAGAGGTCAACTATAGATCAGGTGGTCAGGGATATGGCGATGAGGGTTTCCTTTAAAAACCTACAACAAGAACTTTAAATCCTGTAACAAAAAATTTACACCCTGCAACATGAAATTTAAACCCTGTAACACAATGAATATTAAACCTACAATAACCTTGCACCCAAAGAAAGAAACATAGATTACCAGCAGCAGAAAAATGAACAAAGTCAATTAGAGAGCAAATCATATGTCGGGTCCATAAGGTATGAATCCACACAGATTTGTACTATATGGACCTGCAACTTAAAAAAAATAAAAAATGGACAAAAAAATTTCAGAAGCCAAATATGACAAATTTACTGTCGTTTTTCACCAAAAGGGCCTCCCGGACTCAATAGTGAGGTCCGTTTGAGACCAGGAAGCCACTTGCAAAACTTGTCTATCATGAATTGACAAAAAATGATCTATTCATGTCAGGTTCACCAGAATGAGATAGGGAAAAACTCTACAAGCATGCCAAAAATAAAGTTCAGCTAAGACTAGCTCCCAATGGAGTGCAAACTAGCCTAGAAAATAATCAAATAAACATGAAACAAACTAAGAATCTAAGCTAGCTATTGAATTATCTCCATTGTCCTCCTTAACCTTGCATTATTGTTCTCAGATTTGTAAGATTTTGTAGAGATGTTGAGAAGATCATGTATGTGATTAGCAAGATTTTGGAGAGTTTACAACAGACTTGAGAGATGAAGAACTTAGAGAGCACAAGGGATTAAGAGAGAAGACCCAAAAAATGAATTGGAAAAGTGATTTTATAGAAGAGCATATTTGAGTGGATGGCCAGGATTTGACGTTGAGTTTGGATTAAAATGGAGGGCTAAGATGAGTTAGGGTTTTCTCACCACTAAAGGACAAAATTGAATTCAAAATTAGGAGAAATGGTGAGGTGTAATGTGATTTCTAAATTAAATAAATTAGGTTCATTTATTTAATTTATTTGAGGAAGGGGATAATGTAATGGGATTAATTTACATAGGTGAGACAAATTTAAATAAATGTTTATTTATTTAAATTAAAGGGGGAAAGAGGATAATGAATAATTAAATAATTAATCAATTAAAACTAATTATTTAATCATAGAGGAAAATTAGGGGAAAATAGTATAATGTGGAAGAGATTGGTGTTTCGCAATCTGAGGACACTTTTAGGTGTCTACAGGGTGTATGATAAAAGCACAATACTAGAATTGAGCCAAGTGAAACTAACAACACCATTATGATCTACTCAAAAAATCATGCACTTTCAAAAGATGAATCACCTCGATATGAGGTTGTATGTGAAAGTTATGACGTTCTAAAGTTCCAAAAATGGTAACTAACCAATGTCACCTGTGAGAATTTACAATTTCTAGAAAATCTATGCACCAAAATCAAGAATCGTCTACACCACCATGAAGAGCATGTAATGATAACCAAAAAAAAAAGAGCTTAGGAAATGGGGCCAAAATGACCCAGAATGGGGCCTCATAAGTTTTCCTTCAAAAGTGAAAACTCCAACGGAAGGTGTATATGGTTACAAAATAAACCTCTACCAAATTTGGTAGAACTGCCTCCAAATTTAGGACCTGCTAGAAAAAATAGGCCTCTTCCAGAAAAGTCAAATCTCTAGATAAAATTAGGCTCTACTATTTTAAGAGACTCCACTAGATGTGGTAGACTCTACCAAATTTAAGATTTTTCTGCTAAATTTAGTAGAAGCACGAAAGTCAAAGCAAGTCATAACTACTAGTTTAATGGCATGAGAGGCTGAATGTAATTGTAAATTCACGAATTTTTTTTAGAGAAGATCGAAGGCCTGTAGAAAGGGGGTGAGGGCCATAAGCCTCACCCAAACTGTTCCTTAGGGGTCTGCAGACCTAAGGAAGGTTCACGGCCTTTTAAGAAGGTTGTGGCCTCCTTGAATGGGTTGCACCATTATAAAGGGCCTTCAGGAAGCCCTCCTTTATAGCATTGTAAATGCTTCACATAGCACTTACACAATGCTTAAAATATAAATTTTATATTTTATATTTTTATTTTTTTTGAAATATTTTTCAAAATTTACACCAAAAAACATGCTGAGGCCAAAAATGGCCTTTGGCAAAAAAAAATTTGCCTTTGAGACTTCCGACATCGAAACTAGAAAAAATATATATCAAAATTCACTTGTGAGGCCTCCCAGATGCAATGATAGGGTCCTTTTGTCCTAAAAATGCTTTGAGCTTTAAAACCTCGTTCCACAATTGTGTCAAATGATCTATGATTTCGGTGGAATGAAATCTATTTTTAACTTTCTCAAGCCTCCTAGATATGTTGGATCAACCAAAAATACCGCCAGTATAAACAAAAATTTTGCAACCACCCAGATCTCATAAAACACATGTAGAACGCATAGGTTAAAATGTTTCCATCAAAATTTTCTAATTCTCCAGATCATTCGAAGATACAAGAGAGGAGCATACAGGGTTTTTTACGAAAAACTGTAACAAAGATTTATTAGCCCCCCACCCCCCAATCTCTCAAATATGGAAACTAAAATCTATCCTTGCACATAGAAAAGCTATGATACCATGTTAGACTCTGAAAAGATTGTTAACCCAAAAAACTAGTACAAAAGAATATATATCTAAACTATGAATGCAAATGATACGAAATCAAAATAGTAGCATAGAGTTAGTCTCTGAGAGTAATGCAAATGCTAGAAGAAAAATAGCATTAAGAGGATGCAAAATACAAGCCAGGTACCATGTTTATATAGATCAAGGAGAGGGAGGAGGTGGCAGCACCGACAATGAGGAGCAACCATCTATTAAAATAAAGATAGAAAAGTATCTTCCCAAGATAGCTAATTGTTGCTCACATGTAGGAAGGTGACACCTCATAATCCTCAGCTAATAAAACATGCTTTATTAACCTAAGCAAGATTAATAAAAGTGTAGGAAACACCTAGGAATAAAGGGAAAATAAATAACCCACCTAGGAAATAAAACCTACACTAACAAACCATACCTCAACCTTATGCTATTCCTAGGGTAGATAATCAACCTCAAAAATAGGCCAATCACTCTTTGAAAGATCAAGATCAAAATTTACTTAACAATCATTCCTCAATTTCTATTCCTTCATACAAGGATATTGTAATGATGGATGATTGGAGAATGGTAAGGAAGAGGAAAGAACCCTCAAGTTCTACTAGTTCTCAAAATGATCATAATGTGAATCATAATTGTTACTCCTCTTCATCTCATTCCAACTTAAGATCCCAAGGGTGAACTTCTTTGTCTCCTCCTCCATCTGCAAGACAAAGATCTAGATCTCCTCCTACCACAAAGGATTTGGGTCAGCCAGATCAGTATATTTCTCTTAATAATCATTTTGAAGTGTTGCCACAAGAGGAGGACATTCCTTATTCTTCTTCTTCATGAATTATAAACTTCTATTATGGATTGTTAGAGGGATAACTCTCCCTCAACACAAATATAAGGTTAAAGATACAATTTTGAAGTGGAAACCTAATATTGTGTTTCTCTAAAAAGTTAAGATTATTGGTTGCTTCCTTGAGGCATCTCTATTTAATGTATGGAGAGATGCTACATTTCTACATATGTCATATAGAGATGGTAGAGGGGGGACAGTTATTGGTTTATCTCCTTGGGTTAGTAAATATGTTATTGATAAAGGTGAGGACCCATCACATAGTAGTGTTTGGGCCCTTACTTTTATCAATAAACAATCTATTGGATGTTGTTTTGTGTATGCCTCTAATAATACTAAAGATAGATGTGAATTATGGGATTGGATTGTCCAGAGCTCTTCCTATTGTAGATTAGATTATAGGAGGTAATTTTAACATGGTAGAACAACACCAAGACTGCATCTAGTCAAATCAGTCTAAGTTGAGTAATGAAGAATTTGATAAATGGTTGAATTGTTGCAATACATTGGGTGTCATAGATCTAATTAATAATAAACAATCCAGTCATGCACAAAACTAGTTTACCTGGTCTAATTGTAGATTTGGGGATGATAGAAAACTAAGTAGGCTTGATAGGTTCTATCTATCACCTTATTTACAGTTAATTTAGGATTCATATGGTTGTTATGTCTAAGTTGATTACTCTACAACACCGTCGGATCATTATCCTATTTTTTGATCTTTTTCATTGGCTAAAAAATATAAGATGGACTACCAGTTACCTTATAAACTCAACACTTCTCATTTAAAAAATTCCTCATTCATGGCTTCTCTAGTGGGTATTTGGACTGCTATCCCTAAACCTAAGGATGGAGAATCTTATAAGGAATGGTGGAATAATACTACCCTACAATGTGCTGAATTCTTGGGCTCGTTTGGCAAAAGATTAGCTTGGCAGCAAAAATGGAAAGAAAAATCCCTTCAAGGGAAGCTAGAATCTGCTAGGAAAAAATTTATCTTAAATCCTCATAATAGGGACAGTCAAACTGCTATAGCTACTACAGAAGCTCAACTTCGTAAAATTGATGCTTATAGGGGCCAAGGTGCTAAAATGAGAGCCAGATTACACCGGATTAAAGAAGGAAATAGAAGCTCCAAATACTTCTTCAAATATTTAAATTACAAACATAAAAACAAGTATATTGGAGCTATTAAAGATGAATCTCATGTTGTTCATACCGACCCTAAAGAGACAAAAATTATGTTTTAACATTTTTATGAGAAGCTTTTTAGAGAGGACTCTCATTGGCAGCATATTCAGTCAACATTAGAGAGCATTGTGAAAGATTGCATTCCTAATAAGGTGGATTTTCAATATAGTTAGTTTATATATTGTGAGCTATCCGTTGAAGACTTAGAACATGATTTTCTATGGCCCCTAATAAAAGTCCTAGAATTGATGGTCTTTTAATTGAATTTGATCTATCCATGTGGCAACATATTAAAGAATATTTATACCTTTTATACTTGGAAGCTTTGGAGAGAGGATCCGTAGGGCCCAGTATTAACAAAGGTTTAATTAAACTTAGTTTGAAAGGGAAAAATGAAAACACTATTACAGGATGGAGACCTATTACCTTGCTTCATACATCTTACAAAATCATTGCTAAAGCCCTAGCAACAAGGATTAAACTAGTGGTCAAAGGTATAGTAAGGCCTAAGCAAACATGATTACTTGGTGGATGGATTATTCTTGATAATTTAATTTTGGCCTAGGAAACCAGAAAATGGGCTCAATAATCGAACCAAAATGCATTACTTGTAAAGCTTGATTTTGACAAAGCTTATAATAGAATTCGATGGAGCTTTATTATAAACACGATTCAATGGCTAGGATTTGGTACCAAGATGTGTAAACACATTTAGATGTTATTTAATGAGGCCAATGCATTGATTGTTATTAATAAGTCTTTAACTAATTCCTTCCCCCTTCAACGTTCAATCAGATAGGGTTGTCCATTATCTCATTTTCTATATGTTCTTACAGCCGATGCACTTGGTTACTTATTGCAAAAAGCAAATGAAATAAACTTGATAAAGGACATTTTCATCCCCAATAACATTGTTGTGATAAACTCACATTTTGCTAATGATAGAATGTTTTTTATTCATAATTCTTAAAGGAGATTAATAATGTTTTGGACATCTTAAACTTATACTATTTAGTTTCTAGTTCTCAATTGGCACATAAAAAAAAATGAATTTTTCACGATTCAATCTGATCCAATTCCACTGTGGATTTGTAAAGAATGGAAACAAATAAAACATAGACAGATTACACAGTACATTGGTATTCCATTTGGGCTTGGTGTTTCTCTCTCTAAGATGTGGAACTGGTTTATTAACACACTAAAAAATAATCTTTTTTCTTGGGGAAACATGTTTTTATCGCTAGCGAGCAAGATTCAGGTTGTGAATCATATATTTCTCGCTTCCCATGTTTATTACTCCTCATGCTGGATGCCTTCCAATAAAGGATATATGACGATCTTAAAAAAAATATTCGTCAATTTTTGTGATCTAACTGGGAAGGTAAAGCTGGTTATAAATACTCTTCTTGGACACATTGTATAAAAAAAAATCTAAAGGTGGTTTGGATATTTTGGATCCGAAGAAACAAAGTATGTGCTTGTCTGCTAAATGGATAATCATAGTTGTTGTAGGGGAAGAACTATGGAAAATATTGTTGCATCATCATATCAACCTTGTGGTCAAAGCAAAATGGTAATCAAGCAGATGGTTAGATAAATTTCTTATGGACCTGTTCTTTCAATTTAAGGCCTCATTCCAGTTGCAATCTATTTGGAAGGCTTGGCAACAAGTTTGTCAATTCTTAAGCTAGAAAGGCTCCTCCTTGCAGCATGGTTTCAGTTTTAGTACATCTTCTAGCTAGTGGAGCAAACTTGTCCAATACCATGGACAACCTTTTGTTGTTAGTTTCCCCAACCAAGTTCATTCTTTATTTAAAAAGGGAATTCATCAGTTTGGTGATATTTGGGACTTCTCTACCCTTGAATGGTCTACATGGCAGACTACTAAAGACATGTTCCATCTAAATAACAAGTTAAAACACTTTTTAATTTTTGTGAAATCACTGGTGCCTGTGAACTTAATGATGAAGTTATGTACTCCTATCCATTGTAACTTCTTCAAAGATTGGCTGGTGCTGGAAAAATATCACTTCTTTTGCTTTCCTTTGAAAAAAAATATTTAAGTCTTCTTCCGAGATTGCCATTGAATCCAAGGCTTAATATAAAATGAAAATGCAATTTTCAAGAAAGAACTTGGAGAAAATTGAGTGCTCAAATCTAGAGGTCAAAAGTTGATGCAAATGCTCAAATTCTAGCGTGGAAAATCTTACATAACAAGTAACTTGTTGGGGATCTAGGTTGAGATGTATGATTATTCAGCCAATAAAATGTCCATTCTATAAGCAAAATGAAGACTTGAAACATATTTTCTGAGAATGTTCATGGATAAAGAAAAATGGAATGCTATTTTCTGGAACTTACCTACTATTTTTTATCATTATTTGAATTGGAAGGAAGCTTTATTTGGTGTGGTCTTTCAAAAAAATGTTATAGCCAATTCTATGAGACAGGCTATTTTACTACAAATTTTGTAAAGTAGATGCTTAAAAGTGTTTTCAAATCATAATACTCATCAAGAATCAGAAATGCTAAAGTTTTATGCTGATATCTTGTTTCAAATTGTTTCTCTTTATTTTTAGCTAAGGGGGGCTCTAAGAAACATTCTCAGATCGGTAACCATCTGGATATGATTAAACTTCAATGCCTTCAACTCTACGAAGGTGATATCCTATGTTTGAGACAACTTCAATCTCTTTTTAGTTTCAAAGTTTAATTTGGTTATCTAGGCTTCATCTTGGGACACTCAGACTATGGATTATCTTGCTAATGCAAAGAATATTTTGGCTGAATATCTACAATCTTAACAGCCACCAGGTTTGTAGGGATTGACTGGATAGGTTTCAATTATATCCATGGATCTTTGTACATTCTCTGTTCTTTCAGTCTTTATGTTGCGGCTTCTATTCTTGGTGATATAATGATATATTCATATATGACTTTTAGTTGATTGTCTATATATAGCTCTGTGTGAACTTTTGAGTGAGTTGCCAGCATTGGTCTTTGTAGTAGCTGTTATTTTCTATTATGATAGGATCTTCTGATTTTTCTAACTTCTCAGTGTGTTCATGGGATGTATATACAGTGTGTTAACAGTTCACAAATATTTAGATTGCAAAAATAGAGCTTCTCCTATGGCAGAGGTTTATGCTGTACTTGGCATAGTTTTTTAGTATTCCTCAGCAAGTTACTAAGTTTTTGTTTAGCTGCCAGGATTCTGCAGTTCCTGTGACTTTTTGGTATTTAATCTGTATCATTGTCACTGTGGTTTTGTTGATGCTATTGTAGCGTCGGGAGATTTACTCAGGGCGACTCAATGAAAAGTCATATATGAAGCGACACCAAAATATATGAAGAGACACCAAAACATATGAAGAGATGCCAATGCATATGAAGAGTCACCTTGATTTGTATATATACATCAATTCAATCACTTCATTTATCTCTCCAGCAGTAGATCTTCATTTCCATTAGCAGTAGATTGATCTTTAAGGAGAAACATATTCATTTGTATCTTTGCATCTGGAAGAGGTGATATTATTCATTGTATCAAATTCGGCCTTGTGTTAGGCCTGAGTTGTAAGCAGATTTCTGCTCTTATTTCTTCAATATATAAGAGATATATTTGTTGGGGTTTTCTCCCTCGAGTAGGAGGGTTTTCCTAGGGTACCTGCTGTGTTTATTGTCTTATGTGTTGCATTTTCTGATTGCTTACATTTTTGATCCTAAAAAACTAACATGGTATCAAAGCAGGTCTAAGAAAAGATTTGATCAGATTTGTTTAAGTAGTCAAGTCAACTTTTCATCTAGGGCAGATCTTGAAGGCAAAGAATTGCAGGTGCAAGTTGCTTACCAGGGCATCTCAGGTGCTTATAGTGAAGCCACAACAAGTAAAGCATACCCTAATTGTAATGCCATTCCCTATGACTAATTCGAGGTTGCCTTCTAGGCCATGAAGCTCTGGCTCGCAGATCGGGCTATTTTGCCTGTGGAAAACTCCTTGGGCGGAAACATACATAGAAATTATGATTTGCTTCTGCACCACCGGCTTCACATAGTGGGGAAGTTCAGCTGCCCGTTCATCACTGTCTTCTGGCATTCCTAGAAGCAAGGTTCAGGCTTACAGAAGAAAAGGTGGTCAAATATTGCAGCTGTAGTGCCATTTCTCTGGTGCTTTACATAGGTTTGGCAATTCTAAATTGTAAGTTCACTCATGATTGTCTAAGTCTTATGAATCCTAGAAAGCTTTCAGGAAGTGAAACAAGTGAAATGCTTGATGAAAATGACGGTGAGCTATTCAAATTTTAGGTCATAGCTCGTGGTTGTCAGTAAGAATTTTTGGTTAAATAGCTCAGCCTTCACTCCAGCGGTGTTAATGATTGTGACGACATGTGTTGCAGTGGTGGTGGCCAATCTAATATCTCAGCAATCTTTTTTTTGTAGTGCAGTAATAATTTTGTGATATTGTCATTGTGCCTTCAGTGAATTTTCATCCTCATGGGATGGATTATCCTCATCTGAAGATGATTAATATTGCTCTTGCTTTGTTTATCAAATAGACATGATGTTTGTTTTAATTATGTTGGTTATACTTGGGTATATGAACTGTTTGGAAGAATATCTCAAAGAGATATAATCTCACGAAATGCACTGAGTCCATAATATGCACAAAATGAATTTGTTGAATTACCTTGAAAAATTTTAGGAAAATCTTGAGTGACGGAGGCAAATGTCTTACCACATGCATATTAATCTTGAATTACTTGAAGTTGTTCATCTAATTTGTGCTATGCTTTTAGAGGTGCCAAATATGGCAGCAAATGCACAATAAATGGTTGCAGCAAGACGTGTGGAGTCAAAGATCATTTCCACAATTTGGATTCAAATGCAGAGCATTTGTGTGGGGATGAGCATCCTTGTCCTGATGAATGCAAAATGCTGGGAAAGTGTGAAATTTTTACAGAGCTTTTCAGACAAACCTGAGTTTTCCAAGGTCAAAGGAGATCATTCAAGCATGAGCTTGTGTTGAAGCAAAATGGTTTGTGCAAAGATTGTTGCATTCCTATTCCTCCTTATGAAATAAATCATCAACATCCACCTGTTCACACAAGAAATTTAGATTCTGTGCACTATTGCGACACCAGATGCCAATCTTGTGATTACTTCTACCAGCTCCCAATGGATTGTAGTTTGCAATGGAGTTCTACTTTTTGAGGTAGTACGGACTGACTTCATGGTGAGTATTCCCATGATTTTTTATTGGTTAGTCATCGAGTTGGGATCTATTGTCATTTATTGATGATGGATCACAGTAGTAGTATTTTTGCCCAAGAAGTATGGAAAAGAAATGGGTGAGCATTACAAAATATTTTGGAATTGAAGATTTCTGGAAAATACATTTGCATAAGCTTTTAATAGGCTTAGGGAGAGAAGAATTTTTGAATTTATATGGAGGCCAAGGCTATTGAGTTTTGTTTCTACAGCAGATGAAGATGAAGTGAAAAGAACGTCACAATAAAGAGATAAGTATTTTATGTGTGTACCTTTGAATAATGATGTAGCTAATTCATGCACTAGCATTGGGAATAGTGTATCATGTATGCTTCTAGCATTGGTCTGGATATTTCTCTTTGGGGTAGTTTGATTCTATGAACTATTAGTAATCTCTCTAAAATGCTTCCAGGATGGACCGAGGAGTAAAAAGGATGATGAGAGACTATATAAGGAATTCAAAGGGAGGAAGAGCTTGAGGCATCCTATGAGGAAGGCATACTGGCTGGAGAAATGAACAATCATGGAGTCATAGCTTGCAGCCATGGGATTGAGTTGGTGGCACATAACTTCACTGAAGACATCTCTCGAGGGCACAAAGTTGGGTTAGACTTGGATGAGGAATTTGCATTGACAAAGAAAATTGAGAAAGATGAAGACACTAAACAATGGAGATCCCTTTCAGATTGTCATTGCCATCAACTACTTTGAAGAGGAGGAAATGACATTCAGAGGGAGTTAAATTCTGAGAATTCAAGGCATGAGTTGAGAGCACATCCGGGAAAAGGACTAAGGTTCTGAGATTAGTCAATGGAGGGGAGTTCACTTCCAGAGGATTTCCTTGTAATCTCTGAGGCAGGGATCAAGAGGGAGTTCTATGACTCACTGAGAAGAAGTGAACGTGTCAGCTAAGTGGGTTGCAGTGCTTGGAAGACCTCTTCAGCTATTGAGAACATAATTGAACAAGACTGTCAATCTAAATTTGACATTGGTAACTTTGCAAACCTATTCAGAATAGGGTGATCTAGGATGAGATTGAGGTGGACAGTCTTGAACTCTCTCAAGTCAGTAGTACTAGAGGCGTGCATTGAAAACTGTTCCTCTAAGACAAGCATTGCAGACAATCTTGGACAAGGAGGTCAGAAGGTTGATGCAAGTACTTGGAGCTTTAGAGGGAGTCACATCATCATGAAGATCTGTTGCAATGTATATTTCTCTGTGATGGAGAAGTATGAGGTGTGAGCCCTTGTCCATCTCTGAGACGGAGATGTGATTCTTTCCACCCTCTGGGAGTAGCCATGGTGGATGTCATGTTGAGTGACTCCATGACGATGTATTTTTCCATTAATGGGAATAGCCATTGTGGACATCACATTGAGAGACTCCATGATGATTCTCTTGTACTTGTGTTTATCCACCCTCTGGGAGTAGCCATGGTGGACGTCATGTTGAGAGACTCCATGACGACATCACATTGAGTGACTCCGTGAAGGGCACTTGTACACATGTTTCTTTCCACCCTCTGGGAGTAGCCATGGTGGATGTCATGTTGAGAGACTCCATGATGACATCACGTTGAGTGACTTCGTGATGGGCACTTGTACACATGTTTCTTTCCACCCTCTAGGAGTAGCCATGATGGACGTCATGTTGAGAGACTCCATGACGACATCACGTTGAGTGACTCCGTGATGGGCACTTGTGTACTAGTTTTCTTCCACTCATGGGAGTAGCCATGGTGGACATCATGTTGAGTGACTCCATGATGATATCACGTTGAGAGACTCCATGATAAATTCTTCTCACTAATGGGTGTAGCCATTGTGGGTGTCATGTTGAGAGACAACATGACATATCTAGAAAGACATCTCCCTAGCTAAGAGGGAGTGTTGATGTTATTGTAGCGTCGAGAGATTTACTCAAATCGACTCAATGAAAAGTCATATATGAAGAGACACCAAAATATATGAAGAGACACAAAAGCATATGAAGAGACGCCAACACATATGAAGAGTCACCTTGATTTGTATATATACATCAATACAATTACTTCATTTATCTCTCCAGCAACAGATCTTCATTTCCATTAGCAGCAGATTGCTCTTCAAAGAGAAACATATTCATTTGTATCTTTGCATCTGGAAGAGGTGCTATTATTCATTGTATCAAATTCGGCCTTGTGTTAGGCCTGAGATGTAAGCAGATTTCAGCTCTTATTTCTTCAATATATAAGAGATATATTTGTTGGGTTTTTCTCCCTCAAGTAGGAGGGTTTTCCCAGGGTACCTACTGTGTTTATTGTCTTATGTGTTGCATTTTCTGATTGCTTACATTTTTTATCCTAAAAAACTAACAGTTTTTATTTCAGATATGACAGTGTTCTTTGGGTATTTGCGATCTGTTCTTTTGGTAGCTATTTTCTGCATTATTTCAATAAAAAATAAATAATGGAAAGCTTAAAATATAACTCAATCAATGATATCAAATTAAGCAATACTTAATAATAATATAAAAACTTATAGAAATCACAATTTCTATTCCTTCTTTCAATTTTTAACGGATGCGAATCTCCTTTCATATCTTTTATGTGGAGAGCATGATAAAAATTTAAAAATCGACCCTTTTTAAACGAGGGATTCTGATTTCCAGCCATCCCACATGGGAAAGGAGGTAGGAGTAGGTGTTTTACATACAGCTTCCTTCGCCAGCAAAGTGAAGCACTAGTCTGCCTTTCCATGTCTACGCTTCTTTACCATAGTCTGCAATGGCTGGCTCACAAACATTGACCAATAATGACGGTGAAGCTGGGTTCTATTGCCGTCATGGTTGCGTCTTCCTCTCAGGTGGCGAAGAAGTTTCTGAAAACCCACGACTTGATTTTGGCCAGCAGGAAAATACTTGGCCTACAATCGCAAGGACATCATTTTTGCTCCCTACGGGGCTTATTGGTGAAACACGAGAAAAATATGCATTTGAGGAATTGATTTTGGAGGGTAATGCACTGAGTGGCTCAACTTGCAGGGGCTCAGTAAGAAGAATGTTCACCAGCAGTTGGACGCCATTTTTGAAAAAATAATAGATCAACATGTGGAGAGTAAGCAGAGGCGTAGCGTGGAGGAGGAGGGGCATAAATTCTTGGTTGACGTGTTTGTGGACACGGAAATTACACAAGAAGATAAAGAAGGCTATCACTAGTAAAAGCACCAAAGGTTGTATGTTTTGGCCATTTTGATATGTATAGTGTAACTATTGTTTGTAAGGTATCATCATGATTTGATTAGTTGATCATTTTAATTCTAAAATATAATTTTAAAATGGATGGAAGAAAATACTTGCAATTCAACTTTCTTAATAAAATAATACCTTTTGAAGTATGCCTTAGAAACATGTGTGTGATAAATGTTGTAAATCTTTTTACATGAACTCTACAATGTAGATTTATGATACCATTCTTACACCCTACAAAATTTGAGATATCCTAATTCTAACCCAGCCATAATTCTAAAATTAATTCTTACCCTAAACCTAATTCTAACTCTAATCCTAACCCTAATTGTAATTATTTTAACCCTAGAGCTAACCATAATTCTAATCATAATCGTAACTATAAATCTAACCCTTACCCTAACAATAATCTTAATGAATGTGTGAATGAATGTTGGTATTCACTCTATGCACATGCGCGCGCGCGCGCGCGCGCGTGTGTGTGTGTGTGTGAAAAGTTAAGTTTTACACACTTTGTCTAAATGGATGCGTGTGTGTATGTGTGAAATGTTAATTTTGGCATTCACTTTGTTTGAAGTGCATGTGTGTGTGTTTCTATGTACATGCACATGTGTGTGTTGAAATTGCAATACCAAGCAAGATATTGGGAACAATTTACATTTCGCTAGGTATACAATTCATGCTAAGCAAAAATACATTTAGCGAGCCTTGGATCTAAACATAAACATGGAAGAAACAAATGGAAATTTTAAAATACTGCCCTGAATATTGCATACAAACCAGTAACAACTAAATTCTTTCCAATCTACTTAACTATTGGGATTTCAAATAATGCATTCATATCCTTCAAGTCCATGTTTACAATTATAAATGAAGTTGAAATTAATAAACCTAGCTTAAGACAAAAATTTACACATTTTCTTTATCCCATGATTGAGTTTAGGTTCACAAAGTTATAACTAGGAGTCTATACATGTGTATTGGTTAGGAAGAAAGCCACATAGTCTGTGTGTTTACTAAGCAGTGAAGGTGTAGAAAAGAAACATAAGATAATAATGAGTAGGTGGATACGAGATGCGCAAGCCATAGGCTTTAAAACAAGAGTTTGATAGGTAGAAGAAGAGAATGACATGCTTAGGACAAATGCAACAACTCCTCATTTGTGAAGACCATTGACCATCAAATTAATAGTGAGTGATAAAGAAATATTAGATCGTAGAGAGCATGCTACTAATAGCGGATCCAATCCTATACAATAATCAGTATAGATCTAAAAGTTTAGATGCATGGCACCCAACAAACCTATGCACTTCAAATGATTTGGCCACTACCCACTTTATGCACCACTAATCATTGTTTGCCCTGTGTTTCAACGGATGATACTATTAGAAAGTATGTATTATACCATTATACTAATTCCAACACTATTTATGTTGCAAAAGACCCTAAACTACATAAAATAAATATGCTAAAGCACTATTCATGCTAACACTGAACCAATGCAGATCTCATAATATTAGCCATCAAACCCTAGATATACTAGGTTTCAAACATTTTGAGTGAAGATTGAACCAATGGATATCTTGTAACAGGTCGTCCCATTACGAGAAGCAACACAGTTGATACAGAGGAAACATTAAAGAATGTAAGCATCCCAATGGATAATGTTATCTTCTCTCGCTTCTAGCACAAAAAGGGTAATAATGGTAGTTGGACACCATGCATATTCAAATCTTGTACATTAGCAACATGAGTTATAGATAAAATCCCACATCTAAGTCTTGATTCACTTTAATCAGAGAGATTCCTCTATGTCATAGCATCTAGGTAATGGAAGAGATGCCTCATGGTAGTGGCATCTAAACTACAAATTAAAACTCATGATCATAACATTGGTGACACCAAAGGGACACCTAATGGTCATGACATCTAAGACATAACATACTTACCTCTAAGTGAGGCATCAACACCATAAAATAGATATCCCTCACCCATTGATATCTAAGTGCATAAGAGATCTCTCCTGGTATAATATATAAGTTGCAGAGGAGATCACACTTCTTGATCATGGAATATAATCCAAAGAAGAGATGCCTCTCAAACCTACCACCCAAGCCACACTATATACCACACAATCTAAGCATCTCAGAAATAGAAATAATACCTCTTGGTCTTAGAACCATCTTAGCCACATAAGTATTATGTAAAGATGAAAACACCACTTTAGAAACAAATGAACTCTAGACCATAGAAAATGTTATGGAAATAAGGATATAGAGAAATGTTTCTAAGATTACTAGTTACTATTTTTTTGTGAATCATACTAGGGACTCCAATAGAAAAAGAAAATAAAGCTATGGTAAGAAGCCCCTCAAAAATATTCCACAAGATTCTCCTTTACCATCAATCCAAAGATAGTGATAAGTCTATAAAAAAAATTCTCAGTTTTGCACACAAAAAAATTCTAAAAAGACTTGTTCTTCATTACCTAGCTATATTCATTTAAAAAGCCATGAAATGGCTGTTACAAAATGATCTTTACCACTTCTTTACTGACTAATTTGGTCAGAAATAATAGGAAATGAAATGCTTGTATGTGTTAGGCAAGTTTTTTAATTTTCATTTAGTTTTTTTAATTGATTTAAGTTGATCAATCTAAATTAATTTTTTTAATTTTGGAAAACAAAAAAATTGAATGACAACCAATTTTTTTTAAAAAAATTGGATGATGAAAAAAATAATTTTTTTTGGGACTACCAAATTTTTGGCAGTTACAAGATGTGTGCACACATAGAATGGCCTATCAACCAAATAAAACCAAAGTAAATCAAACTAATTGATTTATTTTAATAGAACTAAATACTAAATAGTCTGTGGGAAAGAAACATATAGGAGGAATTTAGTGATTAAGGATGAGTAGAGCAAGGGGAAAGGGAAGACAGTGGCTAGTAGGTGAAGGAAGAAGAGGGTATACAATGAGGAAGTTATTGGGGATTTCATTGGGTATATTGATAGAGAGATTGAGAGTGCAAACTTGAGGAACTAGATGAAGAAAATTTGGGTGATGTCTAATGAATTAGATGGGAAACCGAAGGTGGCATTATGTGTATCCATGGAAAACTATATGTTGGACCCTAAGTATACTTGGGGAGGTTGGATTCTTTTGATGCAGCTTAGTCACTTTCATGTGCATCTATCATGGTGGTGGTCGTGTACTGTTATTTGCTCCACAACAATGTTGGGGATGTGTAGTAGGTAGATGCATACCATGAATGCCTCATGGCCCATCTACATGCAGTGAAGAAATGGCAAGTATGCCTTCAGTTTGCGGTGGAGATTTCTAAAAAGCTAAAGGTTGAGTTACATGTGGAGGCCACTCTAATTTTCTTAGATTTCTGTAGCTTGGAAGGCATTGGAAGAGTGGAGGAGGAACTAATGGTGGGAAAGGATTCGGTATCTAGTGTTTGTAATGAAAAAGGCAGGGTGGCTTGGGGCTTGAGTAATTTGTCCCACCCCCTTTTTTAGATTAGATAGTTTATATTATAGCGGGTGGGAAGTCTCGGTGGTAGTCTCCTTTTTTATTCCCTTGGCTGGCAATAGTTAGTTTCAGGGAGCGATGGGTGGTTGATATATGTTTGCAGTATCTACAGTTGTGTTTGGACTTTGGTCTTGGCCCAAATTTGAAGGTTCCTCATCCTAAAAACTAGGTAATATAAGCAACGAAAAATAATTAAATTTAAATAAAAAGTAAGCTAAAATTTAAATAAAACCAAACTAAATTAAACAAATAAACTTACTTTAATTGAACTAAATGCTAAATTAGACTAAATTAAAATACTATTATTCAACAAAAAAGAAAATAGGAGGGACAAAAATCATAGATGTAGTTGTAAACAAAGTTGAAATTGCAATACCAAGCAAGTGATTGGGAACAATTTATACTTTGCCAACTATACAATTCATGTTAAGAAAAAAATGCATTTAGAAAGCCTTGGATCTAAATATAAACATGGAAGAAGAAAATGGAAATTTCAAAATATTGCACTAAATATTGCATACAAACCAGTAACAACTAGATTATTTCAAACCTATTTGACTATTAGGATTTCAAATAACACATTCATATCCTTCAAGACCATGTTTGCAATTTTAAATGAAGTTGAAATTAATAAACCTAGATTAAGACCAAAATTTACATATTTTCTTTATCCCATGATTGAGTTTAAGTTCACAAAGTCATAAAATAATAACTAGGTGTCTAAATGCATGTGTATTTATTAGGAAGAAAACCACATAGTCTATGTGTTTACCAAGCACTGAAGGTGTACAAAAGAAACCTAAGACAAGAATGAGTAGGTGGATACTAATATGGACAAGCCATATGCTTTAAAAAAAGAGTGTGAGAGGCAGAAGAAGAGAATCACATGCTTGGGACAAATGTAACAACCCTTCATTTTTGAAGACCATCAGCCATCAATTTAATAGTGAGTGATAAAGAAAGATTAGATTGTAGTGATGATTATACTAATAGTAGATCCAATCTAGTGCAATAATTAGTATAGATATAAAAGAAGATGCATGGCACCCAACAAACCTATGTACTTCAAATGATTCAACCGCTAGCCACTTTATGCACCACTAATCCTCATATGCACTGTGTTTCAATGGATGATACTATTGAAAACAATGTATTCAACCATTTCACTAATTCCAACACTGTTTATCTTGCAAAAGACCTTGTACTACACAAAAGCACTATTTTTTGTAATATTGAACCAATATAGACCTCATAATATTAACCATCAAACCCTAGATATACCAGGTTTCAAACATTTCATGTGAATATTGAACTGATGGTTATCTTGTAATAAGTTGAGTCCCATTACGAGACAAAATGTGCTTGCTACAAAGGAAACGCTAAATAATGCAAGTATCCCAATGGAGAATGTTGTCTCCTCTTGCTTCTAACACAAAAAGGTAATAATTATAGTTGGAAGCCATGTAGATTCAAACCTTGTACATTAGCAACATGAGTTACAACTGGATAAAATACCACATCTAAGTCTCGATTCACTTTAACAAAAGAGATACCTCTTTGTCATAGAATCTAGGCCATGGAAGAGACACCTCATGGTAGTGGCATCAAACTACAAATTAAAACTCATGATCATAGCATTAGTGACACTGAAGAACACCAAATCGTCATGACATCTAAGGCATACAAGACCTAACTCTCAGTGAGGCCTTGACACCATAAAATAGATATCCCTCACTCATTAACATCTAAGTACATAAGAGCTCCCTCCTTGTATAATATCTAAGTTACATAGGAGATTGCACTTCTTGATAATAGAATATAAGCCAATGAAGAGATACCTCTCAAACCCACCACCTAAGCCACAATAGATACCACACAATCTAAGAAACTCAACAACAGAAATAATACTTCTTGGTCTAAGCATCTTAGCTACTGAAGTATTATGTAGAGACCATCAACAAGTAAAATCATCACTTTAGAAACAAAAGAGCACCATACCATAGAAAATATTATGGAAATAAGAATACGGAGAAATGTTTCTTAGATTACCAGATACTAAATTTTTATGAATCATAACAGCTAGTCCAATAGTAAAAGTAAATCAAGTTGTTGTAAGAAGCCCTTCAAAAAGTTTCCATACTGATTCTCCTTTACCATCAATCAAAGATAGTGATAAGTCTATAAAAAAATTCCTCAATCCTACATACAAAACAAGTCTAAACAAAACTTGTTCCTAGCTATATTCATCTAAAAGGCCATAAAATGGCTGTTACAAAATGATCTTTACCACTTCTTTACTAAATAATTTGGCTGGAAATAATAGGAAATGATGTGCTTGTATGTGCCGACAAGTTTTTTAAATTTTATTTAGTTTTTATATTATTTAGTTTTTTGTTTATCTAAGTTGATCAATCTAAATTATTATTTTTTTATTTTGGAAAACAAAAAATTGATGGACGACCAATTTTGTTAACATTTTTGGATGAAGATTTTTTTTTATCTGACTACCAAATTTTTGGCAGTTACAAGATGTGTGCACTTATAGAATGGCTCGTCAACCAAATTAATGAAAGTCAACTCTCAACTTTGTCATAAGTCAGGCTAGATTTGCAAATTTTAATTTTGTGGGATTTAATTAGTTGAGAAATTTGGAGTTATTTAAGCATAATCTATGTGAACAAACTTTTTTCTATTAATTGTTATAATTGAATAAAATTTCAAAAATAAGTACGATTTTCAAATCAAGATATTAGATCAATAGTAAATTATGATGAATTATTATTATTTTTTTAATAAATGAGAGTATTTTTTTAATTTTTTATTTATCATTTAAGAAATAACTAGTATTTGTTTTGAATGATTTTTTTAAAAAAAATTTATTGTAATGGTGAAAATTATATATTTATGTTCTTTTCTCTTATGTTTTGGTCTCAATTTGAATAGAGTGTCCTAAATATTAAAAACTAGATTCCAAGTCATATATGTTTTTTATAATTTCAACTAATGACATGATATCATCTTATCCTTTTTATTAGAGGATTGAAAAAAGTGGCTTAAAGAACTCTTGCACACGATGATGTACATACACTCTCTGCTATCAGAAATGAATATACACCTTACACTATTTAGTTATTTGAGCTTTTTTAATGAGTGCCTTTTATTATTGGTCTCTATATATTTATTTTTTATCCCTAGACTTATTATCATCACCCTAGATCAAATATGTGGGGGTATATTTGAACCAATTTACTTCTAGATTGATAGATTTGTACCCTAAACTCTTAAAATCTTGACATTGCTAACCAATTCACTAGCCATTGTAAATTAACTTAGCTCATATTTTATAGAATCATGCACTTAGTATCTATATTTAAATACATTCCTTCACTCATTTGAACTCATCAAAAGAGTGTCATCTAGGAGTTATCATTGATGTCAACATACTCATGTTGCATTAATGAGAAGGATTAGATGAGCTATGTGCTGAGGATTTTGAGAAAATAAGTCTCAATCAGGAACAGTTAAGAACAGTGATAACAAGAAGGTAAAAGTCCTTAATAGATTGAGGATCAGAGGATGCAGTTTAAAGGGTTTGTAGATATGAGTCTTGAGATGCTCCAGTCAAGATATCAGAGGTCCACATGAATATATGAAGAAGTTATGGTCGCTCAAGTAGAACCAGTTCTGACAAATGTTCAGAGGTGACAGAGGGCCACAGAAAGGTCCGGTGAGATCCGGTATTTCATTTTCCCATTCTGCGGATCTAAGGAAGTGTTGAGGACATCCCTGTGAAGTATCAACTAGATTAGTTTGTGGGTTGAAGGTCCGAAAGTGCCTATTCATTTGTGATAGTGATGACAGACTGTGTTCTTGTTGCTCTAGATGAAGGAGAGAAGAATTCCAGTAGGATGATGAAGTGCAGATGCTTTTGGTGATTCAGGGAAGGTTATGATGATCTTTGGATCATGTCCAGTTAATGTTGGTGGTCCGCATTGAAGTTAGAGTTTGCATTTGAAGAATAACCACGGATATTGGTGTTCTTCTTGAGACTGGCTGACCTGATGTATTACACGTCTTGTGAATGATCTTGTAGGTGTTTGCCGACATAGATGATTGTTCCTAAGTCGATGCCTTGTATAAATAAGGGATTGTGAATTTATTTTGAAGGGTGTCTTGCTGTGATGAGTGTGTGGTAGCAAAGAAGAAGAGCAAAAGGCAGAGCAGGAGTTTTTGGGCTTAAATGGAACTGATCCAGGCATGGTAAAGATGTCAATCTCTAGTTCAAGTTTGTGATACTTGTTACTTTGTAGACAGTGTGTCTCTTGTAGGAAGTGTGCCTCTTGTGAGCAGTGTGCTTGGGCAGTGAGCCCTAATTGGAATGTGCCATCTATTTTTCTTATTCTTCTAATAGAGAATAATCCTTGGGTTAATCACCCCATGGTTTTTCCCTTAACTAGGTTTTCCACGTCAAAATCTTGGTGTCTCATGTGTTGATGTGTATCTGCTCTGGTGTTTATGCTTTATGCTTTCATGAGTGATTAATTGATATGCTATTAAATAACAAAGAGGATTTAAGTGTTTGAATTAGAAGCAAGTTTTGAACAACTGATTCACCCCCCCTTTCAGTTGTCTATCCTGAATCCAACAATTGGTATCAGAGCCAAGTTCCTCTAAAAGGAGCTTAACCGCTTGAGGAGATCTAGGATGTCATCATACAAGAAGGATAGTCCAAAGTTTGATGAAACCGAATTCTTTCTTTGGAAAGGTCGCATGAAATGTCACTTGCAGTGTATGGGAAAGGCGTACTGGGCCATGGTCACAAAAGCATATGCACCTCCACAGGGTGGTCCGACAACTCTAAATGAATTCACAGATGCTGAAAACAATCTGCGGACCAAAGAGGCTCTTCTAAGCACATTAACTAACTCAGAGCTCTCAAATGTTATTGACCTACTAACTGCCTATGAGTTCTGGATTAAACTGGAACTTCTACATGAAGGAGATGAGTATGTTAAGTGTGCAAGGTTACAGAGTCTAAAAGGGAAATTTGAAAGACTGAAGATGAGAGATGATAAAAATATTACTACCTTTATGCCAAGAGTAAATGAGCTGGTGTGTGGAGTTATGAATGCTGGTGGAGTCTTGGATGAAAATGAGATTGTTGGCAAAATTCTCAGATCCCTTCCTGCTGCCTACAAAATTAAGGTTGCTGCCATTGATGAATTCAGAGCCCATACAACTGTCACAAGAGACCAATTGGCTGGCAAACTGGCTACATTTGAAATGACCAAGTTTGGAGATGATCCCCCCAAGACTAAATCTGCATTCAAAGCCAGTGCCTCTGTGAAAGGTAAACAAGAATTTGATCTAGGAGAGAACTCATCAAGGAATTTGTCATGGTATGGAAAAGCAAGAAAAGACCTAGAAGAAGAAGAAGTAGAAACTACTCAACTTGAAGCCCTCATTACAAAGAGACTACCAAGAGGATCCGGTAACTATGAAGGAAAATTGCCTTTTAAGTGTTTTAACTACAATAAGATTGGTCATTTTGCCTCAAAATGTCTGGAAAGATTTTCAAAGCCAAATCCTAACAGGTCAAGGTTCCAAAAGAATTGTTACTATGTTCATGAATAAGATGATAATGAAGGAGTAACAGATGATGAATCAAAGATAGGAAACAAATCCATAAGTGAATATGTGTTTATTGCCATCAAGGAAGAAGAACCAATATCCTCTGTATCTATCAATCAAAAAGTTGTAGAAAGAGCTCTGGCGTCCCAAGTTGAAGAAAAGAATGATTGGGTCATTGACAGTGGTTGATCTCACCACATGACAGGTGGCAAGAATAAGTTCATAGATTTGGAAAGATATGACAGAGGAGTGGTGAAGTTTGGTGATAATTCTGCTGGTAGAATCAGAGGAAGAGGAACTATTTCTTTTAATGGAAGAAATAAAACTGGTAATGTACTGTATGTTGAAGGTTTGAAGCACAATCTTCTCAGTGTTGGACAATTGGTGGACAAAGGCTATGATCTCTAATTCAAGGATGGAAAATGCAAAATCTTTGAAAGATTCAGAACAGAGATTGCATCCGGTACTCAAACTAAAGGTAACATCTTCCACTTGGTTGGTACTGGTAAAAGCTACTTATTTGTTCAAGTTGACCAGAGTTGGTTATGGCATAGAAGGATGTGTAATGTGAATTTTGATAATATCATCAAGATAAGCAATACTCAGGCTGTAAGAGATCTTCCAAAATTGGTGAAACCTACTAACAACTTATGCAAGGAATGTCAGTTGGGTAAGATGAGCAAAGTCACATTCAAAAGCAAGGAATTGTCCTCTATCAGACTATTGGACTTAGTTCACACTGATCTTTGTGGTCTGACAAGAACCAGAAGTATTCAAGGTGATAGATACTTCATGCTGCTAATAGATGACTATTCCCGGATGATGTGGGTAACCTTTCTAAAGGAGAAATCAGAAGCTCTTGAGAAATTCAAAATATTCAAGGCTATGGTAGAAAATGAAACAAGAATAAAGTTGAAATGTCTGAGGTTTGATAGAGGTGGAGAATTCACATCCGGTGAGTTCATAGAATTCTGTGAGAAACATGGAATTAAGAGACAGTTGTCTGCTCCGAGGACTCCACAACATAATGGAGTAGTGGAAAGGAAGAACCGGACCATCCAAGAAGCATCTAGGACTATGATGATGGAAGCAAATGTTCCTCGGATCTATTAGAGAGAAGTTGTCAGCACTGCAGTCTATACTCCTAATCGAGTTCAAATCAGAAGCAATACCGGTAAGACCCCTTATGAGCTCTAGTTTGGCATTACTCCCACTATAAGATATTTTAGAGTCTTTGGTAGCAAGTGTTACATCAAAAGAGATGAAGACTTAGGCAAGTTTGATGCTAGAAGTGATGAAGGAATATTCTTGGGTTACTCTACTCAAAGCAAAGCATACCGGTGTTATAACAAGAGACTAAGAAAGATGATAGAAAGTACAAATGTGAAGGTTGATGAGGGAATAGAGAAACCCTCAAGGTTTTATGAGTATGATGAAGATGATCTGAATGGTGTTCTGGTTCAAGGAGCTCAATCCTCTCCCGAAAGTCAGATTCAGACTGATTCGGTAAATCAAGAAGAAGAGATAGGTCTGAATGAGCCTGATCAAGAAGCAGAAGTGCAAAAAACTCCCAAAGTTCCAAGGTATGTAAGACTGAACCACTCTGAAGATCAGATCATAGGTGACAAAACCAAATGTGTGCAAACTAGAAGGAAAATTACTCAAAATTTAGATGAATGTTGTCTAATTTCAAAGATTGAACCTAAGACAATAAATGAAGCCTGCAATGACAAAAATTGGACCAAAGCAATGGAGGAAGAGTTGATGCAAATTGAGAAAAATCACACTTGGGATCTTGTTTCTAGACCTAGAAATAAGAATGTGATTGGAACCAAATGGGTCTTCTAGAACAAACTAAATGAAGTTGGTGAAGTAATTAGAAATAAAGCCAGATTAGTCTGCAAAGGCTACTCTTAAATAGAAGGGATTGATTTTGAGGAAACCTTTGCTCCGGTGGCAAGAATTGAAGCAGTCAGACTATTTCTTGCATTTGCTGCCTACAAAGATTTCAAAGTGTATCAGACGGATGTCAAATCTACTTTTCTAAATGGTGAATTAGAAGAAGAAGTGTACATTGAACAACCGGATGGATTTCAATTATTTGAGCATGGTGATATGGTCTGCAAATTAAAGAAGGCACTGTATGGTCTAAAGCAAGCCCCAAGAGAATGGTATGAAAGGCTGGACAAACATCTTTTGAAGATTGGTTTCAACAAAGGTACTGCTGATAGTAACCTATATTTCAAAATTGATCATGAAAACATCTTGATTGTTGAAGTATTTGTTGATGATATCATCTTTGGAGGAAGAGACAGTATGTGTAAAACCTTTGCAAATCAAATGAAAAGTGAGTTTGAAATGTCAATGCTCAGTGAAATGAATTTCTTCTTGGGTCTGCAAATTACTCGGACAAAGAAAGGAATCTTTATCTCTCAGACCAAATATGTGAAAGAATTATTGAGGAAATTTGGAATGGAAGATTCAAAGCCATTGAACACTCCCATGGCAACTGGATGTAAGTTGAGCAAAGATGATGACTCTCCTAAGACAGATCAGACAAAGTACAAATCAATGATTGGAGGATTATTGTATCTCACTCAAACTAGACCAGATATAATGTAGGCTATTGGTCTTGTGGTGAGATTCTAGGCTGATCCCAGAGAATCTCATGTCATGGAAATCAAAAGAATTTTTTGGTACTTAAAAGGAACAGTTGAGTATGGTCTATGGTATCCTAGAGATCATAATTTTTCTCTTCATGCATATACAGATGCAGATTGGGCAGGAGATGTGGATGATAGGAAGAGTACAAGTGGAGGAGCATTCTTTTTAGGAAAAAAGTTGGTTTCTTGGCTAAGCAAGAAACAAGAGGCAATATCCCTATCTACAACTGAAGCAGAATACATTGCAGCAGCAAGAAGTTGCACTCAACTTTTGTGGATGAAGCAAATGCTAAGAGATATTCAAGTAGAATATGAGGAGCCTATCACAATTTTCTGTGATAATTCAAGTGCAATAAATATTTCTAAGAATCTAGTGTTGCATTCTAAGACTAAGCATATATCTATCAAGTTTCACATTCTGAGAGAGCAAGTGAACAAGGGTGAAGTTAGATTGGAGTATGTGCCCTCCAAGGATCAACTTGCAGATATTTTTACTAAACCTCTTCCCAAGGACTCTTTTGAGTATCTCAAGGAGAAGTTAGGGGTTATTGCCCCTCCGGTGATGAGCTAGGATGCACTGATGTGAATCAGTTTGGTGGATATCACAGTCATATCTTGTGATCCAGATTGATGATGGGGAGCTGGGATGATTCTAATGTGTTAGAATTGCAAGTATGAGTCCTTTGCCATTGATGTCAAAGGGGGAGAGATGACATGTGAAAAACAAGTGGTTGATGATCAAAGGGGGAGTAGTAAAGGAAGAGAAGACATGTGAAGGGTTGTTGCTGGTAGGGGGAGCTGTGACAGAAAGGAGAAGTTCTTGTCTTGAGGTTTTTCACATCATATGTTGCCATCAATGACAAAGGGGGAGATTGTTGCAACTATGAGGATAATTGGTGTTCTCATTGATGTCAACATACTCATGTTGTATTAATGAGAAGGATTAGATGAGCTGTGTGCTGAGGATTTTGAGAAAATAAGTCTCAATCAGGAATAGTTAAGAACAGTGATAACAAGAAGGTAAAAGTCCTCAATAGATTAAGGATCAGAGGATGTGGTTTAAAGGGTTTGTAGATATGAGTCTTGAGATGCTCCAGTCAAGATTTTAGAGGTCCGCATGAAGATATGAAGAAGTTATGGTTGCTCAAGTAGAACCGGTTCCGATAGATGTTTAGAGGTGACAGAGGGCCACAGAAAGGTCCAGTGAGATCTGGTATTTCATTTTCCCATTCTGCGGATCTGAGGAAGTGTTGAGGATATCCCTGTGAAGTATCAACTAGATTAGTTCATGGGTTGAAGGTCCAGAAGTGCCTATTCATTTGTGACAGTGATGACAGACTGTGTTCTTATTGCTCCGGATGAAGGAGAGAAGAATTCCAGTAGGATGATGAAGTGTGGATGCTTTTGGTGATTCAGGGAAGGTTATGATGATCTTTGGATCATATCCAGTTAATGTTGGTGGTTCGTATTGAAGTTAGAGTTTGCATTTGAGGAATAACCACGGATATTGGTGTTCTTCTTGAGATTGGCCGACAGGATGTATTACACATCTTGTGAATGATCTTGTAGGTGTTTGCCGACATAGATGATTGTTCCTAAGTTGATGCCTTGTATAAATAAGGGATTATGAATTCATTTTGAAGGGTGTCTTGCTGTGATAAGTGTGTGGTAGCAAAGAAGAAGAGCGAAAGGCAGAGCAGGAGTTTTTGGGCTTAAATGGAACTGATCCAGGCATGGTAAAGATGTCAATCTCCAGTTCAAGTTTGTGATACTTGTTACTTTGTAGACAGTGTGTCTCTTGTAGGTAGTGTACCTCTTGTGAGCAGTGTGCTCAGGCAGTGAGCCCTAATTGGCATGTGCCATCTATTTTTCTTATTCTTCCAACAAAGAATAATCCATGGGTTAATCACCCCATGGTTTTTCCCTTGACCGGGTTTTCCACGTCAAAATCTTGGTGTCTCATGTGTTGATGTGTATCTGCTCTGGTGTTTATGTTTTATACTTTCATGAGTGATTAATTGATATACTATTAAATAACAAAGAGGATTTAAGTGTTTGAATTAGAAGCAAGTTTTGAACAACTGATTCCGCCCCTCTCTTAGTTGTCTATCCTAAATCCAACAGACTTATTATGATCACCCTAGATCAAATATGTGGGGGTATATTAGACCCAATTTACTTCTAGATTGATAGATTTGAACCCTAAACTCTTAAAATCTTGACATTGCTAACCAATTCACTAGCCATTGTAAATTAACTTAGCTCATATTTTATTGAATCATGCACTTAGTATTTATATTTAAATACATTCCTTCACTCATTTGAACTCATCAAAAGAGTGTCATCTAGGAGTTATCAAAGAACATGTTATGGTTATTGATAGAGGAATTATGAGATCATTCTAGTAGCATATTTTAGAGTATTGAATCATAACACATCATCATAGGTCTATTGCACACTTGTTTTATCTTTTCAACCTTTCTTTTAGACTAGTAAAAGCAATCAATTAGGTGTCAGATTATGGAGAACCTAATCCTTGTAATTCAACAAAATTTCCAAAGGTTTTCCTAAATCCTACAAATTCCAACAATCCATATTCTACTAGATTAGATCCATGAGTTTCAACTTAGTCCAAGGTAATCCCACAATAGTTTATCCCACTTTTTTGCCTAAGCATAACATTGAAATCAAAATTTTTAACCAGATTTTAACTTTCTATCAATTATAGCAAGAAAACTAATATTAATTTCAACATTATGTGAACTAGTGAATATATATATAGTAGTGCCCCTCCATTCTCATCTTGGATGTATAGATGGTCTGGCTAGGGAGCATGAAGATGAAGGTAAAATAATAGGAATATTTAGGGTATGTTAGACATTTGATGTTGCACATTATATGACATTGGTAGATGCTATATTCGTGTTGGTGACATTCCTGATTATCCTCATGTGTGGTTTTATATGATAGTATTTTTTATCAATAATCCTTGTCGCAACACTAATAATTCATATGCTCTGACATTGTTTTACATTCAGGTGATTATGATGTTGATCTTACTATGATTGTCATATGTTAGAATTGATTTTTATGCAACTAATTTTGTATTATAGGATGATCTGATTATTGTGTGGTGTGAAAAGAGATAATTTCATATCACTCATTTGTGAATGTCTGATGATGTTGCAATTCTCTTTCACTCTATGACTGTTTTATATTTATTATACTTGTGCATAGACCGTGTTGTGTGCTGCAAGATGCAGGTATCGTGCATCGACTCCACATGAATTGACATGTCTGAGCATGCCTTAAACCCAATGGAAACTATTGAACGAAGATAACATATGGTCCCCTAGCTTAGCCATCATCCTTGAAGAGGATGAGTATCCAATTTTGCACCCAGTCAATGTTGTCAGTATGGTCATGATAGTCAATCACTGTTGTTGTTGTCATGCTTAGAGGTTAGGTATTGTTCGACATTTGGATTTATCTAGTTAGAATTATTTGATCAATACTTTGATAAATTGTTACATTATAATAAGAGTTCCAAATCTGATTCAAGCATGCACAACCCTTGTCTGTAAAACCTATATGGATGCATATGCCTAGAACTCAAGAAAAGCTTATGTTGTTGGGGTATAATTCCAGAGTGCATCATTAATTCAAAGTTCTTGAGAGTATTATGCAGAATCCATTTTGTGTGTATTCTATAATCATTGCAATCCATGAGATGACATCTCTTTGAGGCGTACGTCAGATAGTTCACATTCTTGTATATGTTTCCACATTCATAGACCTGTCCACCAGAGCATTTCCAACTATAATATCTAACAAAATTTCTCTATCATTTATGTTTCTATGGATACCCTATTCCAAAGCTCCCATTTTGGTGCAAGCTGGTAAGGATGCTGGCAAAGGTTGTAGATCTGGCTTCATACCTATCAATTGCCTATTCTTAAAAGTTTCAAAGGCCCTTTCAACAAAACCATTTTGTGCTTATCCTGCAATCATTTCATGCCCATATAGTTTGTTGTATGGTAGCTTGGATCATCATCATAGGAGTTGATAATACGTTAATGTGTAGATTATTTGAGAGTGGATGTCTTAATGGATGGATTTCCATATAGGCAGCCAAGGAAAAAGCCCATTGAGATTTGTTTGCTTTCCATTTAAAGAAGTTGGTTGTCCCAAAGGAAACAACATAGGTAATGATCTACAATTTCTGATTTGAGTCATAGGTGGAATGAATGATAGAATCAAATTCCTATTTTCATTATTAATATTTTTCTAATTTCAAAGAACATATCAATATATTTGTATATGGCTAATTATACCATTAAATGTTACCTTCAATTTTCCATCTATATATCCCTTGAATCTCCTATGAGTGCGAGTGCTAGTTTAGGGTGTCTTCAAGAAAACAAGTGGACAAGTAGGTCGACCAAGCTCACATAATGATCATTTTTAGGCATAATGCAATAAGGGTTATACATGTGATTTAAGTATGTGCAGTAACTTACAATGATAGAGTGTGTTCCAGAGTGTTTCATTACTTCAAAATTAGGAGAGCAACCTATAAAATCCTTTGTGCGTATTCTGTAATCATTTTAGGGACTTTAGAAACTAATATGTTAATTGTAATATTTTATAAAATAAGGCTATTTAGAAAATTAATCTTTTATTGTCTTGATTTAGGCAATGATTAACCATTAAATAGATTTGGTTGCATATATGGTATAAATAGAATATGGTTAAGGTTTTAAATATTGATGCAAAAATCATGAAATACATTGTATTGTATTTAAGGTATATGTGTTGTTTTACGAATAAATAATGTTTTTGCATTGACAAATAAATTTACTTTATAGTAGGGTAATTGCATTTATTGTGCCTCCAGTGTCACCTTACTTCTATAATGAAACTCCCTTATTCCAGTAATTTGAATTAATATAGTTTCTACTTATTTTCATAGACTTCATATAAGAATTTAATTAAGTTTTGAAATTGAACATGTTAGGTATTATAATCTTATGTTTGCCTCTGTAAAATGAAGGTAATAAATATAATATGTTCTTTCATTAATTGTTATAATCTGAGGGTATAAGAATAAGCTAGAATTCCTTCTGTAGGTATGTAATTATATTCCGGTAACTAGAGTATTGTAAATATTTAAATGTATATGTATATAAATAAATATATATGTAAATATAGATTTATTTAAATATGTCTACATATGTATGTAGTTATCTAAACATTTCTAGTTGGACTTATTCTAACAAGAAAATTGGTCAAACAATTTTATCTGTGTTGTTTATTTTAAAAATTTCATATTGAGGTAATAATAGAATACTACTCATATATATAATATTAGGGTTTAGATATAAAATCACTGTCGAGTATTTTAATTTCCATCCTTCAAATTTAAGATTATGTATGTCAAGGGGATGGATTAATTTATTCATGGATTTATCTATGTTGTTTAGTCCACAAGATTTGGAGAATATTACCCTTGATCTTTTTCCTTATTTATAGCTTTTAGACTCTTGTGAGTAGGGCTCTCTTTGTTTAGACACATACTTACAGCATTCTAATATTATAGGCATTTAGTTTTGCTTATATAGTTATATTTTAATAGTATTTAAAAAATTGTTTAGATTATTAACGAAATCTACATCAGTGTAAATAATGGTTTAGTTTAATAATGGTGAATTTTGTAGCCATCGGTTATATCATTCATGTGTTATGGCTATTATTACTATATTGTATAATTTTAATTGTGGTGATAGTCCCTCATTGTGATAAGGATTGCATTTTTTAAATTGTTGTGTTATAATATGTATGCCTTAGGGTTATTTGCATGTTGTTCACAATCATTTTAATTAGACGAAACTAAAATAAGTCTTGGGATCTATTGGTTAAAATATTGTTACTCGTGGACACTTATATCTTATGATCATATTAGTAACTGCTACTGGTGGTAAGAAAGTTATAGTTTTGTATTGATGAGATAGATTCACTTTACAATTGTTAGATGATTGATCATGATTGGATTAATGTTACATTCTTTAAGACCCATAACTAGTGCATCATTACATATATTGCATTTGTGGTATTGTAATTGAAATATTGATGAAGGATCTTAGTTTATGATGTGCATTTGAGAGTGAATGTGATGTGAGACTATTGTGTTTTAGTGGTGTCAAGTGTCCATGTCATTTAGGGAAGTTGATTCCAGAGGCCTAGGATGGTGTGATTGTGTGGGGGTTGGCCATGTTGTGGGTCATGTGAGTTGAGTGAAATGCAATCTTGGACTGTTGCCTCCTATTCATGTCGGTATGATACATGTGCAAGATGGGTAATGATTGCTCTATGTGATATGAAATGATGTATATTTTATGTTGTAAATGCATCATGATGAGAAAATGGATGAATCATGCTGTGTATTGTGATAAGGATGTCAGAGAATCTAGATGCAGTGAAGGGGGAGTGGCTTCCAATGTGGGGCCAGGGCCCAAAGTGGCTTGCCAAGGTAACCCATTGGGAGTTTGTAATCAAGTGATAACCTAACAATAAATCTAGGGGTTGGGTAGTTTTCACATTAACAAGATAATGTATGTGCCTCACCCATGGCTGGAGTGCTCATATAGGCTCAAGATGGTTTGAGAAGGCCTGGTTGGCAAGACCAACTTGATTGTCCTCATGAAAGGAATGTTGGTTCCACATGTGTCACCCTTTGGGGCCGGCATCTAGTAAGAGATTGTCAGGGTACCCATAGATGGGGGCTGCGTCTAGCGAGAGACTATTAGGGTAACCCATGTTAGGACCATGCAATGACACTCATCCCTATTGCAGTCTAGCATTCCCTAGTTGTGCTCTCCCCTTTCATTGTGTGAATGCCTCTGGAAGTGATGTCTAACTTTGTTATGATATTAACCATGTTGTATTAGAGTCATGTGTAGTATTTTGTCTTCTTGACCATTTTATGAAGTGGGACCATATGTCATCTCCTATCATGGGGGGTGGACCTTAGGGTTCCGCATGGTCGGGTGGTTGTGCCTTTTTGTCCATTGGTTTTTTGTTTCTTTCCATTGTTCATGTGCAAGAAGGAAGAACCTTATGTAGCAGATTCTAGATCTTGTACCAGTTTGAGGAGACAGTTATTTATGTTCATGTACTATAATCTTGATGTTTACGTCCCAATGTAATCAGAAAATGTGATAGTGTAAACAACGTAATGATGTATTCTCATGAAAAGGAATTTGAATTTGCACTTTAGCTCTATGATCTTGATGATTACTTATCTGATGTTATAGTATGGAAATGTATGTGTTTATTCATCTGATGCAATACATTTAGAATTAATGATTGTTGTTAGTTAATTCATGATGTATGTTTAGATCATGTTAATAGTTTTGTTAGTAATGCAGCCATGGAACCCTAGAGGATAAAGCTTAGCTTATCTAATATGTATAGATATGATTTACATTACTTTGTTTAAAAAAAAAATCGTCCTATTAGTATAGCATAGTTGTGTCATTCTTTGGGTTCCCTAGTGGGGTGTTATATATATATATATATATATATATATATATATATATATATATATATATATATATATATATATATATATATATATATATATATATATATATAAGTTTGTGTCATTTTTTAGGTATTTTAAATTATTTTCTTTTATACCTTATAGTATTTTTAACGAGTGACATTTATTTCATAAGACATAAATTTTATTAGAAATAAGATAAAAATATAATTTTTTACATATAGATCACTAGCACTGATATCTAGTGCATGCATATTTTTTCATATTTTATTGTTGTATATTTTATTTATTATTACTTTTTTAGTTCACATTATTTATAATTTACACTGGTTTTATTCCACAACATAAATTTTTGTATAAATTGAAATTAATATTTTTAAATTGCAACAAGGACATTGATATGGAGTGCATAGATATTTTAAAGAATTTATTTCTTATTTTTTAATTTTTTCACATGCATCGGACAAAGCCCTTACATTGGTAAAACATTTATGTTCACTAAAAAATAAAAAATGATCATACTTAAATAAAGTATATTACAAATTATACTTTTCGGAAAGCTTATTTGAGCCCTACAATCCTGCAAAATTTCATTTCACAATGACTCCATTTTATGGCCTAACCCCTATTTCAAAACAAATGTATGAAAACTCTTTGAGAAGCAAGGGGATGACATCAAAGGTGTTAGAAAAAAGGTGTGTTACATACACCCTGCACAAGTAATGAAATATTTTAATTATGTAAAATAATCATTTATTTGTGGTGCATCTTAGGGGATGTGTTTAACTACATTAAATATTTATTTGGGTCCACTTGTAAAGTTTTATGTAATATTGGGTTAGTTATTTTATGTGTCCCGAGATAGAATAATTAATTATTATTTGGAAAACTTAGTACCAAAAAGTAAAAACATAGTAGAGGGGTCAATAGTTTTGTGTACACATAGTTCTAAGACACATGGTTTTCCCAATACCACAAGTTGTATTTGTGTGAGCTTGAGTCTATAAAATAAAGCACATGGTGAGTGGTTTGGGTTGGTTGGTTAAGTGGGCTATCATTGTATTGAGTTTCTCTTGTGAGTGCAAATTTTAAGGAAGGCATGTGATGTGTGGTTACATGATTGGACACATGGAGGATGCATTGGAGGAGATTGATGTTTCAAAAGTATTCATGAGACTCTGTAAGTGCATTGTAATGTTTTATAGCTGAAAAATACATAGAGTATGAATTCTTTTGGAGGCTAGTTTTTTTTCCCTCTTGAGGGTTTTTCATGATATATCTTGTGCTAAATGTTGTGCTTTTCTATTGATCTTTGTATTATGGTTATTATATAAGATTATATGCATCATTATCTCTTATAGGGTTATGTAGGAAATGGTTTGATCAACCTAATAATTTTTTAACAAAAGGGGTCATCAAATTAAGGTACCCTTATTAGAAGGTCCCTTTCATAAATCATTATTAACATGAAACATTTAAGCATTATAAAAAAAGTTATCCATTTGAAGGACCTTCATTTGAAATTCATAATGACATCACCTTCAAATAAAAGGTCCTTCATTCAAAGATATATGTTCATTCAAACATGTTTTGTACTTTTTGGCACTTTGGCTCATCTTTTGACTTCTCCCACAACTTGGACATGCTATTGTGACATCACCTAGCAAGTTCAAGTTCACACTCACAAAGATTAATTATGCACTTGTATAGATTATCCAAAATGAAAATAGTCAATTTGTAGAAGTGGAGATTCATTTGAGTCAATCCTAAAAATCTAGCACTTTAGCAAATCATTTTGTTACATCTATCATGAAACACATCTCCATCATCAGATTTTGAACTAAGTATCACATTTAATTTATTTAATTTTGACATTTAATTTTACTAATTTTAATTACCAATATAACTCATTTATCTAGGTTAATTGTGTGCTTTATTGACTACATTTATTTAATTAGCCTAGATAAATTTTATGTAAAGCATTTTGTTTTAACAACACTTATATTTGATGGTTCTATAGTACAATGATTGTATTGGAGACCAAATGATGAGCTCATTAGAAAATTGGTTAGGTAGAACATTCCTATAAAACTAAATATAATTCAAAATTAATAATTTGACATGTTAAGTTCTAGAGAGAAATGATTTTAGGGATTTTAAAAGTTACATAAACACTTAAAAATTTATGAAATCTTAATAACAATGGAGGGATTAAATTTTTATAATGTAAAATTTATCAAAGCTAGGATTTGAGCCACTACCTTGCCACCCAATAATAATCCCCCTCTATAATGACCACACTAAAAATTCATAAACTATGAAAGATTATGTTGTATTCTAATTTATTTTTTTACTATTACAATAAATATTTTGCATTCCAATTTCAATGTAACTAAATCTTTTGTAGAACTTATCCTCTTAAACACTTTTCTTATGTTGATGTGGAATACCTTATAAGTTGATGTGACACACTTTAAAAAATTAAAATGAAAGATCATATTCCTAATTGGGAAAGTTGTGTCACTATTTTTGTGGGAAGAAATATAATAAAGACCTAAATCTTCTATTTTTTTAATAGATTAAAATTGGAGAGGCCACAACTAGAGGTCCTCATCCTTGTTCTTGTGAAAAATTTAACCTTAATCTTTTAGTTGGATTAAAATGATTATGTGAAAAAGGTTAAAGTGTGTGTTATTAACCATAACTTAGCTACAACTTAAAATATATATTTTTAGTTTTAATTATTTTTAAAAGTTAGAAGTGTGATCTCCATTTGTCAGAGGTAGGTACTAAATGTTATTAAATATGTTAATGTAGTGGTTTCATTACTTTATATTAATTATATTTGTTTATTTATATGATTTAACCTATCCATGTGTAAATAGGATATGTTCCTTGCTGGAATAGAGTCATGAAAATATATATTAGAATGAGCAATGAACAACCTTTTGAGAATGTGTGATGAAAACATTATAAGAAAATAATAATTTTGTAGTAAAAAAAGATGAGAAAATAACAGTTTCTCATATCATAAGAATGTTGAAATAATGGGTTGACAACTAAGAGGGGTGGTGAATCAATTATCAAAAAACTTTAATACTTGTTGTAATTAAATATTCTTTAATAGATTAAAGATATAACCATGAAAGCATGAACATAAGCAGAAGCACAATTAACACACTTGACACAAGATTTTGGACGTGGAAACCTAGTTAAGGGGAAAACCACGGTGGGGGTTAACCCACAAGAAATTATACTCTGTTAAAAGTATTTACAAATGAGGAAGGCACATGCCTTCAGGGATCACTACCTAGAGTTCATTGCTCCAAGAGACTCACTCCCTACAAAAATGTTTACAAGAAGATAACAGAATGTTTGAACTGATGAATAGCATCTACCAATGCAGAAATTCAGTTATGATTAAGCATAGTATACTGATCTTACACACTTCATCCTTATTCTACTCTATTTCACTCTTTCGCCATCATCCAGGTTTAGATCTTTTCCTTCGTACTTCTTCTACTCTTTTTCACACTTAATCCATCATTACACCACACACAAAACACATGAATCCATCAGCTATATATCTTCGTATTAAGAAGTTTAATCAACTATAGTTGGCTCCAAGAAAATTTAGAGCATTTATTAAGGACTCTGCTCTGTCGATTCGATCCATGTACAAATGACAACGCATACCAAAAACCTATGTTCTCAAGTCATAAATCATGATGGTCAATACCACTCATTATCACAAACTACTTAACCAACAATTTTTATTCATTCGGACCATGATCAGATACTAGGTCACCCTGTTCTTCTTATGACTATGTAGACTAACTAGAACCCAATACTCAGATGATTTTAACTTTTGATTCCTTCACCACTAGAGGCTAAAATCCTAGATTTAGATAGTTTGGACAATCCTTATCACTCCCTCAAATTTGCAGCACACTATGATTTACTACCGGAGAGATTTGGACTAAGATACTGGACCCTATCTCCTACTCTGCTTATGACTCTCAGACTTAGACAAATCCTCACTCTAACTTCCAGTATGAACAAATCTTGTAATGCAGATGTGTAGGATAGACTTAGTTTCCATCAATGACAATACCTATCATGTGTAGTAGTGTTTTCTTGCCAACAATCTCCCCCTTTGGCATTGAAGGCAACACTTAGTGAAAAATGACTAAATGTCAGAACAACTTACCCTTTCTATGTGTCTTTATGCTTTTCACTATTCTCCAATGCTCCTCCTTTGCTGGATTCCTCATTTTTCACTGTTCTTCACTCCCCCTTTGACATGAATGGCAAAGGGTGGGGTCCGTAAACTAAAATTTGTACAAAAATTCTACATACCAGGCTGCATATGTACAAACAGTCCTTAAGTCTTATTTACATAAACTTGAGTACATCACCAAAAAGTCTTTTTAACTATGTGAGCTCACTATCCCAATTTTTCTTTATAGTGTTCAAAATTGAGATGTGGCCATTGAAAAGAAATGCTTGAGATTCGGCCATTCGTAGATCAATGGGGTCACTTGACTAAGCTGTAGCTTGGGATTCAGTTAAGGCATTGAACATTTCTTCCATTTTGGGGGAAATCAGTCCCCAGAGCTCACTCATTCTAGCCTCTATACTCTCATTTTCTTTTGGAAATTTCTTTATATCCTCAATCATGCTGATCACTTGACCCTCTTTTCTTGCCACTGATGATGTCACTGGATCAAAAGAATTTGATACACTAGATAATTTTTTCTTAGACACTTTTATTTTATCTTCAAGATCCTCTAAAATTTTAGGACAGGATAAGCAAAATTTATATACATTTCCTCCTTCTGAAAGAGCATTTTGAATACTCTTTATACTGGCATCCAATACCATTCTATCAACTCTAATCAAACATTTAAGAGTATCAAATCTTTTGTCGTTGAATTCCTTTTGGACCTTGACCTCTGCAGACTTCTTTAGGGCTTCAAAATGTGTACTTACAGAGTTAATTAGGTTCTTTAATTATCTAAGGGGGATGTTGAAGAATCCTTCTAGTGAGTTGGCATGATTTTATCTAAAATTCTTGATGCCAAACCAAGTAACTCATTGTCTTCTATGTGAGACTTCAAAATTTCTTCTCTTGCTTTGGCTTGAGCTACAGAAGCCAACTTTATTTTCTGCACCAAAGTTAATGTATCAAAATTTATTGGACCTTGTATAATCTCCTAATCTTCTTCAATTTGTTTGTCTCTTTCCAAAATTTCCTTCACTACCTCTATAGTGTCTCTTGCCCAAAATGATGATGTGTCTATCTGATTCTTACTGGTACTGTCAACCGGTTTGTCCTACTTGGGCTCTTCATCTTCCTTTGCAATCTCTTCATCTTTATCATTTTTCTGCTTGACTTCTTCTGCTTCTTGGTCTTTAGCCTTTTTTGTCTTATGCTCTCCAATCCTCAATGAATCATCTTCAATTTGATCAACTATTTTTATATTTTTCTCTATGTCTTCTTTGTTAGAATGATACAGAGGGGTTAGAATACCTCTTGCATTAGCAGTTTCATCTACTATCTTTTCATCTTCCTTATTTATTGCTTCCTCTTCTGAGATATGGGAGTCATCTATTCCAAATTGTTGCTCATCTTTTTGCTGCTCTTCTTCATCTGGAACTGATGTGTCATTAGCAAGTTCATCTGAAACTGCAAAGAACTTGTTTTGGTCCAATGCTTTCCTCAGAATTTGTTTAGTTTCTAGGACTACTTCTTCTATCTCTCTAATCATTAGTTTGTTCATTCTTGTCTTGCTCATGAACTCATTTTTGACCTCTTTAAAAATTTTATGTTCTTCTCTACTAGAGATTACTGGACATAGAGTGGTTAACACATGTTCCCTTAGCTCCATATCTTTTGACTTGGCAACTTCTTTTCTTATTTCCAAGATGTCTCTTAAGCCTTTTGGAATTTCTGACAAGATTTATACCAGTGCTTGATTGAATACATTCAAGTACTTGATAGTGGCTTCTTCCAAGAATCTTTTGTCAGCATCATTGTAAAGATTATAGAATTTAGTCAATGGTTTTAAATTCCCATCAACAGTGATTGTATTGACAATGTTTTTCATAGAGGGAATTGGCTTCTCAACATCACCCTCTGATTTCTGCCTCTTTTTTGTCATCCTGCTTTGCTTCTCCTTAGACACTTTGACTACTTTAGTCCCTGTTGCCTTTAGCTCTTTAAGTCCATCATCAGAATCTATCTTTTCTTCATCCTCTTTTTGAAAACTGTCATATGACCTCTTTGCCTTTACTTTAGTTCTCTTCTTTTATTCACCAGATGATATGTCTTCTAGTTTCTTAGATTTGGCAGGATTTGGGGGAACAGGGGCAGCAGTAGAGCTTCTAGTAGTCCTTGGAGTGGAGGAGGATTCTACCAGAGTGCTTCCTTATTTCTTATCCTGGTTCTCCTTCTCATCTTTTTCTATTCTTTCTCTATTCTGCTTCACAGCTTCCTTTGTTATCCCAATGCTTTCAACATACATTTCTACTAGCTTCTAAACTTTTCTCTTAATCTCTGGCTTCTGGAGTTCAACATATAGCTTTTCATCAAGCTCTTTATAAGTCCCAAACCTCTCAACAGAGTCATCCTTTGGTTTGCTCAGGAGATGTTGAGTATACATTTCCAAAATCTTCTCATCAACCTCATAACCCATAGGCATAATCCAAATAGTTCTAGGTTCTGTAGATTCCATTAGGCACTTATCAGTGTCCACCATGAAACAGATGTTATTCTTGTATTTCTCAATGATTGATTTAGGGATCCTTTACCTAGAATGCATCATACTATGAAAACTTTTGAAGTATCCCTAGATTGTAGTTTTCTATGCATTAGAGTCTCCAACATTGTGTAGATGATCTCTTATCTAAGTAGCAAATGGCATGTCACTAGTCCAGTGCACACCTTTTACTCTAGGCACTTCATTCATGAAGTAGAAGAATAAACATATAACTAGGGAACTATATTTGAAGGTGTTTTTCTTGTCCTTCTTGATTTTGCTCAAGTTTTCAATTAGTTGGTTCTGTAACAACTCACATAGGTCATAATCTGCATTTTCTTTCAACATTTGGTATGCAACATTTATGGTCATTCTGAACACAGAATTCTCCCTGTTGGAGTGATGAATCTTGTAACCAATTACCATAGAGGCAAAATTAACATTCTGATCAATAATGTCATTGATGGTCATTGCCCTCTTGTCAAATTTGGCACCAGTTGCATCAGTAATGGTCTGGTTTTTCACAGACTTCAACATGTATAAACCACTGGTTGAATTTAACCCAATTACAATCCTGATAACATCCTTTGTAATCTTGAATGGTTTCAACATCCATGTGAACTCATCATGCATTTGACTCAAGATGTATTGAACCCACTCACTCTCATCAAATGTCAGAAATTCAATGACCTGTAGAAAATGTTCTCTTTCTAGGGTTTTGTATTCTAGTTTCAAATTATGATTATCATCCTTAAGGCATTTCTCAAACAAATCCAGCAATCTCAGGTTTCCAAATTCATCTATGCTACAATGGATGTATGCCCTAATATCCTTGATATGCACCACTTCGTATGGGACACCAGAAAAAGCTCATAATGGTTCGACTTCAAATGACTTGTATGGATGCTTCTTAAATTTTCCCTGGGGCCTTTTAGTAATATCAACAACAAGAGGAGTAGCCATCTCAAAAGATTATGAGTTCAAAGCTTTGTAGAAAAATACCTTTTTTTTTCCATGGAGTTAGGGTTAGCTGATGATTTTGCCGGTCAAATTCATTCTTTGTACTTCAAATCTCTAGATTTTCAACTTAGATGATTTTATTCTTGTTCTCTTTGAATGCCAGGTGATTCAAATGCTTTGAATGTGACTTTTTATCCTCTGTAAAACCTAATTTGTCATTGTAATAAATGCTCTTCCCTAGTATATCTGATTACATTATTTCTATATGTAGTCAATCTTCAATTGCTTCGCAATCAACCACATTTGCTTCAACAGATCTACAATAACCCAAATTATCTCCTCTCATATTGCCAGATTTAGGCACCCACATACTGGCTGGGGAAATTTAATTTTCAATGTAGCTCCCCTGAGCTAGAGCCCCTAATTTAATTCCTGGAGGAATTATTAGCACCAGATTCTGGTATGAACCCATTGTCAATATTCATTTCACTTTTTTTACCCATGTTTTGTTCATTTCATTTTGGATCTTATTTACATCAAATTTTCCCTTGCCTTTGTCTTGTTTATGCTCATTTGGTTTTCTGTTTACTAGACCTCTTCTCTCATTATTCCTGCTTCTGTAGAATCTTGCAATATGACCGGATTGGTTACAATTGAAGCACATAACATTTCTTTACCTATTTGACTGATTTCCTCTTAATCTGCACTGATTAGCCATATGTCCAAATCTATGGCATGCAAAGCATTTGCCATTGAAGGAATTGCCATTTCATCTATTCTTAGAGTTATTCATTATCATACTTCTGCATTCATTAGATCTATGAGCATACCTTTTACATTTAAAGCATTGACTGGAGAAGGATGGACCATTTTGATTTACTCTATGTCTGCACTCAGTAGCTCTATGACCAAATTTATTACAATTGAAACAATTTCCATTGAAAGATGGATACCTTTGAGCATTTGGTTGTCTTACCAGAGGACTTCTAGGTTTGTTTCTCCCATTCCCTGATTAAGAATTTCTTTGTCCAGATCTAGAGCTTTCACCTTTATCATACCCAAGACCATGCTTATCATCAGACTTCTTCTGACTCTCAAGCAACACTTCAAGTTTAGTTGAGCTTATCTTGAACTTATCCTTGTATTCATTGGCAACTTCTGGGTCATGTTTGAGAATGAAAAATTGCCTTTCAAGTTCCTCCTCATTATATCTGCATTCTTGTAGATAAGATTTTAGGTGACCAATTGTTCTATCCATTCTACAACATTCTTCTGTTCTTTCCTTCAGAGTTTGATTCAGGTTTTCTTTAGTCTTCTTTCTTTCCTCAATTTCTTTGGTTAGCCTCATAACCCCAGATTCCATCTCATATTTCAGAACAAAAACTTCTTTTGTTATCTTCTCACATTCCTTTGTCTTTTCTTCCAAGGCCTCATTCATGCCATTTTCTTTAGTGAAATTAGCTAGTTGCTGAAGTAGTTCCTTCCTCTTTTCCATACATTTATTTATCTTTTCCTTTAACATGTCAATGCAAACATCAGCATCTTTAAGGTTTGCTTTCAGATCATTTATTTCTTCTTTGGGCTTATCAAGATCTTCTAAAGCTAATTCAAGTTGTTCTCTAAGTGAACCCATTAAAACTCCTTCCCAGATCTTCCTCAAGCTGTTAGGCTTCTTCCAAGGAACCTAGCTCTAATACCAATTATTGAAATAAGGGATGACAACTGAGAGAGGGGGTGAATCAGTTGTCACAAAACATTAATACTTGCTACAATTAATTATTCTTTAATAGATTAAAGATATAACGATGAAAGCATAAACATAAGCAGAAGTACAATTAATACACTTGACACCAAGTTTTTTGATGTGGAAACCTGGCTAAGGGAAAAACCATAGTGGGGGTTAACCCACAAGAAATTATACTCTGTTAAAAGTATTTACAAATGGGGAAGGCACATGCCTTCAAGGCTCACTGCCCAGAGCTCACTACTCTAAGAGGCTCACTGCCTACATAAATGTTTACAATAATATAAAAAAATGTTTGAACTGATGAAGAGCATCTACCAATGCAAAAATTCAACTCCAGTTAAGTACAATATATTGATCTTACACATTTCATCCTTATTCTGCTCTGTTTCACTCTTCTATCTTAATCTGAGCTCAGATATTTTCCTTTGCACTTCTTCTGCTCTTTTTTTACACTTACTCCATAATCACACCACACACAAAACACATGAATCCATCATCTATATATATTTGTATTAAGAAGTTCAATCAACTATAGTTGGCTCCAAGAAAATTTAGAGCATTTATTAAGGACTCTGCTTTGTCAGCTAGATCCATGCACAAATGACAACATGGACCAAAAACCTATGTTCTCAATTCATCAATCATGTTGGCCAATACCCCTGATTATCAAAAACTTCTTAACCAACAAATTTTATTCATCCAGACCAAGATCAGATACTAGGTCAACTTGTTCTTCTTCTGACTGTGCAGACTAACTAGAACCTAATACTCAAATGCTTATAACTTTTGAATCCTTCACCACCAGAGGTTAAAATCCTAGATTTAGATAGTTTGGATAATCCTTATCACTCCCTCAGATCCACAGTACACTGTGATTTACTACCAGAGAGATCTAGACTAAGATATTGGACCCTATCACCTGCTCTATTTTTAACTCTTGTACTTAGACAATTCCTCACTCTACCTTTCAGTATGAACAAATATTGTAATACAGATGTGTAGGTTAGACTTAATTTCCATCAATGATAACACCTATCATGCGTAGCAGTGTCTCTTGCCAACAAAGAATGGAATATTTGCATTGTGTGGTAAAAGAGACACTAAGTTATATCCAATACACCCCTTCCTCATCCCCCATGAATCTACAAATGCTTGTATTGTGGAAGGAGTTCATCATGACTACTTGATACTAGCAAAAACAAGGTTTATTCTTAATGCTGGAGCAATAGGAAGGGATCCAAAATAATGATGTAATTCCTCAAATTCCCAGAACATAGCATATCATTTTCTATTTATTAAAATAGATAATCATATCCATATTGACTATTCACTAATATTAACATTTAATTATGTGTAAATGAAATAAAGGGTTTAAAACCAAACAATCAGCAAGTATTTATCAAATCAGGACTATTAGAATGCACAATGGAATATAATCTAAATTATAAAGAAATAATTTATTGACATTACAATTTATTAATTCAATTTCAACAATGCAATTGAATATATTAAACAATGCAATTAAATATATGAATTTAATCTCAACAATTGGTCTAATTGAGCAATAATACTTATGTATATGTGATTGGCAAGAATCCAAAGATTACTGGAATGGATCTTGGTTCAGCCTCTACACAAGTGCTGGTTCCTCTGGAACAATGCTCAACACTTGTGCAATACCCGAGCCCTGGCCAGGACAGTCCTGAGTGCACTTCTGTACCCTAGGTTGGACACACACATAAGATATGTCCCCTTCTCGGTCTTGCTCATAGCCTGCTAACTTGGAATCCTATTTCTACAATGTACAGTGCTTCATTCGTATTCTTGTTATTATTTTTTTCTCTCACATAAATGCTTATATAAGCATTAAGGGGTGGTTTTCCAAACGATTGGAAAGAATACTTATCTATATGTGATTAGAAAGAATCCAACAATTGCTGGAATGGATCCTGGTTCAGCCTCTTCCATCTGTGAGCAATCTAGGAGAAATAAATGTACTTTGACACTCTACACGTGTGCTGGTTTCTCTAGAACAATGCTCAACACTCGTGCAATACCCAAGCCCTAGCTAGGATAGTCCTAAGTGTACTTCTATACCCCAAGTTGGACACCCACATAAGATGTGCCCCCTTCTCTGTCTTATTCATAGCCTGCTAACTTGGAATCCTATTTCCGCAATGTACAGTGCTTCATTCTTATTCTTGTTATTATTTTTTTCTATCTCACATAAATGTGTATACAAGCATTAAGGGGTGGTTTTCCAAACCATCACACCCTTTCACAAGAGTTTCATTTTAATAATTATTCTCCCTTTCATAAAAGAGTTCTCTTAAATATTCTTCATTACTCTTTACTTTATTTTTTTCTATCCCCCTTTTTTAATTCTAAAGGGTTATTTCATCAATTTATCTCTCTTGGGGGAAAAGTCACATAACAATTCTCCCCCTATAAATTAACTACTATCCTCAGTAGTGCAAGATGGATCTACATCACAACTCAAAGAAACACATGATCAATAATTAAAGAAATTGATGTTGAATATATTATTCTTCATAATGTTTCTATTTATTTTTGTTTTTATTTACATCCTTTTCATTTTTTAATTCATAGTCTCTTTTTTTTTCAATTTTAGTTTAAATTAACAAGTAATATAGAGAGAATCATTTTTTCCAATCAAAATCTATGATTAGAACTATAGATACATATCAAGAATTTACAATAAAAAGATAATGATATTTTATATGTTTAATCACATATTTTTCAACTTTATCAATTTTCCCTCATGCAACCCATTATCTTTAATATAAATATTTTAATCACTTACATAAATCCTCAATACTAAATTTACAAAATTATCATGTGTTGTCATAAAATTTACCTAATGAATGATATGCATATCCCCTACTATATAGTCACTCATCATTGAACTACATATAATCTACATAATCACATACATTCCAAGATGATACCCATTCATTCCAGACTACATATATCCTCTTTTCATATTACACAACTAGAATCTTAGTCCTAGGAAAATGTACAAGGTTATTAGGTTGATCAAGTCCAATAACAAAGTACAATATAATAAAAGATGGTACAAAGAATGTTAGAAATACATCTTATACAACAATAGAATAATAGTAAATTACCGTGACCTAAAAAATACAAGGTTTAATCTTCCTTTAAGAAACTGGGTTAAGTAAATTTCAAATTACTTCTAGGATGAATATTTGTTCAATAAAGTTGATGGATAAATATTTGTATTTAAAGAGGATACAATCATATTTACAACCATATTGTAAATGTAATAGTAAAGCGGAATACAACTTTTTATTGGGGTTCTCATCATAAAATTAAATATTAAGGGAGGGTACATAAAGAGAGGAAATATTATGTCATTCCATAAATACATCCCTAGGCTTGAACACCTATTGATATATGATATTATTAGATTGTGTATAATAAAATAATTAGTATACATTTATAATTTTAATTTCCTTAGAGGTTGTCTCTCCCCTTGTAAGATTCAACATGTCCCCCATGTCTTATCATAAGAAAATTTGTATTGTACAATTGGTGAAGTACTATTTCATTCCCGCCAATACTATTTTCAAGGTTTAAGATGTACAAATAGCATGCCTCTGGGGGTTACTATCTTATAAATATGTTACTCTTTTACTCTTTTATATAATAGTTTGTTGACTTGTAAAAATTTTAACCTTTCCCTTAAGCCATATTTAAAAAGTGAATACATCTGTTACTTGTTAGATGTAAAGAAGATCCAAATCTTATGTATTATGAGTTTATATGAACCTTTTGATGCTTTTATCTATATTATGTGGTGATGATTTAGATTCCATCCACTTATTCAAATGTTTGGTTGTTATTAGTTACTAGTAGTTATAAACATTTTGTGATGGGTGTTTAAGTGGTCCTACAAAATGTAGTCCCACCTAAATAATTTATGACACCCTGTGCGTTGTAGTGGTTGGAAAGTGTCTTTAACCATTCTTTTCTTTTTTGGAAGATCATAGGATTGCACTGATTTATATCATCCTTTAAATAAGGTAGTCTACCATAATCATGTCAGCAAAATTTTCATTGTTGTTGACTTCCAACTTCCATGGTTACCACTTGGTACTCCTTGATGCACTTACTGAAGAATGTGTCCCACTTCCTTTCCAAAACACATCTCAAAATTTGATCTTTACTTATGTAGTATAATAACCCACGAAATAACTAAAATGGTTTGGATTTCAGAATTATCCTTTTCTTGCGGAAATGATCCATTATTTAAATATTCTCCTAATTATACCATTTTAGTAAAATAGCTGCTTAAAATATCCACATATGGGGCAGTCATCATTTACTCCTTATGTTTTCAACATCACTCTACTTAAATATTATCGATTTCAATGGTCAAATAGTTAATAGTAATTTTACACCTCATTCACAACAAAAAGTGGTAAATATGTGTCCTACTTTTATTGGCTAAAATTGTCCTTTGACTGTTGAAGTAGATGATGTTTAAGAATAGCCATTCAACATTCAGTAATCTACATAGATATCTGTCCTTTCTTTACTATGAAAGAAAATTAAAACTCCTGTAGTAATAGTAACCATTGTGAAATTTGTCCATATATCACAGTTTTGTTAATTAAATAGAGTAATCCCTGATGATTTACAGATAATACAAAGTAGAATAGTTAATCACACTAGCACACTCTCAATGTTTTTGCACCCTCAGTTTAAATTATACTATCCCACATTACTAATAGATTCTGGAAGCCACTTTCAATGTTGTTGTACCTTATGTGGGAAAGTAGTTCAGCAAAATAGCAATTAATAATAAACCATGTCTGGCACCAATGACCATTTCAAGCCTTGTTCTGATCTAAGTTAGCGTAGTTAAATCTATTAGAATTATTCAAGCAAGTTTAGGTGATTGTAACTATGAGTATAAAATAGCTCTAGTTTAGCATTTCTTTTAAAGGATTAAAAAAGTAAAAATGTACTATGTCCAATCAAGATCAGTCAGCCTCATTTCAAACTACTAAATTTAGTTATAGCTAGTCCTACTTTATAATAACTTTTTTTCTTTAAAGCCCTATCAGTTTAGGATAAAATTTTAATAGAGATAATTTTTTTTATCCATTTTGATGACTAAGACCTATGGTAGTATCCAACAGGGAATGAGCCTCACTGAATCTTAGAAATGAATTTGGAAAAGTTTGCTTCTCTTTGTTGAAAGTCTTTAGTTACCCTTAATCAATTGAATTGAACAAAGTTGCATCTAGATAGATCTTTCATAAAATAGTCAAAACAAATTGCATACCAATATTAACAATAATTTCAATTAAACTGGATGTGAAAAGCAACCCTTGTTTTGAATTTCATCATTTAACTTTGATACATTGGGTAGTGGAATAAGCAATCTCTGAAATAAATATAAAAGTGTAAAGATGCCCATGAACTTTTATTTACCCTAGTTTCTATTATTATGAGATTCCAAAAACTCATTAATAGAGCTCAATTTCAAAGTCCATAAATTCAAATGCATATTTGCTTAGTTTCTCACTCTATAGATTCAACTCCATATTCATCTAGACAAAACCAAGGTCTTTGCAATACAGTCCATCCCACCAATTGTCTAAGGTACATTAGCAGACATTATATATGGTTCCATAACAATGACAAGCTCGTCTTAGCATCAGACTCTAAAAGATGGGAAAAATAATCAGATGAACATAACATAATGAGAGAACATTACACAATAAGGAAGGCAATAGTGGTGATGAAAGAGGCAAGACGTTCAGAGAAATGGTAGATTAATCCACTTGAAGTTATTTGGTTGACAACTCTACCTCATTGGCTTTGTTAAGATATATACTTAGATTTAGAACTTGAATTGAAATTTTCCTATTTCTTTTGTATACGGAATCTAAAACTTTCTACCACTATTATTCTACCTGAGGTGTTATTTTACAAATATCTTAGAAGAGTGCCACCATGCTTCCCTCTCCACAAGAGTGGATTTATTCAACATTTAGCCCTAAAATGCATGGGTTTAGACCCTACTTCTTATACATTATGTTGTGCTTCTTAACTAACCTGGGTGGATTGTATAGACATACTAATTTGGGCATCTAGAGATATTTTAATAGGTAGATATACTAAGAAATTCCTAGTCTAAAATTGACATATAATAGAATTGATATACATTTGAAGATATTTAACATTGATACACAGTGCTCTTTTAAAGTCTAGTTCAAAATTGATCAAACTTTGTAAATCTTGGATTGCAATTGATCACCATTTTTTTTTATAGATTTTGTTTCTATGATGCTAAATACAATCCATTTATGTGATTAATAGAAGATAGTTGCTGCCAGCAACAAAGACATATAGAAGTAATTGATCAATCCTATGTGATATACTTTCATTAGTCAGCCCTATGGCTATAGGCTGCATCTTACAGGTAAGTAGAAGTCATACCAGGCAAAAACTGACTTTCCAAGGACATATTTGAGATCAAATTTTGCATGATATGAATGAGATAAGGTCATAGACCAATTGTGGCCTATTTTTTTTTCTCTACTTCTTATATTGTTTTTTTGTTCTTTTCCTCACAATCGTTCCTAAGATCCAATCTATTTTTTTTGTTCATAAGATCCACACTTTTTCATCCAATGGATGTCGATGGCATACCACCAATCTTATTTTCCCATCTTACTCCTCTTATCACTTGAAAGCTTATTTAAAAGTGTTTAGGTACACCATTAATTGCAAAATTGATAATAAAACAAGAGAGCGAGATATCACACTCAGTTTATACAAAATACGGTATTGGCGAGTTCAGTGTTTTTTTCAATTGGATTGAAGGGATTTGTGAGAAACTATTTACCTCTATAATGATTTTTTTTTACTAGGATTAAACTTAGGTGAGTTGGTAATTCAGGATTTAGCCTAGTCTGGAAGAGTAAATAAGTGTCGTGCTAGCCAAGCTTAATCTGAAGGGAAGTATATGTATTAGATATTTTAGAAAGTTTTGAGAGCAATTTTAATCACAGATCGAAAGTAGTAAAAGTAATTTATACTAGTTGAGGTAAATTCATGTGTTCAAGTATATAAGTGTATATATATATATATATATATATATATATATATATATATATATATATATATATATATATATATATATATATATATATATTTATATATATATTCAAATGAACTTAATCTCTTAATGAAATTTGATTTGGAATTTTAGTTCTCTCTATAAAGTGAATTTGTTGGTAAGAAAATTAGAAGAGGTAAAAGTTGGGTAAAAAAATGTTTATAGTGATCTAATCAATTTTATTCAAAGATTAAATATGGGTTAAAAAAGGATTTATCTAAAATATACTCACATTTAACCTTAAAATCATAATATTTTGTAAAGAAAAATTTAATTGATATATAATAAGAGGATGAAAGAATTAAATTAAATTATGACTAAACTTTTTTTTTCAGTGATAATTTTTAGTAATACCAATGATGTTATTAATTAAGACAAAATTAAGGCTAAAGTATTGTCAATAATATCAATAGCAAAACATTAATATCCACAAAATTTTATCAATAATATTAGCAATAAAATTATTATTCAATGTAGCATAAACCTTAAAATATGAAATAACTATTATTATGTTTTTTAGTTTTTCTATTTTCCTTATATTTTAATTCCTAATGTGCAAATAAATGTGTAGTGCAATAAGGATCAAAGGCTCTGATACCAAATGTAATCCCTCAAATTCCTAGAACATAGCATATCGTTTTCTATTTATTAAAATAGGTAATCATATCCAGAGACTATTCACTAATATCAACATTTAATTATGTGTAAATGAAATAAAGGGTTTAAAACTAAACAATAAGCAAGTATTTATCAAATCAAGACTATTAGAATGCACAATGGAATATAATCTAAATTATAAAGAAATAATTTAATGACATTACAATTTATTAATTCAATTTCAACAATGCAATTGAATATATTAAACAATTTAATTAAATATATGAATTTAATATCAACAATTGGTCTAATTGAGCAATAATACTTATCTATATGTGATTGGCAAGAATCCAAAGATTGCTGGAATGGATCTTGGTTCAGCCTCTACACAAGTGTTGGTTCCTCTGGAACAATGCTCAACACTTGTGCAATACCCGGGCCCTAGCCAGGACAGTCCTGAGTGCACTTCTGTACCCTAGGTTGGACACACACATAAGATATGTCCCTTTCTCGGTCTTGCTCATAGCCTGCTAACTAGGAATCCTATTTCTACAATGTACAGTGCTTCATTCGTATTCTTGTTATTATTTTTTTCTCTCACATAAATGCTTATATAAGCATTAAGGGGTGGTTTTCCAAACCATCACACCCTTTCACAAGAGTTTCATTTTAATAATTATTTAATAAATAATTATTCTCCCTTTCATAAAAGAGTTGTCTTAAATATTCTTCATTACTCTTTACTTTATTTTTTTCCATCCCCATTTTTTAATTCTAAAGGGTTATTTCATCAATTTATTTCTCTTGGGGAAAAAGTCACATAACAAATGGGAAGCTCCCTTGGAATTTAGGCTTGAGAGATTTATGGGTTAAAACTTTGATACAATAAGACATCCAACATTAGGCATGATTCCTTTTGGGGTAGGGAGGAGAAGTTTCCCTGGTGCTTCCATGGCCATTGGGGTAAAAGCACAAAGGTGTGTCACACTTTCAGCCAATAAAATAGTTCAGAGCGAGTCATTTTCGCGTGAGTCAATTTGGGGGTGAGATGGTTTCACCTGCAAACACATGGCCATTGCGTGGCGCATACGTGACAAGTTATTTTTGGGTGAGTTAATTTTTGGGTGAGATAGTTTTTCCCAAAATCATGCAGTTAAAAACAAAAAAAATGAAATTGCCACATTTCACAGTGACCGTTTTCTGACAGCGACAGTGGTAGGGTTTGAAATTTTTTCATGTGAAGGGTGTCCTCGCCACCTTTTGCAACAGTCTCATCACCTTGAACTAGGTATGCCATCTTCAGCTTGGCATGCATTTTCTATCAAACATTTTGTATGGCATGATGTATAGATCTTCACCTTGGCATTTTCTGTCCAACATTTTGTATGGCACGATGTATAATTCAGTGTTTGAAATAAACCTACACCTTATATGATTGTATGCAAGTAAAATGGTTTTGTAAAATTTCATCCACATGATATAAGCTAAAAATATATATCAAAATTTGAAATCATTCCAAAGAGAATTTGTGCATAAATTCTTCTTTATTGAATTTTGTGCATAAGTTTTTATCAAGGTTGTGGTGATGGAAAATTAATCACAATTTGAAACCATTCACGAAAGAATTTGTGCATAAGTTATTGGAAAGTTTGTGGTATGATCAGAAGTAGCAACTGGCTAATGGTTGCTAGGTGGGAGTCAGTTCACACATAAAATAGGTCAAATCAAGTCTACAGCAATGCAGGACATGCACTTTTATCCCTTGTAAGGTTATCCATTCAAATTTTCCCATCAAATTCTAGTGAACATGGCTTAAATACTATGATGGTTATCTATTCAATACTGCCTTTAAAATACTATGACATACCTTAGTATAAATAGATTATATAAATAATGAAATATATATATCAACATAATCCCATATAAATTTTGACAGTTTGTCCAAAAACTCTCCTTTCATATGACACAGTCTTTTTAAAAAATTTATTGTATTTTATAGTAAAAATGCCTAAATACAACTAAAAACAAGTCAAATCAAGTGGTTGATGGCTGCTGGGTGGGAGTCAGTTCACACATAAAATAGGTCAAATCAAGTGCTACAGCAATGTAGGACATGCACCTTTATCCCTTGTAAGGTTATCCATTCAAATTTGCCCATCAAATGCTAAGGAATAACATGGTTAAAGAAGGAAACAACATACACTAGATCTATGTAAGCCTATTTTAGAAATTTTAAAGAAAATATAATTGGCTGGTGTAAAGCCAAATTCCACAACCTTTTCCAGCATCCTCCCTCATATTCATCAATACATCTATGAATCTGAATGGATATGAGGGAGTTAACAGAGTCACACCTACCCTATACCATGATGCAGTAGGAAACTACAAGGAACATCAAATTTCATCCACACAATATAAGCTAAAAATATATATCAATATTTGAAATCATTCCAGAGAAAATTTGTGCATAAATTCTTCTTTATTGAATTTTGTGCATAATTTTTTATCAAGGTTGTGGTGATGGAAAATTAATCACAATTTGAAACCAGTCAAGAAAGAATTTGTGTATAAGTTATTGGAAAGGTTGTGGTGATCATAAGTAACAAGTGGCTGATGGATGCTAGGTGGGAGTCAGTTCACACATAAAATAGGTCAAATCAAGTGCTACAGCAATGCAAGACATGTACTTTTGTCCCTTGTAAGGTTATCCATTCAAATTTTCCCATCAAATGCTAGGGAATAACATGCTTAAAGAAGGAAACAACATACACTAGATCTATGTAAGCCTATTTTAGAAATTTTAAAGCAAATGCAATTTGCTGGTGTAAAGCCAAATTCCACAACCTTTGCCAACATCCTCCTGCATATGCATTAATACATCTATGAATCTGAATGGATATGGGGGAGTTAACATAGCCACACCTACCCTATACCATGATGCAATAGGAAACTACAAGGAACATCAAATTTCATCAACACAATATAAGCTAAAAAATTATATCAAAATTTGAAATCATTCTAGACAAAATTTGTGCATAAGTTTTTATCAAGGTTGTGGTGATGGAAAATTAATCACATTTTGGAACCATTCAAGAAATAATTTGTGCATAAGTTATTGGAAAGGTTGTGGTGATCAGAAGTAGCAAATGGCTGATGGCTGCTGGGTGGGTGTAACGCCCCGCATGAACACCTTAGAGAACATACATCTACGCTATGCAAAAATGGAATATTTTTTTTTTTAAAAATGAATAAAGTGACAAAGTAATGTTTAACACATCTAGATACATCATTTGACCTAACAACTAGTCCTCTAAGGTATCATGGAGGCATTACTTGACCAACGAACAATATAATCTGACCTACATCATTAACTAACATCAGTAGAACATTCTAAACCTAAAGCATTAAATCAATAACATTTACATCAAATAAATAATCATTAGGATCAAGTACATAGTTACAATTTCTTCTCACATACGAGTACATCATTACATTGTTACTTAACACCTTCTGAATACAAACATTATAAATCAACTGATACACAGACAAGAACATGAATACAAATCACTTACTTCATACCTGGTACAAGACCTGACGGCTGATACGCACAATACAACATCCTCGCACACGAACAATAGCAAGGGAAAACCAATGGATAAAAGCTCTTCCACCTGACCATGTGGAACCCTAAGGTCCACCCCCCGAGCTAGGAGTTAACATAAGGTTCCCACTACAACATACAGTCAGGTAGACAGTAAACTATAAGACAAGACAACACATAACTCCAACGACACAAGTCAATATCACAACAACTTAACAACACTTCTAGAGGCAAGCACATAATGAATGGGGAGAGTACCAACTAGGGAATGCTAGGCTGCAGTAGGGAGAGTGTCATCGCACGGTCCTAACATGGGTTATCCTGACAGCCTCTCACTAGGCGCCGGCCCCCATCTATGGTTATCCTAACAGCCTCTCACTAGGCGCCGGCCCCATAGGGTGACTCATGCAGAATCAACCTTCCTTTCGTGAGGACAAGGAAGTTGATCTTGCCAACCAGGCCTTCTCTACCCATCCTTAGTCTAAACAAGCACTACAGGCATGGGAGAGGAAATCCAATTATCTTGTTAATGTGTAATTAACCCTTTTCCCCCCAGTTCATTTTAGGTTTTCACTTAATTAACAACTTTCAATGGGTTATCCTGACAGCCACTTTGGGTGCCGGCCCCACATTGAAAGCCACTCCCCTACCTGCATCTAGAAACCCTAAACATCAAGCAAGAAAACATCATCATGACAATGATGATACATGAACCATGCAAGGCATTAACCATCTTGCAAAAACAATTATCCTCATATCCACATGTATATGTAATACTGCAAGGCATTCACCATCTTGCATATCAACTTAATTACAAGGACATACTCTCAAAACAGTGCATCAACATCACATCCGTTACAGTACTCAAAGTCTCCCCATTCACAAAATCCAATTCAAAAATCTAATACAAATAAATACAATTAAAATGGTCAACAAGCCATCCACAAGGGAATCACTACCACCCCAAGGTACATTCACAAATCAGAGCATGCATCCTTCACGTTACCCTTTGCCCCATACATGACTAGAGACAACATAACATCGTATATTCAATACACATAAAAACACTATACTTGGAAACCAATCACATTATACTATGCCTCTGGACTAACAACCTAAGAACTTGCACAATAGACCCCATTACATCCAACAATCTCACTACAATGCTAATAAACCCAATATCGGGTCTATTTAATCACACTTCAATCAATAAAACCTTCATAATGATATTATAATAAAATCGTTACCGAGATTAAATTAATCATCAATAATCATTCCTATTGTAATGAATATCATCTACAATTCTTTATGGTTCAATGAATTAGATCTAATAACTTAACTACAATATTAATCTTCATTTGATTTTGCACCTTTAAAACTAACCACCATATAATTTATACAATTTCCACGAATTGTCTGAATCAGTAATTTCAGTCAGCAAATTAATAATAAATCTCATGTTCTAAGATGTGTTCGTGGGTCCCTTGTGCATTTGGCGAATATGTAAAGGAGACATTGTTAATTCATTTAAGTTTAGAAAAAGGAATCGCGTGGCATCAAAGAAAGAGAAGGTGTTATATTTCAAAAGCTAGCATGAGGAATCTATGAAGAAATGTGAACACATTAAAAAGGTCTTTCACATTTTGTATTAGAAGCAACCAATATAGAAGAGGATCGCTGTTGTTAAGGGAGCATATGGAAGCAACAAACTCTCATTAAAATCAGCGAATCATCATCTTAAAACAACACTTGGATTCCTTATGCTAACTTGGTGACCTACAGTATTGCTGTTCAGAACAGGCTTGGAATAGTTGATCTTTGTGCTTGATCTCTAGTTTATTGTGAGTTCCACTTGCTATTTAGACCAGCACCTGCTATAAACAGTCTGATTGCATATTTAAGGAGCACTGGCATTGATAATGAAGTCATATTCAGGCCAGTAGGTCAATATTTGCCTACTTTGATTTGGAGAATGATACAATTTCCATATCGATACTTTGAATGCATAATCATATGTTTTGGATATTAGTATTCAAATTGCCAAATTTTCAATGGAAGCTTGCTTGACTCCAAGGCGTGTAGCCCTATGGATAAAGGTATACTTTAGTTTCCTTTGTAATTCTTATTGCTAATTACAATCAGCTGATCATTGTGTTTGATAAGGTCTCTTGATGCCTGTCGATCATATAAGAATATAGGCTTAGGTGTATTTACAGTAACACTGCTTTATGATTTGGATCCCCAATTGTTTCTGGACTCATGTTTCCACAAACATCTATGCAGAAGCGGCAGGTATGATAGGGTACTAACGTGTTGACCTTCTTACCTGTGTGGCCATCTTGTAAACACCATAACTTTATCATAGCGATAACTATTAAATCTGCAAGGCATTTTCTAGGTTACTGTAGATCGCATAAGAATATCAATTTAGAAGTATTTATAGAACCCTATTTTTGACTGCTCAAATTACGATCTTTTCTCAAACATCTAAGCAGAAGTAACCTAGTGTGGTGAGTTTCGAAGGATAAGGAGAATTCGATGAAACAAAGAGGAATTAATAGGATCTCGATGTGCAGTTGGGTTTTCAGATGGAACACCCATGACACAAGGCACCAATTTAGTGTATGAGACCCCCTTGTGCAAGCCCACAATGGGTTTGTTTTCTACTTTCCTTATGTACTATTTAAATACTATACTCCTAAGTTCAACCTTGTGACCAAGCTCCAGAATAAGCTTGAACTTGTCAATTCAAGTTCAGTTGCACACAAAATAGTGGCCTACAACTGACATTTTACAACGAAAATTACAAGGGAGAGAGAGTAGGTTTCTAAGTGAATAACATGTTGCTAACACTTTGTGAGGGAACACAGATATCATAGAGAGTACACTAGTTTTTCACTCATCAAGAACTTATGACAGAGCATGCCTCAGTGGAATTCAATACGAACCCTGGGTACCACTAATACATGTAACAACTAACTACAAGCCAAACAGGATCTTCTTAACAAGCATCCTTAGAAAACAAATAATCTCTTCCATTAAACAGTGAATTTAGTAATGCACCACTCACAAGTGCATTTCCAATCAACCTCTGACAAATACTTACAGAACTTGAAACATTTCTATTAATCTCCCTTGTTTCTATGGGCTCAAAGTCCCATATTTTTCTCCCTCAAAAAAAACAACTTTGTAGTATTGATGCATATGCAAGTAGTAAACAGATATGTTAAAATCCTAATACATCTTTGTTCCTTTTTGGGGGGGAAGTTTACATCTAAACACATCCCATGGAGCTGTATGACTAATTGATAGCTCCAAAGCTCATTTAACTCAGATGCCAACTTTGAGGGGTGTCTATTATCTCAAACTTACCTCAGATGTATACCTTTTAGAGAAATCCCTCTATAAGTGAGTAAATGCTAGTACAGGTAAGGCATGTCTTCGCTCAAGATTGGAAAAGGTAACCACATGTAGTTCGTGTTTACTAAGGAAGATATGGACCAAATTGGTGTCTGGGTTGCTAATGATATCAATAATTACCTTTATTTGGCTTTTACTGTGCACTTGAAAAAGTGCTTCCATGATTTACTGTAATCTCTTGCTCGGTGGGGCTGTGTTAAAAAATGACCAGACCTTTTTCTGAAGCCATAGCTCTAAGAAGCCATAGTTCTGAGTGTGAGCATCAAATAAGTTTGGTAAAATTTAATCTCATAATCTCCCAAAATTAAAATCAAAATATAATTATCTATATTACTCCCAAAAAATGTTAAGTGTGTAGCACGGCATGGGTTTTCTCACAGTAGGTACCCCAAGCATACCCACCCCAACACAAGCTAACAGACCTAATATAACATCAGTTTGATTTTAAAAAAAGTGATATAATTAAGCAAATAGAAATCAGAGAAATCCAAGCAAACTATTTCCCTACTTGGTCATTATATTTTGGCCCATAAATTTGAATTTCGAATCTGTCAAAATTTCTAAAGACAATTCTAAAGAACCCACTTACCTATTTGGTGACGTGACAGCAAATTGAGTCCAACCCGAGCTTGGGCCATCCCATCTAAGAATTCTGCCATCACTGACCCCTGTATAAGGACCTCTTCCATCATTGTCAAATGCCAAGCTTTCTGGACCCACTGCACCATCAACCACAGCAGCAATCTCTGCATTCTTCAGCCTGTTCTTTGCATCTGTAACTCTGGGTTGGGATGAAAGTGGATGAAGCTGAATTGGTTTAAATGATAAATTTGGATGTTGTGATAAAAGACTGATTCGTAATGGGTCTGTTCCTAAGAAAAGGGCCAACAATGCAATGAGTGCAGAAAGTAGAACAGTCCTACTAGCCATTTCTAGAAGTGGTTTCAAGATGGAATATTTCGCTCTTTATAAAGTTTTTTTTTTCTTGCGTTAACCAAGCTGTTAGTTTAGAAAGAGATGAGATTTATAACTGCCGGCCAGTTAACAATTGTTGGTTGTTCTTGTGACTGGTTAGTGCCATGAACATTGTTAACTGTATTTACGAAGAAACGTCACAACCTAGTTCTTGGGTCGTCAAGACAGCACAGGAACAAAACTGGGTCGTCAAGACAGCATAGGAACAAAACTGGGTTGCTTTGCATTCCGTGCCGGGTTGTTACTACCCACAAACCCTGACTTCACATGGAGTTCATTAAAATAATGGATAGTCTCCTCTGCTGCATCACCATAATCTTAAATCTTGTGTTCACATTGGCTGTTTCTTACCCAGATGTCCTTATAAATTATCCCACGTTTGGAGGTAAGAGATATCATCATACGTTATGCAAAGGATGCAGGAGACACACAATAGATTCATTGCTAAGGCTGTAGTCATCCAAAGAAGAGTTTGACAGTATCAACTCCCGAGCCCAGGCAAGTGCGAAAGCTCTTGGGCGGCCACTGCGAATGTTTTGAGAAACAAGCCTAGACTTCTATCATCATTTACAAATTTTAGAGCAAATACACTCCGCAGAAATGAATGGAATCTTGTGGAATTCAAAGTCTAATGACCACAGCATATACATAATGATTTGAATGAAGAGGAACGCATAGATTAAGAGTTTCATTAAAGAACCCTAGATATTAAACAAAATAAGAAAATGACATTCACACAGTAAATGGAACTTGTTTACGCTGCAAGACCTCTCTCTGTTCTTCGCAGCTCCGTTCTCCTTCCCAGATCTCCAACTCCGCTTTTTCCGCCCCCTTCTCTCCTTCCCTCTGCTTGTTAAATAGTATTCCCCCTCTAGGGCATAAACACACGATCCAATGCCAGCCGCCAATGAAAAATATAGCCTACATACTTTTAATTTTTTTTTTAACATTACAATATAACCCCTATACCTTTATTTACTCAAAGATAACATACATTTAATATATTACCACTTATAACTTTTACTTTATTTAATTTAGTAGTTTATATAGATATTTAATATATAACAACTCATAATTACCTTTTACTTTATTTAATCATTTATTTACTGGGCCGCAAATAAATACTTTCTTGTTTACTTTATTAATTATAAAACAATTCCACAACTTATAATGCCACATTATAACTAATTTAACTCCTTTATTATTTATTTTTATTTATTTAATAATTAATATATATTTGTTATATAACAACTAATAATTATTTATAAATCTATTTAGTAGACATTAAACAAATTTATCTATTTATATACGACAACTAACCAATCCTAATTCATACAATTACTCGACCATCAAGCATACAAAGAAAGCAAGATGACAACCCATGGAGACAACGAAACTAAGAACAATGACTAGCTGAAAACTGAAGACTTATCCTTTACAAGGACGACGGATGACTGGGGAACCTTATGCTAACTCCGATCAACAATTCCATTGGCTAGGGCATGCTCAGACCTGCTAATTCAGGTGGAGTCGATGCCCGGTACCTGCATCCTGCAGCAAACCTCCACGTTAAACATATATATGCAAACATGAAGTCATGCACATAGTAAACAGAAATCGTAGCGTGGCAGGGTACTCAGACACGAGTAATGCGACACTGTTCTGTTTACCTAAATCCATCCATAAATAAGTATTCAGTTGTCTACAAGAGAATAGAATAATCAATTTAATATGATCTAGTCTGACAATTATTGTTAAAACATCATAACCATAATTAAATATCACCTTAAACTCAGAAGTAACATTAATCCATTACACCAAATATGTCCATGAAATTGTAAAACATAAAATATTAGTAATCCAAAATCACCAATCATCATCCTAGCAATAGGTCCATATACAACTCAACATAATAACAGTGAGTCCAATGTCATGATATCCAATCCTACTAGAAGAACCATCAGTCCAATAGAAGGCAAGGTGAGGGGCACTACAGTGGGAGTCAGTTCACACATAAAACAGGTCAAAATGAAGTGCTACAACAATGCAGGACATGTACTTTTATCCCTTGTAAGGTTATCCATTCAAATTTTCCCATCAAATGTAGTGCCCCTCATCTCGTCGTCCATCGGATTGATGTTTGTTTAGACTTTATGATAGTGTTTTAGATCGTAGATGATGGATCTCTTATTATCTTGTTACTTCATTATGAACCTGATTGTTATGATAACAGTTGTTGATGTTGGATTCTATTATTTTATGCTTCAGAATTTGATAAATAAACTAGATGTTACAGGTGTTTTGATGTTAATTGCGATATAGGATTGTAAGAGGATTGAATGTTTTATGTTGTTGATAATATCAAATATCTTGTTCAACATAGTTGATTGTTAATTCATAAACGTGAATGGAACAGTGTTGTATTACTCGCTCTCGAGTACCCTACCCCACTGCGATTTCCATTCACTATAGGACTGTATGTGGATTTATATCTTGAATGTTTAACTGTGCGTTGTTGCAGGAATGCAGGTACTAGGCATCGACTCCACCTGATTACAGGTCTGAGCGTGCCTTCTCCAATGGATTAGTTGTTTGGAGTTAACGTGAGGTCCCATGTCAGTGTGGTCTGGTTGTCAGGTTATCCTTTTGGTCATTGTCTGTCATTCGATCATGATTTGCGGACAAGTAATATTGCACCTTGGAGTCTAACTAGGTTAGAAAGTGTCCAGTGTGTAAGGTGTCATTGTGCATTAAATAGAATTATATTACGGAAAGTATAATGTTGATAGTTAAATGTATTGATAAAAGATAATATTGGGTATAATGTCAATAATTGTTGATTATTGTTGTAAATAAATTATTATTTTATTAGAAGTATAGCTGTTAAATAAAGATTGTAAGAGGTTTTGTATTATTTAATATAATAATATTTACAATAAATATTTAAATAAATAAAATAGATGTAAGTTATGTTGTAATTAGTGATTTACAACTAAATTAATAAAATAAATTAATATATATAGTTGTACTATTATAGATAGTTGTAATATTATAACTTTATTAAATAAAATATGCTTGGTCAGCTATAAAATAATTAAATGTTGTCGGAATTGTGTGTTAGTATTTAAAAAGGAATAACCTCTTGGGAGTATGAAATTAAATAAAAGTCTTTCTTGAGGAGGGAGGTGCATGGGATCGCGTGCTGAGTTCCCTGGGTTGATAGAAGGGATTGTGTTATAAAAGGGAAGCTTGTAGTGGCAAAGAGGACAGCATTGCAGGTAGAAGAAGAGAGTAGAAGGCTAGGAAAAGAATGGTGGAACTTCAGCAATTGAAACAGACTCGGTGATTCGATAATCAAGGCCAGGTTCCACTGAATGCCTAATTTCTAAATCTGAACCTGTGTGGTTGATTGCTTCTTTTATTGCTACGAAATTATTTTGGTTAAATGGTTTTCTGCTTGAACCTTCTGTTACTTCTGCAAATGTTTATTTTCTGTGGGCGGATTTAGATGCAGATCATTGGGCCTGTAATAAATGGAATGTTCGTTACAATTCTTCCACCGTCCTCCAAACCTATTTACTGATTAGTGTTTCTATCTACGGTTTAGATGACTTGATATCCAAGTAGTAGATAAGATCATTGCATTCTCATTGACATTTATACTGTAATCAACAGCTGTGTAATTGTTTCCTAGGTTACATTCGAAGGAGATCACCTTTGTGATGTTTCCATTCGTAGATGCCATGATGTGTTTCTGTATTTCACCATCTCTCTCAGTCATTAGATACATACATCTTACTACAGTTTTTCCTCCTCCACGTTGTATCCTCCTAACAACTTCTATGCATTCGATTAGAAATGCCAAAACATAGCCATGATGAGTGGAATGCTCATTGAACTCTCTTACATGGCATTGACGGTGTATTTCTGCCGATTCTATAAGTAATCTTAGATCGATCGTGGGAAGTCACAGGTAGCACTGGACCCTGGATGCTATATATTCTCTCAGGCCCGTATAGACATCTTTTTTTGAAGCTTTCGAAAATGATGATGAGGAGTGCGCTGGCGCGGCAAAGTCTTTTGCGCAGTAACACCAATTTTATCATGACTCACTGTTATAGCAGCGGAATACCTGCTTTGTGATTTTTCAACAGCAGGGCTGTTGTGTAAGGTGATTGTTTTTCCTGGAAAATGAGAGGAACGATTGCCTTAGCATAAAAAAAAGGGATTTGCATAGTCTCTTATTAACAATTTCACTCTGAGTTCAATAACATCGATGACCATATCAACTGCCATGGTTAGAAGGGGCGCAGCCAACCTGTGTATGCAAATTCTGGTAATTCCCTTGTAGTTTGGTCACTTAACCCTGCGATCATGCTATTGTAATGATCATGTTTTTCTCTTGAGCACACTTCTGGAGAGGTCCATCACATCCCTCACGCGGGAAATGGGAAGCCACAGGTGCTAAGTTATTTTGGTTATTGGGGTTTTTTTTTTGGGTTCGGCGTTCCAATCTGCAAATGGTGGGTTTTCGAGAACGTTGAATCACTCTGCCATGTAGGAAGGTCTTCAAATAGGGTTCGCAGCATGAAACCCTAAACAAACTCAAAGGTGTTAGTGTTGAAGACCCGAGGCTCTTCGAACCGTGTAGGTAGATGATGCTGCGCCGTCCATATCTTGGCAACTCAACTTTTTGTGTCGAATCTGAATGCGAAGATGGCCCAGCGTTTCTGTAACCTTGTCTTACTTCCACGAGTCAGGGAAGACATTAATAAAAGTAAATGACCCTCTAGCTATTGCTATTCATCTAGAACTGATCAACATAGATATGGATATTGGCTCCACAAACTTAATGAAGTTTCAGACCATCATTAATATGCCTACAGAACCATTTGCCAAACACACACACTGTTTATCTTTTCACTCCCTTGCAGCATTGCCATGGTAAAACCCAAATTTCCTGCACAAGGTTAGGAACAACTCCTTGAAAGACCCTTTGTCGTTTGGAATGGTAAAATAACACCTGCAGCCTGTTATAAAACAGCTGCAGCATGCTCGATCCACACCTGCAGCAGTGCTGCATGTGACCTACACCTTGGTGCAACTGAACTTGTAGCATGTGCCTGACTCTGGAACCTTCCCAATCTGAATATCTCAACCAAATTTTTTATGTCACCAAATGGTCTTTTCTCTGACTTCATGTTATACTATTATGCACTAGATGAGAGTAGTCTTGTAAGTATCTGGAGGAGATCTTAATGTCGGGACGAAAATGATGTATAGAGAGAGGTTGTTACAGTTAACTTTTCTACAGGGAAAGGGAAAGGGAAACTAAAAGGGTTTGGTGACCTTGATGTATACAGTGGGGTTATTAGTTATCATAGTTACATTCTCCATAGGAAAGATAATCTAAGAGGGTTTGATGAGGTGATGAGTATTGTTAGTATTGCAGTAGGAGGCCCCTATGTTAGAACATACGTTATTTCAATAAAATGGCCTTATGGAAGATTGATGGAGCATGGAGAATAATGATCGCAAGTAGAAGACTGGATACGCAAGTGTGAGAATCATTCCTTTGCTTGAGTGGTCTTGGCAACACTGACATCAGACACCTTTTTAATGTTGTGCCCAGCTAGAATGTCATAACCTCTTCCAAAATGCATATTAATAGAAGTACTATTAATATCAATGTTGTTATTAGTATCATTATTATAATTATAATTATTATTATTATCATTATTGTTAGTTTTACCATAATAATAATAATAATTATTGTTACTATTATTATTATTTGTATCATTATTAATATTATTCTTATTTTTTCAAAGGTATAGTTGATTGTTTTAAAGCCAAATGAAATTGGGAATTTAGAATAATGTTGTCATTATGTATTTAAAAGAAAATCGCTGTGATTATATATTATGGTTAATGAAATTTAATTTAGTTTGACATTGGTTTTAATTTGGTTTCTTCATTTTGTAAAGATAATGGATTAAGGATTAGGTATATGATTATTGCATTGGAAATGTGATTTAAAGGTATTAGATAATTAGTTAATGTGAATTGATATTGTATGAAATGGTCAAAGTGTAAGTTGTCAAGGGTTCATTTCCAGAGGCCAAGGTTGTTGCGTTTTGATTTCATGTAATGTGTTGATAAGTGCCCTAAGTTATTGAAGTCATGTCGCCTTTTTGTCATGTATAAGGAATTTGGTTGGCATTGTGAAAGAATGTAAATATTCTGAATGCATCATGATGTGTAGAAAGGCTCTTCGTGAATGTTGTGATTGATTTATTTATTTGTTTAGGATGTTGTATTGGATTAGTCAATGGGGAGACGTCGGTATTCATGAAAAAGTATTTTTCTTATGAGTTGCTTCTTGTTGAGATGATATGCAAGAAGGTAAATGCCTTGCATTATTACATGTATATGTTCATATCAGAATAATGGTTATGCGATATGGTTAATGCCTTGCATGGTTATGTATCATCGTCGTCATGATGATGTTTGATATGTTTGTTGAGTAGGGTCTTCTAGATGCAGGTAGGGGAGTGGCTTTCAACGTGGGGCCGGCGCCCAAAGTGGCAGTCAGGATAACCCATTGGAAGTAGATTAATCAAGTGATAACCTAAATAATGAATTTGGGGTTGGGTAGTTAGGCACACTAAACAAGATAAGTGGATGCCTCACTCATGGCTCAAGTGCTTGTTTAGGCTTGAGATGAGATGAGAAGGCCTGGAATGGCAAGATCGACTACCTTGTCCTCATGAAAGGTATGTTGATTCCGCATGAGCATTGTATGGGGGCCGGGAGTCGGGAGAGGCTACCAGGACAACCCAAGATGGGGGTCGGGGCCTAGGAAGGCTTGCCAGGACAACCCATGACAAGCCATGTGATGACACTTCTCCCTACTGCAGCCTAGCATTCCCTAGTTGTACTCTCCCCATTCGTTATGTGTTGCCTTTGGAAGTCAAGTCAAGAGAAGTTGTGTTGTGTTGTTTATGTTATTGCCATGTGTTGTATTGGCGTTTGGTCATCCTTTGTTCATGTTAGTCTTGTCTACCTGACTGTCATTGTTTGGGACCTCATGTTAACTCCTAGCTCGGGGGGTGGACCTTAGGGTTCCACATGGTCGGGTGGAAGAGCTATTTTATCCATTGGTTATTCATCATCAAGTTCTTATGCAGAAAAGATTTGTTCCAGTTGTACTTGTACTAGTTGATGAAGATGTATGTGTAATCTTGTACCAGATTTGTGTAACAGATCAATCATAATGTATGTGATTCTGATGTAGTCTGAAAATGGCAATGTAATGATGTACTTATGAGTAAGGAAAGCATTTCAGTTATGTACTTAATTATATGTAGATTGTATTATATTATTTGACAATATGTAATGAATATGAATTAGTTATTCAATTGTGCATTGGATTTAGATCAGTTACTAATGAATGTTAAATTATGTTAGTTGGTTTGTAAAGTAATGCAGCCTTGTATCCTTAGAGAATATGTTGTAGTCATTATTTGTTATCTTAAACATTAAAAAAAAAAAATGTTCCTGTTTCTTTTAGCATAAATGTGTATTTCTTTGAGGTGTACAAGGTGGGCGTTACATCTGGTATCAGAGCAAGGTTTGCTAACACTGGGTACTCTGGGATTTATATTAGTCCATCAAGCTATACTAGTTGTTTAAACTCTGAAGAACATATTCATTCGTAGCCCTCGTCTAGCAACCTAAAGATGTTAAGTGGCAAGTGGAATTAGTCTCTGGATCTAGGGTATCGGTGGACTCTCTTGTGTATGGTTGCGAGTTGAGGATAGGTCCCTTATCTACCATGGTGGATCTTTACATCATACCACTAGGATCCTATGACATAGTGTTGGGATGGATGGGTTGGATGCCCATCGTGTAGTGAAGAGACTTCAGCTACCTGGGAAGATGCATCCCGAATGGAGAGTTATATCCACATTTGTTCGTAGGCTTCCAGGAGTAAGCCTGATCCTAGGGGGGGAGGATGTAGTGCCCCTCATCTCGTCGTCCATCAGATTGATGTTTGTTTAGACTTTATGATAGTGTTTTAGATTGTAGATGATGGATCTCTTGTTATCTTGTTACTTCATTATGAACCTGATTGTTATGATAACAGTTGTTGATGTTGGATTCTATTATTTTATGCTTCAGAATTTGATAAATAAACTAGATGTTATAGGTGTTTTGATGTTAATTGTGATATAGGATTGTAAGAGGATTGAATGTTTTATGTTGTTGATAATATCAGATATCTTGTTCAACATAGTTGATTGTTAATTCATAAACGTGAATGGAACAATGCTGTATTACTCGCTCTCGAGTACCCTACCCCACTATGATTTCCATTCACTATAGGACTGTATGTGGATTTATATCTTGAATGTTTAACCATGCGTTGTTGCAGGAATGCAGGTACTAGGCATCGACTCCACCTGATTACAGGTCTGAGCGTGCCTTCTCCAATGGATTAGTTGTTTGGAGTTAACGTGAGGTCCCATGTCAGTGTGGTCTGGTTGTCAGGTTATCCTTTTGGTCATTGTCTGTCATTCGATCATGATTTGCGGACAAGTAATATTGCACCTTGGAGTCTAACTAGGTTAGAAAGTGTCCAGTGTGTAAGGTGTCATTGTGCATTAAATAGAATTATATTACGGAAAGTATAATGTTGATAGTTAAATGTATTGATAAAAGATAATATTGGGTATAATGTCGATAATTGTTGATTATTATTGTAAATAAATTATTATTTTATTAGAAGTATAGTTGTTAAATAAAGATTGTAAGAGGTTTTGTATTATTTAATATAATAATATTTACAATAAATATTTAAATAAATAAAATAGATGTAAGTTATGTTGTAATTAGTGATTTACAACTAAATTAATAAAATAAATTAATATATATAGTTGTACTATTATAGATAGTTGTAATATTATAACTTTATTAAATAAAATATGCTTGGTCGGCTATAAAATAATTAAATGTTGTCGGAATTGTGTGTTAGTATTTAAAAAGGAATAACCTCTTGGGAGTATGAAATTAAATAAAAGTCTTTCTTGAGGAGGGAGGTGCATGGGATCGCGTGCTGAGTTCCTTGGGTCGATAGAAGGGATTGTGTTATAAAAGGGAAGCTTGTAGCGGCAAAGAGGACAGCATTGCAGGTAGAAGAAGAGAGTAGAAGGCTAGGAAAAGAAGGGTGGAACTTCAGCAATTGAAACGGACTCGGCGATTCGATAATCAAGGCCAGGTTCCACTGAATACCTAATTTCTGAATCTAAACCTGTGTCGTTGATTACTTCTTTTATTGCTACGAAATTATTTTGGTTAAATGGTTTTCTGCTTGAACCTTCTGTTACTTCTGCAAATGTTTATTTTCTGTGGGCGGATTTAGATGCAGATCATTGGGCCTGTAATAAATGGAATGTTCGTTACAATTCTTCCACCGTCCTCCAAACCTATTTACTGATTAGTGTTTCTATCTACGGTTTAGATGACTTGATATCCAAGTAGTAGATAAGATCATTGCATTCTCATTGACATTTATACTGTAATCAACAGCTTTGTAATTGTTTCCTAGGTTACATTCGAAGGAGATCACCTTTGTGATGTTTCCATTCGTAGATGCCATGATGTGTTTCTGTATTTCACCATCTCTCTCAGTCATTAGATACATACATCTTACTACAGTTTTTCCTCCTCCACGTTGTATCCTCCTAACAACTTCTATGCATTCGATTAGAAATGCCAAAACATAGCCATGATGAGTGAAATGCTCATTGAACTCTCTTACATGGCATTGACGGTGTATTTCTGCTGATTCTGTAAGTAATCTTAGATCGATCACGGGAAGTCGTAGGTAGCACTGGACCCTGGATGCTATATATTCTCTCAGGCCCGTATAGACATCTTTTTTTGAAGCTTTCGAAAATGATGATGAGGAGTGCGCTGGCACGACAAAGTCTTTTGCGCAGTAACACCAATTTTATCATGACTCACTGTTATAGAAGCGGAATACCTGCTTGTGATTTTTCAACAGCAGGGCTGTTGTGTAAGGTGATTGTTTTTCCTGGAAAATGAGAGGAACGATTGCCTTAGCATAAAAAAAAAGGGATTTGCATAGTCTCTTATTAACAATTTCACTCTGAGTTCAATAACATTGATGACCATATCAACTACCGTGGTTAGAAGGGGCGCAACCAACCTGTGTATGCAAATTCTAGTAATTCCCTTGTAGTTTGGTCACTTAACCCTGCGATCATGCTATTGTAATGATCATGTTTTTCTCCTGAGCGCACTTCTGGAGAGGTCCATCACATCCCTCACGCGGGAAATGGGAAGCCACAAGTTGTAAGTTATTTTGGTTATTGGGGTTTTTTTTTTGGGTTCGGCGTTCCAATCTACAAATGGTGGGTTTTCGAGAACGTTGAATCGCTCTGCCGTGTAGGAAGTTCTTCAAACAAGTTCGCAGCATGAAACCCTAAACAAACTCAAAGGTGTTAGTTTTGAAGACCCGAGGCTCTTCGAACTGTGTAGGTAGCTGATGCTGCGCCGTCCATATCTTGGCAACTCGACTTTTTGTGTCGAATCTGAATGCGAAGATGGCCCAGCGTTTCTGTAACCTTGTCTTACTTCCACGAGTCAGGGAAGACATTAATAAAAGTAAACGACCTTCTAGCTGTTGCTATTTGTCTAGAACTAATCAACATAGATATGGATATTGGCTCCACAAACTTAATGAAGTTTCAGACCATCATCAATATGCCTACAGAACCATTTGCCAAACACACACACTGTCCATCTTTTCACTCCCTTGCAGAATTGCTATGGTAAAACCCAAATTTCCTGCACAAGGTTAGGAACAACTCCTTGAAAGACCCTTTGTCATTTGGAATGGTAAAATAACACCTGCAGCCTGTTATAAAACAGCTGCAGCATGCTCGATCCACACCTGCAGCAGTGCTGCATGTGACCTACACCTTGGTGCAACTGAACTTGTAGCATGTGCCTGACTCTGGAACCTTCCCAATCTGAATATCTCAACCAAATTTTTTATGTCACCAAATGGTCTTTTCTCTGACTTCATGTTATACTGTTATGCACTAGATGAGAGTAGTCTTGTAAGTATCTGGAGGAGATCTTAATGTCGGGACGAAAATGATGTATAGAGAGAGGTTGTTACAGTTAACTTTTCTACAGGGAAAGGGAAAGGGAAACTAAAAGGGTTTGGTGACCTTGATGTATACAGTGGGGTTATTAGTTATCATAGTTACATTCTCCATAGGAAAGATAATCTAAGAGGGTTTGATGAGGTGATGAGTATTGTTAGTATTGTAGTAGGAGGCCCCTATGTTAGAACATATGTTATTTCAATAAAATGGCCTTATGGAAGATTGATGGAGCATGGAGAATAATGATCGCAAGTAGAAGACTGGATACGCAAGTGTGAGAATCATTCCTTTGCTTGAGTGGTCTCGGCAACACTGACATCAAACACCTTTTTAATGTTGTGCCCAGCTAGAATGTCATAACCTCTTCCAAAATGCATATTAATAGAAGTACTATTAATATCAATGTTGTTATTAGTATCATTATTATAATTATTATTATTATTATTATCATTATTGTTAGTTTTACCATAATAATAATAATAATTATTGTTACTATTATTATTATTTGTATCATTATTAATATTATTCTTATTTTTTCAAAGGTATAGTTGATTGTTTTAAAGCCAAATGAAATTGGGAATTTAGAATAATGTTGTCATTATGTATTTAAAAGAAAATCGCTGTGATTATATATTATGGTTAATGAAATTTAATTTAGTTTGACATTGGTTTTAATTTGGTTTCTTCATTTTGTAAAGATAATGGATTAAGGATTAGGTATATGATTATTGCATTGGAAATGTGATTTAAAGGTATTAGATAATTAGTTAATGTGAATTGATGTTGTATGAAATGGTCAAAGTGTAAGTTGTCAAGGGTTCATTTCTAGAGGCCAAGGTTGTTGTGTTTTGATTTCATGTAATCTGTTGATAAGTGCCCTAAGTTATTGAAGTCATGTCGCCTTTTTGTCATGTATAAGGAATTTGGTTGGCATTGTGAAAGAATGTAAATATTCTGAATGCATCATGATGTGTAGAAAGGCTCTTCGTGAATGTTGTGATTGATTTATTTATTTGTTTGGGATGTTGTATTGGATTAGTCAATGGGGAGATGTTGGTATTCATGAAAAAGTATTTTTCTTATGAGTTGCTTCTTGTTGAGATGATATGCAAGAAGGTAAATGCCTTGCATTATTACATGTATATGTTCATATCAGAATAATGGTTATGCAAGATGGTTAATGCCTTGCATGGTTTATGTATCATCGTCGTCATGATGATGTTTGCTATGTTTGTTGAGTAGGGTCTTCTAGATGCAGGTAGGGGAGTGGCTTTCAACGTGGGGCCGGCGCCCAAAGTGGCAGTCAGGATAACCCGTTGGAAGTAGATTAATCAAGTGATAACCTAAATAATGAATTTGGGGTTGGGTAGTTAGGCACACTAAACAAGATAAGTGGATGCCTCACTCATGGCTCAAGTGCTTGTTTAGGCTTGAGATGAGATGAGAAGGCCTGGAATGGCAAGATCGACTACCTTGTCCTCATGAAAGGTATGTTGATTCCGCATGAGCGTTGTATGGGGGCCGGGAGTCGGGAGAGGCTACCAGGACAACCCAAGATGGGGGCCGGGGCCTAGGAAGGCTTGCCAGGACAACCCATGACAAGCCATGTGATGACACTTCTCCCTACTGCAGGCTAGCATTCCCTAGTTGTACTCTCCCCATTCGTTATGTGTTGCCTCTGGAAGTCAAGTCAAGAGAAGTTGTGTTGTGTTGTTTATGTTATTGCCATGTGTTGTATTGGTGTTTGGTCGGCGTTTGTTCATGTTAGTCTTGTCTACCTGACTGTCATTGTTTGGGACCTCATGTTAACTCCTAGCTCGGGGGGTGGACCTTAGGGTTCCACATGGTTGGGTGGAAGAGCTATTTTATCCATTGGTTATTCATCATCAAGTTCTTATGCAGAAAAGATTTGTTCCAGTTGTACTTGTACCAGTTGATGAAGATGGATGTGTAATCTTGTACCAGATTTGTGTAACAGATCAATCATAATGTATGTGATTCTGATGTAGTCTGAAAATGGCAATGTAATGATGTACTTATGAGTAAGGAAAGCATTTCAGTTATGTACTTAAGTATATGTAGATTGTATTATATTATTTGACGATATGTAATGAATATGAATTAGTTATTCAATTGTGCATTGGATTTAGATCAGTTGCTGATGAATGTTAAATTATGTTAGTTGGTTTGTAAAGTAATGCAGCCTTGTATCCTTAGAGAATATGTTGTAGTCATTATTTGTTATCTTAAACATTAAAAAAAAAAATGTTCCTGTTTCTTTTAGCATAAATGTGTATTTCTTTGAGGTGTACAAGGCGGGCGTTACATCAAATGCTAGGGAATAACATGGTTAAAGAATGAAACAACATACACTACATATATATATATATATATATATATATATATATATATATATATATATATATATATATATATATATATATATAAAAAAAATACTCTAGAATGTTAAATAGAGTCTGCCTTTTCTAGATTGTCGAATGCTTTTTTTCTGGATTAGAAATATACCTTCTTATGACTCCAACTACTATAGGATAAAATTTGATTTATATAAATTCCTATATGGTTGTCATGTCAATATGCTACATGCTACATGTGACTTTAAATTTGGATTTTCTATGCATTCCTAGTTCTGTGTTTTATGGTTGATTTAGATTCTGTTGATAGGCCTATTATTTATGTATTTGCAAGCATTTAAGGTGCAGGTTTATTTGAGAAGCATGTGTGCATTTATATCATGGATTTTTTAAAGATGTATGTAGTAGTTGGAAAATTTATATGTAGGTTTATTTACATCATGACATACAATATGTTTGATAGAAAATTTAATTATCATACTACAGATAAATTTAGGTCCACATGGATGACCAATCTTCACATCAATCACATCAGTCAGCTCAACCTGATGATCGTGATAATTCTACATTATATGCTGAGACCATTCAGAGGTTTCAAAGAGCTTTGGATGAACTAAATAGTACCATACACAATACACCAAACTTGTCAAGTAAAGATAGGTTGGTTAGGATTAGGGATGAGATAACACGTATGATCCAATTTGTTTGATCATACAATCCCTATGATGACATTAGTGTTGACAAGTTCTATGCATCGCTTTCTCAGAGTGTTGTCAGCCAGGAGAAATGGCCAGCTATTTCTAGGCTAGTTTCAGTAGATAATGGTCTCATCATGTTCCATTCTTAGAGGTGAAAAGAGAGAGTGAGAGGCTATTCTCCCACCAAGTGTGTGGATGTAGTTGTCAGTCCTTTCATCTATCCTAGGTTTTTGGCAGCTCATCACAAATGACCAAACATTGATGAGTTACCATTATATTTTTGCAAACAATTATATGTGGAGTTCCGTTTAGATTTATCTGTTGATTATACATTTTTTCCTAAATATGCTAGTTAGGAGAAAGGGAGGTTTGCAGAGAGACCTCAATATAGAAGACCATATGCGCCACCTCGTCAGAACAAGAGGTTTTTAGTTGGCCCACATCTTTTGGTTCTTCCAAAACATGTGGAACTAGCAAATGCTACCCAACCAACATTGACCCCCTCGAGATGCACATTTTTTGAGATCATGGTGACTATTGCCATTGAGGTTGATCAGTTGTCATCCAATCATGTTGGCAGGTATTTGTTATACCTGAGGATTGACATTCCATCCACTGAGGCCACATCAATCAACTATTCAGATTGTTACATTCATACTGATATACCATCACCACATGATGTGGCATAGATTAGTGGAGAGAGTGTTGTGTCGAATATGACTAGATGCCTAACCGGTGATTTATTAGATTCATACCAGTTCATCAGCAATCAGTATGGTATCCCACTTTATTCTATATCCTCACAACTCAAGCGATATTTTGGTAGATGGAGGAGCCATGGTGAGTCAGGTTCACAGGGTTTTGGGGGACATCACAATGTTCCAATTGGTCCTATAGGCTCTACCCCTCCACATGTTCCAGTTGGTCTTGAGGTTGAGGTTACTGAACATGACGTTATGGGAGGTGAGTATAGAAGGCTTCTTTTTGACACTGAGACTGCACCATCTACACATGTATCATTGTCTCTCCATGATTTTGACCTCAGTGGGATTGGGAGGGCCTTTGCTGGTGTAGTTGAGGTACAATTTATTTAAAAATTATAATCTAAATTCATAAATTATATATTTAAAAATTATAAGTTCAATTTTAAATAAAATCACATACATTAAAGCTCTGACTCTTGAGTGCAATCTTAAATGTACATGTGTATTAGACACAAGCTACTATTTTACAACCTGGATGTGGAGATTTACATCATGCTAGCAATCCTAGTCATCATCATGAGGTATTTAAAAACCAGGTCTATATATCACATGTACATATAAGTTTGATTTAAGTGTACACACACACACACACACACACACACATCAAGTTAACTTTCTACATACAGACATCAAGTGTACAAGTTTTCTAACTAAATACACACATGCTTATATATATTGTATGAACACATGTCATATATAGGTTGCAGGATTAGGTCATGCTTCTGTTGAGACTCCTCTACATGATGCAAACCCTGTATGTTAGGTAATTTAGATTTGTCAATTATTATTTATTTATTTAAAATCAAAACAAACTATATTTGTACATGTATATATATAGAATTTAAAAATTTTATGGTGTTCCATGTGTAGACCCCGACCCACAACTCAACACAACGCTCGGGTCACGGATCAGTCGAGGGCTTCAATCATGGATCAGGATGTCATGGCTTGAGACACATCTCAAGACAGATCGAGGCTCAATCCACTCATAGATAGAGACATTTATGAGTTGTTATTTTGATTCAGATGTTTTATATTTATAATACATTTGGACATTATGACTTACATGTCATTATATTTTATCTAGACATTTTTATGAGTCACATGAACTTTTATATCTAGACGTTATTATGAGTCACATGTTTTATATTTGGACATTATACATGTACACTTATGTTTTATATCTTAGAGGTGTTTTTATTATGAGTCACATGCTTTATATATTACATTTCAAAATTTATATTTATGTTCTTATATTTAAATTGTTTATTTTGTGAAGAAATTTAATTACTTTCCCCTCTATGAATAAATTTAATGCATTGATGTAATATAGATATAATTTCTTTGTATTATTCATTCCAAGGATAACCAACTTGTGCCATGTTTAATCTACTTGACATAATGTTTTCAATGGTTGAATAGGTATCAAAGTACTCACACTGTCCCCTAAAATAGAAGATTAAGTTCACGATATTTCACATGAAAAAATAAATCTATAAATGATGCATAATGTTTGTGTGAATGGGAAAAGGTAAAATACTTATTTTTATGTGGTAAATTATTTTCAATTACCTACCTTAACATTCCACTATAAATATAACTTAAAAAGAGTTTTATTTAGTTAAAGCAAACATAAGTAACTACTATACCCAATAAGTTAGTTTTATTTTTCCTTTTATCTAAATTTCTAAATGTGTCCTAATTAGGCTATATTCCTAATCTATAATAAGATTAGGTTGGGAAATAGAAAATGAATCTAAGAAGATATCTAAGGAAATGAAGTAGTACATATTTAAACCTAGTAAAATTAGAAACTACCTAGAATTTAGCTAAAGTTGCTAGATTTAACAAAGTTAAATTATTTTTAAAAACCGTAAATCCAACAAAACATATCTATTAATAAATATCCTTTATCTTCTACATATCCAAATAAGCCTTCAAAGTGACTTGTCACACAAGTTCACTCTTTTATTTGTCATTTTTATTTTGTAACTTTCTTGAACTCTTCTATTTTTTGCTAGATTTACAAAATGATAAATTGTGATTCACGAACACTTAAAAAATATTTGTTATTTGCTTTGTGATCTCAACTTCCTAATCGCACCCCAAAACAAGAACATTAGGACTTTCAAGCAAATAAGAATTTTTTACAAATTGATTTTAGGATTTATTTCTTAACTCAAAATATAAAGTGGGATTTTAGAGACATAAGGCATCTTTTTAGTTATTACAAACTTATTCCCAAATTCTAGTTCTTAGTAGTAAATTACAAAGGGGGATTTTGGTGGTAATTTGTAAAAGTGTAAATTTATAGTTAAAATTGCATATTAGTTCTATACCTTTATTTCCATCTTGAAGTGGAACTTTAGAACAATCATGCAATCCATCAAAATTGAAAATTTTTAGTTAATCTCCACACTTATAACAATTGATCATTTAATGCAACTTTTCCCACGTGTATGCAAGAACCTATATATACCCTGTCACATTATCATTTTCAATACTTGATTTATCAATTAAACTCATATCAAGTTGAAGAGAGATTAGTATGATTGAAAAATAAGCCCATTGTTGTGAAATATGCCTCCATTGTGTTGAATTGAACTCCTTCAAAGGTTATTTATCACCTTTAGAGATCACTTGAATACTTTTAGACAAATTATACTAATCTTGGGCTTGGGAGTCATTATTGGTTTACTATGATGTCCTTCCCACATTGTTCAAGGTCTTTCAATTGTTTGTTGAAGAGATTGTCTAGTTTTAGTGCCATTTGAAGCTATGTAGCCTTGTTACTTGGTCATATCAAGTTGAAGAGAGTTTAGTATGATTGAAAAATGAGCCCATTGTTGTGAAATATGCCTATATTCAAAGGTTATTTATCAACTTTAGAGATCAGTTGAATACTTTTATACAAATTATACTAACTGTTGGAATTAGGACAAACAACTGAGAGGGGGGTGAATCAGTTGTTGGTGCAGGAGCACCTAGAAAATCATGTTTTGTGTTGTAATAAGGTCTATTTGACCAATGCATGTCATTTCAGTTTGTATCTAGGTTCTTCAAGACCTAGAACCAATTTTGTAAGTCCCAAGTGACTTAGGACACATTTTTCATATTGTAATTACATAGCGCCAAAATAGGGCAGTAGGACAGTTTGAATTCATTTTGGATCGGTTGGTTTTCCTCAGGGTGAGTTGATAAACCCAGAGGAATGAACCAAATAATCATCAAAGAAGGTGGTGAATGTGAGTGTGCATTGTTGTTGAACTATATGTTGAGGTATTCTGAGAAGGAATAAAATCATTCTGTTCTATCAATCTAGTTTCTGTTCTCTTTAACTGTAAATTGTGTAATTGTAGATTTAGGTTTGAAGTGTAGTTCTTTCTGTGCATACCATTGTTGCAATATGTCGGTGTGAGGCATTCCACTGGTAGTTTTCTACCATGAACAAGTGGAATATCTTCACAATGTATAGATCCATTTTGTTATGTTTCATTTTTGTTGTTCTGTGAGACAATGCAGAAAGTCTGGGTAAGTTGTTCCATGTAGTAGTTTACTTAGCATCCCCATGTGCTAGGATTCAATTGAAAGAGTAGATGAACCACAGAGTCAGAGAGACATAGAGGTCATGTCAGTAAGACCAGAACCATTGGGGAGTAAATCAGCCATTAGACTGACAATGGTTGTCTGACCGAAACAAAGAGATGAAGAGATTTCTATTAGCGTGAGTTCTGTCTCATTTTGCCAAAGAAAGTTCCAAGTGAGCCATCTATGTGACTCAGACCAGCGGGGTGAATTTTGGGGTTCTAGCTGACAGCAATTTTCTTGCCGATAGTGGCATCGGTGTATCACCAGAACCAATGGCTGAGTCCCACCAAAACTGTGGTGTTCCGCTGAAGTTAAATGGAGTCAAGAGTATCAGCACATCGGCTAGAGTTTGTAAGCACTCACCGATGAGAAGAGTCTCACTGAAGACAAAAGTCATTGGCATATCGACAAAGTAAATTCGAACATGGCCGATAGTAATTGTCTTGCTAATAGGCAAGAAGTGTAGAGTCACCCATCAGGAAGAGTTGTGATATTGGGAGAAAAGTTCAAAGTTCTACTAATAGAAGTGAGTCATACCGACACAGTCACGGTTAAGACAAAAAGGGATGTCGGTTAAGGCATCGGGGCATCAGCTGAAGGATAGAAGACTTCACAAATAGAAGTAAGTCTCGGCAAAGGAAGTTTCGTGGTCACATCGATGTAAGTTTGATCATGGAGAGACTTAAGAAAGTCATTTCAACCAATGGTTATTTAACCGATCGAGGTGTATCGGTGGCCAGTAAGTGTAGTCTTGTCGACAGAAAACAACATTTGATTTTGTCTACATTACCACTACACACTCCTCATCATATTGGTATCAGAGCCATAAAAGGTTTTGTTGTTGATCTGGTATATGTCAACAGAGGAGAGCGAAGGAGAGGCTAGCAAGATGCCTCCAAAGGGGTTGACCACCGAAGTGGTCAAGAAATTTAAGGAGATGGAAGAGAAGATTAAAACTAGAGTCAGGGAAGCACTCCAAGTAGAATTGAAGGCACTGAAGATAGGAAAAAGGATAGAGGAAGGTTCAGATGAAGAGGAAGAAGGAGAAGAACCCCAAGGGTAGGAGGCAGAGATACATGCAGATCAAAAATACTTTCTTGAAGCCATGATGGCAATTGGAAAAGACTCTTAAGAGGCCAAGATGGAGATCCCAATGTTCAGTGGGAAGATGGATGTCAAGGAAGTCATGGAATGGATTGAGGCTCTAAACAACTATTTTGAGTACAAAGAAGTTCCTAAAAGTAAGAGAGTTATGTTTGCAAAAACTAAACTCAAAGGTGCTGCCCTTACATGGTGGAATTACACCCAAGGAGAGAGGGTAAAGAATGGGAAGAGTATGATCTCTTCATGGAGTAGAATGCTGGAGAAGATCAAGTCCCAGTTCCTTCCATCTGACTACGAGGTGTAGATTTATAGGAAAATGCAAAACCTTAAGCAAAAAGATATGGATGTGGCTACTTACACTGAGGAGTTTCACAAATACACTCTTCGTTGTGGGTACATGGAGGATGAAAAAGCCAAGATAGAAAGGTATCTAAATGGTCTGAGGTTAAATATTCAAGATGAGATAAGTTTATTGACCCCTGAAACTATGGAAAAATGCTTTCAAGTAGCATTAAGAGCTGAAGAGAAGCTGAAGAGGAAAGGTGAGAAGCAAGGTAGAGGAAGATGTGGTAGAAATTTTAGAGGTAGAGGTAGTTTTGGAGGAAGAAGTCCTAACTAGTGGCCTAATGGTGAGTCTAACCAAAGAGAGCAAGTTGGGGACTCAACTAGTAGAGGAGGCTACCGAGGAAGAAGGCCTAATGGAAGAGGTGGGACAAATGGATGAGGTAGAGGATCCAAGTTCTCCAATATGACATGCTATAACTATAATCAGATAGGGTACCCAACTTATAAGTGTCCAGAGAAGGCCTCAACTTATCATGGCAATGAGAGAAGAACCACATTGACTCAAGAGGATGCAGGGTGTATGACATCTCCTGAAGTGAATTTGACATCAGAGATGGGAGAAAATCTGATGATTAAGAGGACACTGCCCAAAGAACCAATGCAGACTGAACCATCACAAAGAAGAGCTTTGTTTAGAGTCAACTGCAAGATTCAAGGTAAGTTCTGTAAAGTTATTATTGACTCTGGTTCTACTGAGAATATTATATTTTTGGAAGTAGTAGATAAATTGAAATTAGAAAAGATACCCCATAGCTGTCCATATAGGGTCAATTGGTTAAACAAGGGATAGCATATAGTCATCAATGAACAAGCATGGGTAGAATTCAGTATTGGGGGGTATAGAGACAAAATTTTGTGTGACATCCTTCCAATGGATGCTTGCCATCTTCTGTTGGGTAGACCATGGTAGGTTGACAGAAAGGCTCATCATGATGGGGAAAAGAATGCTTACTCATTCCAAAAGGATGGTGTAACTTATAGGATATAGTCATTGGTAGAAGGGGATCCACAGCCTGTAGGATCTATTGTAATGCTGGTAGGCAAAAAAGAATTCATGGATACACTAAAGGAAGGTGGTGGAGTAGGTTTTGCTTTGATTGTAAATCCTAAGGGGGAAAAGAAAGAAAATGTGAGAGAAGTAGGGCCTAAGGAGGTCATAGATTTGCTTAAGAGTTATAAAGGAGTGATTGCAAAAGATATACATTATTCCCTACCACCTGTCAGGGACATTAGCCATCAGATAGACCTCATACCTGGAGCAGTACTCCCTAATAAGGTACCATATAAAATGACCCCTCAGCAGAATAAAGAGATAGTAAATCAGGTTCAAGAACTCCTAAACAAAGGACTGATAAGAAAGAGCCTTAGCCCATGTGCAGTACCTACTATTTTAGCCCCAAAGAAGGATGGGAGGACTTTTGTGATGACACCATTGCAGGAGGATGTTGAAGCAAAGAAGGCAGCCAAGGTCATCTTAGTGGGTAAGAAAGAGTTTGTAAAGATCAATGAAGAAGAGACAAGGAAAGTTGCGGATACCTCAAGAAGTGGGGTTGCTAAAGATCAAAGTTTGAAGGTGATTTTAGCTTTGAATGATGGAGATCAGATGGTGATATCTGAAATGGCTTAGAAGAAGGTTAAAGAGAATATCTACAAGCAGCCACAAGGTGGTTGGAAATAAGGAGATGCTATCATAGTAGGGATCATTGTTTGTCCTCTAGAACCAACAAGATTTGAAAGACAATCATATTCTACCATAGCAAAAGTACAAGAAGCATCCACCAAGATTTTTGAATTGAGAGATGTTCAGGGTTTGGACATGAAGAGTAGACATGTTGATACATTTGCAGAGGCTATGAAGGAGATTCGTCAACAAGTCAGGGATACTCTACACAAGACTAGTTAGAAAATCAAGGCTAGAGTGGATCAACGAAGGCAAGATGTACAGTACCAAATTGGAGATCTGGTCATGGTTCACCTTAATAGGAATAGACTACCCAAGGGAAGCTACAACAAGTTGATGATGAGAAAAATTGGACCTTGTCAAATTTTAGAAAAATATGGTCCTAATGCCTACAAAATTGAACTCCTTGATGATATTGCTATTTCACCTATATTCAATGTTTCTGATCTAACCTTATATAAGAGTCCTAATACAGGAGAAGGTGCAGAAGATTTTGTACAAGACAATGAAGAGTAGGTACAACACTTACCACCAAAGGAACCACCTAAAATGGAGTGCATCTTGGATGGTAGGACAACCAAAAAGATAAGAAATCAGACCTATTTTGAGCACTTAATCAAATGGCAAGGGCTTCTAGACTCAGAAGCCACATGGATGCTGGAATAAGACATCAAAAAGTAGGGTGGTGATTTGCATAAAATAGTTTCTAAGCGGACTTGAGACCAATTCCACCCGGGGAGTATGGTGCAGGAGCACCTAAAAAATCATGTTTTGTGTTGTAATAAGGTATTGTTGACCAATGCATGTCATTTTAGTTTGTATCTAGGTTCTTCAAGACCTGGAACCAATTTTGTAAGTCCCAAGTGACATAGGACACATTTGTCATATTGTAATCACATAGTGCCAAAATAGGGCAGTAGGACAGTTTGAAGCCGTTTTGGATCAGTTGGTCTTCCAACTATCTGAATCAGTTGGTTTTCCTCAGGGCGAGTAGATAAACCCAGAGGAATGAACCAAATAATCATTGGAGAAGGTGGTGAATGTGAGTGTACATTGTTGTTGAACTGTATGTTGAGGTATTCTGAGAAGGAATAAAATCGTTATGTCCTATTAATCTAGTTTCTATTCTTTGTAACTGTAAATTGTGTAATTGTAGATTTATGTTTGAAGTGTAGTTCTTTCTATGCATACCATTGTTGCAATATGTCAGTGTGAGGCATTCCATTAGTAGTTTTCTACCATGAACGAGTGGAATGGCTTCACAATGTACAAATCCATTTTGTTATGTTTCATTTTTTTTGTTCTGTGAGACAGTGCAGAAAGTCTGGGTAAGTTGTTCCATGCAGTAGTTTACCTAGCATCCACACATGCTAGGATTCAGTTGAAAGAGTAGATGAACTGTAGAGTTGGAGAGACATAGAGGTCATCATCGGTAAGACCCGGACCATTAGGGAGTAAATCAGCCATTAGATCGACAATAATTGTCTGACCGAAATGAGGAGACAGAGAGATTTCTATCAGCATGAGTTCTGTCTTGTTTCACCAAAGAAAGTTCTAAGTGAGCCATCGGTGTGACTCAGACTAGCGGGGTGAGTTTTGGGGTTCTGGATGACAGTGATTTTCTTGCCGATTGTGGCATCGGTGTATCACCAGAACCAACAGTCGAGTCCCACTGAAACTATGGTGTTCTACCAAAGTCAAATGGAGTCAAGAGTATCAGCACATCGGCCAGAGTTTGTAAGCATTCACCGATGAGAAAAGTCTCACTGAAGACAAAAGTCATCGATGTATCGGTGAAGCAAATTCTAATGTGGCCAATAGTAATTGTCTTGCCGATAGGCAAGAAGTGTAGAGTCACCCATCGGGAAGAGTTGCGATATCGAGAGACAAGTTCAAAGTTCCACTGATAGATGTGAGTCGTACCAACATAGTCACAGTTAAGACAAAAAGGGATGTTGGTTAAGGCATCGGGGCATCAGCTGAAGAATAGAAGACTTCATCGATAGAGGTAAGTCTCAGTAAAGGAAGTTTGGTGGTCACATCGGCATAAGTTTGATCGCGGAGAGACTTAAGAAAGTCATTCTGACCGACAGTTATCTGACCGATCGAGGTGTATCAGTGGCTGGTAAGTGTAGTCTTGCCGACAGAAAACAACAATTGATTTTGTCTACATTACCACTACATAGTCCTCATCAGTTGTCCCACAATATTAACCTTTTCTTTCTTTTAATCTTCTTTCACAACTTACAAATAGATTAATGATGCAAACATTAAAGCATGAAATAATAACACGAGCAGAAACACAATTAACACACTTGACACCAAGATTTTTGATGTGGAAACCTGGTTAAGGGAAAAACCACGACATGGGTTAACCCACAAGATTCATACCCTTTTAAAAGTACTTAAAAAGGGGAAGGCACTTGCCTTCGGGCTCACTACCCAGAGCTCACTGCTCAAAGAGAGGTTCACTACCTAAATAATTTATGACTAATACAAAAAGAATTAATTGAGAAATAGCATCTTCTTCATGCCTGGTTTAATCTCATTGAGTGTTCATAAAACTTCTTCTCTTCTTCCAAATACTTCTTCTCTATCACTTCATCCTTTACTATTCTTGCTCCTCTTCTCCTACTCTTTTCTTCTCTACCTCTGATCCTTTCTTGGGATTTGATTAATTCACACAAAGATGAATTTCCATAATTCAACTACATGCCTTTATATGCTTCATCAGCCTTGGAATACACATCAAGGTTGGCATTACAAACATCTGACTTAATGTGAATCGCTAAGTTGCCAGCCAAACATAACTGAGACTCAAATTTTCCTTGATCAATATGCCATGCTCCATAGAAGTGCTCTTAGATCATCTACAACATGCTAGAATCATTCAGTCACCCAAGACTGGGAAGAAGAGTAACACCAAGAAGAAAATCTTCAACAACGAGCTCGGTCTTCAATGCGGACCTTCAACACAGAAAGAAAATGATCTAGAGACCTCTATAAGCACATTGAATTTGACAAAGACATCTGCACTCCTCCAAATTATTAGAATCACTTGCATCTTCTTCTGAAACCTCAAGAACACTCTCTGCCATGATTGTTACACAAGAAAGATTGCTTGCGGACCTCTAAACCATGAACCACTTGAGTTGACGATACACACTAATTTCCCAAACATGCCTCTAGAACCAAAGATCATAATATTTCAATGCGGAGCAATCTGGACTAGTTTACGGTCACTCTGTATCTTCTCAACATAGTAAAATCTAGTTCTACTTAGATGGCCATAGCTTCTTTAAATCTTCATGCGGACCTCTCAAATCTTAACTAGAGCTACTTCAGACCACTCTCTATACTGTCGTATGGTCCGTATTTATTGATCTTTATTAATTTTCTTAATATCCTCAACATTTCAATCTTCTAAACAGGCAACATAATAGGATACAGTTGACACCAATGGAAACAAGAATATGTTGACATTAATGATAACACTGATTAGGCACATATTTGAACCAATCTCCCCCTTTGTCATTGATGGCAACATATGATGTGAAAAATTGATTCAACCATCAAGACAAGAACTTCTCCCCCTTTCTCTTATCACTTCTGCAACCACTATCTTCACTGCTCCCCCTTTCATCAGCAACTAGTTTTTCACATGACTTCTCCCCCCCTTTGACATCAATGGAAAAGGACACATGTTTGCAGTCTCTTCTCCTTCTTTTTGTTTCAAATCAATCTCAAAACTTGCATACTGACTACTCCCCCTGAGTAGTACCTCCTTAACATCAATCCAGATCACAAGATATGATTGTGAATTCCATCAAACTGATGCACTCTAGTGCATCTTAATTTTGATCAGGAGGGTAATAACCCCTAGCTTCTCTCTAAGATACTCAAAAGTATCCTTAGGAAGAGGCTTAGTGAAGATATCTACAATCTGATCCTTTGAAGAAACAAAATTCATTTTGACTTCATTCTCACTTACTTTTTCTCTCAAGAAATGAAACTTGATAGCTATGTGTTTTGTTTTTGAATGCAACACCTGATTCTTGAAGATGTTTATTGCACTTGAATTATCATAGAAGATTGTAATAGGCTCCTCAAATACCACTCTTATATCCTTCAACATTTGTTTCATCCACAAAACTTGAGTGCAATTTCTTGTTGTTACTATGTACTCTACCTCTGCAGTAGACATAGATATTGCCTCTTTCTTTTTTCTCAACCAAGAAACCAATCTTCTTCCCAAGAAGAATGCACCACCACTAGTAGTTTTCCTATCATCCATATCTCCTACCCAATCAACATCAGTAATGCATGAAGAGTGAAGTCATTGTTAATTGGATACCACAAGCCATAGTCAAGTGTCCCTTTAAGATATCTGGATATTCTCTTGACTTCTACTACATGGGATTCTCTAGGATCAACTTGAAATCTAGCAACAAGTCCAACTGCATGCATGATATCAGGTCTGGTCTGAGTTAGATACAGAAGTCCTCGAATCATTGATCTATACCTTTTCTGATCTACCTTAGGTGAATTATCATCTTTACTCAACTTGCATCTGGTTACTATAGGAGTACTTACTAGTTTTGAGTCCTCCATTCCAAACTTTTGGAACAATTCTCTCATATATTTAGACTAAGATATGAAGATACCTTTATCTAACTAAGTGATTTGTAGACCTAAGAAGAAATTCATCTCACCAAACATGGACATTTAGAATTCACTTTGCATCCAATCAGCAAATTTCTAACACATGCTTCCATTTCCACCAAAACTGATATCATCAACAAATACCTCAACAATTAATATGTGCTAATGATCAATCTTGAAATAATGATTATTGTCAGCGATGCCTTTGCTAAATCCTATCTTTAGCAGATACTTATCCAATCTTGCATACCAAGCTCTTGGGGCTTGTTTAAGTCCATACAAAGCTTTTCTCAGTCTGCAGACCATATCTTCTTGATCAAACAACTAAAATCATTCTAGTTGCTCAATGTAGACTTCTTCTTCTAGCTCTCCATTCAGGAATGTTGACTTGACATCCATCTGATATACCTTGAAATCTTTGAATGTAGAAAATGCAAGAAATAATCTAACTACTTCTATTCTTCCTACTGGAGAAAAGGTTTCTTCAAAATCAATTCCTTCCACTTGAGAATATCCTTTGCATACCAACCTTGCTTTGTTTCTTGTAACTTCACCATCGTCATTTAGTTTATTCAGGAAGACCCATTTAGTTCCAATCACATTTTTGTCCTCTGGTCTAGAAAGAAGATCCCAAGTGTGATTCTTTTCAATTTGCATTAATTCTTCTTCCATTACTTTTATCCAGTTTTCATCATTGTAGGCTTCACTTACTGATTTTGGCTCAATCTTTGAAATCAAACAAATCTCTTCTTGATCTTCAACAATAATTCTCCTAGTGTGAACACCTTTATTTCTATTTCCTATGATCTAATTTTTAGGATGTTCATCCTTACATACCTGGGAGTTTTGGGATTTGCTTGAACTTCTCTTTCTTGAGCTTGCTCCTCAACTTCTGTGCTATCCTCTTGAGTCACTGGATTTTCTGGATCAATCTGGATCTGAATCTAGGTTTGAACTTGTCTTCCTTGACTTTGATTTTCATCTTGAACATCTGAATCATATCCGTAAGACCTGGAATGATCTTCTTTACTCTCATCAACTCTAACATTTGCACTTTCAACAATATTTTCAATCTTTTGTTAAAGTACCTGTATGCCTTGCTTTGAGTAGAGTAACCCATAAATATTCCTTCATCACTTCTTGCTTCAAACTTGCCTAGATCCTCATCTCTTTTGATATAACATTTACTATCAAAAACTCTAAAATATCTCACAGTAGGAGGATGACCAAACCATAGTTCATAAGGTGTCTTACGAGAATTTCCTTTGATCTGCACCCAGTTAAGAATATAGATAGCAGTACTCACATCTTCTCTCCAATTAACTTGAGGAACATTTGTTTCCATCATCACGGTCCTAGCAACTTCTTAAATGGTCTGGTTCTTTCTTTCCACAACTCCATTTTGCTAAGGAGTCCTAGGACTAGATAACTATCTTTTTATCCCATGATTTTCACAAAATGTATCAAACTCACCGAAGGTAAATGCTCTACCTCTATTAGATCTCATACACTTTATTTTCACACCAATCCCATTTTCCACCATATATTTGAACACCTTGAACTTGTTAAGAGCTTCTGATTTTTTTAAAGAAAGTTATCCACATCATTTGGGAGTAATCATCAATTAGCAACATGAAATATATGTCTCCTTACACACTCCTGATTCTAGCAGGACCACAAAGATCAATATGCACAAGTTCCAACTGTCCACTTGGAAATTGTTCTTTACTTTTGAATGAAGTTTTGTTCTGTTTACCCAATTGACATTCTCTACACATACTATCAGGTTTCACAAGTTTTGGAAGATCTCTCACAGCCTAAGTAGAACTTATCTTGACAATGTTATCAAAATTCACATGACACATTCTCCTATACCACAACCAACTTTGATCTATCTGAGCAATCAAACAACTTTTTCCAAAACTACTTAAATGAAAGATGTTACCTCTAGTTTGAGTACCAAATGCAATGTTAGTTCCAGAGCTTTCCAAGATTTTGTATTTTCCATCCTTGAATCAGAGATCATAACCCTTGTCAACCAACTGTCCAACACTGAGAAGATTATGCTTCAGTCCTTCCACATATAGAACATCATTAGTGTTATTCTTACCATCAAAAGAGATGGATTCTCTGCCATGGATTCTACAAGCTGAGTTGTCTCCAAATTTCACAATTCCACCTTCATATTTTTCAAAGCTTACAAACTTACTTTTATCACCAATCATATGATGAGAACATCCACTATCAATCACCCATTCATACTTTCCACATTTGCATAGCTAGTAGATTTAGTAGACACCAGATCTTCTTCTTTGATAGCAATGAACACCCAATCACCTTCAGTGGAACATCCATGATCAGATTCATCATCTGTGACTCCTTCTTCTCCAACTTCTTGGACATAGTAGCATTTCTTCTAACCTTTATATCTATTAGGGTTTGACTTTGAAAAACTCTTTGAACATCTTGAGGCAAAATGATCAATCTTATTGCAAGCAAAATATTTGAATGGCAACTTTCCTTCATACTTACTAGATCCTCTTGGCATTCTTTTGGAAATAAGAGCTTCAAGAGCTGTAGTCTCAATTTCATCATCTTCAAGATCCTTTCTTACCTTCACAAATCTATTTGATCTTCCTAAAGAACTTTCACCTGGATCATATCTTTGTTTTCCATACACACTGGCTTTAAATGTAGATTCAGACTTGGGAAGAGAATCACCAAACTCACTCATTTCAAATGTTGAAATCTTACCAACTAATTGATCCCTTGTAATAGTTGTCACACTCCTAATTTCTTCGATGGAAGCAACTTTATGCTTGTAAGCTGCAGGTAAGGATCTAATCACTTTGGCAACAATTTCTGATTCATCCAATACTCCACCAACATTCCTAATACCGGTCACAAGTTCATTCACTTTCTGCATGTCGGAAGTAATGTTTTCATCTTCACTCATCATCAACCTTTGGTATTTACCCTTCAGGCTTTGTATCTTGGCACATTTGACCTATTTGTCACCCTCATACAGATTTTCCAATTTTTTCCAGATTTCATGGGAAGTTTTTTCAATTCTAGGACATTTACCAATTTTGTATTAGTTAGGGAACTCAATAATGGTTCTTTAGCTTGAATATTGTATTCATCTTCCCTAAGTTCATCTAGAGTTGTAGGTCCATTCTTTAGAATTTTATACTCTTTCTCAGTTATTGACCAAAAGGCATCACCTATACATTCCAAATGACATTGCATGTGCACCTTCCAAAGGGAGTAATTTGTTCCATCAAATCTCGAGCTTTCCTTCTTATAAGTTGACATCTTGGATCTCCTCAAGTAGTCAAGCTTCTTTCAGAGGATCTGGCTCTGATACCGATTGTTGGACTAAGGACAGACAACTAAGAGAGGGGGTTAATTAGTTGTCCCACAATATTAACCTTTTCTTTCTTTTAATCTTCTTTCAAAACTTACAAACAGATTAATGATGTAAACATTAAAGCATGAAATGATAACACATGAGCAGAAACACACTTAACACACTTGACACCAAGATTTTTGACATGGAAACCTAGTTAAGGGAAAAACCACGGTGGGGGTTAATCCACAAGATTCATACCCTGTTAAAAGTACTTAAAAAGGGGAAGGTGTGATGCCCCGTCATGCAACCCTAGAGTGTTAGTCTAACAAGAGAAAAAGTAATAGAATTTTTTTTTTTTAAGCAAGAAGATGCATTAATCCATAAATACTATTAACAACGTTAAATGAAATGTATAGCTAACACCTCTAGGGAACATAACTGCATCAAAAAACATACAATTTTAACGATACAAGTGAAATACATTATAATACAACAGTAGAGGATTTACATCATTCATTAGCAAAGAGGAACAGTTACATAAGATCATTTACAAGATTACAACATTACAAGCTTGAGGACCGATAACCTCAGTTTACAAAGAGTACAATTATGAAAGTATACAACAACTTGAAGATGAGGAGAAAATTGGAACTAGAACACTCCTGCTATGATCTCAAACTGATCATCCAAGAAGACCAATGGATAGCTCTACCTCCCAACCATGTGGAGCCTTGAGGTCCACCCCATTGAGCTAGGAGATAACAAGCAACTTCAACAACACTCCACAACACGCGAAGACCAACAACAAGAAATAAGGGAATAACATCGCATCATGATACATGACTACAACAGAAGACTGGAACTAGCCTAACTAAATAAACCTCATGTTATCTCCATCAACATAATCCATGGTGTAGGGCCTGCTTAGACCTGGTAAGTCAGGTGGAGTTGAGGCCTGGTACCTGCAACTTGCATGAAAACCAATGGGTTGTATATGATCAACTGTATATGTATATATCAACACACATCGAGATAGAGAATCGCGGCATAGTAGGGTGCTCGATCCGAGCAGTACTACACCTTCCTCACTCTGAAACAAGACTATAACTAATTCTATTTAACATCAGATGCATAAACATGATATCTTCTAACCATCACTAAACATGTCTATCTCATCATAATTGGAAAAACAACAATGTCATCAAACATATTACACAAGTCAGAATTAGATCAGACGAATATAATCTATCACAATCAGAATGAGCATAAACCATAGTCTCAATAGCTCAAATCTCTCAAAACTATTTGGTTGCAAGGAAAAAGCTAACAACTGTCTCAGATCAAGTAGAGAGTAATGCAAAACTGACAACTATCACAAGCCAAAAATGAGGGGGCATTACATCCTCCCCCCTAGTGTTAGGCTTACTCCTGGAAGCCTGCAAACAAATAAGGGTGTAACTCTCTCATCCTGGAAGCATCCTCCCAAGTAGCAAAAGTCTCATCATTAGGATCCCACTGGACCTTGACCTGCGCCACGTCTCTACCCCTGAGAGCAAGTGTCCTATGCTATAGAATGCCAACAGCTCCAAAGCTAGCTGCCCATCCTCGCAACACACCAGAAGTCTCCTTAATAGTGGCTCGTTGTTCTGCTTAGCAATTATCATCCGATGCAAAAACTTCATGCGATCTTCCTGCATCACCTATGTTTGGCCTTAAAGCTATCAGCCTTTGACCAAAACCTGATGCATTTCTTTGTGGACACTGCTTGGCTATATGGCCCTGATGTCCACAAGAGAAACATCCTGAACCTCGGCCAAAATTCCCGCCACCAGAGAGAGCATTGGACGACTGAGAAATATCTCTACTAACTGCGGACTGAGTTCCCTGAGTCAGCTGATTAGTGTGATAACTTCTAGCTCATTGCCAACTTTGATACTTCTTAGACTAAAATCTATTACTCTAATGAGGCTAATAATTCCTTGGTTTTGATTGAAAACATTTCTACTACTGCTTGCCCTTGGCGGTAATGTGATGGCCTACTAAGATAGCCTCTTGCTCTGCTGTCCTTTCTCTTTTCTGAGGAGATCTTTCTCTTTCCTTCTCCTCTACCTAATTTACCTCTTGTCTAGGACCTAAGCATGTGAGGGCCTCTTCAAGCAAGTGACACAACTAAGCTCTCTCTACCAGACCCTGATACTCTATACTCTGACCCCTACCTTCCTGAGCACTCTCACGAGGGAAACAAGGAGAAGGGTTACCACCACCACCTCCCTTGCATCTCCTACCTCTACCTCGACCTCGACCTCTATCCCTAGGCATCTTCCTACACACACAAACCTCCAAAGGACCATTTCAAAACATGGACTACTAAAGAGAGAAAAGAATCTAATCTACAGAGTTTAAGCACTAGGTCACATAATGGGCTCAATTATAACCAGAGTACCCAGTGTTTAAACCTGGTTCTGATACCAAATGTGATGCCCCATCATGCAACTCTAGAGTGTTAGTCTAACAAGAGCAAAAGTAACACAAATATATATTTTTTTTAAAGAAAGAAGATGCATTAATCCATAAATATTATTAACAACATTAAATGAAATGTATAGCTAACACCTCTAGGGAACATAACTGCATCAGAAAACATAAAACTTTAACGATACAAGTGAAATACATTATAATACAATAGTAGAGGATTTACATCATTCATTAGAAAAGACAAATAGTTACATAAGATCATTTACAAGATTACATGCTTGAGGACCGATAACATCAGTTTACAAAGAGTACAATTATGAAAGTATATAACAACTCGAAGATGAGGAGCAAACTGGAACTGGAACACTCCTACTTTGATCTCAAACTGATCATCTGAGAAGACCAATGGATAGCTCTACCTCCCAACCATGTGGAACCCTGAGGTCCACCCCACTGAACTAGGAGATAAAAGGGAACACATAGACAAGCATATACAACTTCAACAACAAGAAACAAGGGACCAACATCGCATCATGACACATGACTACAACAAAAGACTGGAACTGGCCTAGCAGCATAAACCTCATGTTATCTCCATCAACATAATCCATGGTGTAGGTCATGCTCAAACCTGCTAAGTCAGGTGGAGTCGAGGCCCGGTACCTCCAACCTGCGTGAAAACCAATGGGTTGTATATGATCAACTGTATATGTATATATCAACACACATCGGGACAGAGAATCATGGCATAGTAGGGTGCTCGATCTGAGAAGTACTACACCATCCCCGCTCTAAAACAAGACTATAACTAATTCTATTTAACATCAGATGCATAAACATGATATCCTCTAACCATCACTAAACATGTCCATCTCATCATAATTAGAAAAACAACAATGTCATCAAAGCACATTCCACAAGTCAGAATTAGATCAGACGAATATAATCTATCACAATCAAAATGAGCATAAACCATAGTCTCAATAGCTCAAATGTCTCAGAACTATTTGGATGCAAGGAAAAAGCTAACAACTATCTCAGATCAAGCTGAGAGTAATGCAAAACTGACAACTATCACAAGCCAAAAATGAGGGGGCATTACAAAAGGCACTTGCCTTCGGGCTCACTACCCAGAGCTCACTGCTCAAAGAGAGGCTCACTACCTACAGAATTTATGATTAATACAAAAGGAATTAACTGAGAAATAACATCTTCTTCATGTCTAGTTTAGTCTCATTGAGTGCTCATAAAACTTCTTCTCTTCTACCAAATACTTCTTGACTATCACTTCCTTTACTATGCTTGCTTCTCTACTCCTGCTCTTTTCGACTCTACCTCTGATCCTTTCTTGGGGTTTGATTAATTCACACAAGGATGATTTTCTATAATTCAACTACATGCCTTTATATGCTTCATCAACCTTGGAATAGACATCAAGGTTGGCATTACAAACATTTGACTTAATCTGAATCACTAAGTTGTCAACCAAACATAATTGGGACTCAAATCTTCCTTGATTAGTACGCCACACTCCATAGAAATGCTCTTCGATCATCCGTAACATTGCTAGAATCATCCAGTCGGCCAAGACTAGGAAGAAAAACAACACCAAGAAGAAAATCTTCAACAACGAGCTCAGTCTTCAATGTGAACCTTTAACACAGAAAGCACACAATCCAGAGACCTCCACAAGCACATTGAATTTGACAAAGACATCCGCACTCCTCCAAATTATCAGAATCACTTGCATCTTCTTCCAGAACCTCAAGAACACTGTCTGCCATGATTGTCACACTAGAAAGATTCCTTATAGATGTCTAAACCATGAACCACTTGAGTTGATACACATTAACTTGCCAAACATGCCTCTAGAACTGTAGATCATAATATTTCAATGCGAAGCAATCCAGACCAATTTACTGTCACCTCGTCTCTTATGAACATAACAAAATCCACTTCTACTCAGATGGCCATAGATTCTTTAAGTCTTCATGTGGACCTCTCAAATCTTAACTAGAGCTACTTCAGACAACCTCTATATTGTTGTATGGTTTGCATTCATTGATCTTTATTAATTTTCTTAATATCCTTAACATTTTAGTCTTCTAAACAGGCAATGGAATAGAATACAATTGACACCAATGTCAACAAGAATATGTTGACATTAATGACACCACCAAGTAGGCACATATTTGCAACACTAATCTTGGGCTTGGGAGTCATTAATGGTTTACTATGATGTCATTCTCACATAGTTCAAGGTGTTTCAATTTTTTGTTGAGGAGATTGGAGTGTTAGTGCCATTTGAAGCTGTGTAGCCTTGTTAAGGTCATATCAAATTGAAGAGAGTTTAGTATGATTGAAAAATGAGCCCATTGTTGTGAAATATGCCTCCATTGTGTTGAATTGAACCCCTTCAAAGGTTATTTATCAACTTTAGAGATCACTCAAGAATACTTTTAGACAAATTATACTAATCTTGGACATGTTAATTTATTAAAAAAATTAACATGCCCAAGATTAGTATAATTTGTCTAAAAATATTACAGAGAGTCAACAAGGAATATAAATATTTTGAAGTAGTACATAGCAAATTCAAAGATATCTCAATGCTCAAATATTTTGAGTAATAAATGAAATGTAATCAAATATTAAAGAAATTTGTATATATTTTAAAAAGCTAGAGCATATAAATACCATTAAAGATCTACCTAAACTTTAGTTAGAATAACAATCATCGTGTTAAAATCCAAAATATAAAAGAACTCATAGGCACATCATCTTTGAACATGTATATTATGAACTAGATAGATCTATCTATTGTACCTGTTTGTTAAGTTTGAGACCCCTGCATGATAAGGATACAAAAAAAGAGCTTCCCTTAGCTTCAAGAAATATTTATTCTATACTAACAAGGCCAACCACATGAAGGTGGAAGCTCAGTGGCCTCACTTAAGACCTAAGACACCTAAGACCTAACACACCTAAAACCTAAGACCTAATACCTAGAACACAACTAAGACCTAGAAGACACCTTTAAGACACTTAAGACATACATTAAGGCACCTAAGACCTTTAAGAAACTTTTAAGACATCATTAAGACACCTAAGACCCATAAAACACTTAGAAGACATACCTACTTGACACATTTAAGACAAATAGACACGTAAGTCTTAAAACACCTAAGAAACCAAAGACCTATAAGACACCATGGTACACCTCTAAAACACCTAAGAATTAAGACATATCTAAGACACCTAAGACCTTTAATACAATTGACATGTCTACTTGACACATTTAAGAAACATAGACACCTAAGACACCTAAAACACCTAGGAAAGGTCTAAGATGCCTAATCTACCTTTAAGACACTTAAGACATATATCTAAGACATGTAGCACATCCATCAGACCAAATCCAGTGTTGTAATGCATTAGTGCCACGTTGTCTCAAATCTTCAAAAAATATTTGAATGCAATGTGCTACATAGCTTCTATCATGACCTGTATCATCACTGATATAAAAGTGAACCTCTTTGATGATAATTCATTGATCTTTGGTACTCTCTACCTCATCTACAAATAACTCAGCATGTCTATAGCAAACTTGTACAAAGATTGCGACTTTCTCTGAATGATAATATTGACTTTGAATCTCAGTTTGAGGACTAAATGTATAATTTTTAGAAAAATCTACAATAGAGAGAATACAACCCGGTGGAAAAAAAATTCTTTGAGTCATGAAATTGCTTAGCCTGCCATCTTGCACCATGAGAATGTTGGATATGTGGGTATACAATGTTATGAAATTTGTTCATAAACTTGTTGCAGGACAATTCACTCTCTCTCAAAATATTTTTTTTGGATTCAGCTCCTGACTTCATTGAGTATTTCTCATATTCAAATCTCTTCCAAACAACTAACATTGAAAGATCAATATTCTCAAATGGTAAAAATTTCATCAAATTTCCACAATCTACACATATATTTCTTATACACTGTACATTGGATCATCTAAATCTTCTGATTTTTCACATAAGATAGACTTCACAATTTGTGTTGTACTTCCAGAGATGGCTACATTTGGATTAACTATTTCCATAAGATTTTTATATGACTGTAGCTGTAGATGAAATTCAACATGATTTTGACAGCAACAAGTTTCACATATTCTATTTATATGTACAAAACTTGGTCATAAATTCTCAAACATCCTTTGAGAAATCTTCACCTGTGAAAATTCTTACTTGAATGTTTCAAAAAATTTACTTTGTGTTGTATGTATAAAATGCTTTGGATGAGCAATTTTTTTAGTATCTTCATCTTTTATTTGTATAGTGTCCCTTCTATTGGAAGAAAAATGGGAGTGATCAGTCCGATATCCAATTATTTTTTGTTTTACATCTTCTAAAATTCTATCTCTTTGAGGGACTCGACAAATATTTACCTAATTATTTTCAATGTTTTCATCTAATCGGTTTCGCTTCTTGATATATCTTTGAATAGTTCCCCTAGATACATTTACTAATTGGGTAATTGCTTTAACTTGTCTTCTATGTGATAATTTCTTACTAGAAATTGCAGTCATCAATGCTCTATGTGTAGCATTTAAATCAAAACTTTGAATAGAATCCAATGTTGTTTGCAAGTTTTCAATTACTCTCTAATTTACTAAATTTGAAAATTTTTTCTTATTATCAACTCCTAAAAACTCCAAAATAGGGGTCATTTCTTTTTGCCTAAATAACTTTGGACATAATTGTTCTCTTCCAATTAGAGATTTATCTTCAAAAAATTCATCCCAAATTATTTGAGAGCGTATTTTTATTCTGCTTTCAGGTAACATATGTTCAGCTGAAATATTTTTGAAAAGAGCATCCTCATCCATCTCCATAAGATTTTTCATTCCATGCAAAAAATTTCTATCACTACTACCAATTTCATCTTGTACTTGTTCATTAACATGCCCTTCAACTTGTTCATCAATAATTTCAATGGGTTGTTCTTGACTAGAGGTTCCTAGGGTTTCTCATCTCTTTTTCAGTCATACAACCTTGATCTTCTTCTTTTTTTTTCCAATCACAAATTGCTTATTTTAATTCACCTACACACACATATACATCCTAATAAATAACTCATGAAGTTCAATTTCTACATGGTAAAATGAGTAAATAAGTGGAGAATCATGTTACATACCTTGAAATTTTGTAGCCTCTGTTGCCAAAAAAACTCCTTTTGTGTGGTTTCTCTAAATGCTTGAATTGAAAAAATTAAAAGAAAAAATTTAGCCTCTATTGCGAAAAATTTTGCTTCTTGGGTGTGTGCAAGAAGTTGTGTCCACTTTTTGGCCAAAAAGTGGAAGTGTTTCTCCTGATTTTAGGAATTTGTCACATTTGACCTAAAAATTTGAAGCACTTAAAGGTGGAATCTTGGAAAAAGTCACTAAATATGAAATGTAGTACTCGGAGTCTAGTTTCCAAATATGTAATTTTTTCAATACCCAGATGATAGAAATTGATTTTGAATAGGCGTTTCTAAAAACCACTGTTTAAAAGTCACTTTTTTTACTATACCATGTACGTGTACGTCATCCATATTTTGACCTAAATAATCATATTTTTCAAAATCCTTTTGGGAAAAGCTTTGTAACTCATTGAAGCACGTTTTCCATATTTATTTGTAATTTTTTATTGAATAATTTTTTTTTATTAATTTTTTATTGGTCATTTTTTGTCTTTTAAAAAATCATCGTGTACATCACGCATAAGATGACCTAGACTTAACATTTTTTGAAATTTTTTTTTTAAATTGAAAAGAATTGTCTAAAGTACGTTTTCATACAATTTTTTTTACAATAAATATTTTAATAAAAAGTTATTAAAATATTAGAAAACCCTGATAATTCAAGGTTATGAACCTATTTCATCAAAAATTGATTAAAAAATAGAAAAATTAATTTAATTGTAAAAAAAATTACATATTTAGAATCTACATTGTCTCCTCTATAATGGGTTTTAATTTCGACAAAATATTCTGCAAAATAGACCTATAAATATATGCCCAAAGTCACTATTTTGTTGTGACATTGACAGGGCCTTCAAGTTGCAGGTCAAACTAGGTCCAGAGGTCAGGGTCGGGTCCCCAAAGCATTTTCTGAAGTGGGTTACAAAGCAAAACCTGAGCCTAAAATTCAAATTTTGAATAACGGGATCCCGTTTGTTAAACGTGATCCCATTTATTTCTTCATCGATTGTAAATAAAACGGGATCCCGTTTCTTATTTGCCCATTTTTTTAATAAGATTGTACTATGACTATCATTTATGCAACTTGCCCTACAGTACGGCCGACAACGACTCTTGCAGCATTCTTTGGCATATTTCTTTCTTTTGCAAGTCCATCAACTTGAAGTATTGTTGGTATTTTCATAGAAGCCATCATGGAGATGTTATTTGAGTGGAATTTTATTGAATTGGTACTTGTTTGAAGGACTTAAAACACATTCAAGTTTTTGACATTCATTTGTACATGCTTCATAAACTTTTTAATCATGGGATCATAGAGTCGTAATAAGAGGAAAGATAGGAAGCTATTAACCCCTGAAGAAATTGAAGCAAAGAGAGTGAAGGAGGCAAAAAGATAAAGAGATAGAAGAGTAAAGATTCAATCAATGAACAATGCTGAAGCATCCAATTCCACAACTATTGAAGATAAAAACATTGAGGAGACCATGGATATAGATGATGCAAGTTTGCAAAAGGTGAATGTGGAAACTAATACGATTATGCAAACTACTCCTGGTATGTCTTCAAATCCCTCTATTAATGCTATGGAGAATGTTTCAATGGGCACAAATCCAGGTACTTCTTCAAATCCACTTTTGAATGAAATGGAAATAGTGTTGATAGGAGATTTAAAACAAGCTGGATATAACAATGTTGAGATTGATAATATTCGTAGAGATCAAAATTTGAAACAAATTGTAGTTGAAAATGAAAATAAAAATCCTTTTGTTGTTGAAAATGAAAATGAAAACCGTTTTGTTGTTGAAAATGAAAATGAAAACCGTTTTGTTGTTGAAAATGAAAACGAAAATCCTTTTGTTGAAAATGAAAATGAAAATCGTTTTGTTGTTGAAAATGAAAACGAAAATCCTTTTCTTGAAAATGAAAATGAAAACCATTTTGTTGTTGAAAATGAAAACGAAAATCCTTTTGTTGAAAATGAAAATGAAAACTGTTTTGTTGTCGAAAATGAAAATCTTTTGGAAGTTGAAAATGAAAATGAAAATCTAGGAAGTGATGTTGAAAATGAGAAATATTTTTTCAAAATTGAAAGAGATGTTTTGGATAATCTTCCTGGTAAAATTTCTTGGAGACAAATAAGAACACATGCCAATAGATTATACAAGGAATTTTTTTATCGTAGAAAACTATAATTTCAATGTCAACTAATGATGCAATTAATGAGAATGTGAAAAATGAGAAAAGTAATGAAAATGTTAGGCATTTTTGTTAAACCAAGAAGAAAAGATCAATCACTAAAACATGCTATGTCTACTGTTGCTAGTGCCATTGAGTCTATTGGAAGTAATAGTCAATCCAAAGATAAAAATGCAACACGACGAGCTATAACAACTGCTATAGTGAATAAAACAACTTTGAATAGAAGAATGGTAAGCAATATTAGTGGAATTCTAAAAATACATCCTAAAACATTGGTAAGAGCAGCAAAAAGAAGAGAAAGTATAGAAAATGATCCAATTAACCAATGTTGGAGTTTTAGTGGTCGACTTCCGAGATCTGACATGAAACTAAATGTTGAAATCAGATCTTTGATCGAAAAATATTGGCATGATAATACTAGGGTATCGTCTAATGCTAGAGATGTTTTAAAATTAAGAGTGGGGTCCAAAGTTCGCGATCCTCATCCAAAACACCTATTAGATACAACGCAAACTGAATTTTATAGAAAATTTTGTGATGAATTAGTGTTACCTGGTAATATTAAAATAAGTCAAAGATCTTTTGAAAAATGCAAACCATGGTATGTAAAGATTAATAAGGAATGAATATCTTGTTGTTGTAAAACGCATGTTCAATTTCGTTATTATTATGATTTGTTTCAATATATACATTGTACTTTACATCGTAACATGATTATATAGGAATGTGATATTAATATGCCAACTGAAGCAATAAAAGAGTTTATATCAAGTTTGTTCTGTGAAAGATCTAATGAAAAAGGTTTTTATTTAAATTCATGTATTTCTGGACAATACACTAGTTGTGGCAATCTTTCTTTGTTAAGAGTTTGTATGCATGAAAGTGTTGAAAATGATTTTGGACAACAATTAGTGGATGTTAAAAGATTTAAGAATGTTGAATATTCTTTAAAAGATGGAAAATTTGGAAAGCATTGTGATTTAATTACAGAAAAGGTTAGTGTGCATGCATTCATATCAGAATTTAAAAGTAAAATTGTACCAAAATATGTCAAGCACTCTCAACAAGCTCGATGGCTTGATGGACAATTTCGTGAATGTAGAAACACATTTCCAATTGGTACTATACTATCAGTGGTTGATTTTGTGGAAAACTATACTTTAGCTCTGCAAGAGGAAATTCAATCACAATATTACAATTTAGTGCAAGTTGGTATGTTTGTTCATATTGTTTATAGACATGCAGATGATAGCACAGAGAATGATAGAAAAGTTTTGAGGGAGTATCATTTCTATTTGAGTGACAACCGGTTACACTCGTCAGAGTTTGTTCAATATTGTTTCAATATATTTTATACAAAATTAAGAGAAAGAGGAATCCAGATGACTGAACATCTTATATGGTCAGATAATTGTATGGGGCAGTTCAAGAATGCTCGAATGTTCTATTGGTTATGTAGGGTTCACAAGGAGAATAATGTCCAACATATGTGGAATTTTTTTGAAGCTGGACATGGTAAAGGAGAACATGATGGAGCTAGTGCGTGTGTTAAAAGAATTCTTGCTAGACAACAATTAAAATTTGAGGATGCAGTAAAATTTAAAGATGCACGTGGGATTGTAGATTAGTGCAATACAAGATTATGTACACCTGGATCAAGCGAGTACTCTATAGTTCGTCGATTCTTTTGGTTGGTTGAAGAAGAAAATATTCTACCTGGACTTGATTGCCAGACAATCAGTGGATCTACTAAATGGCATTCATTTAGGAGTTTGAATGCAAGTACATGGACTATCTAGATAAGGGAGCTTGCATGTTTTTGTCAGTTTTGTATTTCAGGAGATTGGGAAGCATGTGAGAATACAGAATGGGTTGAAGAGTGGAAACAAAGACCATTGACACTTGCACAAGCACACAATCAAAGTGAAACAACAATTGAAGACAATGATCAACTGTTTGTATCAGATGATTATGACCGTGTTTCAGACCTTGTACAAGAAGGTAATTTAATTCAAATCATTTCATTTTATTTCACCTTGATTACTAATTTGTAGTGCTTTTATTTATTTATGTGTACATATGAATGCATGTATGTTGATTGGTCAAATTTTATAGACATGTGCAAGTTATTGAATCAAAATTTGTTTTGCATGACATGTGTATGTTGTTGTTGCACCAAAGAATAATGAAGAGGAAACTGAATATTGGTTGGCTCGTTGTGTGGAGACTAAACATAAGTTAACAGCACCTCAAGAAGATGATGATGGCTTTCCTTATCCAACAGGTTTGGTGATCCCCTTAAGACATCCCCTTAAGCAAATTTTGATAACAAGTCTTTGATCCCCTTAAGCATATTTTAAGAACTTCTTTGATCCCCTTAAGCAAATTTTAAGTATTTCTTTGATGATGCCTATCATTATCTAATAGGTTCGGTGGTGGTTGTTGGCACTTGGCTACGGAAATACCTAATAAGGAAGAATGGTTTGCTTGCATTCGAAGATTATGAAACACATAAGAAGATTATACACTACTCACATTTGGTGTTGGCAACAAATATAAAACTGGAGAGGTATTGCGGAAAACCTACAAATAAAGAGCTATGGAACATTTCTATGGAAGACCATGAGACAATCATCGATGCATTGGAAAAAAAAGAGGATGGAGATGGTACAATGGAATAAGTAGATACAGGTAAATATAGTTAAATAGATTTATATTGTTGTTTTAAATATGTATTAAATACATGTTTTGATATTTCTTGTGCATTATTAGTTGAAATTGATTTAATTTATCCTTTTATATCCTCAGGCCATCATCACAAATTCATCAAATACTTTGAAACAAAAACTTGAGAGGCACTTGTAAATACAGGTACAAATTGTGTATATCTAGATAGTTTTATATAAATTAAAATACATGTTCTGATTCAGATATATTGATAAATTGCTTGTATTATTTTTATATCAGGTGGTATGAAGACCTGCTACATTCTCCTCAAGTTTTGGATTTTCTTGAGATGGCATATAACGACATTTTGTATTTACATTATTTTGAGTTGGCATATATGTACATACATAATTACATTATTACACATTTTGTACAGAAATTTATATACATGTGTATGTACACAATTTTATACTCTACAGTATTAAATTTATCCAAATTATTATTTTATGTATTTTATTTGTTAAATGTCCTTGTTTTTCTACTTAGAATTTACTTTAAATTTGATTTATTATATTGTTCAATTTGGTTGCCTTGGGCAACTTCACCAAATTTTGAGAACTTAAGACATCCCCTTAAGACATCGTAAATTAGGACCCCTTAAGACATTCAAAAAGTTAGCATACAACTTCCACCTTAAGTGGACACTACAAATGCAAGAAGTTGTTTAATTTTGTTGAAGTTCTACATGGAGAACTCTACAAACGTATTATCTCTGTAATCCCATTCTTGAGATAATACATTGGGTTTGTGGTGCTTTGGAGGCCAGGTTTTTTCTAAAAGGGTTTTCGCAAGGTGCATCTTGTGTTATCTTGTAATTTGCTTTATTCTTCTTTTGTATTATAGATTCTGCATACTATTTAGCATAGTTTCTCTCATTAAGGTTATGTGGAATTAGTATTTGTGGCTTGAAACTCCTAACATTTGGTATCTATAAGTACTAAAATCACATCAAGCCTACATGACAATTTGATGATGATAAATAAGTCCTAATCATAGTCATGTAGGTGTGAATTACACTCCTACTAGTAGTTTCACTCTTGGTGGCATGTCCTATGTGTTCTTCCCCCTTTTGACCATCTTTTTCAACCCCCAAATTGACCTTCCCTACCTCACATTTTTACCTAGTGCCCCCTTCATTTTTCCTACTTAGGGTCACCTCTTTGTGTCTTAGGGTTGCCCCTAGTGTCTCTAGGTTACTTGAGTGACCTTAATTAGTAAAAGTGGTGACCTTATTCCTAAAATGGGTGACCTTGTGGTTTTTAATGCATGAAATAACTCATATTTTTATCTTTTCTTCTTGATTTTTAAGAGAAATAACTCATATGGGTGACCTTATTCCATAGAACATAGAGAAATTACTTCCTGCAACTAAAGAGCAGGGAATCCCAATCCTTCTCATAGAATTCAAGATGTCATCCCAATTAGCCACACCCAAAACCAATTCTTTCAAATTTGTTATTCCTTCTACTCCACTTTTCATTCCCTTATGTCTCGAAATTCATGTAATGCTCATGAAGACACTTAATAAAATTCCAAATCTTCACTATTAATATCATCTTTTTAGATTACAATGCCCTATCATATCCCTTGAAAGAAAACCCATGAAAATTACAATGAAAATGCTCTAAAATCTATCACTAGAACAAAACCCTAGAGGTTTATGCATGTTTTTCTTTGTTTTTCTTAGTCTCTCCTTTGCAACTAGTTTTCCATCTCTCAGTTTAATGAGATACTATAATATATAGATTGTTCAATGTCAACAAGCAATGTTGGACAAGGACCTTGGTCACTTGAGAGTTAAATGTCCACCCATACTTTCTCGTGTCACTTTCACATGGCACACACTTGATTATCATGCTGAATTATACCATTATCCCATACCTTTATGCCCAAATCATATTTTTGAGGGGTCCACCGATGTTAAGAGGAATTTGGAGGAAATATTACATCATATCATGTCCATTGAAAGTCATTAATGGTGGTCCTAAGTCATGCAGGGGAGTACTTGGGGTGGGTGGAATCTTTTGAAGAAGTTGTAGAAATTTGACTTGGGATAGGGTATATGAACTTGGCAAACTTTTGCAAAAAATGATACAAAACTTCAGGTGAGAATTGGATGAAATGAATTGAAGAAAGGAATGATTTCTTCAAGGCAGTTAGGCTTCTACAATTAGGAAGAAATGAGTGTTTCGATGTTATGGGGAAATGATGTAAAACTAGATAATAGGATAGGAAGTGGGATGGGATAAATCATATCCTAAAGTTAATCTAGCTATCACAAAGTGGAGGGAAGGGAAGATACAAAGGAATATAAATTGTGGGAGAACCATATGGGACCATAGCTAGGAAGTGGAGGGGAGAAATAGATGAGATCCAGGGCCTTTTGTCTAAAAATGTAAAGTATTAAGATCTTATAAGTTCCTGCAGACCTAAACTTATTTTAAAATTTGATTCACATCCAAGGTTTGTGTTCATAGGATGAAACATGTCAAGCACAAGATTTCCTTGAGTCTTAATGGACACTAAAGATCGTATTAAAAGGACTAAGGGAAGTTCTCATTTTAGTAGTTACACTAAGATTTGAAATTAAAGTTGACAAATCCTAATGAGCTTGGGCAAGCTTAGGGGAAGGTATAGATTAATATTATTATTATTATTTTTTATTTTGACAAGTTAAGCTTAGTCCAATTAGATAATGACACCTAGAGTATGATATAGTAAGAACACTTTAGCTTAGTCCAATTACAGAATGACACCTTGAGTATGATATAGTAAGTATATTTCAATGATTTGACAGGATAATTAAGGTAATAAATGGTTTCATTTTGTAAAATATTGGAATATCCCATCAATTTTCTTTGCATTAATGAAGTAAATCTATGATGAAATCTTTTGTCTTGTAAATTAAGTTGTTTATTAATCAACTTATCAAATCAAGTGATTTCTCATGATTATTTCTCAAATACATGTATATGAATCTTATTGTGGAGAAGACTGTGAAACAAAATAAGAAGTCAACTAGAACCAAAGAGATGAGAGTTTATTCAACTATAAATAGTTTGTGTAGAAGCATAAATGGAATCTAAGTTACTAGATTGCAAGGACACTCTATGATACCCACATAAGGCCTTGGGATTTAATTTAATATAATATTTCTTCATAGATTAGCTAGAGGACAAAGAGATGTAGTCACAAATGTTGGTAGGTTCTAGAGCATCCTACTTACATAGGCTAGATAGAAAATTTGATGTGTTTAACTTTTTAGATATCTTGCTAGATACTTTTAGGCATTGTACCATAAATGTAGACTATATCAATAATGTAGAAAATTAGACTATAATAATGGTGAGAGAAGTAGTTTTCAAATAAATGTTGAATTCACTTGAACCCACTTTGAGGTACAATGTTATAGTTGCAAGGTAATGGTCTCAAGAGTATAATGTAATTGAAGTGTTAAAAGATTGGGCTAGTCCTAATGTGGATTTGAAAAGTTAAGGAATGTGGAGGATTACACAATTGTAAGTTTTCCTAGTGAAATGAAAGAGGCCATGATTATGATGTGCAAACTATTTGGGAACAAAGACTCAATACATTTAAATGCTAGATGGGTGTCATTATTACACATGTGATTTTGGAAAGGCTAATGATTCATAACTATGGGGAGTTGAGATCATTGTAGATCTCTAAATAGGTAATTTTTGTAGGCTACCAAAGGGGAAGATTTCTACTAACTTCATTCCTAATTTGTGTCATTTATGCTACAATGAAATTCCCACCTCCACTAATAAATTGTAGGCCTAGTTCCAAAGTTATAGTTCACATGTTTTTTTATCAACAATTATCCTTGTAGGCACTCCTCCACCCATTTGGTGAAGAAGTTGTGTCCACTTAAGACATCGTAAATTAGGACCCCTTAAGACATCTTAAATTACATGATCAACACAAGATGTTCAAGAACTAAGGCACTTGGATAAATATAACTATAACCATGCTAGGATCATTTAATATAACTAGGATCATTTAATATAACTTAGTTGATCTCTAGATGAGAAGATGTGAGAGATTGATCCCTCCTAGTAGGCAAGAGATCCTCATGAACTTATCTCACTTTTTAATGCTTTGTTTTGATTTGCTTACCATTTTATTGCTTAAAATTTGACCAGGACCTAAATATGCATACCGTGAATGAATGGAGGAACTTGATTAGGACCTCATCACTACATAAATTCTTTCAATGCAATTTCTTCATTAAGCGCAAATCTAGATCAACACTCTGACACTTGTAGATTTATATATGACAATTGATTATTTCTATTGATGTCAATCTATATATCTTATTATGGTTGATCTCAAATGTTTACATTTCTTTTCCTTCATGCACATGGTTAGATTAGTGTTTGATTTATGATTAAATTTACGGATGCTTGTATATACATATGTATGTGATGTTATGCTTTTATAGTTTATGATGTATATGCAATGTATGTATGCATGGATAACATATATATAAATATGGATGCACCTAAACTAACATGATGGTTTTACATGATTATTACTTTGACATGTGTATGATTTTGAACTACGACAAGATTGCATTTATTGTGTGACATGTAAAAATATATAGTCCAGGTTCAACAATATATATATAAAGTCCAGGTCCATGTTCAAAAAATATATAAAGTCCACATGTTCAACAATATATATATATATATATATATATATATATATATATATATATATATATATATATATATATATATATATATATATATATATATATATATATATATATATATATATATATAAAGTCCATGACAAACAGTATATAACAAATAGTCCATGAAATAGTCAAATATATAAAGTCCAGGTCCATGTTCAAAAAAATATATAAAATCCATGTTCATATATATATATATATAAAGTCCATGAAATAGTCAAATATATAAAGTCCAGGTTCAACAATATATATATAAAGTCCATGACAAACAGTATTTAACAAATAGTCCATGAAATAGTCAAATTATACATAGCCCATGTTTGAAATAACCTATCACATACTATCTCTATCATCAAGAGTCCTCTTCACACCATGTGAACTACTCAGATGACCTGAATCACTCTGCAAAAGAGAAAGATTTATATGAAATTAGATGTAAGATGATAAGGAAATCTAATTTAATGACAATTTTTAAATTTATAATTTATATCATAAAATTAAATTACCATGTGAGGCTAAGAGGCATGCTCTGGTGCACCTGGACCTGTGTCTCCATGCTCTGAATCAATCTATTTAATACAAGAGAAAGTTCAAGTTGAAATTAGATATACTTGATGATTTTAAAAATGATTTAATTCAATTTAATTTATAAGAACTATCATATTTAAAATTTATTATACCATAAGAGGAACTTGTTGTGAATCCTCTATTCTAGGCCTTGTCTCTACAGGCTTAGCTCCATGACATGTATCGAGCTATAATTTAAGAAAAAAGAATTTAGAATGTACATGTCAACATATATATATATATATATATATATATATATATATATATATATATATATATATATATATATATATATATATATATATAAATTGAACAATTAAAATATACGTTGTGAACTTAAAGTAAATTTCTTGATATATATATATATATATATATATATATATATATATCAAGAAATTTACTTTAAGTTCACAACGTATATTTTAATTGTTCAATTTAAATATAATCTAAATTTTAAATTATACTGTATCAGGTTGCCCATCTCCTCTATCCTCCTGCTCTGCATGTGTTGTGTGTTGATCATGAAACGTGTCACTAACAAGCTCCTACAATGTCATTTATATTTAAGTTAGCACATGTGTGTACAAATTAGGTTTTAAAACATATATATAATTGACTTACAGTGTACATGTTATTAAATACATTTTTCAACAACCTGAAATGCAGTCGACTCCTGATATAAACTTGGATTATCCAAGTGTGCTACAATGCCCATCCTCATAGTTGTGTCAACCTACATAGACATATTTATAAAATATTAAATAGTACATGTGCACGTTTTTAGATACACTGATATTAAAATAGAAAAAATTAAGTATATATACAGTTTTTTAAAATGATATACATACTATAACAGTGTCATGTGAGATGCCCAATGATGGAGGAGCGCTCGAGACACCTTGAGATGGAGGATTCAATGTGGAAGAACCCTGAACCAGTTCATAAATAAGTTCATAAATATTTAATTGTACACGCATTCAAGACTGAATTTTACAAAATTACAAAATCATTGAAAATGTACCCCAAATGGGTGCCCGAGATGAACAGGTGTCGATGAAAAATTAATTCGATCAATTGTGATCCCTGTTGCCATCATCTACACCAAACAAACCAAACAATTTGATTGTTAAAAAATTACAATTTAATTGATCATCTCTATGTTGATTAAAAACACGTGGTTAAAAAATTGTTTTAAATTCAACATGTGTACATAACCTATATATACCTGTGTCAAATGATTAGTGGGATGATCCTCAGCAAATAGATAATCAACAAATGATTCAGTGCCCACATTATCAGATGATGCATGTGTAGCTGAAGTGGGTGCAACTGCTTGATCAGGTCCATAACACAACTGATTGCAACTCGTACATGTATGAGGCATCGACACATGTGGAGTGGCACTAGGACCACTTCCATCATCAACTCCTCCATGCACTCTAACTTGAGCTACCATCATAGAAGTTTGCTCATGTAGGCTACCTGAGAGTGCACTCAATGTGCCTAGTGTGGATACCACTGCATGATGCTTGAAGGGCGAAGGAATGGCAGCAACAGGAGGGTCAATAAGAGGTTGAATAGGCACCGGTCATTGGGGATCAACCCGTGCCCCCAACCTTTGTTGTGGCATGCCACCACCAACACCCTGGAATGATCTAAAATCAAAGTAGTTGGGTTTTTTATTCATAACAAACTCTACATATAATTTTCTCAAAAAATATAAAGGAACCTCACAATTAGCATGAGGTGGATAATCAAACACCATCCACCATCTATCCCAAAAATTGGCAGACATTCCTTCATGCCTACACCACCTGATTGATATTCTTTTCTTATTTGCAGGAATAGGTTCATTTGTAATGGGATGTCTAAAATATTGTGCTAAATGAGATTTTGTGATTTTAAGATCCAAAATAGTCTTATAGGAGAGGCCATCAGCATAAAATTGGCGCCTCTCCTCTCTCCATTTCTAGAATCCATCAAAATCCAAGTCAATAGACCTCACAAAATCTACAATGTTTTGCATCAAAGATGCAAAACGTACTACGTGAGGTGGCATGAATTGCTCACTGCGAATGGAATTCAGTTTTTCTTGTATCAAATCCACATTTTCATTTATTATGGCTCACAAGCGAGCCTGGTCAATTCCAGGTGGGGGTGGAGGTGGAGGTGGAGGTGGGTCATCTGCAGGTGGGGCATCTAGAGGTGGGGCATTTGGCGTTGGGGGTGGGGGTGCGGCTGGATCATCTTGTGCATTAAGAAAGTCCTCAACATCAAAGTGAATATCATCTAGATTCATGATGTATATATAAAAATCTAGATATGAACCTGCATATATATACATATAAACATACAAACTTCAGTACAAATTTAAAATTAAATCAAGATTATATATATATGTTTCAAGAAATTACACTTGAAATAAATTTAAATTAAAAACATACAAATTTAATGTATACATGCATGTACAAATTTCAAAATGTAAGAGAGCTATTAGGACTACCATAATGATTGATACAATGGACAATATATATTTCAAAATTTCAATGTGCATTTAAGTAAGGAAAATTCTCTGGACAATCATCATGTATTTCTTAAATGTGAATATGCATCCCAAATTTTGGACTATTTTAAAGAAATATGGTGCATTTAGGAACTTGGTGATTGTTGGGGTAAAGAGGAATATATGATCATGCTAGAAGAGGCACTGATTAGGCTCATAATTGGCCAAGGTTTCTTTGAATAAGGTTAAAACAAGGAGATACCCATGTTGATATTCACACCCTTTGGTCCACACCTACATTGGGATGGATTAAGCTTGAAATTTTGATGGGTAGCCTAGGGTAATCCTAGTGAAGTAGGAGGAGTATGTTTATTAAGAGATGATAAGGGAAAACCTCTACCTAGATCTTAAATCTTATGATTTTGGTGTCAAGAACAATAATATGGTAGATTCTAGGGCCATGATATCCAGGGCCTCAAGATGACTTGGAAACTAAACAAGATATCCCTTAGTGTGGAAGGAGATTCCAAGATCAACATTGATCATATGAAAAAGCATAGATGAAGCTTGTGGTTATTGGAAACTATTATATATTGGAAGCTAGAAACTTGGTGAATACTTGTTTAAATCTATCTCCTTCAAACATATCAAAAGAAAAGGTAATTATATTCTAGACTAGGCAGATAATGGAAGAAATCATTAAATTGCTCCTATACATCTAGCATTTGTTGGGAAGAATAATTTTTTTACATTCAACTTGAAATCCCTAAGTTGTGCCTCCATGCTATCAAATGTTACTTGTCTCTACCTTCTATACAATGATATTGAAGGGGTAGAAGGTTAGGCTAAGGATTTCTATATTGCTACTTAGATAAATTCCACATCTTCAATGTGTGGCATGAGCATATGCACAAAGCCTTGGAGGATATTTCTAAGATAATGAAGATAAACCTTCATGTCTTGATGCTAAATTGGATGATTCTATCCACTATGAGAATTAAGATGAGAGGAGGTGACATAAATCCCTCCTATCAAATTCGAACAATGTTAAAAATGTCAAGGAAGTGGTAGAGGCTTTATAAGGCTTGTGTAATTTGTCCCACCACCCTAGGATAAAGTTTTTTAGTTTATTAGTAATTCTAACACTACTTCAACTTATTACTCTAGGGTTAGGGCCACTATAATTTTCCCTACCACTAATATATCTTAAGACACCTATTGGTTTATGTTTGATGTCATTGTAGTATATTAATTTTCCCTACCACTATTGATTGAACAAAACTATACAATATATATTAAGTACTCTAGCTCAATGATCTTAAGATTAATGAAATCAAGACTAACTATATCATCATTATGCTTAGATACACCCAACATGCTAATCAAGAACTTAATTACCTTCACAACCCTATTAGCATTGTATCACTCCTATTAGGGAGTGGACTTGAGTGGGGCCAAAAGATTCTTTACCTCTTACGATTGTGACTTTGGGTTTGGCATGGTCAACTTGGAGAGGTTGTGTGGCATATCCCTATAAGAGGATGAAGGGTGATAGGAGGTTGTAGGATGGCTAAAAGCATTCACATGATGATAATGTTCAAGTTTAAATTTCAAGATATGCAGCATGGTCTACAAGGTTCTCTTGTTCAAAAGGTTCATCATATTCTAGACAAGGAACTCACAATCATTGGTTCCAAATTCAAGACCTCCTATTACAAATCTCCATATAGCTTTAAACATAACACCTATAAACACAAAATTTATAGGGCTTGAATACAAGCCCGCCTCCTAGTTAGGAGACTTCCAAATAATTGGTGAACTCACATGCAATAAGGGAATAACACATGCATACAAAATATGTAGAAGAAATCCCTGTAGCATGACTCGTGATTAATTAAAGTTAGGGTTGCGGTTTCAATTAGGACCAGGCTTAGGGTTAGAATTGAGGTTAGGGTTAGAATTAGAATTCAAGGGTTGCTAAATTAGGGTAAGTATTAGAGCTACAATTATGGTTTGGGTTACGGCTAGAGTTAGGGTTACAATTACAATTACAAGTAGCTCGTTAGGGTTAGGGTTAGGGCTAGAGTTAGAGTTACAATTACAATTAAAATTACAAGTAGAGTTAGGGTTAGGGTTATGATTAGGGTTATAATAAGGGTTAGGGTTAGGGTTTAATTGCATATAGAATTAGGGTTAGGATTAGGGTTAGAATTAGTGTTAGGGTTAGGGTTGGAATTGCATATAGAATTAGGGTTCAATCTAGCTAGAAATAGATAAATTAGTCAAGATGGTTCTAGCTCAATTTTGTTTCCTATTTCCTAGAAAATGCAAAACTAGTTATTGTTTTTTATTTAGTTGTTAGTCCCAACTCTTTCCTTTTAAGAAGTATATCAAATCTAATGTAGTAGTAGATACTTCTACATATACAAGTTTCTGTTAGGAGAAAATATATTTTGCCAAATTTGTATAGAGTTGTCTATAGTGTGTTCCAGGGTAATCAAATGATGTAAGTCACAATTTAGAGGGTTGAGGGATAAGTTTGTGTTGAGTCTATAGGAGGTGTTTTCTTACATAGACCGAGCTCCATAATCTAGGTGTCTCCATTTCTAACTCAAATGTTTCAACTTGGTCCATATTATATCCATATTAATGATAAAATTTTATATATATGGCTATGCACAAGATCCACGACCATATCAATGTTTAGTAGAGAAAAGTTATCTAAGTTGGGGTAGATCCTTTTTTGATGTCTCAAAAGTTAGTGCAAACATGAATTCCCTTAGTTTTCTTGTTAACTAAGACCACATTAGATCTACCCATTTAGGATAAGTAATAGTCTGAATGAACCCTGGACATCCAAGAGTTTATACAATTCTTCTATGACCACGAGGGCTACTTGGGGGTGCATTTTGCATAGCTTTTATTGAATAGGTTTGGCATTGAGGTGAACCACAAGATGATGCATGACTTTAAAGATGGAGTCTCAAGGCATATCACCATAAGACCACATGAAGAAATCAACATAATATTTAACATGGTGACATGGTTATATATGCCTTCTTTGATGTCAAGGTCCAGTGGAGCTACTATCTTAGAGAGTTTAAGGTCCAAGCTTCTATTCACAGGTTGATGTTTCTAGCATGTCCTCAACAAGGAGAGGGGAGTCATGTCTTGTATCTAAGTGGTATCTAATGGAAGGTGAAGTTTGTCAAATTGAGGAGCTCTTGGGAAGTGTCCATTTTTATTGTATCATTTTAATCGATCACAAGTTTCTTCTTATATAGATTGTTGCTATTCTTCCTAGACTAGGATGCCTCAGGACTAAAGGGTTCTTTCTTTCTCTCCAAAATAAGCATATATGTAGGTGTTAAGTATGGTGGAAAAGTCTTTCTTATGATTACAATGGGGATGTGGTCTTGACACTTCATAAGTTTCATGATGGCTTCATCATTTTGGAAAACATCAAATCATAAAGGGTCGTGTTGGTCCTAATCGATAAGCTCAAGGTATTCTAGGTCTAAGGAGATGGTGAGGATAGTGACCTATCATGAAAGAGGTTAGTGGTGGAAAGATCTTCGTAAAGATCATGAGTGGAGCCTACATCAATGTCATTAAGATTAGGGAAAGCATTACCAATGAGGTTAAGCTCGTATCACAATTAACATCACGATGTTCATACTAGGGGCATAACCTAGCTAGTGAGGACAGCTACTTGAGTATATCAAAAGTTACATAAATGTTGGCTTCATTTCATTCTTGATTAGTTGGCTATCACAAAAACTATAAAATTTTCTCAATTCTTGATTAGTTGGTTGTCTCTAAATGTTTGATTATGAAGGATGTGATAACTTGGTTTTATTATGGTTTGTTGTAATTTTTTTACATGATAGTTAGCTATTCAATAATGCCTTTAAAATACAATGACATACATTGTTATAAGTAAATTTTATAAAAACCAAATATACATATCATCCCAATGCTATATAATTTTTGACAGTTTGTTCAAAATCTCTCCTTTCATATGATACAATCATTTCAAAATTTCAATTGCATTTTCTAGCTAAAATGTTTAAATATAGCTATTCAACACTCAAATTGAACTCAAATTTTGACAGTTTGTTCAAAATCTCTCCTTTCATATGATACAGTATTTTCAAAATTTCAATTGTATTTTACAGCTAAAATGTTTAAATACAACTATTCAACACTCAAATTGAACTCAAATTTTGACAGCTTGTTCAAAATCTCTCCTTTCATATGATACAGTATTTTCAAATTTTCAATTGTATTTTACAGCTAAAATGTCTAAATATATCTATTAAATTCTCAATTTTAAACATAATTTTGACAATTTGTTCAAATTCTAACCTTTTATATGATATAGTCTTTCAAAATTTCAATTGTATTTTACATCTAAACTGTCAAAAATCAACTACTAATTTCATAAACCCTAAACCCTAAATAACAATTCAAAATTTAAATTTTGATTGTATTTTACATCAAAACAAACAAGGGAAGCTTAAAACAATTGATGAGTAATTTGTAGAAGTGGAAAAATCCACTTACCTGGTAGCTAGATGCTCTCTGAACTCGGGATCCTGTTTTCGCCTGTCGCCTGTCGCTGTTGAAAATGGGGTCTCTGCCATTTTCTTTTAAATTTAATACTTTTCAAAAATGGGATCCCGTTTTATAAAACGGGATCCTGTTATATATAACACGATCCCGTTATATAAAATGGGATCCCGTTTATAACGAGATCCCGTATTTTGAAATGGGATCTCGTTTCTGGCCTCTAGGTTCGGCATCCCGGGAAAAAATGGGATCACGTTTTTGGTTCTAGGCTCGGGATCCTGAAGCAAAACGGGATCACATTTTATATAAACGGGATCACATTTTATATAAACAGGATCCCATTTTTGGTTCCCCAATTTCAGATTTTTTTCTAACTCTGAAACTTCCACCTTAAGTGGACACAACTTGTTGCATTTACCCTCTTCTATTTTCTCCTTGATGCTTGAATTGAGAAAAAACTAAAAAACAAACAAAAAATTAAAAAAACAAACCACCGACCAATGGTGGTTGCTAGAATTATATGATTTTGGGCGAGTCGATCTCGTCCCCAATTCAATTCCCCTGAAACTATCTATGTGGCATCTTACTTGGCAGCCACCTCCTCATTTTCTAGGGTTTTCTAAAATTCTCAACTTAAACTGAATATTTCTTCAATCAGAATGGGTTATTTGAAAAATAAAAAAAATACCCTTTTGTAGAGCTCTGAGTCTAGAATCCAAATATGATTTTTTTAATATTTTGATTAGTTTTAATATATATTTTTTTAAATTATTGCAAGTAGGTTGTTAAAATTGGAGATGACACTGATTAGAAATTAAAAAATATATCAAAACACATCCAATTTTTTTTCAAATTATATGGTGCACTAGAGGAAAGAGTCTTCTCCAAAAGGGTATAATTGGTTTTGTTAAAATGATTAAAAAATTATACAAAAGTTGATGTGGAATGAAAACTATCAGATTCTGTATAGTTTGACTTTAAAATAATATTATGAAGAAAATATGAACTTAAAACTGATTTTTTTTCTCCATGCACTAGATATTGAACTCCTCTATTTGGGAAAAAAAATTAGGGAAAAATAAGATTGTTTTCTCTTTTTTTTGTGACGTGGGCTCAAAGTCACTTTTTCTTGAAATTTTCAGCAATCCAAAATTTGCTCTTAAATTTATAAAAAAAATTGTCAAAATAATTTTTAAATTTTTTGAAAAATTACAAGCATAAAATTCATCAAGAGATCTACATTTCATTAGTTTACATCATTTTAGAATTCAAAACATAAATGCTACTTTTATGAGGTCGAAGTTCAGAAATATTTTTGCTGTTAGCCGATTCTTTTATAAAGTGTGACACAAATTTGTGTATTTATCCATTGGACAACAATCCAAAATAACATACACAATAAAAGCACAATATAGTTATATATTGTAAATTGACAATGATACATGCTAATTAAAATTACTGTAAATAAAAAATATATTTAATTTACAATATTCTTCAACATATATAAATATCCATCACTTGATGACCCTACTAAATAGTGATAAACAATATAAATTCTAACAAGAAAGAATAAGCCAAAAAACTTCACCTATAAACATTTTATAAAATAAATAAGTTATTATGTTTTGAACCATAACATATTAGGTAAAATAGCTATAAATATGAAGTACAATACTAGAAATATTGAAATAAACATATTGCAATACATTTATATTTTATTTTCATCTCATAATGAGAAGAATATTTATTTATAATGGTCATGTTTTACATAATTTGAAAGTGAATATGTAGTGAACAATTTTATAGTAATTAAATTTTGAGGCAAGAATGTGCATTCACCCTTAACCTCCAAGTTGGGATAGCAAAGACATGCACTTTTTTGGGAATGGTGATTGTAAATCATTCTTGCCATGTGTCTAACTTTCCTTCACTTACCCAATCAAATTAGTGAACGAGATGTCCTAATCCAATCTCAATATTAGCATAATCCTTTATAACCTAGAATTTGTATTCTCCCTCCTATGTTAAATTATAGGAAACTTATTTATCTAACTAGTAAGTTAACTCCAATATGGAAGTAAACATAACATATACTTACATATAGTTTACCCAAGATTTAAATGCCAAAATGGATCTAGATAGTGGAGAAGAATTCATAAACTTGTCTTATTTCTAAGTTAAATGGCTAAAAATACTTATAACACTTTTCTTATTCTTTTTTTTTTTAATCTATCTTAAGATGAATTGGTTTTTAGTATATATATTTTAAGGATGCCTAAGAAATAAATGTTTGATAACAACCCATTACCCTTGTTTTATTTATAAATTAATAGTTTCTTTGTCTCTTATTGGAAATTGACCTTGCCATAAGATAAAAATGGTCATTAATATATTAATAAAAAAGTTTCTATAAGCCATTATTACAAGAGAAATAAAGACCAAAATCCAAGAAGCATCAAAATCTAATAGAAATGAGATTAACAGTGTTCATCTAAATCATAATTAGATCTAGTAGATCAGGAGGATTATAGAAAATTTCTATACAATGTCCTCTATCTAAAAGCCTAATTTGAATCTGGCAAGATAATTTGTGGAAGTCTTGAACTAGAGTTTGCATCATAACCCAATTGGTCTTCTAAAATATAATGCATTGTTTCACCTTACACTCTAATATTAAAGAGACCCTGATTAGAGTTGTTCAACAAATCATGAAGAATGGACACAAGCTCTAAAAGGTTCTAACAATCTTCTCTATAGTTTTCTATGTTCAAGTTACAAGAACCTAGTAAATGCTGGAGAAGAGGTAGAGGATCATTAGAAGAGCTAGACCTTGATCATTATTAGTAACCAATCTATGACTCTCACCTAGATGGAGCCCACAATTACTACAACCAATTTCATGCAACCTTTTAGGAGTTGGATTATCAATTGTATCTTTTACTTTACCCTTTGGTTTGGAAAAAGAGGGAGTTGATTAACATTAGTAAGAGTGGTAGGAGAGAGGAATGGTTCCACCGTGATATTAAAGTTCCCAATTATCCTATCAATTCTTAATAAGCTAGAAACCTAATTCATCCTATTAAATAGATGTAAACCAAATTAATAAGGATTTGGATATCATGTTGGTTCACACTGCTAATATTAGAATTGCTTGGAATAATAAAATGAAAGATAGATAATCTCATGACCCCATGAGTGATAAGTAAAAGAATATTAGAAGCCCACATAGATCTCAGAAAGAGAATAGACAAGATACCAATGATGTAGGAGAGAAAAATAAGAAAACATAAAGAACCATATTTTCAAAGCCAAGCCAAAAAATAAGAATGGAATCATTATCTCAAGAAGAAGTGGTAATCTTAGGATAGTCATAGGAATAGATAGAAATAATAGAAATATTTCTCACCAACCAAGAGCTAATAGATAACCATGTGAAAATAGACACATACTTAGAGGATAAATTCAAGTCATTGAAGGAACAAATATTGTAACTACTAAAAAGAATGAAATAAATATTTAAGCACATTAAATACAAGAGGATAGGACTAAAACCAACCTCCCTATTATAAATAAAATTATGTCTCCAACATTGATTAAAAATTAGAACATGGGTGAGCATAGGGTCATGATGGACAAACAATATGCTAAGTGGCAATTAAAATGTTGAAAATAGATTTAAGTAACTTCATATCAAAATTGAATGAGTTATCTACTCAATATGGAAATAAGGTAGTAATAAAAGTTGTAGGAAATTAAATGTAGTTTATGGGCTACTACTTTTTTTGAACTTTTTATACTAGTTTGGTGAAAATTATATATTTCAATGAGAGACTACTAAATTTTTTAGAAAAACAAATGTAGGTGTCATTTTGGCCAACCTAGGTATGAGAAAAAGAAAATATTTTTCCTCCAAGATTTGGATTTAAGTAAAGGTCTTATTAGCATATGTGACATATTTTTTTAATTTCTTAATAAATAAATAATTATTTATTATTTTTTTATTGTGACTTTTCAAGATATTAAAAATTAATTTTCTAGCTAACCTAACTTGGCCAAGAAATATGATAGTCAAACCTTTTTAAAAATCCTATAGTTGATCAAGCCTAGAATGTGACACCTTCCATAGTGAAGCACAATTGGGTTCCTCCTTCAATCCCAATGGGAATACGAGGTAGTCCTATACTTTACACACTGCCAATAACTAAGCTCACATAACATCATGGACTATAAAGGAATTGCATTTCCATGTCTATTCCACCACCCCTTTTATTGACTACTCTAACTAATTTCTAATTATCCTCATAATTGTTCTAATTTACCAATTCTCCATGCTAATTTAGTAATTAAAACTACTTTGGTGAAAATCATATGCTAAACTAGGAGAAATCAACCAGTGATGTAGTTGTGTATTCTCTTCTAGGGATAAATTATAATAATATTGTTGTAAATTAAATAACATTGTGGTAGTACCAATAATTATAATGACAAATAACTTTAATTGATATTTTTGTTTATGTTCTTATAGTGCTCAGTTTTTATTATTTTAAAGATAAGTACTACCAGAGGGGGTAGCTCCCTATATTGATACAAGAAAAGAGGTTACATCGCATGTAAGATGGTGTTAATACCATCTGCCAGTACATTAATACATTCTATCTACTGGACAAAAAAGAGATCTCCAAAAAACTAACATAACTTACAAAGGCAGTCATATCACACTTTTTCTATCCCTCTCTGAAAAGCTTTTGCTCTTTTACTACATTTTGTTTATTCTTGATAGCCTCAATGTCAAAGACTCCTCCAATGAATCCACTCTTTTGATTAACATTGATCTTCTAGATGAATGTCAATATGTCTTGTAGAATCACATTGTTAACCACAAAGTTTGCAAACCTTGAATGATTCAGAAAACATGTGGCTTGAGCCATGCTTGTGTAGAAAATCTCCATAAGTTCCCCATTATGAGTATGACCTTCCTCAAATGCTGATGATATTCTTGACCACAACTCTAACTTCAGCGTCACTAGATTTGAAGAGTCTTCTTAGCTATTTCTCAGTATTGTTATCCTCACATTTGCATTTTAGCCCAAAATGAGAATTACCAACCATTGTTCTTTGAATGTTAAATGAGTGCTTGACCAGTATTTGACAACACTCATATCTCACATACTACCAAACACCTCACCAATAGGAGACTTGATGAATCTTCAAAGTGGAAATATTCCCTGGTTAGGGGTAGGATACATTCAGAGAAAATTCCAACTCATTGAGATCAAGGCCAATAGCAAAAATCAATCTCCACCATATGTTCTTGAATTCAAAATCTTGTCAAACACATATCTATAGTCATTCAAATCCATAAAGGAATGAGTGGATCCTGAGCATGATTGTCACTCCTTGATCTGCAATCTTATCCAACTTTCACTTAGGCTACGGCTCTACAATAAGTCTCTTCAAGCTAGTCAAGAGCAGGATTCCACCCTTTGTCACAACAAATGTTCTTTTCTCTTATGACTTAATCATAGATTTTTTTACCATCTTGGAAAATTAAGTTGCCGATAACCGTCTCTCCAACCGTCAAGTTCTAACTTCCAATCCCCACTCCAAAGAAAGATTATTTCTTTTCCTTTGAAATTAACTCTTACAAATCTGACCTTCCTATGGCACTGTACCCATCTTAGGTGATCTCACACTTTCTTTCTAATTCCATGGACCTTATTCAAGATGTTAATATGGTGAGAAGACTCGGGCATTTGTTTGTGCAATTTATTATGTTTTCTATAGATAGTTTTAACACAACCATGGTATATTATGATATTCATTTGGGATCAGCTCCCATTGGGGGTCTTTTTACTCTACAAGATATTGTTCACAAGCCCGCATTGAATTGTCTTTTCACTTCTTTTCATGGGTTGCAGCATGACTATAGGATGTCTATCCTAAATGGTCTTCACTGTCATGGCAGAGAGGTTGGTGATGAAGTAGCTGATACGGCCAGAGAGGTATTTAGGGATCTATTTCATCTTCTTCATTTTTAATTATCTCATCCACCCCCTCTACCTGTAGCAAATATTGGTGATGTGAATATTGTGATGTTGGAGAATCCTTAGATTTGGGATCCTTTTTTTCCTTGAGAAGGAGACGGTAATTTTTTTAAGAATATGGTGAATGTTGAATGTGTTTACTATTTTTTGATAGCAGTTTTGAAAGAGGTCAACTATTTCAAGCTTTCTCCTATAGTGTTTCTATCTATTTTTATCTGTGTATTGTAGTTATGAGCTTTATATGCTCTGCTACTTTTGTCCTTATCCTTCGGTGTTGTATTTGAAACTTTGCTAGATCTATGGTGGCTATTTAGGGGCAATTTTGCATGCCTTTGTCCCTATTTTCATTTTGTAATTCCATATTGTAATTCCATATGGAAATTTCATATATTGTAGATAGGTTTTGTGGAGCTATAACCAGAGGTTTTCTTCCTGGTTCTTTCCTGCCGGTATACTCCTCTTGAACTAGGACTTTGTATTATTTCTTATATTTTAATATAATATTTTAGTGTCTCTACCACTTTTTCTAAAAAAAACTCTTATAAATCTGACCACAAATTTAAAGAGTCATAAACAACTTCTACACCCTAATGTTTGCTAGGAGGTCAGTTGTGCTATTAGCTTCTCTATACACATGAGCAATAGACCAATTACCAAGGTTCTCAAGACTCAACCAAATCATTTCTACCCACATCCTTAGTTTCTACTTTTGTATTAGTTTTTTATGTATTGCATTGATACATAATTGAGAGTCACCCTCTATATCAATGTCTCTGATACCTCTCTCTTCATAAAACTAGAGGCCTCTAGCCAATGCCTCCAATTCAGCCTCATTATTTGTTGTAGTGCCCAACATTCTTGAAAATGACTAGACACACTCCACTTGGTTGTTCTCGATCATACAACCTATATTATCCAGGCCCAGGTCACCTTTAGCTGTGTCATTAAAGTTTAATTTGAGTCTCTCTATTGAAGGTTTAATCCACTTAGACTCTTGTCTATTCTTTAGCTTACACAGGACAAATCTTAAAGGTTTTCTCAAACCTCCCCACTTCTTCTGAATGTTATCATTCCAGAGAGTATATTCCTTATATTCCTCTTATTTTTTTGGTTAGCATTGGCAACTTCACAGATTCCTTCCTATATTTTCTAAATAATATGCTCCACCTTCAAACTTTGCTCACAAAATATTCTTCTGTTGTACTCTTTCCATAAGTGCCAAACCATCATAGAAGGAGCAATCAACCAAATATCTTGACATGTAGTAGATGAACAGAACTTGGGCCAACTCGCTAGGAGTTTGAGTAAATCATCTTCTCTCACCGAAGACCTACCAATTGATTACATTAACCAATCCCAACATTTTGAAGCAATTTTACAATTAAGCAACAAATGATTAGTGGATTATTCATCTTCCTTGCACATGTGACAAATACTCGGGCCTTCAAAACCTATTGTCCATGACCTATCTCTAGTCAAGATTCTCCTATGAAGCATTGTCAACAAAAACACTCCTACCTTTGGTAAAATACATTGACTCCAACATAGGTTCTTCAGACAACCAAACCTTCTTGAATGAGAGTTCTGAATCTCATATCCCAAATTGACCAAATAATCACCTGACTTTGATCCACACTAGATGATTTAATCATTCTAATGGCTCAACATAGCTCAATCCTTCTGAAGAATCTTAGATATTGCCTATTTATCTTCGACCGAGATGGCCCAAGACAACCTTAAAAGAAATCCAGTTGAAGGAAGCACCAGTCCCGTCATCCACTTTGACTACATAATCAGCTGCACATTCTCCCATTTCCCTTGATACTACAGCAATCCAATCCTTCATCTCAATCAAACTATTGATGGAAGCTTCTCCATTCTAGGAGTCAGTCCACAAATTAGCCTTTCTTAGATTCCCAATCTTTCAAGATAAATGTTCTATGATGACTAGCCTGCTCTCTCCAATGAATTTCCAAATAGCAGACTCACCACCAATATTAGCCGAAGTTAATATTCTACTCGGATCCTCATCATCTAATATTTCTTTTGAGGGACTTTGCACCACAATTTTTCCAGTTCCTTGAACATTTTCCAAGAGAATTTCACACCCAATGCCAAGTTTTGTGGATTCATTCTTCTCAATCTAGCCCCATCGCTATCTTTTGTTGAGCAAGTTATGTCCCAACTTAACAAAGGAATTCTTCTGTTGTCCTTTTCTCCCTCCTAGAAAAACATTTTAAAGTAGCTTTCTAGTCCCTAAATCACCTTGTTTGTCATTTTGAAGCATGACATCACATAGATTGGTACAACAAAGAGTATCAATTTGATCATCATGATCCTACTAGCTAAAGAAAGCCACTTGTTCTTCTAGGCATTGGCTTTGTTTATACAATTGCTTAACACTTCTTCCCAGTGAGAGGATCTACAAGCACCCATGAATAATGGAATACCAAAGTGTTTGGAGGGGAGCTTATCAATTGAGAACTCAAGAACCTTGGCAATCTTCTTCTACATGACCATTCTAGTATTGAAAAACATTATCTCCAATTTCTCCTTATTAAGAATTTGACCAAAAGAGGCTGAGTATTTGTCAAAAGTAGTCTTGATCACTTTGGCCTCTCTCAAAGAAGCCTCTCCAAATAAAACTATATCATCTTCAAAATGGACATGGGATAATGGATCAATCTCATCTGTAACTTTGATGCCTTTCCATGGCCCTACCTCTTTAATCCTTTTGAAGTGACATCCCATAGCTTCATCCATTATCACAAATAAAAATGGCAATAATGGATCCCCTTGTCTCAATTCGTTGGTGGCATCAAAGAATCCACATAGACCCATTGACAAGCATAGAATAAGGCAGAGTCAAAATATAGGAGAAGATAAGTTCTAATCATTTATCATTAAAAATAGAATTCCTCATAACAACAGTAAGAAATGACAATGAACTCTATTGTAAGCCTTACTGACATCTAGCTTAATTAACATACCTTTTTGATTTTCTATGGCCATAGTATGCATTATTTCCATGGTAATGATTATACTAAAAATAATTTCTCTCCCTGGGGTAAATCCATTTTGCTCCACAGAGATTATCTTCTCCAAAGTTAGCTTCAATATTTTAACAAGTGCCTTGGCCACAACCTTATATAAGGTGGTACATAATGAAATAGGTTGAAAGTCAGCAAAGGTCATGCAATCAGATTTCTTCAGTACCAATTCAATGACTGTGTTATTCAAATCTTTGACAAATTTCCTCTTATTTCTAATGTCTTCAGCCAATCTCTAAATTTAATTACCCATAAAACTCCAATAGGACTAGAAAAACCTAGCAGGAAATACATTAGGTCATGGTGTTTTTTTTTGACCAAGCTGAAATGTAGTGGCTTTGATCTTCTCCAATGTGAATGGCTCGTTCAACATTCTATTCTCCTCCTGACTAATGCAATTAGGAACACATGAAAGTACAAAATATTCCACCCCACTCTCAACGATATGGTGAGCACCCAGTAGCCCTCTGAAATACCTAATAGCCTCATTTTCAACTGCTTCCCTATCACTTGCAATCAAACCATTACGAAGCATAACTATCTCAATCCAATTCCCATATCTTCTTTATTTCATCGAAGCATGGAAGAACTTGGTGTTTGCATCTCCATCCTTGAGCCATGTCTCTTGAGCCTTGTCCCTCTAGAAACCCTCTTCTCTAGCTAAAATTTCTACATGCCATTCTTTCAGATCCTTCTCTCTGGTGAAGTCATTAGCAAACATGACAAATTTGATAAATTTTTCATTGAGGTTTCCCAATTCTTTCTCCAATTTTTCTTTTTCCACAAATATATTTTTGAAACAGTCCTTGTTCCAAAGATTCAATTTATTCTTGATGAAATTTAATCTTTTCAAGAATCAAAAGTTGGTCATACCTTTGAAGATGTCACTCTCCCTCTACCATTCTTCAATGTTGCTAATAAAGTTAGGATCACGCCACCACATGTTTTCAAATTTGAAATATCCTTTTATGGGTTTCTCACTTAATTTGACTTCTAGTTGAACTAGAAAGTGATCTAAAACTGAGAGAGGAAGGATGCAAGGTTCACAAGTAAAGTTCTCTCTTAGCCATACATGACCTAAAAAGAACCTATCTAGTCATTCTGAAATGTTTGTGAATCCCATTCTATGATCGGTCCAAGTGTAACAACCAAATTTTGGAATGCAATCTACCATCTCGATAATTGAAATGAAGTTTCTAAAATCTAGAATTACCTTGTTGATCTTGTTTAGTCGCCCACTTTTTTCTCTGAGGTCCAGAATTGCATTGAAGTCCTCGCTAAGCATTACTTTATCATTGTTCAATAGCCTTAATTTGGTTAATATGTTGTTCCACACTTGAAATTTATCCTCAATTTCTATAGGTCCATAGATATTAAACAATGTAAACTCCATATTCATCAACAGGCACCTAACAATGCATATCATCCAATTCAAATTTGATTCCACTAATTTAATATCCATACTATTAGGAGACCATAATATCCCCAAGCCTCCAACAGTCCCTAATGCATCCTAAAAGTGAGCAAACCATATAGTTTACTATAATTTAAAAACTTTCTCCCTTCATTGCTGACTTGGGTTTCTTGCAAGAGGATAATGGCTACAGATAATTTCTCTAAATGGCACTTCACCAAGCACCTTTTGTCAGGGGTCGTCAAGCCCTTGACATTCCACATTATGATCCTGATTGTCCTCCAAGGGAGGACGTGGCTCCCTTGGATTTTGATAAAAAAAATTGATGTTCTTCAGACCTAATTCTGAAGCAACATCCTCCCTCCTTTGCTTGTTAGTTTTTCTGCCCTTCCCTCTCTTAGACCTTCCAAGAAGCTTGACTATTGATTGACTAATATGCCTAGGGTAAATCTCCCCTAAATCATCTTCATCAGAGAATCCGGTCTTCAAGTCCATATCCTCCAAATCATCCTCACCTTCTAAAAAATCTACCCCTATGTTCGCATCCCCAAAACAGTCATGTCCATTCTCTATGCCATCCGTCTTACTCAAGGTGTACATTGTATTCTTCCCTTCCAATTCATGATGAGACCAATTAGCAATCAAATTTGGACCTTCTTTACCATTTGTTCTTCCTCTCAAGCATTCTCATTTGTCTTGTTACTTGTTATTTTCCCTCCAGTGTTGTTTCCACCATTATTGAGGATTGTATTACAATTGGCCAACTCACGAGGAGGGATTGTGGGAGAGGGGAAGTAAATTTATCACCACCCTGATTTGATGTTACACCACTGCTTTCCAACTTCCACCCAAGCAAAGGTGTATTATTTGCCACCTTACGATTTCTTTGAAGCCAAACATTCATGGATTTTATTTGATTTTAGAAGTCTCTTCTTTATGATCCCATTTTCTGTACCTTAGACAAAATAATTTTTCTTCCTCCATCTCAACCTTTTGCACCCAATGCACTCCATCAACATAAGATAGGATCTCTTTTGGGAATTGTTTAATCACTGCAATTTTAAGGTGATCTTATAGATATGAATCTCCTTCTATTATATCATTGTCTATGTCAACTAGGGTGCCCAAGGTTCTACTGATCTTCTCAAGGCAATCCTCAGACCAGTATTCAATTGGTAAGTTGTAAAGGTGAATCCATAGTGGGTGATTGTAGGGATTTCATTTTAGTGGATTGAAATTAGGGTGCCATTTATTTATGTAGAGTGGCACATCCTCCATAATCCAGAGTCCTCCTTGCAACAACTTCACTCAATCTTTTGAAGATAGAAAAATTTCCACAAAGAACCCTTTTGGCAAGAATTTCACAATTTCTTGGGTTTTTCAATTATCAGACATCTCAGCCCTAATTTTTCCTTTGGTTCTTTCTTACTGATAAAATGACAAATGATCACCAGGTCTTCTAGCATATGAAAATCTTCTCATGCCTCCTTCGAAAGTTCGATGGCAAATTGGTTATGGTGATTTTCCTTGGGACAAATCGAAGGACCCACACTCTTTCCTCGATCACCTTCTTCCCCACCAGATGCCCTATTCACATGATTTGAATTTGCAATGTCACCCTCTTGCTTCTGCTCCATTGTTCTCCTTTTTCCCATGCATATTTATAATATTTTCATTATAGTTCTTATTATTTTTATAGAGAAAATGGATAATTTAAGGATTTTAAAGTGTAGGAAATAATCACATGTAGTGGGGAAAAAATAAATATTTTTGTAAATTATTAATGTTATGATGAAGTTTGTGTAGTAATTTTGAAAACTTGTTGCACATGTATTTGCCATCCTGTAAAGATATTTTATGTTTTAATAACATTTTGTCTTCCTTTTTATATTAAATCAAAGAATAATATAAATAAATAAATAGCATTAGGCTTGCAAGATAACAATCTAGCATTGAGAACATACATATGCAATAATGTCAAATTGAACAAACCAAGATAGGTATAGATTCAAATACAAATTGGAAAATAATCAATGGATATTCTCAAATTTTGGAACATTAAGAGAACCTAGAGACAACATGCCAAGAAAAGACATTAACAATATGTAGTAAGAATTTAGTTGTCTATGTTGAATAGAGTGAAAAACTTCTCAAAATAATAGTTAGCATTTTGGAGTGAAAAGACCATAATGCATAAATAACCAATAGGTGCCATCTTGTCCAAATAACCTCATAGCCTTCACAATTTGTATCAAGATAAAATACATAGTCTAGACTAGCTAACACTAGGGAATAGCACTGTCATTAAGCATCTTTGCTCCATATTCCATAGAACCATGATTGACTCAATCTCAACTTCAACCATGTTACATGTGTAAATTTAGATTTGTTAAGGAATGGTGGATATATAGATGTGAAGGAGGCAATTGTTTTCTACATTAACACCAATATTTGTTATTTCTTAATCAATACTTTGATTCTTTGTAGTATTTATTTTATACAATTCAATAAAAAAATCAGAACATGATATGATGGGATCACATGGGAATTATTTAATGCTCTAATCATTATGGACTTGAAGTATTCCAAAAGAATAAACATATGACAATTTGAGGACATGGAAGTAATTATATTTAAATCTTAGAGATTAAATTCTTAGAAGAAAAGTAACATTTATGAAATGGTGCTCCACTAAAATAAATAAATGTAGAAGAATATGATAGGGCAAAGTATAGGTAGATAATTTGTAGCACAATGATATGTTGGCTTTTTTAGTAGTTTTAATTTGTTAGCATTGCCTTTGAATATATATTATTTTATATTTTACTTGTACGTACATTTAACACAGGCATAAAAAGAATTTGTTGTTATTGTCATAGAAAGACCCATGTTATCAAATAGCAATTAATTGCACAACTTCCTTCTACAAAAATACAAGTTTAGTTTTCTTTGATTCAATTATTAGTACTTGCCATGACAAGAACTCTTATATTTGATATGCAAATTTTGTCAATAAATTTGTGAATTTTTTATCAATCATTTTGTTTTATTTTTCTAATGACTAGGGTTTTGAATGTTGGTGGAAATTTTTCATTGGTTATTAGAGTTTACCTCTTATTGTAGGCTTCATTTGAATCGATGTAAGCATTAAATGCAACAATGAATATAGCCCATACCTAAAATTAAATCTATTGAATATCTCCATACCTAAAGATGAAATAAATTTCATATTCAAATAACCAAAATCAAATAAAATTTAAAAAAGTCATGTAATATTTATTACAATCATGGTGAGATAAGGTATAGAAAAGACATTCACTATCTATATATCCAATCAAGTTATCAAAATGTAATTTTAATGATCACTAAAAGATTAAATGTGCATAGTCAATCATAAAATCATACTAACCATACATGACATGAAATGAAATAGAAGTCAATTAATATTTATTACAACGCATGTCATTGTAAGGTGTAGAAAAGATATAAACTATAAACAACCTGAAGATAAGGTTTAGATTGATTTTCTTTTGTTTTTCACAATACCTCCCACAATCACCTCTTCATCCATCATGAATTTTTGTTTGCATGTATATCTATAAGAGAATTTTGCTTTATAGTTTTGGTAATTGTGTTTGCTTAAAATTTTGTAAATCCTTTAAAACAAATCCATGTTCTACATATCTTGCAATCATTCTAGTGAACATAGAATAGATATCTTTGAGGCATTCTATCAAATAGGTAACATGCCCTATCTTCTCAAATGCTAAAGATTTCAAGTTAGTCTTATCAATTTATTCCTACAAAAGTAGATAAAAGAGTTTGTTCAATTATTCATGGTTTATGTACAAGGAGCGATGAAGAAATTTGATGTCTTGCAAGAAATTTTTGTATATCTCTATATGATTAATTGTGTTCAAGTCTGGAATATTTTTAGCCGATAGGCTATTTGTGGGAGCTTTTTACTCCCAGAAACCATTAGACACTAGAAAAGTTATCTTGTCTATGTACCTTCTTCAGACACTGGAAAATTTTCATCCCCACTAGAATTCAAACAACCAGAAATCTTCAGACGCTGGAAAAGTCATCCTGTTTGTGTGTCTACTTCAGACGCCAGAAAATTGTCATCTCCGCTAGAATTCAGATAGCCAAAATTTTAAGGTAGCTAGAATTAAGATTATCTGTGAAAATAAAATCCTTCATCGCTATTATTCGCCGCTAATATGTCAACATTTTTTGCTTACAAGATTCATTCTGTACACCACTCAAAAAATGGTATACTTATTTTTTTTTTTTCTTGGTCTTATTTGCTTACAATGGATTTCTGCATTGGGTTACCTAGATTGTGTTACTGGTTTTGAGTTAATCTTATGCTGGATTCTACTTCCTGTGGCTTTCGTTAGACTGATACTTGAATTTTTTTAATGATGTAAAAGTAACTTGCACATTTAACCAATGATATTAGATGCACCTCTTAGCCTAAAATAATTTTATCTCTCTTTTGGTTAGATGCTTCAAGCAACACAGCCTGAAGGGGTGCACTATAGAGCATGAGAATCCTTTGGATTAAATGTTAGGTTTGAAGGGCATTTATTATACCAGAATCTGTTAGGAATTGTAACCAGATTATTCCCTTTGTTTCACATACCATTCAGGTTGGGAAGGCTAGAGCTGAAAGTTGTCTTTAGCTCTATTGAGATCGCTAGTGAACCAAGCCAAATTAGCCTGATATCTTATATCTTGGTTTTCTTCACTCACTACACTAATCTAGGTTCTCCTTATGTTTACTTTACATGATCTGGTTCTTCTATTATTCTTTATGTTCAGTTTCAAGGTCTTTGGCTCTCTCTATTGTCTTGGTTGTTTTCCACTAAAATTGTGACTTTGTGTGTTGCTTCTAATACCTGACTGTAGGTTTCTATGTATATCTACTTTTATAGTGGTACTTTTGAAGTCTATTATGTATGTATTTATTGATCCCTATTCCTGATTTGTTTATTTCTATGGTGTTATTGAGGTTGGGTATTATTATTTTCATTTACTCATTTTTTGTTGTTAATCTAATAGTTGCACATGTGAAAGGAATTAATGAAAGAAATATAGGATCATCTAAGGTGAGAAATATTCTTTAATGCAAAACAATACAATAGATTTCCATTTCAATTATATCATCATGTATGGGGTTATTGTTCTAGTGTTAGAAAAACAAAAATGTCATTTTGTACGACGCTTTCAACTACCATATACTTATTTTTATTATGCTTTTTTTTCTTAAATGGGACTTGTGTCATCATTGGACATTGCATGTTACTCTGGATTCCATTTTGGGAACTTTAAGGGCTAGGCATGTTAGGTGAATGGGATAGTTTAATAAATTTTCTAAATGATGTTAAATTAATTTGTGGCATGGGTATTGAAGTAAGGTGCTTGAAGAGTCTTGTCCTTCCCTCTAATAAAACATGCTCTAAAGGTGAGTGTTCTCGAATACGAACTCAAACCTTGTGACATAGGTAAAAACAATTTGGATCAATGAGAATAATTCTTGCTGCTTGACCTTCATTTTGTCTTAAAAACAATGCAGATTTTTTAAAAGTGCAGCAACAGCTGGGAACCAGCTCTTGCTACTTACCACCTATAATTTCATTTGTTTTTTTTAAACTAGTATCCAACTTAATGCAATAAACACACTAAAAAGGGCACTGGAAGCCATGCCAACAATTTCTTGGTCAATTTATTTCTCAATATTTTTATAAGTTATTTCCCAATGTCTTACATGCAAGGCTACATTTCAAATTTATGATAACAAATTGATACACCCTAATTATATATAATTACAAATATGTTATTTCTAAATATTCCTATGGTTATAGATGATATATTGGTATGGTTGTTCTTAAATATCATCCACTTCAATGGTCAAAGGTCAATTTTGACCAATAAAAATAGGAAAAATATTTACCACTTTTTGTTGTGAATGAGGTGTAAAATTGCTATTGGTTGTTTGACCATTGAAGTGGATGATATTTAGGTAGAATGTATTGATACACCCTATCGGCTACTCCGTTGCACATAAATTTCATGCAACTTTTAAGTTCTTGATGTGCACCAACATATAAGGAACTACATTATTTCTTGGATATATCCCAAGAAATTCATTTTACCATGAGCCATGATTTGATTTCAAAGTTAAAGAAGTGGCCATCAATTACACAATTTGTTTATGGGGCCCTAAGTTATAGTGAATGAAGACATACATCTCATAACAAATTACAATGATTTAGGAGCCTATGGAAAGTTCCAAATAAGTTTTTTTTACCTTAAATGGACATGAACATCGTTAATAATAACTGCATACTACTTTCATTATATTATGGGAAAAATGAGATAGCATTGAAAACTATGGCACATCTTATATTTCTCTCTCCATTCATGATTTTGTGAATCATTATACTCATAACTATGCCATCAAAGTTTTTTCTTCTACAACAAAGTTGGTTGAATTGTGTAGATAGGTGGCAAAGCTATGTCATTGTCATCATCATCATCCTCTTCTTCTCCTTCATCATCCCTTGAGATTCTACTTATAACAACCATTGGAATGAATGCAGACAAGCTAAGCAATGTGGGAAGAAGACTTTCTGAATTCACTAAGTCTTTAGGAGTTCCCATTTTGTACAAGATAGTGAAGATCTCAAACTTGGACAAGATCAATGCAGGTTTACTCAAAGTTAAACCTAGTGAGTCCATGGTAATGAGTGCTCTCATTGTTCTAGAACTCAGAAAATAGTCTATTAGTATTTTATAAAATTTAATTTACATCTTTAATTATCAATATATTTAATATATAAAATTTAAATATATTTACTAAAGTAACTTATTTATTTTTATAATTTTATGGATTTATTTTATATTTAAAAATTTTACAAATTTATATTAGTCAAATGTAATATTTTTTATTATTTTAATCTCAATAAAAACAATGCAGGTTTTTTTTTAAAGAGCAGCGACATAGCTGCCACTGCTTACCCACTCTACTTAAATATCATCCACTTGAATGGTCAAACAATCAATAGCAATTTTATACCTCATTTACAATAAAAAAGTGGTAAATATTTGTCCTATTTTTATTGGCCAAAATTGATCTTTGACTATTGAAATGGATGACGACAATTTTTGGGTCAATTTGTTTCTCAATATTTCTACAATTTATTTCTCAATGTCTTTCATGCAAGTCTGCATTTCAAATTTACACACCCTAATCATATACAGTTGCAAATATGTTCTTTTGAATATTCTTGTATTTTAGCGTTATGATTACAGATGAGATATTGGTACACCCTATCGACTACTCTGTTGCATATAAATTTTTGTTATAGATGGACTTTACATTACACTCAATGTCTTCTACTTGGCATTAGGATCTGACTGAAGAGAGGAAAGATTTTCTTTGTTCGAAGGGTGCAGCTGGCATTCTCACACACATAATCATTTACCAAAACTAGTCTCTCAAATTAAAAAAACCTCACATCATCTTGAAAACAAGATTTACCAAACCTATCAGCTTCTCTATATTGCATGATATTTAGAGATGTTTATTTCTATCAAGCCATCTTTTTGTGTTTAACAGGTTTGATTTCTAGACTTTGATTCACCATGCTTCCAGACTTGTTTGAAAGAAAATTAAGTGCAAATATAGTTGACAAAGTTCATGACCTAGATCAACCTAGTGAAATTTTCTCTATCATCTTTAAGATATCATGTAAGGTTGTCCCAATTAGCATGCATGATGAGTCTAGGTTGCACTTTGAACTTTCACTCACTGGTCAAACTAACAATAGTCTTCTAGATTTATGGTTGTATCATATCCATATGTGATGTTCTTTGAAGTCACATATCAAATGGTGTTGACCTTGTGCTTAGATGTACACTCTCTTGTATGACATAGTTATGCCATCTACCACCCATATTACACAAATTATAGAGGCGCTACAAAGATGTTTTAAGTTCAATCAATGTGATGGCCCCTTTCTTAATTCTTTCGACTATCATGTAAAAGATAAAGAAGTAACAAGGTATATTGTCTTTTTATACTCGAACAACTTTGGATAGTATCTATAAGCACATATTGTTCAGAAGGCTTCTAAATGTAAGCTTTTTATAGGTCTTGATATTTGATTCTGACTTTATATGAGAAGGCCTTTGAAAAGAACCCAAACTAGATTAAGTTCCACATGTGGCAATCATCACACTATATGTTTCTTACTCAAATCTCTTTTCTTGTTCAATAAGTAGGATTGATATCTTAAGAAGTCTATGACAAAACAAAGCTACACACTATCACCGAAGTGTCTCAACCATTGTTATTACCTTCAAACAGCTAATGGGTTTATCGACGTACCCTTGTATACGATTCGTGTATCACATATCTTGAGATATTCTTTTGTTTATGTGTGCAATGATCTCGTGAGCATCGAAGTGACGTTGACAGCCATCTTCCAAAAGAGAAATATCCTTTTCACAGATCAAGCTCTAGAACTCTCCAACCTGTAGAACCATAGTCTCCTCATCTTCTCTCACCACCCTAGCAGTAATTGTGAAGATATCCTACATATAAGGTGCAAGCATCCCATAATACGTCAACGAGAGAAACACCAGGCACACAAATGCAGCAAGACAAATCCTGATATCAAGTGAAAACCTAGCACCACACACCAGCCTCATGATGTAATCCCTCTCCATATCATTATCAAAATTGATCTGCGCAAAGTCTAGAGCATTGTACCGGGCCTGGTCGCAACCAATCTGACAGCACCACCACCATCCTCTAGGGATTTCAACTTCGAGCCTTGTACAATGGCAGTGAGGATCGAATTCACCTCATCTTGAACCAACAAATATTTACTTGTTAGTATAAGTTAAGAATACGCTGCATAGGACATTATTCATAAAAGTGTGATCTGGTCGTTGTTGGTGGCAACCATCTGCTAAACTATCTGGTCATTTTTCGGCTGAACTTCAGCTAATTGATAAGTGGCCACTGTCTATTTATGGATGGTTGGTTTTGTTCAAATTGGCAATCTTATGTGTGTTTTTGACTTCTAATATATTTTTTTCTGCTAGTATAAAATTTGCATTTTATTTTTGTTCAATTTATCAAGTTTAAGTGTTTTTACAGACTTAGTTGAACAATTTGTTCCAGAAATTAGTTCATTGTTTGTTTTTTTTGTTTTTTTGTTTTTTAAGAAATTAGTTCATTGTTGAGGTAAGTTGCCGACACTAATATTTGTGTATTCTCTTTATTATTTATTTCAATTTTGTTTTTTTTACAAACTTTTTATAGTTTTTTAAGGATTAAATTAAATTTGTGGTTTTCACGTCATCCCTAAGACACTTTCTTATAAAAAATTGTACACATAATTTTGGATCTTCTCCAACTCTTGAATCTTCCACTCCCCTGTTATTTTTTCCATATGCATGTTTCTTTACTTCCCTTGTAAGTTTTATTGTTACATAACCACCGTATTTGACATCATTAGCTATTACACCCACAAAGCTTCCATCTACTAGCAAATAGCTACATGTCTTTCTCATTAATAGCCAAGATCACACTAAAGATAAGGACACATTTAAATGCAAAGATTATGACTAGTCTTGGCTACTTGAAGAACCATGCATTAGATGCCACAACCATCCATGGTTTAACATATTTTCTAATCTGACTGAGCCAAAGTTTCAATCTCCTTATACAGATTTGTCCAATGGTCTATGCCATTTTATGAATGTTGTGCCTACACTAGAGGTTTTTCCTCTTGTTGATATGCCCTTTAATTTTGTCTAAAGAGACAAGGGCACTATGTCCAAGTTCAAAATGCAACTATGTATTCATAGTTTAATTTCATCTAAAGATATGTAATGCCCTAAGCTTACACCTAGGGCATTAGCTAAACAAACACTAAACCAACAAATTTTTCACATTTACAAGTGCAACATTCACATGTCGTAAAGCACTCACATGCACACAAGGTGTCGCAACAAGGATGACAACACCAAAGATGACATCACCACTGCACAATGCTAGGTGGCACAAGAGGATGACTTCTCCCATCGTGTGACAACTCACAAAGATGACCAAGTCAGAGGTGGAGCTCACTGCATGACGAGGATCGAATACACATCCACAACCTCACTCCCTCGTGAACACATGGAGTAGGATGAGGGTGACATCCATCTCAGTCCATTCCATGACTACACAAGGGTAATGCACACCCACGGAACGATCCAACTAGGAGGTACAATTCCTCCACCACCTAGAATGGTCACTAGACGAGCTCATGCAAAGTAATGCTTCCCCAAGCCGAAGAGGAAAACCATTCAAGTTTGCAATCACTTCAAACACTATAGAAAACTTAGACAGGGTTCACTTCTAGAGGGCAAAAGTACGACCTCCAAAAATCATATGCACAAATTGAAGGCACAAGTAGTACCGGGCATCCCAAGGGTGTACAAACCCTAAAGGAGGAGCACTCTCCTAAGTAAACTAGTGCCTAGCACTAGGGTCCTTGGGACACTAGCACCCAGCGCTATAGTCCTCTCGAGATAGGGTCAAAATCACCAAAACAACCCAAAATTGGTCAAGAAATGCATGAAATTAAAGGTGAATATTCTAAGCATGACTAAGCATCATTTCCAATTATCAAATTGTAAAAAATGATTCTTTTTAAGAACCAAATTGAAGTTTCTCATTTTATTCTATTTGTCACATACAAATTAACAAAGGAAAAATAAGACAATTCAATCGTGTCTTTGACACCAACATTGAAGCACAAAGCTATGAGAAGATACAACACCACTTAGGTGGTTGATATACACATCCTCAAACAATGAGGATCAAATAGTAGCAATTTTCCAATAATCAATTACATTGCTAAGGACACCAACGTCCTTCAAAATTATATAATTATTAAATAACACAAGTGCATAAACCACCAAAACCCATCACAATCTCCAAGGTGTAATAAGACATGAAGCACAACATATTCAACCATCAAGAAAATAAGGAAACCATCCAACACCTAAAGATTATCAAAAAGAACCAAAGGGGAAATGTTGCTCCCTTCCCAACCATATTGCCATCGTTAAGCATAATAGCTGTCTACGTAACTCTAGGCAACCCCTAAGCTATGGAGAAGGTGATCATGGAAATCTCACTAGTATCATCTCACACAACCCATGGTATACATAGCAAGATATGACATACACACCAATCAATGCACACAAGACACATGGCACAATTGCCAATCCAATGCATATAACTAGCACATGGCACAACTGCCAATCTAATACATATAAATAGAACATGGCACAACTGCCAATCTAATGCATATAAATAACACATGGCACAACTACCAATCTAATGCATATAAATAATACATGGTACAACTACCAATCTAATGCATATAAATAACACATGGTACAACTATCATACAATGAATACACGTAACATGTGGCACACTTGTCAATAAGTATAATAGAATGACATAAAATATTCAAGCATAAGGAAAATAATCACACCTTCAATGCACACCAAACAAGGCATAAATCATAGACCACCAAATACACATTCAAGAATGAATCAAGCATCTCAACACACCAGCAAATGCTAGGGTCACATCACACGTTGAGTATAACTTTGACGGTAAGAAAAGGAAGAGAGATATAGTAGGCTAGAACAAGGAATGTTAATACTTTTAAATTCATAAACATTGACTTCTTTAATACATCATCACTAACATACCATTTCATTGTAGTGGAGAAGATAAGGGAAAACACTTCAAATCCAAAATACAAATCATCCAATAATGCATACTAAACATCATTTTCTCAAAATAGAAATAGCACACAAAACAAGGTATGACATCATCACCTCAAAAAAATACACACAATCATCAAGATCAAACCATGATGCAAGTGGATTATGGCCTTCTATAGAAAATCCATAGGAAGACTAAGTATCCATTCGTAATTCTAATGTTAACTTTGACCAAAATGTGAAAATGTTAGGAAACGAGGTCAAAACACATAACACTCATATCCATGAAACCAAAAGTATACAATTATGAGATAAGGCCTATACAAAGGTCAACTTTCACCAAAAGTCAACCCTGACCAAAAAGTCAATTGAGACCAAAAAAGTCAAAACATAGGGAAATGAGGTGAAAACACAACATGGTCTCAAAAGATGTAGATTCACATTTCATGAAGGAGACATTTAGTCTTAAATAAAAATTCATCATGAAATGATTTTAATTTCAATACTACACATTTTCAAAACATGCAAATACACATAAACCCCCAAAATGGCCATGTTTGAATGCTTGGTTTTTAGTAAATTTTTCTAACTCTTGACTCACAAAGTATATGCAAAAATGAAAAACTACCCATTGTAGATTATTATCAATCAGATATGCACCCTGCTAAGCTCATAGAAGACTTAGCTACCTATTGACACATGGAAACACTCTCAGGATGTGGGTTTCCTATAGCAAGAATGAATCTCAAGAGTGAGTTGGTTCTCCTTAAGATCTTTCTAAACTAATCACTTGTCTAAGAGAAGGGATGAGGAATAACTAGAATGAAATTCTATTTTATCTAAAGATGATCTAGAAATCTAAAATTTTACCCACAAACAACTTGTAACCTCCTCAGTTTCACTTAAGTCCAACAATCCAAAAGTACTTTGTATGAATGTTTCATTAAAACACAACACACAACCTAGATTAGAAGGGCAATAGCTACATACATTTCAATAACATCGAGACATAATCAGAGTATTAGACATCCTAATCACAGTGAAAACATCAAATCAAAGTTATAAAGGAGGCAACAAATGTGAAACAGGAATGCTTTGCTATATGGAACTGAAAGGGGTACATCTAACTCTGAAAAATATGAGCCAAGATTAGTTTACAAACTCTATGCCTATGCTTAAGAGAGAAGAAACAAAGATATGAACTAAGAAAAACTAAGTCTTTCTCCCCTATTTATAACTCCAAAAATCTCCCAAGGAAAAAGCTGAGAAATCTTCCTAGAATAGAAAATTTGATCCATTTTCGAGCTCCACTGAAAAGCCAAAAATAAAGATTTGAAATCACTTCCAATCTGCATATGAAAGTTTCCAAAATCTCCCTCAAAGTAGACCTCAGCAAAATCTGCTTTAAAACAAGCTTTATTTTCTCAATAAAAGCTCAGTTTTGTTTAATTGTTCTCATCTGCCTCAAAATAAAGCAAATCCAGAAAAGGATATTTGATTTGCTTTAATAGTGTTAACTCCATAAAATGATGAAATATTAAAAGCAATTTATAAAGAACATTGTATTAATATTTGTCTTACAATAGGTCCTACAGTTTTTCCTTCTGATTTGCCTAATCTTACCTCTTTCGATTTTCTTTTACAAAATAATAATACAAGGCTTATTTTTGTCCATTTCTTCCCAAAAGAAAGAAAACTAAAAAAAGAAAGATATTGTTTCCTAAGCAATTTATAGGATATTAGTTTAAATATTTATAAGTAATTTATAGGATATTACTTTAAATATCATTTTACAATAATTTTTTGTAGCTTCAAATTTGCAAAAAGAAAGAGGGCCCACCATTGTGAAGATTACTCAAACATTACAAGCTAGGTAAGTGAGAAATTTAAAGGGTGTTTGCGCTTTATAATCTTCTCATTTCTATCCAAAAATCTCAAAAACTCATATCATATTTTTTGAGATATGATTAAAACACACGACTGCTATCTTCATTTTGCTATGTATTGTGCCTATGACTGTTCCTTGAAAATTACAAACTGGGTTGGTGAGAAATTTAAAGGGTTTTTTCATATTATTGTCTTCCGATCTCTATCCAAAACTATCAAAAACCTATATCATAATTTTTTAGATATGATTGAAACACGTGAGAACTGTCTTTATCTTGCAAGGTCTTTATGTGACACTGTTGCTCTTTCAGACTCTTTCCACAATCCTCTTTAAGACTTGGGGCAGCATGTTGAGCTCAAACCTTGTGGGAGCCCATTCTACTCCACATGCTATGATATGCCATCAGAAAGATACATGACTTATCCTATACCTGCACATGAAACAAAAAGATTAGAAAAAAAAATTGAAATTCCATGATTGTTTCTTTCTCAGCTCTTCTTGCATGTGGATGATGTTCATTGATCAATGTATTATAAACAAAGTGTTATGCCTCTTCTAATAGGATATAGAGATCTCATAACTGGAGCTCTAATAGGACCTTCCCACATTTTTGCAAGTTCATATTGAGATCGAGAGTAGGAATAGAAGACAACATCGAAGATTGAAGACCTTCAAGGCAATGGTGGCTATGGCCTTCTCTTTCTTATCCTGAACAACATTGCAATTACCATTGAAACACAATAACTATGCAAATAACTTATAACAGAAGAATGTTAACCTTCACTCTAAAAATGAATTTGTTGCATCAGCTCTGCCAATTTTGAGTTGTAAGTGAAAAATGGTAACATTTCTGGCGACTTCTACAATATGCTTGTCGGCTAAGCATTGGATCAGTATTGGGCATTGAGTCATACTCTGCTCTTCTCAAACTCAAAAACACTAAAATTTAGCTCTCCAACTAGTTCAAACAGCAGCAAAAAATTGAAAACAAACTAAGCTAAAGCAAAACTAACAGGCCCTGACGGTTAGAAAACATGTGCAGTAGCACTTAGGACAACAAAAATACTGAAAGCAAATGTGCATGAGCACTTATTAACTTCAACTCTACTCTACTATATACAAAGGTAGTACTTATCCTTAGAGGCAATACTTGAGGTGGATCCCATTAACTGGGATAGACAGCACCTCTCCACTTAACTTGGACAGCTAAAATGCATTATTTTCTTTGCACTCTATGATTACATAAGGCCCATCCCAAATTGCATCAAATTTGTAATTCTTTCTAGGTCTACTTCTCAGTTCATTCCATTTGAACACCAAATCACCAACAATATAGCTCCTTGGTCTTGCCCTCTTATCAAAAGCATTCTTTATTTGAGCTTGATGTATATCAATCTTCTTCAAGGCCTCTTTCCTAATTTCTTCTAACTCCATAAGCTGAGCTAGCCTAACTACTAAAGGTTGTTCCTCTAGCAACTCAAGCTCTTTGATGAAATTCAAAGTTGCTAATTCAATTAAAACAGGAAAACTAGCCTCCTTATCATAAGTAAGTACATATGGAGAACAACCAGTGGCTCTCTTGGTTGTAATTCTGTCAGCGCAAAGAGCCAACTTCAACTTCTCATGCCATGTTCTCTGGTTGTCCTCAACAGTCTTCTTGATGATCCTTATCAAATTTTTGTTGGTAGATTTGGCCTGTCCATTACCTTGTGGGTAATAGTTAGAAGAAGTATTCAAAAAGATATTATTTCTGATAGACCAATCTGAAATTCACAATCCAATGAAAGATAAACCATTATCTGAGATGATTGAATATGGTGTACCAAATCTTGATACTAGATCTTGATAGAAACTTAGAATAGCAGATTCATGTGCTTCTTTTAAAGCAATAGCCTCGATCAACTTGGTGAAATAGTTTGTGGCAGTCAAGATCCACTTGTGGCTTGCACTTGAAGGCGGGTTTATTGGTCCTATAAAATCCATACCCCATTTTGCAAATGGCTATTCAACATTAATAGGATGCAAAGGTAAGGCAACAAGCCTTTGTTTACCAGAAAACAATGAACACTTCTCACATCTTTTCACCCAAGAAAAAGAATCCTTGAACAAGTCAGGCCAATAATAACTAGCCTGCATAATCTTCAAAGTAGTTGTTCTAGCTGCAAAACGACCTCCTGAAGGTCCATTGTGAAATTCTTCTAGCAGCTTGTCAACTTGACCAGGTCCAATACATCTTAAAAACACATCATTAAAATCTCTCCTATATAAAATACCATCAATGATAGCATAAGGAGTAACTTGTAGCCTGAAATACCTTCTTCCTACCCTATCCAAACCTTTGGGGCATTGACTGGACTATAAATAATGCATCACCTACTGTACCTAGCTGATTGTAGGAGCTGGTACAATGGCTGGTACATTGTTATTCAGTACTATTTCTATGTCCTCTACATGTTCTTGACTATTTTTTTCACTTTTAGCAAGCTTCTTGCATAAGCCCTTGCCTCTAATCAGCTTGGTCACTTTGATATCAACATCAAATTCCATAACTTTGGTTATCTAACTAGCTCTCCTGTCATTTATATCTCTGTTTAATAAAAAACTCTTGACAGTAGGATGAGCAACCATTAAGTGAATTCTATTATTAGACAGAATGTGTCTAAATTTCTTGAGGCTCCTAACAATATCAAAAACATGTTTTTCCAAAAAAGAGTACTTTACCTCATAGTCACACAGTACCTGGCTGAAAAATGCTATTGGTTGCTCTAATCCTTCATCATTTTGCTAACATAACATTGCAGAGATGGTGTCAGCTCCTCCAAAAGCATACAGAATAAAATCCCTCTCATAATTAGGATTAATGAGGTTAGGGGCAATAGCAAGGGCTTCTTTAATCTAATCGAAGCTTCCTTTTCCCTCCTTAGTCCAGCTGAATGGCACATTCTTCTTTAACATGGTTGTAAGAGGTTGTAACAAAGTTGCAATGTTTGGAATGAATCTTCTCACGAAATTAATTCTGCCAAGAAAGCTTTGCAAGCCTTTCTTATGTGTAGGCAGTGGTACATTTAGAATGGCTAAAACTCTCTCAGGGTCAATAGAAATACCTTGTTTTGAAATAATATGGCCAAGAAGTTTACCTTCATGAACTGAAAAAATGTACTTTTTGGGGTTCAATAAAACTCCAAACTCCCTGCACTTCTAAAAAATCTACTTCATGTGTTCAAAATGATCATTAGCATCTTTGAAAAAAATAGTTATCTCATCTAAATACACCAGCAGTATTCTATTCATAAGGTCATGGAAGGCCATGTCCATTGCCCGTTGAAAGGTTGCCCCTACATTGGACAAACCGAATGGCATCTTCATGTATGCCATGGTACCCCACTTAGTTGTGAATGTTGTTTTATATTGGTCGTCCTCTTTTTTACCAGAATCTGGTTGTAACCTAAGTAACCATCTAATAGGGAATATCTATCAGAATTAGAAATAGATTGCAATATTTGTTCCATGGAAGGAAGAGGGTAGTGGTCTTTCAATGAGGCCTGATTTAGATCACGAAAATCGACACAAAGTTAGATTTCTCCATTCTTTTTCTTGATTGGGACCAAATTGGAAACCCATGAGGTGTGTTTTATTGGGAATATGAGACTGAGCTCTCAATCAGTTTATTTAACTCATCGTTCATTAAATGTTCAAGTTTTGGATTCAGGGGTCTTTGTTTTTGCCTAACAGGTTTGGAATTAAGCTCTAATTCAATGGTATGCTGGGCTAAACCAGGATCAAACCCCCTTAAGTATTTATACTCCCATGATAAAACATCAAAAAAATCTTGGCATAACTGAATAAATGACTATTGTTCACCTTTAGTAAATACCTTTCTGAGCTTCAGCAACTTATCTTTGAAAATCTCCACTGCCTCATAGTGTTCTTGTTTCACCGTCATGCTGCACTTGTCCTTTCTAAACTTATCATCTTAGTTAAACATTGATTCTAGTGTCACTAGTCCCTTGGGTAGCTTGTTGGATCTCAACTGTATAATCTAGTCTTCAAATTGTTGTTGGTATTTATGCTGATTATCAACTGCAAATTCAGCCTCTGCACTCGAAAAACTTAAGATTTACTCATCATTGTCAAATACTTGCCAAGAAATGCTATTGTTAGGTACAAAAGGCCTGAAAACTACTTTGACATATGGCTATACTACAATGTTCTAATTCTGATCAGGAACCTCAAATTGAGATCCCAAAGCTACAAGCTTATCTGCATACTTGTTTTAGTTTCTAGGAATTGAAAATAAATTAAATGCATCAAAAAATTCAATTGAATCCCATGCTCTATGCTTGTACTTTTTGAGAAGGTCATTTTTAGTAGCATTCAGATTACTAACCTGATTAATGATCAATTCAGAATCTCCATAAACTTGTACAAATTTGATACCTCTTTTCCGGGCCCACTCTAAACCATGGATCAGGGCCTCATACTCAGCCACGTTGTTTGTATAGCTGAAGGTGAACCTCAAGGTTGCATAGTATTTGTCTCCTTCAGGTGAGATTAATATATTCCCTCCACCGGTACTTTTTTTGGTCCTTGATCCTGTTGGTCATGATGTTAGTCACAAACAAACATAGAATAAAAGTACACATTAACCTTTATTCATCTTGAAAGATGCAGTGAATTCAAAGAATTCATGATCCCAAGTCTCTGGTGATTAGGTCTTAATCAACTGATGTTACTCAGTGGTTAATGTGAGTTGCTGTTTCCATTTTGGGGCCTTACGTGAAAGTGTGCCATCATCATGACTTTCCTACAGAAATTCTTTACAGAGGAGTCAAATTATGCAGTTATTTGATGAAAAGAAGTAAAATACCTAGATCTGTGCATGATATTTTCAATTGTATATGTTTAGAGTTCAAATATGCTAAATATTTACGATTATCTACGAGATGTCTGCATATTTTGGGTTGTTTGCTTAAGATTATCAGTTTATTTGTAATTGTGATAGTGAGATGCTCTGAAATTGAAAGAAATTAAAAGAAATACTTCTAATTAAGTTGAACCTTTAGCTTTTGATCCACATACATGCTTGATACTGTCATGAGGAGAATAAATCAAACCATATGTTCACCAGGACATTCCACAGCTAGATACAGTTGATGCAAACTTCAGAGGATAATGAATGAAAACAATACATGCAACATGATGAGCACTCCAAGGGACGTAGCAAATCAAAGCATATATCCAGAATTCAAACACAGATTACTCAAGATTTACTAAGATTTGTAATCGGAATACTCTTCTCTTTCATTAAGTATGCAAATGACATGTACATATATAGCAGCTTTGAAATAAGTCCTGAATACTTCAACAATCAAATTTCAATTAAATTTCGAATGAATATAACAAGGCATTCCACCACCTTTTATAGAATAAGGTGAGGAATCCGTTACAAAAGATCCACGGATCTGATATGTCAATACAAATCAACGGTCATCACTTCATGACTTGTCAATTTTACAAAAAGGCACAAGTTGCCAGCTGGCAACTATCTATATTGCATATGCAAAATGTTCCCCCTCATGATGTCTCTTCATCATGCTCTGCATCTGATGCATGCGGGTCATCATCATGTGCATCACTTCCTGACTCTTCGCTATCCTGATGATGACACTGCTGCATATGGGGCTACATGCTGCTCTGGATTTGTTCGTATGACCGCACAACCTGATCTATTCCTCTACCATCTTGAGTCTTTGCCTTGATGATGGCGTGTTTGTGCGCTTCATACTTATCCCTGCTGTTATCTAGCTTATTCTTTCTGTCCTGCAGTGTCTCGTTGTAGGTCTCCATCTTGACCTTGATCCTCATCATTTTATTTATTACCTCTTCTGTCAAGTGGACGAGCGGGCCATCATTTTCCACTTGGAAGTTATTGTGCAGAGCCTTAAGGGCAGAATCTTCATCTTGATTCTCTATCTTCCTTTCAACTTTGCCCTCTAATGTTTCGAGCATGTCTACTTCAATGCCCATTAAATCGCGTAGCCTCATGCTGATCTCCCTCAGCTTATTATTGCATCTCTTGAGGACTCCGCATTCGAACTGTACATCTTTATACCATATATCCACTAACAATGTAGTATTATTATTCAATACCTGCTTACTGATAAGCAGTTGTGGATTTATCTTCCTTATTTCGTCCAACAGGCTGAGGACTTTCTCCAGTTTATAAGACCTTTTTCCAGTCTGCATCTGCAACTTGTCCACCTTGGTTTTGGAGTCACTCAATATGCTCCATCTCTTCAAAGAACCCTTCATTATTTCAATAGCATCATCCAATGTGGATGACACCCATTTTCTAATTACGGAAACCTCATACTTCATGAGGTCCAGTTTATTTACCTCCTCCTGAGAAATGGCAGTCAATGGGACTGCAGCTTCACTTGTGGTACTATCAGGAGTGGTCAAGCCTTTAATATACGCATGCAACTGAGCAATGTGCTCTTTATGTTGCTTATTCTTCTCCTTCTCTCTTTTCACCCTCTGAATTAGAGAGTCTATAATGTCCTTTCCCTCCTGACCTTCCTGCTCTTCGTTGGCAAAACCTAAATCAACTGTGCTTATTTGGAATTCATCCACAGTGATTTTGCCTTTCTCTTTCTCTACAGTAGGTACAGCAATCTGTGCGGTCCTTCTCCCTGTCGCCGGATCTCTCTTGATGGCCGAAGTCATCCTGGCCTTCCTCCTGGGCTTCATTATATCTGCGGCGAACAGGGTGGAGACGTCGAACTCTTGAATCTCCAGCTCCTCCTCAACATTCACCTCCTTTTCTAACCATGGAGGCACCTGATCATGCTTCTCAACATCATGATGTTGTTCACCTCTATCTCCTGTTTCCATCAATATGTGTTGTGGAGATGGTGATTTTTCTTTTTCTTTCTCCTGATGCTCGCCTTGCTGCTGTTGATCCTAAGGTGCCTCCTCCTATTGAGGAACTTCCTTTTCTGGGGGAGCGTCTTCTTTGTGTGGGGAACCCTGCGGTGTACCTGTATGTAGATCATGATGATCATGATCTTTTTCCTTTGTTATTTCACCTGTTCCCAGTTCTTCCCCTTGTGGAGGTTGGTCATCCTCCTATTGTTTTTCAACTTCTGGTGGTATGTCCACCACCTTTAATATTGTAGGATCTGCCTGAGGTGATGGCATCTGTTTTGTAGCTGTTACTTGTTCTATGCCTGCACCATCCACCTCTTGTGCCTTATTAGCAGGATCCTCTATTGCTTCTTTCTTCTCATCATCAGCCTTTGCTTCTTGGACCTCTACTATAGCAGGTCCTGCTGATGTATCCTGTGGGCTCTGCTAGCCTGATTCAAGAGCATGGCCCTCTGCTTCCGCCATCTCTATGTCCCCTATTTGGTGGCCCTTATCAGGTGATCCTGCTGGCTGTTCAGGACTTGCATCCTGCTTCTCTGTTAAGTCTACCACTGCAGGACTTGTCACCTCGGCGATCAATGTATCCAGCCCTATGTCCTGAGCTACCTGCTCCAGGCTCTTCTCTGGTTCTGGGCTCTTTTCTCGCTCCGCCTCTGCTTGTTTCATCTCTTCAAGCGTTGATTGGACAGATGGAGGCTTGTGAGGAGTCACACTGATGCCAGCAGCCGCAAGTGTTTCCATTTCTTGTGCAGCTACATCCTGCACCACCTCATCATCAGACAAGTTTATTGTCTCGTCTAGTGAGACATGCCTTTCTGCTTGTGCCTGAGATGTTTCTTTTTGTTGTTCTTCTGCAAGTTCAGTTTTGAACTTGACAATGGTAGGAAGTGGAACATTGTGCTGAAGTTCCTTCTGCACTTCACTACCTGCCCCTTGTACTTGTGCTGGGGGGTGACTTATTTCACCTCTCATGGAGGTTCTTATTTTCTTAGGTGTGGTAGGAACTAGCACCTGCGGAGCTCTCTTCTTTCTTCTGATTATCAATGGAGCTTCCTCCTCTTCTTCAGGCTCTTCCTCCATGAGGATATCCTTGCCTGATTGTCTGGATGACTGACCCACTTCTTGGGTCTCTGTGGTTCCAGCCTCTGCTGTCTTGGCTTTCTTGGGCTTGGGAGGAGAATCTGATTCTGATCCTGATCTAGCTGCCTCCTCAGCCATGAATACTGCCCTTTCAATTATGACCCCTTTGGGTCCCTTTTCCACCTTCTTGCCCCTTGGGGCTCTCTTGCTTGGCTGCTGTGGTGGAAGAATCCTCTCTCCCTTAGTCTTCCGCTTCTCCAGCAGGAAGTCATCATATTCGTCTGCAGGGATGTCTTGCCCCTTCTTTTTGTTGTCTACCGTGATAGCAACGCCTTTCTTCTTCAGTGCCTCTACCTATGCATCTACCCAAGCTTGGGTCAAGTGTATGGTTCTGGCAAAGAATGGGTCCAAGGACATATCCTCCTGCATGGTGAGGTCAGGTGCAGAGATGGTGTCATTGTATATCTTCTTCTGTTCATATTCATCTGCCATGATCCTACCGTCATCACTCTTCAATTGCTGAGGGAGGGGTATGCAGTCAAATGTCCTGATCTGATTCAGAGTCAACCTCTGATACCTCCTCCTCCTGGCCTCTGCCTCATCTTCGCAGTCAGCCCAAAAATCTTCTAGGTGCCTCTGGTGAATAGGCTTCCCTAGGATCTTCTGCATTCGGCCGTAAGGATCATATGGTCTTGTTACTGGGAAGGGTAGTAAATTCATTTTATTCAGAGTGACCATCACCTTCTTTATATTATCTGAGTCAGGGCACATATAGTTGCCGATGCTGACTGGGAACAAAATTGGTGGTAGCTTCTTGGCATCCTTATACATCTGTATGATGGTGGAGCCCTGCCTGATAAATTCCATTAATACTACTGCATCTGTAGGATACCTCGGCAGCATCAGGGGATGCCCTTCGAAACCTTCTATCCTGATGTAGGAAAAGGTGGCAAATTGGATGTACCATGCCCCATGCCTGTATACTGCCTCCTGAGCTTCCATGCTCAGTCTTTTTGTTCTGTCATCCTCCATGGTCCTTACCAGATGCATAGAGAATGCATCATTGACCAATTTGTAATCCTTGATATACTTGGTTCTTTGCAGCTGGGGATGATGATCCCATATATAGGCTGCATTTGTGCCTGTTAGTTTTCCATCTGTAGTTAAGGCATCAAACGTACCTCTATATGCATAAGAATAAACAATGTAAGAAGTCATATAGAAGGCACAATCTGAACCTCCCAGGTTCAGCAGCTGCTCATGCAGAGCATCACTTATGATTTGGCCCCACAGTGGCTTGATGTCTGCATATAGGCACATCATTATTATGCCATACATCCAATCTCTAAATTCACCAGTATCAGGCTGGCCAGTCACCCTGTTCAGTAGGGCAATCACATACTGATATTCCTCATTAAAATCAAATTTGAACATGTGCACAGGGAGCTTGGCCGCTGCATTATACGTGTTGTTCTCGGCCCGCCAAGCATACATATTCTTTCTGGCCATCTTCTTGTTGGCCTCATATTCTCTTTCAGACTTCTTCAAGTCTACACTCTTTACCTTACTGCCCATTGGCAGTCCAAATGTTTAGGATAGACCTTTGATGGATAGGTCTGCATATACTCTCCCATGCTTCACCACCTGCCTCGTCTGAGGGTTGTAATTCCGAGCGCACTCAATAACCAGCTTCGGAGACTCCATGGAGTAGGGGAAGCCAGCAGCATTCCACATGCCGGATACAAACACAGCGTCCAATACTGGACTCTTATCTTGTCCATCATTCAGCTTGGCTGACCAAGCTTCCAGGTTTGTACTCCCCTGATGGGTGTCTGTAATTGCTCCAAATTTAAACAGGACCCCTCTCTGTGAAGAGAACATAGGCCTGCTGAATTCCTCTTGACACTTGACTAAACGCTTTTCAGCCATGGGTACCTGCAATTAACAACATTTCTTCTCACAACGGGATATGCATGCATACATATTGCAAATATCATACCTATTGCACCAATTTCACGTTACTTATTCATACGGATACATAACCAGAACTTACAGCATCATATAGAAACAACATGATGGGGGTTTCAGTTTACTTACCTGGTTATGCTGATTCCTTTTATACCAGTATATCTCTAAGACGCCTTTAATTCAGCTGCTGATCACCTTCCTCCCTCAGTTTATGAGCTCCGGTCGCGCAATGGTAGCTGTTATGTAGATATGGAGGCTGGTGCTCTATAAAACAATTTTAACGGAGGTAAATGTAACAATGGCGGTTGAATTACCTTTTAACCTCGTAGTTAGGGTAAACTTAGGGTAACTCTGACAAGTTAGATCGCAATCTTTGATCATTCGTGCGAAAACTCAGGATCTCGCCAGACGTTTCATTGGGTTCCGGGGTCGGCGGGAATCACCTACCATATCTGCGTGCATTTAATGACAATGGCGGCAAAGGGAGCGGGGGGATATTCATACGACAAGATATCATGAGGGCAGGATGATATTTCACAAATATCAGGTTGAGTTTCAATATCATCCTCCCTAGCCTTGAAATTGCTATCGCGACAAAATTCGGGTGACAACGCACCTTTATTTACATTTTAGCACATCAGGAGGATATTTCGGTCTATCGGGTGATATTTCAAAATATGATGATGACCTTCAAACTTACTCATTCTCCTCTTTGAATATCGGGATGACGTCATCATGATATTTGTTCTTTGTATTGGAAATGTCTCATGACGTCATCGTCACATTGGGTGAACATGATCATGTTTACAAAATATCCTGTCGAAATGTAAATATGATGATGATGTCATCAGGATACTTGCTAAGGGTGATATTTCGCGTCAGGATGATATTAACGAATATCGGGTCACTTTCGAAATATGATGCTTGTGACACAAAAGACCGTTCGACGGGGAAGACTTACTATCACTTAAAGTTGACGTCCAGATATTTGAACTGCAGGATATTATTAGGGAGGCGTTTCAAATATGATGATGATGTTCTTGAAATAGCATAACTAAGTTTATAAAATATGACCCTCTTCTTGCGAATATCAGGTTTGACCAAGACTTTGACTGTTCATAACTCTCACATCCTGATGAATATTAGGGTGATGTAAAAGGCAAACCTGTATGAATTTTAATGCTCTTTCAGAATATGTGGTCATATATATGAAAATACAAATTTTGACAGACTGACCTCATATTGGGGTTTACCTCATCTTGACTCCACATGATGATGAACATGACTGATTTTACCAAACCGCCAGAAAGCAGACAACACAAGCCAAAAGAAAAGTTGGGTCCCTATTTTGCCAAGTCAAAATGGGGTATGTTGTGTAACCACACAACAGATCCGTCAAAGTACATCTTCCAAAGCTGGTCTTCTTGTTGTTCCAACTGACTTTGGTCCTTAATCAGATTAGAAATCACTGCATCAGGTTCCTGTGTCATATAGATGCCTAATCCTACCTCATTCATGTGACAGAAAGGATCACTTTCATGATCTTTAGCTACCCAATCATTTAAGTTTATGTCTTCTATAGGTGCATTGGGATCTAGGCTCATGGGTTCATCCTACTGTCCATGGGTGATGTAGAGGTTAGTATTTATTGGGTTGGGAACATAAGGCTCAACATGGTCCTTTGCAAGTGGTTTGGACTATATGGTTACTTTCATATCATATCTTGTTTTGAAAAACAAGTGGGACCAATTAGAAGATAGAAACCCACCCAATTTGGCAATGAATTCCCTAGAAAGGCATATTGCAAAACTAGGTGGCAAATCAATGATGTAAATGTCCTGATGAATGGCAAAATTAGGACAAGCATGCAGTGTAAGTGGAAGATTTTTTATTATTCTTGCAATACTAAGTGCAGACCCATCTAACTGGACAACTCCTTTTGCAAGGGGATCATAAATAAATCCTAGTGAATCAGCTAGACTTTTGGGCATGACTGAATTGCTTGCCACGAAGTCTATCATGCAGTTATGAACAACTTTGTCACCAATAATCAGACTTAAGTAAAAAGGAGGAGGTTTTATCTTGTTTGTTGGTTGTCCACTCTTGATTTTTGAGCTATTGTCAAGTACAGCTTTGGCTTTGCCTTTATTAGAACACTTAGAAATTGAAAGTTCAGCCAATGCTTCTTGTAGTGGATTCTTTTGGCCAGGAATGCACAATGCATCCATAACTGACATGCTCACTGTATCTTTCTTAAGATGATCTACTATATTGAAAGAAACAAGATTTATCTTTTTTGTTCTTTTCCAGCAGCAGCATCATTCTGCCTTTGTGAAGGTTATTGTTGTACTTTGGACTAATCCTTTACTAGTATACTTTGATCCCTTTGCAGAATTTGCACTTTTTGTTGTGGTACAAGGGTAGTTTGTGATGAAAAATTTTGAAATGTATCTCTCAGAGGCTACTACTGTACCACTACATCTTGTTGATTAAGGTCTGTGGCCCTCTGTTTTGATCTTGTGTTGGCTAAAACAGGTGTATGTTGTTGATTTTGGCTTTGATGGTAATTTATACCACAAAAATCACTCTCTTGCTATCATGCCCACATTTCCCATGCAGTCACGACGCACATCACACGTGTCATGTCCACATTTGTCATGTGGTCATGAGATAAAATATATAAAAAAATTCCATGCTTCCCTAAAACCCCCTCGCACGCGTGAGCGTGCTTGATGGCATTACACATAAGGCATAAACATGATAGTGGAATGCGGGGTAATACGTTCATGTGCGCATACCAATTTGCAACAAAGGCCAACTAGGGGGTTGAAGTGATGCGGTTAACATTGCCAATAGGGTTAGATTCCACTAACCTAGCTAAACCTTAAATTCTGGAAAAGTCTGGCAGCATAACGCCTCACGGGCGTGAGTAGGGTTTATTGTACTAAAACTAATTTTGATGGAAAGGTTTACTGGTTTGGTTTATTTTACCTACGTCTCACTAGTTGAAATGGTAGATTAGTTAAATAAGTTAATTGAACATTTTCCAATAAAGCTCGATTAATTTGTTCTCCTTCACGTTCTCTATAATTTAACACATTTTTCAACAAAGCTTAATCCATTTTTTCTCCTTCATGTTTTCTTTAATTTAAAACATTTTTCAGCAAATCTCGATCAATTTGTTCTTCTTCATGTTTTCTATCAATCAGAGTTATCACTGCATTCTTTACATTATACCTAATTGCTTGGTAGATCAGATCACGGATACACGTTAAACTAACTTCATTTTAAAAGTTTACTAGGTTTTCGAGTTGGATTTAAATCAACGTCTAATAAAATTTGTTAATTAAATTGCCCCAAAAATGATTAAAAAGAATATTAAATTTCAATTAATAACGATGTAGTTTAAATCATCGTCATCGAGTTAGGTTTTATAATCCAAGATTTAACCTGATTGTTAAAATAATTTACATCTCAATTAATTAAATTGTGTAAAGTTTAAATAAAACCAATAAATCTTTTTCTTCAAATATCAATTTAAAATCAATAAAATATAAAGTTCTCCTAATCATGATCTAATCTATTTATTAACATCCACTAACAAATTAAAAAAATATTCCAAAAAGAATATAGTTTTACCCATTATATTAATTATCTCAAATTCGCTTTATAAAATCAGAACTTAAAACAAATGAGCAAAATATTTAAAAGAGGGGGAGTTAAATTTTTTTAAAAAAATTAATTTCTCTTTGCCCTAAATTCCTCCAATAATAAAATATAATATCTCTAAGGGCAAAAAGCCCTAACCCTATTTTGAATCTCATTTCCTTTTTCTCCTCTTTGCTTTCTCTTCTTTTTTTTTCTCCTTCTCTCATTTTGTTTGTTTTGGTTGTGTTGCAGGTTGTAATGGAGGCCATTCATGGGGTGGGTTTACTACCCACAGAGGCCGAAGGAAGAGTGGTAGGGTGGACTGTGGCAGAGGTGTTGTGTCACGGCAGAGGGAGAGGGACTTGCACAGTGGTCGCTAGTGGTGGCATACAAGTGAATGGCGGACAGGAGTTCCACAGGGAGTCTATGGGGAAAAGGGGGTGCGGGGGATCCGTGGGGGTCTGTGGAAGATGGGGGGTGTGGGGAGGGGGCAGAGCCCCCACCCACATCCCACTTAGTGGGGTGTGGGTGGGGGCTCCTCCCCCTCCCCACACCCTCAAGTAAAAGGAAACGGTGGGGGGTTCGAACCCCCCCACCACTTGTAATTTTTATTTGCTTTAAAAAAAGACATAAACCTCCGCTGTAATTTTGGATTCATAGTCTTTTCACTATTTTTGATTACACATCAATTTTCTAATCTTTTCATTTTTAAATATAAATATCAATATATATATATATGCTCTCAAGCATTCACAGTTTGAATGAAAAAAAAATAGTTTATTAAATATTAAAATATAACAATCAATATATATATATATATACAATCAATATATATATATATATAAATTATGAGTATTTTGAATGTATGCATTATAGGTATTTAATTATAAACTATTTTTATCAATCTGCCAAAAAAAATAGAGACTATATATATATATATATTTCAACTATAGTTTTCCTTCCAATCACATACAATTTTACTTTTTTTTTTTAATAATAAGCAAAGATATATATAATTTTTTTTTTTATCAAATTTTCTATAAGGCAAGGAACTCATTTTTCTTAACAAAATATATTCATTATAATATTAAGATTTACATTTTTAAAGGAAGGAACAATGCAATTGAGCAAATTCTTCTAATACAAAACATCCACTAATTTTCTTTCTCATAAGAACTAAACGCAAATTTTCTTGTTGTCTCAAAAATAGTCCACACTTTTTTTTTTTGAGATTTCAAAGATAAACATACAAATGAAATAACTTCTAAACCTAATTTTCTTCCTTCAACATTTTTTTTTGAATAACAAGCATTAAAACCAACATTTTTTAAATTTCTAATCCAAAAGTAAGTAGCTTACACACAATACAAAAAAATATACTTTTACATTAAGAGAGAGAACATTGTTCTCCTCTTTGAAACTAACAATGAAGCAAACTCCTAAATTGCCCATGCTCTCTCACAAGAGCTAAAGAGAAAATAGGATATCAACTCCAAGAATAATGATGTTTTCTCCAACTTCACAAAACTTGGCTCCAATGAACCTGCATTAACACAACAAGGGGAAAGAAACCACAACAACTTACTCTCCTCCCTACCATAGACTCGCAAGAGGATCACCCCCAAGCTAGGGAGGTCATCCACACACTTGGGAACTCATTGCACATCACAACAAGGCATTCAACAACCAAACATAAATTTACTCCCATGGTTAACACAACACAAGAACTCATTCAGGATGAGTTCAAAGGGGTAGGGTAGTGGACAACACTCAACTCAAGAGTGCCACTCCTATAAATATCCCAATACAAATACATCTCAAGGCCTCAAGCCAACACTTTTAAACACAATTTCCACAAAGCTTCCATTTTGGCTCTCAAGCCATTTCACATAATGCATAAAATCTCATATTGTCGTCAAGGCTACAACACCACAAAATCAAGGAAATGATCCTGAGGAGGTTCACTCCTCCCCCACCCCACACTTGTTGAGCATCTTCTCCGAAGTGGGAGAGGCTCTCACAACACCCTTACAATTTTTCCCAACAACAACAAATAAAACTCAAAAATAGATCTCACACATAGCATCACACAAACAAATAAAAATGCATAAGGGAAGGCCTTAGCCTTGAAACCAACCTTAAAAAGCCCAATTTGGTAGATGGTTGATGTAGAGCTTCTCCAAATCCTTCTCCAAAATAAGCCACAAAATTCTCTCTAAATTTTTCCCCAAAGCAAAATTCAAACAACAAAATTTGTCAAAAATTCAACAATCATACCCTTCTCCAAGTGGGATTAAAATAAGCTCTACCAATGAGCTTTGAAGAATGGGGAGGTGACACTTGTCACCTCCTCACTCTTCCTCCTCCCTACAAGTAAGACCCATGGAATGGGTGGTGACACATGTCACTCACCCATCCCCCAAGTCTCTCTCCCTTCCACTTGTCCTCTCTAGAACATGTGGGAGAGAAAAGTGGAGCTTAAGAGGGAATGGGTGTGTCCCATTCCTTTCCTCCCAAGAGGGACTACACAAACCCAAGGTACCCTCACCAATGGTGGAAGAGACTTGGAGTAAAGTCCTCCACCATTGATGGGTCTTGGAGTTATCCCCAACCTAGGGAAGAGGTAAGGATGAGGTTGAATGTTTGACTCACTCATCCTCTCCCTCCCATGCCTCCAATTTCGTCACTTTACTTCAAGGTGAAGTTAAAGTGACCAAATGGAGGTTTACCCTGAGTTACCTAAGCCAAAAAGGTCCCTAGACCCAAGGGGTACAACCCGGGGTCAAGTTTAGCTCATTTTGAGAACCAAGGGTTGAGTTAAAACACATGAAAAGGGATCTCAAAATTTATAACTTAAAAAAAAATGAAATTCAAAAGACAAAATTCTTACAACACCAATTAGAATTCAAAATAAAAGAGGGGTAGACTTAGCCCAACTAACAACATGCAATCAACATTACAGAATTTCATCATGCACATAGTTGATCTTGGTTTCTTATGGAACTAGATCGACTTCACAAGGGAAAACAACATCATGTGTGGGATGATCTCCAATTTCTGTGGCTTGTTAGAAATACCTACACACTCAATCAAAAAGTTAATTCCACATATATATAATAGCTTAAGCAAATTGAAACATACACTCGCATAAAATATCACAAGTTCATATAAGTATAAAGGAAGTCACATTACAATTACATTCTAAATTCTGCATTTCAAACATCCATTCCCAAGATTGAATCACAAAACAAATTTCTAACTCACATCACCCAATTAGTTTTCCCATAACATCATCATATAAACCATCTATCTAACATCATCAAAAAGCAATATCCAGGTCTAAACACATCGTAAACATACTAATTATAACAATCCACATACAGCATAAAGTCTAATAGTTCAAGAATTCTGGATCAACATTCCCACAAGTCTAAATGTATTATCAATAGTAAAATAAATAGTCAAATGTAAGGGAATAAAAAAGTAGGCCTCACACTTGCCAATTCATCAAGGCCACATCAACATTATTCGACTGAGCTAAAACTTCACAGGGGCACCTTCTGAACTTGCATAATTGTTCTGCACCATGAGTGCATGATTTCTTACTCCATTTGTGCACACAGTTGATTATGCAGTTGGTGACATGGATAACACCAATCACTATCTTGGGCTAAGTTATTCTGTGTGGGTACAAGCTCCCTCAAGGTACTAGCAGTATTTGGGTTGTCAGATTGGAAAGGTCGAGGGTTGTAGTTTCTCCTTTGACCCTAAGGATCAGCTTGAAACAACTGCCTATATTGTTGAATGGGCTGATACAGTGCTTGGTAAGGCTTAGTTTCTTGACCAATCTACTTTTTAATATTAACAAATTCATTGCCAATGGTTTTGCCCATGGACTGAATCATGCCTTTCAACTCTTAGATTTCTTAGAGGTGAGATGGGGCATGGTTTTCTTAGGTTGCAGGTTGATAGGTTATTATTGGAACAGGTGGGACAGTAGCCAAAGGAGGCACTTCTATTGGCACAAATTGCTGGATTTCTGGGAAAATGGGTAGGGGAGGCCTCAGGGCTATCTTCCCTGCTTGGATGAGGTAGTTTTCTTTTCTAATAGCAATCTCAAAAGAATTAGGGAGGGTGGTTCCTCCCATAGACTAGATCATTACAGAAATTTCACTGTTCAAAGCTTTAAGGTAAAACAGAAATGCATACCTTGGCAAGGGCCTTACTATTACAGGGATTCTGTCCCAGGTTCTCTGAAATCAGTAGTTGAAATCTACCATCTGTTCGTGGAGTGCCCTTTTGATGGTGCTCAACTGCTCTAGCAATGAGAGATGATCGGATTTGTCTTCAAAGTGCTTGTGCAATCCATCTCCCAGTAGATCCCATGATATTATTAAATTTTTAGCAAGTCCTCTGAACCATTCCAAGGCTTTCCCTTTCAATGATGCAGCCAAAAGTTTGATTGCCACATTTTCTTGGGTGACATTATGTACAGAACAAAGGGTTGTCACATCTGAATGTGCTCAGTAGCTGTAGTATGGTCTTCTCTGGTGAAATATGGTAGTCCTTTAAGGGCTACAACTAGAATATCATCATGTTGAACAAGTTGCAGTGGGCTACCTCCATTAAAGGTGGCAAATGCGTACTGCCTAGCCATTATGGGTATTTAAACTATTAGCACTGGACTTCTACTTCTTCGTGTTGAAGTTGGAGGTGTTGGTTTTGATCTCCTCGCTGAATCAGCTATTTTGATTGTTGATCTACCTCTTCTTCTTGGTGGGGACATCTGTAAATACTCAAAAGGATTGTAACTGGATCTAGTTTTCATAAGTTGATAACACTAATCTGCATGCAAGACTAGAGATAACGAGTCACCACGTATATTGTGAAAGCCTCCAAAGGATGCAATACTACTGCATATACTAGAACAATATCTGTGAGGATATAAAACTTCTCTGAAATCACTTTTAGAGTCCCACCAGGTGTGCCAAAAACTGTTATCAATTAGATATGCACCCTGCTAAGCTCATAGAAGACTTAGCCACCTGTTGACACATGGAAACACTCTCAGGATGTGGGTTTCCTATAGCGAGAGTGAATCTCTAGAGTGAGCTAGTTCTCCTTAAGATCTTTCTAAACTAATCACTTGTCTAAGAAAAGGGATGAGGAATAACTAGAATGAAATTCTATTTTATCTAAAGATGATCTAGAAATCTAAAATTTTACCCACAAACAACTCTCAAGCATGTAACCTCCTCAGTTTCACCTAAATCCAACAATCTAAAAGTACTTTGTATGAAGGTTTAATTAAAACACTACACACAACCTAGATTAGATGGGCAATAGCTACATAGATTTCAATAACATCGAGACATAATTAGAGGATTAGACATTATAATCACAGTGAAAACATCAAATCAAAGTTATAAAAAAGGAAACAAATGTGAAATAGGAATGCTTTGCTGTATTGAACTGAAAGGGGTACATCTAACTTTGAAAAATATGAGTCAAGATCAGCTTACAAACTCTCTACCTATGCTCAAGAGAGAAGAAACAAAGATATCAACTGACAAAAACTAAGTCTTTCTCCCCTATTTATAACTCCAAAAATCTCCCAAGGAAAAAGCTGAGAAATCTTCCTAGAATAGCAAATTTGATCCATTTTCGAGCTCCACTAAAAAGCCAAAAATAAAGATTTCAAATCACCTCCAATCTATATATGAAAGATGCCAAAAGCTTCCTCAAGGTAGACCTCACCAAAATCTACTTTAAAACAAGCTTTATTTGCTCAATAAAAGCTCAATTTTTTTTATTGTTCTCGTCCACCTCAAAATAAACTAAATCCTGAAAAAGATATTTGATTTTCTTTAATAGTTTTAACTGCATAAAATGATGAAATATTAAAAGCAATTTATAAAGAACATTGCTTTAATATTTGTCTTACAATAGGTCCTGCAGCTTTTCCTTCTGATTTGCCTAATCTTAACTCTTTTGATTTTCGTTTACAAAATAATAATACAAGGCTTATTTTTGTCTATATCTTCCCAAAATAAAGAAAACTAAAAAAAGAAAGATATTGTTTATTTTACTTTGTTTTAACTGCATAAATAATGAATATTTATAAGCAATTTATAGGATATTGCTTTAAATATCATTTTACAATAATTTTTTGCAGCTTCAAATTTATAAAAAGAAAGATGGCCTACCATTGTGAAGATTACTCAAAATTACAAATTGGGTAAGTGATAAATTTAAAGCATTTTTGCACTTTATAATCTTCTCATTTTTGTCCAAAACTCTCAAAAACCTAGATCATATGTTTTGAGCTATGATTAAAACACGTGACTGCTATCTTCATTTTGTTGTGTATTGTGCCTATGACTATTCCTCAAAAACTACAAACTGGGTTAGTGAGAAATTTAAAAGTTTTTTAAAAATTATTGTCATCTAATCTCTGTCCAAAAATCTCAAAACCCAGAGCAAAATTTTTGAGATATGATCGAAACACGTGACAATTATCTTTATTTTGCAGGGTCTTTATGTGACACTATTGCTCTTTCAGACTCTTTCCACAATCCTCTTAAGAATTGGGGCAGCTTGTTGAGCTCAACCCTTGTGGGATTCCATTCTACTCCACATGCTATGATATGCCATTAGAAAGCAACATGACTTATCCTATACTTGCACATGAAACAAACATATTAGAATAAAACATTAAAATTCCATGATTGTTTCTTTCTCAGCTCTTCTTGCATGTGGATGATGTTCATTGATCAATGTATTATAAACAAAGTGTTATGCCTCTTCTAATAGGATATAGTGATCTCATAACTGGAGCTCTAATAGGACCTTCCCACATTTTTGTAGGTTCATATCGAGATTAGGAGCAGGAGTAGATGACAACTTCGAAGATTGAAGACCTTCAAGGCAATTATAGCTATGACATTCTCTTTCTTATCCTAAACAACACTGTAATTATCACTGAAACACAATAACTATGCAAATAACTTATAACAGAAGAATGTTAACCTTCACTCTAAAAATGAATTTGTTGCATCAATTCTGCCAATTTTGAGCTATAAGTGAAAAATGGTAACATAGATATGATGCACAACATCCCAAAATTGCAATATATGCCATGTTGGGCCATTTCCTAAAAAATTTGACAGAGTTTTGTTTGTTTTCTCATGTTTCCAAAATGAAGAATACATGAAAAATAATTGAAAACAACTATAAATTCATATTTAAAATTTCATTTTTATTCAAAGATGCCATAGCAATCCACCCATGGTGGTAAGAGAATGAAGGAAGAAAGGAAATTTAAAAAACCAAGAAGATGGAGAAGATTACCTTTCAACCATGTTTGAATTCCAAGGAGGAGATGAATTTGAAAACAATCTTTGTTGTACACACAATCCAAGCATTCACCAGGAAAATCCAATCCAATTCCACTTCCAAAAACCAATCCAACCTTCCTTCCAATCCATGGAAAATTTAATTTCTCTTTTCAAGAAGAGGGTTTGAGAGGAGAGAGCACAATGGAGAGAAAAGAATGAGATAAAATAAGTTCTTTTTCCCTTTTGAAGCCAAAAATCCATAATTTCTTTCAATTGAATTTAAAATACATTTAAAATATTTATATTCCAACATAATTGAATTATCATAGTTTCCTCTCAACAAATATCACTTAAAACATTAAATCATTTTAATTTCCATTAACATAGTGAAATATCAAAAATAGTAAAGATATTAAAATTAATTTAACAATGTTCCAACTCCCAAATACCTTTCGAATAGTACATTTAGAAATAGAAAATTAGTTAATTCATTTTTTGCAACTATTCCAAACATGTAATTGCATTTTATCTCAGTCTCATTCTGAAAAGTCTAAAAACACCATACCAAGCATTCATCTTTTCAATTTAATGCAATTCTACTTTTTGGCGAAAAATATCAAATTTTCAAAATAAATTGAAATCTCTTAAATTCATTCCTCAAGCATAATATTGTGCAATAAATGTTTATTCTAAGGTAGAAATAATAATAGTCAACTTAAATCATTAAAATACTCTAAAAACACGGAAAACACATTTTTCAAAACAGTTTAAATTAATGTGCAAGAAGGCTAAGGAAGCACATGTAAATGACTCAAATACACATTGTGGGTTTCTGCAACACAAAGATAAGGGTGAGATATCTTAGCATGCTATGTCAACCTTCTCCACATTTCTTGTATTAGTCAAACACTTGCAATTGCCCGCACACTCAAGTCAACCATCAAGCATACCTTCTCCACATATAATAGCTGAAGAAACATATGATGACCAATGAGGATGCATAATCTAGCAAGGCACATGTCCATCTTACAATTACATCATATAATAATAAATGCAATACATCCTTTAATCTAACCATTAGAAATAATAGGACATGATAAGAGCTACACATGGGTGTCCACTACATCCTCCCCCCTAGGGATTGACTTACTCCTAGGATTCATCAAGATAAGGATAGAAGCACACACAAAAACTACTTCACACCAAACATAAGATAGAAAATAACATATGCAATATAGCTACTCACAATAATATAAAGCATGGTAAAGTAAATGCCCTAAAAGCATACTTATTTTCATAAAACATATTCTATTGATTGAAATTTAACACAATACAATTGCATGATTGTCAATCATTTTCACATGTGCATAGAGGAATTCATACATCTGACAACATGTTTATATAAAAACATCAGCTCATATATAGATACACCCAATGTAGAGTTTACATCTTAACACATATTTTCATTCATCCACATCACAAGGATAACAACACAAGGTTCTAATATAGGTCCACGAGGATGCCATGGTCACATCATAGTACCATGTAACAAGGAACTAGTAACCAAGTAACCAAAGATCTAAGAACCAGTTGGAATGATGGTCTCAGGGCCACACACTTGGGGGCCTCTCCATACATTTCCACAAGTGACCTAACTCTTGTTTGTATAAGGGGATAAGGCTCCAAGAGATAGTCAATGTTCAAGAACACATCACTAGGAAGGTAAGTGGATGATGATTGTCCCATACTAGCCCATACTTACCCCCATCTTCAAAATTTTCCCACATCTACTTCCTTATATACACTCAACCAGACGTTGCTCCATTGACATGGCGAGAAGAACATCACAACAAAAGACTAGCACTTGCAAACAAAAAAAGAATCTAGCTTAGCCACCACAAATATCAAAATTACCTAAAGAAATGAGTTTCCAAATCCAACAATAAAATAAATAAATGTGTGCAATTTCAACCATGAATCAAATGTTGCCACAAGAGTCACGTGAAAAAGGAAAGCTCAAATATTTGTGGATAATCTATTTTCAGACATAATAAAATAACATTGCTAGTCCACACAAGCAAGATAAAAAGATCACTAGTAACTGAAAGAAATGATCACAATTCATGAAATTACAAATTACATCACTATGTGACTAACATTAAGTCACCAATAAGGAAGGAGGCAAGTCAAGTCCACTACATATGCTATGCAAACACAATAGCGTCATGTAGACAACATATGCTAAGAAAACACAACCAATGCAATAACATCATGCAAGAGAGTATAGTCCACTACATATGCTATGCTACCACCATTGCAATAGCATCATGCAAGAAGGTAGTCCACTACATATGCTATGCAAGCATTATGTAGGAAGTGGTATCAAATGCACCTTAATGTACAACTACGTGGAATCGTATCCTCATGATAGAGACACATCATCATCACCTACACTATGTCAGAACATCAGTGCAGTGTGGAAGCACATCTATTTGCATCATTTCAAAACATATGCAGATTTAGTAAATATCACAACACAAAGAAAGTCAAATGTAATACAATTAATATTCTAATATGCTAGAAAATGAATAACTCTTTTTTTATACGCTAAGTCTACCATAATACCAATGTCTCCAAAGTACAACACATCCTAACTCAAAATATATAATATACCAAAAGTTAGAGGAAACTTGCACTAAGAATCATGGCCTCTAACGAATCACATGCCCAAACCAAACTATAATGAAGATCACAAGTTAGATGCCCATAATACCATCAGAGAAACAAAGCATGATAGGCCAACCTTATGAACCACTCATGGATCCATTCAATAAGGAGAAGTAGGAGTTACTCTACATAGAAAGGTATGGTTAGTTGGTCTACCCCAAACTAATTCCACAACATGTCCCCATAGCTTCCTAAGTTTTTGTACTTACTACTTAACTCCACACAGGTTGAGGTCATCAACTCCAAGGTTGGCTATCAATAGGGTGTATAAACAAGAAACCACACAAGCATGACTCCACCATACTTGTAGCTAGGCACAAAAACCATGGATGGATACCCAGTATCACAAATGCTTGGGTACACAAATCATGTACATGATGTTCACAACACATATAATGTACATTGGTAATGGGGTGATCACATTCAAAAGGGAACAAATAACATTAATTCTTTTCCCATTCATTACTTAGTGTAGAACAACTTTCTCACACAAAATTACACAATAATTTCTATAAGGCTTCCTAATAAGTTTAGCCAAATTTGCATTAGAATTAACCTTTCTAAGATATAAATATAATCTAGCTATAATTTCACATATAAAGGCCTCATAATGCATCCCAACAAGTACACCAACATAATAGTATTTGCATACTAGGTCATAATTGAATCAAAACAACAATATTTCAACTTGCATGGTGGTGCATCACAACACAACATACATCATGGAGTTCTCTATAGACAAACATCATACTAAAAATCCACCAAGTATGATAAATATACTCACTCAACAACAAAATTTATTAAATAATGGCACACAACAAGGATAATTCCACTTGGGGACTTAAGTCTTTACCAAAACATTCTATCATAACAATGCCAAACATTTCTTCCACATGATGGAATTTACATAATCTTCTATAAGATCCATGTAATATCAAGAGTACCAAATACAAAATTCACATCATGGAAGTGCATATTCAAATGGTCAACACTAGACACACAAATATTCAAACCTCATACAAAAGGAGAAACACAACTAGGAATTCCCAATCTAGCACAAAAGTAACTCGTAGCAATAATTTCTTTTCATGCACCCACATACACACAATGAAAAATGATAATAAAAAATATATTGCTAGACACACAAAGACATCTAGCACACTCATAGAAGCCAACTACAAGATGTACTTCATGCAGGAATTCCTAGTCACTATACAAAAGAGGCAATTACTAATTTCAAATACCAAACATATAAATAAAACATCATCTCTTTCAAAAATAGAATACATCATTAACAAGAAAGTGCATAGCAACTCATGCCAAGTATAGAAGACCATACAAAGGTCAATCATGCAAAACATGTAAACAAGGATCCTTCTCAAACACTTAAAAAAGAAATAAGAACATCTACACAAAGATAACATAACAAAAGGCACAACACATACCTAACTATTCCCACGATGCTAACCTCTAATCCCAACCACATGGAGAGCATACTAGGAACAACATCACAATCTACAAAATACACAAGGGCAAGAAAAGGCTCGACACAACCTCCAAACTCTTAGAGAAACCTACTCAAGAAAAGGATCAACAAGGATGAACAAAAACACAATGAAAAGACACGCAAACCCCAAAGCTCCCAATGTTGCAATATGGGCTCTGATACCAAATGTAATGCCCCAATCTTACACCCAGGGCATTATCTAAACAAACACCAAACTAACAATTCTTTTTCATTTACAAGTGTGACGTTCACATATCACATTGCACTCATGCATGCACAAGGTGTCACAACAAGGATGACAACACTAAAGATGACATCGCCATTACATAATGCTAGGTGGCACAAACAGAAGACTTATCCCATTGTGTGACAACTCACCATGATGACCAAGTGAGAGGTGGAGCTCACTCCATAATGAGGATCAAATACATGACCAAGACCTTGCTCCCTCGTGAACATATGGAGTAGGATGAGGGTGACATCCACCTCATTCCATTCCATGACTATACAAGACATCCCAAACACAAGGGTAATGCTCACCAACAGAACAGTCCAACTAGGACGTACGATTCCTCAACCAAATGGAATGGTTACTAGATGAACTCATGCAAAGACACACTTCCCCAAGCTAAAGACATAAGCCATTCAAGTTTGAAAACACTTCAAACACTATAGAAAACTCACATAGGGTTTACTTCCAAAGGGAAAAAGTACCACCTCCAAAAATCATATGCACAAACTGAAGGCACAAGTAGTACTAGGAATCCCAAGGGTGTAAAGACCCCATATGAGGATCCATCGACCAAGGACACTAGGGCCTAGCGTTAGGGTCCTCAGGAAACTAGCGCCCAACAATGTAGTCCTCCCGAGACAGGGTCAAAATCACCAAAACAACCCAAAATTGGTCAAAACAACCTAGAAATGTGTGAAATTAAAGGTGACTATTCTAAACATGACTAAGCATCATATCCAATTATCAAATTGCAAAATTTGATTATTTTTAAGTGTCAAATTGATTTTTTTCATTTTTCACCATTTGTCACATACAAATTAACAAAGGAAAAACAAGACAACTCAATTGTGTCTTCAACACCAACATCGAAGCACAAAACTATGGAAAGATATAAAACCACTTAGGTGGTTGATATACACATCCTCAAACAACAAGGATCAAATAATAGCAATGTTCCAATAATCAATTACATTTCTAAGGTCACCAATGTCCTTTGAAATTATACAATTATGAAATAACACAAGTGCTTAAACCACCAAAACCCATCACACTCTCCTAGGTGAAATAAGACATGAAGCATGAAATATTCAACCTACAAGTAGATAAGGAAACTATCCAGCACTCTAAAATCGTCATGAAGAACCAAAGGGGAAATGTTTCTCGCCTCCCAACCATATTTCCATCATCGAGCACAATAGTTTCCTACACAACTCTAAGCAACCCCCGAGCTACAAAGAAGGTGATCATGGCAAACCTACCAGAATCATCTCACATAATCTAGGCTATACATAGCAACATATGGCATACACACAATCAATGCACACAACACACATGGTGTTGATAACTGAGAGGGGGGGTGAATCAGTTATCCTAATTATTTCTTCTTTTGAACTTTCTTATTAATCAATGCAGCATTGAAGCAAACAAACAAACATTACCATGAAATCATAAACACATGACACAGTATTTTTGACTTGGAAACACTATTAAGGGAGAAAACCACGGGGTGATTAACCCAAAGATTATTCTCTATTAGAAGAATAAGGAATTACAAAATGGCACTTGCCAATTAGGGCTCACTGCCCGAGCACACTGCTCACAAAGAGGCACACTGCCTACAAGGAGACACACTATCTACAAAAGAATGTTATACAATACTTGAACTGATTGGAAGCATCCACATATGCTGGAGTTCAGCTTCGGTTAGGCTCAATACACTGATCTGCTGCACTTCATCTTTCCTCTTCTCTTTATTCTGCTTTCCTTTCACATACCGGATCTCTCTGGTTGTTTCTGCTCTACTCTACACTTATTCACACAACAACAACACACAACAACACCTCTCACAACTAAATCCATCGTGCATATATATCCGCACAAGTAATTTCATCACCTTTCTAATCGGCATCCGGAACAGTCTATTTTCTCACAAACTCTATTCTGTCGGCTGAATCCTTGCTCATCAAGTAATGCAGATCAAGTATATACTTGTAGATATCATTAATCATGTTGGCCAAACATAATCCATGTCTTCATAACCTTTACTACTGTCAGAAACACATCCGGAAAGCAATCTGATGTTCTATCAGTCAGTTCTTCCTCTGTTCTCACTGTTACTCAGGAATCCGGTATTCAACTGTTCATATCTTTTTCCTTGTCCATCACTGGAGGCTAAATCCTTGGAATCTATTACTCAAGGTAGTCCTCTTGACTTCCTTAAATCTGAACTACACCAAGATACTTCTTCTGAGACATCCGGACCAGTCTATCGGACCTTGCCACATGCTCTGTTCTTGTTCACCGGACCACAATAATCTTCATTCTAACTTCTGGTGGAGGCACACTATGACTTGTGGATATGTGGGATGACCTTTTTTGCCATCAATGACAACAACCATGAATCCATATAGTGTCTCTTGCCAACAATCTCCTCCTTTGGCATTGATGGCAACACTTAGTGAAAAATGACTAAGTGTTTACACTATGCTCCCCCTTGGCTGATGCTCTATCTTTATATACAATTTCTGGAACTCCCCCTTAGTTGGATTCCTCATTTTTCACTGCTCCTCACTCCCCCTTTGACATCAATGGAAAAGGGTAGGGTCCACACACCAAAATTTTTAAAAAATTTACTATACTTAGCCGCATATTACATATTCACATAAACTAAAGAATGTCTGCAAAGGATGTCTTCAATTGGACCAGTTCTGTAGCCCAACTTTGCTTCATTCTGTCCAAAATTGAAATGTGGCCACTCAACAAAAATGCAAAAGCTTCAGCCCTCTTGAGATCTGTCGGATCATTGGTTTGGGTAGTATTCTGAGCATCACTTATGGCCTCATGCATAGTTTCTAACTTAGGGATAATAATCCTTCTAAGTTCTCCCATCCGGTTAATTATATTCTTCCTTTCCTTCTCAAAGTTCTTTATTGAATTTGTGATTGCAATAGTTTGACATTCTTGAGTTACTATGGAGGAAGAGAGAGGATCAAAACTTTGAGACAAACTCAGTAGTTTGTCCTGTTCCTCTTTTATTTTCTTCTCAATTTCTACTGTTGCTTTTGACCAGGAGATACAAAATTTGTAAATGTCACCGCCATCCTTAAGAGCATTTTCTAAGCTCTTTATTCCAATATTCATATTTCTCCTATCATTAGAGATTAATCCTAGTACTTTTGAAAATCTTTTATCCAAAAACTCCTTCCGGACCTTTTCTTCAGCTGATTTTTCTAGAGAATCAAAATGTGTATCAACACTGCTGACTAAGGTTTTGAGATTACTGGAAGAGGAGGCTGTCGGATCTATCTGGACCGATGGCATAATCTTTTCAAGCACTTCGAAAGTAGCCTCTATCAACTCACAGTCTTCCATGCGAGACTTTAGGAGTTTTTCATTTGCCTGAGCATTTGCAAATGAAGCTATCTTCATTATCTGTACCAGAGAGAGGGAATCAAAGTTGAATGGACCTTTTAGAAGCTTTGGTTCATCAATCTCTATTCTTTCTTGACTCAAAAATTTTTGAACAGTTTTTGCAGTGTCTCTTTCCAGAGACAGATGTTTCTTCTCTTCTATAGTCTTGGAACTGTCCTTTGGAATTTTCTCTTTCTCCACATTCTTACCACTATCAGTTGTGGTTTTCTCTATTGGAGTCTTCTCTTTCTCTACCCCTTTGGTACTGTCAGCTTCTTTTTCTTTTACTGATGCTTCTTTCTCCAGTGGTTTCTCTTCTTCTTTGGATCTGGAGACTGTAGGGGAAACCGGAGGAGAAATGTTGGTTTGTTCAGGGCCCATCTCTTATGTTGCTTTCTCAGAAGTTTCTTCTGCAACACTTGTGGATGAGGGATCAGTACCCAAGTCCTCTACAACAGGAAGATTAAACCTTTTGAAGGCCTTCCGGAGGATCTCTTCTGTCTCTATGGCCACCTTGTCAATCTCACCAAGCATGAGTTGATTCATCCTTGCTTTACTCCTGAACTCATCTTTGCAGTCTTTGAATATTATGTTCATTGTCTTGGGATCAATTTGAGGATATAGCTGAATAGCTATCTGCTCCCAGATCTCAAGATCTTTTGCCTGGGCATTGTTCTTTCTTATTTCTAATTCCTTTTCTAGGCTTTTAGGAATTAGAGATATAATCTCAATGAAAGCCTTGTTGTATATGTTCAGATACTTGATTGTGGCTTCCTGCAGAATCTTTTGGTCAGCCTCATTATAGTCATCATAGAATTCAGTCATTGGTTGAAGGTTTCCATCCACCGTGACTGACTTGATTACACTCTCTAGAGACAGGGTGGGCTTTTCAACAAATACCTTTGCCATTTCTTCTTTGTCTTGGCCTATGGAGGGTTTACCAAATCCTTTCTTCTTCTACTTCTTTATTTCTTTTACCCCCTCATCTGATTTTGTTTCCTCTTCATCTTTCTGATTTGTATAAGCCCTTGTGGCTTTTATTTTGGACCTTTTCTCTCCTTTACCGGATTTCTGACCTTCCGGTTTAGATATTTTTGAGCTTTTGGTTTTGACAGGTGTAGATCCTTTTGATGATCTGGTCCGGGTTGATGTTTCCACCAGAGCACTTTTCTTGCTTTTCTTTTCTGCCTCTTTCTTTTCTTCCTCAGCCTTTCTTCTCTTTTCCTAGTTGGCATCAAGTGCCTCCTTTGGGATGCCTAGGCCTTGGGCAATATGTTCAACTTCTTTTCTTACTTTCCTTTTTATCTCAGGTTCTCTGAGTTCCACATGGATCTTCACACTCAGCTCCTCAAAGGTTCCAAACCTTTCTACTTTTCGATCTTTAGGCTGACTAAGCATGTGTTGAACATGCAGTTCTACAATCTGTTCATCAACCTCATACCCCATGGGCATGATCCAGACTGTCCTTGGCTCAACTGTCTCCATTAGGCACTGATCAGCATCGACCATAAAGTAGACTGAGTCTTTGTATTTTTCAACAAGAGATTGGGGGATTCTTTCTCTTGCTTGCATCATACTCTGGAAGTTTTTGAAGTATCCCCACAGAGCTGTATTTCTTACTTTGGCATCCCCATGTCCATGTAAGTAATCTCTGATCTGGACTGCTACAGGTTTGTCATTCTGCCATACCCATCCACTTGATCTAGGCAGCTCATTCATGAAATAGAAAAATAGACATAATATAAGAGTACCATACTTAAAGTAATTCTTTTTGTCCTTTTTGATCTTCTGTATATTTTCCACTAATTGGCTTAAAAGAAGTTCACAGAGATCATAATCTACATTCTTCCTCACCATCTCATAGGCAGTGTATACTATAGTTCTGGATACAGAATTCTCCCTACTGGAGTGATAAATCTTGTATCCTATTACCACAGATGCATACTTGATATCCGGATTAGAAATATCTTCAATGGTCATTGCCCTCTTATCAAATTTTGATCCGGTGGCCTCAATTACAATGTTATTTTTGACGGATTTGAGGATAGGTATCCCTCCGGAAGAGTATAGACCAGTCACTGCCCTAATTGCCTCTTTTGTGATCTTGCAAGGTCTATCCAGCCATAGGAAGTTATCATGCATCCTACTCAATACATACCGGACCCATTCATCTTCTTCAAAGCAGGGGAAATGAATGAATTGATCAAACTATTTCTTCTAGATACCCTTATACTCTGGTTTAAGCTCAAAAGCATTGTCTATCAGTTGTTTGTGATAGAAATCTCTTAATTTGAATTCCCCGAATTCCTCAATACTTGCATGTATGTAAACCCTAATGTCTTCTATGTGTAAAACGACATGAGGAACACTAGAGAATGGTCCTAAGGGATCTACCTCCAATGACTTGTATGGGTGTTTCTTAAATTTAGGTCGGGGCCTATCTGAGATCTTTACTATATTCAAAGTAGCCATTTATCAAAAGATTTGTAGTAAGATATCAAAAACGAAAAATACCTTATGCGCCTTCGGTTACACGGAGTGGTTGGATTGATTTCTGTATGTAATGACTTCGGTAGGAGATCTTTGGTGAACTTGATGAATCTTGTTACAGAGCTCCACTTTTCGCTTCTTCTTGAGTGCAGAATGAGCAAGTGATTTATGAGAAATCCCTTATATTGCTCCGCAAACCCTAATATCTGATGGCAATAAATGCTTGACCTACATTATTCTGGTTTGCCTTATTCAGATGACTTGAAGAACTGGATCAGTCCTGATCTATGAACATTATGCGGATCTACCAACCATGAACAAATCAAGATGACACATCACAAGGACATCCCAAACACTCTGTCTAGTCCACAGAATAAGAGAATACGTTTCCGGATCTCTCCAAACCTTTTGTATCTTCTGTCATTCCAGAGCATCTCCCAGAACAGGTCTTACTTGATCAATCACAACGTCTTGACATCTTCGTGTGGACCTCTGAAATCTTATCTGGATCATCTCAAGACTTATATCTACAAACCCTTTACTCCGTATATTGTGCCACATCCGGCACCACTTGATTGGCTAGGGGAACAGGATTTCCTTTGAGTCTCCCCTTGAGCCAGAGCTCACCTTTAATTTTTAGAAGCAATATCAGCACCAGAGTCTGGTGCGGATCCAACCTCTACATTCTCTAAACTTTTCTTCACCCAAATCTTGTTCATCTAATTCCTAACTTCATCCGCATTCATCTTTTGTTTACCCTTGTCTTGATTCTGATTATGCACCAGACCTCTTTTGTCCTGATTCTTGCTTCTGCAAACTTTTGCATTATGACCGGACCTATTACAGATTTGGCAAATAATATTTCCTTGCATATTTGATTGATAACCTCTTGATCTACATTGATTAGCCATATGACCTACTCTATTGCATGCAAAGCATCTACCATTGAATGATTTGTTTATTTGCGTATTTCTGCATTCATGAGACTTGTGTCCATACCTTTTGCAGTTAAAGCACTGTCTAGAGAAGGATGAATTAGTCTGATTCATTCTCTTTCTGCACTGATTAGCTTTGTGACCAAAGTGATTGTAGCTGTGGCAGTATCCATTGAAGGATGGATATCTTTAAGCATTGGGTTGTCTTACCGGAGGTCTTCTAGGCCTATTCCTTAGATTTTCTGATCCAAAATTCTTTTGACTAGATCCAGAGCTTTCTCCTTTCTCATATCCCAAACCATACTTGTCATCTGCCCTCTTTTGACTTCCAAGAAGAACTTCAAGTTGAGCAGAACTTATCTTGAATTTCTCTTTATATTCATTTGCTATTTGAAGATCTCTTTTGAGAGAGACAATTTGATCCTCAAGTTTTTCTTCATTATCTTTGGCATCTTCAAGATCAAATTCAAGATGTCTGATAATCCTATCCATCTGGAGGCAATCTTCTGATTTCTCTTTAAGAGATTGTCTTAGATTGTCTTCAGCTTTTCTTTTCTCTTCAATCTCTTGAGTAAACTTTATAACTCCTGATTCTATTTCATGTCTTACCATAATGACTTCTTTTGATAACTTTTCACATAACTTGGTTTTCTCAGTCAATTCTTCATTTGTATTACTTTCTTCACTTTGTCTTGCCAATTGTTGGAGTAGCTCCTTTCTCTTTTTCATAGAGAGACTTAATTTGTCCTTTAGTTCTCTGATGAATTCATCAACCTATTTGAGTCTTTCCTTTAATTCATTGACTTCAGAGTTTGACTGTTCAAGATCCTCAAGGGCAGTCTTGAGTTGCTCCCTTAAACCATATGCATCCATTTGAACTCCCAGATCTTCCTCAAGCTGTTAGGCTCTATTATGAGGAACTTAGCTCTGATACCAATTGTTGATAACTGAGAGGGGGGGTGAATCAATTATCCTAATTATTTCTTCCTTTGAACTTTCTTATTAATCAATGCAGCATTAAAGCAAACAAACAAACATTACCATGAAATGAGAAACACATGACAGTATTTTTGACGTGGAAACCCTATTAAGGGAGAAAACCACGGGGTGATTAACCCAAAGATTATTCTTTGTTAGAAGAATAAGGAATTACAAAATGGCACTTGCCAATTAGGGCTCACTGCCCGAGCACACTGCTCACAAAGAGGCACACTGCCTACAAGGAGACACACTGTCTACAAAAGAATGTTATACAATACTTGAATTGATTGGAAGCATCCACATATGCTGGAGTTCAGTTCCGGTTAGGCTCAGTACACTGATCTGCAACACTTCATCTTTCCTCTTCTCTTTATCCTTTCACATACCAGATCTCTCTGGCTATTTCTGCTCTACTCTGCACTTATTCGCACAACAACAACACACAACAACACCTCTCACAACTAAATCCATCGTGCATATATATCCGCACAAGTAATTTCATCACCTTTCTAGTTGGCATCCGGAACAGTCTATTTTCTCACAAACTCTGTTCTATCAGCTGAATGCTTGCTCATCATGTAATGCGGATCAAGTATATACTTGTAGATATCATTAATCATGTCGGCCAAACATAATCCATGTCTTCATAACCTTTACTACTGTCAAAAACACATCGGGAAAGCAATCTGATGTTCTGTCAGTCAGTTCTTCCTCTGTTCTCACTGTTACTCAGGAATCTGGTATTCAACTGTTCATATCTTTTTCCTTGTCCATCACCGGAGGCTAAATCCTTGGAATTTATTACTCAAGGTAGTCCTCTTGACTTCCCCAAATCTACACTGCACCAAGATACTTCTTCTGAGAGATCCGGACTAGTCTGTCAGACCTTCCCACATGCTCTATTCTTGTTCACCGGACCACAATAATCTTCATTCTGACTTCCGGTGGAGGCACACTATGACTTGCGGATATGTGGGATGACCTTTGTTGCCATCAATGACAACAACCATGAATCCATATAGTGTCTCTTGCCAACACATGGCACAACTACAAATCCAATGCATATAACTAACACATGGCACAACTGCAAATCTAATGCATATAAATAGCACATGGCACAACTAACAATCAAATGCATATAAATAACAAATGGCACAACTGACACTCTAATGCATATAAATAACACATGGTACAACTACCATACAATGCATACACATAACATATGGCACACTTGCCAATGGTATAATAGAATGACATCATATCATTCAAGCATAAGGGAAATAATCACACCTTCAATGCACACCAAACAAGGCTTAAATCATAGAGCACCAAATACACATTCAAGCATGAATCAAAGATCTCAATGCACAAGAAAATACTAAGGTCACATCACATGTCGAGTATAACTCTGATGGTAAGAAAAGGAAGAGAGACAGACTAGGCTAGGACAAGGAGTGTTAATACTTTTACATTCATGCACATCCTTCTTTAATACATCATCACTAACATACCATTTCATTGCAATAGAGAATATAATGGAAAAAAATTCAAATCCAAAATATAATTTATTTAATAATGCATACTAAACATCATTTTCTAAAAATGGAAATAGCACAAAAAATAAGGTATGACATCATCACCTCAATAAACATACATACAATCATCAGGATAAAACCATGATTCAAGAGGATTATGGCATTCTACAGGCAATCCATAGGAAGACTAAGTATCCATTCCTAAGTCTACAATCAACTTTGACCGAAAGTCAACTTTGACAAAAAAAGTCAAAACATTAGGAAATGAGGTCAAAACATACAACACTCATATCCATGCAACCAGAAGTATACAACTCTAACATAAGGCCTATACAAAGGTCAACTTTAACCAAAACTCAACTTGGACCATAAAGTCAATTGAGACCAAAAAAGTCAAAACATAGGGAAATGAGGTAAAAACACAACATGGTCTCAAAAGATGCAAATTCACATTTCATGAAGGAGACATTCAGTCTTACCTAAAAATTCATCATGAAACAATTTTAATTTCAATATTACTCATTTTTAAAACATGCAAATACACATAAACTCCCAAAATGGCCATGTTTCAATGCTTGTTTTTAGGGTATTTTTCTAACATTTCACTTGCAAAGTGTATGTAAAAATTAAGAAATACCCATTGTAGATATGATGCACAACATCCCAAAACTGCAATAAAATCCATCGGGGCCATTTCCTAAAAAAATTGACAGAGTTTTGTTTGTTTTCACATGTTTTCAAAATGAAGAACATATGAAAAATAATTGAAAACAACTATAAATTCATATTGAAACTTTCATTCTTATTCAAATATGGCATAGAAATCCACCCATGGTGGCAAGGCAATGAAGAAAGCAAGGAAATTTTTTTAAAAAAACTAGGAAGATGGAGAAGATTACCTTTCAACCATGTTTGAATTCCAAGGAGAAGATGAATTGAAAACAATATTTATTTCACGAACACACACTCCAAGCATTCACCAAGAAAATCCAATCCAATTCTTCTTCCAAAAAGCTGCAATCCAACCCTCCTTCCAATCCATGGACATTTTAATTTCTTTCTTTCAAGAAGAGGGATTGAGAGGAGAGAGCAAACTAGAGAGAAAAGAATGAGGTAAAATAAGTTTGTTTTCCCTTTTGAAGCCAAAAGACCCTAATTTCTTTTAATTAAATTAAAAATACATTTTAAATATTTCTTTTCCAACATAATTGAATTATCATATTTTCCTCTCAACAAATATCACTTAAAACATTAAATCATTTTAATTTCCATTAACATAGTGAATTATCAAAAATATTAAGGATATTAAAACTAATTTAACAATATTTCAACTCCCAAATACCTTTCAGGTAGTACATTTAGTAATAGAAAATTAGCTAATAACTTATTGCAACTATTCCAAATAGGTAATTGCCTTTTAACTCAGTCTCATTTTAAAAAGTCCAAACACGCCATACCAAGCATTCATTATTCCAATTTAATGCAATTCTATTTTTTGGCAGAAATATCAAATTTTGGAAATAAATTGAAATCTCTTTAATTCATTCCTCAATCATAATATGATGCAATAAATGTTTTCGCTAAGGTATAAATAATAATTTTCAACTCAAATCATTAAAATGCTCTTAAAACACAAAAAACATGTTTTCCAAACAATTTAAATTAAAGTGCAAGAAGGCTATGGAAACACACGTAAATGACTCAAATACACATTATGGGTTTCCACAACATAAGGATAAGGGTGAGATGGCTTACCATCCCATGTAAACCTTCGCCACATTTCCCACATTAGTCAAGCATCTTGCAATTGCCTCCACACTCAAGTCAACCATCAGGCATACCTTCTCCACATATAATAGCCGAAGCAACATATAATGACCAATTATGATGGATAATCTAGCAAGGCACATATCCATCTTGAAATTACATCATATAATAATAAACTCAATATATTCTTTAATCTAACCATTAGAAATAATAGGACATGATAAGAGCTACACATGGGTAGGAACTACAAGATATGTATACTATTATGAGCTCTGCCTCAATGGTTAACCCAACATTTTAGTAAAATGGTATTAACTTAAATGGTAAATAGTAGGGGCTTTCATAATGGAGATAAAATATAATATTTTACTATCAATCTCGTTAACCAATTTGAGATTCCTAAACTCAAATTAGTTATATGAATTCTCACAAGGTCGCCATGGTTTTAAAAAGGTTTTGAAATACATTTATGGGTTAAAATATTCCCTTTTCATGTCTAATAGCTCTTTATAAGTCTTTTAAATGCTAGGATATATCAAATACCTTTGTTTCTTGTGTCATTGGGGTCAAAAAGGTCAAATTTTAAAGTTGATTTCTAAAAAATTGTTTTTTACAAAAGTACCTCAGATTTTCCAAAAAATCCTCATACAAGAGTTGGAGGGAATACTTTTTCAAAGTCTGGTTGTGTCTTTGCAAATTCTAAATCAAGGTCCTTGAGTTAGGTCTTTGGTTTAGGTTTATGGTTAGTTTTTCTTTTGTTTTGAGTCTCCTCTTTAGGGTTTTCATGCTTCTTCTAGGGTTTTCTTACGATGTTGTAGGTTATGGCATAGGAGAAGGTAGAAGATTCCTATTATGTAGAGATTTCACTAAAGACATGTATAGTGGAGTCTTCAATGTTCAAAGAGCATCCCTTAAGGAGGTTTGAAGATTGATGTTGAAGATCCAAGTGTTCTTGCTTAGAGTTCCATACCATCAAGAATGTATGAGGGCACATGAGGTCTTTGAAGATAGAGATATCATCCAAATCAAGATTTAAGCCATCACAATCCACCATAAAAATTTAAAGTTTATCAAGTTTCAAGCTTAGAAGTAAGATTAAGATAAGCCAAATCACTTAATTATAAAAGTTTTTAACCCCTTTCCCTTTTTGACTTTCTAGGTCTCTAAATAGGTAAATCAACAAGAGTAATGGCTTTAATAGTTTCACATTTGATGTACTCATAGGGTTCCTTTCAATTTATATAATGAAAACTTCATCACTCTCCTTAAGTTTAACCTTTATCCTCTTCATGGTTTATGTGATCATAGGTAGGGAAAAAAAGGGCCTAGCACATTTAGAATTGGAAGTGCAAGGACCTAGTTCATTAGGTGCAACATGAAAAGAAGATATGGTATAGTAATTAAAGAATCAATTTATAAATCTCTAAAAACATTGAGAATTATTTATAACATTACTACTAATTTATAATGGAAGATAGTTTAAATGGAATTTTCGATCATTTGTTTATTTAAGTGCATTTTAATTGTTCTTTTCATGTTATATTATCTCTGTTATTATCATTCCTACTAATTTACTTTCTATTTTTGTGCTTTTTCTACTATCTAAATTCTACAATTATAATGAGATCTGAGTAAAGACCTTTGCATAAACTATTAAAATGATTTCACCATTAACATATTATGAAAATATCTTCCATTAAATTAACTAGCTAACATGGTGAACATGATAATAAAAGGTGTGGATGGTTGGAGAAAAAAACAAGTAATTATTAGAGATCACTTTTTATCTCATTAATGCTTTCATGCCTTGACCTTGCATAAAAATTGTTTTCTTATGAAAGTTTTCATAAACACTTAATGTTGTTCCTACAAGGAGTGAAATGATTCAAACTAAAAATATTTGAAATTCTAATGTGAGTTATAGTTGATGCTTTTTATAATAGGAAAATTCATCTTTATCTCAAATATTTATTCCCTAAATTTTATGATCCCTTGTAATTTTTCTTCCTTATGTTTTTATTTTTTGAATATTATTGAAGAATATAATTATTTTAATCAAATCCTTGTGATTCATTATGTCTCCTTTAATTAAATCATTAGCCCCTACAACCAACAATGGAACATCTATAATACTTCCATTTTTTCTTTTACTATGGTGTGAATATAGTTATCTAATATTACTATTTTTCCACATAGTATGATATTGAATTTAAAGCTTAACCCTATTTATAAAGACATGCCAACTTGATCTATGTGATCTAAATATAGAGAGCTTTCTAAGTACCACTCATAAATCATTTTCTAAAGTGCCTTTTAAATAATATATATTAATGACCATTTTACTTCAAATACGAGACAAAGAAAATAATAATTTAAAAATAAAAGAAGGGTAATGGGTTGTTATCAAATATTTATTTATTAGGTTTCTTAAAATAATATATACTTAAAATAAATTCACCTTAAGGTAAGGCAGATTTAAAGTAAGAGATAGAAGAAAAGTGTATGTTTTTTTACTATTAACTTAAACATAAAACAAATTTATGTATTCTTGTCTATTATCTAATTCTATTTTGACATTTACTTCTTGGGTTAATTGTATTTAAGTTTTTTCTGTTTATTTCCATATTAGAATAAAGTTATTAGTTAGATATAAATGAGTTTACCATAACAAAGTAGTATATAATAAAAAACACCATATATTTAAAAATTATAAATTCACAATTATGCATGTTAATTAAAAATATTAAGTAGTTAAAAAATAGATTTAATTTACAATATTTTTCAACATGTATGGATATCCATTACTCAACAACTCTACTTTAGAAATATTGACAAGAAAGATAAGTTCTCACAAAAAAATTGAATAAGAAAACAAATTTCATCTATAAAAATGTTATAAAAAAAAAATTATTATGATAATGTGGTTTAGAAGGGACCATAAACCCTTTACATCAACAAGATTATAGCTAGAACATAGCTAAGATGTTGTAATTAGGACCACATAGAACTACCAAGTAGAAAAATACAGAGAAAAATAACCACTTAAAACAATAGACGAACACAAAAAGAGGGCCACACCAACTAGGGGATAAAATACCTACAAATTGTGAATCATTTCCACTAGTTCCATCTCCATGTTGAGGAATCCTTCCTCAGAGATGTCACCACTTTTTTTCTCATAGCTTTGTTGGTACCATCGCAGGTATTGTATATTTTACCCGAGTGTTATAAAAGAGAAGTTATTATGTGTTGATCCATAACATATTAGGTAAACTAGATATAACATATTAAATAGTTCAATTGCAATACATACACAATATTAATTTTTATTCATCTCACAATGAGAAGAATAATTATTCATACCAGTCATGGTTTACATAATTTATGTGAAAATGTATTGAACTTTTTTTATATAAATTATATTTTGAGGGAATAAGGTGCATTCACCCTAGACCTCGAAGTTGGAATAGCAAAGAGATGCACTTTTCTTGGAATGGTGGCTCCAAAAGATTCCTCCATGTCTATCTCTTCTTCACTTCTCCAATCAAAGTAGTGAAAGAGATGTCCTAATACAACCTCAATATTGGCAATGCCCATGGAAGCACCAGGGCAACCTCTTCTTCCTGCCCCTCATCCACACTGCGCCTCCGCTTCTGCTCCACATGTTCATCTATTATTTTTCCGAAAACAGCGTCCAACTGCTGGTGGACATTCTTCATACGTCGTCTCAGCCCCTGCAAGTCGAGCCACTCCAAACAAGGAATCAGATCCCCAATATTCACATCTCCCGCCAACGCAGCAGTTTCCATAATCAATTCCTCAAACGTCGTGCCACCGGAGAGGTGGTCTCCATGTGTCCGGCCCGTCAATATTCGCCAGGTCAAGTCGGAGATGTAGCAGGCAACGCTGTGGCTCACATCCACGCCCACTCTGCCCTGCTCGCTCTTCTCCCACATTGATCAGACCATCGCCTGCGCCTCTTCCTCCCGCACGCCTTTGAACGACTCCACTCTCTTGCCACTCAACAGCTCCAACATGCATATGGGCAAAGCTGAGGTGTATGGGATGGATCTCAAGAAAACTTGATTGTTGAAAAGAGACGTCTAGGTAGTCTCATAGAGAAAATCTTGGCACACGGGCAAAGAAAAATATAGGCACCTATCATATTAGGAGTCCCCTATTTGTTTGAAAGGGTAGAGAAACTAGAAATCGGGATGCTTGTCTTAAATGGACAACAACATCACTTAGAAGATACATCATTTCAGTGCTCTTAAGAAAGGCCAAAAGCTACCCAGCTAGGCACCTCGATGGAGAGAGGGCACGAGTTTAAAACAAGCATCAAATATTTTTAAAAAATAGAAGACATAAAGGAGGCGTATGACCAGCAAGAGGTGCCTATATGCAACATTTTAAAAAATTAAACAGAAGAAATGGAGGCACCTGTTTTAAAAGGAAAAGAATAATAAAAATTGGAGATATATGCAGAGTTAGATGACTAGATGGAGAGGGGTGTGAGGATTTAAAACAGGGGGAAATTGTTTTTAAAAAAATTTCAGATACAACTATGAAAGGTGTGAAGCTGAAGTAACTGGAGATGCCTATGTATAGAGGAGGGCGTAAAATACAAGAGAGTTGTCTTTTGTGGGATTCATTCTGTATTTTTTATAGAGAGCAGTAAATGTACAGACCCGTTTCTTTTAATTTTCGTGTCTTTTGTAATTACTGGTAGCAAAAATATCTTTGTTGTAAAAACATTTCTGTTTAAATTATTTAATAGAGTTTGCATTCTGATGAGAAGATGTCCTCATGCTGTTAATTTAACGGGATGAAATCTGAACTGACGTGTTAGATTTTAAGAAAGAAAAGCATCTTTAATATCTGGTCTATCTTGTATAAGATACCTCCTATGCATGTCAATGGTGTAGTTTCACTTGGATCTCACAGATTGACTCATCCATAGAAGATAGCTCTGACTCATGTTCCTAATTGTGTAGCTGCCGGTCAAACAGAGTCTGGTTCAATGTCAGTTATGGCTACATACCAAATCTCTTGGCTGAAGACAAGCAGCTCTATTAATCTCCTCTTCACCTCACTATTTTGCATTTTATTTCTTTCTGAATAGGATGGGAACGGTTTAACTTTATTATATTTTAGTTTAGTTTTCTTTAATTTCTCTTCATAGAGCTCTTAAAGTGAGATTTTGGTTTTAGAAATGTGAAATAATCTATAAAACATATATATAAGTTTCGTTGTTATAAATAGGTTTAAGCGATAAGAATTAGTCACTAAGTAATTTAGTTTATGTTTTCTTTTTTAATTTTAGTTTAATTTTTCTGTTAATGATATAGGTAGGATCTGTTAAAAAACCTTAATATATTTAATATATTTTAATTATAGTTGCTCTCAATTTCGTTAGTAAATAGTTTTTTTAAAGTTTTTATTATAAGTAATGTTTATAGATTAGTAAGTATACTTAATTTTGTATATAATAGTTTTTTTAGTTTCTAAAATTTTGATCCTGTCGAATTGAGCTAGACACTATAGTATGATAGGAATCCAATCTAAGCCCCATGTTAAACAAAACATATTGAACCACTGAGTCATCCTATCCAACTGTGACCTAGCAACCCCCGGGACCTTGGGGATATCATTCGATCTCCTTTCAAGAGAGGAGTTGGTTTTCAACACCTGAGGTTTGATGCTATGTTGATTTGTAGGTCAACACTACCAAGTAGGTTAAAGAAAAAATGATAAAGGTGAAGGCAATATTGATCATGCAGAAATGAGACATTAGGCCCCAAATATCTTTTTGACCAAGCAATCACAAACCCAAAACAATAGCCATAAAACATAGTAATCAACTTCATAAAATGATGTTAATGAGGATGATTGACTAGCGCTATCTCACCTTATTTCTACCCTATATGTTCTTTTAGTATGACAACATTCTCCTTGTGATATTCTCCCTCTTGTCAATACAGTAACTTGCAACCAAGATAAAACACATTTAATATGATTAGTGCATTATATCAAGTGATTTAAACATTCATAAGTAAATAAATAAATGATGATAGTAAATTAATATAAACAATCAACATTTAAATAATTTCATATTAATTTAAATTCATCTCAAACAAAATTTCTCTGTTACCAAATTAAAGGACAAATCCATGTATAAATTCATCTAATTTTGTATATTATACTAACATAATCAAAATGCATAAATCCACTAAATCCTTTAAATATATGAAATATATCATAATTTTCATAATTAAGAAATTATTAAATCATTAATTATTCAAGGTACTATAACCTAGGTGACCAATGATTTTAATTTGGTAGCTTAGGATTTTTGGTAGGTGTTTGTTGTTCTAAAATCTTTCATATACAGATTAATTCTTCAAATTGATTTTTATTTTGTACAATTTGCTCTATCAAATTTTGTTGTCTTTAGAGTGTTAATAGGAAGAGAAATATATTGAGAGATTTATTGAGGTTTTTTAAGGGTTTGGAGGGATTTTTCTTCATGTTCTTCACTTTGCATGGGTTAACAATTATAAGTTGTTGGTTTGATAAATAAAATTTAATGAGAAATAATTAAACAAAAACATGGAAACATGAATTTAAATCTAATCAATTAACAAGAAAAGTATTAAAATTTACCTTTTCTATCCCATGACATGATTTATTGGTGAATTAGTAAATCAAACCATGAAGTAACAAGCTTGAGGGGGGAGAATTTAGCAAAGTGAGTAGGATTTCTTGCTAGTCACACTTTTGGAAAAAAATAAAATGAAGATGGAGCTTGTCAACCTTATTTTTTAATTTCATTTTACATTAGAATTATGCACATGAGCACACTATGTTTTGAATATAGGTCCAAGACATAACCCATTCATGTTATAATGTGAATGCATTAGGGCTTGGATATATACAAACCATAACATGATCATATTACTTGAAAATACTTGGAAAATCTATTCTTGCCTTTTGGCCACTTTTTTACTACCATTCTTGTGCACATAGACTTTTATTAAATATTTTCCCTTTTCTATTAAGTTAATTCTCCACATGTCACCACTAAAAATTGAGCCACCTTCAATGCCTGGTCGAATCAATGATCACCGGGCATGGAACCTAGAACCTTCTTCAACCTTGTTAACAAATATTTACTTCTTAAGTTTCTTAAAATATTATATACTAAAAACCAGTTCACCTTAAAAACCAGTCACCTTAAGGTAGATTTCAAATAAGAGATGAAGAGAAATGTTTAAGTATTTTTAATTACTAACTTAAAAAGAAAACAAGTATTCTTATCTATTATCTAGTTCTATTCTGGCATTTACATCTTGGGTGAGCCATATGTAAGTTTTTTCATGTTCATTTCCATATTAGAGCTAAAATTTATTAATTAGATAAATAAGTTTCTCATAATTTAACATAATTGGGAGAATAGAGATTCTAGGTTATAAAGGATGAGAGAACTATCCAAAGTACTATACAAGAAAAAGTACCATATATTTAAAAATTATAAATTCAAAATTATACATGCTATCTAAAAATATTAAGTAGTTAAAAAATATATTTAGCTTACAATATTCATCAACATGTACAAATATCCATCACTCAATAACTCTACTAAATACTAACAATAAATATAAGTTCTCACAAAAAAGAATAAGCCAAAAATATTCATCTATAAACATGTTATAACAAAGAAGTTATTATGTGTTAATCCATAACATATTGGGTAAATTGGGTAAAAAGATGAAGTAACTTACTTGAAATAGTTTAATTAATAACATATTGCAATACGTATACAATATTAGTTTTTATTGATCTCACTATGAGAAGAATAATTATTTATATAGGTCATTTACATAATTTAGGTAAAATGGTAGTGAACGTTTTCTATAGTAGTTATATTTTGAGGGAAGAAGGTGCATTCACCCTTTATCTCCAAGTTGGAATGGCAAAGAGATGCACTTCTCTTGGAATAGTGATTCCAAAAGATTCTTTCATGTCTATCTCTTCTTCAGTTCTCCAATCAAAGTAGTGAAAGAGATGACCTAATGCAACCTCAATAGTGGCAATGCCCATGGAAGCACCAGGGCAACCTCTCCTTCCTGCCCCAAAAGGAATCATGCTTAATTCTAAATCTCTAATTATATCAAATGCTTTACCCATAAATCTCTCAGGATTGAATTCCAAGGGATCTTCCCATACTTCTGGATCTCTTCCTATTGCCCAAGCATTAACGAAAAGCCTTTGTTTTGCTGGTATCAAGTATTCACGATGAGGTCCTTCCACAATACAATCATCAATAGATTCATGGGGGACGAGCAAGGGAACTGCTGGATATAATCTTAACGTCTCTTTTACCACACAATGCAAATATTCCATGCTTACAATATGAGAACTTGTAATTTTCTCATCTTTATTTACCACAAAATCAATTTCTTCCTATAATTTCTTCATCACAGGTGGGTTTCTCAATATTTCACTCATTGCCCATTCCAATGTTGTGGAAGATGTATCTATTGCACCACCAAATATATCCTATATACACATGGATAGAATAAATCATATAAATAAATGAATATAATGAATAGAAAGTAGTGCAATCACTACATTACAATATTTATAAAAAAACATATGTACCTCTCATAAATCGAGATTATGCTTTCAAATAAAGAATTAAAAGAATAAAATATAGATTTTAAGTTGTCAAAATATATGGTTAATAACACATTGTTTAACCTTTTTCACATAGTACAATCATTTTAATCCAACTAAAAGATTCAATTCAAATATTTTCAAGAACAAGGATGAACTCCCCTAGTGTGGCCTCTCTAATTTCATTATTACCAAAAGAGTAAAATATTTAAGTCTTTATTATATTTCTTCCCAAAAATACAAGGGCACAACTTTCTTGATTGGCAATATGGTATTTCAATATATATATATATATATATATATATATATATATATATATATATATATATATATATATATATATATATATATATATATATATATATATATATATATAAGGCATTTCACAACGATCTAAGAAAGATTAGTTTAAAAAAAAATTAATCACATGTAAATTGGAATACAAAATATTTATTATAATGTTTAACTTGTGGTTATTGGAAAGGGGAGGTTATTATTGTGTAGCAAGGTAGTAGCTCAAACCTAATTCAACTATGATAAATTTCACATTATGAAAAGTTACGTAAATCTCATACCTTATCATTATTAGGATTTTATAATTTCTTAAATATACAAATTTTAACATCTCTAAAATAATTTCTTACTATAAATTAATATATCAAATTATCAAATTTTATATGATATTTTTTTAATAGGAAATCTCAACCATAACCAATTTTTAATGTGCTCTTTTTTTAATCTATAATACATTTTTTTAATCATTATAATAATACAATCATCAAACATAAAATTAAGAATATAAAATGTTTTATATAAAATTTATGACAATTAACCTAAATAAAAATTCACATATAAAACAATAAAATGTCTACTCATATAGATTATCTTTAAATGCAAGTAATCTTGACTTACCAACATGATAGCCTTCATGTCTTCTACTGTGATTTCATCGTCCATATCGACGAGCACATCAACCAGGTCCTTAAGCCACTTCTCCTCCTCCTCCACACTGCGCCTCCGCTTGTGCTCCGCATGTTCATCTATTATTTTGCCCAAAACACCATCCAACTGCTGGTGGACATTCTTCATACGTCGCCCGAGCCCCTGCAAGTCGAGCCACTCCAAACAAGGAATGAGATCCCCAATATTCACAGCTCCCGCCAACGCAAGAGCCTCTTTAATCAATTCCTCAAACGTCGTGCCGCCGGAGAGGCGGTCGGCATTTTTGCTGCCCGTGACTATTCGCCAGGTCACGTCGGAGGCGTAGCAGGCAACGCTGCGGCTCACATCCACACCCACTCTGCCTTGCTCGCTCTTCTCCCAGATTGATCGGACCATCGCCTGCGCCTCTTCCTCCCGCACGCCTTTGAACGACTCGATTCTCTTCCCACTCAGCAGCTCCAACATGCATATTTTTCTCATCTTTCGCCAATAAGCCCCGTAGGGAGCAAACCCGATGTCCTTGCTATTGTAAAACAAGTATTTTCCAGCGGCAGTAGATGGCCTGCTGGCAAAAATCAAGTCGTGCGTTTTTAGAAACTGCTTCGCCGCTTGAGAAGTAGACGCCACCACCACGGGAACAAAACCCAGCTTCACCATCATTAATGGGCCATGTTTCTGAGCCAGCCGGTGCAGACTACGGTGAGGAAGCGTTCCCAACTGATGGAGGTTTCCTATGATGGGCAGTGGAAATGGTCCTGGCAAAGACAATCTCCCATTCTTTTTTCTCGCCCATCCCAACACACAGGACAACAACACAGTAGACAATAAGATTGTAAGTGCTATTGCAGAAACACTCATATTGAGATCCATTGCTACGCAAACCGGTGCTTCACTTTGCTGGGGAGGGGAGTCCGTATATAAAGAAGCTGCTGCAATTTTTATTCATGTTTCTTGTTGTCTTTTGTGTGAGATGAATCATGTGTTATGCAGCGTCAACGATTTGTTCACGTGGGACGGTCGGAAGTCGAAAAATTCTTCCCAGCGAATCTCGCTGCCTATAAAATAGAAATTTGAATGGTCTGTATGCCTTCCAATTTCGGTCTTAAATGTACTTTATTTTCTCCTATTACTATTATTATTTGATTATATAATAATTTTATTCCTGGCATATTATCGGCATTTGTAGAATTTCTTTCGGCCCGGTATATCTTATAATGCTTAATTTGAAAACTCCAATTATTCTCCATATAAGAGAAACATGCCGATAAAATTGAAACGAGGAGATACAATCACATTTCTAGCTTGTTATTTCTTATTGTGGTGTAAGGAAGCGGTCCTATGGAGGGGCTTCCTAAATTATCTTAGTGGTGTTGCTGAAATTTTTTAGGAGCATTTTAAAACAAAGGGTGTAGTTGGAAGTAGGCTTAAAACTTTAAGCTTCCAAATTTTTGGAAGCTGGTGGTCTTATGAGGTTTTTAGTTTAATCCTAATTGATTTAACAAACATTTTTTAGGACCTACAAATACAAAGATTAAAATCATCAAATAAATTTTTCCCCTCCAAAATCGAATCTAAAAACTGGTAGAAAAATCCCTAAGTTGGTGAAGGAAAGTTTCAGCCCCACCTCAAATGCACCCGCTCAAAATCAACCACTTAAAAAATAGCTTCTCCTATTTTGGAGGAAAAGATTCTAATTTATACTGAAGCAATTTTTTTTGGGTTTCATGGGACCCCTTACTCTACAAAAATAGATCCTCTAGTAGTTCCATGAGACCCCTTCCTTACTTTATTATAGTATTCCTTTAATTTATTTATTTTGGATTTCTATGATTAAAATTAATTTTAAATTTTAATATAAATTTATTTTGATGGTGAAATTTGAATAGTTATATCATTTTTCATTTAATTCTTGAATGTGCATGATTTCATCAATAATTGAGTAATGACATTGACATCTACACAACAATCCTTTCAAGTAAACCTGTTAATTTTGAAGTAAATCAGCTCATGACTATTATCTAAAATATTTCCTTCCAACCTATTTCCCTTCAAATAAAACTTTCCCAATTTTTGGAAGGTTTTTTAATTGTCTTAATTTTTAAAGATAAACTTGTGGTACTTGACAAACATACTGTGCTTTTAACTGTGCACTTTTTGTTTCCCTCAAATGAAGCTATTACTTTTTAAGGTTAGAAAAGAGAAAAAATACCACATATTACATTTTATATTCTACTTTTAGACCTTAGCTTTATCTCAAATACAATTCAAATGTTTAATCTCTAATATTTCATCATTGATTTTAAATAGATTATATTAGAGCTAATAGATTAAGAAACTTAAAAAACACTTGCAATCTAAATACTCTATATTGCAAAGAGCGAAGAAATTATGTGGCCTCCTTGTCCCAAACAAACTCAACTATTGTGTTAATTATTTTTAATTTAATTTTTGTTCTTCATATATAGCTCAAATACAATGGGTCGCATTGTGAGAATCATTCCTAGTATGAGAGAGTCTAAGGTTTGGGTAAAATTCATTATGATATGGTTACTTTTTCCATGATGGGTTGTATTTGAACCCTGTATTACACTAAAAAAATACAATATAATCAAACATTCAAAACTATAAGGACTATTTGACTTTTTATAATGAACTTACTATATGAACAAAAAACCTATAGCCACTTTGTAAGAGTTACACAATGGACTCAAGAGATGCCCCAGATCACTTATAATCAAAACAACCTTCCACAAAAAGAGAGAAGCAATAACGAAGCTATATTTCCAAAGAATGATAGTGATGCATACAAGGTACAAGATACACAATATCACTATGTACAATGAGAGACCTTTCTTATATAAGCAAGGTTGAGACCTAGGACAAATGTGATCATGACAAATGTCTTAATCCTATGAGATGAGACACAAATATTAAATGACCTAAGTAAACTTAACTAGACATTTGTGAATATGACACAATATGGAACCAGTTAGGTAATATACATCATTCACACCAACAACCCATCTTAAGTGCAACTTAGGTAGAAGTAAATAAATGTAAAGATGCAAAGATGGGTCCTAGCTAAAAGACCATGTTAGGTACCCATGTACAAAATGTCTCACAAATGGAGTAAAGGAGAAAAACCCATAAGAAAAAAACCCTCTCCAAAAAAGAGAAAATATGCAAAGAAACATGTATTAGTGATGGAGAGATGGAATGTCTCAACACTAAGACACCCAAGGACTACATCCATCACAAATGTACAATCAATAGCCCCCACAAGAGGGAAATGATGGAACTAGATGTCTGTGCTAGAAATAAGTAGCTCCTATCCCAATTCTCAAAGAAAAATGCTAAAGAAATTCCATTTTCTACAAAAAAGATTTCTCCCTTTTGGAAGAAATAAATGCACTGGTCTATATAGAAGAAACTCCAACTCCAAAAGAAGAGTTGATGGAAGAAGTCTCATGAAGAATGATGTCCTTGCTCCTTCATAATATGTCTTCCCTCTCACTGGTTTCCATTGTGGGCAATTCCTTCCCCTCTTGATTCTTCCCTTTGAGTCTCTTCATTTTTATCTCCTCTTGGTCTTTGTCTCCTCTATTTTACCCTCCTCCTTTTCTTCTCATTGCTTGCTCCTAGTGTGTGTGTGTGTGTGTCTATATATATATATATATATATATATATATATATATATATATATATATATACACACTCCCCTTGGTCTTGGTCTCCTTTATTTTTTAATTTTATATTCCTTAACTATTTAAAGACAAGGAGGATATAATATAGTATAAATTATATTCTCCTATCTTTATCTACTTTTTCTTTATATCTAATGTTTTCTTATTTTTATCTAACCTCATTTTCATACTTTGTTCTTATTCTTTAACTTGTTATTTTTCTTGTTTCCTATTTTATTTATTTATTTATTTCTTGATCGTTATTTCTTTAGGTATCTTTATGTATTTTTGTTTTACTCTATAGGCTCACTTTACTTGTGCTCCTTTCTTTTTCTTTAGTTTTTAGTTCTTTCTTTACTTGCTTTCAACTTTGGTTCTCAATTCTCTTTAATTGTAAATTTTATTTATATTTTTATTCATGGCGTGTCTTCTCTTTATTTACTCTTTTCTTACTTTCCATACATCTTTTTATAAATTTTACATTTTTCTTTTATTTTATTCTTCCTAGGTTTTTATCTTAATTAATTTCTTATTGGTATGTTATTACCTAATTTCTTTTTATACTCTCTCTTTATATCAACATGGTTTAATTCCTTTTCATCTTTAAGCTAACTGATTTTTCATCTTATTCTATTCTTCTCTTTTTATACCTTAGTTTTTCTTTCATCCTTTTCTATTGTTTTATAATACCTTTCTAATTATACATAGTTATTTATACATCCTTGTTATATAATTAAAGATTATGTCCCTCCTTTGTGTAGTCACCATTTCTCATTTTTCTCTTCCTTTGGTATTATACTCTTCTTTCTTGTAATTGTATTGTTCATTTGATACCTCTTTATGCAATTTGTAATTTGTATTTTTTATTTTTTATTTTTTATTTAAGTTAACTAATTGTTACTCTTCCTTGTCATACGTGCCCCCACCCCTCTCTCCTTTTATACAACCTTCTCTGCAATTGCATCTCTATTTCATTCTCATCTTTTGTCCTAATGATGGATCATTGAGTATGATCCGAAACATTGACACAAAAAAAGCAATCACACAGTAATTCCAGAAGCTCTATAAGTCAATCATGGGCTATGTAAATATCATGTCTACAATCTCTAAAAACTGCTCAAGTGTCCACATGTCACAATCAATAGATGCCACAAAATCAAGAACTCCATGCCTAATCAAAGAGTGTGACAATCCAAGACAATAGGAAAACTCATGATCAATAATCTCCCAAGATAAATATGGTGCAATAAAGGTCATACTATTTACTATCATCAAAGAGGAAAGGAATATTCTTCAAGTATCTCCTCCAAATATGCAAGATGGGACTCACAAAACAAATCAGCAATAACTGTCAAGTATTCATCCCACAAAGTTGAATATGAAAGACTATAAAAATATTACTAAATTGAAGTATTAGAAGATGAATCAACATTGAACTCTAAATAAGTAGGAGGTGGAGGAGATGGAATCTTAGCATAGGTCTCATGAACTAGAGGGGATGAAAGAATACCAAGGTTCAAGTGACTAAACTTCTCATCAAAAATACAATCCACACTAGATGCATAAGTGTGAATACCGATCAAAGGAATTGCCATCTCATTAGGGGAAAAATGAGGAAAAGTGTACAATTGAGATTCATGATCAACCATCCCAATATAAATTATCTCTCTACTCTCCAAGTCTTTATTAAACACTAAATTAAGTGTAAACTTAACACTTCTCCCTGTTCCACCATGAGTAATATGATATATAAAAAGTGTGAGTACCAAGATCATGGAAAGACTATCAAACATGAGATTACAAGTGAGAACGAACAATTTGTATTGACAAATAACAAGTATAAATAGTAGAGGTTGCATACCCAACTCTCCACGATATGAGGATAGGTGGCGATATTCAAAGTAAGAGAATAGCGTACCCACCCTAAAATAGAGGCGAGGTGTCAAGTGAGATGACACCTATTACAAATGACTCACCAAGTTGAAGAAGTCAATTGGCATGTGCTATAAGTCTCCTAACTATCATTGAGTAAGTGTTAACTCAAGGAGTTACAAACTAACACCCCCCCTTAAGAATAACTTAGGTGAGTTTATGAATGATGAGTTTTGACAGTGTGCCATTTTAGGTACTCATTTACAAATGTATCTCTCAAAAAATAGAGAAAGAAAGAAAACCCTGTGGGAAAAAAATTTCCTTCAAAAAGAGAGAAAACAAAGAGAGGACTAGATGGCCTCCCTAGAAGATTCCCCCTATAGGAGAGAAAATGATAGAAGGTCTATGAGACCCCCCCATAATATATGTCCTACTGCAGTGTTGTTGAATAGTCGACAAAGGATGTAGATGTAGATCCAAGAATGCCGAACAATGTTCCTTCCCTTGGGAAGAAATGAAACCACCTGAAGATGTAGGATATCTTCCCATGTGAGAAGATGTATGTATGATCTTGAATCATGTTGAAGATGATCCAAGGATGATGGTTCCCATGTTGATGCCTTTGAAGAGTGCTCAGGTGTCCCCATGTTGATGCCAAAGGATGCCATAATCAAATCAGGTGCATGTGCAATAGATGAGAATGATGACTATTTAGAACCATGTGTAGGATGATGTAGAGCATGAATATCCGAAGTGGACAATGTTGATGCAGCTTCATCAAAACTATCATCAAAGAGAATACTGATGTCCTCAAAGTGTGCTTCCATGTCAGCAATGTGAGTCTCTACAAATAGACAAGAGATGTCAGGTAGAAATGTGTCCCAATCAACAATGCTAGGAAGACTGATTTCTTGTTGTGAAGAAGCACCGGAAGCTTTTGAAGAAGCAACTCTGGAATCTGTTGAAGCAATAGTAGGAGTGATGACTTTTGCTATGTCACTGGAAAATTTTGTTTCTGTATCATGATTAGGGATGTGAGTTGTGATCAAGGTAGGATCATGTGGGAATGGAGAAACATTTGAGTCTCCATATGTCTCCCAAATTTTGATCCATCATGCATGTGGATAGTCAATATCCATGATGGCATACAAAGTAGTTTTTGGAATATGTAAACTAATTAGTCCACAAATATGATCACAACGATTAAACCACTTAGCCTTCTAAGATTGTTTACTAGGTTTAGGGACAAGTCCAAACAAATGGAGTATGAAATTATTGAACCTAAGATGTTTCAAGATGCCTTCACACCAGGACTTATAGTTTCCCTTATTTAGGTTGATTATAGAAGAGTGAGTTTCATATTCCATGATTAGAACAAGTTAATTCAACTAGACAATAGAAATCAACACAATTAGGCAACCCAGATTAGTTAGATCCCTAATTAAACTTTATGAAGTGGCACTTTATAAGTTGAGTGCGTGATTTGACTTAATTCCCCCCTTAACATGGCACTTGATAAAGTTATTGCATAGTGAAAAATGATGACACAATACTGTCCTCATTTGCACAACAAGCAAACATGATTTGAGGCTAACCACTATTCTCTGATACCATGTGAGAACCAAGATCATGGAAAGACTATCAAACATGAGATTACAATTAAGAATGAACAATTTCTATTGACAAATAACAAATATAAATAGTAGAGGTTGCATACCCAACTCTCCACGATATGAGGGTAGGTGGCGATATTCAAAGCAAGAGAATAGCATAACCACCCTAAAATAGAGGCGAGTTGTCAAGTGAGATGACACCTATTACAAATGACTCACCAAGTTGAAGAAGTCAATTGGCATGTACTATAAGTCACCTAACTATGATTGAGTAAGTGTTAACTCATAGAGTTATACACTAACAAAAAGAAAATTGTTCTAAACAAAGAAGGAACACAAAATAGATTATTAAAGGTACCCTCCCCAACATTAAGAAAACCCTTTCTAATTTCATTCATATATGTATTGTTACCCATCAATGTAGGTGGCATAGTACAATGCTCAAATGAAGAGAACATAACCTATGAAGTAGCCATATGATGAGAAGGCTCTTGATGTTAGATATGTTGATTGCTCCGCAAAATGACAATATAAATTTGCATTTCATTGAGACTTGAAAATGGCTTGGGTTGATGGCTATTTGTAGATTTTTGGATAGGGGATTAGATGGATAGGATTAATTTGGAAGATCAATGGTTGAGGAAATTTATAAGAGGTTTGGATTGATGAGAGACCACTAAGTGGTATGATAGGATTGGAGGAAAAAGATGCTACTTGGATCAAGGAGAGATCAAGGGTGGAGGAAGGTCTTGGATAAAATTGATGGACAGGATCAAAGGAGGGCAAAAGGACCTTTTGTACAAAGGACTTACCCCTAACTTTGTAAGAGACCCATTCAGTCTTCTACAAAATCCCATTCCTTTGTACATGTTGGAAGATGTGATGGGTTTGAGTGGCTTTAAGAATGGTTAGGAATTTGCAAGCATGTGATCAAGTTAATTAGGTGGATTAGTCAACTTAATGAGAACTACACAAAATAGGGAGTTAAATAAACATGAATATTTATTTATTTTATGTGATGAGGATAAGGATATTAAATAAATAAATATTTGTCTAATGTTGGACTAGAGAAGATGATTGATTAATTGATTAAATGATTCAATTATTGTTAGCAGATGGTATGTATGAATAGTGATTTAATAATAAAATATTATTTAATCATTGTCAGAAGGAGCATTGATCAACTAATCATCTAAATAGAAATCTATCTAATTAATTATATAATAAAGTGCTTTATTGATGTCTTGATTGTGATTGGATGATGAGTGGGCAAGTTTAGGTGTCTACATTTTACCCCTCTCTAAGATGGTGTTGTGAAGCAACATTATTTAAAAGAAAGATAAAACATATCACTAGAATGTAAGAAGATGGTAGGATTAGGGATGATGATGTCCCAACCACTTGAAGTGAGAGCGACAAGGAGGAATGATGTTAGGGATGATACCTATTATCTTATTTTTCTCCCTTGGCCAAATAGTCTAAGATCCATGAGATCCTGGTGTTTCAACCTCTGAGGATGCAAGGAAAAACATCAAAAAATAGTTAAGTTCCAGAAAATTTAGAGTTTTCCTTGTATTTTTCTGCCTTGTTGGGATGTCAGAATTCAAGCTTCACCTCTTCACATGGTTGTCAAGACCAAAGTCCTGAACTCTGCCCCTTCTCCCTTGCAAAAATATTCTAAGCATTTTAGCACAAGAGTTTGGAGCTCTCCTCTTCTCCCTTCTTCCTTGGAAGGTGGAACAGTCAGGGTCTGAGCTCTGACTCTTCCCTTGCAAGTTTGGCTAAGTATTGGAAGCTCTCCAGGATGTCAGGGATTGGGGTTCTACCCTTTCATGTTCTTTCTTATAGGGCAGAAGGTCTGGGGCCCGCTAGCTCTAACATTTCCTTTCGAAAATTAGCTAAGTGTGAAGAAGTTGTCGAAAGTCAGTCTTTTCTTCTTCATTCTTCTACTTCAATGTGTCAAAATCCTGAAAGACAAGGTCTGCAAGGTGCATTAGGTGCTAAATGTTTTATTGTAAAACTTCAGAGTTTTGCTCTTCCGCCTCCCTCTTGGAAGGTTGAACGCTAAAGCTCTAAAGCCCACCGATGGCCATGTGGTGGTACTCCACTATTCTCCTGTGCTCTTTTAGTAGGTCCCTCACCCATTCGCGGAATGACAAAATGCTGCCAAGTGGCAGTGAAGTCATGGCGGAAGGTCAAACACCAAATGTCCAAGCCCTGATCATCGATAAGCTAAAATCTTCTAAGTGTTATGGTGGAGTTTGGAGTTTTGGTCTTCTTATTTCTTTCTTCTGCAAGTGGTAGTGGGGAGGGCCAGAAGCCCAAACTCTGAAACTCTAATGGCTTCCTTCTTCACGGAGAAAGTGTGATTTGACTGGCTAGTGGCCCTCCTAGTTGCCATTAATTCTCTTTGGGGGCCTATTTTTATGTGGAAAATGCTATTCCCACCTCCCCATGCCATTGTTCCTCATCTACATTGAATTTCTTGTACCCATGGCATGGGCGAACCTCCCAGGTTTTAGTAAATTTTATAGATATGCACTAGGGCACACTTCAAAGGACACCAGTTTGAGTTAATGCAGCATGGTTGACATCCCTTCTTGTTAACTTCTTCCCTTCCACACCATTGTTGCTACAATAAAAATGAAATGTTATATATGCATGTGTAAAAGATGTATTTGGGGTTGGTTAGTTGTTTTCTGGATTGTTATGCTGGGAGAATTTATCTGTTACATCTAGACCTTATAATACACTTAGAGAATAGCTATATTTGATGTATTGTACTCATTTTTGAGTCTTTGATGTCTCTAGTCAATTGTTCAACTATGAATGTATGTGATTATTTTGTGCCTATTTCTTTGTAATAGGTTATTTACTCTTTATAATGGTTATTTGGCCTTCATGATCAATATCTCTCTGATATTTTTCCTCTCCTGCACTTCGTCTCTGTGTTTCACTTGAAGTTGTGATCTATTTTGTGAGTAAAATGGCTCCTTCATAGATCATGGTCTTCTATTCGAAGCCTCTGTCAAAGTTTTAGGTCCATGTGAGCTCTTTTAGGGATTGAGATCATTGTTGTGTTGGTTCAGTTCAACTAATACAAATTATAACTATGGTGCATCACGTTTTTTTTTATATCTCTTCTATCCCTTTTCCCTTGCCAAATTTAACATTAGAGTTAGTTAAGTTCTCCAAGCCTTAAGCTTAGAAAGAGGAACCAACCTTCTCTAGAGGTCTTATCTCAAAATTGCAAGGTCCCACACCTTGAGATTATTCCTAATGTGTCATTAGAATGCTTTGAAATCTCCAAGAAGGCTGCAATTCTAAGGGATAACAGTTTCTGGCATGCCCAATGGGACCAGTATGATGACCTTTATCGTCCATTGAAGGATTTGGTGTGTTCTTCAGTGCATTTATCCATTCTGTGTAGTCTTCACAAACACCATGGTGACTCTGCTAAACAAATCCACTGGCAAGAGCACCCAGAGTGCTTAAATATTCATCAAACATCGAAGTTTGGTGATACTTTTGGTCTTTTCCATCTTTCAAAAGCATCTCAAATCACCTGGCGACTCTCTTTTGGTATGTTTCCAGTCTCCAAAAGAAGATATGTTACCCTTATTTATAAAGAATATTTTGATACATCTCTACTTTTCAATTCTCTAGTATGTCAAACTATTATGGAAGTAATGGTCTTTTTCCCCCATCAAGAATAGGATTCCGAACACCCATCATAACATTCACACCACTATCATGGCCCTACCAAGAAACAGACCCCTTGTCACCTTTAATGGTGGAAGCCCTCTCAACCTTGCACAATATGATGACATCAAGTTTCAGCTCTAAAGGCTATTCCCTTTTTCATTGTTGAAAACTCCACCACACCCACGGAGCATATCCAAGACATTGTCAGTGTATGCTCCGTTCATAATGTTACCTGAGAAAATGTCACAGTAAGGGTCCTTGCTTCTTCCTTGAAAGGAAAAGATCTCTAGTGGTACAGGGGGTTACCTCCAAATTCAATTCATGAATGAGATGAGTTAGGAGATAGGCTATGTCAACATTTTGAAGATAACGGTGATCATTTGTCATTGATAAAGTAACTGACCACTATTAAAAGTGCTTCCAATGAATTCATGGTGGATTTTAATTTCAGATTTCAAAAAACTTGGTACAAAATTCCACCATTAGTGAGGCCTTCCCCTAATGCTGCCTTGTATTTTTTGAGATCCCTGAACAGTGATATAACTGTCATGATCTAGTTTCTAGGAGGGGATGTGTTACTTGATGCCTATGAAGTAGTTATTAGGGTAGAAAACTATCTAATTCTAGCTGGAAAGATTACCCCTAGGCCTCCAACACCATTATTTCTAGAAGCCCCAATCTTTTATCCAATTATGACACCAATACCTACAGCTAATGTGCTATACCAAGCTCCTAATCATCCCTATCCACTTAGCGAGAAGCTTTGTCAGGGGAACAATCAAAAACAAAATCAACTAAGCCATGTTAGATCCCTGAACTCCATAAACTTAGCTACAACAAGTACATCAGGCATGCTTGTTCCAATTTAGAACAACCCGACTCAAGGTTATGAGTGGTACCATCCATGCAATCCATGACCAATCCCAAAACAATAGATTAGATCTAGTCAATGGGCTATGGTGGAACAAATGCAAATGCAAGTTGAATGTGTGTTTTTGAATTGGCAAGTGGATGATGCTACCCTATTTCATGAACTACCCAGTTACATTGAAAAAAGTGATGAGGGTAAATATAAGCCAACAGTTCTGGAGTAGCATGGTGAAATTGAAAAAGATGATAAGTTGCTGAGATGTGAGGCCGAGCATGACAATGAGGTTCTGAACCATGACAAGGAGAAAACATGCTACTCTACACTAAAAAGTACAGAGGTTGTTGAGGTAGGTCTATTCGTTGAGCTCCCTAATTTTATTAAAGATAACGATGTAGAGATTGAGCATGGGCAAAACCAAATTAAAGATTTGTTCTTAGTTATCCAACAAGGATATCATCTTCTTGGTGGAGATGATTTCCCCATTGAGCATGTGTAGGGATCCTTTCTTGAGCCTAATCTAGAAAATCATGAACATCTTGTTCATGAGGTGGAGGCAGCCATACACCAAGTCAAACCGTAGGGGCCAGAGCATTCAGACTAGCAACAAAATGATGAAGAATCAGATCATAGGTATGATATGAGCTATATTGATTTTCATGTCATTTCTAGGGGATGCCCTATTAGGTATCTAACACAACTAGAGACACATCAAGAAGAGTCACCACTTGTCATGCTTACCTCTAAGCATGAAGTCGAGCATCAAAATGAGTGGGATAAACCCATTTATTCACCTCTTGGTAGCAACATCAACAATCAGTTTAGGTGGATAGGTGAGTTTATCTGCATTCTTGAGGGAGTGTTCCATCAATTTGTCATATGCCCATCCCTCCCCCACCTCCTGTTAACTACCCACAAGCATGAAAAACATTGTAAGTTGTTCAGAAAGGGTAGTTACTTTCAAGAACCAGTTAATGGCTTTGTTTAAGGTCATCTCTGGTTGGTTAGTTTAGGTGTAGGTTAGTTTTGTTTCTATTTTAGGTTTCCTTTCAATAAGTGCCCTTGCACTCTGTTGCATTCTCATTCTAAGGAGGATGCTTGGCTTGTTTATTTTGCCTTGTCTCATTCCCAGAGGCATGCTCAATTATATTGACCAACCCCTATTCTTGTTGCTGGCCCTTTGACTCTGTGCCCAATGGATGGATAGGCCTCTAGATCCTAGTGTTTAGGAAAGAAAACACCCCTGCATAGTCACCAAAATGTTATCCTATTTTGCCCCCTTCAGCAAATGGTCTAAGATCCATGAGATCCTGGTGTTTAAACTTTTGAGGATGCAAGGAAAACCATAAAAAAATGGTTAATTCCTAAAAAATTCAAAGTTTTCCTTGTGTTTTTTTACCTTGTCAGGATGTTAGAGTTTGGGCTTCACCTCTTCACCATTGTCAAGCCCAAAGTTCCAAACTCCGATCCCTCCCCCTTGTAAAAATATTCTAAGTGTTTCTATGCCAGAGTTTAGAGGTCTCCTCTTCTCCCTTCGAAGGTAGAAGGGTCAGGATCCAAGCTCCAAATCTTCCCTTGCAAATTTGGCTAAGTATTGGAAGCTTTGCAAGATGTCAGGGATCAGGGTTCTGCAATTTTGCATTCTTCCTTATAGGGTGGAAGGTGTGGGGCCCAAGCTCCAACTTTTCTTTTTGAAAATAAGCTAAGTGTAAAGAAGTTGTTAGAAGTTGGTCTTTTCTTCTTCATCCTTCTACTTCAGAGTGTCGAAAGATTGAAGGTTGACGTCCACAAGGTGCATAAGGTGCTAAGTGTTTTTCTATCAAACTTTAGAGTGTTTCTCTTCCACCTCCCTCTTGGAAGGCCGAACACTAAAACTCTTAAGCCTGTCAATAGCCATGTGGTGGCATTCTTCTTTCTATTGTGCTCTTTCTGTAGGTCACTCACCCATTTGTAATGGTGGAATGCTACCACGTGGTGATGATGTCATGGTAGAAGGCCAAACGCTGAATGTCTGAGCCCTGATTGCTGATAATGTAAAATCTTCTAAGTGTTATGGCAAAGTTTGGAGTTTTGGTCTTTGTCTTTCTTTCTTTTGCATGCGTTAGGGTGGAGGGCTGGAATCCCAAACTCTAAAATGTCAATGGCTTCCTTCTTCATGGAGAAAGCACAATTTGATTGGCCAGCAATCCTCTTGGTCACCATTAATGCTTCGTGGGAGCCATTTTTCATGTGGCAGATGGTATTCTCACCTCCCCATGCCACTGTTCCTCATTTGCATTGAATTTCTTGTACCCATGACATGGATGAACCTCCCATTTCAACAAATTTCATAGATATGTGCTAGGGCACACTTCAAAGGACACTAGTTCGAGTTAATGCAGCATGGTCGACATCCCTTCTAGTTGACTTCTTCCCTTCCAAGCTATTGTTGCTACATTAAAGATGAAATATTATGTATGCATGTGTAAAAGATGTATTCGGGGTTGGTTAGTTGTTTTCTGGACTGTTATACTAGGCAAATTTCTCTGTTACATCCGAACCTTGTAATACACTTAGAGAACAACTAGATTTGATGTATTGTGCTCATTTTTGAGCCTTTGATGTCTCTAGTCAATTGTTCAACTACGAATGTATGTGATTATTTTGTATTTATTGCTCTGTAACATGTTATTTACTCTTTATAATGGTTATTTGACCTTCATGATCAATATATCTTTGATATTTCACCTCTCCCACAATTCGTCACTATGTTTCACTTGAAGTTGTGATCTATTTTGTGAGTAAAACAACTCCTTCCTAGATCATGGTCTTCTATTCGAAGCCTTTGTCAAGGTTTTAGGTCTATGCGAGCTCTTTTAGGGATTGAGATCATTGTTATATTGTTTTAGTTCAACTAATAAACCTTATAACTCCGGTGGATCACCTTTTCTTTTTTGTATTCCTTCTATCCCTTTTACCTTGCCAAGTTTAGCATCAGAGTTAGTTAATTTCTCTAAGCCTTAAGCTTAGAAAGAGGAACCACCCTTCTTTGGATGTTTGATCTCAAAATTCCAAGGTCCCACACCTTGAGATCCTTACCATTGTGTCATTAGAATGCTTGGAAATCTCCAAGTAGGGTGCAATTCTAAGTGATAACAAGACCTCCTCAAGAGGGTAGGTGGATTTAAATAACATTAGTGTTCTCTTGAAAGGCTAAAGATGGTTGGATTAGACTGATGAGAGTGGAATTTAAAATAAAAGGGATTTAGAGGATAGAAGATATGGAATGCAAGGGATTGGGGGAAAAGGGGAATGGAGGATAGATATATGGAGAAGGATGGTTGGGTGATGAAAATGTTGAATAGGGCAAGATATTTGAGAGGGAGGGGGTGAATCAGTTGTAACCATAACTTCAAAACCATTATCACATCATTCACTTAATCACTGTTATTGTATTTTAACCATGAAAGCATGAAAGTAGAAAATTAAACACATTCAGACATGAGACACTAGATTTTTACGTGGAAAACACAATAAGGAAAAAACCATGGTGAGTGTTAACTCACAATATAATATGTAATAACAATACTAAAAATCAGAGGCTCACTGCCCAGAATGATCACCGCAAAAGAAGAGGCTCATTGCCAATGGTGTGGCTCACTATTGGTGGGTGGCTCACTACCAGAGTTGGTGAACTAAGATAGTAGCATCTACACTATGCCAAGGTCCAATTCCATTGAAGCACAATAAATATCCTCTCCTCTGCTCTACTTTTTCACTCCACACTTATTTTCACATCTTCGCACTTGGATACATTTTTCATGACTTCATTACAAGTATTTATACAATTCATCAACCTTGGAATGATCATCAAGGCCGGAATTACAATCATCAACCGTTGGAACAATCTCCAAGGTTGGAAAACACACATACATTAGAATAGGTCTAGACCTAAATAGATTTATGAAGGAAAAGAATGAATGCGGACCAAACCATGCCTTAGCTAAGACTCAAATGCAATCTTCCATGCAACAACATGCCATCGCAAACTCCAAAGAATAATCGCAAGTACTGAAACAACCAAGTTGGCCAAAACTGGTGTTAACACTAAGACTTGTAAGAACACACTTCATGCACGATACAGATTACACTTTGCGGACCAATTAAAAGGTAGGAACATGATCTAGAGATATCCAAAGGAATGTTACAATCACCAAGAACATCCGCACAACCTCTAAACACTTTATCCACAAGAATCTTCAAACCGGTTCACTTGAACATTATTGTCGGCCACTGTCATAAAAGAAAGATCACCTATGGAGCACCAAATCATGAACCATTTGAACTGAAGGCACATAACATCATTACAAACTTAATTCTAGAACTACAAACTGTAAGACTTAAATGTGGAGTAGAATACATTCTCCCTATCACCACTAAATGTACAAAAAAATAATTTTTACTCTAGTGAACAGAACTCGCTCAAATCTTCACACTGGAGGCTCAAACTTGGAACATAGCATCTACAGACATTCCTTAACATAAATTCTAATCCGTAGACAAGATATTTAGTATACAGAATATGCGGAGCAAAACACTATACTGCATTTTAGTAAGCCAGGAAACTTTGCAACACACTGTTTCCACTAGGAGAGCAAATTTTCTCAAAAGCACATGGAAACTCAATAAATGGAATACTTTCTCATTATCTTCGACACTTATATAATCCAATACAAAGCAACTAACTCAACACAATTAAACATGAAAATAAGAGCACAGTTGACACCAATGACAACACAGATACGTTGACATCAATGACAACACAGGTAAGCACATTGTATATAAAAAAAATTTAGATTTGCAAATGGATATGATCAAACAATGAAATGCATAACCTAAACCCAAATAATTCAATACCTCAAATATGCAAGATAAATTGTTTGATTGATTTGATATGTTGGTTGCTTACAATTCAGCAACATAGCATTTGCATAGGATTGAGATGAAAGATGGAAGATTGATAGATGGAAGATGATGATGATAGATGCAAAGGCTCTAATGTGATTTCAACAACATAAGGATACTCCAACTCAATGCCTCCTCTTGCAAATGGCTTGTGAGGGGGTTGATTTATAGGAAAGGCTTGGTTCAAATGGATGGTTGAGATTAAAAAGCTAAATGATTGATGTGGATGGCTAGGATTGATTAGTTATTCCCACTCTTCAAGGGAGTTGTAGTCATGTGAGAAGTGTCAAAGGAGATAGGGTTCATATGTGATTGTGTACACAAATACTAAAATTAAGTCCCATTAGTTGTACATGTGAAGGATTTTAAATGAAAGTTGTACTACCACACATGATTCAATTGAGAAATGGACAAGTGTCAAAATGTGGTGAGAGGTGAGGACTTAACTCAAATAAAATATTTGAATTAGTTGGGATATGTGAGGAAAATTAATTAAATAAATAAAATATATTTAATTAATTGGGAAGATGATTAGGATAGGACTGGGATTAAAATATGATGTGGAAATTAATTAAATAAATAAAATTTATTTAATTAATTGGCTTAATGGGATAACTAGGATTAAGAGTGGGATTAGGACAAAATGTTACATGATGTCTAAATAATTTTTAGCTAGGCGATGCAAGACATGGACAAATTTGGGTGTCTACATTTTGCCCCTCTTTGAAATGATGTTTGAGATGATAAGATCTATGTTGAGTAACATCATTTCAAAGAAGCTAAGGTATGGATAAAGGAAAAGGATGATGATAGAAAGATAGGATGAGGATGAAAAGATGGGATGATAATGCCCCCTCAAGAGGATAGGTGAGTTGGACAAACACAGGTAGGATTTCAAAAGAAAATGAATTGGTCAAGGAAAATAAGGAAATGGATAGAAGAAATAATGATGCATTATGTTGGAATGAAGGTGAGAAACCATGATGTTTGATATAGCACTAGACATTATGCACCAAGGTATATGGACCAGGGTGACGATGTGTCTTATGCCCCAGCATAATACAACCTTGTCTAATGTATGAGAAAGTAAACTTAGAGCATTGAAGTCCTAATGCACAAAAGGTATGATGTGACCTTAGCTGCAAAGGATACTGCAAAAAACTATTCCAACATACACAAGATATGAATATTAGCTAGAAAGTTACCAATATGATGCAAATGCAAGATTAAAAAATAACACACACAAGCAAGCAAGCAAGCATGCACAAATGATACACAAACAAACAAGGTATTGCCCCTGTCAAGTTGTAAACCAATGATTAATTGTTGATTGATTTGTTGATGATGATAATTGAGAGTGTTGTCATGGCGGGGAAAGCTATATCCCTAGATCAACACAAGGTTGTTTGCTGAGTTGGTTGGCTAATTGGTTGATTGATTTGGCTTACAACAAGGCTAGGATCAAGACCATGGATTGCATTTGGATAATTTGGTTTGATTGATTAACTTGATTGGTATAGCTTTAAGGATTGACTTGCACTTGGATCATTGTTTGGAATGATTTGATTGAATGATTGGATGAAAGGATTGATGATTTGAAAGATTGATGAATTGGAGTAAATTGAATTGATATGAATGGATGATTTGATTGAAGGAAATGGATTGATTAAACGATAGATTGATTGGAAGAAGTTGTTTATTAATGATGTAGAAGATAAATGATAGAAGAAATGATGAGAGGAGAAAGAGGAAAATTGTTTGTGCCTAAATCTGTGCACTTCCTTCATACTCTAGACTGCCTACATACCCTATATCCATGGGATCAAGGCACTTAACGATGGAAATGAGATATAGTTCTATTGTTTTATTGATTGGATGATGAAAGTGGATTGATTGGGATTGATGAATGTTGATGATGTGATGATATGTGGTGGATTGAGCTGCTTTTGATTTGCTAAAGTGATGGATTTGTTCCGATTGGATTTGATGTGATCGAATTGATTTGCTTTGGTGTTGATGCTGATGATTGATAGGATTTTTTTTATGGTTGGCTTGATGTGCTTTGGTTATGATGTTTACTATTATTGGGTTGATTGTTTTGATGATTGGATTGTTTTGAATGATGATAGTGATGGTGTGATGATTAGAGTGTCCACTTAATCTAAGCATAAGAAAGTGTTCTCAGTGTGCTCAAACAATATAAAACAAACAAGTATTGTCCTTGTCAAGTAATAAACCAATGATTGATTGTTTTATTGATGATGATAGTGTTGTCATTGCGGGGAAAGCTATATCCCTAGATCAACACAAGGATGATGTGGGAATGATATATCCCATTGATGATGATTGCTAATGATTGATTGGGCTCATGACAAGATTAGGATCAAAACCTGTTGATTTGATTGGATAATGTTCCTTGATTGATTGGCTTGTTTGATATGGATTAGTGTGACTTAGATTTAAGATCATTTCTTAGATTGATTTGATTGATATGATTGGAAGAAGTGATTGATTGAAATGGATGAATGAATGTTATTGAGAGGAAGAATTGATGATGATGATGATTTGATTTTGATTGAATGTTGATGGAGTGGATTGTTTTGGATGGTGTGATTGGTTTTATTGCTTGGATTTTTCATTGGATATTTGATTTTTTAGATTTTTGACATATTTTGATTTTTTTTTTGTGTTTTTTGGGATATTTTGATTTTTTTTTGGATTTTTTGGGATATTTTGATTTTTTTTTGAAATGTTTTGGAAAATGCTAGTGGATTTACAATTTGAGTAGCCTTTGTGCTTAATACCAATGATAAGGGAAAACAAAGTCTAGATGAAAGGATGGATGAATGGGATTGGATGGATAAAAGGATGGGCAACAAGGGATGGAAGGCTCATGATAAATGAGTGGATAAAAAGGATATGTTATAGTGGATGGATGTATGCCTCATAATGGAGCTAGGATGTGATCTCCAAAGACTGTGTCGCATAGGAATAACATGCCCCATTCTAGGTGGTAATGCTTAGGATTTTTACATGACAAGGATCATGACATGGGATGATAAGATTGGATTTTACATGGCACTTATGATGACAGGAGGACATGATGGATTGGTTTGAATGGGATGGATAAATGGTCAATGGATAGGACTTGGGTTGGAAAGAAGTTATGCCAAGAAATATCCAAACATGTTTCAACATTTTGCCCCTATGTCTTCATCGAAATCAAAAGGCGAAAGGGGGGATGAATGGACTCAATAGGATAGGTATATGGGTGTAATGGCTAAGGATCGTAGAATAGGATATGGAAATGATAGAAAGTGATATGATAGTTTGGAAATGATAAGATGGATGATACAATGTGCCCCCAAGTGTAAGTGACATAGAAGATCAACCTACACATGACACCTATTTGCTAGGTTTTCATCATGGTACTTATCCAAGGCACATGTTTACCAGGTTTTCACCGTTGGATGAAGGGATTTCTATTTACTTTGTTTTTTTTCTTTCTTTCTTTTTTTTTTTTTTGATTTTTTTAGATGGGATGACAATTACACATGGCTCCTATTTGCCAAGTTTTCACCATGGTAATGAATAGGAGGGACTCAAGTGTCTAGTGCTATGAAAGGTGATAGTTCCACTAGAGATGAATGTCATTGCATAGACCATGTCATGTGTGCACATAGATGTTGGTAAGAGACTTCATGAAAGGGAGATAGAGTAGGTAGATAGTGGATTAGGATGAAAGGTTTGTGTAAGGATGGGGGATAGTGGATTATGATGTGGAATTATGGTAGGGTAGGCTAGTAGCTTATGGTGTGGATTTATTAAGACTTATGCAAAAGCATGGACCATAGGAAGGTGATGGGGAAGATATGTAGGGTAATGGATGAAGGTTGGGGAAATGAAGGTATGTGGGAATGTTTTGGAATGGAAGGGAATCATGACCAATGGTTGCACACACCGTGATAAACATTGAAGATTTTGATGGGATGGCAGTGTAGGAAGCAATGGAGATGTTTGCTTAGGGGATGGATGATGAAGTGATTTAGGAAACCACATAGATTTAGTATTTTTAGTGCTTTTGCTTTGCCTGTGGGATTTTTGGAGGGAATAGACGTTTTGGATGGAAATAGGCTCTTGGATGGATATAGGTGGTTGGGATTCTTGAGATGTGGATGAGGATGCCTCATTTGACTTGCTAGCTATTTTCTTAGGAACCCAAACCATTTTGCTTTTGGGCTTTGCTTTTGGAGGTATGGTCTTGGATAGCTTTGTGAATGTACTTTGCTTGGAAGATGGATGATTTAGAGACTTTTCACATTGATGCCCAAAGGCATGATGGTCCTTAGGAGTTTTAGTTGCATTTTTGGCTTTATAGATAAAGGCATCCAAATGTTTATTTTGGAATCCCATGGGTTTGGTGGAATGAGTGGAAGCTTCATGTTTAGGCAATGTGTGCATTTGTTGGTCATGATTAGGAATGTAAGGGTACTTATGGATAAGTGGATAATTAGGTGTTGGTAATAATGGAGGCAAAGTAGATGGAGGGATATTAGGAGTTGGAAGTAATGGAGGTAAAGTGGATGGTGGGAGGTGTATGATTACATGCTTTTGACATTTGTAGGTTGATGGAGGGGTAATGACAACATATGTTTGGGGTATATGATAGGGTTTGTGATGGAAAGTGGACTTAGGAGGGATGGAGGAATTACCAACATCTTTAGAGGGTTTACCTTGTGGTGTGTATCCAAGGCCATATGAGCATGGAGGAACTTTGACATGGTTTGGCTCCAAAATACCTTGTTCATAAAGGCCTAGGCCTTTATCTTGGTAGTTCATGTTTCAGAGGATACTATGGATAATGAGACTAGGTGTGGCTTGAACACTAGACTTGAGTTCATTATTGGATGGAGAAGGTGAAGTGGATAGAGGTTGTTTTTGTTCTAAGGAAGAACATTCATGGACAAAGGTGGTAAGACCACTAGGACATGATAGTGGATTTGAAGTGGAGTCGATGGTAGATGTGGAAGGAGGATTATTAGGATCTTGATTAGCATTGTGTTCACTAAGATCCAAGTTATTTGTTTGATCTTTTATGATTATGTGTTCTTGGGAGGCACATGTCTCACTATGACAAGTGGATTTTTTCTCATTATGGATAGGGCTAGATGGTGGATGACTAGGAGTAGTTTAGATATCTTGCTCATGGATGGATATAGGATTATGGATAGGATCAATGTGCTCATAGATAGCTTCTTCATAGGTATCTTCTTGATCATAAAGAACGTAAATGTTATGGATAGGTTGGATTTGGATAGTGTTTTGATCTTGAGTTGGACTAGGGCTTAATGTTTCCACATGCTAAGGATTAAACCTTTGACATACCTCTTGGGTTGCTTGAATGGAAGTGGAAGGATCTTGAATAGGCTCTTGGTCAACAACATGAGAACATGATGTCTTTTGACTTGGATTCATAATAGGAGACTCTTGAATAGGCTTGATGGCTTGTAGGTCACATGATGGGCTTGAAAGGCTAAGAATATTAATTGAGGGCTCTTGGATAGGCTCAAGGATAGGTGGACCACATGATGGGATTATAGGATTGGACACAACCTTTGGAAGTTCTTTAGTAGGCTCATGAATTGGTGTTTGGCATGGAGGTAGTTTATTCCTAGCCAGTAGCCAATGGATCACATCCTTCGCAAGGGTATGCATCGATGGGAAATATAATGGATGAGAAATAATAGCAAATGATGTTGTAGGATTAGGACTAGGATTAGGTTGGGGGCTAATTGGATTGGGTGGATTAGGATTTGGATTGGATGAAGGGATAATCTTACCACAATTTATGAGGTTTGTGATCAATCTCTTAAGTTTGACACAATTGGTTATTGTATGGCCCTTATACCTATAGTATGCATAATAATGGTTTTCATTATACCAAGGGGGTTTAAAGATTGGTTTAAAAGGTTCTATTGGTGGTAGCTCAATCAAATTTTCTTGAACCAATTGTTGTACAGTTATGTCCAAGGGATCTTGTGGTGGAGGATTGGTAGAACATGGGGATGAAGATGATGAAGGTTGGTGGACCAATGGTCTAGAGGTAGGATCATATGGTGGTGTTATGATAGGGCTAGGAGGCTCATGTGTTAGCACATGATTGGATGATGAAGGCCACTCATAGGATGCATTGGCTAGATTGGTATCTCCCTTGTCAAAGGTAATTAAGTTTTTTTGTATTAGGCTCGCATGGTATATATACAAAGGGCCACTTGGAATTGCATATGCTTCTTGTTGCAAAGGTGGATTTGGGCTCACTTGTGCTCATTGGGGAGGCGATTGATAGTCTTGGTAGCTAGGTGTAATGGTAGGATATGTAGATAAAAGATCTTGAGGTGGACTCAAAGTTGAGGGTATTTGATCTTGTTGGCAAGGTTGACTTGTGCTCACTTGATATATGTACAAAGGGCCATTGGGAATTGGATGTTGTTCTTGTAATATCACTTGATTGCTTTGTGGATGGGCTTGGTAGTGCATTGGAATGGTGGCATGAGGTATTGGATAAGCTTGAGGTGGATGTTCATAGGTTGATGTGGCATTGACTTGGTGGATATGTGGATTAAGTTGATAGGAAGTCGATGAATATGACATGTGGCTATGAGGTGGATTAGGTTGGTATGGAGTGGCTAAGGATTTGTGTACTTGTCGAGCTTGACTAGTGGCTAAAAGGTGTTGGACTTGGGCTACGAAGTGTTGCATTTGAGGTGATTGGCTTGCATGGGGTTGAGCTCTTTGGATGGAGAATTTTAATGTTTCATTAGCGTCTTGATTTAGGGGTTGTGATCCTTGATAAAGATTTTGGAGGAATCTTTGGAATTTGATTTCTGGGTCTTCTGGTGTAATCATGTTGTCACCCAAGTGTTTAAGTCTTAAGTCCTTTTAGCAAGTGCTTGTTTAGGGTTTGGATGATGTGGTAGAAATGACTTGGATGGAATAGGGATGACTAGAATAGGTTTAGGATGGTTTGAATGACTTGGCTATGAAGGGTTGGATGATGACTAGGCTATGTTTGGGATGAAAGTCATTGGGTTTGAATGTTATTGGAAGAATGTGTAGGATGACTTGTCTTTATGTGTTTGGGTGTTTAGAGCTTGATGTGGCAATATTCAAACAAATGATTATGCATATACACACATGAATCACCCACACAAGACACATAAATAAGTTGTTAGTTTGGAAGAATGTGATGATGGTTAAGCAAGCATGTGAAGACACTTCAACAAGTCCTAGTCAAGGCAAGACCACTATCATAAGGAGGTTCTAATGAAAATCTAGGGGACTGGCACCCCACGAGCATCCAACAAGCCACTTAAGGCTTTAACTAGCCCTACTAGGAGTTTTAATATACACAAAGGTACACCTCCTTTCAAGTTAGCACTGTATGGTGAGTGCTAATACTAGTTAGATTTGGCTTTCACCTTATCCTCTGATTTTTATAGCGGACCGGATGAAAGTACCACTTGAGGTCATTCCCTTGGGGTGAGTACCTCTTTTCCCACCAAGGCAAGCCTCTCTAAGGTTTAACAAAAGCAACACAAGTAAATGTTTTTGATCTCTAAGTTCATGTTAGGATGCAAGGAGAGAGCATACACATTCATTTGGTCACATTCGCATGGGGTTAATTAACCTTAGAAATTCAATGTGTGGAAGACAATGCAAGCACTTGTTCATTTTTAAAGCCCAAATCTAAATGTGATGGAAGGCAATGATTCGTTTTAGCCCAATTTTTGATGTGATAGGAAACAAGTTGTTCATTTTATGCCCAAATTGAAATGTGTTTGCAAACAAGATTGATTGATAAGAGATGAAATGATTCCACCTAGTTAATTCACTATCCAAGTCTACTATAGATGATGATGCCAATGCTACTCTAGCTCCTTAGATGCCCCTAATAAAACCTACTCCACTACGTAGTTCATCCTCTCAAATTTCCAACAAGTCCTTGTTTGCACGATTTGGCTTCTGTATGTGAAAGTTATGATAGAAATGCCAAAATGCACGATGACAACAACAAAAAGCAAGTTACAGTTACCAAATGTGACCAACTATTGATTATAAGTGATCTAAATTTATCTACAGGTGATTCGTTATAGCTTAGATGCGACCCAGATAAGACCAAATGTGAGCGACTACAGCTTAAAAATGATGCGTAAAAGCCAAAAGTGAATGATTAGAGCTCAAAAGTGACTGTAAATTGTGAAAAGTAGGTATAAATAGAAAAGCCCTAATTTGCAGGAAGCGACTCAGAGATCTAAAAGTGATTATGTTCGGCTTAAAAGTGATGCAAAAAATGGGAAAGGTGATCATTGCTTGCTCAGAAGTGATGCAGAAATGGTTGGAAGTGACAAGTAATAGCTCATATGTGATTCAAAAAAGGCCAAAAGTGATCTGGAAAGTTTCAAGTGATAGAATGCAAATGTTAACCATAAGCAACCAAGTTTACTAGAGGCGATTAGTTTTTGATCACAAGCGAGCTAAATTTTACCAAAAGCGAAATACTATTGTTCAAAAGCGATGCAAATTTTACTATAAGTGATAAGTTTTTGATAAAAAGTGAGCTGATTTACCTAAGGTGACTGGTTTTTTATCAAAAGTGAGTTGAATTACTAGAGGCGAATTTCTGCAAACTGATTGTTGCTTTCTTCGCCAAACGCTCTATTTTTCATGAAATCTAGGCAAATTTATACTCAAAATTTATGGAAATGCCCCCCCGGACGCAATGGTGAGGTTAGAGTTGAGCTAAGAGATCATATACATACATTTGTATCCAAATCTTAACAAACTAGGATTAGAAAAATACAAATTTTTGCTACTAAAGCTTGAAAAAATGAAAGATTGACGCTCCAAGAGATCTAAACTTCACAAAAACAACTCAAACAAGGAGGTTAATCAAGGATGTGAGTCCCACTGGGCGTGTCAAAATGTATATCAAAAATTTTTGGATTTGTAAATGGAAATGATCAAACAATGAAATGCATAACCTAAACCCAAATCATTCAATACCTCAAAGATGCAAGATGTATTGTTTGATTGATTTGATATGTTGGTTGCTCACAATTCAGCACCATAACATTTGCATAGGATTGAGATGATAGATGGAAGATGATGATGATAGATGCAAAGGCTCTAATGTGATTTAAACAGCATAAAGATACTCCAACTCAATGCCTCCTCTTATAAATGGCTTGTGAGGGGGTTGATTTATAGGAAAGGCTTGGTTCAAATGGATGGTTGAGATTAAAAAGCTAAATGATTGATGTGGATGGCTAGGATTGATTAGTTATTCCCACTCTTCAAGGGAGTTGTAGTCATGTGAGAAGTGTCAAAGGAGATAAGGTTTATGTGTGATTGTGTACACAAATACTAAAATTAGGTCCCATTAGTTGTACATGTGAAGGATTTTAAATGAAAGTTGTACTACCACACATGATTCAATTGAGAAATAGACAAGTGTCAAAATGTGGTGAGAGGTGAGGACTTAAAATATTTGAATTAGTTGGGATATGTGAGGGAAATTAATTAAATAAATAAAATTTATTTAATTAATTAGAAAGTGATATTATGAATGTGAAATTAATTAAATAAACAAAATTTATTTAATTAATTGGCTAAGTGGGATAAAGATGGAATTAAGATGGGATTTTAATTAAATAAATAAAATTTATTTAATTAATTGGCTTAATGGGATAAGTGGGATTAAGAGTGGGATTAGGAAAAAATGTTACATGATGTCTAAATAGTTTTTAACTAGGTGATACAAGACATGGACAAATTTGGGTGTCTACACGCATACTTGTAACAATCTCCCCCTTTGTCATTGATGGCAACGTTGATGTGAAAACTATAAGAGCCATCAAAACAAGATTTTGCATTGATTACTTTCTCCCCCTTTCTCTTTACATATCTGAACTCTTTCTCCTCCTAAGTTTTTCACATGATTTTCTATCCCTCTTTGACATCAATGTCAAAGGACATCACTTCTTCTTTCTCTACACATACTTGCAATCTATTGTTGTGATCAAACTGGAATTACTCTATCAATTCTACAATACTTCTCTTTATCAAGAACTCATATCAGCAACATCTACCTTCTCCCCCTAAGAGGTAGGCTTCAAAACATCAATCTAGATCAAAGAATAAGACTTTGGGCACCACTAGACAGATGCACTTCCCATGCATCTTAGTTTAGAGAAGGAGGGGTAATAATCTATAACTTTTCTTTGAGATACTCAAAAGTATCCTTAGGTAGAGGCTTTGTAAAAATATTTGCAATTTGATCCTTTGTAGACACATATTCCATCTTTACTTCATTCTATGTTCACTTTTCTCTCAGAAAGTGATACCTTATAGATATATGCATTGTTCTTGAGTGCATCACTGGATTCTTTGAAATGTTTATAGCACTTGTATTGTCATAAAAGATTGAAATTAGTTATTCATACACAACTCTTATATCCTTCAATGTTTGCTTCATCTAAAGCACTTGAGTACAACAACATGCTGCAGCAATATATTCTACTTCTGCAATAGACAAAGAAAATAATTCTTACTTCTTGCTCATCCATGAAACCAATCTGTTACCCAAGAGGAAAGCACCTCCACTTGTACTCTTCTTTTCATCAACATCTCCAACCCAATCTGCATCTGTATAAGCGCTAAGAGTGAAATTAGTATCTTTGGGATACCACAATCCATAGTCTGAAGTGCCTTTCAAATACCTCATGATCCTCTTGACTACCATCACATGTGACTCTTTGGGTTTTTTTTAAATCTTTCCACAAGATAGACTACATGCATTATGTCAGGTCTGGTATGGGTTAGATAAAGTAGTCCTCCAATCATAGACCTATACTTTTTTTGATCAGTCTTAGGTAATTCATCATTCTTGCTCAGCCTACAACCAATTACCATAGGAGTACATACTGGTTTAGAATCCTCCATTCCAAACTTCTTCAACAATTCATTCATATACTTGGACCAAGAAATAAAAATTCCTTTTTTGATTGAGTAATCTGCAGTCCTAAAAAGAAATTCAGTTCACCAAACATAGACATCTCAAATTCTTTTGGCATCTCCTCTACAAATCTCTTACACATACCTTTATTCCCTCCAAAGATAATATCATCAACAAAGACTACAACAATTAGAATTTGATCATCATTGATTTTGAAGTAGAGATTACTTTCTGTAGTACCTTTACTAAACCCTAATTATAGTAAATACTTGTCCAACCTAGCATACTAGGCTCTAGGAGCTTGCTTGAGTCCATAGAGATCCTTAGAACTTCAATCTACATACCATGTCACCTTGATCTGATGACTGAAATCCTTCTAGTTGTTCAATGTAGACCTCTTCTTCCAGCTCTCCATTCAAGAATGTAGACTTCACATCCATTTGATACAGCTTAAAATCTTTGTAAGCTGTAAATGCCAAAAACATTCATATTTCCTCAATCCTTGCCACAAGAGCAAAAGTCTCTTCAAATTCTATACCTTCAACCTGAGAATATCCTTTGCTTACCAATCTTTCTTTATTTCTTACAACTTCTCCATTTTCATTCATCTTGTTTTTGAAAACCCATTTGGTTCCAATCACATTCTTATCAGTAGGTCTAGGGACCAATTTCCAAGTTTGTTTTTCTCTATCTGCATCATCTCTTTTTCCATGGCTTTTACCCAACTTTTATCTTTACACGCCTCATTTATAGTTTTAGGTTCAATATGTGAAAGCAAATAGTAGTTCACCTATTCCTCCGCAGCTCTTTTCCTTGTCAATACCCCTTTGCTTTTATCACAAATTATCTAATCTTATAAATGATTAATTTTTTGGGAATTAAGGTGTCTCAACCTTGGTAATTCCATGCATTATTTATGTTTGTATTTATTAATTCATTGCCTATGTTGTAAATAAATTGTAAATTCCATATTGTCATATTATGGGATGTGGCACGGTGATGTGTATTCCTACATGGAAGATGACAACTTGTAATTTTGTCCTCACATGAGGAGATAGGTGTCCCACTTTGTGGTAGGAGCATTTTGCCATGTGTCAGCATCTTTCATGTTGTGTAAGGCAATGTTGACCGAAATGGATATGACGGATTCCTATGATAGAATCTATGACATGTAAGAGTTAGAAATAGAAGCTTGTAAGATAGGTGAAGACATGTGCCATGAAGTATCTTTGAAAAAGGCATATTTGGGTGCCCCAAGGTAGACTATGACATGTTGTAAGAGAATATGCTATTTATAGCTTGTGTATGATAGATTCTCTTACAACTGTAAGTTGTAAACACTATGACAGATTCTATGACGGTCGTAAGTGTTGTAAGAGCATCTGTCATAGCCCATTTTGGAAATAGGTGACCTCTTTGGGATGGGAGCTGCGAACAAGTGTCAGGCACATTCTACAATGTTGACTAAGTGTCCTTAGGTGTGGGTTTTTGGGCATGAGGCCAAGTTGGACGCCCATTCCAAGTTTGGACCAATATTGCCTTGTATATTTTATATATATAGGTGCTTGGAGGAGGAGATGTATTATATGATTGACAGGTACTGTTATGTTGTCAGGTTGACTCCAGATACGAGTGTCAAAGACCATTGAAGCTTTCATTGTAAGTGTATTGTAAACAACATTACGTTTTGATAATACATTGTGCGGGTTTCTAAGTGTGGGGTTTTTCACCTGATAAGGGTTTTCCTCACGTTATATCTTTGTCTCTCTTCTTCTATCTTCTTTTGGGTTCATGTGTATTGTTACAATATCTCTATTAGATGTTCTATGTTCCTATAGTTTTAAGGATTAATTTGAATTTGCATAGCCCTCTCCTCATTAGATTAGTGTAGGAAGCTATTTCCACACACCTAGCTTCCTTTTAGTTGGTATCAGAGCCTGGCTAGTTTTGGTCTTAGCTATTGGGTAGGGGTTTTTTGAGCTGATCTTAAGTTGAGTGGGAGTCTGTGCAAAGTATTCTGAATTCTATTGTAGCAAGGAGATAGCAGGCACATCCAGAAGAATAGAAGTGGAGAAATTCAATAGCACTAATTTCGAGCTATGCAAGCTCAAGATGGAAGACATGCTTGTTGATCAAGACCTTTGGGAAACTATTATTGGAACTAAACCAGCAACAATGCAACAAGCTAATTGGGATCTTAAGGATCGAAAGGTTAAGGGTCTCATAAGACTTAGTCTTGCTAAATATGTCATGTTAAATGTCCATGTGGAGAAAACTACAAACTTGCTTTGGAAGAAGTTGGGAGATGTGTATCAAGCCAAATCCCTGGTTAACAAACTTTTTCTAATAAAGAAGTTGTATTCCCTTCGAATGGAGGATGAAGGATCCATTTCCGAACATATGAATACTTTTAACATGCTAGTTGCATAGTTGACATCTATTGGTGTGAAGATAGGGGAGGAGGATCGGTGTATGCCCTTTCTTTGTTCTTTGTCAGACTCGTGGGATCACCTTGTCATGGCTATTGGAAGCACCACATCCACATTCAAAATGGATGAAGTGGTTTCTTTGCTATTATCTAAAGAGATGCAAACAAAGTCTTCTAAGGCATCTAAAGAGGCTCTTGTAGTTCATGGAAGACCCAAGGAGAAAGGGAAAAAGAAGGACAAGAAAGATGAGAAGGGTAGATCCAAATCCCATTGGAGATCTAAATCTCTTGGAAAGTCCAAGGCTATCTATTGGAACCGTGGTAAATCTAGGCATTTCTTAAAGGAGTGCAAAGAAGAAAAGAAAAAGAAGAAGAAGACCCCAGATTCAGATTCTGACAAATCACAAGATGATGTTAATGCTTTCATCATAGCCTTAGCAACCCATGCATCTGATGATGTGTGGCTAATTGACTCTGGTGCATCATTCCACATGACCTCGCATCGAGACTGGTTCACTAAGTATGAGGAGTTTGATGGTGGAAAGGTGTACTTGGGTGATGAATCTCATCTGAAGATTGTTGATCGTGGAAGAGTCTCTATCTGATTCCCTGATGGTCAAGTGAAGGGGATCTCTAGGGTTATACATATCCCAGGCTTAGCACAAAAACTAATTTCTATAAGTAGTTTGAATGATGCAGGTGTGCAGGTTGTCTTTTCAAAAGAAGGATGCAAGATGACTAGAGGAGCTATGGTGCTTGCTAAGGGTACTAGGAGAGGTACTCTATTTCAGCTGGAGGCATGCATTTCGCAATGCAATAGTTCTTCTGATTCAAGGAAGAGGGTAGTAGTCACTTCATCCCCACAATCTAAATGAGTAGTTAAGAAATATGTTGTTTCTAGTTCTGTTGTTTGTAATCATGCCTTGGAAGTTAAGCATCCTACTAAAAAGACAATGTTATGGCATAAGAGATTTGGCGACATTGGTGAGAAGGGTCTGCATACCCTAAAAAATAAAGACCTTGTTGAGGGGTTAGATGATTGTAATCTTGAGTTTGTCTTTTACGAACATTGCATTTATGGCAAAAAAAATCGTGTTTAGTTTTATTCGAGTTCTCATAAGTCTTCTGGTGTGTTGGACCTTATTCATTCTAATGTATTTGGTCCTATTAATATTCCTTCATTATCAAAATCTGTATATTTTGTATCTTTCGTAGATGACTACAGTAGAAGGACATGGATTTATTTTCTTAGAAGCAAATCTGAAGTCTATAGTAAGTTTAAGGAGTTTAAGGCCTTTACTGAAAAATAGACTTGTAAAAAGATTAAGTGTTTGAGAATTGACAACGATGGTGAGTTCTATTCTACAGAATTTGATAAATATTGCAAGGAACTTGGGATTGAAAGACATAAGATAACTCCATACACCTCGTAGCAAAATGGAGTTGCAGAAAGGATGAACAAGACACTGATGGAGAAGGCTAGGAGTATTCTTAGTGGAGCTGGCCTAGAACAAAAGTTTTGGGTTGAAGCTGTTGCCACTACTTACTATCTTGTTAATAGATCTCCTACATCAACTCTTGTTGGAAAGATACCCATGGAGGTGTGGTTTGGTAGAAAGCCTTCAATAAGGCATCTTCATGTTTTTGGTTGTGAGGCATATGCACATGTGCCTAGGGAGAAGTAGTCAAAATTGGAGAACAAGGCTATTAAGTGTATCTTTATTGGCTATGGTGTCAGTGTGAAAGGATACAAGCTTTGGGACCCTATGGATGAAAAAGTGTTGTATAGCAGAACTGTCATCTTCAGAGAGCTTACACCTTCTTCCATTGTTTTATAGCCAGAAGAAAAAGAAAAGAAAGAGGATGTTGTTCAGTTTCCTACTACCCCTAAGAAGACTGAACAGAAAGACAATGTTGGACCTAATGATGAGGAGGTCTACACGGATAAGAAAGCATCCTGAGAGGTTTAGTTTTACATTGCTTGATTCTAGTTGTGCTTTTGCTTTGCTTACTAATAGTGATGAACCTAGAACTATATCAAAGGCTATGGACATGAAAGATGCAGGTTCCTAGAAGGAGGCCATGGAGGATGAGATGGCTTCTTCGAAAAAGAATTAGACTTGAGACCTGGTGCCTTTGCCTCCTGGACAAAAACTTGTTGGATGCAAATGGGTGTTCAAGAAGAAATTTGGTGCAAATGGAAGTGTTGAGAAGTATAAGGCAGATTGGTTGTGAAGGGGCATTCACAAGTGGAGGGTATAGATTATGGTGAGATCTTCTCTCCCATTGCAAAGATGACATCCATTCAATTCTTATTGTCTCTTGTAGCAACTTATGACTTAGAGGTAGAACATATGGATGTGAAGACAACTTTCCTTCATGGTGATTTGGAGGAAGAAATCTACATGTCACAGCCAGAGCATTACATGGTGAAAGGTAAAGAAAATTTGGTTTGCAAACTTAAGAAGTCTTTGTATGGTTTGAAGCAGTCCCCTAGGAGATGGTACTTGAAGTTTGATGCTTTTGTGTTGTCAATTGGATTTGTGAGATCAAAATCAGATCACTATGTGTATTATAAGTTTGATGGTGATCATATTCGCATTGTTGCACTGTATGTTGATGATATGTTGCTCATTAGGAAGGGTAAGAATATGATTTCTAATTTTAAATCTCAATTGTCAGAACAGTTTGAAATGAAAGATTTAGGGGTAGCTAGGTACATTCTAGGAATAGAAATCAAAAGAGATAGAACCAATAGAAAACTTTAGTTAAGCTAGAGCAAGTATGTGAAGACCGTGTTGGATAGGTTCAACATGGCAGATTGTAGACCATTATGTGTTCTTGTTTCTTTGGGGACAAATTTGTCTGTTGAGGATGTTGGCAAGAGACACTATATGGATTCATGAATGTTGTCATTGATGGCAACAAAGGTTATCCCACACATCCGCAAGACATGATGAGTCTCTACCGAAAGTCAGATTGAAGAAGTGTTATGATCCGGTAAGTAAGAATAGAGCAGTCAGCAAGGTCCGACAATCAGGTCCGAATCTCTCAGAGGAAGTATTTTAGTAAAGTGTGGATTTGGGGAATTCAATAGGAGTACCTTGACTAATAGATTCCACGGATTTAGCCTCTGGTGATGAAAGGGTGAAGAGATATGAGCACTTGAGTGTTGGGTTCTTGTTTGACAGAGTAGACAGAGGAAGAACTGTACTGGCGAGTGTCAGATCCAAATCTGGAAGAGATATTGCTAATGACCAAGTTTCTTGAGGTATCATTCATGATTGGCTAACATAATTGAAGACCTCTACAAGCATATCCTTGATCCACATTAGTTGGTATGCAAGGATTCAGCTGACAGACCAGAGTTTGGGACAATATTGACTATTTTGGATGCCGACTAGAAAAGTGTTGAAATCACTTGTGCGGATATATATACAAGATGGATTTAGATGTGAAGGTGTGTGTGTGTATTGTGTTGTGTGAAGAAAAAGTAGAAAAGTAGAGTGAAAATAGTAAGATAGATCTGGAATGTGATAGTAGAACAACATCAAAAGAGAGTAAGAATGAAGTGCAGCAGGTCAGTTTATTGAGCTCAACCGGAACTGAACCTCAGCATGAGTAGATGCTTCTCATCAGTTCAAACATTGAGTTACCTTCCTTTCTTGTAGACAGTTAGTCTCTTGTAGACAGTGAGCCTCTTGTGAGCAGTGTGCTCGGGCAATGAGCCCTAATTGGCAAGTGCCATTTTGTTCTATCTATTCTTCTAATAGAGAATAATATCTTGGGTTAATCACCCTGTGGTTTTTTCCCTTAACGGGGTTTCCATGTCAAAATCATTGTGTCATGTGTATTGGTGTTATTTCCATTTCATGATTATGCTTACTTATTTGATTTGATGTTGCATTAACTTTTAAGAAAGTTTAGAAAGTGAAATATTATGATAACTGATTAACCCCCCCTCTCAGTTATCAACAATTGGTATAAGAGCCAAGTTCCTCTAAACAGAGCCTAACAGCTTGAGGAAGATCTAGAAATTCAAATGGATATGTATGGTTTGAGGGAACAACTTCAGTCTGCCCTAGATGATCTTGAACATTCCAACTCTGAAGTCAATGAATTGAAGGAAAGACTTAAACAGGTTGATGATTTCATAAATGAATTAAAAGGGAAACTAAGCATCTCTATGAAGAAGAGAAAGGAACTACTTCAGCAATTAGCAAGTCAAGGTGAAGCAAATGATACAAATGAAGACCTGAAGGAGAAAACTAAGTTATGTGGAAAATTGTCAAAAGAGGCCATTATGGTAAGACATGAAATGGAATCAGGAGTTATGAAATTCACCCAAGAAATTGAAGAAAAAAGAAAGACTGAAGATGATCTAAGACAATTTCTCAAGGAGAAATCAGAAGACTACCACAAGATGGATAGAATAATCAGACATCTTGAATCTGATCTTGAAGATGCTAGAGATAATGAAGAAAAACTTGAGGATCAAATTGACACTCTTAATAGAGATCTTCAAACAACAAATGAATACAAAGAAAAATTCAAAATAAGTTATGCTCAACTTGAAGTTCTTCTTGAAAGCCAAAAGAGGGTAGATGACAAGCATGGTTTACGATATGAGAAAGGTAAAAGATCTGGATCCAGTCAGAAGAATTTTGGATCAGGAAATCCAAGGGACAAGCCTAGAAGAACTCTGGTAAGGTAACCCAATGCTCAAAGATATCCATCCTTCAATGGATACTGCCACAACTGCAATAACTTTGGTCACAAAGCTAATCAATGTAGAAGGAGAATGAATCAAACTAATTCATCCTTCTCTGGACAGTGCTTTAACTGCAAAAGGTATGGTCACAAGTCTCATGAATGTAGAAATATGTAAATGAACATTTCATTCAATGGCAGATGCTATGCATGCAATAGAGTAGGTCATATAGCTAATCAATGTAGATCAAAAGGATATCAGTCAAATATGCAAAGAAATGTTGTTTGCTACAATTGCAATAGATCTGGTCATATTGCCAAATTCTGTAGAAGCAAGAATTGGGACAGAAGGGGTCCGGTGCATCATAATCAAAATCAAGACAAAGGAAAAGGAAAAGTGAATCTAGATGAAGTTAAAAGTGAGATGAACAAAATTTAGGTGAAGAAAAGTACAGAGAATGTAGTGGATGGATCCACACCAGAATCTGGTGCTAATATTCCTTCCAGAAATTGAAGAGATGGGCTCTGGCTCAGGGAAAGTAACAAAAGAAAACCAATTCCCCCAACCAGTCAATTGGTGCCTATAATCGGCACATAAAAGGCTGTGGATCAAAGGGTTTTCGGAGATACACCTGGATAAACCATGGTAAAGATTTGAAAGATCCACATGAAGACTTCAGATAGATCCAATTTAATAGACTTCCGGTAAAAGTAGGTTTCTTACAAGTTTGGTCCGGTGTGATTCTAAAATTGAGACATCTTGATCTGCGGATAAATCAAATGGTTGAGAAAAGTAAGAAAGCTCATTTTTAATCACCAAGGATAACTCTAAGTATATTACAGTGATCCAGAAAGAGATCTATTTTAGAATAAGAAGAACAGAGCAACCGAAATAACTTAAGTCGTGCATTTATTGCTATATGAATTTAGGTTTTTTTTTGCAATTAAAAGGGTTCATGTGCTCGTCATTTGCACATTTGCATTTGAAAAGAAAGAAAGGAGAGCTCTGCAACAAATTGCTTCAAACTTCTCAAAGACCAACCTTTGGAGTTAATTCAATCAGCAAATCATTCAAGTTCACTCCGCGAACCCTACAAGCGCAAAAGGTATTTTCTGTTATCAAATATCTCTCTATTAAATCCTTGAATGATGACTACTCTGAATATAGTGAAGATCACTGATAGGCCTCGCCCCAAATTCAAGAAACATTCCTACAAATCCTTGGAAGTAGATTCCCTAGGAGCATTTTCCAGTGTACCGCATGGTGTATTGCATACAGAAGATATTAGGGTTTACATTCACGCAAACATTGAAAAATTCAAAGAGTTCAAATTGAGGGATATCTACCACAAACAACTAATAGATGATTCATTTGAGCTCAAACCCCAATTCAAGTCCCTTCAGGATAAGCACTTTGCACAATGCATACATTTCCCCTATTTTGCTGAGGATGAATGGGTCAGGTATATTTTGAGCAGAACACATGAAAAATTCATATGGTTAAATGGACCATTCAAGATCACTAAAGATGCCATTAGGGTAGTTACCGGATTGCACTCATCCAATGGGATTCCTATTCTTAAATCTGTCAAGAATCAAACTATGAGTGAGGCTACCGGATCAAAGTTTGACAAAAGAGCAATGACAGTAGATGACATCACTAATCCAGATGTCAAGTTTGCCTTCATGATCACTGGATACAAGATATATCATTCTAGTAGGGAGAAGTTAGTACCCAGAACTGCTATCTACACTCTTATGAAATGTTAAGAAAGAATGCAGACTATGATCTTTGTTAGCTCCTTCTAAACCAACTCTTGGAGAACCTACAAAAGATAAAGAAGGATAAGAATAATTCCTTCAAATTTGGTAGCCTAATACTCTGTCTATTCTTCTACTTTATGAATGAGCTAGCCGAATCCAGTGGATGGGTATGGCAGAATGATAGACTGGTTGCCATACAAATCAGGGATTATTTGCATGGACTTGGTGATGACAAAGCACAAAACTCAGCTCTCTGGGGTTTCTTCAAAAACTTCCAGAACTTGATGCAAGCTAGAGAGAGAATTCCCCAATCTCTAGTTGAGAAATACAAAGACACAATATGCTTTATGGTAGAGACTGATCAGTGTCTAATGGAGGCAGTGGAACCAAGAATAGTGTGGATCATGCCAATGCGGTATGAGGTGGATGAGAACAACATGGAGCTTCATGTTCAGAGCATGCTGAGTCAACCAAAGGATCCCAAGGCAAAAAGGTTTGGAACCTTTGAAGAATTGAGTGTGAAGATCCATGTTGAGCTAAGGCAACCAAAGATGAAAAGAAAGGCAAGAAAAGAAGTAGAAAACATTGCCAAAAGTTTTGGCATCTCAAAAGAGGCACTAGATGTAAATAGAGAGAAAATGGAAAGGGCAGAGAAAGAAAAGCAAGAAACTGAAAAAGAAAGTGATCCGGTAGAAGGCCCCTCCCAGACTAGATCTTCTAAGAGCTTTGCACCTACAACTGCTAAAAGCTCAAAGGATTCTAAATGGGAAGCAAAATCATTCGGTAAGGTAGAGAAAAGAACCAAGAAAAAGGCAACAAGGTCTTACACTAGCCAAAAGGATGAAGAAGAGATAGAATTAGATGAGGAAGTAACGAAAATGAAGAGGAAGAAAGTATCTGGAGAATCCACTACCGGTCAAAGCGAAGAAGAAAAGGCAGAGGAATTTGTTGAAAAACCCACTCTTCGCATTGATGACATCATCAAATTAGTTACTATGGATGGAAATCTTCAGCCAATGGTTGAATTCTATGATGCTTATGTTGAAGCTAATCATAGGATATTGCAAGATGCCACAGTCAAGTATCTAAACATCTACAACAAAGCATTCATTGAAATTATATCTCTGATCCCCAAAAGTTTAGAGAAGGAACTTGAAATAAGGAAGAATAATGCCCAAGCCAAAGATCTAGAAATTTGGGAGCAGATAGCTATTCAGCTCTATCCTTCAATCACTCAGAAACAAATGAATATGATTTTCAAAGATTGCAAGGATGAGTACTGGAGCAAAGCTAGAATGAATCAGCTCATGCTTGGAGAAACTGATAAAGTGGCAAGTGAAACAAAAGAGATCCTCTTGAATGTCTTCAAAAGATTCAATCTTCCTATTATTGAGGACTTAGGTGTTGATCCCTCGGCCACAAGTGTTGAAGAAGGATCTACTGAGGCAATGACAGAAGAAGTAATGGACACCGGTGAAAATAAGGGCTTGGAATCCTCTACTCTGGAAGAGGTGGCCCATGAACAAACAAACATTACTCCTTCGGTTTCCCCTACTCACTCCAGATCCAAAGAAGAAGAAAGAATAGAGGAGAAAGAAAAAGAAGTGAAGAGAAAAGAAGATGACAGCTCTAAGATTGCAGAAGAAAAGAAAACTCTGTCTCTGACAAGAGACACTGCAGAAATTGTCAAAGAATTCTTAAATAAAGAGACAATGGAGATTGATGAACCAGAACTTCTAGGACAATTTGATTTTGATTCTCTTTCCCCAGTACAAATAATGAAAATAGCTTCATTTGCTAATGCAAAGGCAAAGGAAAAAATTCTAAAGTCTCACATGGAAGACTGTGAGCTAATAGAAGCTGCATCCGGTGTGCTTGAAAAGATCATGCCATCCTTTCTAAATGATTCATCAGCTTCCTCATCAGGTAATCTTAAGTCTCTTGTTAGTTCAATCAGGACTCATTTTGAGTCCTTAGAGAAATCAGCTGAGGAAAAGGTCTGGAAAGAGTTTTTGGATAAAAGGTTCTCTGAAGTACTAAGTCTAATATCAAATGATAGAAGAAATATGGATACAGGGATAAAGAGCTTAGAAAATGCTCTTAAAGATGGCAGGGAAATATATAAATTTTGTCTATCATCATCCAAAGCAACAATGGAGATTGAGAAGAAAATGAAAGAATAGGAGATCAAACTAACAAAACTTTCTCAAAATTTTGATCCACTTACCTCATCCATAGTAAATCAAGAATGTCAGACTATTGCAGTCTTGGATGAAATTAAGAAGCTAGAGAAAGAAAAGAAAAACAGAATCAGTAGGTTAAATGAACTTAGAAGAATAATCATTCCTAAGTTGGAGGCCATGCATGAGGCCCTAAGTGATGCTCAAACCATAGCCAAGACAAATGATCCGACAGATCTGAAGAAGGTAGAAGCTTTTGCATTCCTGTTGAGTGGTCACATATCAATTTTGGATAGGATGAAGTTGAGTTGGGCAACCAAAGTTGTACAATTGAAAAACACTTTTTGCAGATATACTAAAGTATATGTAGAGTACAACCAGATGATATACTTATGTGACTAAGTATAGATTAATTCTTGAAAATTTTGGTGTGCGGACCCCACCCTTTACCATTGATGTCAAAGGGGGAGTGATGAGCAGTGAAAAATGAGGAATCCAACTAAGGGGGAGTATAGTGTAACACTTAGTCATTTTTCACTAAGTGTTGCCATCAATGCCAAAGGGGGAGATTGTTGGCAAGAGACACTATATGGATTCATGAATGTTGTCATTGATGGCAACAAAGGTTATCCCACACATCCGCAAGACATGATGAGTCTCTACCGGAAGTCAGATTGAAGAAGTGTTATGATTCAGTAAGCGAGAATAGATCAGTCAGCAAGGTCCGACAGTCAGGTCCAGATCTCTCAGAGGAAGTATTTTAGTAAAGTGCAGATTTGGGGAAGTCAAGAGGAGTACTTTGACTAATAGATTCCAAGGATTTAGCCTCCGGTGATGAAAGGGTGAAGAGATATGAGCACTTGAGTGTTGGGTTCTTGTTTGACTGAGTAGACAGAGGAAGAACTGTACTGGCAGAGTGTCAGATCCAAATCCAAAAGAGATATTTCTAATGACCAAGTTTCTTGAGGTATCATTCATGATTGGCTGACATAATTGAAGACCTCTACAAGCATATCCTTGATCTGCATTAGTTGGTATGCAAGGATTCAGCCGACAGACCAAAGTTTGGGACAATATTGACTATTCCGGATGCCGACTAGAAAAGTGTTGAAATCACTTGTGTGGATATATATACAAGATGGATTTAGATGTGAAGGTGTGTGTGTGTATTTTGTTGTGTGAAGAAAAAGTAGAAAATCAAAGTGAAAACAGTAAGACAGATCCAGAATGTGATAGTACAGCAGCATCAAAAGAGAGTAAGAATGAAGTGTAGCAGGTCAGTTTATTAAGCTCAACTGGAACTAAACCTCAGCATGAGTAGATGCTTCTCATCAATTCAGACATTGAGTTACCTTCCTTTCTTGTAGACAGTGAGTCTCTTGTAGGCAGTGAGCCTCTTGTGAGCAGTGTGCTCGGGCAGTGAGCCCTAATTGACAAGTGCCATTTTGTTCTATCTATTCTTCTAACAGAGAATAATATCTTGGGTTAATCACCCCATGGTTTTTTCCCTTAACAGGGTTTCCATATCAAAATCATTGTGCCATGTGTATTGGTGTTATTTCCATTTCATGATTATGCTTTCTTATTTGGTTTGATGTTGCATTAACTGTTAAGAAAGTTCAGAAAGTGAAATATTATGATAACTGATTCATCCCCCCCTCTCAGTTATCAATAGAGGATTGTCCAAAATCTCCTAGTGAGGTGGAGAACATGAGAAAAGTACCTTATGCTAGTGTTGTTAGTAGTTTGATGTATGCTATGGTCTGGACAAGACCAGACATTACCCAAGGAGTGGGAGTCCTTAGTCGATTTATGGCTAATTGTAGACGAGTTCATTGGGATGTAGTTAAGCGAGTGTTTAGATATTTGAGGGGTACTTCTGAGTATTCTGTATGCTATCATGGTAATGCTACAAGACCTCTGCATTCCATTGATGTTCATGGATTTGTGGATTCAGATTGGGCAAGTAACATTGATAGTAGGAGATCCACTAGTGCTTATGTGTTTACACTATTTGGTAGTGCTATTAGTTGGATGAGTAAGCAACATCCTGTGGTTTCTTTGTCCATGACAGAAGCTGAGTATATAGCAGCAACTCATGCTTGTAAGGAAGCCATTTGGCTTAAGAGATTGTGTTTAGATATTGGTGTTAATGCAGGTCAGATCGCGATCAGTTGTGATAGTCAGAGTGCAATTTGCCTTGTGAAGAATCCAACTTTCCATGCTAGAACAAAGCACATTGATGTTCAGTTTCACTTAGTATGAGACATGGTTGAGGATGGAAAGGTAAATTTGGAGAAGGTAGATACTTTGAAGAATGTTGCAGATGCATTGACGAAGCCAGTGGGCATAGAGAAGTTTAGATGGTGTTTGGAGTCTATTGGCCTCTCAGCCTACAATAGTTAAATCCTATTATTCTATTGGCTCTTACAAGGTGTTTGACAAGTGGGAGAATGTTAGGAATTAAGGTGTCTCAACCTTAGTAATTCCTTGCATTATTTATGTTTGTATTTATTAATTCATTGCCTATGTTGTAAATAAATTGTAAATTCCATATTGTCATATTGTGGGATGTGGCACGATGATGTGTCATCCTACATGGAAGATGACAACTTGTAATTTTGTCCTCACATGAGGAGATAGGTGTCCCACTTTGTGGTAGGATCATTTTTCCATGTGTCAGTATCTTTCATGTTGTGTAAGGGAATGTTGATTGAAATAGTTATGACGGATTCCTATGACATGTAAGAGTTGGAAAGAGAAGCTTGAAAGACAGGTGAAGACATGTGTCACAAAGCATCTTTGAAAAGGCATATTTGGGTGCCCCAAGGTGGACTATGACATGTTGTAAGAGAATATACTATTTATATCTTGTGTATGATAGATTCTCTTACAACCATAAGTTGTAACTGTTGGCAAGAGACACTATATGGATTCATGGTTGTTGTCATTGATGGCAACAAAGGTCATCCCACATATCTACAAGTCATGGTGTGTCTCTACCGGAAGTCAGAATGAAGACTGTTGTGGTCCGGTGAACAAGAATAGAGCATGTGGAAAGGTCCGACAGATTGGTCCGGATCTCTTAGAGGAAGTGTCTTGGTGCAGTGTAGATTTGAGGAAGTCAAAAGGACTACCTTGAGTAGTATATTCCAAGGATTTAGCCTCCGGTGATGGACAAGAAAGAAAATATGAATAGTTGAGTACCAGATTCCTGAAAGACAGTGAGAACAGAGGAAGAACTCATTGACAGAGTATTAGACTATTTTCCAGATGTGTTACTATTGATGGTAAAGGTTGTGAAGGCATGAATCATGTTTGGCCAACATGATTAATGATATCTACAAGTATATGCTTGATCCGCATTACTTGATATGCAAGGATTCAGCCAACAGAACAAAGTTTGTGAGAAGATAGACTATTCCGGGTGCTGACTAGAAAGATAATGAAATCACTAGTGCGGATATAAATAGAGGATGGATTTTGTTGTGAGAAGAGTAGTTGAGTTATGGGGTATGCGAATAAGTGCAGAGCAGAGCAGAAGTAATAAGAAAAATATGGTATGTGAAAGAAAAGTAGAAAAAGAGCAGAGGAAAGATGAAGTACAGCAGATCAGTATACTGAGCCTAACCGGAACTGAACTCCAGCATATGTAGATGCTTCCAATCAGTTCAAGTATTGTATAAACATTCTTTTGTAGACAATGTGTCTCCTTGTAGGCAGTGTGCCTCTTTGTGAGCAGTGTGCTTGGGTAGTGAGCCCTAATTGGCAAGTGCCATTTTGTAATACCTTATTCTTCTAATAGAGAATAATCTTTGGGTTAATCACCCCGTGGTTTTCTCCCTTAACCGGGTTTCCACGTCAAAAATACTGTGTCATGTGTTTCTCATTTCATGGTAATGTTTGTTTGTTTGATTCAATGCTGCTTTGATTAATAAGAAAGTTCAAAAGAAGAAATAATTAGGATAACTGATTCACCCCCCTCTCAGTTATCAACAATTGGTATCAGAGCGAGGTTCCTCCTAATAGAGCCTAATAGCTTGAGGAAGATCTGGGAGTTCAAATGGATGCATATGGTTTAAGGGAGCAACTCAAGACTGCCCTTGAGGATCTTGAATAGTCAAACTCTGAAGTCAATGAATTAAAGGAAAGACTCAAACAGGCTGATGAATTCATGAGAGAACTAAAGGACAAATTAAGTCTCTCTATGAAAAAGAGAAAGGAGCTGCTCCAACAATTGGAAAGACAAAGTGAAGAAAGTAATACAAATGAAGAATTGACTGAGAAAACCAAGTTATGTGAAAAGTTATCAAAAGAAGTCATTATGTTAAGACATGAAATGGAATCAGGAACTATAAAGTTTACTCAAGAGATTGAAGAAAAAAGAAAAGCTGAAGACAATCTAAGACAGTCTCTTAAAGAGAAATTAGAAGAATGCCACCAGATGGACAAGATTATCAGACATCTTGAATCTGATCTTGAAGATGCCAAAGATAATGAAGAAAAACTTGAGGATCAAATTGTCTCTCTCAAAAGAGATCTTCAAATAGCAAATGAATATAAAGAAAAATTCAAGATAAGTTCTGCCCAACTTGAAGTACTTCTTGGAAGTCAAAAGAGGATAGATGACAAGTATGGTTTGGGATATGAGAAAGGAGAAAGCTTTGGATCCGGTCAAAAGAATTTTAGATCAGAAAATCCAAGGAATAGGCCCAGAAGACCTCCAGTAAGACAGCCCAATGCTCAAAGATATCCATCCTTCAATGGATACTGCCACAGCTGCAATCACTTTGGTCACAAAGCTAATCAGTGCAGAAAGAGAATGAATCAGACTAATTCATCCTTCTCCGAACAGTGCTTTAACTGCAAAAGGTATGGACACAAGTCTCATGAATGCAGAAATATACAAATAAACAAATCATTCAATGGTAGATGTTTTGCATGCAATAGAGTAGGTCATATGGCTAATCAATGCAGATCAAGAGGTTATCAGTCAAATATGCAAAGAAATGTTATTTGCAAATTTGTAATAGGTCCAGTCATAATGCAAAAGTCTGTAGAAGCAAGAATCAGGACAAAAGAGGTCTAGTGTATAATCAGAATCAAGACAAGGGTAAACAAAAGATGAATACGGATGAAGTTAGGAATCAGATGAACAAGATTTGGGTGAAGAAAAGTTTAGAGAACATAGAAGTTAGATCTGCACTAGACTTTGGTGCTGATATTCCTTCCAAAAATTAAAAAGTGAGCTCTGGCTCAGGGGGAGACTCAAAGAAAATCCTGTTCCCCTAGCCAATCAAGTGGTGCCGGATGTGGCAGAAGATGCGGAGTAAAGGGTTTGAAGATATAAGTCTTGCGATGATCTAGATAAGATTTCAGAGGTCCGCATGGAGATGTAAAGAAGTTGTGATCGATCAAATAAGACCTGTTCCGGGAGATGCTCCGGAATGACAGAGGATTACAAAAAGGATCCAGAGAGATCTGGAAATGCATTTTCTTATTCTGCAGATTGGACAAAGTGTTTGGGATGTCCTTGTGATGTGTCATCTTGATTTATTCATGGTTGGAAGATCCGCATGATGTTCATAGATCAGGACTGATTCGGTATTCCAAGTTATCCAAATAAGGCAAACCAGAACAATGTAGGTAGAGCATTTATTGCAAACAGATATTAGGGTTTGCGAAACAATATAAGGGATTTCTCAATAATCACTTGATCATTCCACACCCAAGAAGAAGCAAAAAGCGGAGCTCTGCAACAAAATTCATCAAGTTCACCGAAGATCACTTGCAGAAGTTACTACATATAGAAATCAATCCAACCACTCTGTATAACCGAAGGCACATAAGGTATTTTACGTTTTCAATATCTCACTGCAAATCTTTAAAAAATGGCTACTCCGAATATGGTTAAGATCTCTGATAGACCTCACCCCACATTCAAGAAACATCCATACAAATCTTTGGAAGTAGATCCACTAGGAGCCTTCTCTAGTGTTCCGCATGGTGTATTGCATACGGAGGACATTAGGGTTTACATTCATGCAAATTTTGAAGACTTTGGAGGATCAAAACTGATGGATATCTATCACAAACAGTTGATAGATGACTCCTTTGAGATTAAACCTCAGTACAAAGCCATCCGGGACAAACACTTTGCACAGTGCATCCATTTCCCCTATTTTGAAGAAGATCAATGGGTCTGGTATGTACTAAGTAGAGTGCATGACAACTTCCTATGGTTGAACAAGCCCTTCAAGATCACCAAAGATGCAATTAGGGCTGTAACCGGTCTGCACTCATCCGGTGGATTACCTATTCTCAAGTCTGTCAAAAATCAGACAGTTAGTGATGCAACCGGATCTAAGTTTGACAAGAGAGCTATGACAGTTGAAGACATCACTGAACCGGATGTCAAATTTGCATCTATGATAATTGGTTACAAAATCTATCACTCTAGTAGGGAAAATTCAGTACCAGAAACTGCAATCTACGCAGCTTATCAAATGTTAAAGGAGAATGCAGACTATGACTTGTGTGAGCTTCTTGTAAACCAACTTTTTGTAAATCTGTAGAAGATCAAGAAGGACAAGAAAAACTCCTTCAAGTATGGCAATTTGATCCTTTGTCTCTTCTTTTATTACATGAATGAGCTTCCCGGATCCAGTGGATGGATATGGCAGAATGACAGACCGGTTGCCATCCAAATCAGAGATTATTTGCATGGACTTGGGGATGCTAAAGCAAGAAAAATAGCTCTATGGGGATATTTCAAGAACTTCCAGAGCATGATGCATGCAAGAGAAAGAATACCCCAATCCCTTGTTGAAAAGTACAAAGACACAGTATGCTTTATGGTAGAAACAGATCAGTGTCTAATGGAGGCAGTAGAACCAAGAACTGTGTGGATCATGCCCATGGAGTATGAAATGGATGAACAGATAGTGGAGCTGCATGTTCAACACATGCTAAGTCAGCCTAAAGATCCAAACGCAAAAAGGTTCAGAACATTTGAGGAACTAAGTATAAAAATTCATGTTGAACTCAGAGAACCGGAGATCAAGAGGAAAGTTAGAAAAGAAGTAGAACACATAGCACAAGGCCTTGGAATCTCCATGGAAGCACTTGATGCTCACCGGAAGAAGAAGGAAGGGGATGAGAAAGAGAAGAAGAGGGCAGAAAAGAAAAGTGAAGAAAGTGTTCCAGTTGAAACTTCCACCCAGACCAGATCATCAAAAAGATCTGCACCTCCCACAACCAAAAGCTCAAAATTGGAAGTCCAGGCATCCGGTAAAAGATCTAAGACAAAAGCCACAAGGGCTTATGAAAGCCAAAAGGATGAAGAGGAAATTGAGTCAGATGAGGGAGTAAAAGAAATAAAGAAGCAGAAGAAGAAAGGATCCGGTAAACCCTCCACAGGCCAAGATAAGGAAGAAATGACAGAGGAATTTGTTGAAAAGCCCACCCTATCTCTAGACAGTGTAGTCAAATCAGTCACTGTGGATGGGAACCTTCAACCAGTGGATGAATTCTATGATGACTACAATGAGGCAGATCAAAAGATCTTGCAGGAAGCTATAATCAGGTACCTGAACATTTACAATAAAGCTTTTATTGAGATTATCTCCGAAATTCCTAAGAGTCTAGAGAAGGAATTAGAAATAAGAAAGAACAATGCCATGGAAAAAGACCTTGAGATCAGGGAACAGATAGCTATTCAGCTATATCCTTCAATTGATCACAAAACAATGAACATGGTATTCAAAGACTGCAAGGATGAATTCAGAAGCAAAGCAAGGATGAATCAGCTTATGCTTGGTGAGAGCCAAGGACACTGAAGAGATCCTCCGGAATACATTCAAAAGGTTCAACATTCCTATTGTAGAGGACTTAGGTGCAGAAACAGCTGTGGACTTGGAATCATCTACTCCGGAAGAAGTGGCCCTTGAATAGAGTAACATCTCTCCTCCAGTTTCCCCTACAGTCTCTAGATCCCAAGAGAAATTATAGGAGAAAGAAGCAATAGTAAAAGAAAAAGAGGTTGACAGCACCAAGGATACTGAGAAAGAGAAGATTCCAACAGAGAAAACCACAACTGAAAGTGGTAAGAATGTGGAAGGAGAAAAGACTCCAAAGGACAAAACTGCAGAAGAAAAGAAACATCTGTCTCCGGCAAGAGACACTGCACAAACTATTCAAAAAATTTTGAGCCAAGAAAAAATAGAGATTGATGAACCGGAGCTTCTAAAAGGCCCATTCAACTTTGACTCTCTCTCTCTAGTATAGATGATGAATATAGCTTCATTTGCAAATGCTAAGGCAAATGAAAAACTCCTAAAGTCTCATATGAAAGACTGTGAGTTGATAGAGGCTGCTTCTGGAGTGCTTGAAAAGATTATGCCATCAGTCCAGATAGATCCGACAGCCTCCTCTTCTGGTAATCTCAAAACCTTAGTCAGCAGTGTTGATACACATTTTGATTCTCTAGAAAAATTAGCTGAAGAAAAGGTCCGGAAGGAATTTTTGGATAAGAGATTTTCAGAAGTACTAGGATTAATCTCTAATGATAGGAGAAATATGAGTATTGGAATAAAGAGCTTAGAAAATGCTCTTAAGGATGGCAGTGACATGTACAAATTTTGTATCTCCTGGTCAAAGGCAACAGTAGAAATTGATAAGAAAATAAAAGAGGAACAGGACAAACTACAAAGTTTATCTCAAAGTTTTGATCCTCTCTCTTCCTCCATAGTGAATCAAGAATGTCAAACTATTGCAATCACAAATGCAATAAAGAACTTTGAGAAGGAAAGGAAGAATATAACTAACCAGATGGGAGAACTTAGAGGGATTATAATCCCTAAGTTAGAAACTCTGCATGAGGCCATCAGTGATGCTCAGACTACCGCCCAAACAAATGATCCGACAGATCTCAAGAGGGCAGAATCTTTTGCATTTTTGTTAAGTGGTCACATTTCAATTTTGGATAGAATGAAGCAAAGTTGGGCTACAGAACTGGTCCAATTGAAGACATCCTTTGGAGACATTCTTCAGTTTATGTGAGTATGTAAATATACGGCTATGTATAGTAAATCTTTGAAAATTTTGGTGTGCGGACCCCACCCTTTGCCATTGATGTCAAAGGGGGAGTGAGGAGCAATGAAAAATGAGGAATCCAACTAAGGGGCAGTTCTAAAAATTGTATATAAAGATAGAGCATCAGCTAAGGGGGAGCATAGTGTAAACACTTAGTCATTTTTCACTAAGTGTTGCCATCAATGCCAAAGGGGGAGATTGTTGGCAAGAGACACTATATGGATTCATGGTTGTTGTCATTGATGGCAACAAAGGTCATCCCACATATCCGCACGTCATGGTGTGTCTCTACCAGAAGTCAGAATGAAGACTGTTGTGGTCCGGTGAACAAGAACAGAGCATGTGGCAAGGTCCGACAGATTGGTCTGGATCTCTCAGAGGAAGTGTCTTGGTGTAGTGCAGATTTGGGGAAGTCAAAAGGACTACCTTGAGTAGTATATTCCAAGGATTTAGCCTTCGGTGATGGACAAGAAAGAAGATATGAATAGTTGAGTACCAGATTCCTGAAAGACGGTGAGAACAGAGGAAGAACTGACTGACAGAGTATCAGACTATTTTCTGGATGTGTTACTGTTGATGGTAAAGGTTGTGAAGGCATGAATCATGTTTGGCCGACATGATTAATGATATCTACAAGTATATGCTTGATCCGCATTACTTGATATGCAAGGATTCAGCCGACAGAACAAAGTTTGTGAGAAGATAGACTATTCCGAGTGCCGACTAGAAAGATAATGAAATCACTAGTGCGGATATAAATAGAGGATAGATTTTGTTGTGAGAAGAGTAGTTGAGTTATGGGGTATGCAAATAAGTGCAGAGCAGAGCAGAAGTAATAAGAAAAATCTGGTATGTGAAAGAAAAGCAGAAAAAGAGCAGAGGAAAGATGAAGTGTAGCAGATCAGTATACTGAGCCTAACCGAAACTGAACTCCAGCATATGTAGATGCTTCCAATCAGTTCAAGTATTGTATAAACATTCTTTTGTAGACAGTGTGTCTCCTTGTAGGCAGTGTGCCTCTTTGTGAGCAGTGTGCTCAGGCAGTGAGCCCTAATTGGCAAGTGCCATTTTGTAATACCTTATTCTTCTAACAAAGAATAATCTTTGGGTTAATCACCCCGTGGTTTTCTCCCTTAACCGGGTTTTCACATCAAAAATACTGTGTCATGTGTTTCTCATTTCATGGTAATGTTTGTTTGTTTGATTCAATGCTACTTTGATTTATAAGAAAGTTCAAAAGAAGAAATAATTAGGATAACTAATTCACCCCCCCCTCTCAGTTATCAACAATAACTGCTATGATAGATTCTATGACAGTCGTAAGTGTTGTAAGAGCATCTATCATAGCCTATTTTGGAAATAGGCAACCTCTTTGGGATGGGAGTTGTGGATAAGTGTTAGGCACATTCTACAATGATGACCAAGTGTCCTTAGGTGTGGGCTTTGGGCCATGAGTTCAATTTGGATGCCCATTCCAAGTTTGGACCAATATTGCCTTGTATATTCTATATAAAGAGGTGTTTGGAGGAGGAGATGTATTACATGATTGACAGGTACTGTTATGATTGACTGCAGATACAAGTGTCGAAGACCATTGAAGCTTGCATTGCAAGTGTATTGTAAACAACATTTTGTTTTGATAATACATTGTGTAGGTTTCTAAGTGTTGGGTTTTTCACCCAATAACGGTTTTCCCCACATTATATCTTTGTCTCTCTTCTTCTATCTTCTTTCTGGTTCATGTATATTGCTATAATACCTATGTTAGATGTTCCATGTTGCTATAGTTGTAAGGATTAATTTGAATTTGCATAGCCCGCTCCTCATTAGATTAGTGTAGGAAGTGATTTCTGCACACCTAGCTTCCTTTCATAATCTGTACATACCTAGGAGTCTTAACAACACTTTCTAGAGCTTTTTCTTCTTCAACCTGACTATCCTTTTGGTCAACTATTTCTTCATTAATTGTAATAACAGGTTCATGATATTCATTGCCACTCAGATTTGATGTTATTTCCCTATCTTCATCACCCTTCACATTAGCACTCTCAATATTTTTCTAAAATCTCTTATTGTAGCATGGGTAGGCCTTACTCTTAGTAGAGTATCCAAGGAAAATTCCTTCATCACTCCTAGCATCAAACTTGCCTAACTCTTCATTCTCTTATGAGATAACATTTTCTTCCAAAAAATTTGAAATATTTCACTATAGGAACTCTTCCATACCACAATTCATAAGGTGTTTTAGTACCATTACCTTTGACTTGAACTGTATTTTGAATGTAGACATCAATAAATATGGCTTCTCTCCAATACACTTCTAGTAGGTTAGCCTCCATCATCATTGACCTAGAAGCCTCTTGAACTATCTTGTTCTTTCTTTTAACAACTCCATTCTACTAAGGAGTTCTAGGAGTAGACAACTATCTTCTTATCCCTTTTTCTTCACAGAAGATATTGAATTCATTTTATGTAAACTCACCTCCTCTATCAGACCTTGAACATTTGATCCTCAATTCTAACTCATTTTCAACCATTGCCTTGAAAACTTTGAACTTGTCTAGGGCTTCTGATTTATCCTTTAGAAAAGTAACCCAAGTCATTCTGGAATAATCATCAATAAGAAACATAAAATACCTATCTCCTTGTAGATTTCTTGTTCTTATAGGACCACACAAATCTATATACACCAGCTCAAGCATTACAATAGAAAATTGTTCTTTACTTTTGAAACTTGTCCTTGTCTATTTTCCCAATTGATATTCCTTGAAAATAGTATTTGCAGGCTTCACAAGCCTAGGAAAATCTCTCACAGGTACTGAACTTATCTTCACAAAGTTGTCAAAATTGATATGACACATCCTCCTATGCCACAACCAACTCTCATCTGTCTGAGCCAACAAACAATCATTAGTTCCTCTCAAATGATAAATATTACCTCTAGTCTTCTTACCAGTAGCAATCACTGCTCCAAAGCTTTCCATGATCTTGCATCCATTATCCTTGAATCTTAGATCATACCCTTTGTCACACATCTGACCAACACTTAAAAGATTATGCTTCAAACCCTTCACATATAGAACATCATCTGTGTTATTCTTACCATCAAAAGAAATAGATCCTTTTCTACAAATCTTACCAGCTACATCATCTCCAAACCTAACCAGTCCTCCATCATATTTTTCCAAACTTATAAACTTACTTTTATCACCAGTCATGTGATGTGAACATCCACTATCAATAATCCATTCATCCTTATCCTTCTCAATCTAAAGAGACAAAGCACTCTCTTCCACTGGCTTTTCTTCCTGCACACAACTAGCATGATTAGTAGACATGGGTTCTTCTTTAATAGCAATAAACAAGGATTCATTTGCACTAGTATTACCATCACCAGAATCATCATCTGTTACACCATCATCATCAAGATCTCTAACATAATAGCATTTCTTCATGACTCTAGGTCTACTTTCAAATTTCTTCTTATCTCTCTCAATTCTCTCCGGACACCTAGAGGCATAATGGCCAATCTTACCACAAGAAAAGCATTTCAATGGTAACTTGCCTTTGAAATTAATGGTACCTCTTTGCATTTTATCCACAAATTTGGCTTCAATCTCATCAAGGTAATCATTGAATTCCACAACATATTTTTGAGCTCTTGAAGTTATTTATGAAGTGTTGGCTTTGAAAGTAGTCTCAGCCTTCGACAAAGCATCATTGGACTCTCTCATTTCAAAAGTTGTAAGCTTCCCAAGCAACTGATCCTTTGAAATATTTTTCACACTCAACTTATTCAATTGCTGCCACCTTGTGACTATAGGATTTAGGTAATGACATAAGAATCTTCAGCACAACCTCATCCTCATTAATAGTTCCTCCAAGACCTTTGATTCCATTAACAATTTCATATACTTTTTGCATGTAGATTGTTATGATCTCATCTTCACTCATGTTCAGGGCTTCATACCTCACCTTCAGGTTTTGTAATTTGTCACTCTTTACATAATCATCTCCTTCATATAATTTTTTTAGCTTAGCCTAGATCTCATGAGCAGTCTCCAAATCCATAACTTTCACTAACTCAGTGTTAGATAAGGCATTTAATAGAGCATCTCTAGCTTTTCTATTTAATTCATACTATTTGACTTCATTTTCATTTGATGGACCATTTGGAGGAAGAGTATATTTGGTTTCTGTTGGATTTAAGGCATACAACTGAGAGGTGGGGGGGTGAATCAGTTGTATAAAACTTCTTGTTCGTTCAAACACTTGATTCTTCGTTGTTAGTTAACAGCATATCAATTAATCATCCATGAAAGCATAATACATAAACACAAGAGCAGATAAACATCAACACATTGAACACCAAGATTTTGACATGGAAAACCCAGTTAAGGGAAAAACCACGGGGTGATTAACCCAAGGATTATTCTCTGTTAGAAGAATAAGAAAAAGAATGGCACTTGCCAATTAGGGCTCACTGCCCGAGCACACTGCTCACAAAGAGGCCCACTGCCTACAAGGAGACACACTGTCTACAAAGTGATAAGAATCACAATCTTGAACTGGAGAATGACATCTCTACCATGTCCGGATCAGTTCCATTTAAGCCCAAAAACCTCTGCTCTGCCTTTCGCACTTCTCTTCGCTATGCCACACTCATCCACACAATCCACACTACGAAATGAACTCACAAACCGTTATTTATACAAGACATCGACTTAGGAACAAACATCTAAGTCGGCAAGCAACCATAAGAGTATCCGCAAGATGAATAACACATCCGGTTGGCCACCACAAGAACATTCGCAGGATGAACAACTCATCCGGTCGGCTAAACAGAGCAAGAACTTCATCCGGAAGAATATCTTCAATTCCGGGATCTACTATCAATGCGGACCAACAACACAACCTCAACATGATCCAAGAACCTTCACAAGCCTGCCTGAATGACCAGGTACGTCCGCATTTCCTTTACTTACTGAAGTCTCTTATCCTCCTTATCCAGAACTTCAAGAACACTGTCTGTTGCCACTGTCATAATGCAAGAGGTACTTCCGGACCTCCAAATCATACACAACTCGAAATGGCACATCACAAGGACATCCCAAACACTCTTTCCAATCCGCAGATTAGGATTATACAATTCCGGACCTCACCGGACCTTTCTGTGATCCTCTGTCACCTCTGAGCACTTGCCGGAACCGGTTCCACACAGACAGCCATAACTTCTTCAGGTCTTCATGCGGACCTCTGAAAACTTAACTGAAACATCTCAAGACTCATATCTGCAAACCCTTTAATCCGCATCCTCCGGTTCTCAACCTATACAATATATTTGCCTTCTTCTCATCACTGTTCTTCACTGTTCCTGACTGAGGCTAATTTTCTCAATATCCTCAGCACACAGCTCATCCAATCCTTCTTGTCAATGCAATATGAGTATGTTGACATCAATGACAACACTGGTTCACCTCATACTTGCAACAATCTCCCCCTTTGTCATTGATGGCAACATATGATGTGAAAAACCATCAAGACAAGAACTTCTCCTTTCTGTCATAGCTCCCCCTATCAACAACAACTTTTGACATGTCTTCTCTTCCTTTACTACTCCCCCTTTGATCATCAACCACTTGTTTTTCACATGTCTTCTCTCCCCCTTTGACATCAATGGCAAAGGGCTCATACTTGCAATTCTCATACATCAGAATCATACCAACTGCTCCCCCTTAGTTGCAGCTCCCCATCATCAATCCGGATCACAAGATATGACTGTGATATCCACCAGACTGATGCACATCAGTGCATCCTAGTTCATCACCGGAGGGGCCATGACCCCTAACTTCTCCCGGAGATATTCAAAAGAGTCCTTGGGAAGAGGTTTAGTAAAGATATCTGCAATCTGATCCTTTGAGGGAACATACTCCAATCTGACTTCTTCCTTGTTCACTTGTTCTCTCAAAAAGTGAAACTTGATAGATATGTGCTTAGTCTTAGAATGCAATACCGGATTCTTAGAAATATTAATTGCACTTGAATTATCACAGAAAATTGTGATAGGCTCCTCATATTCAACTTTAATGTCTCTTAGCATCTGCTTCATCCATAAGATTTGAGTGCAACTACCTGCTGCTGCAATGTATTCTACTTCAATTGTAGATAGAGATATTGCATCTTGTTTCTTGCTTAGCCAAGAAACTAATCTCTTCCCCAAAAAGAATGCTCCACCACTAGTGCTCTTTTGGTCATCCACATCTCCTGCCCAATCTGCATCTGTGTAAGCATGAAGAGAGAAATCCGGATCTCTAGGGTACCATAGACCATACTCAACTATTCCTTTCAGGTACCTAAAAATTCTTTTGATTGCCATAACATGGGATTCTCTAGGATCAGCCTGGAATCTTGCCACAAGACCAACAGCCTGCATTATATCTGGTCTAGTCTGAGTGAGATACAACAATCCACCAATCATTGATCTATACTTTGTCTGATCTGCCTTTGGGGAGTCATCATCTTTGCTCAACTTACATCCGGTTGCCATGGGAGTGTTCATTGGCTTTGCATCTTCCATACCAAATTTCCTTAACAATTCTTTCACATATTTGGTCTGAGAAATGAAGATTCCTTTCTTTGTTTGAGTAATTTGCAGACCCAAGAAGAAATTCATTTCACCAAGCATAGACATTTCAAACTCACTTTTCATCTGATTTGCAAAAGTTTTGCACATACTATCTCTTCCTCCAAAAATGATATCATCCACAAACACTTCAACAATCAAAATGTTTTCATGAACAATTTTGAAATATAAGTTACTGTCAGCAGTACCTTTGTTGAATCCAATCTGCACAAGATGCTTATCCAACCTTTCATACCATGCTCTTGGGGCTTGCTTTAGTCCATACAATGCTTTCTTCAACTTGCAGACCATATCATCATTATCAGACAATTGAAATCCATCCGGTTGTTCAATGTAAACTTCTTCTTCCAGATCACCATTTAGGAAAGCAGACTTGACATCCATCTGATATACCTTGAAGTCTTTGAAGGCAGCAAATGCAAGAAATAATCTGACTGCTTCAATTCTTGCCACCGGAGCAAAGGTCTCTTCAAAATCAATTCCTTCTATTTGAGAGTAGCCTTTGCAGACCAATCTAGCTTTGTTTCTGATAACTTCACCAGCTTCATTCAGTTTGTTCCAGAAGACCCATTTGGTTCCAATCACATTCCTGTCTCTAGGTCTGGGAACAAGATCCCAAGTGTGATTTTTCTCAATTTGCATTAATTCATCTTCCATTGCTTTGGTCCAATTTTCATCATTGCGAGCCTCATTTATTGTTTTAGGTTCAATCTTTGAAATCAGACAACATTCATCCTGATTTTGAGCAACATTCCTTCTAGTTTGCACACCTTTGTTTCTGTCACCTATGATCTGATCTTCTGAGTGGTTCTGTCTTACATACCTTAGAATTTTGGGAGTATCCTGCACTGTTGCTTCTTGATCAGGTTCATTCTGACCTATTTCTTCTTCCTAATTTACTGGATCAAGTTGATTCTGACTTACCGGAGGGGATTGAGTCCCTTGAACCTGAACACCATCTTGATCATCTTCATCAAACTCATAAAATCTTGAAGGCTTCTCAATTCCTTCATCAACTTTCACATTGGTGCTTTCTATCATCTTCCTCAATCTCTTATTGTAACACCGGTATGCTTTGCTTTGAGTGGAGTAGCCCAAGAAAATTCCTTCATCACTTCTAGCATCAAACTTTCCTAGATCTTCATCTCTTTTAATATAACACTTGCTACCAAATACTCTAAAATATTTCACAGTAGGAGTGATGCCAAACCAGAGTTCATAGGGGGTCTTACCGGTGTTGTTTCTGATTTGAACTCGATTTAGAGTGTAGACTGCAGTGCTGATAGCTTCTTTCCAGAACATCTGAGGAACATTTGCTTCCAACATCATTGTCCTGGCAGCTTCCTGGATGGTCTAGTTCTTTCTTTCAACTACTCCATTCTGCTGTGGAGTCCTAGGAGCAGACAATTGTCTCCTTATACCCTGCTTCTCACAAAAGTCAATGAACTCACCAGATGTAAATTCACCACCTCTATCAGACCTTAGACACTTTAGTTTCAATCCGGTTTGATTCTCTACCATAGCTTTGAAGATTTTGAACTTCTCAAATGCTTCTAATTTTTCTTTTAGAAAGGTAACCCACATCATCTGAGAATGGTCATCAATTAACAACATGAAATATCTATCACCTAGCAGACTCTTGATTCTTGTCGGACCACAGAGATCAGTATGTACTAATTCCAACAATCCGGTAGAAGACTGATCTTTGCTTTTGAAAGAGACTCTGCTTTGTTTACCTAACTGACATTCTTTGCACACACTATTTGTAGGTTTCATCAATTTTGGAAGATCTCTTACAGCCTGAGTATTGCTTATCTTGATGATGTTATCAAAATTTACATGACACATTCTTCTATGCCATAACCAACTCTGATCAATTTGAACAAACAAACAACTTTTATTTGAACCAACCAGATGAAAGATATTACCTTTTGTCTGAGTACCGGATGCAATTTCAGTTTCAGAGCTTGTAAAGATTCTGTATTTTCCATTCTTAAACCGAAGATCATAGCCTTTGTCTACTAACTGACCAACACTGAGAAGATTGTGCTTCAATCCTTCAACATATAGTACATTACCTGTTTTGCTCTTTCCATCAAAGGAAATAGTTCCCCTGCCTCTGATTCTGCCAGCAGAATTGTCACCAAACTTTACCATTCCTCCTTCATACCTTTCCAAATTCAAGAACTTATTCTTGTCACCAGTCATATGGTGAGAACATCCACTATCAATAACCCAATCATCCTTTTCTTCCACTTGAGCAGCCAAAGCTTTTTCAACAACTTTGTGATTGACAGATTCAGAGAGTATTGAATCTTCTTCCTTGATGGCAATAAACACCCACTCATTTCTGGATTTGCTTCCTAGTTCTGATTCATCATCTATTACTCCTTCATTGTCATCTTCTTCATGAACATAATAGCAATTCTTTTGAAACCTTTGTCTATTAGTATTAGACCTTGCAGATCTTTTCGGACATCTTGAAGCAAAATGACCAATCTTATTGCAGTTGAAACACTTAAAGGGTAGTTTTCCTTCATACTTACCGGATCCTCTTGGCAGTCTCTTTGCAATGAGGGCTTCAAGTCGAGCTGTTTCTGCTTCTTCTTCTTCCATGTCTCTTCTTGCTTGATCATACCATGACATCTTCCTTGATGAGTTTTTTCCCGGATCAAATCTCTATTTGCCTTTCACATAGGTACTGGCTTTGAAAGCAGATTCAGTCTTGGGAGGATCATCTCCAAACTCGGTCATTTCAAATGCAGCTAGTTTGCCAACCAGTTGTTCTCTTGTGACAGTTGTGTGGGCTCTGAATTCATCAATGGCAACAACCTTGATTTTGTAGGCAGCAGGAAGGGATCTTAGGATTTTGCAGACAATCTCATTTTCATCTAGAGTTCCACCAGCATTTCTAATTCCACATACCAGCTCATTCACTCTTGGCATAAAGGTAGTGATGTTTTCATCATCTCTCATCTTCAATCTTTCAAATTTCCCTTTCAGACTTTACAACCTTGCACTTTTGACAAACTCATCTCCTTCATACAGAAGTTCTAGTTTAGTCAGGATCTCATATGCAGTTGGTAGGTCAATAACATTTGAGAGATCTGAATCATTCAATGCGCTTAGTAGGGCTTCCTTGGTCCGCAGGTTATTTTCAGCATCTGTGATTTCATTCAGAGTTGTCGGACCACCTTGTGGAGGTACATATGGTTTTGAGACCATAGCCAAGTATGCTTTTCCCATACATTCCAAGTGACACTTCATGCGACCTTTCTAGAGAGTGAAGTTGGTTCCATCGAACTTCAGACTATCCTTCTTGTATGACGACATCCTGGATCTCCTCAAGCGGTTAAGCTCCTTTCAGAGGAACTTGGCTCTGATACCAATTGTTGGATTTAAGGCATACAACTGAGAGGGGGGGTGAATCAGTTGTATAAAACTTCTTGTTTGTTCAAACACTTGATTCTTCGTTGTTAGTTAACAGCATATCAATTAATCATCTATGAAAGCATAATACATAAACACAAGAGTAGATAAACATCAACACATTGAACACCAAGATTTTGATGTGGAAAACCCGGTTAAGGGAAAAACCACGGGGTGATTAACCCAAGGATTATTCTCTATTAGAAGAATAAGAAAAAGAATGGCACTTGCCAATTAGGGCTCACTGCCCGAGCACACTTCTCACAAAGAGGCCCACTGCCTACAAGGAGACACACTGTCTACAAAGTGATAAGAATCACAATCTTGAACTGGAGAATGACATCTCTACCATGTCCGGATCAGTTCCATTTAAGCCCAAAAACCTCTGCTCTGCCTTTTGCACTTCTCTTCGCTATGCCACACTCATCCACACAATCCACACTACGAAATGAACTCACAAACCGTTATTTATACAAGATATCAACTTAGGAACAAACATCTAAGTCGGCAAACAACCATAAGAGTATCCGCAAGATGAATAACACATCCGGTCGGCCACCACAAGAACATTCGCAGTATGAACAACTCATCCGGTCGGCTAAACAGAGCAAGAACTTCATCCGGAAGAATATCTTCAATTCCGGGATCTACTATCAATGCGGACCAACAACACAACCTCAACATGATCCAAGAACCTTCACAAGCCTGCCTGAATGACCAGGTACGTCCGCATTTCCTTTACTTACTGAAGTCTCTTATCCTCCTTATCCGGAACTTCAAGAACACTGTCTATTGCCACTGTCATAATGCAAGAGGTACTTCCGGACCTCCAAATCATACACAACTTGAAATGGCACATCACAAGGACATCCCAAACACTCTTTCCAATCCGCAGATTAGGATTATACAATTCCAGACCTCACCAGACCTTTCTGTGATCCTTTGTCACCTCTGAGCACTTGCCGGAACTGGTTCCACACAGAAAGCCATAACTTCTTCAGGTCTTCATGCGGACCTCTGAAAACTTAACTGAAACATCTCAAGACTCATATCTGCAAACCCTTTAATCCGCATCCTCTGGTTCTCAACCTATACAATATATTTGCCTTCTTCTCATCACTGTTCTTCACTGTTCCTGACTGAGGCTAATTTTCTCAATATCCTCAGCACACAGCTCATCCAATCCTTCTTGTCAATGCAATATGAGTATGTTGACATCAATGACAACACTGGTTCACCTCATACTTGCAACAGTTTCTACCATCTTCCAAACACCATAACCAAGAGAAATGAGATGACTTTTCATCTGTACCTTCCATAGAGCATAATCCAATCCATCAAACTAGGGTGACTCCTTCCTGTGTGCTATCCTAGATCTACCTCAAGTTGTTAGGATCTTTGTTGAGGAACCCTCGCTCTGATACCAAATTTTGAAAAGGGCAAGACAACTAAGAGGGGGGGTGAATCAGTTGTAACCAAAACTTCAAAACCATTAGCACATCATTCACTTAATCATTGTTATTGTATTTTAACCATGAAGGCATGAAATTAGAAACTTAAATACATTCACACATGAGACACATGAGACACTAGATTTTTACATGAAAAACCCAATAAGGGAAAAACCACAGTGAGTGTTAGCCCACAATATAATATTGAATAACAATAGAAAAAATTAGAGGCTTGCTACCTTAGGGCTCACTGCCAATGGGATGGCTAACTATTGGTGGGTGGCTCACTACCAGAGTTGGTGAACTAAGATAGTAGCATCTACACTATACCAAGGTTTAGTTTCATTGAAGAATAATAAATATCCTCTACTCTACTCTACTTTTTCACTCCACACTTATCTTCACATTTTTGCACTTGGATACATTTTTCATGACTTCATTACAAGTATTTATACAATTCATCAACCTTGGAATGATCAAGATCAGTATTACAATCGTCAACCATTGGAATAATCTCCAACGTCAACAAACACACATACATTAGAATAGGTATGGACCTAAATAGATTTATGAAGGAAAAGAATGAATGCAAACCAAATCATGCCTTAGCTGGGACTCAAATATAATCTTTCATGCAACAACATGCCATCACAAACTCCAAAGCATAATCACAAGTGGTGAAAACAACCAAGTCAGCCAAAACTAGTGTTAATACTAGGACCTATAAGAACATGCTTCATGCATGATTTGGATTACACTTTGTGGACCAATCAAAAGGTAGGAACATGATCTAGAGACATCCACAAGCATGTTACAATCACCAAGAACATTTGTACAACATCTAAACACTTTATCCACAATATTCTTCAAACTGGAGCACTTGAACATTACTGTCGGCCACTGTCATAAAAGAAAGATTGCTTGCAGAGCACCAAATCACAAACCATTTGAACTGAAGGTACATAACATCATTACAAACATAATTCTAGAACCATAGACTATAAGACTTCAATGTGAAGAACTGTGGAGTAGAATACATTCTTCCTGTCACCACTAAATGCATAGAAAAATAGTTTTTGCTCTGGTGAACAAAACTCATTGAAATCTTCACATCGGATGCTCAAAATTGAAACATAGCATCTACATACATTCCTTAACATAACTTCCAATCCACAAAAAAAGATATTCATTATACAGAATATGTAGAGAAAAATGCTATACTGCATTTCAACAAGCTAGGAAACTCTGCAACACATTGTTTCCACTAGGAGAGCAAATTTCATCAAAAGTACTTGGAAACTTAGTATCAGGAATACTTTTTCATTATCTTCAACACTTATATAATCCAATAAAAAGCAATTAACTCAACACAATTAAACATCAAAACAAGAGCACAGTTGACACCAATGACAACATAGATATGTTGACATCAATAACAACACTGGTAAGCACATACTTGCAATAGAAAACTGATAGATGGAGTTATGTGTTATGTTGAAATGTTTTGAGAAATGTTATTTGATATAGCACAAGATGTTATGCACCAAGGTATGAGGAACTGAGGTGACAATGTGTTCCATGCATAAAAGAATACCCTAGCAAACCATAAGGTGTTTGATGACCTTGGTGTGTACTGTAATGAGACAATTGTAAAATCACCAACAACCCTATGCCATATAACACCATGATGTAAAGAGAATGATATTATTGTGGTAGGTAGGTAATGGGGATTGATATATTTGCAAGATAAAATGATAATGCACACACACAAGAAAGCACACATGTACAAAATGACACAAATACAAACATGATGTTGCCCTTGGTCAAGTTGAAAATCCAAAGATTCATGGATTGATGTTGTTTGATAGTGCTATTGATGATAAGAACAACACAAGAATTGGGAATGGTATATCTTGATGATGATGATGATGATGATGATGATGGATGTTTGATCAAGGCTTGTATCAAGGTTGGGGAGAAGAGAATTGGATGTGATTTGATGATTTTGCATAGATTGTTGAACACAATAGGGTGCTAAGAGGGGGGGTGAAACAACACACTTAAAACTTTACTCAGACATTTTTTGAAAAAACTAAATAACTTTGAAAAAATGAAGAAAAACATGAAATAAAAGAATCAACACATGACACCAGAGATTTTAGGTGGAAAACCCTATAATAGGGAAAAACCATGGTGAGGATTAGTTCACAATATAATATGCTCATTGCAAAAGTATTACAACTTTGTTTTAGGTCTTTGATCAAAGGAAGCTACTACTCCCTAATTTACAACTTTCATTTAGGGTTATAACCCAAGGAAGCAACTACTCCCTGAATTATTAGCTCACGGCTATAACAATGATAGTATAAATTTAAGGACTACTAGAGAGAACACATTTGTTGTATGCTGATGGTGCAATCTATTGTTTCTGCTCAATATCTTTCTTCAAACTAAATCTGTGCATTTCATATCTTCTCTATTATCTTCATGTACATCTTAATTTTCTTTCAAATGAATTATATCTTCTATATATATCATCTACAACACCTTGAAACTTGATTAGGTCGACATCCAAAACAATATTGAATGTAACGTGTAGCAAGTCACAGGTCAACCACAACACATGCAAATTGACAACAAACTTGTTACAAACCTCATGGACTTATGAAGAACATCTTTCAGACTTGGTGAAACTAGACATGAGCCTCTACATGCAATAGGTATTTAACCAATCAATTCATACTGCTTAACACTATCAACTGTCCATCTTTCAACTGCTGAGGAGAAGCCAAAACCTCAATGTAGACCAAGGATTCAATCACACATCAATTCAAAAACATCCATACACCTTCCCAAAGAAGTATCATATAAAGTTTGTTCATCCACAAGATAAGAGATGTATTACTCTGTAGAGAACAAAGTCTTCCAGACCTTATGTAATCCTTCCTAACCCAAAATATGAAGTTGCGATGAAGTATAGGACCTGAAACCTTTTGAGAGAGATCAAAGATATCTATGTATGTAACTCATTAGATCAACACATATTTATATGGAGTTTCTGAAGGAATTTAAAAATAGCTTAAGTACTTAAAGTTCTAGAAGGCTATTATACTTTAATTCTTCTTGCAGAAAAGAATGCTTGATGTAGTAATGGAGAATAATGAATGTCTTTATGCAGATCATACCTGATGTATTGTGGACTGTGTGGAACCTCCACATAAGTTATGATAATAGATTTATGTATGTTTCATCTTTTGAAGAACTTAACTTGTATGCTCAAGCTTTAGAGTACATTGTGATACCTTTGTCTCTTGAGTGATGTCTTTGCAGACAATTAAAACACATAAAACTTGATCATAGAATATAATATACTTATCTTTGTCATTTCTTAGAGCCACATGACAAATAGATCTCTTCTAGAGGAATGCAGAGCATTCCATTGACCCCTCTTTACTGCTCTACTCTATCTTAGTGATGATCGATGAACTATCCCTTGCAACTTTTTATGTTGAACAAGTGAGAGGCTAAAACCTTGGTATAACATTTCAATACTTGATAGAAACTATCATGAGAACTACATGACTAGATCTTTCTTTGTGGAGAAGTGTAAACCAATTCAAGTTGACTCTGCCTTAGGTTTTGAACTGAGAATGCCTTCGACATATTTCTTCTTCTTACCCTTGAGTGTGGTACTCCCAACTGATGAGATATGTATGTATATATGCAAGAATCATGCAAGGATAAGATTGTTTACATCTGCATCATATTCAAACCCAAACTGATCCATACTTAGATTATTTCTTCTTCTACCTGATAGGTTTGTCATGACCATACCAGCTCCTTCTTTGTGCAAATCTTATCTATACATTTCTTTCTAATATGTTGACATTAATGTATACTATGTTGACATCTATCACAACTCATGTAGCCAACAATATCACCCTTTGTCATTGATGGAAACATATTCTCCCCCTTAGACTCTCTCCCCCTTTGACATCAAGCACAAAAGGATTGATAACCTCTGTATCAATCCAAAAACTATATGGACTCCCCCTTTAAAAAAGATATCTAAACTGCGCTCCCCTTGACTTAGGTATTTAGTTACAAGATTGTGCCCTTGAAAAGTAAAATGGCACTACCACTGTACATATTGTCTCCACAATCAAAATTGTTCTATTTACATTAACAACTCATTTGGATGGTAGGATGGATTTATCAATTACCTTGATTTGTTTGATAGTTGAAGTGTAGATAGTACATTCTAAGGTAAGCTTGTAGTTTTGATAATCACTTTCCATGTACATTTTTGCAGCTTCCTCTAAGTTGCTTGGGGGATTCATCTTTTGATCTACCTTTTCTACCTCCCCTAACAGACTAGACATTGAGGCCAATCTCAAATTCATTGCCTCTCTTAACTGAGCAAATTACTTCTTTATGTGTTCTCTTTGGTTCTATAGTTGGGACAGTTGTGCATGCAAATTTTCAATTTGTGCCCTTGTTGCACCCATCTTGTCCTTTGTCAAGTCATCTACTTTGGCCACCTTAGAAATCTATGACTCAATGGAGTCCATCTAAGCTTTGATCTTCTTGGTGGAGTTTGGCCAATTTAGGCTGAATATGTACAAAGTTGTGGCCTCCTCAATACAAGCTTTAAATATCTTCATATTTTTTTGAGCTTGTTGTGTGCATTAGCACACTTATCAGCCATATCTACCATTCTTTTGTCCTTAATCCTTTGTGCTACCCCTTTTTGTACCTTTTGCTCTATCAAGAATGAATGATCCTTAAAGGAATCCATTAGAAGCTTGAGCTTTTGTTCTGGAGGCAATAAGGGATCAATTGTTACTTCTAGTAACCCCTCTTGTACCAACTTCACAACATCCTCTATTGTACTAGATTTCTTTAGATTTTCTTGTAAAAATTCTCTCTTTGTAGAGGCATGCAGTATGTCTCCAAGATGCAACTTGTGTATGGGAGATATGCTTGTTAGATCAAGTTGCCCTTCATTTGTTGGAACTTGTAGCAATTGAGGAGTTACAACTGGCTGAAATTGAATTTGCAAAGTTAATAATTATGAAACAGAATCAATTAAACCTTCATAAGTTTCCTCTGCCTTGTCTTGACTTCTCTCTAGAGTCTTTTCTCTATCTATGTCTAGATTTTCATGCTACTTTGAAGTCTCTAAATCAATCTGTGAGTCTTGCACATTTACATGTTCATCCATCTGTTCAATGTTTTCTAAAACATTATGTTCATTTTGCATATTTTATTGAGTGGGATCAACACTCAAGTCATTTCCTTTTTTAGCCTATTCTTCTTTTTCCAGAGGTGATGCCATAGCATGATGAGGTGAATATGGTGGTGAGACATGTGATTGTTCTGTATCTTTTACTTCTCTCACTTCACCAAGGACCCTCTGGGTAACTTCTTCACTTCCCTAAACATGATTTGTTCAATGTCATCCCTTTTATTTTCCATGAGAGTATCGACTCTATGCTTGGTCCTAAGCTCTTGAGCTTGCCTTTGGATCAACTTTTCCTTTTCTTCCTTAGAGAGGGAAGCAATGGCTTTATTTAAAGCATCTTGCCTAAGTTTTTCATCAAGTGTCATAGCCTCATCTTTATCCCTTCTCAAGGCTTTCTAAAGGCTTTCTAATGCTTTGATCAAAATTTCTTCTAGAGACTTATTGTACCGCATCATATACATGACAATAGCCTTTTCAATGATGGATTAATTCTTAGGTGTGGACTCCGGAAGGAGTATTATTATTTCATCTAGACTGTTTCTAGAGACATAGGAGGATCTTGAGAGTCATTCTTCTTTTTCTTCTTGGGAGGAGAAGAGATTGGTTCCTCTTCTTCTACATTTTCATCTTCACTTGTTTCTACATCTTCTTTCTTGTTTCTCTTGGCTTTCACTTTGACTCTTGGACCCCTTTTATTCATTTGCTTTTTCTGTTTCTTAGAAATCACTTCTTCATCTTTATCACTTTTAATCTCTTCCATAATGGTTTCTTTCTTCTCTTTTGAAGTTTTACTCATAGGTTTTGTATATGTTTTCTCTCCAAAAACTTTTTTGGTGGGAGTTGCCTTTTGAGGAATGTTGGTAGTTGATTAGGAGGTAGTTCTACTAAATCTTCTTGGTGTGGAATATTCAAAAGTAAGAGGCATATCCTCTTCTATAGTACCTTGAGTAGAAAAACCTCTGAGTGCAATACCTACCCTCTTGAATAATTTTTATTTGTTCTTCTTTACCTCTTCCTCTGCCATTCTCTTGATCAGTTTGTCCTAAATTTCTTCACTAGTTCCAAATCTTTCACCTTTAGGGTCTTTTACCAAACTTAGCAGAATTTTACATATGCTTTAACTTCCTTATTAGGCAATTCATAAGGAAGTTTGGGAATCCATGAAGTTCTAGGCTCAACTATTGTCATATAACAACAATCTTTGTCCACAAGAAATGTTATGTCATCTTTGTATTTCTGAACCAAATCAAAGCAAATTCTTTCCCTTTTATGCATTTCACTTTGGAAATTTTTGAAGAAGCCCTAGAAAATAGTTTTGTAATTTTGTGAATCAAAGTTTCTTATGTATTTTTTTATTTGTGCTGCTACTGGTTTGTCTTGTTGCCATCCTTCCCTTTAAACCTAGATAACTCATTCATGAAATAGAATGCTAAATAGATGATCAATGAGCCATATTTGAATTGATATCTTGTCTCTTTAGTTTTTCTCAAATTTTCTAGTAGCTATTGTTTCATTACTTCACACGGGTCAAAATCCTTCCCTTCTTTAGCCATTAGATAGGCAATATGTATGGTTGTGGCTGTGATAGATCCCTCTCAGTTAGATTAATATATCTTGTAGGCTATTCCCATTGTTGTATACCTTACACTGGTATCAATAATGTCATCAATTGTCAATGCCCTTTTGTCAAATTTAGCTCTAGTTAATTCCATGACATTTTCATTTTGAATTGATTTCAATTGTGGTATATGTCCAATAGAGCACAATCCTGTGATGACCCTGATGGCTTCTTTAGTTATTTGATGGGGTTTGTCTAGGTATATGAATTCATCTTGAATTATGTTGATAATATATATAATCTAGTCATGCTTATTTTGAAAATCTAGAAAATCTTTCCAAACATCCAATCATTTTATTCTAATTTTGGCATACTCAAGTTTGTAGTCTATTTTGTCATTATCCAACAGGTCAAGCCTTAAGGTTTGGAATTTCTCATGATTAATTTCCTCAAGTTTTGTATGAATATATTTCCTAACATATTTTGTGTATACAACAAAGGCAGGAACATCAGATAATGCTCCACTGCCATCAACAACCATTGCCTTATATGGATGTTTCTTGAATTTTTCTTGGGATTGTTCAGTAATGTTGATCAATTTAGGAGTAAATGATGTAGTCATGATGAAAATTTCACTAATCCAGGATTTTAACTAGAAGGATGAAGATTACCTAGATATGTGGTGATGAATCTTGCTCGATTAACTTGTTGAGTGCCTTTAGTTCTACTTTAGCTCTTCAGGGATTTTGTCTTCACTCAAATGTGATAAAAAATGATCATTCATTGCTTATATATACATTTCACCAAATAATTATTTTCTGCATTAATTACAGTTCTTATTTTGACCTAATTTGCTTTCATCATATGCAAAACCTTGTAAATCTTTGGCAATCCTCCACAAATCATTCAAATGCCCCCAAAATTTTTGTTAAGATCATCTACATGTTGAGTGCTTCCATTGTTTTGAAGAAAGCATGACAAATTTTAAAAAATCAACTCCTCCTAATTCCATGTAGCATCTTGGTGAGAAACCTTATTACTACAAAACCTTAAAGTCTTCCACATTTTACCACATTTAGATATTTTTCTCTAAAATTTTTACTAGGATTCTTCAATCTCTTAATTCTATCATTCTGATGCTAGCATTGATCCACATGCTGAAAATTTAGCAGCTTGCATACTTAGGGGTTTGAAAGTTTTATTGTTGTAACCCCCCTGACCCAATATTTTATCTTTTAATTACTGGAGGACCCACCTGCATTAGGCAGAGGTCTAGAAATATCACTCACTTCCTTCTTCTTCTATCAGAGTTTTTAGTTTTCCTACTTCTTCTTTTGATTCTTTGGCCTATTTTTTTTTGTCAATTGTTTCTTTTGCCTTTTCAAGCATGTCTTCATATTCCAAGTCTAGTTCTTTTGCTTCCTCTAGAGCATTGAGAGTTGTCTTGAGTTCTTCTTGAAAGTCTACTTCATTTTCATTAGATTCAAGGTCCCAACCTTCAGGATCCATTGCTTCAAGATTAGGTTTAGGTACAAATATATCATTGTCCAATACTTCATATTCCATGTGTTAAAGTGGAGGATCTACCTCAGTAGTCAAACTTATCAGAGGTACTTAGCTCTGTTACCAATTGTTGAACACAATGGGGTGCTGAGAGGGGGGTGGTAAATTAGCACACTTAAAATTTTTACTTAGATATTTTATGATAAAACTAAATAAATTTGAAAATATTAATGAAAACATGCAATAAAAGAATCAACACATGACACCAGAGATTTTATGTGGAAAACCCTATAATAGCGAAAAACCATAGTGAGGATTAGCTCACAATATAATATGCTCATTGCAAAAGTATTACAAGTTTGTTTTAGGGCTTCAACCCAAGGAAGCTACTACTCCCTAGTTTACAACTTTGTTATAGGGTTATAACCCAAGGAAGCAACTACTCCCTGAGTGCTTAACTCACAACTATTACAATGATAGTATAAATTCAAGGACTAATAGAGAGAACACATCTGTTGTATGCTGATGGTGCAGTCTACTATTTCTGCTCAATATCTTTCTTCAAATTGAATCTACGCATTTCATGTCTACTCTTCTATCTTATGCACATCTTAATTTTCTTTCAAATAAATTATATCTTCTATATATATCGTCTACAACACCTTGAAACTTGATTAGGTTAGAATCCAAAACAATATTGAATGTAAAGTGTAGCAAGTCACATGTTGGCCACAACACATGCAAATTGACAACAAACTTGTTACAAACCTCAAGGATTTATGAAGAACATCAGGACACACATTTCCACATCTTTTAGACTTGGTGAAACTAGTCAGGAGCCTCCACATGCACTAGGTATTTAACCAGTCAACTCATACTGCTTAACACTGTCAACTGTTCATCTTTCAACTATCTGGGAGAAACCAAAACCTCAATGCAAAGCAAGGATTCAATCACACATCAGTTGAAAAATATCCATACACCTTCCCAAAGAAGTATCTTATAAAGTTGTGCATTCACAAGATAAGAGATGTATTACTCTATAGAGAATAAAGTCTTTCAGACCTTATGTAATCCTTCATAACCCAAAATATAAAGTTACGGTGAAGTATAGGGCCTGGAACCTTTTGAGAGTGAAAAACTATGTCAATGTATGCAACTAATTAGATCTACACATCTTTTTATGGAGTTTCTGGAGGAATTCAAAAATGGCTTAAGTACTTGAAGTTCCAAAAGGTGGTTATACTTGAATTCTTCTTGTAGACAAGAATGATTGATGCTGTACCTAAGAATAATGAATTTATATATGTGGATCATACCTGATGTATTGTGGATGATGTGGAACATCTATATAAGCTCTAATAACAAATTTATGTATGTTTCATCTTTTGAAGAACTTATCTTGTATACTCATGCTCTGGGGTACATTGTGATACCTCTGTCTCTTGAGTGATGTCTTTACAAACCATTAAAACACATAAAACTTGATCATAACATATAATATACTTATCTTAGTCATTCCTTAGAACAAATCTCTTATAGAGGAATGCAGAGCATTTCATTGTCTCTGCTCTATCTCGATGATGACCGATGAACTATCCCTTGTAAATTTTTATGCTAAACAAGTGAGAGGCTGAAACCTTGGATATAACATTTCAATACATGTCAAAAACTATCATGAGAACCGCATGACCATATCTATCTTTGTGGAGAAGTGCAGACCAATTCAAGTTAACTCTGCCTTAGGTTTTTCACTTAGAATACCTTAGACATATTTTTTCTTCTTACTCTTGAGTGTGTTACTCCCAACTGATGAGATATGTATGCATATATGTAGGAATCATGCAAGGATAAGATTTTTTACCACTGCATCATATTCAAACCCAAAACTGATCCATACTTAGATTATTTCTTCTTCTCCTTGACAGGTTTGTCTTGACCATAATGGCTCCTTCTTTGTACAAATCTTGTCTATACATTTCCATCTAATATATTGACATCAATGACAACTCATGTAGCCAACATAGATTGCTTAGCAAGCGATGTGCATTGATTAGAATATTCTTGCAATGTTTGGATGTTTCAAAGATTGGGATTAGTTGGGAGGTTTGGATCACTGGGAGGGGATCCATTGGTTTGCATTTGGGTAGGCTTTACCTAGATTCCAATGACAGGGGAAAACCAAGTTTATGGACAAGAGATGTGTGAGATGATTCAGACAAGGTGATAAGGGGATAATAGATGGTGGAATAGGTCAATATATGGGGAATGAAGTGCTCAAACCGTACCCATGGATATCAAAACCATGTTGAAGTTGGGTAGGGGGATATGATGGAGATTGGAATAGGGATTTGTGATGGATAGGAGATTTAGGATAGATGAATGTAGAGGGTCTAGATGTTATCTCTAGGGACTATGTCACATAGGAATAATATGTCCCACTCTGGATATGTGTCTCTCATGAAGAGGCATTGGGATGTGTGGAGGGAGATGGACATTATAGGATATTCCAATAGCTTCCTAAAGCAGGTTTTGGATATTTTTCCCTTGTCCTTATCAAGATCAAAAGTGGGAAGGGAGGATGGATAGGAGGATGATAGAATAAATAGGGAGATATAGGGGATGGGAGATGATATGATACATATACATAGATAATGGTTGGGAGTGATAGGATATGCGAGACTTGCCCCAAGTGTAGGGTGCTCTATGATAGAAGATTATGCATGATCCACACAATAGGTTTTCATCATGATACTTACCCAAGGTGCCATAGAAATGGTTTTCACCTTTGGGTGATTTTTTCTTTACTTTTAAAAAAAAAAAAATTGAACATTTTTTTGATTTTTTTTTAAAAATTCAAACTATTTTTTGGGGAATTTGTAGATATTTGGGTAGGATAGGATAGGATTAGACTCAAGCATCTATTTTTGTATCAATGTGATAGTTTCCCAATCTAGATATTTGTCACACATGTACTATGTTGATTGATATTACACGCATGAATGGGTGTAGATGGTCAACATGATTATGTGGAGGAAGATGGAATAGATGGTTTAGATGGATGAAAGATGGATGGAAGATGGATGAAGGATGGATGGATTATGTGAAACCATGGATCATAGTGAGGTGATGGGGGATATAGATGGGATGAGTGATATAGGATGGAAAGGTGGAGGTATGAGGGAATATCATCGAGTTGAGGGGAATCATGACCAATATTTGTACACACCATGGTGGATTTTGAAGCTTAAATGTTTTATAAGTAGTGGAGAGTAAGGGGAATTTGGGGTTCATGGTGGATTTTTGTATTATGGGATCAGGATGGGGTGTTGTGGGATTGCTGATTTGGAGACCAAATGGACTTAGGATCTTTATAATTTTTTGATTGGGTGTAGGATGAAGGAGATCGATTTTGGGATTTATAAATGAATTGGGATTTTGACACTCCACTTTTATTTATTTATCTTTTCCTGGGGACACACATTTTTTTTTTACTTTTGGTGGTGTGGGTGTGTGAAACTTTTTAGATGCATTTTTGTTTGATTTTGTGTATCGATGCCCTATGGAATGATAATTTGATTGAGAATATTTAGAATTTTTTTATTCAGTGTAGGATGAGGCAGATTGATTTTAGGATTTATAGATGGATTGAAATTTGGATGCTCCACTTGGATTTATTTCTTTTTTCTTGGGGATACACTTCATTTTTGTTTTTACATTTGGTGGTGTGGGTGTGTGTAGCCTTTTAGATGGATTTTTATTTGATTTTGAATCAATTCCCTGTGGAATGATAATATTTAGACTTTTGTTGATTTTTATCCTTATGTGTGGAGGCAACCAAATTATTTTTTTTCAATCCCATTGGTTTGGTGGTAGCTTCATCTTTAGACAATGTGTGTATTTGCTGGTCATGATTAGGGATTTTGGCAGATAGGGATTTAGGGATATGAGATTTATGAATGAAAGGATTAGGAGAGTTAAGGATGAAGGGATGAGGGGATTTAAGGATGAAGGGCTTTAAGGATTAAGTGATTAGTAGATTTGAGGATGGAGTATGAGGAGTTGGGAGGATGGGAGGAAGAGTGGATTTGAGGATGGGGGTATGAGGGGTTGGGAGGAAGGGAGGAAGAGTGGATTTAGGGATAGAAGGATGTTTGGATTTATGGATGAGATAAGATGGATGAGAGACAATTACATAGTTTTTGGATTGGTATGATGATGGAGAGGGGATAGTGGCATATGGTCTAGAGGTATGATGAGAGGCACCTATGTTTGGATTGGAAGAAGTTTCCTTAGGAGGTGCAAAGGTGGTGCCAACATTTTTGGATTATTTTCCTTGGGATATATAGCCAAGGCCATGTGATTATAGATGGATTTTGACATGGATGGGCTCCAAGATACCTTATTTGTGAAGGCCTAAGCCTTTTCCTTGATAATTCATGTTTTGGAGTATGATATGGGCTATATGATATTTGTTATTTTGGAAACAAGACATGATTCCATTTTTAGACAGCAAAGGATGGGTGGTGGATATAATTCATTCCCCTCCTACAAGAGAATCATCATGGATGAAGGTAGTGGGACCAAGAGGATAAGATGATGGATTTGGAATGGAGTCTGTAGACATAAAAAATTGACCTATGATCTATTTCCTAATTCCTCCCTTCACATGAAATTTAATTAATTTTAATTAATTAATTATATTTCCATTTATCTTTAATCCACCCTTAATTCCCTAAAGTTTAATTAATTTTAATTAATTAATTAAACCTTTTTACCTTTTACCATATCCCATTAATAATAAATTAAAATTAATTTATTATTTACTAAACCTAAAATCCTCCTATAAATAATAAATTAAGATTGATAACCTTAATTTATTATTTACGGTTCACATAACCAAAAAATCATTATTTACCTACCTTTTCCCATTCAACCGATCAAACCACTTTTGAAACTATCCCCAAAACTTTATAAAAATCAAACTCATTTTCATTTATTACCCCGGAACAAATTCATATTGGAGTTATGCATCAATATTACGAGCAACCACAATCAAATATTTGGTAACATTTATCTGATTTATATTGTTACATCTTTAATCTATCTGTTGCATTAGATATAAATGTTAAGGTTTATGTTAGTTTCAAATATTTCAAATAAAATTTATATTTGGTACAAACAATGGTGAATCATCAACAAATCTAGGACAAATCAAAAACCAAAACTCACACTTCATGGAGGCCCTCCTAGATATAATAATGATGAGAATTTGGTAGATCATGATGCATATTTTGATACCCATGAACCATATATCTCCCCATTTTGGCCTCCACCAACATCAATATCATCCCAAGAATATGAGGAAATACAAGAGCCTCGACATATCTATGATGATCATTATACACAAGAACATTCTTATCATATTAACACAACCCAAGATTTTCCTTCCATGCCTTCAACCTCACAAAACTATAATCCTACCCAGGTCTCAACTTCGACATCCATTAATCCCAAAGTCCTTCAGTTACAACAACAACTCGTTCAATCACTACAACAAGAGGCTAATCTTAGATTTTAATTGGCATAACTATCACAATTATCAAATGCAAGCCATCCTTCATCCATACCAATCAAGTCAATCAATCAAACCAATTTATCCAATCACATCCATGGTCTTGTTCCTAGCCTTGTTGCGAATCTGATCAATCATCATCATCAATGGGATATATCATTCCCAATCCTAGTGTTGTTCTTGAGATGTATCGTTCCCATATCACCAACACAATCCTCACATTGTTCTCAGGACAAATTGTTCCCACATCAACAATGTTATCACTCAATCATCAATCATTGTGTTGTTCTCAGGATAAATCATTCCCACATCAACAATGCAATCAATCAATCATCATCATTTTCAACATCAATCAATCAAATTGATCATTAGTTTTCAGCTCGACAGGGGCAATACCTTGTTTGTTTTTGAATTATCTGTAGATGCTTGCTTGTTTTTTGGTATGTCATCATTTCATCTTGCATTTGAATCACATTCGTATCATTCTAGCTAATATTCATATCTTGCATATGTTGGAATAACTTTTTGCATTATCCTTTGCATCTAAGGTCAAATCATACCTTTTTTGCATTAGGACTTTAATGCTCTAAGTTTACTTCCTCATACATTAGACAAGGTTGTATTATGTTGGGGCACAGGCCACATCGTCACCTTGGTCTTTATACCTTGGTGCATAATGTCAGGTGCTATATCAAACATCAGGTTGCTCCAAGTTTAATCATCATAACTCCCTATCCTCCCCTTCATTTCATTTTTCAAGAGCCTATCCACCTCCTTTGTCCCTGCATATCCTCTTGAGGGGGCATTATCTACCGCTTCATTTTTATGAGCCCCATATAATCCCTAGCTTACCCAAGATCCAAATCTAAACTTATGTTCTAATCTTCTTTGAAACGACATTGCTTCGCAACATCATCTCAAAGAGGGGCAAAATGTAGACATCAAAAATTGACCTATGATCTATTTCCTAATTCCTCCCTTCACATGAAATTTAATTAATTTTAATTAATTAATTAAATTTCCATTTATCTTTAATCCACCCTTAATTCCCTAAAGTTTAATTAATTTTAATTAATTAATTAAACCTTTTTACCTTTTACCATATCCCATGAATAATAAATTAAAATTAATTTATTATTTACTAAACCTAAAATCCTCCTATAAATAATAAATTAAGATTGATAAACTTAATTTATTATTTACGGTTCACATAACCAAAAACTTGTTATTTACCTACCTTTTCCCATTCAACCGATCAAACCACTTTTGAAATTGTCCCCAAAACTTTATAAAAATCAAACTCATTTTCATTTATTACCCCGGGACAAATTCATATTGGAGTTATGCATCAATATTATGAGGAACCAAAATCAAATATTTGGTAACATTTATCTGATTGATATTGTTACATCTTTAATCTTTCTGTTGCATTAGATATAAATTTTAAGGTTTATGTTACTTTCAAATAAAATTTATATTTGGTACAAATAGAGTCAATAAGAGGTGGTAAAGGGTTGATGGAAGATGGTAAAGGATTGATAGGGTATGATGGGGGATCAATAGAAGATAGTGTGGGATTGGGAAAGGGATGAGTTGGGATGATTGGATCTTGATTGGGATGGGGGTTGGATGTTTTGACATGATTTGGACTAGGCTCTTGACATAGACAGATTTGCATACATGGTGTGGTTGGGGATGACTATTTAAATTCATTGGGCATTTGGATAGACTCCTCTAATGAGGTAGATGGAGGAGTGGGAAATGTTTGGGATAGGATTTTGGATAGGAAGCAGGAAGGGGATGGTGTAGTTTTTATAGGTGTTTGGTGGGTGATGGCATCATCACTGACACATTTTTATTGATTTGGATTATTGGGATGGCATGAATCCACAAGTTTGGTTTTATATTTTTTCTCTAGATCCTTAGTTAGGATTCCTTGGAGGAAACTCTAGAAGAGGGGCTTTGATGTAGTGGGAGAATTGGATGGTAAAGTGGATAACAGGGTTGGTGAATTATGATATGAAGGATTTAGATAAGTGGGATAAGGATATGAAGGATTTGGTTGATGAGGGGATGAAGGATGTGGATAAGAGGTGGAGGTGACAGGGACCTCATATGATAATGGATGTTGTGATATGGCTATGGGAGTAAATAGATTTCTCTTGTCAAGGTAGCATAAGGATGACTATAGGGTATGCTTTTAGGTGAGGGGGCATAGCTTGTGCTAGCCAATGCATGGTCATAGACTCATAAGGTGCTTGAATATGTGTGGATGGACAAGGGTAATTTATGGAAAGATTGCTTATAATAATTTCATCAAGGTTTTTGATTTCATCTTGGTCAAAAACACTATTGTCATCATCAAAATTGTAAGATGGATTTAGGATTGGTCTTGGATTTGGAATGATAGTATTTTGGATAATTTGATGATTTTGGTTTTCTAAGAATCATTACTTAAGATTTTATTTGATATTAAAATGACCTTAGATTTTAGATTTTGGATTAGAGGGGGATTGGATGGATTTGGATTCATTGATTTTTCAATTGAACAAGGTCAATGATATATGACACTTGAAACTAGGATGGATTTGATTTGGTTTGATTAATCAAGGTCAATGATATATGAAACTTGATGATCATTAGATTTGGATTGATTAGCATTGATTTAGATTAGGCCTAAGGCCCTTTGATAGTTGGATTGGATCAAATTTGATTGGGCCAAGGGCCCTTTTGATGTTTGATTTGAGGGATGGGGGAGACTTGACTTGTTTTGGCAAAGGCACTTGTGTGGGAACAAAGGTGCTTGAGTTTTATAGAGGAACCTATCTACAAAGGAACTTGTGTAGACACATAGGAACTCAAGTAAGGAATAAGATGATTATTTAGGACAAAGGCACTTATTTGGAAACATGGATTCTTATTCATGCATAGAGGTTCTTGTTATGAAAACATGGCCTCAAACTTGACGGTAGGGCTTGAATTCAATGTACTTTGGGTGGACTTGATGGAGATTGATTAGGGATTAGGTCTAGGACCTTTAAATGATGGTTTGGATGATGGTTTGGATGATGATTTGGATGATGATTTGGAAGAATTATTATGAAGGTTTGGATGAAATTTTGATGGGGTTGAAAGAGTTTAAGTCCTTAAGAAATTATTTATTTTCAAACGATAATTTTTATTAAGGATTAGGATTGGATGTTGATTAGGGATGGATTGATGGATAATTGAACTAAATTAGGATTGGAGATGAAATGATTAGAATTAGAGTCCTGATGGATAATGGATCAGATCATTATGATAATGCATTGGATTAGGACAAGGATATAATTATTAGGATTGGATGATGGAGTTTATATTATTGATGTAGACAAGATTGGGGGGTCTTATCAAACTACCAAGTCTTGAAGCCATAGAATTAAAATCCACATTCTTGCAAAAATATCAAAGAAAACATTTATATTGTATAAAAATATGAAACATATATTTATTTCAAAATTTCATATTGACATTCATACAGAAAAAATGCTCAAGAAAAATTACATGTAGTGAAGATTTCAACAAGAAACAAATATTAGAAAATTTCAAGCATTTCCAAGAACTTCATGCCTTCAAATCTCCAAACCCTCATGCATTAAAAATATCTTGGCTTCACTCCTATTTTAAAATCTGATTTTCATTCATCCTACAAATCTCTTGGCTTCATTGAACACTTACAACACACATGAAACTTTCTTCTTCTCTTCTTCTATTCCTCTCCTCTTGACAAGCTATTTTTTTAAAAGATTTTCTACATGCAATCCACCTACAATTCTTTTCTTCAACCTTAATGATGTTGATTCCTTCTATTAATACAAATGAAGGATTTATTTTATTGAATTTAAAACCCTCATGAGGAACCAAAATGTGGCACCCAAATCTTCTCTTTCATTTCCCCCAAATTATCCTTTGAAATTCCTACAGAAAAATGAAATAAAACCTAATTTATTACTTCCAAATGTGGCATTCAAAGTTGTTGCTCCATATTAAAATTTCTTATGTATATGCCTTTTAAAAATAAATAAAATCAGAAATCAATCCATCCTTATCTACCCAAAATTGGAAATTGAAGTCATTAATTGTTTTCCCAAAAATCACTAGCTTTCCCTCCATTTTAGCCACCCAAATAAATAAATGCAATATTAAATAGAAAATGGAGGAATACCAATAATAAAATATCCCTTAAATAGGCATCCAAGTTGAGTAATTAAAATAAATTTAATTGATTTTTCTTCACAAGCCCCTTCTATCATGGTAAATGAACCCTTTCAATGCCTAGGACCATGAATTTATGAATTATAATAAATTTTAAAATCACATTGAATACTTTGGTTTCCATTGATATTTAAAATAAAACCCAAGTCCTAAAAATTGAATATTTTTATCCTTCCAACACTTCAAAATATGCTCTTGAAGCTCAAACCTCCACCAAAAATGCCAAAAACTGAACATGAATAGAATTTTTTTTTTGGTGATGCAGGATTGCCTTGCTACTACATCATACACATTGGGTAAGAAGTTTGTGAGGATGGCTCACAAAATGGAGTTGAGATTTTGAACAACCCTTTCAAATAGTAAACCATTTGTAGCATATTCCTATAATGTCCCCTTTCTAGCTACAGAGTTAGGCTATCATTGGGTTCCCGTAGACTGACAGTTTGGTTAGGGAACCATGGTTGTTTGGACCTTGGATGGATTTTCAATTAGGTGGAGAGAGGTTTTGGTTTGGATGATACAATTGGCATTATCAGTTGATTCGAGGTGTCTTGTAATGGATTTACTACTTTTAGTAAGTTCGGGGTTGGTGTCATTTTAGAAGTTTTAGAGTTGGAATAAATTTGTCTCATCAAGAACTTTCGAGTGAGCTATAGATCATTGGATTCTGACATCATATTGATATTTATTTTAATGTTTGAAGTTATATTATATAGTTATTTAACGGGACTTTATAAATATTAAGTGACTTATGGAAAAAGAAATATTTTAAAGTCACTAAGGAAGTGAGTTTGGGCAGCCATCCTTAGAGGGAAAATAAGTAATTTGAAAACATAAAGTTTCCCCCCAAAAGCCAATGCCCTTCTTGAAGAGGAAATAAAAGGTGAAAAGTGGAGTTCATTCTTTATGCTGGAATATTTGATATTTGCTTGGTTTTTGCTCTACTAGAGTTTCTTTGAGAAGGGTTTGCAGAGGATTCAAACTAGAGGCTATTAGGAATGAAAACTCCCTCTAGAAACAACATCTTATAGGTGTGAGAGACCATCCAAAGGTGCTACTGAGGCAAATACACATAGTTTTTGCATATGGGCTTCAATGGAGTTCTATTGATGTGGGTTTGAGGAGTTTCAATGCTATATCTTTGCAAGATTGAGAAAGTTATGGACTGATTTGAAGACTGTTAGAGTGATAGTTTTGAGTGAAGATTTTGAGGAGTCTTGACTGTTTTTGTTGGTAATTGCTGGTTGTACTATCACCAGAAATGTCATACTACATTGTGGGGTCATTTTGAGGTGGTTAGTGTTGATTTATTCTCCCAATCTGGCAGCCTTGCTTCAAACATGAGTGTAGATCAGAAAGAAGTATTTCATGAAGATTTGTTGTTGTTTGCTGTTGTTATGAACCTCCAGCTTGGCTGTACACTTTCTTGAAGGGATGTGGGTCTTGTAGAGGCCCATTATTCTTGTTTACAATTATTGTATTCTTCATTTGGGGGCATCTAGGGCCTCTTGTATTGATGTTAGCAATTGTATGCACATTATTTTATATTCCTTAGAGTTTTGGAGTGATTTTTTGATACCCAATTACTGGTCTAGCTATAGCATAAAAATGAAGTTGCAAATCATGATATGGGTATTCAACTATAATTCATTTGGAGGTATTTCTTGATTTGGGTTGTTATTTTCCTCAAAATCATTGTATTTTTTTTGGGTTTCACTTGCATGTTATATTTTTTCTATATTCTAGCAAGAAACAAACACATCTCAAGAAAACTGAAACCCCTTCTAGATCTTCTCTCTAGTCTAAAAGAACACAAATAAAAATTTAAAATAACACTAAAAAGATTTTAAAAAGAACCAATAGGTGTGGTACATTATAGTGGTATCAGAGCATAATTCTTCCTGCCATCTTGTGAGGTCAGCTTCAAACATGTAGATGTGAAACTGAGATATGTTTCCTATGCAATCCTTGTCTCATCATTATAATATGAGGAGAAACATGTTACAACAAGAAATATAGGCTCTGCAGTTAGAAGAACCAGAAATCCTAGTACCAGTGATAGACCCATTTTTAGGTGAGATTCCAGCATAGGTTGAAGAAATGGGTGACAAGGATAATGAGGAACCTAGCATGTGAGAAATTCTGAACTCGTTGGATAGGGGATAGATGAATATAAAGAGAGGTTTCATGTGAATAGATGAGACTTTTAGAGAGTCACATGAAGAACTAAATCATATCCTTACGCAGTTGATAACTTGAGATAATAGGAACAACAACAACAATAATGAAACAAACAGGAACAACTTTGGGGAAAGGAACAAAGAAAATAATGGTAGTGATAGGCACATTGGTGATAGGAACAATGGTGATAGACACAATGGGGATTGACATAGAGATAAAGACAATGAAGGTGAAGCTTCAGTCACCAATAGGAGAGGTACCCAACTGACAACTAGTGATAGACTAGCATTCCTACATTTGAATAAGAAGCCACACAACTTGAGTACCAGGATGAGATCCTAAGAGATTGGAGAGATTCCCGTGAGCAGTTTAGGGATGAAATGACATTTGGAGAATACTCTGACATCAGGATGAAAAATAGACCCCACAAAGGAAACAAATAGCAAAATCAGGAAATGTAGAAAAAAGTTAGTAAGATGACCTTGTTGTATTTTGATGGGTCAGGCAAAACCTCTGCTAGAGCTTGGGTCCAAAAGTTAGATAGTTGTATGTAGATCAGCACCATGCTCAAGACCGATGCCATCACATATGCAGCCTTACATTTAGATGGAAACACACATAAATGGTGGAGCAATGGTAAGGTTACCTAAGTGGGCCATGACTAGATTACTTCCTATATCAAGTTCACTACCAGAATTATAGATTGTTTTGATGAGAAGGATTTAGAGCTGCAATTTAAGGAGTTGGCACAACTCAGATAGGTGAGATCATTGGATTCCTACATTTAAGAGTTCCAAGACCTATCTATTATGGTTCCAGATATCTCAGAGCATAGGCTAGTCATATTATTCATAGTTGGTCTTTCGGATCCCTTACATGGTTGGATTAAGGGATTAGACCCAGCATCATTATAGGAGGCCATGAAAAAGGCTTGAGATATGGAGTCTTATGCTTGGAGAAATAAGTTTTAGTCTAAGGGTTTTTAGCATAGGAGTGACAAGGAGAAGGACAGAAGACACTTTCAGAGAGATTCAAGACATCATCATTAGAGTTCTTCTAGGTTGGATAATTATTAGTTGAATGACCTAAGGAGGAAGAAGCTCTATTTTCACTACCAAGAGCCTTGGGATTCTAAGCACAAGTGTGCTACCCAAGGAAAATCCAAACAATTGGAATATTTTTCAGCAAATGAGTTTGTAGAATCATAGACATATTTAGAGTAGAAATTGGAAGATAATGACTCAGTGACTAATGTTACATCTGAAACATTAGATAAGGAGGAGAAGACATCCCTACCTATAGCACATCTCTCTAGCATTTAGAGAGAGGGATCATTTCAGATGAGAGTACTTGGTGGACAATGAGTGATTACTTTACTAGACATAGGTGCTACTCACAATTTCATAGATGAGGGCTTGGTTGTGAAAAGAGGACTTAAGACAGAAGAATTTGAAGGGTTTAAGGAGAGGGTAGCAGATGGATTTGTACTCACCTACACTAGGAGGATACCCAATCTCACCATCTTTCTAAGTAATTACACTTGCTAGTTAGATTTCTATGTTGTCGGTATGGGTGAGATGGATGTTGTTTTGGGCATGCAATGGTTGTATGACATTGGGGAGTTCACACTCAACTTGAGGACTATGGAGATGAAGTTTGAGGTGAACATAGTATGACACATTCTCAAGGGTATTTCAGATGGTGGATTGAGAGTGGTTTCTCTTAAGAGGATGGAGAGATTGATACGACACAATCATGTGCAGTGGGCAGTAGAGGTGATGGTGATGCTTGCAATGTCAGAACAATAGAAGCATGAGTATCCACCTAATATACAAACTCTCTTGACTAAATAAATCAAAGTGTTTAGTGACATACCACTAGGTAAACCTCCTGATAGGGGTATTGAGCACATCATTGAGTTAGAGGAGGATGCTAAGCCCACGATTACTACTCGATACAGGCACCCAAAAAGATATAAGGATGAAATTGAAAAAGCTATCAAAGATCTTCTCAAGATGGGGCACATAAGGCCAAGAAAAAGTCCATTTCCTTCATCAGTGGTCTTAGTGAAGAAAAATAATGGGACTCTTAGAATGTGCATTGATTACAAAGAGCTTAATAAGAAGACCATTAAGAATAGATACCCCTTACCCTACATTGATGAGCTGATAGATGTGTTGCATGGGGCATGTTACTTCTCCAAAATAGATTTGAGATCTGGATATCACAAGATATGGGTCTGGGATGAAGATGTGGAGAAGACAACGTTCAAGTTCCATTATGGGCACTTTGAGTTCCTGGTCATGCCTTTCAGTTTGACCAATGTACCAGCCACCTTCCAATCCTATATGAATAGGGTATTTAGAGAACAATTAAGGAGATTTGTATTGATATTTTTTTATGACATGTTGATATACATAAGGACTTGGGAGGAGCACTTGAAACACATTGACATCATCTTGAGCATTTTATAGTGGGAGTCATTCTATGCTAAAATGTTAAAGTGTGAATTTGGGATGATCGAGTTATTGTACTTTGGTCATATTATCAGTTCTGGTAGTGTGAAGGTGGACTCAAAGAAGATTCATACAATCATTGACTAGCCACCACCAAAGAATCTCTCAACTCAAGGGATTCCTTAGTCTTTGTTGGTATTACCACCATTTTGTGAAGGGGTTTTCATGGTCAGTTGCCCCCCTCATAGATTTGACTCAGAAGGATGCTTTTAGTTGGTCAAGAGTAACACAGGAGTGTTTTGACAGGTTCAAGGAGATCTTGAGTACCTGTCCTTTGTTGTCTATTATGGATTTCAGCAAACCTTTTGGTTTATAGTGTGACGCCTCAGGGGAAGGCGTTGGTGTGATAATCATGCAGGATAAGCACCCCATAGAATTTGAGAGTAGGAAGTTGAGGGGTGTGAAGCAGAGTTATAGTATATACAACAAGGAGATGTTAGCCATCATGCATGTGTTGACTAAGTTCAGACAATACACCTAGTTGGAAGTAAATTTGCGGTGAAAATAGATCACAATAGTCTAAAACATTTCCTTGGTTAGAAGGACCTGAATGAGAGGTAGCAGAAGTGGGTCATCAAACATTAGGCCTATGACTTTGACATTGTCTATGTCAAAGGAAAGAAAAACATAGTTACTGATGCTTTATCCATGAGACCACATTTGTGTGCAGTGGGTGCTATTACAGAGGATTGGAGAGAGATGATATCCACTAAGGATGCAAAGGATAAATGGGCTTCTGGTATTATTGATGGCACTATTTAAGATGATAGGTATTTAGTGGTAAATGACTTGATCATTTACAAGGGAAGAATTTTCTTAGTGCTAGGTTCAGTGGTTAAGTAGACGATTTTGAGAGCCTTCCATGATTTGCCTATGGCTGGTCACCCTGGTTACTTCAAAACTAATAGACAGATGAGAGAGTGCTTCACTTGGAAGGGCCTCAAAATGGAAGTATTGTAGTATGTGAGAGAGTGTTTGACATGTCAGCAGAATAAGTAGGAGCACTCTTTCCAAGGTGGTCTATTGGAGCCCTACCCATTCCTGATAGGAAATGGGATAATATCTCTATGGACTTTATCATAGGCTTACCCAAAGTCCAAGGTAGGGATTGTTCTTTGTGGTAGTGGATAGATTGACGAAGTTCACACACTTCTTAGCCATTCCTACCACCTACACTACAACTCAGGTTGCAAAGTTATTTTTTAGAGAGGTATTTCATTTTCATGGGTTGCCAAAGAGTATTGTGAGCGATAGGGACAACAGGTTCCTAAGTAATTTTTGGTAGGAGCTCTTTAGGTTGATAGGGACAGAGCTCACCCCTAGCATGAGATAGTACCCACAAATAGATGGATATACAAAGATTGTCAATAAATGGGTGGAAGGATACCTCCACAATTATGTAGCAAGGCAGCAAAAGGCATGGATTAAGTGGCTTCACATGGGCAAGTATTACTATAATTCCACTTATCACATGTCTATCCATATGTCACCCTTCATGGCTTTGTATGGGTATGAGGCACCGAGATTTGTGGATTTACTGTTTGGTGATAGAAGAGAGCCTAAGGCCAAAGACCTGTAAAAGAGTTAGGATATCATGAGGTCTTTGAAGGAGAATATACAGAAGGCTCAAAATCAATAGAAGTAGTAGGCAGATTAGCAGAGGACTGAGTGATCATTTGAGGTAGGTGACATGGTATATTTGATGTTGCAGCCCTACAGGTAGTCCACTCTCAAGAAGAGTGGAGCTGAGAAGCTTAAGCCATGCTATTATGGACTCTTCAAGATCTCCAAGAGAGTTGGAGAAGTGGCTTATGAGTTAGAGTTACCAGCAGGTAGCAAGGTACACAATGTGTTTCATGTATCACACCTCAAGAAGGCATTGGGGCATAATGTGACACCATCAGCAAAGTTATCTCCTCTTGATGAAGAAGGGAAATTGATTTTGGTACCTGGGGCTATAATTGATACTAGGGAATGCACTTTGAGGAGGAGAACTATCAGAGAGTATCTGGTAAAGTGGCAAAACCTGCCTATGGAATATGCTACTTGGGAGAACAAGCAAATATTGGAGCATCCTGATCTAAGATTGCTTGAGGCAAGCAATCTTAGGGAGGTAAGACTGTAATGTCCCCTTTCTAGCTATAGAGTTTGTCTATCATTAGGTTCTTGTAGACTGACAGTTTGATTAGGAACCATGGTTATTTGGACCTTGGATGGATTTTCAGTTAAGTAGAGAGCGGTTCTAGTTCATATGATACAGTTGGCATTATCAGATTCTAGGTGTCTTGTAATGGATTTAATATTTTTAGTAAGTTAGGGGTTGATGTTGTTTCAAAATTTCAGGGTTAGAATAATTTTTTCTCATCAAGACCTTTTTGGCGATCTATAGATCATTGGATTCTGACATCATCTTGATATTTATTTTAAATTCTGAATTTATATTATAATTATTTAATGGGACTTTATAAATAGTAAGTGACTTATGGAAAAAGAAATATTTTAAAGTCACTAAGGAAGTGAGTTTGGGCGCCCATCCCTAGGGGAAAAATAAGTAATTTAAAAACATAAAGTTTCCCCCCAAAAGCCAACACCCTTCTTGGAGAGGAAATAAAAGGTGAAAAGTGGAGTTCATTCTTTATGCTAGAATATTTGATATTTGCTTGGTTTTTTCTCTGCTAGGGTTTCTTTGAGAAGGGTTTGAAGAGGATTCGAACTAGAGGCTATTTGGAATGAAAACTCCCTCTAGTAATAGCATCCTACAGGCATGAGAGACCGTCCAAATATGCTACTAAGGCAAATACACACAGTGTTTGTATATGGGCTTCAATGGAGTTTGATTGATGTGGGTTTGAGGAGTTTTAATGCTATATCTCTTCAAGATTAAGAAGATTATGGATTGATTTAGAAGACTATTGGAGTGATAGTTTTGAGTGAAGATTTTGAGGAGTCTTGACTATTTTTGTTGGTACTTGCTGGTCGTACCATCACCAAATAGGCCGTACTGCATTGTGGGGGTCATTTTGAGGTGGTTAGTGCTAATTTCTTCTCCCAATCTAGTTACCTTTCTTCAAACATGAGTGGAGATCCAAAATAGAAGCATTTCATGAAGATTTGTTGTTGTTTTCTACTGTTATGAACCTCTATTTTAGCCATACACTTTCCACAAGGGACATGGGTCTTGTAGAGGCTCATTCTTCTTGTTTGTAGTTATTGTATTCTTCATTTGGAGGCATCTAGGGCATCTTGTATTAGTATTAGCAATTGTATGCACATTACTTTATATTCCTTGGAGTTTTGGTGTGATTTTGTGTTACCCAGTTGCTGGTCCGGCTATAGCATAAAAACAAAGTTGCAAATCTTGATATCCAAGTATTCAACTATAATTCATTTGGAGGTATTTCTTGATCTGGGTTGTTATTTTTCTCAAAATCATTGTATTTTTTTGGGTTTCACTTGCATGTTATATTTTCTATGTATTCTGGTAAGAAACAAACACATCTCAAGAAAACTAAAACCCCTTCTACATCCTCTCTCTAGTCTAAAAGAACACAAATAAAAATTAAAAATAACACTAAATTTTTTTTTAAAAAGAACCAACAGGTGCGGCACATTACAACTCCAATGATGTCATTGGTACCATGAAGATTTTTTTCTTCTCCTTTTCCAACATCTACTTGGGACCCTTCCTATCTTCCTTTACAAAATCTATTTAGTAGTCCCTCTATCAATTTTGGAATTTTGTCTAGCATAATCCAACCTCCTCCACAAAATGTAATTTTTTCTCTTCTCTTCTTTGATGGGATTCAATCCATCACAATCTGGCCACCTCCACCAAAAATAAATTTTCCACTCTCTTGTCACCATCTCACCTGTACTTAACTCAGTACAACAAATATTATTAAAATAAAACAAATCCAAATTAAACTCTTTACCTCTTCATTCACTTCTCCTACACACAAATCAACTCTATTCAAATTATGCAAACAAAATATTTCCATCTCTTTTTCCTCATACTACTCCATACCTTCCAAAAGACATGTCATCTCATTAACTTTTATTTCCTCATCTTCACCATTTTGTACACATTGTTTTGAAACCATATTTATCACCTTGTCACTATCCTCCTGAATGATAATTTATTTCTCTATTTCTTTGTTGTCTTCCATATTAGTTGCAAACAAAGTAATGTCAGATAAAATATGGGATCTTACCCATTTCCTCTTCCTCTTCTTTCACCAACACCTTTTCCTCTTTGAACATGCCATCTTCCTAGCATTCCTTTTCATAGTTTCTCTCACCCGCAATAACTCTATTTTGCATAACCTCTAGTGCATCCAACCTTGTTTGAAATTTTCTCAACTCTTCATAAACACTTTTCATCTAAACTCTTTCTCTCTTCTTTATAAAATAAAAATTCACAACCATACCTAAGAAAAACCTAGTCCTCTTTTGTGAAGACTTTTTCACACACCTTTCACTATAACTTGCCAATATTGGAGATCCATAAATGCTTTCAACAAAATCAGTAAAAAATACCTACAACAATTTTTTTTCTTAGAGATGAATAGCCCTTTGCAGTTATAGGACTTCCACATGTAACAACTTCAACAAACTATATCAAGTATCCTCTACTGAACAAAGTTGCTAGAAGATGCACAATCCAAAACACCCTCTACGCACTTTCCGTATAGTAGAGGATGTAAAAAAATCTTCTTCCTGTTGATGGCTGTTTTGGCACATCAACTCTACATAAAATGATTGTCACTCTACTTCTCCTAAAAGGAAACCTAATGATGTTATAGTTACCGCAAGGTCCCTATTATGCTCGGTCACAGTAGTGTTGGAGTAGTTGAGTGGACAATATGATTGTTTGTTCAAGGGGCCTATGATGGTAATATCAAACTAGATGCTTAGCAACCTTTGATAGGAAAATACTCCTTTTGAGTGGAAGAAAATAAACCTACATCTACTCTATGTAAAAAAATGAAAAAAAGGGTTAGGGTTTGAGAAGAAAAGAAAATGTAAAATAATTGGACAACCTCTACACCTTTCATTTCACTTCACATAACAATGTTAATGAGATAAAATTGAACAAGCAATGGATTACCAGTATTTCAGACAATCATGTACATTGCAAGTGCAAGATTCTAACAAAACAAAGTAGAAGAATAGGAATATGAAAACACCATATTAAATGCACAAGATTCATCAACATATGCTATATGCAAGCAAACGAAACACAAATACATTACCACCATTAGGAAGAAACATAGGAATAGTCCAAAATTGTCTCCTCATTGACTAGAAGAATATTGGCAGATTACAAAAGAACAAGATTCCCACACCCTATATGCATATCATATATGCCACTTACATGCCATCAAAATATAAGAATAGATTGCCTTAAACAAGTCCTCTATGTTCCCCCCTTTACAAAAAGCTCAAAATCCTCTTTATATATGAGGTTTGATTTGATTACATTATACAATTTAGCCCTAGTCATCCTAAATAATGATGCTATACACAAGTAAGGTCTACCTTATCTAAGAGATACGAAATTTTTTTTTTAAAATGATTGTGAAGAACGTGGATATTATGCCCCTTCAACAAATTGGATTTCAAAGTTGGTTGTGGCCCCCTGAATGTCATTCATGTTTGGTCCATTATGATACCTGATTTTAACCTACTGTGAGTATGTAGAATGCTTGATTTTATCTTAGACACTGACCAGATCAACCAACTTCTCCTGAAACTCTATAAAGAGGGATTTTAACCTCATCAAGTTATCTATACTTTGCTCTGAGAGTTGTTGGAAGATGGTAGAGAATTCCTTTATGACCCTCACTATAGGGAGGACAACTGATGAGTCATCCTTGAAATTGCAACAAATTGAGCTTATAAGTGCTTCTACCTTGCCCAATCCTTGCTTGGCTGTATTGGCCTTCATTTTCAATTTGTCCTTACACTTCTCTAGTAGATTAGCCCTAAGATTCCCTACCTCTATCCATTCTATAGTTTTCTCTGAGTCAACCTTGTCCAAGACCCTTGACTGCAAGAGTGTGCTCTAAGGGATGGCTTCCACCTTTTGCAAAATAAGGAGGTATTCCTCCCAAACTAGTAACACATCTTCGATGCTACCCTTCAGGCTCTCCACCACCTCTGACTCCCTTTCAATGGAGTGATATACCTTGAAATCCTCCTGGATGGTCCCTTTACCAAAGGTTTCTAATGAATCCTTCCAAGTTGTTGTTGCAAGGAGGATGCCTAATGGATCTGAGATCTAACTTTCTTTGGTTATAGCATCCAATAGGATTGGAGTAGGGGAATTGGAATCAATGGGACCTGTGTTAGAGGAAATTATGCATGAATATCAAAAAACATCAATAATACCCATAAATCAATGAAATATAGAAACAAAGAAGATCTAAAACAATGAACAATACCTCAAGAAACCTCTTTACCTCATGGCTTCCATTCACAGCCTATCACAAATGATCTTGTGTATAAATATGCCCTCAAAATGTGCACCTCCTTGCTATTCCAAGATGTCAATTGAGAATGGCCATGATAGTTGATTGTAATGAAGATGAGCTTCACAACAATGGTAATGGCGATATGGTAACAAGTTGATTGCAAGCGAATAGAATTTATGTAGAGTAACAATACTGAAAGCTTGGATGATTGAAATGGAACAAGAAGGTTCAATTTATAGACTCATGAGAGAGGAGATCAATGGTATAGAAAGAATGAGAAGATCAATGGTTTAGAAAGAATGAGAGAATGTGTATGAATAGAAACAAAACAAGTGTCACACAAAATCTATTTTGAGTTAACTATTTTTATATTTATTGAAGATAAGATATGTTGTCATAAAATAGAAAGCTTTTTTTTCTATTTCAGGAGTTTTGGAATCAATTAGTTGACTCATGGTTTACTTTTGCATGTTTTGAGTGGAATTAAATAATAAATTATTTAATTTTGCATGCATGAAGAGGAAGGATTATTTTTAGAAGATCTGAAAGATTCCTGGGAATTTAGAAGAAAACAAATTAAATAAATAAATTTATTTAATTGTTTGTGCAAGATTTGGAAGAATAAATAAAATATGTGATTATATTTTATTTTAGAGAATGAGAGGATTTAAATAAATTTGATTTATTTATTTAAATTTGGAAGAAGAATTAACTTAATTAAATAATTGAGAATTATTTTATTTTTTGGAAGAATTTGGAAGAATTAAATTAAATAAAGGATTTTATTTAATTTTGACTTTAGAAGAGGTAATTAAATATTTTGATATTTAATTACTTAGAGGAATATGAATCAAATAAATAAATTTGTTTATTTATTTATTGATAGAAGAATTAGAATGAAATAAATATTAAAAATATTTATTTAGATTAAGTCCTGTCATTTTTAGGCATATACATTTTGCTTCTCTTTGATGCAATGTTGTTTACGGCATTGCCTCAAAGAATAGATTGTTTGATAATGATACATGCCCCAGTTTGTCTTTGGTACAAGTTATGACGACAGGATGCCCCCTTGGGAGATTGGACGGGAAGAAGGGAGGAGGAGGTGAGATAGACAATCTCACAATGAAGAAGGCAAAAAATAGGTTAGAGTGAAGAAAAATAGGTCATGGGTCAAAGAAACAAGTAGAAATAGGTCTAGGAAGTAGTCATGGGTGACACACAGCCAGTTAGGGTTTGCTTGCTATATATAGGAGTTGGGTCCACAATCCTAGTCATTTGCACACTTGGCTTTTGTTTATTTGTCCTTGAGAGCTTAGGAGCATAGAGTAGTAGGCATTGAGATGGATATTCTGCATGAGGAGCACTGCTTTGAGTGAGTTCGACGGTTAGATCAGCTAGCTGAAGCAGGACCAGCGATATGTAGCTCAAAAAAATTCACCTAGGGTCATTTATTAGTGCAATAAATGCTAGGGAAAGTTCAACTAGGATAGATGCGCAGTTTAGCAGTTCGGTGCATATGCTATGCGGAATTGTGCATATGATGTTTTGCGGTGCATTTACAGTATGAAATGATGCATATAAAAGTTCTACATATATACGGTATAGGTCGGCACATGCATTAAGAAGATGCGCTTTTGATATGGGAAGCTGTGCTTTTGATATGGGAAGCTGTGCATATATAAGTGTTGTGCATATATAAGTGTTGCGCATATACGGTATGGGTCGACACATATGTTAAGAAGTTATACTTTTGATATGAAGTAGCACATATATGGTATGAGTTGGTGCATTTACCAGAACTGGCACATGTACCTTCTAGTTCAATGCATATGCTTGAGATAGTTAGTTTACTTAACAAAATAGACTCAGTTGGCATCTTGTTCGATGCGTCAATCGATAAGAGATCTCTAAGATTGCAGGAATCTAGTCAAGAGATGTTGTATGTTGTTTAAATCAATTTGTTTAAGTTAAGTAAGTGATATGATGCTTTAGATATGTTGAGAAGGTTTTGCAGATCTGGGTGATGCATTGCTAAATGGCCTTGCCTATGTGACAACACAGAGGAAACGTAGTTCGGGGTTGACCCTATGGTGCTGACGACAGACACTTTACTAGGCTGACACTGTGGATATGGTACTGGATAAGACCTTAGTTGGATAGGGTGACAAGAGAAATAGAGTATCAAGCCATGCTAGGTTATTGTTAGGATGCACAAGGTGCTTTATTATGGAACAGATATGGATTGGATGAGAAATGATGGCAGGAAGAATGGATACAAGGTGATTGGTTTCCTAAAGATGGAGAAGGTGGTTCATCACAAGCAGTTCCTATTTACTAGGTTTTCACTACTTGCTTTTATTTGCATGAAAGCTAGAAGTACACATGATGTCTGTTTGCCAGGTTTTCATCATGGTACCTATCCAAGGTGCTTGTTTGCCAGGTTTTCACCAGAGGATGATTTTTTTTGTTGTTTCTCCATTTTTTGATTTTTTTGTATTTTATGATTTTTTGACTTTTTTGCTTTTTTTTATTTTTTTTATTTTTTTGTATTTTATGCCCCCTTTACATTGGGGTTCTCTTAGGTGTAGAACCGGCGAAGATGCATATTGTTGATTGGATCATCAAATAGTTCACCCTCTGATGTTGCTAACTGATATGCCCCTGATTCGTATGTAGCAATGATGACTTAAGGACCAAGCTAGTTGGGCTCAAACTTACCTTTCTTTTCCTAATCCTGTTGATTGTGGAGATTTTCTTTGAGTACTAGATCACCAACATTGAAGACCCTTAGACAGACTCTGTGATTGTAGCTTCGTGACATCCTCCGTTGATATGCTTTGAGATGGTTAAAGGCATTATGTCTCTTTTCCTCTAGCAACTCTAGCTCTTACAATCTGGAAACTCTGTAGTCTTCATTAATAATGAGGCCTTTTAATGACACCCTTAGGGATGGTAACTCAACCTCAATGGGCAAAATGACTTCTAATCCATAGACAAGGGCGTAAGGGGTAGCACCTGTGGGATTGCATATACTGGTTCGATAGGCCCACAGAGCGGGATTGAGTTGTATGTACCAATCACAACCAGCATCATTGAGAGTCTTCTTGAGGATTTTCAAGATTGTTTTATTGGATGCCTCTATCTGGCCGTTGCCTTGTGGATAATGGGGGGTGGAGAAACGGTGTTGGATTTTGAATTTGTCACAAAGCTCTTGGACATCCTAGTTCTTGAAAGGTCTTCCATTATCCATGACAATGGATGAGGGAGTTTCGTATTTGTAGATGAGGTAATTGAGGATGAATGAGGCAATCTGCTTGCCTGTGACATTGGTGAGGGGAATGGCTTCAATCTATTTGGTAAAATATTCTGTGGTAGTTATTATGAACTTGTGGCCATTGGATGATGGCGAGTGAATTTTTCCCACAAGGTTGAGTCCCCACTGACAAAAAAGCCAAGGTGTCATTAAAGATGGTAACTCTTGAGCTGGTGCATGTATCAGGTTTCCATGTATCTGGCACTGCTTGTACTTCTTCACAAACTGATATGAATCTATTTCCATGTTTGGCCAATAGTATCCAAAGCACATGAGTTTCTTAGCTACCACAAATTCCTTCATGTACATCTTGTAAGGTGGTTTGAGATTCTTCCCGTTCTAAACATTAGAGTAAAGTACCATCTAGACCTCGGTGGTATAAGGTGTCAGCAATGATGGTATAACAAGAGGTTTGGCAAATGAAGGTTTAGTGTTGGTTAGAAGACAAATCAGGCAGTAGGGTATTATCCTTGAGGTAAGTGAAGATTTTATTGTACCAAGGTGAATCAGATCTGACTAAAAGGCATATGGAATGGGTTTTAGGAAGATCATAAGCTGGTTGCACAACTATTTCAACCAAGAACTCATACCATGACTCATTCTCTGGGATCTCAAGGAGCGAGGCCATAGCATCTATTGCTTTATTTTTAATGCGAGGTATCTATTCAAAGGAGATGATCACAAAATACTCCTTAAATTCATCGACCATGCATTTGTAGGGGATTAACTTGTCATCTTTTTTCTGATAGTCATTGTTGACTTGATTGATTACCAGTTGGGAGTCACCATAGACATGTAGCTCTTTGATTTTCAATTTTGTTGCCAGTTTGAGACCAATGACCAAGGCCTTGTACTCTACCATATTGTTTATGCATGGGAATAGCAGATGGTAAGACTTAGGTATGGTGTTGCCATGAGGAGTGACCAACAAGATTCCTAACCCCGATCCATGGTTTGTATAGGATCCATCAAAGTAGAGTTTCCATGAGTGTGTTGTGATATTGACTATGGCTTCATCTAGAAATTTGAATGTCATTGGTGTGGTATCATGCAATGGAGCTTCTACTAACTGATTGGCAATGATTTGACCTTTAATAGCCTTTCGTTCTACATACTCAATGTCATATTCACTTAGGAGCATCACCCACTTAGCTAGGCAACCTATTAGAGCTACTTTGCTTAATAGGTATTTTAGTGGATCTATCTTTGCAATAAGTTTGATTGAATGTGCTAGCATGTAATGTCATAGCTTTTGGGAAGCAAAAACCACAAGACATGATCTTTCTATCTGAGAATATTGTAGTTTATAGCCCACCAATGTGCGACTAATGTAGTAGATAGCCCTTTCTTTGCCTTCATAATCTTGTTGTACTAATAGGGTGTCCAGAGATGTCTGTGTAGCAGATACGTAAAGTAATAGCATCTTACCTTGTATAGGAGGGTCCATGAGATATTCCTTTAGTTTGCCAAATGATTCTTCGCACTTCTTTTCCCATCTGAATGGAATGTTTTTTATGTAAGAGATGACTAAAAGGTTGGCACTTGTCTGCAAGTTGTGATATGAACTGATGGATTTCTTGTAACTTGCCTTGTAGAGACCGTAATGAGTGATGTTCTTAGGTGGTGGCATTTCCATGATAGCTTTGACTTTGACAGGATCTACGTCTATCCCATTTGCTAATACAATGAAGCCTAAGAGCTTGTCTGAGGTGACTCCAAACACACATTTCTTCAGGTTCAACCTGACTTTGAATTGTTCCAATCTCTGAAAGACTTCTAGTACATCTAGGTGGGATTCTCTTGTGAGTTATTTCACAAGGATGTCATCTACATATTCCTCTATTGTGATGTGCATCATGTCATGGAAAATAGTGGTCATAACATGATATGTTGCTCCTGCATTCTTTAATCCAAATAGCATAATGTTCTAGTAGAAGGTACTCCATAGACAAGTGAAAGTTGTTTTGTGTTGGTCTTCTGGTGTGATCCTAATTTGATTGTACCCAGAGAAGCCATCCATTAGAGAAAGCATGGTGTGTCCTACTGTCAAGTCAACTATGATATCAATATTAGGCAACGAAAAGTCATCCTTATGGCAAGCTTTGTTAAGATCTCAGAAATCATTGCATAGTTTGACTCTGCCATCAGGTTTGGATATTGGTACTATGTTGGATACCCACTTTGGATAGTCTAATGCTCTGATGAACCCAACATCTAGTAGTTTCTTGAGTTCCTCCTTTACTAGTAATGCAATGTGTGGATGTATCTTTCTGAGATTTTGCTTGACTAGTTTGACCCCTAGATCTAGTGGAAGATGATGTAGAATCAAATCTGGATCCAAATTGGGCATATTTGTGTATGACCAAGTAAAGTTGACTTTCTTTCTCTTGAAGAATGGCATGAACTTGGTCTTCTCTAGTGGAGATAGAGACTTTGCAAAATGAGTGATCTTAGGATTATCTTCTGTTCCAATGTTGACAGGTTCTATAGGTTCCACAACAATTTGAGACTTCTCTTGATACATGTCGGTGGGGAGAGTGTCAAGACTTCCATCATCAGGTACCACAGTTGGGTTTTCACCATCGAATGCATCCTTTCTTTTTACTATTTTGGGATCTGATACTACCACAGAGTAGTTTTCACCATCAGATCCATTTTTGATTTTTATGTTTTTGTGACTGGAATGCTTGGCAGCCTCTCCAAAATAAGCCATAGTCTTTAGTTTAATAGTGCAACTAGCTTTATGATCTCCTGTAGGTAGGTGGTCCCTAAGTTCCATGTAGTCAATATAGGCATCATCATTTTGGAACATGTCTAGTTATGGGGTTCCTTGTAAATCCTAGTTAATGAGTTCAGGGTGTACAAGGGGAAGGGAATCGGAAGATAGATCTAATTTGTTGATAGTTTGAATGGATACTTGGCTAGGATTCAAATTGGTAGGGATAGGATCTGAGATGGTACTTTCCTCCAAATTATTTATTGTGATGGAACTCTGACCTTCCTCGAAAGTTGTACTCTCAAGAGTTGGTGAATCACACTCTAATGGTCTATGCATTATTGTTTGTCCCTCATGGTAGGGGCTATAGGTTTGAATGGTGTCAACTCCTTTATCTTCATAGGAGTGCTCTGTGAGTTCCTCCCACTCATACTCATTAGAGTCTGTGTCACTATCTTCTTGCAGGGCATGGATCTGTTCCACAAAACAAGACCTGGCCTTAGCTTTGCCTTTGTCCTTGTATCCTAACCCTTTTGTATTTATTTCCAATGAGGATGAAGAGGGTTGGATGGGTTCTATTATTTCTTCTTTTCTTGGGCCAATGGGACCTTGTTTGTCATAACCCATTCTGTGTAGGATAGACTCACCATGCCCATAGATTTCTATAGGGAACTTAGGTGGTTCTTGCTACATGTTGTATTCCTCTATATAGAGCCATGATAAAACATCTCTTTCTTTTGTTTCATCTGATAGGGTGCCCCATTTTACAAAGGGAGCTGTAGGAGCTTTGGGAGGAGTAGACGATTTTGGAATACATTTAGGTGTAGGTCGGCCAAAGGATCTTAGAGATAGAGGTAGTTTGGCTAACTTGAGGTTGTACTTGATGGAATATTCTCCTATGCTTATTTCTTTGATGGTGATTTTCTGCGCTTTGGGTCTGGATGAGGAAGCTTCAAAGGTGGAACCATGTAGTGAGATGGGGGATATAGAAGCTCTATTGTTGGGAATGATGCAATCAAGCTTATAGAGGATAGTGTTGCAATGTTGAAAAGGATCAGGATCACCTTGGATGGTGATCTATTTGCGATCATGAGGAAATTTGATGCATTGGTGGTAGGTAGAAGGCACAGCTTGCATGGCATGAATCCAAGGTCTACCTAGGAGAATATTATAGGCTAGCTCCCTGTCTAGGAATTGGTAGACAACATCCTTTATCACTGGTCCCACTTGTATTGGTAACACCACTATTCCTTTGGTAGTTCTTTCTTCATCATAGAACTTAATGGTGATCTTTTTCCTAGGATCTACTATAGTTTTAGAGAACCCCAATGTCAGGACTAGATTGAGTGTACAAATATTTAAACTGGCCCCTCCATTAATAAGAACTCTTTTGATACAGTGTCTATGAATGAATGTGACGATATGCAAGGGTGTGTTATGAGGTTGAGACACTGAGAGATCATCTTGTTCTATAAAATGAGATGGTGCTTGAGGAGGTTAGATTTCCTACCATGGCTTGAAACTTCTCTTGGGCCAAGTTTTTGGGCACAGTTGTTTCGACTAGGGCTTTATCAAGAATTTCCTTGTGGGAAGGAGATAGATGCAACAACTCTAAAATAGATATGTGGGCAGGAGTTTTCCAAAGTTGGTCTATGACACTGTATGTATGGGGATTAGATGGAGAAGGTGATGACCCTAGAGGAAGCATGTTTAACATGACCTTACCACTATGGGTGATGTTGCTACAATTAGTTTTGTTGGGTCCTGATTGTTTGTTGGATGTGACCATATTGACTCGTGGGATGTGTTTCGATATGCAGTTGATGGTATAATCGAATGGCATGCTTGTGTAGTTTGCACTGTTGTTTCCATTGTTTTGATTCTATTGGTTGCAGTTGGTATTGTTGTTGTTGTTGTTGTTTTTGTTGTTGTATGGCCTGTCATGATTGAGAAGCAGATCCTTGTATGCCACATGTGTCTCATTAGAGGTATGTTGTTGAGTGCCTTCCTAATTTTGGTCAAGTATGTCTTGAATGACATGTTTGAGACAGATATAGCTGTTGGTCATGTGGCCTCTTCCTCTATGGTATTTACAGAAATCTATATCTTTCCAGTAGTGAGGTTTTATTTGAGGTTCATAGTTGCTAGTTGGTAGAAGAGTGATCTCATTGTTAGCCAATAGCTTTCTTAATGTAGATTCTTGGGATTCCCCTAGTGGTGTGAATTTTCACCTAGGGTTCGAGTTGAACCATGGCTTAGGCTCACAAGAGAAGGTTTTGTTTTGTGTGGCATTGTTTGCTTCTCCTTTAAGAGTGAAGAGTGGTTGTTGTTTGGGATCCGCCACTTTCGCATCAAATACTCCATCATTGACAATGTTTTTGTTCTTTATCCAAAACTTTGACTTGTCCATGGTGTAATAGGGTTAGGGGTGTTCTTGTACAACTTTATTTTATCCTTGGCAATCATAGTTTTTTTGATAAATAGTCCCATCTCAATTACTTTCAAAAATGAGGTAGGGCATTGAATTTGTATTTGGTAGCTTAGATCAGAGTTAAGGTTGTGGACAAACATCTTTGTCATTTACTTCTTTGGTACATCATATGGGAATTTGCTTGTGAGTTGTCTCCAACTTTGTAAGAAAGAGGTGAAGCATTTGCCACATTTTTGATTTGTATTGCATAGGTCAAGCATGGAGACTTCATGTTCAATGTTGTAGGAGAAGAGTGTGACGAACTTGTTTACTAACTCATCAAAAGTTTTGATACCCGATGGGAGTCGTGACAACCATTCCATGGCTTGTCCACCTAGAGATCTAGGAAATAGTCTCATTAAGAAAGTTTTATTGTAAGCTACTTCCATGCATGCAACATTAAATTCCCTAATGCGATCTCTTGGGTCCCCTTTTCCTTTGTATTTTTCAAACTTAGGTAATTCAAACCAAAAGGGGAAGGGTACCATGTTCAAACTTTTGTCAAAGGGATACGGTACGATGTCTTCCAAGGAATAAGTTTTAGGGGGTGGACCCAATTTGAGATCTATCATTTGTTGTGTTAGGGTCTTGATTTGTTTCCTCATTTCTTCCATAGGTATGTTTGGGTCTGCAACTTTCTTTCCTTTTTCCTCAATAGTGTGATTTTCATGGGTTTCCTCTACGGTCTCTTTTAGTTTGTTGAGATCAAAGTCCGAGGGGAGTTTAAGGCCTAGATTTGCAAGGTACATGAACTACTTGTGAGGGTCCTCAAGGAGCACTTTTTCCAGCATGTGTTGAAATTTCTGATCTTGAAGGGTTCCTTGGAATCAGTTTTAGGGGGTGGACTCGCTTTGAGATCTATCATTTGTTGCATTAGGGTCTCGATTTGTTTCCTCATTTCTTCCATAGGTATGTTTGGGTCTGTGACTTTCTTTACTTTTTCCTTGATAGTGTGATTTTCATGGGTTTCCTCTATGATCTCTTTCAGTTTGTTGAGATCACAGTCTAAGGAGAGTTTAAGGCCTAGATTTACAAGGTACAAGAACTACATGTGAGGGTCCCCAAGGAGCACTCTTTCCAACATGTGTTGAAATTTTTGATCTTGGAGGGTTCCTTGGTATTCTTCATGAGAGATTTACTCATCACTATCATGAGGGGTGACCATGGGGTTGGATGATCTAGCAATTTCAAGTTGTTTTTGATATTGAGATCTAGTTAAAACCATGTGAGGCAACATGGGAAGAGGTAGGATGAAACTAGAGATTTTGGTAAGGAGCTGTTGGAGATTATTGAGAAGAGGATACTTGTGACGATATTTGAACAAGGGACTCTTTTTGATCAATGATTCCAAGTTGGCCAACACAAGACAATATCCATGAGTAAGGGTATCTGATACCCATTTACTATGTAGAGACTAGTCTAGCACCAAGACCACTAGCAAATTTTTGTGACCTACTAGGTTTACTTGAATCTGAAATGATTTGAAAAGGGTCTTGCACTAATTTGATATGGAACTCTAACTTTGTTTTGGAAAGACCTGGTAGAAAGTGGATGAGACGACCGACGAAAGGGAAGGTATACTTATGGAAATGGATGGAAAAGGTGACTACATAGTAAATCTGATCTCAGAAACTAGTGTAAGGCTGAAATGGGTATTTGGAAAACCTAAAATTTTTCTCTGAAAATATGTGGAAATGCTCACTATCACAGATGTGCAGAAACAGAAGCGCAGAAACAAAGGATATATGCACAGCAGTTTGGATCAAAAGCACAATTCTGGTGAATTTGAAAGGCATAGTAATAGGTTATAGATGCACAACAGGTTGAGGTATATGCACAGCACTACAAGACAAATGTGTAGCTCTAGTTTTTTTGACAATTTTTGCAATTTTTGACACATTTTTCAATGTTTTTGTTTTCTTGGTTGCAAGTTGGTGTTTTTGATCTAATTTTCTCAATTATGGCAAGTAAAACATAGCAAACACAAAGAATTTTTCATGATTTTTTTGATCTTTTTTTGTGATTTTTGGACTCTTTTTGACACAAAATCAAGTACAATCCTAGGCTGGCAAGGACAATATTTGTTGAGTCCCCTAGTTGTGCCTATTCAAAGCAGATAGCTTCAAAATATTGGTAGTGTTGGAAAGAGGCACTGTGTGGCATCATAAGTGTTGTCATTAATGGCAACAAAGTCTATCCCACACATCCGCAGTACACAATATGCCTTCATTGAAAGTCAGATTGAAGAATGTTTTGGTCTGATGAACAAGAATAGAGTATGTAACAAGGTTTGACAATCATATCTGGATCTCTCAGATAGTGTAATTCAGTAAGTTGCAAACTTGGGAAAATCAAGAGGGGTACCATGACTACTGTACTCTAGAGATTTAGCCTCTGGTGATAAATCAAGGTAAAGGTATGAGCATCTGAGTGTTGGGTTCCAGTCAGGTAGAGCAGACAGAGGAAGAACTGACTGATAGAATATCAGACTTCAATCCGGATGAGTAAAAGGTGTTGATCAAGCAATATGTGGGATTATACATTGTTGGCCAATATGATTAATGACTTCTATGCCAATTTTTTTTATATGCATCACAAATCAAGCATGGATTCAACCGACAAATTAGTAACTTGCAAATATCTTGAGTGTTCTTGTTGCCGACTAGAAAGTTGATGAAATCCTTGATGTAGATATATATACCAGAGGGATTCTAGTATGTAGGTGTGTTGTGTGAACAAGTAATGAAATAAAGTGTGAAGAAAAGTAGGGATAAGTGGGAGAGCAGTAATTTAACTCCGGTATGTGACAGAGCAACAACATTAAAAAGAGGAAGGATGAAGTGCATCAAATCAGTGTATTGTGCCTAAATGGAACTAAACTCTTATATTTGTAGATGTTTCTCATCAGTTCAAACACTTGATTATCTTCTGTAAGTTTTGTAGACAGTGAGTCTCTTGTAGGTAGTGTACCACTTGTGAGCAATGTGCTCAGGCAGTGAGCCCTAATTGGCAAGTGCCATTTGTACTCCTTTATTCTTTTCACAGAGAATACAATCTTGGGTTAGTCACCCTGTGGTTTTTCCCTTAACAAGGTTTCCATGTAAAAATCCTTGTGTTATGTGTGTTGATTTTATTTCTTCTCTTATGATTACATATGTTTTCATACAACACTAAATATTAAGAAAACAAAAGAAAAGAAAGATAAGGAAATTTTTAGATAACCAATTCACCCCCCCCCCCCAGCTATTTGCCTTGTATCCAACAATTAGTATCAGAGCAAGGTTCCTTTGAATAAAGCCTAACAGCTTGAGGAAGATCTGGGAATCTCAATGGATGCATATGGTATGAAGGAGCAACTTCAGTTTGCCCTAGATGATCTTGAACAATCCCACTCTGAAGTCAATAATTTGAGAGAAAGACTCAAACAAGATGATGAATTCATAAATGAGCTAAAAGAAAAACTTAGCATCTCTATGAAAAAGAGAAAGGAACTACTTCAAAAATTAGCCAACCAGGGTAAAGTCAATGATACTAATGAAGATTTGGAAGAGAAAAATAGGCTATGTGAAAAGTTGTCAAAAGAAGTCATTATGGTGAGGCATGAAATGGAATCAGAGGCTATGAGGTTCACACAAGAAATTGAAGAAAAAAGAAAGATTGAAGATAATCTAAAACAATCCCTCAAGGAGAAAACAAAGGACTACGACAAAATGGACAGAATAATCAGGCATCTTGAATATGATCTTAAAGAGGCTAGAGACAATGAAGAACAACTTAAGAATCAAATAGACACTCTTAAACAAGATCTTCAAATAGAAAATGAATATAAAGAGAAATTCAAGATAAGCTCAGCCCAACTTGAAGTTCTTCTTGAAAGCCAAAAGAGGGTAGATGATAAGTGTGGCTTGGGATATGAGAAAGGTGAAAGCTTTGGATCCCGTCAGAAGAACTTTGGATCAGGAAATCAAAGAAACAGGCCTAGAAGACCTCCAGTAAGGCAACCAAATGCTCAAAGATATCCATCCTTCAATGGATACTTCTTCAATTGCAAGAATTTTGGTCATAAAGAAACTTAGTATAGTAGGAGAATGATCAAACTAATCCATCCTTCTCTGGACAATGTTTCAATTGCAAAAGGTATGGTCACAAATCTCATGAATGCAGAAATATGCAAATAAACATTTTATTCAATGGTAGATGATTTGCATACAATAGAATGGGACATATGGCTAATCAATGTAGATCAAGAGGATATCAATCAAATAATCAAAGAAATGTTGTATGTTACAATTGCAATAGATCCGGTCATATTGCCAAATTCTGTAGAAGTAGAAATCAGGATAGAGTCTGGTGCAACATAATAAAAAACAAGATAAGGGCAAAGGTAAAGTGAATGCAGATGAAGTTTAAAAGGAGATGAGAAAGATTTGGGTAAAGAAGAGTACATAAAATATTGGGGATGGATCTGCACCAGAATCTGGTGCTAATATTCCTTCCAAAAACTAAAAAGGTGAGCTCTAGCTCAAGGGGAGTCACAGAGAAAAACAAATTCCCCCAGCCAGTCAACTAGTGCCTAAATTTGGCAAATGGAATACTACAGATTAAAGGGTTCTCAGAAAAACATCTAAATAACCTTCAGTAAAAATATGAAAGATCTGCATGGAGTTTTGCAAGATTTTAACCGCTCAAGTTAATTTGGTTCCAACAGCTATCTGGTAAAGCAAGATTTTCACAGACATATTTGATATGATTCAAAATTGAAATACTTTGATCTGTGGACCCATGGCATGATTGAAGAAAAGAAGATACATTTTCAATCCTCACTAACAATGATTCTAAGTTCAATGTAGTGATTCAAGAAGATCTCTCTCAAAATAGGGCAACCGAATAACTTAAGTTGTACATTTATTACAAAATGAAATTAGGGTTTGCACAAAGATAAAAGTGTTCTTTAACTCATTATTTGCACATTTACATTCATGAAGAAGAAAAGAAGAGCTCTGCAACAAAGTTCCTATAATTCACTCAAGATCAACTGGAAAATCAAATTCAACAAGGGATTTGTTTCGGCTCCTATTTTAAACCCTAAAGCATGAATAGGTACTTCCATTCTAAAAATCTCTCTTTGAATCTTTTGCAAAATGGCTACTCCTATGGTTGTCAAGATCACTAATAGGTTGTGTCCTAAGTTCAAGAAACACCCTTATAAATCTCTAGAAGTTGATCCTTTAGGTGCATTTTCTAGCATTCTACATGGGGTATTGCATGTAGAAGATGTTAGGGTCTATATCCATGTCAACATTGAGGAATTTGGAGACTCAAAATTGATGGACATCTATCACAAATAGCTAATAGATGAGAGTTTTGAACTCAAACCTAAATTCAAGGCCGTCTAAGATAAACACTTTGGACATTGCATACACTTTCCCTATTTTACAGAAGATGATTGGGTCTAGTATGTCCTGAGCTAGATGCATGATAATTTCATGTGGTTAATGAGGCCCTTTAAGATAACTAAAGATGTCATCAGGGTAGTGACTAGACTACATGCATTTGGTGGGTTACCTGTGCTTAAATCCTTCAAGAACTAGACAGTAGCTGAAGCCATTGGATCTAAATTTGACAAAAGAACCATGACCATAGATGACATCATAGATCTGGATGTCAAGTTTGCATCAACGATAATCAGGTACAAGATCTATCATTCGATCAGGGAGAATTCTATGTATGGTACTGCAATCTATGCAGCATATCAGATGTTGAGGGAAGATGCAAATTATGACCTATGTGAACTTCTCCTAAATCAACTATTAGAAAATCCGTAGAAGATCAAAAAGGATAAAAATAATTCCTTTAAATATGGTTGTCTCATACTATGTCTATTCTTCTATTATATGAATGAGCTACCTAGATCAAGTGATTAGGTTTGGCAAAATGATAAACCAGTTGCAATCCATATCAGAGATTACATGTATGGACTTGGTGATGCTCAAGCCCAAAACACAGCTTTCTGGGGTTACTTTAAGAACTTTCAAAGCATGATGCAAGCTAGAGAAAGAATACCTCAATCCATAGTTGAGAAATACAAGGACACAGTGTGCTTCATGGTTGACACTGACCAATGCCTAATGGAGGTAGTTGAGCCAAGGACAGTGTGGACAATGCCTATGGGATATGAAGTCAATAAAAAAATCTTGGAGCTCCATATTCAACATCTACTGAGCCAGCCCAAGGACACTGAGGCAGAAAGGTTTGGAACCTTTCAAGAGCTAAGTGTAAAAATACATGTTGAGTTAAGACATCTAGAAATAAAGAGGTAAGTAAGAAGGGAAGTTAAAGAAATTGCCAAAAGATTTGGCCTATCAAAGGAGGTTGTGGATGCAAATAGAGAGAAGATGGAGAAGGTTGAGAAAGAGAAACAAGAAGCAAAGAAAGGAGACACTCTGGTACAAGCCTCCTCTTAGACTAGATATTCCAAGAGCTCTGCATCTGCCACTCCTAAAAGCTCAAAGGCTACCAAACCAGAAGTCAAGACATCTGGAAAAAGGGAAAAGAGGATGAAGACCAAAGCCACATAGTCATATACAAGCCTTAAGGATGATGAAGAAATAGAATCTGATAAGGAAATCAAGAAAATGAAGAAGAAAAAAACATCTGGGGAATTCTCTGCTAGTAAAAATGAGGAAGAAAAGGCAGAGGAATTTGTTGAAAAGCCCACTCTTTCCATTGATGACATCATCAAGGCAATTACTGTGGATGGGAGCCTATAGCCAGTAACAGAGTTCTATGATGAATACAGTGATACTGACAAGAAAATTTTGGAAGAAGCTATTGTCAGGTACCTGAACATTTACAATAAAGCTTTCATTGAAATTATATCATTCATTCCTAAGAGTCTAGAAAAGGTACTTGAGTTGAGAAAAGAAAATGCAAAGGAAAAAGACCTAGAGATTTGGGAACAAATAATGATTTAGCTTTATCCTTTTGTCACTCCAAAACAAATGGACATGATTTTTAAGGATTGTAAGGGTAAGGCAAGAATGAATAAACTTATGCTTGGAGAAACTAACCAAGTAGCAAAAGAAACAAAAGATATCCTCTGGAATGCTTTCAAAAGATTCAATCTTCCTATTATAGAGGAAACAGTAGAAGAACCTTCGACCATGGATGTTGAAGGATTAAATGTAACCAATGAAGAATCTTCTAATGTAGAAGGATCAAAAAAGATAGATGAAGAGAAGTCTAAGGACTTGGATTCCTCTGTTTCGGAAGAGGAAGTTCATGAAGAAATAAACACCAGTGACATCTCTGCTCTGGATCCCACTGCAGACATTCCAGATTCTGAAGCTGAAGGAGAAGGAAGAAAAGAGGAGAAAGTGAGTTAAGAAGAGGAGGTTAAGGGAAAAGAAGAACAATTAGAAAAGACTAATGATGACTGTTCCGATAACCCAAAAGAAAAGAAGACTCAATCACTGGCAAGAGACACTATAGAGGCAGTGAAGAACTTCCTAAATAGAGAAATGATGGAGATAGATGAACCTAAGCTATTTCAAGGGCCACTAAATTTTGACTCTCTCTCTCTGGTTCAGACAATGAAAATAGCATCTTTTGCTCAAGCCAAAGCAAAAGAAAAACTCCTGAAATCTCACATGGAAGACTGTGAACTGTTGGAGATTGCATCTAGGATGTTGGAGAAGATCATGCCATCCTTCCAAAAGGATCCTTCAGCCTCACCATCTAGTAACCTAAAAACTTTGGTAAATTCTGTTAGCACCCATTTTGAATCTCTAGAGAAATCAGTAGAAGCAAAGGTTCGGAAGGAGTTTTTAGGAAAAAGATTCACTGAAGTGTGAGGACTGATTGCTAATGATATGAGGACCCTAGACATTGGGATAAAGATCCTTGAAAATACTCTTAAAGATGGTGGGGACATATGCAAATTTTGTCTATCTTGGCCCAAAGTGACAAGGGACATTGAAAAGAAAGTGAAAGAACAAGAAGGTAAATTGTCAAGTTTATCTCAGAATTTTGATCCCCTTACTACCTCTTTAATGAATCAAGAATGCTAGGCTATTATCATCATAAATGAAATAAAGAGACTGGACAAAGAAAAGAAGAACATAATAAACAAAATGGGTGAACTCAGAGGGATAATTATCCCTAAGTTAGAGGTAATGCATGAGGCCTTGACAGATGCTCAGACCATACCCTGGACCAGTGATTCGGTAGATTTAAGAAGGGTAGAAGCATATGCATTTTTGTTGAGTGGGACACAGTTTGTATAGTTGAAGGCCACTTTTGCAGATATACTTAAGTATAAGTAAGTATAACATATATATACTTATGCGGCCATGTATAGGATAATTTTTGCAAAATTTTGGTATGCAGATTCCACCCTTTTCCATTGATGTTAAAGGGGGAGTGAGGAGTAGTGAAAAATGTGGAATCCAACTAAGGGGGAGCTATGGTAAAATAGTGCAAAAGATAGAGCATCAGCCAAGGGGGAGTTTACTGCGACACTTAGTCATTTTTCACTAAGTGTTGCCATCAATGCCAAAGGGGGAGATTGTTGGAAAGAGACACTGTGTGGCATCATAAGTGTTGTCATTGATGGCAACAAAGTCTATCCCACACATCTGCAGTACACAATATGCCTTCACCGGAAGTCAAACTAAAGAATGTTTTGGTCTGGTGAACAAGAACAGAGTATGTAATAAGGTCTGACAATCAGATCTGGATCTCTTAGATGGTGTAACTCAATAAGTTGTGGACTTGGGAAAGTCAAGAGGGGTACCATGACTACTGTACTTCAAATATTTAGCCTCCAGTGATAAATCAAGGAAAAGATATGAGCATCTGAGTGTTGGGTTCTAGTCAAGCAGAGCAGACAGAGGAAGAACTGACCGGTAGAATATCAAACTTCAATCCAGATGAGTAAAAGGTGTTGATCAAGTAATATGTGGGATTATACATTATTGGATGACATGATTAATGACTTCTATGCCTATGTTTTTGATACGCATCACAAATCAAGCATGGATTCAGCTGACAAATTAGTAACTTGCAAATATCTTGAGTGTTCTTGTTGCTGACTAGAAAGTTGATGAAATCCTTGATGCGGATATATATACCAGATGGATTCTACTATGTAGGTGTGTTGTGTGAACAAGTAATGAAATAAAGTGCAAAGAAAAGTAGGGATAAGTGGGAGAGTAGCAATTTAAGTCTGGTATGTGACAGAGCAACAACATTAAAAAAAGGAAGGATGAAATGCATCAAATTAGTGTATTGTGCCTAACTAGAACTGAACTTTTGCATTTGTAGATGCTTCTCATTAGGTCAAACACTTGATTATCTTTTGTAAATTCTATAGACAGTGAGTTTCTTGTAGGCAGTGTGCCTCTTGTGAGCAGTATGCTCAGGTAGTGAGCCCTAATTGGCAAGTGCCATTTGTACTCCTTTATTCTTTTAACAGAGAATACAATCTTGGGTTAGTCACCCCATAGTTTTTCCCTTAACAAGGTTTCCACATAAAAATTCTTGTGTTATGTGTGTTGATTTTATTTTTTCTCTTATGATTACATATGTTTTCATACAACACTAAATATTAAGATAACAAAAGAAGAGAAAGATAAAGAAATTTTGAGATAACTGATTCACCCCCCTCTTAGTTATCTACCTTGTATCCAATAGGTAGTATCATCTCCCTTCCATGGCACTCACTTCTCACGCATACCAAGATCCAATTTTCCCAAGGCTTGTACCCCCACCAAACCTTAGGATTGTCTCTGCTATCTCTACTAAGAACCACATGAATCAGGGCGACTTCAAAGGTCCTACCTTTTGCACCAACAAATAGAAGGATTTTGGTATACTAAAACAAAGGATGACTAGTAAGGGCAACTGTTTGAGTGGTTATATGTGTGGTAGCGCTACTCTTCATTATGGAGTCTCCCAGCCTTCAAGGGTTACACCTTGGAGGGTTTTAGAGGAGGTGGGCTGTCGGTATAACATAGCAACACTCATTGCTTGAAGCTTTCACTCCAAACATAATTTATTTATAGTGGATCAACAGGGCTTGGCTTTAGCCTATTACCACTTAAGGTCATTCCCCAAGGACGGAAGGATATCTGAGGGAAAGCTTCTCTAAAGGTTCAACACATGCGAAAATGATATGTCTGACACTTTGGTCACCCAAGATAGGGGACTGCATAGGCCTGGTATCATTCCCAAAAACACGAAAGACACTTGTTCTTTTCCCCTAGTTAAAATGAATAAGACTATATGAGCTATCTACTTGGGCACACACACAAGTTGTTAACTTTGAAAAGAAAGATATCAATGGTTCAATTTTAGCATCCTAGCATTGTGACTAGATTCAATTTGTTGATGTAACAAGATTCAAGTTACTCCCTCCTAGTTAGAACTAGATGTGATTTTGCATGAGCATCCAATTACTATCCATTAGAAAAGACAATGTGTTCTAACAATGCAACTAGAATGACTAAACCAACTCCTAATCTTGCAAGTAGATGAGAGAATATCCCTTTGAAAAAGTGTCAGTGTTAGCAAAAACTACATAAAATATCTTAAAAACCACTGCTCAGAACATATGTGCAGCTTTAGAGAATGAATGCGTAGAAATAGAGCTCAGAAGCACAGGAAAATTAAAAGCGCAGAAATAGAAAGCAAAGCACTGAAATAGAAAGCATAAGTGCAGGAATATCACATGCATCATAACAGAAGATGTATGTGTGGCTTCAAAGGTTAGATGTGCCGAAAGATCATATGAACTGGAACAGAGCTCAAATGCACGTCATAATGGGTTAGATGTGTTGAATCTTCCTGTGTACGGAACCTATACACAAAAAAATTAGTTTTAGGGTTAAATTAGGGTAGGGCCCCATGGTGGGCACCAAAAATGTGTCAGGGGAAATTATGTGTGAATATCAAAAGACATCAATAATACCCATAAATCAATGAAATATAGAAATAAAGAAGATCTAAAACAATGGACAATACCTCAATAAACTTCTTTACCTCATGGCTTTCATTGGTGGCCTATCACAAATGATCTTGTGTATGAATATGCCCTCAGAAGGTGCACCTCCTTGCTATTCCAAGATGTCAAGTTGGAATTTCCATGATAGTTGATTGCAATGAAGATGAGATTCACAACAATGGTAATGGTGATATGGTAACAAGTTGATCGCAAGCGAATGGAATTTCTATAGAGTAACAATATTGAAAGCTTGGATGATTGAAATGGAAGAAGAAGGTTCAATTTATAGACTTATGAGAGAGGAGATCAACGGTATAGAAAGAATGAGAAGACCAATGGTTGAGAAAGAATAAGAGAATGTGTGCGAATAGAAAGAAGACAAGTGTCACACAAAAGTTTTTTTTGAGTTAACTATTTTTCTATTTATTGAAGATAAGATATGTTGTCATAAAATAGAAAGATTTTTTTTCTATTTTAGGAGTTTTGGAATCAATTAGTTGACTCATGGTTTACTTTTGCATGTTTTGAGAGGAATTAAATAATAAATTATTTAATTTTGCATGCATGAAGAGGAAGGATTATTTTTAGAAGATCTAGAAGATTCCTAGGAATTTAGAAGAAAACAAATTAAATAAATAAATTTATTTAATTATTTGTGCAAGATTTGGAAGAATAAATAAAATATTTGATTATATTTTATTTTTAGAGAATGAGATGATTTAAATAAATTTGATTTATTTATTTAAATTTGGAAGAAGCATTAACTTAATTAAATAATTGAGAATTATTTAATTGTTTGGAAGAATTTGGAAGAATTAAATAAAATAAAGGGTTTTATTTAATTTTGACTTTAGAGGAGGTAATTAAATATTTTAATATTTAATCACTTAGAGGAATATGAATCAAATAAATAAATTTGTTTATTTATTTATTGATAGAAGAATTAGAATGAAATAAATATTTAAAATATTTATTTAGACTGAGTCATGTTATTTTTAGGCATATACAGGACCCACAAAGTGTGTAACATAAGTAGACAACTATGTTACCTGCTTTCTTTAGCTCCTCCTTGGTTACCTCATCTTTCTTCATTCTATCCAAGATGGCAGAAACTACATCATTCAAGGCATTTTTTTCTCCCTCCCTAGTCTTGGAGCCAAGGACAACTTGTTGAATATTGTAATCCTGGGAGGTCATGGCTACCTCCTCCTTGACTACTAATGGGGTGGCTACTTGGGCGATCCTCACCCCTTTTTCATTGGTAGAGATATAGGAGAGAGTCATGGCCTTCTTGCTTTTATGAGGGGCTCCCAATACCTGTGTAACTATGGTCAAATCCTCTTCTTCCACATAAGTTCTTTTTCTCTTTTCCACCATTTTATTGAGCTAGACTAGAAGGCCTATTTCCAATATGGTGTCTTTTGCAGGAGAAGTTGCAGGTGTAGGGAATTAAGACATTATAGGTGAAGGGGTCAAAACTACTCTTCTTACTGCCTACATAGACTTTCCACTTGACCCTTCCTGCTGGCTCATGGAAACATCCTCAAAATGTACTCCTTGTTGTGCCCCCTTGTCTTCCAAAGATTCTTCATGGACTTCTTCTCCTTTGTCCTCTAAAGATTCTTCATGTACTTCCTCTTCCTTGCCCTCAAAATCTTCTTTAGGTACTTCCTTTGTCTTTCCCTAGTCATCAGCTAATGGAATATCATCCTTCTCAAGTACCTCTTCCACAACCTTGCTTTGTATAAGAGGGGCCTCAGTACTAGGTGCAATGGGAGAAGGAAGATTTGGCAGGGATGTAGATGGTAGAGATTGGGCAGAGGGAAGTTTTGTAGGTAGTGTAGATAAAGAATGTGGAAGTGATGGGAAATATGTTTCTTGGAGAGGTGATGGTGGATGGGAAGTGGATGAAGGGACAACCTTTACTTCAGTTGCAGATGCAGTGGGTATGAGGATAGGTGGAGTGGTGGAGGTGATGGCAGCGCTAACTGTGGAGGCCACTATTACCCATTTAGATGTGGAAATGAGGGTCCTATTGTACCTTTCACACACACCCCATTTTGCTAAATGGAGACCCCCCCTTTTTTTTTGTCTTGGTCTCAGTCTTGATGTTCTTGCTTGAGAGAAGATGAAGTCCTAATGATTTGATGATTTTCTTATACTTGGGCAATTTGGGTTGATTGAATATCTTTTGACTCTTGAAATTAAAGTGGTTTGAGGGCATTTGAGTCTAAGGAATGACCTCCTTAAGAGATTTGCACTAAAAATTATCCTTGCTATAGTTTGTGCTAATATCTAGTGTCACCAGATATTAGCACTAGATACTTTTAACTTATATCTATGCTAAAAATTCCTTTCAATGGACTTAGCACTGAAAATGGTGTTATTGGATACATCTGGTAGTCCCTAAAAGTCCCACCTAAGGTTACAATTTCAATACATTAAGGGCTTGCACTCTCATCAAACATGTCCAATGGAGGTGGAAATTCCTGCATATCCTCCCACCTCTAATTTCCCCACTTTTCTTACTTGCAGTGCGTGACACACTGTCCTTTGGTAGAGAATTTATGGTGAGTACCAAAGAGGGTTTAAAGGGAAAAATTCTCTATGAAATTGTCATTTTCATTCAAATCTTTGGCAAAGTGAGCTCTGCAACTTTGTGGTAAACATAACAACCTCTTCAGCGATTGATTTACTCTTGTCCCATGTAAACTCACATGAGTTTTGTTTTTAGCCAACTACGTTTTTACAGGTTATTTCATATTTCTAGGTTGGTTCTATCTCCTTGTTTTTGAATTTCATTTATATTGCTTGTGAGTGCTTGTGTTTTGAGCAAAGGAGTTTTAATTGGTTTCATTTTCTTTGGGTTGTTAATCATTTTTGTGCTTTCATTGATTTATTTCGAGTTCAATTATCAGGGTTCAAGGTTTAAGGGTGTTTTAAAGTCATTGTTATCTAGAGTGAGTGAGATTTGAAACTAGGGCATCAGTGTTGAAGATTAGATCCATATAAAATATACCCTAAGTTTAAAAAATCAAAAACTTCACACTTTGCAAACTCTTGATTGACTGAGGGAATTTGTTCTATGTGGTCCATACTTAGAAATTTTAGGCTTTTATACTTTTTGTGCTAAATTTACCTTCCTTAGGATTAGGTCCAGTCTCCTAGGGTTTCATCACTAAAGTGATTATGACTTAAGTTACCTTAGGAGCTTCAGGGGCACTTTTGCACTGATTTACTTTGCCACTAGATGATGAGGGTCGAAGTAGTGTTTGTTTATGCATCATCATTTAATTTTATCAATCTAGAGGTGTCTGGAGCAATCTGCAATAAGACTCTTTTGTATGGGGGGATTTGGTTGAATGATTCATGGATGGAACTTGGTTTGTCTATCTTACAGAAATGAAATGTCATATAGAAATGAAAATCTATCTATTTTCTTCAGAAATAAACACATATGCAATAAAAGAAACTATTTTAGCTTGTGGGAAAATAAACACACTTGTAATGAAAGAAACTATTCTAGTTTGTTGGAATATAAACACACATGCAATGAAAGAAACTATTCTAACTTTCTGGAAAATAACCACACTTGTTGAAAAGAAAATTAAAAGTAAATAAAAATAAATTGCCTTTACTTGTTAAGCTACAACAATGAAACACTTTGAATATGACAGTGCTACAGAATAACAAATCTATCTTAGAACTTATAAAACAATCCTATAGGGAACAAATCAGCTAACAATCACACATAAGAGAAACACACATCACATGAACATAAGTACAAAGCTAATTGAATAGAAGATATAACAAAACTGAACAAACATGAAAAAACCAAGAGATCTCCTCCAAAATGGGGAAGCATGCCCTACTTTCCTAGCTAGAGACGATCCTCTTTGCTCAACTAAATCTTTCAGAAGAATTCCCCCTTTATTTGCATTCAATCCTAGTCCAAAGGATGGACAAAAGTACATGTCTAAAAATAAGGAGTTTTCCTCCTGCTAAAAACATAATCTGGCGAACAAGTATCTAAGGAAAAACTGGAACTAACTTAGAGAGATGATTTGCTCCTATTTATACATTCAAGCTTTATTGGAAGGAAATAACATAACAACGGTTCTAGCTGTAGTGAACTAGACTTGAAACTAGTTACTAATTTATTGCATTGATGATTCCTCTACATTATACTAAAGATCAAGGATTTGCATCGACTTGGTTGTTGGTGAACTTGAGTGATTTCCTACAATGGCCTAGAGTTTGGTGACAACAACTTCAATTAGGACTGATGCCAATTAGCAGCTACTTTAGTTAGTCCCTGAAATAGAGTGACATGGAGTTTTAGATCATAACAGTTGCCTTAATCGAGGCATGGGTCATTTTTGCATTGCTGGACCTTTTGGTAGCCCTAGGATTGGTCGGTAGCAGTCATTGACTCAAGGGGAGGATGACTCTATTAGAGGGTAATGGCATCTGGAGCTGTCTGGAGTTTAGGTTCTTCGCAGAAGGAGGGGGCTCTAGACGGATTTAGAGACCACTAGAAGTCTTACTAACATAATCCTTATGCAAACACAAACCACTTGTACCACAATTCATAAGATATGCATTTTGAAAATGAAATTCAAGTAAATAAGTTAAGAGATTTCATCAAAAGAAATGAAAACCAAAAATGTGCATAATCCATTCAAAAGACAAACATAATTATAATAATATGTAAATATATATGCCATAGTGTTTTGTTAAAGTCTTTCAGAATAAGAAATAGAATGAAATAGATGAGTCATATATTTGACTCATCACTAGACATATCTAAAACCCTTGAAATTCCCCACTAATCTGGAGAAGGTTTCTCCCACTCGAGAAAGTTTTAAACTATTGCACTAAAATGACTTAAGACAAGATATATTTGCTAACCTCAAAATCTCTTGCAATCTAGCACCCCAATTTCCCCATTAGAAGGCTTGTTTCCTTTGTCAATAGCTTAGTGGTAAAAAGTCTCTTCATTGCATATGTCCAATGAAGGCAAATTTCTTTGATGTGTAGTAATGGTAACTTTCCCCACTGGTCCCCTAACTTCCTTATATTCGATGTTGTGCTAAAGCAATAGCCGATAGGATATGTCTAGCAGGAGTGAATTTTCCCACTGATCCAGTACGGGCCCAAAAGCTTGCTTATCCAGTCAACCTAAAAGGTCCCTCTTTTTTCAAAGGCACAAATCTGGTTTGGGTAATGAGTTTAACTTAAATTTCATCTATTGTATTATGTCCACTTGCTTATCATGCTTGAAAAAACTTTGAATATCAATTTAGGCATTAATTGTTGCATTATGTTGTCACATCCAGTGAGAGGGAAAAAGCCAGCTAATTATTACTATCATTTAAATTCATGGTTTAGATCAGTGGAAAAGCTAAGGAATGTAATTAAATGTATATATTACATCTTGAGTGAGTAATAGATTATGAATGATAAATCATGAGTTTTGTTAAGCATTTTGGTCATCAAACCAGTATATCCTATGAGAGGCTAAGGGGCTAAAACCCTACGTTTTGGTCTAGAAATCTACACATAGGTATAATAAAGGCAAACAATTAATGTATTCTTCTTAATACCTTTCATACTTTTTAGCGTCATGAAACTTAGGTCTAGGCGAATAAGTCAGTATCTTAAAGAGGTTATTCATTAGGGTTAGGGTTTTTATCCTGCAGGATAGATGTCTACCAGAGCCACCAACATGAAGTACGAATTCAAAGGAATCTCTCATATGAGAAAGATCACTTTAGCATGGAAAAACATAGGAGACACTAATCTAGGCCACATTGACCTGGATGATTTTAGAGTGAGGATCTTTGGACCTAATCCAATTGTGTGGGCTTGAATGATTAGAGATAATGGAATTGCTCAAGATGCATCCTTTCCTACTACAGTGCAATGTCCAGAGCTACTCATAGCTTGTGGAGAAAGGTACAATGCACAAACAAGGAAAGTGGTCACCCAAGATAGCAGAGTAATAGAAGATTTTATCGCATTGGCTCTAGCTAAGGCCTTTGATATTCCCCCTGCTCCAACCTTGACAGTGCTGAGAAAAGATGATAACAAGACAATGTATGACCAAGGGCTTGATGCCTCTAGGAGGATCATCAATGAAAACTAGATGAAAATTATCTAAACTTGCTCATGTGCTATATAGGAGTGATTTCAAGGAGGAAATAGTTGATATGGTTACTCTTGAGTAGGATTATGGGAGTGCCTTCTACTTCAACTTTTGAAGGCTAGATGTTTGCTTACATTTAGGAGATCTTGAGAGGATAAATGGAGATACATTGGGCCTGGCTCTTAAGTGATATTATCCATGAAGCTTTTGTGGCCCTGAATCATAACAAAGTGTTCTGATGGACTCCCTATGTAGTGTATATTTTGGCAAGGAACTTTGTTTATCCCGTCTTGTCCAAATTGGGAGAAGTTGGCAATGAAGATGGACAAGTCAAAGTATATGAGTGTTATCCCCAAATGGAAATCTCCCAATCACTTGTGCATTACAAGAGAGTTAATGATGTGTTCACAATGTACATTACAATAATATTGCAAGGAGATATGTCAAGAAGAATATCTTTGGAGGCTACCAATGTTGTGCATACATATGGTAGATGGTACATTCAATAACTTGTGTTTACCTACCCCAAGATTCAAGATTTCACTAGAGCTCCCTATAAGATACCCAAGTATCCAATTGATAAGGTAGTGCTTCTAGAATTGACTAGGTAGTTATCCAACTGTGCTGAGAAATTAAAAAATCTACATAGAGCTGCCATCAAATTCCTCATACACTTGGGTAGAGGCCTCTTTTCTTGTGTGACAATAGGGTTAGCTGAGCAATCAGACACTGAGCTCCAAATGTTAAATTTGAACCTCTACAATCCTAGGACCCACTTTGATCCCTTTGGCACAATTGAAAGACATGTGAGCAAGAAACAATTCCATAAAGAGCATTTGGAAGACTTTTGGGCCAACTTCCCAGATGAGCATGAAGTCATAAGGAAAAGGTGCTCAAGGATGTCCCTTTATTACATACAGATGTTCAAAATTGTTATGGTAATAGATCAATTGTTTGTTGATGATAATGTGGTACTGCAAGAAGTATGGAGGGTAGTATTTGGGCAGCCCATTTTGCTATCAAATTGGGTAGAAGCAAATGAGATTTCTTTGGAGGAGGTAATAAAACAACCTATTTGATATAGTAGAATATGGGTCAGAGACCAAGTTGCTAGATTAATAGAAGTAGGGGTTTCCCAAACATATACATAGCAACTACAAGATATACATAGTGATGATGAGTAGGATGAGCCCATAGAGGCAAAGAAAGAACCAATACAAAGGGTTAAGAGAGGTGAAATTTAGGACATAGATAGTGAAGCAACAGAAGAATATCTTCCCCCTCCTAATAATGAAAAGTCCAAATCTAATAAGGAGCCTTCAAAGAAACAAAAGAATGACATCCAATCCCTAATTAGGACCAAAAGTTCAAAGAGGAAGAATACGCCTAGTGGAAAAGGAAAAACTTCCAAGACCAAGAAGGCAAGAGGACAGCAGAGTGCACTAGTGCTAAATCCTTCCACCATTAATGCAACACCTTCTATCACTTCTGCTACTCCTGTCCAGACTATTATTGTTTCATCTACTCCCTTTGTTGCATCAAATATTTTACCTCCTAACTCTTCCAGTATCCCAACTATGCTCTCACCCCCTATGTCACTAATAGTTGTGTCTTCCCTTCTTCCTCCACCTATTCCTTCCACATCTTCCACCAATCTGTCTATTTCTTCCTCACCATCTTTGTCTTCCATTTCCATTCCATGCATCTCTTTCCCCTCATCATCTTGTCCTTTCTTTCCATCTGTTAGCCTTGATGTTCCCTGTTCACCTTCACCTTCCATTTCACTTTCTTCTTCACTCATTACTTTCCCTCCCATTCCACCTCTTGTCACTTCTTCCTTACCTCCCATTTCTACCATTCTTTCACCATCTTTCTTCTCTTTGCCACCCCTCAACCTAACCACTCTTCTTGCCATTTCCTCCATGTTTCCTCCTTCTATTCCTTCTTCCTTAGGTTTTGCAGCATTTGCAAACCTATCATAGGTACAATTGCCTACATCTTCTACCAATTCTTTTCTTGCAATCAATAACTCCTTGATTTGGCCATTCCAAGATTCAAAGGAAGTGGCTAGACCTACCTCATCCCAAGTGACCTTGCTAAGATGAATTGAGAAGGTATGTGCCAAACTAAACATTATATCAAAAAAGGAGGTTGTAATTGAGGACATAACAAACAACCCTCCAATAGATCTCAGTACAATACAGGTAGTAAACTTGGAGGACATTCCATCAAAGGAAAATATAAGAGACGCTATGTTTGACATTGTTGGGTTAGAAATGACAAAGAATTTATGATACATGAATCAACTAGAATCTTCCCCCAAAGCAGATGCAATGATCATAACACATGACCCTCTAGGCAAAAAGGGAAAAGGTATATATAATGAAGATACTATTCTTTTGGATTCTTTGAATAAGGAAGATAGCCAAATTGGCTTTCCAAGATATTCTTCTACAACTCTGGACTAGTTGTACAACAATGACTAAATAATCAGCCCTCTAAAGTGGAGATAGTAGAATCGAATTTGGATAATTTTGTGGCCAAGATCAAAAAGCCATAGAAGCAAAAGAAGGAAAAGGTGCAATCAAAGAAATAGAAAGATGCTTCTAGCTCTTGAATTACAGAGGTAGCCATCCCACTAGCACAGACCAACAGAGAAGACATTCAACCTGACGATTATACTATCTCAACTCTAGACTTAGGTCTGGGATCAAAGGCACAAGTTGTGGAGGAATTTAAAGAATTGGTGTCAAACATCTTGGATAGGATTAATAAGGATGAGTTGACAAAACAATGGCTAAAACAATAGAATGAAGAGCTTCAAGACTATATTAGGTACTTAATAGAGCCAATAAATTTGGAGGATGGAATAGTTCTAGCACCCTCTCTCCTCTCCAATGAAGAATTGGAGGATTTTGATAATGTCATAGAAACTACCTCGGCAACAGAAAAATGGTATCATAATGTGTATGCTGAATGATGAGAAATTATTGATTATATTGCTGAATAGCATAGATATTTTTGTGCACTAAAGGTAGAGTGGGATGAAGTCACAGATGACTAGAGTAACTATGATGAATATTACTCCCACATACATCTGTGAGTTTTGGCAATGAGAAAACTTTTAGAGATAGTGTTCATAGTAGAGAAAATTCTGACTAATGAAAGACTGCATATGACCAAGCATTGGCTCGAAATGATAAAGTTAAGAAAATGATTTTTTCACAAGGCCAACTATGGAGTAGAACTAACTAAAGCTCAACTTTTGTAGGTGATTTATGTTAGACTTAGGGCAAACAACTAAGAGGGGGGTGAATCAGTTGTCCAAAACTTTCTTCATTTTCAACACTTATATTCACTCATCAGAATAACAATAAATCAAACATGAAACTTAATGTATTTAATCAAGAGTAGAAACACATCAACACATGAGACACCAAGATTTTGACGTGGAAAACCCAGTTAAGGGAAAAACCACAGGGTGACTAACCCAAGATTGTATTCTCTATTAGAAGAATAGAAAGAACAAAATGGCACATGCTAATTAGGGCTCACTACCTGAGCACACTGCTCACAAGAGGCTCACTGCCTACAAGAGACACACTATCTACAAAGGAATAAGTATTACATACTTGAACTGGTAAATAGCATCTTCATCATGCTCGAGTTAGTTCCATTTAAGCCCAAACCTTCTGCTCTGCTTTTCATTCTTCTCCTCGCTATCACATACTCATCTCCACATGACACACTTTGAAATTACTTTGTAACCCCTTATTTATACATGACATCAACTTAGGAACAACCATCTAAGTCAGAAAACATCCATAAGAACATCTGCAAGATGTATAGTTCATCCAGTTGGCTTGTCACAGAAAGAACACCATCATTTGGAAGTTAATCTTCATTTCTGGGACCCCAATTCTAATGCGGACCATAAACATGAACTGAGCATGATCCAAAGACCTCCACAAACTTTCCTAAAACACCAAGAACATCTGCACTTCCTCTACTTACTGAAACCCTTCTCTCCTTCATCTGGAACCTCAAGAACATAGTTTGCCATTACTGTCACAAAGGAATAGATACTTCCAGACCTTCAAACCATGAACCAATTGAGTTGACACACCACACAAATTTCCCCAATACTTCCTCAAATCCACAGAACTAGAGAATGCATTTCCAGATCTCACCGGACTCGTCTGTATCATTCTATCACCACTGAACATCTGCCGGAACCGGTTTCATTGGAACTACCATAACTTCTTCATATCTTCATACGGAACTCTGAAATCTCTATTGGAATATATTATGAAACATATCTACAAACCCTTTAATCCACATCCTTTGATCTACAACCTATCTTGGGCTTTTACCTTGTTGTCATCATTATTCGTCATTGTTCCTGATTGAGACTAATTTTCTCAATATCCTCAGCATACAGCTCATCCAATCCTTCTCATTAATGCAACATGAGTATGTTGACATCAATGACAACACCGATTAAACCCATACTTGCAACAATCTCCCCCTTTGTCATTGATGGCAACATATGATGTGAAAAACCATCAAGACAAGAACTTCTCCTTACTGTCACAACTCCCCCTATCAACAACAACTATTCACATGTCTTCTCTTCTTATACTGCTCCCCCTTTGGTCATCAACCACTTGTTTTTCACATGTCTTCTCTCCCCCTTTGACATCAATGGAAAAGGGTGCATACTGGCAACTTCAGAATCACACCTGTTGCTCCCCCTGAGTAGCAGCTCCCCATCATCAATCCAGATCACAAGATTATGAGTATGATATCCACCGGATTGATGCACATCAATGCATCTTAGTTCACCACCGGAGGGGCATTAACCCCTAACTTCTCCCTGAGATACTCAAAGGAATCCTTGGGAAGAGGTTTAGTAAAGATATCTACAATCTAATCCTTGGAGGGCACATACTCCAGTCTAACTTCATCCTTGTTCACTTGCTCTCTCAAAAAGTGAAACTTGATAGATATATGCTTAGTCTTAGAATGCAACACTGGATTCTTAGAAATATTTATTGCACTTGAATTATCACAGAAAATTGTGATAGGCTCCTCATACTCTACTTTAATAGCTCTTAGCATCTGCTTCATCCACAAAACTTGAGTGCAACTACCTGCTGCTACAATGTATTCTGCTTTAGTTGTAGACAGAGATATTGCCTCTTGTTTCTTGCTTGGCCAAGAAACCAATCTCTTCCCCAAAAAGAATGCTCCACCACTAGTACTCTTCCGGTCATCCACATCTCCTACCCAATCAGCATCTTTGTTGAAACCAATCTTCAAGAGATGCTTATCCAATCTTTCATACTAGGCTCTTGGGGCTTGCTTCAGTCCATATAGTGCCTTTTTCAATTTGTAGACCATGTCACCATGATTAGACAATTGAAATCAATCTAGTTGCTCAATGTACACTTCTTATTCCAAATTACCATTTAGGAAGGCAGATTTGACATCCATCTGATACACCTTGAAATCCTTAAAGGTAGCAAATACAAGAAATAATCTAACTGCTTCAATTCTTGCCACTGGAGAAAAAGTCTCTTCAAAATCAACTCCTTCAATCTGAGAGTAACCCTTGTAGACCAGTCTAGCTTTATTTCTGATTACTTCACCAGCTTCATTCAGTTTGTTCTGGAAGACCCATGTGGTTCCAATCACATTCTTATTTCTAGGTTTGCGAACAAGATCCCAAGTGTGATTTTTCTCAATTTGTATTAGTTCTTCCTCCATTTCTTTTGACCAATTTTCATCATTGCAAGCTTCATTCGCTATCTTAGGTTCAATCTTAGAAATTAGACAATACTCATCTAAATTTTGAGTAATTCTCCTCCTTGTTTGCACTCCTTTGCTTTTGTCACCTATGATCTAATCTTCAGAATGGTTTAGAGTTACATACCTTGGAACTTTGGGAGTTTCTTGCACCACTAACTCTAGATCAGTCTCATTGAGATTTATCTCTTCTTCTTGACTTACCAGATCAACTTGACTTTGTTTCTTAGAAGAGGCTTGGATACTTTGAATCTGAGCATCATTCTGATTGTCTTCATCATACTCATGAATTCTTGAGGGTCTTTCAACTTCTTCATCCACCTTCACATTTACACTTTCTACAATCTTTCTCAGTCTCTTGTTGTAACACTAGTATGCTTTGCTTTGAGTAGAGTAACCCAAGAATATTCCTTCATCACTTCTAGCATCAAACTTTCCTAGATCTTCATCCCTTTTAATGTAACATCTGCTACCAAAAACTCTAAAATATCTCACAGTAGGGGTAATGCCAAACCAAAGTTCATAAGGAGTCTTACCGGTATTGTTTCTAACTTGAACTCGATTGAGAGTGTAGACTGTAGTGCTAACATCTTCTCTCTAATAGATCTGAGGAACATTTGCTTCCATCATCATGGTCTTGGATGCTTCCTGGATAGTCTGGTTCTTTCTCTTAACTACTCCATTCTGCTGTGGAGTTCTAGGGGTAGACAACTGTCTCTTTATTCCATGTTTCTCACATAAGTCTATGAACTCACCGGATGTGAATTCTCCACCTCTATCAGACCTCAGACATTTCAATTTTAATCTAGTTTCATTCTCCACCATGGCCTTGAATATTTTGAATTTCTCAAGTGCTTCTAATTTTTCTTTCAGAAAAGTTACCCACATCATTCGGGAATAGTCATCAATTAGCAGCATGAAGTACCTATCACCTTGGATACTCCTAACTCTTGTCGGACAACAAAGATTAGTATGAACTAAGTCCAACAGTCTTGTAGAAGACAATTCCTTACTTTTGAATGTGACACTGCTCAATTTGCCCAACTGACATTCTTTACACAAGCTATTAGTAGGTTTCACTAATATTGGAAGATCTCTTACAGCCTGAGTATTGCTTATCTTGATGATATTATGAAAATTCACATGACACATCCTCCTATGCCATAACCAACTCTGATCAATTTGAGAAAATAAGCAACTTTTACCAGTACCAACCAAGTGGAAGATATTACCTTTAGTTTGAGTACCAGATGCAATCTCTATTCTGGAACTTTCAAAGATCTTGCACTTTCTATTCTTGAATCTGAGATCATAGCCTTTGTCCACCAGCTATCCAACACTGAGAAGATTGTGCTTTAATCCTTCAACATACAGTACATTACCAGTTTTGTTCTTTCCATCATGAGAAATAGTTCCTCTACCTCTGATTCTGCCAACAGAATTATCTCCAAACTTTACAATTCCTCCTTCATACTTTTCCAAACTTAAGAACTTATTCTTGTCACCTGTCATATGGTGAGAGCATCCACTATCAATGACCCAATCATCCTTTGTTTCAACTTGGGTAGCCAGAGCTCTTTCTTCAACTTTATGATTGACAAATACAGAGGATATTTGTTCCTCTTCTTTGATGGCAATAAACACCCATTCATTACTGGATTTGTTTCCTGTCTCTGATTCATCATCTGTTACTCCTTCATTGTCATCTTCTTCATGAACATAGTAGCAATTCTTTTGAAACCTTGGTCTGTTAGGATTTGGTCTTGAAAATCTTTCTAGACATTTTAAGGCAAACTAACCAATTTTATTGCAGTTAAAACACTTAAAAGGTAATTTCCCTTCATACTTACTGGATCCTCTTGGCAGTCTTTTTGCAATAAGAGCTTCAAGATGAGCAGTTTCAGCTTCTTCTTCTTCCAAGTCTTTTCTTGCTTTTTCATACCATGATGGATTCCTTGAAGAATTTTCTCCCGGATCAACCCTTTGTTTCCCTTTTACAAAGGCACTGGCTTTGAATGCAGATTCAGTCTTTGGAGGATCATCTCCAAACTCAGCCATTTCAAAAGCAACCAACTTGCCAACCAATTGATCTCTTGTGACTGTTGTGTGAGCTCTGAATTCTTTGATTGCAAAAGCCTTAATTTTATAAGACTCAGGAAGGGATCTAAGAAATTTTCCAATGATCTCATCTTCACTTAGGGTTCCACCTGCATTTCTAATTCCACAAACCAGCTCGTTCACTCTTGGCATAAAAGAGGTAATATTTTCATCATTTCTCATCTTCAGTTTTTCAAATTTCCCTTTTAGACTTTGTAACCTTGCACATTTAACATACTGATCTCCTTCATTGAAAAGTTCCAATTTATTCCAAATCTCAAAGCCAGTTGGTAGATCAATAACATTTGAGAGTTCTGAGTCAGATAATGTGCTTAAAAGAGCCTCTTTGGTCCACAGATTGTTTTCAGCATCTATGATTTCATTTAGGGTTGTCAGACCACCCTATGGAGGTACATAAGATTTTGTAACCATGGACCAGTATGTAAATCCCATACACTGCAAGTGACATTTCATGCAACCTTTCCAAAGAGCAAAATTAGTTCCATCAAACTTCAGACTATCCTTCTTGTAGGACGACATCCTAGATCTCCTCAAGTGGTTAAGCTCCTTTCAGAGGAACTTGGCTCTGATACCAACTGTTAGACTTAGGGCAGACAACTGAGAGGGGGGGTGAATCAGTTGTCCAAAACTTTCTTCATTTTCAACACCTATATTCACTCATCAGAATAACAATATATCAAACATGAAACTTAATGCATTTAATCAAGAGTAGAAACACATCAACATATGAGACACCAAGATTTTGACGTGGAAAACCCGGTTAAGGGAAAAACCATGGGGTGACTAACCCAAGATTGTATTCTCTATTAGAAGAATAGAAAGAACAAAATGGCACATGCCAATTAGGGCTCACTACCTGAGCACACTACTCACAAGAGGCTCACTGCCTACAAAAGACACACTGTCTACAAGAGACACACTATCTACAAAGGAATAAGTATCACATACTTGAACTGGTAAATAGCTTAAGCCCAAACCTTAAGCTATCACATACTCATCTCCACACAACACACTTTGAAATGACTTCCCAACCCCTTATTTATACATGACATCAACTTAGGAACAACCATCTAAGTCAGCAAACACCATAAGAACATCCGCAAGATGTATAGTTCATCCAGTCGACCTATCACAGAAAGAACACCATCATCCAGAAGTTATTCTTCATTTCTAGGACCCCAATTCTAATGCAGACCATAAACATGAACTGAGCATGATCCAAGGACCTCCACAAACTTTCTTGAAACACCAAGAACATCCGCACTTCCTCTACTTACTGAAACCCTTCTCTCCTTCATCTGGAACTTCAAGAACATAGTCTGCCATTACTGTCACAAAGGAATAGATACTTTCAGACCTTCAAACCATGAACCAATTGAGTTGACACACCACACAGATTTCCCCAACACTTCCTCAAATCTGCAGAACTAGAGAATGCATTTCCAGATCTCACTGGACCTATCTGTATCATTCTGTCACCACTGAACATCTGCCGGAACCGGTTTCACTGGAACTACCATAACTTCTTCATATCTTCATGCGGACATCTAAAATCTCTACTGGAACATCTTATGACACATATCTACAAACCCTTTAATCTGCATTCTCTGATCCACAACCTATCTTGGACTTTTACCTTGTTGTCATCACTGTTCGTCAGTGTTCCTGATTGAGACTAATTTTCTCAATATCCTCAGCATACAGCTCATCCAATCCTTCTCATGAATGCAACATGAGTAAGTTGACATCAATGACAACACCAGTTAAACCCATACTTGCAACAATTTATAGCTTGAATGATATACTTCGAGCCTCAACAAAGATGTACCTAGATGACACTGCTCCAATTGATGCCCAAGAATGTAAAGAGAAATTGCATTTGCTTATGCAAGGAGATTCACCACCATGTAGGGTGGAGAACATAGATAGAATCAGTGATCTGAGGGCATAATTCAAAGAATTAATAAAGAATAAGAGGTCCAAGTTAGCTATATATAACAAACTATTTTCCTGTGAAATGGACAATGTTAAATTTAGAATAGATTTTGTGAAAGATCCTAAGCCAGCAAATATAAATCTAGTGCTAGAGGCATTTTTGGCAATAGGTGTTATGTCAGAAAATATCCTCTTGGGGACTGTTCCCTCTTAATGTTAGCTCCTGGGTCCTTAAATTGCATTTAGAGCATGTTGCATGTTAATTTTGACTCCCGTTGAGAAAACCCTGAAGTCTTATGGCAAATAGAACATAGGGGGTACCACTTTGATGATCCCCAAACAAAAATGAGGGGATGGACTTGGGCACTAGTGCCCTAGTTTAGACCTATTTTGGGTCTACCCTAAATTTAAATGCTAGTTTTATGACTGTTATTTAGGTCCTATGCTGACATCTCAAGTTTAAATTACAAAATTCTTAGCAAGAATATTTGTAGTTGCATATATAAGCATGATTAGGTTTCATTTGCAAACTAGATGGACACTAGATGGAAATTAGATGAACATTGTGAACTTGTGATTTTGATTCAAGGCATTCATTGTGTTGCAGACTAGTACTTTGTTGTTATTGTGTTTGTATTTGTAGATTTGACTCCATCTCCTTATGGCATGAAAGAGCTTCTTCCTTCCATGAGATCTACACTTCAAGGTGATATCTATTATGCTTTCTATTTTTCATCATTTGGATTTTGCCTCTATCCCATAGGGATATGCACTCTTATCTGACAATGGTGTTAGGAAGACTTAAATGTCTCTTTGAGGCTTGATCGAGGAAAGCCTCTAAACACCACAGCTCCCTCCCACACTCCTTTGTGATTACATATTATATGTATCGAGTTTTATAGAGTGAAGTTGTAGAAAAGAGGTTGTAGACAACAAGGATTCAAGATATGATGGAAAGAGGACAAAGGTGAACATTTCAGCACAAGGGTGCTAGTCCCTGTGCCCTCCACTTTCTCTGGGGCAGAAATAGAAGATACAGTACAGATTAGTGTCAGAAGGAGATTCAAATCCCATAATGAAAAAAATGTACCTTGAACTAGGGTGCTAGTCCCTATGTCCCCGATTATTCCACATTCTAAACTCTGAAAAATAGTGAGTTAACAATCTCTGTCCTTCTCCTTAGTCTGAAAGGATTTGTCGTAATTCATCAATTTGCTTACTATTTTGCTTATCTAGGATTTTAAGAGTAATTGAGCATTAAATTGAGATATTGTTTTATACATCTGAGCTTCTATAATCATTCCAAGTGGAAGCCCAACCTATAGGTGATTTCTCTCACTTAGTGGAGATTCGACTCAGTTGATATGCCCTTGAATGTTTAGTGGTGAAGGGAGGATTTGCCTTTGAAACCTAAAACAATCAATCTTCATTTTTTAAACCTAAACATTTTGGTGAACCTATGTTTTTGGACTTTTTGGCACCTTTCTAATTGTTGTGTGATAGATTTGCATTCATTCATTTTATTGCATTTGAAAAATTACAAAAAAATAGAAAATTTGAAAAAAATGGGCATCTTAGGCTTGCATTTTATCATAATTTGAATTAATTAGCATTTAATTTCATTAAATTTATATTATTTTCATCATATCTGATTTAAATTACATAAATTCATCATTTAGTATTTACTTGCATTGCATTTTCATTCTTAAATTGTCAAAAATCACTTGAAATTGTGCATTTTTCATAAAAACCTAGTTTTGCATTAGCTAGGGTTTGTAGTCAAAATCTTGTTTCAGATTTTACTATGTTTTTCAAACACTCATTAGGACTTATTTCTAATTGTAGTGTTGCATCACAGTGGCTTTCATGCAAAATTTCATGTCTAGGGTTTGAAAACCTTGCATTTTCACTAGATTTGGCATTATCATTTCTCTATAATTGCATTACAATTGTGTTGTGAGGGATTTTGCAGCATTATTTGACTGATATTAGGGTTATTATCTTCTGCCTCACCTCAAATTCCTTACAACACCCTTCCTATTGGGACTTTGCATTGAAAATTGACAAAAACTTGCATATGTTAAGTGTATTTTCACTAGGTTTTGACTTGTCATCACACTAGATTTGCATCAAAGGCATGTTGTGAAATACATTATTGAATAATTAGGCTGTTATTAGACATATTATTTGCTTTCCCTCTTAAAATTTTTCACAACACCTCTTCTCTTAGTGATTTGCATTGAAAAAGATTGAAAAGTCAACAATTTTGGATCTTAAACATATCTTTCTCCTAGGGTTTGTTCTATTGGTTTGTGCATTGAGTGTTGCATGCTATTGTATGAGTCTTATAACTCACTTCCCTAATAGAAATATCCCTTTAAGAAGAATTAAGAGACTCATGGGATCTAGTGTTCTTGAAGAAAATAGTATTCCTACCTTTGAAAATCCATTGAACATCTTCTTATAAACAGATAGACACAAATTTGCAAGACACTATCCCTCATACAACCACTATGGAAAATCAAGTATTTCATGATGTTGATGATAGTATTGAGGGTGTCACACATTTACCTAATGATCAAATCAACAAACTTGATAAAGAGTTAGCCAATTTTCAACCATTTTTGAAAACTAAAAGGATAGCAGAAGAAGATATACCTCTGATTCACAACATAAGAGAGTTGGTAAAAGAAGGACAAGATAGTATTAATGTTTTTTGAGGATTGATGCATATAGTACACAATAATTTTATGAATGTGACTGAATGTGTGAATGGTATTAATAACATGTCGTCTCTGTCTCACATGCAAGTATCAATACCTATACTGACTATGGGAATATCTACATTTATATCAACAATTTTAACTACTAATGCAAATGCTTGTAGTAATGCTACCACTGGTATTGGAGTATCTAATGACATGTCAAATTCACAAAATTACAAAGTTGTGGGATTTAACTGTCAGAATTTGGTTCCTAAGGTGAGCTCTTCTATGAATAATTACTCTCAACCACCTCTCCATCCCACTTATTTTCAACCACCTTCCACTTATCACTATGTTCAACCACCACTAAATTATTCACAACCTTCGCTTATCACTACTCAGGTTCAATGACCTCACTTTGGTTCTAATTCCTCACAACAAACCGTGTCTCCTAATGATGCCATCCTAAACCAACTTGTACAAGGCATGACTTCTTCACAACAAAAGGTGACAAACTTGACAAATTCTTCACAACCTAATATACCAACCTATCATGCCTATAATCCCCTATCTTATGCAATCTTGAGAACTCCTATGCCTGAGAGGTTTGAGACTCCTTGCTTTGAAATGTATTGTAGAAAAGGTGATCCTAATAGTCACCTGGAAGCATTCACGGCTATGTGTAGTGATTTTTACTTTGAAGAGGATTTTTAGTAAAAAATTTCCTACGATCTCTCAAAGATACTACTTTAGAATGATTTTGCTCTTTAGCTCTGAATTCAATACACTCATTTTCACAACTAGTTGATCAATTTTTACAACATTTTCAAGAAAACAATGGACCTCAAGTCTCCTTGATTGATTTAGTTCATAGAAAGAAAGGTCCGAAAGAGAAATTAATTGATTTTATTAGTCAGTATCAATCTCTCTATGCATAAATTCAATATTAGATGAAGGATGAGAATGTTCAAAAGGTGTTTATTACAAATTTACAACGTAACATCCGTGATCAGATTCTCTTGATGAAGTATAACTCCTTTCAACATTTATGTACCGCCCTTCATGATTATCGGCTTTCATCTAGTTAGTATGAAAATCAAAACTCATCAGCTCAAGTTAGTCAATCAATGGGTGGATTGTCACAAAAGAACTTTAAGAGGAATAATAAGACTTTCATCAAGGTTAATGGACAAAATTCATACAATTTTTCACAAGTGTCTACTATCACTAATCCGAAGAAGGCACTGTATCAACAAAGAAAGTTTACTCTGATATCTAAATCCTAGCATTCTATCATGAATCAGGCTGTGAGTAATAACCTCATGAAAATTCCCCTGATAAAAACTTTAGATCCTAGTAAAAACCAAGGACCTTATTTTGATGCTAATGCCATTTGTCATTTTCATCGGCAAAAAGAACATGATACTGAATGATGTGTCTTAAACATGAAATTCAAGACCTCATTGACTCGAATGTTATATAGGTATCGGATGTGAATGATAATGGAAATAAGTTGGTTACTCTGCTAAATGAGAATTTACAAATCTTTACTAATCCTTTCCCTAAGCATACCGATAATAACATGATGGGACAAAATACACTTGAAGTAGAAGACGACTATCTAAACTATGATGAGATTATTACTACAATAGAAGTGGATAAGGAAAATACTAAAGTATCACCTCATCCATGAAGGAATGGTATTTATGCTAAGGTTCCTCCTCCATTATCCCTTCAAGAATTGGGAGATAACTAAAATGCATTAGAAAGACAAATGGAACAACTAAAACAAGAGACTTTGACAAAAGAAAAGATTGAGATAGTACAAGATAGTCCTTGTCATTTTGATAGACAAACTAAACAAAGAAAAAGAGCTAAGGATTGGAAAAGAGTAAGAAGATTATCGTCAGTTGGAAATAATAGTGGTTCTCTTCCTCATAAGCAACAAAAGATTTCACATACACAAGTATTTGAGAAACAATCTTCGCATAGATTTCTTGACAACAAACAAGACTTTCATAAGAACCACTCAAGCTTCGCACAAAACTTGAGGGAGAATCTCTCCAAGAGGCTCGCAAGTTACAAATTTTATAATGATTGTACTGGTCGGTAAGTATTTCTAACCCTTTAGCTCTGTGTTGTGTTTCCCTCGTGATGTGTTATGTGTTGTTTAGGCCTCCTAGGATGACCCTTGATACATTTGTAAGGTCAAGGATATTGGGAGACCGCCTTTGTTGTGACCCTTTTATTTGTATCATCTTTCTTCTATATTGCCTCTCCTCTATTTTCATTGTTGTGAGTTGTGTCTTATGGACATAGCATTGCGGTTGGTGACTTGGGGGCACCCTCCTATGTGACTATCCCTATGGAACTTGTTTCTCCTCTCTTGATTTATTGTTTACCTTCCTCTAGTGGTTCTATCTAGCTGGCAGGTGACGAAAAACATATTATACTGATACGGACCTAGTGTCCCTTCAGTGAGAAATCAAAACATGGATCTAGTCCATACATGACGATGGGGTTGATATATATTAACTGACGCTTGGCTAGTAGAATCACTCTGTGTGATCTTGATGTTGTCTTATCGCACTTACAAAACATAACAACACTGCTGCTCCGTGCACTTTGTCTATCTTGGATCTTTCTTTCCTTGGCTTTCTATGTGAATGATTACATGCATTGTTGATTATCATGATTATATGGATGCCAACACCTTTTCTTGCAGGGAATTGTGTGTTTGTGGGAACATTTGGTGATCGTAAAGTACATATAATCTCTAGGGGGCATGGGGTTTGCAATAGCTCATGTTCCCTTGTGTGTTTTCTTCCTACCTTAATGTTCTTGATATCGATACATGATATCAACCACCTTAAGGTGGGGGCATATATAAGGTAAGTTGTCTGATTTAGATGTTAACAAAGTGTGTTTGTAAAACTTGAATCTATTGCAATCATTTAAGCCCTTTGCAGAGGCAGGATATCGCGTATATCCTTTTATCTTAAGCCCTCTCCAGAGGTAGGGATGGTGTATTTCTTGAAGAGATTGCACATCCTGTCATTTTCTAAAAGTCCTTTGTGAAGGTGGGGTGGATTTGAGACTATCCTAACCCTTAAGCGTGTCTTCGATGATTGTTGTGGTGAAATGCAATCATCAGGGTGTGCCTATAATGTACCTAAGATGGCTGCAAACCTAGCAATAGGTTTCTTCCATAGCTTGTTTGTCATGTTTTCTCCTTGTCTTCCATGTGTGTGTGTATGGTGTGTTTGTTCCCAAGCATAGTCTAAAGACGTGTGGTGATGAGTCCCTCCTATGCTTTGGGATTTGTATGGCATGTTTGTTCTCAAGTGTAGTTTAAAGATTGGTGGTGATGAGTCCCTCCTACACTATCAGATTTGTATTGTGTGTTTGTTGCCCCATATGCAGTCTAAAGTTGTGTGGCGATGAGTCCCTCCTACATTTTGGGTTGTGTGTTTACTTTTCTTGCACTTGCATTTGCATTCATATATGAGAAAAAGAAAAAGAAAATAATCACTGTATTCACTATGTTTTGTGTGTCTTCAATAGTGTCTTCTCTATGTTTTGCATGACTATAACTATCTTCTCCATGTTTTGTGTGTTTGTGTCTTCACCGTGCTTGGCATATTTTTTGTGTTTGTTGACCATACTTTAATTCATGTATTGGCCTTGCATTTATACATACATTAAAGTGGGGGCTAAATGTTATGTTAGAAAATGTCCCCTTGGGGGATTTCCCTCCTAAGGTTTATCTCTCAGGTCCTTCAATTTTATTTAGAGCATCTTGCATGTTAATTTTGACTCCTGATGAAAAAACCCTAAAGTCTTATGGCAAATAGAACCTAGGGGGTACCACTTTGATGATCCATGAACAAAAATGAGGGGGTGTTCTTGGGTTCTAGCGCCATAGTCTAGCCCTATTTTAGGTCTGCCCTAAATTTAAATGTCAGTTGTATGACCGTTATTTAGGTCCTATGCCAACATCTCAAGTTTGAATAACAAAATTCTTAGCAGGAATCTTTGTAGTTACATATATAAGCATGATTAGGTTTCATTTACAAACTAGATGGACACTAGATGGAAACTAGATGAACATTGTGAACTTGTGAATTTGATTCAAGGCATTCATTGTGTTGCAGAGTAGTACTTTGTTGTTATTGTGTTTGTATTTGTAGATTTGACTCCATCTCCTCATGGCATGAAAGAGCTTCTTCCTTCCATGAGATCTACACTTCAAGGTGATATCTATTGTGTTTTCAATCATTCATCATTTGGATTTTGCCTATATCTTGTAGGGATACACACTCTTATCTGACAACAATGTTCGGAAGAATTGAATGTCTCTCCAGGGCTTGACAGAGGCAAGCCTCTAAACTCCACAACCCCCTCCCACACTCCTTTGTGATTGCAGGTTACAGGTACCAAGTTTCATGGAGAGAAGTTGTAGAAAGGAGGTTGCAAACAACAAGGATTTGTGATCTAACGGAAAGAGGACAAAAGTGAACATTTTAGGACAAGGGCGCTAGTCCCTGTGTCCTCTACTTTCTTCAAGGCAAAAATGAAAGACATAGTGCAGATCAGTGTCGGAAGGAGATTTAGATCCCATGACGAAAACTATACCTTGGACTAAGGCACTAGTTCTTGTGTCCTTGACTATTCTACATTCTAAACTTTGAAATATAGTGAGTTAACAATCTATGTCCTTCTCCTTAGTTTGAAAGGATTTGTCATAATTCATCAATTTTCTTGTTGTTTTTCTTATTTGGGGTTTTAATAGTAATTGAGCATTAAATTGAGATATTGTTTGATACATCTGAGCTTCCTCAATCATTCCAAGTGGTAGCCCAACCTTTAGGTGATTGCTCTTGCTTAGTGGAGATTTAGCTCAGTTGATATACCCTTGAATGTTTAGTGGTGAAGGGAGGATTTGCCTTTGAAACCTATAACAAACAAGCTTCCTTTTTTAACCCTTAACAATAGGAATAGAGAAGCAGAAAAGAATAAGGTGGATTTGGACAAAGGTGACAAGAAATAAAATAGCTTAGCAGGCACATGACTCGATGTCTAGCTAGATCAACACTTTTCCTAAGGGTCGTCTCTTGTTTCTCTATGTAATGTTATAGCTTGGAAAATGTATTTTCCTTTATCATTGACTCAATAGGTGTTTATTTTGTTTTATCTAATGCATTGTAAAGCTACATTATGTCTTTTTCTTACAAGACAAAATAGAATTTTGGAATGTAACAAACTACTGCCACAAATTAAATACTATGTAATCTCAACCCTTGGTGTTGAATAAATCTCCACTGTCGATTGAAAAACTCAATATGCTCATCCATATATATAAGGGTGATCATCTTTTCTCTTTGTAAGTAATATTTGATGATAAATTACTGAGACTCTACCAAAATCTTGATCGATACAAAATAGGTTTTATAAGTGTTGCTAAAAAATTATGTTTCTATGTTATCTTATTTTTTGGATTTCATGGTTTATTTTGATCTAAAATTAGATGAACTGCAATTGCAATGATGGATAGATACTTTGATATCTAATGAATGGCCCAATTCGTACCATTTGTCCTTGTTGATTGTAAGTTACTTTCGATTGTTAGTCCAAACCCTGTTAATGAATTTAGTTCGATTGCATAACAATAGTCAAACTACACCAACAATTGAGTGTTTAATGAATGTATATGATTTGAAAATCATAAGTTACCTTAGAAGATTGCATCATTTTCTGTAGCATTGTGGTTTCTTAACCTATTTAAACAAGAAGTGGTTTATTGAGGGTATTTGTCTATCTACAACATTCAATCTAGTTGTAATTTATCCTTAGGTTCCATATCCATCTCTTTAGCCTTTAACCTTTTACATTTTCTTTACATAAAATTTAATTAGATTAGGTTTAAGCAACATTTACATAACATATCTACTGATAAATTTTAGACTATATAGTCTGCATCATCTAGGGTTCTTGCACACTTCACTTATGATAGTTTCACAAACCCTACATTGCATGTAAGTCCCCTTGGTTGGAATAGCTAAAACATAACCACTGAGTTATCTTGCAAGTTAAGACCTGACATTATAAACCTTGGGGCAGTCCTATTCTAAAGTGTTGGGATAGGATTCCTTTCAAGAGAGGTGAGGCATCATGTATCTTACCTATGTTGCTTCATGATAGAAAGACCATCAACAAAATTGGAGCTAGAAGGAGGGACTAAACATCTCATTTAAGCCTTCCTATCTAGACAAGTAAGGGAGGGGACTAGACAGAGACATACAAGATCTAGTTTAGCTAAGAAAGATTTACTATCATTAACCCAGTTTAGAAGAACAAGAAGAGATCAAGGGATACCCAGAACTCAAACAACACAATCCATCCATAGGAATCATGCTATAGTCCAAGTAAATTTCCTCAACATGGCTTTCTTTTCTGCAAGTTGCTCTCCTATCCAGTTTAACAACTACCATGATATGCCTAAAAACCTTGACAAGTACTGTTCAAAGTTCCATCCCAACAACCTGGAAAGGACTGCAGATGAGCATATAAATATGTTTGAAGGTAATATGTGCATGTTGTAGGTCCAACATGAGGATGGGGTATGTAGAATATTCCCATACTCCCTGCACGATAAAGCATACTATTAGCTTGCTAATCTCCCTTAAGCCTCCATCAATTGATGACAAAAATTAAAGGATGCCTTCTTAAATCAATTGTAGATGCCCACATCCCCTACTGATCTTTACCAATCCTTTGTGGAAATCCACTGAGCAGAAGGAGAATTAATAACTTCATTTAATAACTAATTCCACAAGGTTTACTGCAATCTTCAAGCACCCTATGATATCGCTCAAGCAATTGCTTTTCCATCTATTATGCAACATTGGAGAAATTGACATCAATATTTGTCAAGAGAGCTAACCTAGCTCCAACAACCTTGGCACAAGCGTATCCTAAGGATGTTAAGGTGAAGACAAAGTTAGGACAAGCTGCAGTAGGCCCACTAAATCACATTGATCCTGTAGGCATGCCTAATCAAATACCATTAATCAACTATGCCTTAGCCAATCATACTCTAGTGTTGAATCCCAATCTATTACCTGCTACAACACAAGCTTTGGTTATACATCCTAGAGCACCAATCATAGAATTACCTCCTGCATAGTTTCCATTCCTCCAGTTAGTAGAAACTATGAAAGACAAGGATGACATTAGGGAGTTAGCTAAACAAATGAAGAAGATCATAGCTAAAGTGGTGCATCTTAGGAATCAGAATACTTACCTTCAACATAGAAATTAGAACCTAAATCAATATGAAAATTAGAACTATTAGAGGCTAAATAGGACATGGAATACTAGGCCAAACAATGGAGGTGTGCCATCACCATTGGAGTCTCAGAATGCATAAAATCATCCTCCATGGCAAGTAATATTGGCTAAGGCAGTTTTATCTTCTTTGTACAAGATCCACAACACAAATGCCCACTCAGATTTGGACTATCTTGAATTTTAGATTGCATCCAACATCTTTCAAAGGGAGGTCTAGAACGTTGAAGCATAAGAAACCCCACCTCCTATGGGATACAAACTAGTGCCTACTCAAAGGTATGAAACTGCCTTAGTCTTAGAGAGTTATATTTTCCCCTTTCAAGATGATAATCAACCTGAAGAGGAAGAAGTCGATGAGGTTCACGCTTACCAGCAATATAATAGGACCCCGTATAATCTCAAAAGTAATGAATCTAAGGGGCTGCTTACGACTTCCATTCCTCCAAACAATCATCACATTCCTTCTGATCCTAAAGCCTGAAATAATCCCAACCCACCTAAGGTTGTGCCTCAAATCGTAAGTTAGAATTAATCAATTTAATCATCTAGGAAATTAGAAGTAGCAAAACTAGCTCAGTATGTGGTAGATGAATTTTGAAAAATAAAGGTCAGTGTGTCAGTATTTGAGCTGATGAAAATCCCAAAAATTAGGACAACCTTCCTCCTAGATATTGGGATACAAGCAAGGACTGCTCCATCTATGAAAGAAGTTTCACAAAAAGATAGCTAGGATAAAGGAAAGGATAGAGTCCATGTTTTAGATTCAGAGCAACAGGAAACTCTATACAAGGAAAAAAGAGAATAACCTCCTTTCTTGCTGACCTTGAGAATATTTGGAAAGAATCTTCACAATTGCTTGGTTCACTCAAGAACCTCTACTAATGTTATGTCGTTATCCATTTGCAAGGCTCTAGGTTTAACCCTTGCTAAGGCCTCTAGGAAATTCACTTATCTAGATAAGACAAAGGTAGGAGTTATGGGTGAATTAAACAAGATCCACATGCAATTGGCCTCACACCCATGGGTGCATCAGTATATAGACATACATGTGGTCAATATTCCTAACACATACAACATGTTATTGAGTAGAGATTGGTCCAAGACACTAAACAACTATATGGCCACTGACTTTTTACACAAGTGGTTGCCTTGGAGAGGAATTGCTAATCAGATTCACATTGAAAGGGAACCAAAGATGAAACACATGATAACCAAATATAATAAGACTAATGAAATTCTATATTCTAAGGTAGATTTGTGTGTCTATTTGCCTCAAATAAATCAAGTAGAGGAAATTCTAGTTCTAGATAGTTATGGATGTCATGAATCACCTTTGGATAGATAGGAAGATAGTACTAAGGTATGAGTCTAGTCCGATAATGACTCCTCATCCAACGAAGAACTAGGTATGTTTGAAGATTTTAGGGACTTTGTGGCCAAGTTTATGAGCAATTAGCTGGCTGTAGGAAAGAAGATACAAATGGAATAATTACTATTGCCCAACCGGTGTCACATCCATAATGAATCTCACTCAGAATTCAAATGTTCCTTGTGCCAAGAAGTTATATACCAAGTTTAAAGGCATTTAAATATATGTTCCATGAAAGTTGAATACGAGTTTGAGTTGCCCCCTAAGGCTGGGAGAAAAATTGTGACATAGGATGACCAAGATATCATTGTAAAAGAAAAGTTTGTAGGCCCTTTAATTTGGACATTAGGGTTTTATGGATCTAGGTCTGAGCAAGGATCTGGTACTAGATTTGAATATATTAGTCCCACTAGGGAATCTTATTTGGCCGCTTGTAGATTACAGTTTCCTTATACCAACATCGTGGTAGAATATGAATCATTAGTGCATGGGCTACTGACTGCTATGCAAAAGAAATTTAAAACAATCCAGGTGTTTAGAGATTTGGAATTGGTGGTTAAGAATGTGAGGAAGTAGTATTCTTGTCATGATAAAATACTAAATCATTATCAGAACCAAGTCTGGGATCTTGTCAAATGTTTTGATGGCTTCAATATTCAATTGATTTTGTGGAGACAGAACCATGTTTTTGATGCATTGGCACAAGCTGCAAGCTCTTTGGAACCTTTGGCTTTATCTGACTTGAAGAAGTTTACTCTAGAACTGGTTCCTACTCCTGTGTTAGATAATGTTACTCACTTCCAAGTTTTTGAAGAGGATAAGCATATAATTGACTTCATCACATGCTCAGATGTGTTTTCCACTCAAATAATTGATGAAGAGGAGTCAGAGCCCACTGAGATGGATTTGGAAGGTGTCTTAAACCTCAAGACTAATACCATTCCCCAAGGGATGGTTGAGTTAGAAAGACTATTCGATCAAGATCAACTTGGCACTTAGAAGAAGCAAGTTGACTCTGGCAATGGAAAGTGTGACCCATATAACTTGGGGACTGAAGATAATGTAAAGAATGTTTTTATCGATAAGGTTTGCACCCCTGAAGAAAAGGCATGAATCATTCGTGCATTGATAGATTACCATGATGTTATTGCATGGAGTTATAAATACATTATGACCTATGATACTTCCATCATAACTCACACTACACCTTTAAAGGCAGGAGCTAAGCCATTTTAGCAAAGATAGAGGCCGATCAATGCTCTCTTGGAGCCTCTAATTTTTCAAGAAGTTAGGAAACCGTTGTCAATAAGAATCATATTTTTGGTGAGGCATTCCACCTGGGTGGCCAACTTGGTTCCAGTACATAAGAAGAATGGTGAAATTAGACTATGTGTTGATTTTAGGAACTTTAATAGAGCATCTAAAAAAGATATTTACCCAATGCCATCCCTTAACGAGATGTTGTAAATAGTCAATGGCTCCTAGATGATGTCATTCCTAGATGGATATTGGGGATACAATCAAGTAATTGTGGAGTACATTGACAGGTTGAAGATTGCTTTCACTTGTAAGTGGGGTATATATGCATATCAAAGAATGTCATTCAGCCTAATTAATGTTGGGGCAACATTTCAATGTTCCATAGACATTACTTTTAAAGGCCTGGTGGGCAAATGCATCATCATCTACATGGATGACTTAACCATATTTTCTTTTAAAAGGAAAGATCATATCTCTAATTTGAGAAAATTGCTCCAATGTTGTAGAGATTATGGTATTTCATTGAATCCCAAGAAGTGTAGTTTTGGTGTGATTGAAGGGAAGTTGTTAGGACATGTCATTTCTGAGAAAGGTATATCTATAGACCCTGACAGAGTCCAGACCATTCTCAAGATTCATCATTTGGCAAGTAAGAAAGAATTGAATTCTTATTTTGGAAAAATCAACTTTGTCTGAAAGTTTATCACTAGATTTGCTGAGATTTTCAAACCACTAAATGCTATGTTAAAACAAGATGCCAAGATCGAATGGACATTAGAAGCCAAAGCAGTGTTCTTAGAAATTAAGCAAGCAATAGCTAATTCTACAGTAGTAGTAAGTCCATATTATACTCTTCCATTCATTATTTACTCCTTCGCATCTAAACATACATGTGCAACTATGTTGACCTAGAAGAAGGGAGTTGATGATGAACATCCTATTGCTTTCATGAGTACCCCACTTAAGGATGCGGAATTACGGTACCCAAATGTGGAAAAACAAGCCTATGCACTAGTCAAGGCAATCAGAAAATTTCATCACTATATCATAAAAAACAAAGTGATTTCTATAGTCCCAGATGCTGCCATCAAACCTTTATTGATACAGAATGAGTTGGGTTAATGAAGAGGAAAATGGGTCACAATATTGCAAGAATTTAATTTAGAGATACAACCTATGAAGATAGTAAGAGGACAAGCACTTACCAAGACCATGGCAAAAACTGATCCAAGACTAGTCTCTTAGCAATATGTGTTGGAGAATATATCACAAGATGATTGGTATGGCAATATTTGGTTTTATCTCCTTAATCAAAGGTGTCCACCTCATTTGAATTTAGTCCGAAGGAGAGTATTAAGATTGAAAAGTGGTATTTTCATGGTCAAGGGGTTAGTTTTATATTAGAAGAATCATGAAGGGATCTATTTGAGGTGTTTAAACAAAATAAAAGTAGCCCAAGTTTTGGTTAGTTTTCATGAAAAGGTTGGAATGGGCCATGAATCTGGTTATTCAACTACAAATCAGATTCTTTGAGCTGGGTATTATTGGCTTGCCTTATTTAAAGATGCCCATGCACATGATAGAACTTACCATATTTGCCAAAATGCCACTTCAAGGGAGAGAAATGCAACCATGCCTTTGTAACCAGTGGTAGAGGTATGACTTCACACAATGGGGGCTTGACTTCATTGGTATGATCAATCCACCTTCCTCTATAGGACATAGGTATATTCTAACCACTACTAATTATTGCACAAGATGGTCTGAAGTAGAAGCTTGTAAGCAATGCACAACAGAGGTAGTAATCAAGTTCATTAGGGAATATATTATCATGAGGTTTGGTTGTCCTTTTTCCCTTATTTGTGATAATGGTCCAACATTTTCATCTTTACGTTTTTCAAACTAGGTATTTGATAATGGCATTGTGTTAAAGTTTCCATCTAATTACCACCCTCAAGGTAATGGATTTGTTGAGTCAACCAATAAAAATTTGCTTGATGTACTTAAAAGATTGCTTGACAAAAACTGCACGGAATGGCACACCCAGCTTATGTTTGCTTTGTGGGTAGACATAATTAGAAATAAGTCTGCCTTAGGAACTTCCCCTTATCATTTGGTTTATGGGATAGAACTTGTGTTCCCTATCCACTTGAGGATACCTATTCTACAATTCATGCAAGATTATCTAGAACCTGATGACAAAATCTCAACCCACTTAACTTAGTTGCTACACTTAGAAGAGAAATGAGACGTTGCAATTGAAAACTTTGCTAAACACCAGGGTATAGTAAAATAATGGTTTGACAAGAGAGCTAAAGTGAAAGCCTTTCATAACTCAGATTTGGTTTTGTACTGGGATAAAGCTCATGAAAAGAAGGGAGAGCATGGGAAGTTTGACAAACTCTGGTTAGGACCCTATCAAATATTTGAGATCCTAAGAGACAATACATATCGATTAAAGACTCTTACTGGTGAGGAACTCCACTTCTTGTTAATGGGCAGTTCCTAAAGCACTACTTCTAGGCTTAGAGGACATTTCTACCTTCTTTTTGTGTACATAGCTTGTCTTTTCTGTTCTTTTCTTTCTTTTGTTTTTGTTTTGGTTAGAGTATTTTGTTTAGGTTAGCTACTTTCTATTTTCTTTGCTTTCGCCTTCCTCCTATTTTGTTAGGGTACTCCATTTTTTGAATAAGGTGACAGTTGTGTAGTACTTCAAAAGGTCCTCTCAGGGTCAAATAATATGGGGATTCCTTTGAGAAACTTTAGATTTGCACTTGGGATCTTATTGTGGGTTCTATTGTTATCACTAGGTGGTATGATGCTTGCTCATAGGACAAGAGTCACTAGTTTGGTTCACTTGAAGTGTTTTGGAGTCTTATATTTTTCACATCCTAAAAATCCTAAAAACTTCTAAAGGAGTCTTGGTAATCTTGGGTTAAGTGAAAAATCTTAAGATCCACCCTTTCCACCACTATTATTCCTAGCCTAGCAAAGTTGGACTCATATCCGTATCCCATGTGATATTTATCATGTGCTCCAAGGGTATGTGGTACTTTCCAATACTCATATCATAAGCTAAAGTAATCAAATAATCTATTAAGCAATTCACTCAAAATGGTACTTCATAGTACTCATAAATTATTCAATTAGCTAGATGATTCAAGCATCTCTATCGGGGGTATAGATGCCCAATTGGCAATAGAGCAATGTTTGAGCAAAATCATAGAGACAACCTAATCGGGGCTCTAGACACTTGATTGGCAACGAGGCACTACCCAACGTAGTTCAAAAGTTGAGTATCATTCATGTAGCTTAATGTAAGTAAGCGATGATGATCTTAGTTACCGAGGGATGGAAATGAATACATCTACACACACTTAGACTTTTAAAAAGTGGATGGTTGCACTAAGCATGTGGTCACTATTTTTCTAATTTGGTATCATGTTGTCTAGTTTAATAAGTGGGAATCACAAAGATTCTGGGTCCAAAACTATCGTTTATCTTATAAATTCTCTAGAACATTTCCCCAGTAGAGTTGCCATTTGTTTTGCCTTGGACACATGCCCCATTTTACTAAATGGAGACCCCCTCTTTTTGGCTTTTGGCTTGGTCTCAGTCCTGATGTTCCTACTTGAGAGAAGATCAAGTCTTAATGATTTGGTGATTTTCTTATACTTGGGAAATTTGGGTTGATTGAATATCCTTTTACTCTTGAAATTGACGTGGTTTGAGGGCATTTGAGTCTAAGGAATGACCTCCTTAAGAGATTTGTGCTAAAAATTACCCTTGCTGCAGTTTGTGCTAATATCTAATGTCAACAAATATTAGCACTGTAACCTTTTCACTTAACTCTGCACTAAAAATTCCTTTCACCAGACTTAGCGCTAAAAAACAATGTTACTGGATACATCTGGTAGTCCCTAAAAGTCCCACCTAATGTTACAATTGCAAGAAATTAAGGCTTGGTAGACATTTTATACTTCACTAGACAAATCGTTAAAAAGTGATCTCACCGGACATGTCCACTAGAGGTGGAAATTCTTGCATATCCTCCCACCTCAAATTTCCACACTTTTCCTACTCCCAGTGCATGACATGTTGTCCTCTTGTAGAGCATTTATGGTGAGTACCAAAGAGGGTTTAAATGGCAAAATTCACTATGAAATTGTCATTTTCATTCAAATGTTTGGCGAACTAAGTTCTGCAACTCTATGGAGAATGCAACAACCTCTTGAGAGATCGATTTCCTCATGTCCCAAGTGAACTCACATGTGTTTTTTCTTTATCCAACTGAGTTCTTATAGGTTATTTTGTATTTCTAGGTTGGTTCTATCTCCTTTCTTTTGAATTTCATTTATATTTCTTGTGAGTGCCTGTGTGTTTAGAAAAGGAGTTTGAATTGGTTTCATTTTCTTTAGGCCATGAATCATTTTTGCACTTTCATTGATTTATTTGGAGTTCAATTATCAAGGTTTAGGGTTTAAGGGTGTTTTAAAGTTGTTATCTAGAGTGAGCAAGATTCAAAACTAGGGCATGAGGGTTGAATATTAGATCCATATAAAAAATACCCTAAGTTTAAAAAATCAAAAACTTCACACTTTGCAAACACCCGATTGACTAAGGGAATTTGTTCTATATGGTCCATGCTTAGAAATTTTGGTCTTTTATGCTTTTTGTGCTAAATTTACCTTTCTCAGGATTAGGTTTGATCTCCTATGGTTTTTTTGCTAAAGTGATTATGATGTAAGATACCTTAGGAGCTTTGGGAGTGCTTTTGCATTGATTTCCTTTGTAATCGGACATATCCAATGCCCTTGAAATTCTCCACTAATCTAAAGAAGGTCCTTTCTCTCACTCAGGCAAGTTTGGAACCATTGTGCTTAAATGACTTAAGACATGATATATCTGGTAACCCAAAATCTAGCACTCCTCAATTTCCCCGCCAGATGGCTTGTTTCCTTTGTCGATAGCTAAGTGCTAAAAGGTGTCTTCATTGCATATGTCTAGTGAAGGTGAATTTCTTTGTTGTTCGATAATGGTAATTTTCCCCACTAGTCTCCTCACTTCGTTATATTCAATGTTGTGGTAAAATAATGGCCAATAGGATATGTTTGATAGAAGTGAATTTTACCATTGATCTGATAGGGGCCCAAAAGCCTACTTATCTAGTCAACCTAAAAGGTCCCACTTTTTTCATATTTGGGCTTTAAAACTTGTTTGAAAGGCAGAAATCTGGTTTGGTTAATGAGCTTAGCTTGAATTTCATCTATTGTATTGTGTCCACTTGCTTATCATGCTTGGAAAATCTTTGAATATCAATTTAGGCATTAATTATTGCATTATGTTGTCACATCGAGTGAAAGGGCAAAAGCCTGCTAATTATTGCAATCATTTTAATTCATGGTTTAGATCCATGGAATAGCTAAGGAATGTAATTAAATGTATATCTTACATCTCTTTGGGTAAGATAATAGATTATGAATGATAAATCAAGAGTTTCATTAAACATTTTGGTCATCAACCCAGTATATCTTGTGAGGGGCTAAAACCCCGCTTTTTAGTCTAGAACCCTGTACATAGACTTATAATGAAAGTAAAAAGTTAATGCATGCTTCTTAATACCTTGTAGACTATTTATCATCATGAAATTGGGTGATCCCACAATATTGGGTTACACTTTTTGGACAAACTTGACATTGAAATGAATATTTTGAACTAAATCTTCACTTTCAGACACCAATAGCTGCTAAACCATGAGGAATTTGAAGATGATGCAAATTAGTGATTTGTAACATTTTGTCTATAGATTCTAAATATATATTTTAATTTTTTTTTTGGAATCCAATTGCATTTCTTTTCCATTCCCATTTAGTAACTAGTTTTTAACAGTAAACACCATTTTTATAGAGTGATGTGTACTGTGTAAAACATAACTTTTTGGGGGGTGTCGTATCGTCATAACCTATACCAGGGGCAAACTGGGGCATGTATCATTATTAGACTATTTATTCTTTGAAGCAACGCCGTAAACCACATTGCATCAAAAAGGGCCAAAATGTATACGCCTAAAAATGACATGATTCGGTTTAAATAAATATTCTTAATATTTATTCCCTTCTAATTCTTCTATCAATAAATAAATAAATAAATTTATTTATTTGATTCATATTCCTTTAAGTTAATTAAATATCAAAATATTTAATTACCTCTTCTAAAGTCAAAATTAAATAAAATCCTTTATTTAATTAAATTCTTCCAAACAATTAAATAATTCTTAATTATTTAATTAAATCAAATCATTCTTCCAAATTTAAATAAATCAATCAAATTTATTTAAATCCTCTCAATATCTAAAAATAAAATAAAATAAAATATTTTATTTATTCTTCCAAATCATGCACAAAAATTAAATAAATTTATTTATTTAATTAGCTTTCTTATCTTCAAATTCTTCTAATATCTTCTAAATCTTCTAAAAATAAGTCTTCTTCTTCATGCACACAAAATTAAATAATTTATTATTTAATTTCTCTTAAATCATGCAAAAGCAAATCTCAAGTTGAGTTAACTACTCAATCAACCTTGTTTTTATCAATATCTCTTAAATTAGAAAAAAACTTTCTAATTTATGAAAAACATGTCTTATCTTTAGAAAAGAAAGCAGTTAACTCAAATAAAATTGATTTTTGGTGACATTTGTCTTTTTCCTATTTGTGCACATTCTCTCACCCATTCTATACCATTGATCTTCTCATTCTTTCTATACCATTGATCTCTTCTTTCTCAAGTCTATAAATTGAACCCTATTCTTCCATTTCATTCATCTAAACTTTAAGTATTGTTACTTTGTAGGAATTACAATGCGCATTTGGCACCAATTCCTTCATTGCTTGTGATCACACTCATTACCATACTACTATCATTGTCGTGAAGCTCCTCTTCATTACAAAGCAACTATCATAACCATTCTCCATTGACAATCTTGGAATCATAGCAAGGAAGTGCGCTCTCTGAGGGCCTTATTCATACATGCAAGATCGATTGAGATAGGCAACCAATGAAATCTATGAAGCTTTGAGGTTTGCAAAGGTTTTTGAAGTTCTTTTGTTTGATTGATCTCTTTGTTTTTGTATTTTGTTTAGTTTTAGGTATTTTGATATTGATATATTGATTATTCATTTGAATCCAATTTTCCCTTAACAATTACCTTTTGTACAACATGGCCCCAAAGCTTGTATCCTTCCACACCATAACTATACCTGATGAAGATACATTTCACAGCCTTGTTCTCCAACTTTGTTTGCTTCTCCTTTGTCACATGTGCATATGCCTTGCAACCAAAAAATATAAGATTTCTCAGTGAAGGCTTATGCCCTGACCATGCTTCCATAGGTGTTTTATCAACAAGCACTGATGTTGGAGACTTGTTAATCAGGTAACAAGTGGTAGAAACAACTTCAGCCCAAAAACTTTGTTCTAGACCACAACCACTAAGCATACTCCTAGCCTTCTCCATCAATGTCCTATTCATTCTTTTTGCAACTCCATTATGTTGTGGAAAGTATGGACTTGTCTTTTGTCTCTAAATGCCACAATCTTCACGTAATCTATCAAAATCATCAAAGCAAAATTCACCACAATTGCTAGTCCTCAAATATTTTATTTTCTTTCTAGTCTGCAACTCAACCATTGCTTTAAATTCTTTAAATCAACTGAAAAACTTTGGATTTATTCTTTAGAAAATATACCCATGTCCTTCTACTATAATCATTAATAAATGAAACATGATATGTGGATTTTGCAGTGGAAGGAATATGTACAGGACAAAACACATTAGAATGAATAAGATCCAATACGCTACAAGATTTATTAGAAATTGAGTGAAATTAAAGTAGTTTTGTTTACCATAAATGCAATGCTCACAAATATCAAAATCAAGGTTACAATCAATCAACCCTTCAGAAATACTTTTATTTTTCAAGGTCCTTAGACACTTTTCTCCTATGTGGCCTAGTCTCTAGTGCCATTAAATATTTTTCCCTACAACCAATTTTGATTCAGAAGAAAGAGAACCATTAGGTACCTAGAAGCCATGACCATCCACTAAAAATGATACCCTCTCTTTTTGGACAATGAAGTAGTAACAAATTTACTTTTCGTAGAAGGACTATTGCACTCAAAAGTGCATGCATCAAGCTTATACAATGTGCCAAATCTAAAAGATCTAGCAATCACCATAGCACCTCTTACCAAGTTGCATCCTGAATTAGAAAAGACTACCTACACACTCACATCTATTAGTTTTCTCACAGATAATAAATTTTGTTATAATCTAGGGATATGAAACACACCATTAATCCTTTATATTTTATCATTAGAAAAATTGATTTTAACTTTACCACATGTTGATCATGATATTAGTCATAAGAAAACATAGAATAAAAGTTACACAACAACCTTTACTCATCTTGAAAGATACGATGAATTCAAAGAATTCATGATCCCAAGTCTCCATGGATTAGTTCATAATCTACTAACATTCCTCAGTGGTTGATGTGTGTTGCTATTTTCCATTCAGGGGCCTTATGTTTGTTTATCAATAAATTTTGTTCCTGTAAAGATGCTACACAGAAAGGTTATTCTACACAGTATATTTCTACAAATATTGTGTCTATACTTAGATATTTGCATGATATTTGTCGATTGAACATGCTTTCACTTCAAATATGCTATGAATTTTCAATTATCTATGAGATGTCTGCATATTTCATGTTATTTGCTTCTAATTATCTATTATTTGCAATTGTGATGGTGAATTTATGAAATTAAAAGAAATTGAAAAGAATACTTCAAATTATGATGAATCCTCAAATATTGAACCACATACGCACTTGATACAGTCATGAGGAGAAGAAATCAAACCATATTTTCACCGGGATGTTCCACAACTAGATATAGATGATGCTAACTTCAAAAGATGATGAATGAAAACAATACAAGCAGACTGATAAGCACTCCAAGGGACACAACTAATCAAAGCATGTATCAAGAATCCAAACACAGGTTACTCAGGATTTATAATGATTTGTAATCAAAATGGTCTTCTCTTTCATTAAGTATGCAAAAACATGTATGTTTACAATAACTTTGAAATAGGCCCTAATATTTTAGCAATCAAATTTCAATTAAGCTTCTGAATGTTCAAAATAAGGCATCCCTGCACCTTTTATAGAATAAGGTGAGGAAGTGGTTGCAAATGACCTATAATCAAGATTTATCAATTAAAATAAATGGTGCATATTCCTTTTGACTTGGTCAACTATCTCTCATGGCACAGGTTGCCAACTGGCAACCATCTAGGTAACTTATTTTCTTCTAAGTACCTGATGCATATATTTCTCTTGTATTGCATCTTCATTTACTCCTCAGGTTCTTCTTCTTCATCATCATGATCATCATGATCATCACTTTCTATGTCGTCATCACCCTAATGAATATTGCCTTGTATATGGACCTGCATTATCGTCCTGATATTTTCATATGCTTCTACTATCTTATCAACTTCCCCGCCATCTTGAGTTTTGGCTTTATTGATGGTGTGCTTGTGGGCTTGAAATTTATCTCTGAGGGCCTCTAACTTACCCTTCCTATTTCTCAATGTTTCATTATAGTTCTCCACCTTGACTTTGATCCTCATGATCTTATTCATTGCTTCTTCTGTCAGGTGGGTGAGAGGATCATCAGCCATCAGCTGGAAGTTATCATGCAGAGCTTTTATGGCAAAGTCTGAGTCTTGGTTTTCAATTTTCCCCTCTACTTTTCCCTCTAGGGCTTCTAGGACTTCTACTTCATAGGACATCATGTTGTGCAGTTTCACACTGATATCTCTTAGTTTACTACTGCACTTCTTCAGTACATCACATTCAAACCTGATGTCTTTATATCAGATATCCACTAGCATGTCAGTGTTATTATTCAGCACCTAATAATTTATCAGGACCTAAGGATTAATCCTCTTTATTTCACTCAGAGCACCCAAGGCTTTCTCTAACTGGAATGACCTTCTTCTGGTCTCATTCTATACTTTATCAACCTTCTTCCTTGAGATACTAAAAAAATTCCACCTCTACAAAGAGGCTCTCACTACTTCCTCAGCTCTCGTGAGTGCTGACAGCATCAACTTTCTCATGATCATTGACTCATGCTTCATAAGGTCTAATTTATTAACCTCCTCTTGAGAGATTGCAGTCAATGGGACTGCCTGATCTGATGATGTATTGTCAGGGTTAATCAACCCTTTATGTATGAATGTAGCTGAGTAATGTGCTCTCTCTACTTCTTATTCTTCTCCTTTTCTTTCTTCACCCTTTGGGTTAAAGAATCAATTATATCCTTCCCTTCCTGACCCTCTTGGTCTTCATTAGGAAAACCCCAAGTCAACTGTGGTGATCTGGAATTCTTCTAGGGCAATTTTGCCTTTCTCCTTTTCAACAATGGGAAGTGCTACCTGGGCAGTCCTTCTACCTATGGCAAGATCTCTTCTAATTACAGATATTAATCTAGCTTTCTGTTGGTGTCTGCATGAGCAGTCAGTTTTCAAGCAATTTTCATGCAGCACCTTCCCAAAAAATCCAAATTGTTCTAAGTGTTGGACCTCCTCAGCATTTTTCAGCTGCATCATCATATTTTCTTCGAGGAGGAAGTCATCATCATCATATTTTCTTCGATGGTGGTCAGCATCATCATGTTCTCTATTGACCGGTTTCTCATCAGGATCATCATGTTTCAATATCGGGTGATGTTTGGACATCGTCCCGATCCTGCTGATGAGCTACAGTGTGCCTTAGTTTTCTTGCGGAGGGTGATTTTTCAAGTATCCGGTGATCTTCCAACTATCACCTTGCCCTAACATGATGATGATGTCACCCCGATCTTCTGAAGGGATTATTCTCTGAGTAGTTCAACCTGACCTATTTCTTCTAAGGGTCGTCTTCATCATCATCATCATATTTCCGGTTATCACCATGTTGCTTGCGAGGGTCATCATATTTTCTGCTTGCATGATCTTTCGCTGGGGTGATATTTTTATCATCGGGTGATCTTGGTTATGATCATCCTGATGATGTTGTTGAAGAGTTCTAAGTATGACCCGATATTCACCGGGGTCATCATATTTGAACGTCAGGATGATCTTAGTCAATATCATCCTGATGATGTTGTATCACTTCATGTTCGTTGTTTTATCACCCTGATGATGCTGACGTCATTCTTATGTCAGGGTGATATTCGGTTTTCCGCTTGTCTGCATCATGATATTTCCGAGGGGAGATATCCTCCTGCCGGCTTCGTGCATTATCTAAGTGGGGGGTGATCTTTTCAAGCATCATCATATTCATCTATCGCCCCGATCTTATAGCGGAGCTACAGTGCAGCATGATATTTGTACATTAGGATGATATTTCCAAATATCCGGTCATCTTCTGAATATCATCCTGATGTCGATATGGTGATGACGTCATCAAGGTCCGAGGGGGTCATATTTCTAACACTGATCATCTTATGGAGATCCCCTGATATTTGCAAACATGATGATGACGTCATCCGAATATGAGGAGGTGCGCAGTGGGCAGATATGATGATGACGTCAGCAGGATATGATGATGACGTCATCAGGATGTTCATCGGCCAGACTTTTGGTATAGGCTCAGCAGGAGGATGTTCCTCCGATGGATTAGGTTGTGCGGATGAAGGCGATTATCATGCAGGTTATATTGCGATATGATGCTGACGTCAGGGTGATATTTCAAGCGACAGGATATCATGCTGCTGGAGGATGATGATGATGAAGTCTTATACTAGTGTCGTCAGGAGCAAAAGCACTGACATCATGTATGCTCATGACCTAGTATATAAAGTGTTAAAGAGGTTGCTGCGGGGTGCATGTGGGATAATTCGACCCTGCATATTTTCAAATATCATGATGATGAATCTCGGCGGGAAATGGTTGCGATGCAGAATTGACGTTTTCCCGAGGCCGCGGGTTGGTGCGCCTTTAATGGCGAAGGTTGCAGAGGTATGGGCGGATCTGGTACCCGATTGAAGATGTGGATCCCTAGGCGGCGGCGCAAGGCTCGAGATTTCTTCCTGTCTCCTCCCCCACCTACTGCATTGAATGTTTGAGCGCCATTTTTCTGATACTGTGTATCTGGCGGGTTTTTTTAGTCAACCATGTAATTAATTGCTGAGCACCTACCTGGCTGTTATAAGCAGGTTGTGTTGCTCATTTGAAGGTTGTTGAAAACTGGACATTTTGGCTCTGTAATAAGATACAACTGGTTTGGGTTGCTCTGTGCAGCAAACTTGTAAGTTTATGTATCTGCTGTTGTACGATTTGGCATGAATCCACTGATTTCATGGTTAATCTTATATGAATAATGCTGTGTTTGCATGTGTTATGCTGATTCTGTCTCCAGTTTTGCATGTATCTTTCTTACTGTAATAGGGATGCCATAAGTATAGACAGCTTAACACTCTTTATTGGGAGATATCTGTAAGGCAGATATCATGTGTATCCCCCTGAAATCCAGTTTTAGCTATTCATGCTGATCATTCATAGGTGTATGTCTACCGACTCCAAGCCCTAGATAGGCACCAATCTAGCTCTGTGTTGAGGTTATACACCAGGTCCAGGTTTGTATCCAAACATCATTTCAAATCACTTCATCCTTCCATCTGTTAGTTGTAGGATTAGGAGTAGGAAACTCCTGCATGCTCTCATACCCAACCAGACATATATGTCCAAGAATGTTGCCAACCTTGTGATCTATCATATAGATCTTGGTCCATACATGAGAGTATTCTGCCTGTTGTTGTCAAGTCAGATCTTTCTATCTTTGAGCTAGTCAAGGTTACATCTTGAGTTATAGGGATACCCCCCTTGGTGCGGCAGAACCAGAAGTGAAGGGGAGGAGCTCACGCAACCTCCTGTATTAGTTGGCTGAATCTGCCCGTGCATTAGAACTGGCAAACCCTAATGCTGATTCAGAAGAAAAACCAACAAAATGGCGACTCTGCTAGGGAGTCTTTCATGTGAAAAATGATGCTCTGCTGGTGGAATGAACCTGGAAAAGTAGCTTTCAGCTATTGAAAATTTTGTCCTCTCTGAAGAGGTGGCGACTCTGCAAAAAAGATCCAAATGTACATGAAAGATAAATGTATGTTATTGGTTGAAAGATGTACATATTTCTGCATCTGTATGAGAAAAGGTACCTTGTTACTTCCCCTTTATTTGCTGTTTTACTGTATAAGTTAGATGCCAGGGGAAGCCTTAGGTCTTAGACAGACAAAGGATGTCTAAGAGTAGGATTTTTATGAATCCAAGTATGAATTATCCCATACTCAGTGGTGAAATGTTGGATAAAGGAATAGAAGAGATAAGAAATAGGTTGATATTCTTAGAGGCTGAGCAGGCCCAGTTAAAAAGAAGTAACCCTGTTGTGTCTGCCAGTCAGAAGGCTAAACCTCTTCTCAGCCCTTTTGATCCTTTGTATGACCAACTGGATTTGTCATGGGTGGATTATAAAGTAGAAACTATGCCTGCTAGGATATACTGTCAGATGCCTAGATTTAGTGGTCACAGTGTATGTGATGGGAATGCACATATCCAAAATTTTCACAGTTTTATGGGAAAACATTCATTCAGAGATGAGGATATGTGGATGAGGTTTTTTGTTAGGTCCTTTGATGCAAAAGCAAAAGACTGGTATTTGAGCTTTTTAAAAGGATCCTTTGCCTGTTGGGATGAGCTTGCTGACTGTTTCAAGGAAGAATTTGCAAAAGAACCAGCTGATCTTGTTGCAGAATTGATGAGAATCAGAAAACAAGATGAAGAGCCATGTGTTGATTTCAGTCATAGGTTTGCAGTAGCCCTTTCACATGTCCCTGAAAGTTTCAGACCTGATATTTCAGCCTGTGTTGGCATATTCTTTGAAGCTTTTGAGGAGGGCTTTAGTGCAATACTGAGGGATTTCAAAGTGACAAGTATGCAGATGGCATACAAGTTCATAGAAAAGATAGAAAAAATCAGAAATGTGTACCCGTTGAAACCCCTGTCCCCAGGCCCTGCTGTGAATAATAGTTGTAAAGCTGCAAATGACCAAATAATTAAGGCATCATGTGAAGATGAAAAGATGAATATTGAAGGTGCTAGTGAAAGGACTAATGAGGATTCCCATTGCAATGATGAGGCAGCTGACCATGAAAACAATAACGAGGTTGTGGACAGCAATGAGCAATTTTTGGAATGGACCTGTGGAGACAATTGTGAGTATTGTACTCAAGACAGAGAAGATATAAGCAAACAGAGAAGCAGTCCTATGTGTGACCCATTGCCTACCTTTCAAACACATGAGGATCATGAAGAGCAGTCAGAAATTGAAATAAGTGCTAGTTCAGAGCATGATTGTTTTTCATTTGATGGCTGTTTTGCTTATGACACACAGGCTGATACTCCTCCACAAAAGGAATCCATTGGTGATGAAGATGCATGCTCTGCTGCCCATGAACAAATGGCATACTATGATGAAACTGATGCACCTGAGTCACCCATTTATGACACATATGGTGATGAGGATCTGTCTGAGTATGGTGAGAATCTAGACACTATTTTTGGCTTGGATTCTGTTTCTCATCCTGATGAAAGAGGAAACAACATACATCAGGTAAGTGACTGTGAAAATGTGCCTGATTTGAAAGAGATGCCAGAGCCTGATCTTTTCCAGCCTGGTGCTACTGATTGTTGTGTACATGATGTGCACAATTGTGATTTTGAAAGCTTTTCTTTTAATGTGCCAGCATATAATACAATGAGCCCTGATCTTCCTAGTTGTGTGGTGGACTCTGAGTGTTTCCTATTTGCAGTCCAGCTAGGAGATCATGTTGCAATGCATGATGATGATACAGATGATAACCTGTGTTCTATACCATTTGAGTATGCATTGCCTGATACATTCTGCACCCACTTGTTGCCGGATGCTGAAGGTTGTCTGCATAGGGGTGACAATGACAAGCCAAATCAGAGGGTTGAATATGCAGATGACAAGATTTGTTTGTGGGTGGATCTCTGTAGTATCTCCAAGCTTGACCCAGTGCATGCAGATGAAAACAAGATATTTGACAAAGGGAGATACATGTTTTTCTTTTCTTGGTGGCCTTAGGCCATCAAGTGTGTTTGGTGATGCAGGTCAGTGCAGTATTTGACTCTGTGCCCAATGGATAAGGGACTGGTCTGCATTCCAGAGATCTGGGGTTCTCGCTGCAGTCTTGCACCTGCACGTCCCTAGACAGAGCCACTGTTGGTGTCTGCATGAGCAGTCAGTTTTCAAGCAATTTTCATGCAGGCACCTTCCCAAAAAATCCAAATTGTTCTAAGTGTTGGACCTCCTCAGCATTTTTCAGCTGCATCATCATATTTTCTTCGAGGAGGAAGTCATCATCATCATATTTTCTTCGATGGTGGTCAGCATCATCATGTTCTCTATCGACCGGTTTCTCATCAGGATCATCATGTTTCAATATCAGGTGATGTTTGGACATCGTCCCGATCCTGCTGATGAGCTACAGTGTGCCTTAGTTTTCTTGCAGAGGGTGATTTTTCAAGTATCCGGTGATCTTCCAACTATCACCTTGCCCTAACATGATGATGATGTCACCCTGATCTTCTGAAGGGATTATTCTCTGAGTAGTTCGAACTGACCTATTTCTTCTAAGGGTCGTCTTCATCATCATCATCATATTTCTGGTTATCACCATGTTGCTTGCGAGGGTCATCATATTTTCTGCCTGCATGATCTTTCGCTGGGGTGATATTTTTATCATCGGGTGATCTTGGTTATGATCATCCTGATGATGTTGTTGAAGAGTTCTAAGTATGACCCGATATTCACCGGGGTCATCATATTTGAACGTCAGGATGATCTTAGTCAATATCATCCTGATGATGTTGTATCACTTCATGTTCGTTGTTTTATCACCCTGATGATGCTGACGTCATTCTTATGTCAGGGTGATATCTGGTTTTCCGCTTGTCTGCATCATGATATTTCCGAGGGGAGATATCCTCCTGCCGGCTTCGTGCATTATCTAAGTGGGGGGTGATCTTTTCAAGCATCATCATATTCATCTATCGCCCCGATCTTATAGCGGAGCTACAGTGCAGCATGATATTTGTGCATCAGGATGATATTCCCAAATATCCGGTCATCTTCCGAATATCATCCTGATGTCGATATGGTGATGACGTCATCAAGGTCCAGGGGGGTCATATTTCTAACACTGATCATCTTATGGAGATCCCCTGATATTTGCAAACATGATGATGACGTCATCCGGATATGAGGAGGTGCGCAGTGGGCGGATATGATGATGAGGTCAGCAGGATATGATGATGACGTCATCAGGATGTTCATCGGCCAGAATTTTGGTATAGGCTCAGCAGGAGGATGTTCCTCCGATGGATCAGGTTGTGCGGATGAAGGCGATTATCATGCAGGTTATATTGCGATATGATGCTGACGTCAGGGTGATATTTCAAGCGACAGGATATCATGCTGCTGGAGGATGATGATGATGAAGTCTTATACTAGTGTCGTCAGGAGCAAAAGCACCGACATCATGTATACTCATGACCTAGTATATAAAGTGTTAAAGAGGTTGCTGCGGGGTGCATGTGGGATAATTCGACCCTGCATATTTTCAAATATCATGATGATGAATCTCGGCGGGAAATGGTTGCGATACAGAATTGACGTTTTCCCGAGGCCACGGGTTGGTACACCTTTAATGGCAAAGGTTACAGAGGTATGGGCGGATCTGGTACCCGATTGAAGATGTGGATCCCTAGGCGGCGGCGCAAGGCTCGAGATTTCTTCCTGTCTCCTCCCCCACCTGCTGCATTGAATGTTTGAGCGCCATTTTTCTGATACTGTGTATCTGGCGGGTTTTTTTAGTCAACCATGTAATTAATTGCTGAGCACCTACCTGGCTGTTATAAGCAGGTTGTGTTGCTCATTTGAAGGTTGTTGAAAACTAGACATTTTGGCTCTGTAATAAGATACAACTGGGTTGGGTTGCTCTGTGCAGCAAACTTGTAAGTTTATGTATCTCCTGTTGTACGATTTGGCATGAATCCACTGATTTCATGGTTAATCTTATATGAATAATGCTGTGTTTGCATGTGTTATGCTGATTCTGTCTCCAGTTTTGCATGTATCTTTCTTACTGTAATAGGGATGCCATAAGTATAGACAGCTTAACACTCTTTATTGGGAGATATCTGTAAGGCAGATATCATTTGTATCCCCCTGAAATCCAGTTTTAGCTATTCATGCTGATCATTCACAGGTGTATGTCTACCAACTCCAAGCCCTGGATAGGCACCAATCTAGCTCTGTGTTGAGGTTATACACCAGGTCCAGGTTTGCATCCAAACATCATTTCAAATCACTTCATCCTTCCATCTGTTAGTTGTAGGATTAGGAGTAGGAAACTCCTGCATGCTCTCATACCCAACCAGACATATATGTCCAAGAATGTTGCCAACCTTGTGATCTATCATACAGATCTTGGTCCATACATGAGAGTATTCTGCCTATTGTTGTCAAGTCAGATCTTTCTATCTTTGAGCTAGTCAAGGTTACATCTTGAGTTATAGGGATACCCCCCTTGGTGCGGCAGAACCAGAAGTGAAGGGGAGGAGCTCACGCAACCTCCTGTATTAGTTGGCTGAATCTGCCCGTGCATTAGAACTGGCAAACCCTAATGCTGATTCAGAAGAAAAACCAACACTTTCCTCGTAGGCTTCATGATGGTTTCTAAAAACAATGTTGAAACATCAAATTCTTTAATCTCAAAACCTGATTTTGTACCTATTTCTTTCTCAAGCCATTGAGGTACTTGATCTCTGGATCCTTATTGTCTATCATTATCATTATGTCCACACTGATCTCCAGCATTTGTCTCAGTTCTCGATGAAGAGGGTGATTTCCTTATTTCTTCCTCATGATATTCTTCATGAGGGGGATCCTTTTGTATTTCTTCTTCTTGAGGAACTTCCTCTTGCAGTGTATCTACATACTGGTCCTGGACCTGATCTTGTACTCCCTCCTATTGTGTTTCATCCACTTTGGGAACTTCCTCATCCTAAGGTATATTTGTATCTGTGGATATCATTGTATTCGAACTAGGTGCATCTATCTGATCCTGGATCACATTTTGCTCTGCACCTGATGTATCTACCTCATGGGTCTTAGGGTCCTCATGACTTGATATATCTTTATCACCTGAGGTTTCTTGAGTCTAGGGGGTATCATTACCTGATGTGTCTTTATCATTCTCGCCCTTTTGTTGGAATTCTACTATTTTGGGCTCAGCTGGTATCTCCTGTTGTTGCTGACCCATATCTGGAGCGTTGCTTTCTATTTCTGTCTGCTTGACTTCCTCAATATTTTCTATTTTTTTAGGTACACCTATTTGGTGTTTGGGACTTACATCCTCCCTGTACGTTAGGTCTATCACTGCAGGGCTAGTTACCTGATCAACTAATTTATCAAGCCCGATTTGTTGGGCTACTTTCTTTCTCTTTCTCTATTTGATTCAACTCTTCCAATACTGCCATCTGTGCTGATGGGGTTCCATGTGGGGTCATGCTAGTGTTAGAAGCAAGGGTCTCCATCTACTGAGAAGCTACATTTTGTACCACCTCATCATCTGATAGGTCCACAGTTTCCTCTAATGAGAAAGGACCACCTTAGCCTGCTCTAGTGGCTTCTTTTGCTTGCTCTTCAGCCTTCTCTGTCTTAAACTAAATGATGGTAGGAAGTGGCACATCATGTTGCAATTCTTTCCTTAACACTTCACTACCAGCTCCCCTTAATACTATAGGGTCATGTCTTATCTCACCCCTCATAGATGTTCTCTATTTTTTAGGTGATGATGCCACCAGGGGTGCCTTCCTTTTTCTTGTGACCATCATGGGGTCATCTCCTGCAGGCTCTTTATTCACTGGCTCTTCCTCAAGAATGATATCCTCTTCCACATTCTGCTATGAGATTTGGCCCTTATCTGGTACTCCTGCAGTCTCCACAGCTGGCCTTAGGATTCTTTTTGTTCTTGGTTCATCTACCAAAGACTATGCAAATGAGGCTGATGCTTATCCTGATGCAGATGCACCTTCAGTTGGTATATCAATTCTTTCAATTATCACCCCCTTAGGTTCACTATTAGTCTTCCTTCCTCTGAGGGCTCTTTTGCTTTGTTTTTGAGGTGGCAGCCTTTCTCCATTATATTTTCTCTTCTCAACAAGAAAGTCATCATATTCTTCATCTAGAATCTCCTACATTTTCCTCTTGTTATCTATTGTGATGGCCACACCTTTTTTCTTCAGTGTATTGATTTGTTCATTTACCCATGATTGGGTCAACTACAACACCCCACCTGTAAACTGATCTAATGAAATGTCTTCAGGTTGCATTAGGTCAGGGGCTGAAATGGTGTCATTATACATCTTTTTTTCTTCATACTCATTGGACATGGTCTTTCCATTATCTTTCTTTAGTTGTGCGAGCACTTGAATGCAGTCAAATGTCTTAATTTGATTGAGGGTGAGTCTCTAATATTTTCTTCTTCTGACTTCAACCTCATCCTCACAATCAGTCCAAAAATCCTCTAAGTGCTTCAAGTCTATGGGCTTCCCTATGATCTTTTCCATTCTTCCATAGGGGTCATAGGATCTGGCCAATGGAAATGGCTGTAAGTTGATTAAGTTCAAACCTCCTATGGCCTTCTTTATGCCTTTTGAATCAGGGCATATATACCACCCTATAGTTACTGGAAACAAAATTGGAGGTATTTTATTGTTTTCTTTATATGCATCCAGTATAGTAAATATCTGTCTCAAAAACTCCATCAGGACTACCCCATCAGTAGGGTACCTGGGTAGCATTAATGGTTGTCCTTCAAAACCTTTTATCCTGATATAGGAAAATGTGGCAAACTGGATGAACCAAGCACCATGCTTGTATATAACCTCCTGGGCTTCCATGCTCAATCTTTTGGTTCTATCCTCCATTGTTCTAACCAGATGCATAGAGAATGCATCATTCACCAATTTATAGTCAAGGAGATAGTCTTTTCTCTACAACTGAGGGTAATGGTCCCATATATGGGCATCATTTATACTACCACCAACCTTTCCAACTGTGGTAAGTGCATCAAATGTACCCTTGTACTCACATGAGTATACAACATATGAAGTCATGTAAAATGAACATTCCAGGCCCCCCTAGGTTCATCATTGGCTCATCTGAGGCATCACTGATGATCTTAGCCCATAATGGCTTATTATTTGTATAAAGGCTCATTTGGATGACTCCAAACATCCAATTCTTGAAACTTCCAGCAGTAGGCTGGCCTGTCATCCTGCTGAGCAGGGCAATCAGATACTGATATTCATCATCGAAATCAAATTTATATAGATTTATTGGTAACTTGGCAGAAGCAGTATAAGTGTTGTTCTTTGATCTCCACTGGTATATCCTCTTTCTTGTAGTCTTTTTATTATTTTCATATTCAATCTCCAGTTTGTGCAGATCCATACTAACTACCTTCTTTCCAACTAGGAGATTGAAAGTAGATGTAATCCCTTTTATTGACAAATCTGCATAAACCCTTCCATGTTTCTCCACCCTTCTTGTCTGAGGGATGTAATTTCTGGCACATTCTATTATCAATTCTGGAGTTTCCATGGAATAGGGAAATCTAGCCGCATGCCACATTCCTGATGTAAATATGGTGTCCAGTAGGGTACTATCTTTATCATCAGGCTTCTTGGACAACCATGCTACAAAATCTGTGTCTCCCTGATGAGTATCTCTGATGACACCATACTTGAACTGCACTCCCCCATGTTGAGAAAACATAGGCTTAAGAAATTTAGACTCAGACCTGTGCCTCCTAATGTCTGCCATGGATTCCTGCCAATGAACATGACTGGTCTTACCATAATATTCACACACATGCATACAACATTGTATGTTTACAGCTTTATGCATATTATACTTATTAATCTCTATTTCATCATGATATGCATACTTACAATTTTAAACCACTGGACAAGCATACTACCTAGACATGCAGAAAATGACAACAGGAGGGTTTTTAATTACTTACCTAATAATGCTTATCTCCTGGATTAAGCAAATGATTATGGAAAAGGGAGTCAAATGATGATGATCACGTGCTCTATTATGCTATATGTTGTATGCCTGTCCACAGGTAGCTCGTATGAGGGTTCAAATGTCTACTCTATAAATTCTTGTTTCTTCACAAGGTAAATGCAAAATGACCTTGGAAATTAACTTTTAACCTCATTCGTAGGGAAAATTAGGGCAAAACTAGGTTAAATTGATCAAAACCATTGATCTTCTACACGAAATTCATGGATGTTGCCAGGTGTTTGCATTGTATTCACAATCGGCGGGAATCCACCTATTGTATTTATGTGCATTAAATGTTACGAGGCAAGAGGAGGGGGGTGATCTTCAGAAGATTGGGTGATATTCAAAATATAACCCCCTCTGTGCAATATGATCTTCTGCCTTTGAGTGAGAAAACTAATGTCAAGGAATCAGGTGATGTTTTTTAATATTGGGTCATGATTTGAAGATCAGGTGATGTTTAAAATATGACTACTCAAAACTAAAGTGATCCCCTTTCGAAAGATTAGGATGATGTCACCATCATGTTAGTTAAAAGGGGGATCGTTGGAAATATACCTCCGCGAGGTAAAAAGGATGATGACATCACCATCAGGGTGATTTTCTTTGATCCTCAAGGTTGGATGATGTCATCGGCATATTGGCACTGGGGTGATATTCTGCAATAGGGTGATATTCAAAAGATCAGGTGATATTCAAAATATGACCCCTGCAAAATATATAAAGTTGTTTGATGGGTAAATACCACTATCACATAAAATTGACATCTGATGTTTAACACTAAATGATTATCGGGTGATAAAATTAGATCGGTGTGATCTAATATAAGATGACTGATGTTAAGAAATATGACCCCCCCAGAATATCAGGTTTGACCAGGACTTTGACTTGTCATAACTTTCATTCCCTAAGAAATATTAGGGTGATCCAAAAAGCAAACCTACATGAAATTTTGTACTCTTTCCAACCATGAGGTTATTGATATGAAATACTAACTTTGATGAACTGACCTCATCATGATGACTTAGCCAGCTCCCTTATGTAGGGTCACCTACATGACTTACTTTTACCAAACCACCGAAAAGCAGAAAAACCAAGAACAAGCCAAGCAAAAAGTTAGGTCCCTATTTTGTCAAGTCAAAATGGGGTGTGTTGTGTAACCACACAACACCACAGCCAACAATATTTAAATGAGAATCATCACCCATGTACACCCTACCTTCATTAGATTCTTCATATTTAGAAAACCAATCTCTATTAGCAGTCATATGGAAAGATGCACCTAAGTCAATTAACCGTGCATCATTACTTGTATGAGTGGCCAAAGTTACAATGAATGCATCACCATCTTCCTTCTCAAACTTGGAATCAGAATCAAATTCATTCTTTTTCTTCTTCCTTTCTTCTTTAACTTGTTACATAAGTGTCCAGGCTTATTGCAATTCCAACAAATAACTTTGGACTTTCTAGAAGATTTGGATCTCCCCTTGGACTTCGATTTGTCACATTTCTTACTCTTATTTCCTTTTTCTTTGGGTCTTCCATGAACACTTAGGTCTTCTTTGGCACTACTAGATACCTTCCTTCTCATTTCTTCAAAAAGAAAAGAACCCACAACATCTTCAACTTTCAAGACAATAAAAGTACTCCCAATTACCATTACAACAGAACCCCATGAATCAGGCAAAGGACAAAATAGGATCTGACATCTGTCCTCTTCATCCATTTTTACACCAACTGATGCCAATTAAGCTGCTAACATATGGAATTCTTCTAGGTGGTCTGCAATTTGTCCACCCTCTTCCATTCTCAAGGAATACAATTTCTTCCTCAAGAAAATGTTGTTCACTAAAGATTTGGCTTGATATATCTCACTAATTTTCTTCCATAGCTTATTTGCAAAGGGATCTTCATAAACATTGATTAAAATAGAGTTGGTCAGGCACAATTTGACTAGACCCTTGTCTTTATGATCCATAAAGCCATTTGCAACAACCAAAGTAGCATATGTGGGCCTTGAAACATTCTCATCAATAGCATCCCACATATCTCAATCAATTAACATATCCTCCATCTTTAGCTTCCAGATCTCAAAATTTGTATTACAAAATTTTTCTGCCTCTATTCTCGCTAATGTCCTCACCATATAAAAATCCCTACAACAAGATCACAAAGTATCTTTTGCATAAGCTCCCACTCAAAACTGGAGTAGTTCAAAAAACCCAACCTAAATTATCTCTAGTCAAAGAGGCCTTGTGATGTGCCAAATAACACACCAACATGTGTAACTCTCCCCTTTATAGCTCTTCGAAGTGTCCAACATGTTTTCACATTTCCCAAAAAAGGAGGTCCAACTTCTAGAGGCCATAAATTTTGATTTGGGTGTCCGATTGATGAATTGTTTGATGCATTAGAAATCTCGTGAAGAGACCTATCAACATATAATTGAATTTGTTGGTTATGACAAATTTTGAGGCATTTAGGGATGCCTAAGTGTCTCAAATATGAGTTCTAAACTTTTTTTGAGAGTTTCAAAAAACATAAACTTTAATATCTTGCAATCTAAGTATGGTCTTGAGTCAAAACTCACCCAAGTTGTTTACTTGGAAGTTCCAAACCTTTTGGGAAATTTTGGGTCCATCCATGCTCAAATGTAGAGTTACTAAAAATAGTAATCCCTACCATTTTTATCCCCTTTTGGAAACTTTGAAAGTTCTAAACCATTCTTCAAGATAAAGGGTATTCGAAAAGACCAAAATTGGGAAGAATATAAACCTTTTGTAGTTGCAAGGTTGAGAGACCTTTACTAACATATATTGTAGATTTATAACATTTATTGTAGGTTGTGGCGATCATGAGTCATCACACTAGGGTTTGTGTTGTGGTAAAGGTACTTTATTACAACATTCATTTATGGTTTATTTTTTCATTGTCCTATAAGGACACATGATTTCTCATCATCATCTTTGTTGTTGTGGAGATGGAAACACCATTCATAGGGTTTGACTAAGGAAGCCCCTAAAATGGCCCAAACCTTTACCCCTCTTGTGTTTGTGTAGATTATAGAAGTTTGGGAATAGGCATAGCAAGTTTAGAAGAAGATTGATGAATACAAACCCTGACTCTCGGAAACCACTTTTGGAGGGCCTAAAACCATAGGACACCTGTGTCTAGGAAAAATAGTCATCTCAAATCTGTCCTAATTTCTACCAGTGACTTCTGACAGCTCTACACTACTCATTCCAGATCTTGTTTTCTAGGTTTTGAGTTCTATAAGGTATGTTATCTCTATTCTAGTATATTTCATTGTAAAAACCCTAGATCTAGCATATCTCATCTCAATCTTTTTTATTACAATAAAGGAACAGAACCCCCATAGTTTAGCTCTGCCTTTATGACAATAACCAAACTCATTTTGTGTTCCAATGTTTGATCTAAAGGATTGTCTTAGTTAACACATAATTAATTAGGTCCCTCTTTTCCATCAAACAAACCCTACAAAAATTTCACACATAATCTCCATCCCAAGATCTTACTATGACAAGGAGATCTTAGAAACCACAAGAGGTTTCCCAAAACCATGACCCATCTTGGTCCAACTAGTCAATGTTGTAGCCATACAACCTCTATCAAAACTAACACCTCATAGAATATAATGTAGTTCTTGATGTTGTCCTTCCATCCATATGACCAAGTGGTCTAATGTACCTTCCAAGAACTCATGGAGAGAAACTAATTACACTTACATCTATTTTTAGTTGGTCAAAGATATCTTTCCTAGTTCACTATGTAACACAATTTTCAAAGCACTCTTATAATTTTCATAATACAACTTACAAGTGGCATAACATGTCATCAAATGAATCTCATGAATTCCTTCAAGTATGGTGCCCCCATTCAATGATGGTCTAAATATTACATAACATTATAATAATTAAATATTACATTTTTCTCAGGATTTGCAAGGTCCTTAACACCTAGTCCAAACAATCACCTACTTGTTCCATACATTTAAAAATAATATATAAGGGGTTCCAACAAAGTCAACCTATTGGGGGCTAGAATACCCACAACTATCCTATATGCCATTTGTACTTCTCTTTATTCATTAGCTTGTCTAATGCATTCACAATGTTTATCAAAGTATTCATCTTCTAAACAATAACCCTCTTGTTCTCTTGACCCTGTCACTAACAAAATTCTATTTCATATCAATGTGCTTTGTTTGCACATGGAAGGTATGCTTATTTGTGAAGTGAATGGTAGTCTATGTTGAACACATAGAAGTACTGAGAGGGGGGTGAATCAATACTCAATCAATTTTTTTCTTCCAGTAGAATTCAAACTAATGTAAGCATTTAAAACATGATAAACACAAGAATACAAAAGAACACTTGAGCATAACACTAGATTTACATGGAAAACCCTAGAAGCGAAAAACCATGGTGAGCAAGCTTCTTGGATCTACTATCCAAATCTAGCCTCACAAATAAAAATAATAAGACATTATCATTTATGGGCTACAACCCAATGGAAGCTGCAACTCCCTAAACAGATACAACACATACAACTTTTACAGAAAGAGTTTTCAACCTCTACAACAAAATACTTATCTAACTGAACTGTTCTTTTCATAAAAACTAACTGCTCCAACCTTCTGTTGACCTCTTCAACCTCTGTGTAACTATCTAACCTCTTTACAACTACAATACCAACATCCACAACATCTAAACATATTCAGAACCTCTTCTCAATGATCACAATTATTACAATTACCTCCAAAACAATATTACTTCACATAATTTGATCCTTTCCACATTTCATCATTACATCTGCTTCTGCAATAAGTTTATTCACACAAAATCAATGGTATTACATAATACATAACTCATACTACACTCAACAACTTTGATCCTACATATATCTCCTCCACAAGCTTCAAAATCTTCCTCCTTGGTTGGCCAAGATGATGAAGAGGTTAAATCATAAAACTCACAACAAAAAAAATTGTACATAGAAAATAGAATGTTATTTTATTGATTTGGACAACTCATTACATTACAGAACCTCAAATACAATCAAAGGATGAATCCTCCATGGGCTGCAACACATTACAACTTCCTATCTCAAGACTCTAGAACCTTTTGCCTTCTGTAACGCATAATCAGCTAGGGTTTCTATTTTCCCACCTTTTCTTGACTCTACTCACTCCCCCTTATTTCTACTACTTCCAAGGGTTCCCAAAAATGGTTATAAATAGCCCTTTTTGGCGGCCTCTAGCAAAATTTTAAATTTTGCATCTCCCTCCAAAAATAGGTCAACTTCCAAGAGCCATAACTTTTTATCTGGGTGTTTGATTGATGAATCATTTGAAGCACTAGAAAGCTCATGAAGTTCTCTACATACTAGGAATCCGCTCTGTCGATTCTGCCCATTGTTGGGGCCATTTAGTGCCACAAACCTGAATTTGAATATTTTTTAGGAATGGGAAATGGAAAATTGAATATCTATCAACCCATAAATGATCTTTGTCTGATTCCTTCACCAAATATTGTATTTTCTAGTTACGAATATTCCTATAAATTTTCACTTCCATACGTGCCCAAATGCAAACTTTCCACAAATAGTAGTGTGCTATTTTAGTAGTTTGGAAAAACTAAAGGTTCTACATCATTATTCAAGTGATTATGGAATCAGAAATACAAATTTTGAAAATAAATGAAAACAACATCAACAATTTTGAATCATTTTCTTTTTTAGGTGATGCAACATTGCTCTTACACCACTAAATGCTCCTACATCAGACACGTAGGGTAATTTTGAGAAGTGACCTTGTCACATCTCAGGTGTTTGAGGAAAACCCTAAATAGTCCACATTTGCCTTAGATAACTAGGAAGAATCTACAACAAGCCTTCTTTTCCACTTCACTAGATATTCTTTATATTGCCTATTCTGAGTACTCCTTCCCACATGGCTATCCAAGGTCTCTTCTATCTCTTCCTTTGAAGTAGATGTCAGAATACTCCACAGTTCTCCCGTTGGTCCATCCTTTGTTTCACCTTCATGATATTTTGTTAAATCAGCAATGTTGAACATAGGGGAAATGTTGATCCCATTTGGCAACTCTACTTCATATGCATTTCCTGGATCATGCTTCTTCAAAATCCTATATGGTCTAAATTTCTTTATTTTCAACTTATTATATGTTCCAACTGGAAACCTCTCTTTTCTCAAGTGAACCATGACTTCATCTCCTACCTTGAATTCCTTATATATCCTCTTCTAATTTGCCTTAGCCTTGTACTAAATATTCATCTTATTAATGTGCTTTCTCACCTCTTCATGCAAATCCTTTAGGTGTTCTGCAAAGTCTTCAGCTTCAACACTTATCTTTTTCTCCCTTGTCCATCTTCCTTAACTCTAAAGCATTTCTCAGACTACTCCCATATACAATCTGGAATGGTGATTTACCAATACTCCTATTGACAGAATTGTTGTAAGTGAATTCTTCCTATGGTAAAATAAAATCCCATCCTTTGGGCTTATTTGCTACTAAGAATTGTAGCAGGTTATCCAAACTCCTATTTACCACTTTTGTATGTCCATTAGTCTATGGATGGTGTGCAAAACTGAACTTCAAATCTGTCTTCAACTTCTTCCACAACCTCCTCCAAAAATAACCAACAAACTTGGTATCTCGATCTGAAACTATGCTCTTAGGTAGACCATATAGTCTCACCACCTCTCTAAAAAATAACTCTGCAATATGAACATCATCATTAGTCTTCTTACAAGTAATAAAATGTTCCATCTTCAAGAATTTTTCCACCACCACAAAAATGGAATCATGTCCTCTTTGTGTCCTTGGCAAACCAAGAACAAAATCCATACTAACATCATCCCATGGCCTCTCTGGTACAGGTAATGGCTGATATAGCCTTATGTTTTGACTTGTTCCTTTTGTCATCTGACACATTCTACAACTCTGCACAAATTTCCTCACATCCTACTGCAACTGTGGCCAATAATAATGCTCACCAACAATAGCAATGGTCTTATCTGGACCAAAGTGTCTAGCTAATCCCCAGCTATGCTTCTCCTTAATCAAGTTATCTCTCATGGAACTCCTTAGAATTGACAACTGGCTCCCTCTAAACAACCTGCCATCTTCAATTATGAAATCCAACCACTTCGTCTTGTCCAAAGTAACAGGTTCCAAACAAAATTTCCAAGCCTCTACAAAATCTGGATCTTCAGGATACAAACTTTTGAGCTCATTGAACCAAAAAACCTTTATCTTCATTTATGTCAACAAATTTTACCTTCTACTCAAGGCATCTACAACTTTTTTGGACTTCCCACTCTTGTGCTTCAAAATAAAAGTATAACTTTACTAAAACTTAACCCATTTTAAGTGCCTTTGATTTAAGTTTCCTTAACTATTAAGATACTGCAAATCTTGATGATCAGTATATAAAATAAACTCTTTTGGCAAAAAATAATGTCTCCATCTCTTCTAAGCCTGAACTATTGCATAAAACTCTTGATCATAAACATAATACTTTTTCTTGGCACCATTAAGCTTCTCACTGAAAAAGGCAATGGGCTTACCTTCTTGGCTCAAAATAACTCCTATAGCACTGCCACTAGCATCACAATCTACCTAAAATACCTTATTGAAATCTAGAAGAGCCAATATAGGTTGCTCTGTGACTTTTTGCTTCAATATGTCAAAACTCTTGGCTTCTTCCGTAGTCCATCTAAACTATTTTCTATCCTCTCTCACTATCTCAGTTAGGGGTGCACAAATGCTACTAAAATTCTTAATAATTTTTTTATAAAAACTTTCCAAACCATGAAAATATTGTACCTCTACAACATTCCTTGGTGTAGGCAATTCAACAATAGCTCTTACTTTTTCCAGGTCCATCTTAAGACCTTCCTCTAAGACAACAAATCCCAGGTATATCAACTCCTTTGTAAAACTACATTTCTTTAGATTAATCAGCAACTTCTCTTCCCTTAGCTTTTCTAAAACTCTTCTAATATGCATTAGATGCTCATCCCAATTACTATTGAAAATCAAAATGTCATCTAAATAAACAATAACAAAACTTCCCCAAAAACTCTTTCAATACCTCATTCATGAGCTGCATGAATGTGCTTGGTGCATTGGTTAGGCCAAATGGCATGACTAACCACTCATATAAACCTTCCTTTGTCTTGAAGGTTGTCTTCCATTCATCTCCATCTGTGATTCAGATCTGGTGCTACCCACTCTTTAGGTCAATCTTCATAAAGTACTTGGCTCCACTCAAACAATCCATTATGTCATCCATTCTGGACAACATAAATCTATACTTGATTGTGATCTTGTTCATGGCTAGGCAATATGTACACATTCTTCACTCTATATCTTTCTTTGGTGCTAGTATTGTAGGTACCTCACATGGACCTAGGCTTTCCCTTATCAGTCCCTTCTGTAACAGCTCATGAACTTGTCTATTCATCTCTTCATTCTCTGCAGGAGTCATTCCATGGGCTACCTTATTCAGAATACTAGCTCCTAGTATAAAATCCATTTGGTGACTTATCTTTCTCACAAGTGGTAAACCTTCTAGTACATTATTAGAGACAATATCTTGAAATTCTTCCAATAGTTCTAAGACTTCTGCTAGCACATCTTCAAATTTCTCCTAACTGATCTTAGGAATCAATGCAAAGAAATGACGCTCATGCTTCGTACCCTCCAAAAATTTCCTTCCATCTACCAAGAAAATTTTGGAAGTACTGCATACCTTTTCTTCCACCTCCTTTAAGGGCTTCAACTTATGAGGAACTCCATCCTTTGTTAGGGAATATGTGTTTGTACGACCATCATGAACAACACACCTATCATACTGCCATGGCCTTCCCAATAAAACATGACATGCATCCATCGGTATGATATCACACATCACCTCATCATGGTAGTCTCTAATCTTGAACTTGACTAAACATTGTTCATTGACCAAAGCTCTATGGTCCTTTTGCAACCATGCAACCCAATATGGATGTGGATGCTTTCTTCTTGTCAACTTCAACTTCTTAACCATCTCCTCTGAAACAAGATTGTCAATACTTCCACTCTCAATAATAATATCATAACACTTACCTTTACATTTGCACCTTGTGTAGAATAAACTCTTCCTCTAATTTGGTTCTTTCTCCTCATTCAACAAGGTTCTTTTGACAACTAGGGTTTATCCTCTTTCAACATCTTTAGAATGCTCAGATTGTACATCTTCATCTACATGTACAACTTGTGCATTACCTTTAGGTCTTCTATTCATCCTCACTTGATGATGTAGGCGCTCATATGCTCAATGCCCTTATTCTCCACATTGGAAATATGTTCCTCTAAAACCTCCTCTTCTAGGTCCTTGTCCAGGTTGGCCTCTTCCTCTTCCTCTTTCCTCATCATTGTTTTGGCTACAAGGGCACTAGGAATTATCTCCTCTCTGATTTTGACCGGTGTTAGCTTCTTCACTTTTCTTTTGATCTTCATTTCGGTCTCCATAGGATCTTCCACCAGTCCTTCCACCTTGACCTCTTCCTCTTTGCTTGCTTTTGAATATTTTATTCATCTTCTCTTTCACCTTCAGGGAAAACTGGTACGCATCTTCTATGGTAATCTTGAAGCTTGAATACTTGGCCATAAACCATTAATGTAAAGAGCTACCTTCTCCTTGTTTGCCTCTGCATGTCCTATCCTAATAGTAATCTTATAAAACTCTTATGTATACTCCTTGACAGACTTCTTACCATTCTTCAATCCTTGTAGCTTCTTCAACAACTCCAACTCATAGTCCACAAGAATGAACTACTTCTTTAATTTTTCCACCATCCGATCCCATCTGGTAATCTTTCCTTTTCCTCTTCCATTCCACTCTAATTGGACCTCCTTCCACCAAATATGAGCATGGTCCTTCAACTTTTCTTTCACAAACTTGACCTGATCTAGATCTTCCATATCATTGATCTAATCAATATGTTGTTCTGGATCCAAATCTCCATAATAGGTAGAAAATTCAATCTTGGGCCTCTTTCCAATTTTTGAAATGGCCCTCAACAACCTAACTTCTACAGGAGCTCCTACAGCTTCTTGTTCTTCCTTAGATAGCTCTTCTTCAACTTCATCTTGTCTTTCTTCTCTAGTTCTTGACTAAAACCCTCTTTGCAACTCCTCTTGCAATGCATTGATTTGCCTTTGCAGGACTCTAAAACCCTTTTCCATCAAAGAATTTCTCCCAACATAGTTTCTTCATGGAGGCATTTTGATTTCTGCAGCAAACCCACAACCTCAGGTCTTGGTACAAACTGCCCCATGGTCCGTGATCTATCTACACACTTAGGAACCTTTGCTCCGATACCACTTGATGAAGGGGATAAATCATCAAACACACAACAATAAAAATTGTACATAGAAAATAGAATGTTCTTTTATTTATTTGGACAACTCATTACATTACAGAAGCTCAAATACAATCAGAGGATGAATCCTCCATAGGCCACAACACATTACAACTTCCTATCTCAAGTCCATAGAACCTTTTGCCTTTTGTAAACCCAAATCATCTAGGGTTTCTATTTTCCCACATTTTCTTGACTCTGCACTTTCCCCCTTATCTATACTACTACCAAGGGTTCTTAAAATTGGTTATAAATAGCCCGTTTTGGCAGCCTCCAGCCAAATTTCAAATTTTGCATCTCCCTCCAAAAATAGGTCAACTTTGATCTGGGTGTCCGATTGACAAACCATTTGAAGTGCTAGAAAGATCACAGAGCTCTCTATGCGCTAAGAAAGCACTCTACCAATTATGCCTATTTTTGAGGCTATACGGGACCGATTAGTGCTTCAAAACTAAATTTGAATAATTTTTAGGGGTTTTTCAAGAAATGGAAACTTGATTTTCGATCAACCCATAAATGATCTTTGTCTGGTTCCTTTCCAAATGTCTTATTTTTCAATTATGAATCTTCCTATAAATTTTCACTTCCATACGTACCCAAATGCAAACTTTCCAAAAATAGTAGTTTGGAAAAACTAAAGGTTCTATATCATTATTCAAGTGATTATGGAACTTGAAATATAAATTTTGAAAATAAATGAAAACAACATAAATTTTTTAAAATTATTATCTTTTTTTAGGTGATGCAAGATTGCCCTTCACCACTAGATGCTCCTATGTCACAAGATGAAATGTCTAATCATGAAATGTGTAATGGCCACAACAGTTGGCTCCAAAACACATGTGGTAATTAGAAATCTAATGTGGTTCAAAAAAAGATCTGATCAAGTCCTATTTTACCTTAGCACATTCTTCCAAGCTAGTACACACTCTAAACACATGGCAAAAACATCATCATACGCCAATTTGGTTCTGCAAACATTTATCCTTCCTTGCATTTAGCTCCAGACCAAAAGCAGTATCAGAGGAGACAAAATTATATCATGTGGACCACACAATGAACATTATATGACTTGCAAAATATTCTTGTACATTTCTCTTACCAATCCATTCTATTATATGTTGGAGTAATTATTAAAACTCTAATGCCGGTGTCCTTAACATACTTTGCATTCCCAGTCTTGATGTAGAACAATGAAAAACATACTTGTTGTAAACAAAAACATTTGAAAGTTGAACTGACCATACCAACTAGCTATATAAGCTTATCATCCAATCAACAAGGCCAAATATCAATGCGTGATGGACTTCAATGGCTTAAACTATTTCCTTCTACTTACTTTAATTAGCACCAATTTATGTCTTCATAGATCTGGCTCCGGAGAAGCATCTGTGATACATATCATAACTTGAAACTTGAAACATGCATACTTGATACCCATATCTACTTGTCCTCCAAACAACAATGTCATTTCTTCATCTGCAGAGAAGTGTAGAGCATTCTCCTATCTCTCTGTGACTGTACTTACCTTGTTTCACTACTGCCTTCACTCTTCTAACTCTAAAACACTTTGCGGTAGACTTTGTGAACTCAAATTTGAATCATAAATGTGTGAGAGTGTTTTCTAGCTTCCTTTCAATCTACAAGCCCATATAGATGCATTAGTAGTAGAATGTGGTACACTTTCTTACACCTATGACACTTTTCTTGACGTGAACTATACTTAAGGAAATTTCTTCAAACTTTTTGCAACATTCTTTATCCAGTGCCAAAGCACATGTCTTCATATCATTCAAATACAACAAGATTTATCTAGCATACCTTTCATGATAATAATCATAGCTCATCAAAGATAATGATAACATGAACTCATGCACTTACATATGAACTTCAGAAGATAAGGTATCACTGTGTACAGATGATACTGATCTTCTTATCTTCCATCATCACTGCTCTTCTTCTCTTTTGGTACAACTATGTACAAATGATATTGATCCATATCCACTACTTCACAACTCTTGTGAACAACACTCCTATGTTTTCTCCACTACACATCACCTTGCTTTCTCCCTTTGAGATCATACAAAATAGTATGCCTTCTACATCACAACCTTTTGACATCAATGACAACACCTATGCAACAATCTCCCCCTTTGTCATTGATGGAAACGCTTGACTTGATATGTTCACATATTTCTTTCCCTTTGACATCAATGGCAAAGGGCTAGTGGTCTTCCTCTATTTCAATAAAACACATAGACTCCCCCTTTATAAACAATCCATATCATCCTTTATCAATCTAATCCCCCTAAGGAGTAGCCTCTGTCTCTTCAAAATTTGATGTAGAAAAATTATGTTCTTCAATTTCCTTATGATATACATAGTCATTATATATAGAGTTCCTTGCTAATGCTAAAATAGGACAGACTATACCTATCTTATTCTCCGCATATCTATACAATCACCAAAAATTGTTTTACCCTCAAAATGTCTTCATTTTAGTTAGAAGGCAGAACATTTTTATAAATCACCTTCAACTAGGCAAGAGTTGTGTCCCAATTCTTCTTTGTCGATGACAGAATATACAGTTGGCTCTCAATCTGAATGTACAATTCTGCATCTTCCAAAGTGGTTGGAACTTTTACTTTTTGAGCCACATTCTTTACTTCAGTCAGGATACCAATCAAGACTACTAACTTCATACTTGCTACTTCCCTTACCTGACCTATTTCTCCTTTGATTTGCTCTCTTTGGTCTAGGATCTACTTCAACTGAGTATGGAGATTTTCTACTTGGACCTAATAGCTCCATCTTTATCCTTCAAAGGATCATAAACTTTAGCCGCTTGAGTTAATTAAGACTAAATAGAGTTAGCTTGATCATTTATGCTCTTTGTAGTTGCTGACCAATTTAGACAAAATTGATACAAAACTTTGGCATCCTCTAGACATTTCTGAATATTTTTCATATTTTCTTGGAATTTATTATGTGCCTTAGCACATTTCCCAGAGGCATCTACCAATCTTTTAGAATTCACCTGCTCTGTTATTTTCTCCTCAGCTTTCTTGTCAAGATAAGCTGAATGGGCCTTGAAAGACTCCAACATAAGTTTCATCTATTGAGTATGAGGCAATGTTAGATCCCTCTTTTCCTCAAGCAATTCTTCCTGGATTATGTTAATTGATAGTGTGAATAGGGACATTTCCTATCTATTTTCCATTGTTGTGAGAATAATTCATATTATTTAACTATTTATTAGTTAAATAATATTCTCACACATAATTCACATATTAAGTTGACTTAGTGAGTCTACTAGATGTTTCTAGTTGTGTCTAGTTGTTTCTAGTTGTTGATAGTTGTCTTATAGTTGTCTTATCCTACACATGTGCTCTAGTTGTCTCATGGCATAGGATTAAGACACTTGTCACATGACTACAAAATATTAGCTTTCATCCTTTTCTTTATAAGAAAGGATCTTCATGTACATTATAAGATGAACAATTTTGCATTCATTGATAGAATAGAATTATTTTCCCATTGTCTCTCTTGTGCTTTCATGAAGTCCTAGATCTTGGGTGGCTCCTATCATAGCCAACTCTTACATGGTATCAGAGCTCTCTAGGTGGAATCTCTTCTTGTTAGAATTTTTTTTGAGAGATTTGAACGCAAATTCATGGTGGATATTGATAGTTGAGTATGCTCTTTTCTTGCATCGAATGATGACCTGAAGAATCAGAAAGACTTGATGGAAAAACTAGATTTATGAGGGTTTCCTCTTTGTGCCTTATATTATAGGTTCATTTTGGAGTATGCTATTGCAAATCTGAGCATACCATTACATTTAGGTGGTCCAAGATAGTTAAGATAACCTTTTGTTTCATCTAGATCAGACACCAAAGGCCAAATCTGTGAGATTTTCAATTCAGGGAATGGTTACATGATCCAAGAGGTAGCTACAATTTCAAAATATTTTTGGAAAAATTCAACCTTTTCATTGTGTTCGGAAGGCGTCAAAACTTGTAGATTGACTATTAAATTGACCAAATCTAAGTAGTTGTAGTAAAAGGAAAAAAAATTTCCTCCTACCCCATCGTATAGATTCTACAGAATATTCCTGGTACAAGAAGAATATAATTCCTATGCAAGCCTTTGTCAGTGGATCTGGGCACTTGTACAAGTAAAAATAAATAAAAATCTATTTTTAAAATTATTGTCTTTTTCAAATTTAAAAAAATCACAGATATACCCTGCCTGTGCAGGGTACCTGCATGGCAAAGAGGGGTATGTAGGAAACCATCACCTGCAGACCCCATATAGGGAGCCTATAGGCACAGGACTCCATATGGGGAGCCTGCAGGCATGAGACCATCGTCCCTGGCCTAGCGGCCTTACCACTAGGGTATAAACCCCTGGCTAGTGGCCTTATAGGCCCCACCACCAAGGTGGAAAGCTAGAGCGCTAGAGACTAAGCCACTTAAAAAAAATTTGAATTTTGTTTTTTAAAAAGAAAAATCTACAAATAATATAGTCCACAAGATTATAAACTTGGCGCAGATGATTTAAAATTTAAGTAGGCATCAATACCACCAAAACATAAAACCTAATAGTAGATTTTCCCTCATATCAGTGGTTGTCCCTGTAGGATAGGTGGTTTCAACCATAGATGGTGGTTTTGCTCTTAAAATAGGGTGTTTTTTCACCTCTATAAGCGATTTTGACTAGTACTAGGTGGTTACAAACTAAACCCAGGTAGTTTTCTCCTTAGGTGGTAGTTTTGATTTTTTGCAAAGAATATCTCATTTAGGAGGGAATATTCTAGTGACAAGACTATTGAAGTCAGTAGTGACATTAGTGCAGGGGATCCCTTTGGCCCCCTTGTAGCCCTAATAGGGCATTTTTTCTGAGAGCCATAACTTTTTGCCACAATATTGAATAATTGCAAATGAGATATCGACAGAAAGTTGGTTTGGAGCACTTCATAATGGTGTAGGTATTTTTCTAAGATTTTTCTTTAGGTGCCTAATACAGCTGTTTGAAGCCAGATCTTGCATTTTTCACTCCTAAGCTCACAACTTGCGCCCATCTTATTAGAATTTCAACTTTTTATAGGTGTTGGAAATATGTTTCTATACTCTATAGTTTTGTCCATGCGATTTTTCTAGATTTTACTTTAGACATCAGATTTTCAATGTGAGACTCTTTGGGTACTTATAACTCATTGATTGGAAAAAGAGTTGAAATTGGTGGTTGTTTTTTTTGGGGGGGTTCAATTATAGTGTTGAAATTGAGTTTGTGCATTAATATATCTTCTTGTGCTCTTCTTTTCCTCTACATCATGGATAAATCAAGGGTTCCATTGTTAGCACCTTATATCTATGTAAGTTGGAGTCAACACATATGGAATGCCCTCATGGATCTTGGACATTATCTATATGTTGAAAACAAGATACCTAAACCCACAGATAATAGGGAAAAGATAAAATGGATGATTAAGCATACAAAATCTCTTGTATGTGTTCATAGTTTTATTTCCCTAGATCTCTTGTTTTAAATTGAGGTATGTAAAAATTCACATGATGCTTGGGATAAGTTGAAAGCATTGTATGGTACAATAGATGAAGTTAAAGGCTATAAAATTGATAATGAATTGATGAGCATTGATCCTAACGACTTTAGCAACATCCAGGATTACATAACTAAGGGTAATGATCTAAGAGCATAATGTAAAGCATGTGGTATTGATAAAAAGAACATCTATTTGATCTAAAATGTGTTGAATAAAATTGCTCCTCAATATGCAGCTTTTGTTTCTACCTTTCACACTCATAGGTTAACTATGGAATCTGATTTCACTATGCCTTCATTTGCATCCTTTTTTGAGATGTTAATGCATGAGAAATAGAATCTTCTATCTATGGGTCTCATTAAGCCATCACAGACTCATGCTTTAGTGGTTGGATAACCTAAGGAATAGAAAGTGTCAGGTCCTTCTGACAAGAAAAATAAATAAATATAAGAATAATCCACACATATATCAAGCACAAACTTCACCTAAGAAGGAGAATCCTACATGTGCTTATTGTAATAAATCAAGGCATGATGAACATAATTGTTTTAAGAAACAGATTGACATGTTGATGCAACTTTTTCAAATGAACAATCTTTCATCATCTGATTCTTCTTCTACTCCTTCAACATCTACATAGCCAAAAATTTATAAATCAAGTCATGCAAGGAAAGTGAAGGAACCCTAACATAAAGGTAAAGCACTTTGTGCAAGTACAAGTTCTACATTAGCTAAATGACTTCTTGATTCAGGTGCTTGTCATCATATGGCTTCTTCCAAGGATATGTTTTCTTCATTTGAGCCATGTGATATGCCACCAATCTTGATGGGTAATAACACATATATGAATGTAATTGGGAAGGAAACTATTAATATTGGTGAATGTACTTAATGTGCCTTCTTTGACCAATAATCTTCTTTCCATATATCAAATTACTCATAGTGGTACGAGGAAGACAGTGGATTTCACACCTAATTTGGTTATTATCAGGGACTTGGAGAGCACAAAGCTTATTGCTACTAGGGTGGTTGATCATGCATCCCAACTATACATCTTTTATGGTTTCTCTGCTGATGATGATTCAGATCTGTTGGCTGCCATTCACACTCCTTGTGTGAATCATATTTCAGAGGAGAAGTTTGGTCACATGAACCTTGGTATTATTTCCTCTTCATAAATTCTTGAGACATGTGCTACACTTCCATATTCTCCACCTCCTATTTCTTCAGAGTTTAGTGCTTCAGTTCAGCAACATACTTATTGTCTTTTAGATACAACTTTGTGGTGTGAGTATTTGACAAGTATTTCAGATTTGTTTTGTGAGTCCCATCTTGTAGATTTGGAGGACACATTTGAGGGGTTATCTCTCCTCTTTGATGATAATCATAGAACAACTATTGTCAATCCATATTTGTCTTTGGAGCTTGATGATTTTCAGTTTCCACTAGATCCTGGATTGTCACTTTCATTAGTTAGGCCTCAGACTCTTGATTTGATTATGGTATCATTTGGCATCGACATGGAGACACATGAGTAGTTTTTAGAGACATCATATTTCATGAGACTTATTCCCTCATCTCTTGTTATGGAGTTGAATTTTCTTTGACATACACCAGTGGATTGGTTTCTTCCTAAGGGGAGGAATGTTGTTTTTAGGTTTTGGATCCTTTTTGGTCTTCTTCTTCATCAAGAATTCACCATTGGCATAGGAGCTACTTCATTATGGGGGGGACACCTTGTCTCATTATTTCCCTCTTATGGGGGGCTATTGATTATATATTTGTGATTAATGTTGTATTTGGGTTGTCTTGATTCTTCCACCATTCCATCAATTGTACATGTTTGTTTGTATGCATTCTCACTTTTGGAGAGGAGTTTTTTCCCACGACATTTTCTCCTTTACTCCACTTGAGACTTGTTTGTACATGGGTACCTAACATGGCCTAGTATTTGAGACCCATCCATCATTGCATCTTTGAATTTTGTTAGCTTTTCCCTAAGTTGCACTTAAGGGGGTGTTAGTGTGAATAGGGACAATTCCTATCTAGTCTCCCTTGTTGTGAGAATAATTCATATTATTTAACTATTTATTAGTTTTCAATAATATTATCATACATAATTCACATGTTAAGTTAACTTAGTGAGTCTGCTAGATGTTTCTAGATGTTTCTAGTTGTGTCTAGTTGTTGCTAGTTGTTAATAGCTATCTTATAGTTGTCTTATCCTACACATATGCTCTAGTTGTCTCATGTCATAGGATTAAAACACTTGTCACATAACTACAACATCTTATATTTCATCATTGCCTTTATAAGTGATGCAAAGTAGGGGAGGCTCCTCAAAAACACCTAAAAAGATTTATGAGATTCACTTGACTGACTTTTCCAATATGATAGACTTCCTCTTCAACTAGCATGGTTATCAATGGTTGACAAATGCACCAATAATGATCTTATGAGTTCACCCTCTTACTAAAATCTTAAAACACCTTGACCTACTCTATTTTGGTAGAATAAGACCACTAAAGGTCTCCAAGAACTATGAAACCATGCCCTTCTCGACGTTCCCTTGCAATAAGCCCTAATTGCTTGTAGCCCTTAGAATAGGATTTTTCATACATAACTAGTAGAATACTTGGCAAACCCATGAAAACATTAACTTTCTAGATACCCATTAAGCTCCTACACAACATATCAAACATACAATATAGGTTCCTTTGGAACAAAGGCCTCAAAAAGTGACTGTACCTACTATTTTAGGCCTAATTAGGCCTCTTTTACAAAGCAAGTGTATGCTAAACTTGCTCCAAACTTCCAAGACCTACTCCAAGGCATGAATTAGGTTGGAAATAGATTGATTATGCTAGGTTGAGGGATCCTAACCATCCCAAGTCAACGTTTCATCAAATCACTACTCTACCTATGCTAGAAGACCTAATACATGAGGATATTAGGCTTAATTAGCTTCAAAAGACACTTCACTCTAGTCCCCTACTTATGAAATGAAAAAAAAAAAATTCAACATAACTAGATCAATTCCACCCATTTTAGGCCTTTGATAGAGGTGGAATGGGTCAAAAACCCATCATTTTGTCCAAAACCCTCAAAACTAGGGTTTTAGACCTAGTTTCAGAAATCTGATTAGAAAATGCTTCAAGAATAATGAAAATCCTCCAAATTAGTTGAAAATGAAAGGTAACTCAAATAATTTCAACATTTTGGGCATTATAAATCATGACAGTCTGGTACATAATAGTACTTGATGTAGGAGCAATAAAAAGACATAAAAAATTTAGAAAACTAGAAAAATCTCTATTATTCCTTCACCAAATATTCTTGTCTAATTTGCCTTGAGGTGTGTGAAGAATAAATAACATGTTTACAATGTAACTCTCACATTTTTTTCACTCCATCATCATGGGAAAAGCCAGAAAGAAGGCATTAACAACCTGTCCACTACAATGCCAAAAATAGATTGTCCTAAACTGAAGCAATATTTAAGACACTAACCTCCACTACATCAAAAATGCCTTTAATAAACTTTATTACGTTAGTTATGAAGAAAAATCTCCACCTATACTCCTATTGAGACCAAAAAACTCAAAATTTAGGCATGGTGCCCCTACACCATATACCCAAGGAGAAAGGATCTCAGTCTCCACTTGAGATCAGATCAGGTACTGAGGTTCCATGTTTTGCAATGTCTTCAGCTGTCATCCATGTGACATCGTCATGAATAAGACATTGCCACTTCACAAGGTATTCATTATAAACCTAATGTCTTGTTCTCTTGACCTACTTGGTGTCTAAAATGGCTTCATGTTTGAGTGGTGCAGAAGGAGGAAGATCTTTAACCCAATTAGCATCAACAATACCTTCATTAGCATCTATACCTACATCCAAAGATCCCTTGAAATGATATAAGTCAGCAATGTTAAAGATTGGTGAGATAGCAACTCTAGGAGGGTGTCCTATCTCATATGTATTTTCACCAAACTTGTGGACCACCTTGCATGGCCCAATTTTCTTCATCAACAACTCAGTGTATCTACTCTTAGGTAACCTCTCTTTTCTTAGATGTGCAAGTACTAAATCCCCATATTTGAACTAAACATTCCTCCTTTTCAAATCTACATGCTTCTTGTAAGTTTCCACACTCTTCTTGAGGTATTCTCTAACTTGATCATGTATATCTTTCATAGCCATTGCAAACTCCTCTCCTTCAACACTTCTCTTCTCTAATCCCCTCAAATCTCTGAGTTCAAGTATACCTCTTGGGTTCAATCCATACACTACTTCAAAGGGACTCTTCCATATGCTCCTATTAATGGAGTCATTATAAGGATATTATGCCCAAGGGAGAACAAGAACCCATTGTTGTCCATGCTCTTTTGTGAGACACTTAAGTAGATTCCTCAATGACCTATTGACCACTTTAGTCTGCCCATCTATTTGTGGGTGGTAGGTAGAGCTGAAAGTCAAATTTGTTCCCAATTTCCTCCAAAGTGACCTATAAATTTAGAATCTCTATATGAAACTATAGATAGGGGAAGTCCATGAATTCTAACTATCTCCTTGAAGAATAGGCCTACAATGTTTGAGGCATCACTTGTGCATTTACAAGGAATGAAATGTGCCATTTTACTGAACTTGTCCACAACCACAAACACACTGTCCACTGCCCTCTACGTTTAAGGTAAACCTAATACAAAATCCATACTAAGATGGTCCCAAGGTTTGCTAGGGATTGGGAGAGGCTGATATAGTCCTGCATTTGAACTAGAGCCCTTGGCTCTTTGACAAACTCCACAAGTTTCAACAAACTTTCTGATATCTACTTGCATATTAGGCTAGAAATAAAATCTTGTTACCAGATTTAATGTCTTTTCAATCCCAAAATGTCCTCCAAGACTCCCACAATACTTCTCCCTTATCAAATTTGTCATCATGGAGCACTTAGGGATGCATAACTGAGCACCCTTGAATAACAGTCCATTTTGCAATAAAAAATTAGGAAATTGATCATGAAAAGTACCTTGAAGCTACTGGCAAATAGAGTATACCTCTTTAAAGTCTGCATCATCAGCATACATGTCTTTCAATGCTTCTAGTCCCACACTTTGAAGTTGTATTTCATGTGTACTAGCACTGATCTCCTACTTAAGCCATCTGCTACCTTGTTAGGTTGGCCTTCCTTGTGCTTGATGGTGAATGTGTAACTTTGCAAGTACTCAACCCACTTTACATGCCTATGGCTCAACTTGTCTTGACTATTCAAAAAACTCAGAGCATGGTTATCTATGAAGACTATAAATTCCTTGGGTAAGAGGTAATGTCTCCACTTCCTTAGGGACTACACTAATGCATATAGTTCTAGGTCATATGAAGAATACTTCCTTTTGGCTTCATTGAGCTTTTAAATGAAGAAAGCCACTAGACTACCTTCTTGGCTCAAGACTGCACCAACTGCAAATCCACTAGCATCACACTCCATTGTGAAGATCTTGTTGAAGTCAGGTAAAGCTAGGATAGGCTGTTGTGCCACTCTATTTTTTAGATATTCAAAGCTCTTACTTACCTCATCAGTCCACTAAAACTTCCTCTTCATGTCTCCTTTGATGGTGTCAAGGATGGGAGAGCAGATATAACTAAATTTTTTAATGAATTTCCTATAGAAAGTAAGCTAAACCATGAAAGATTCTTACCTCTCCTACTAATTTTGGAGTAGGCCAACTAAGTATTGCCTCTACTTTTGTGGGATCCATCTTCAATGATCCCTTGGAGATGACAAAGCCAAGATATACTAGTTCTTCTTTCATAAACTCACACTTTTTAAGGTTTATCATCAACTTTTCTTCATTCAATCTCTGCAAAACCATGTCAAGATGCCGCAAGTACTCTTCCTTTGTATTCCTAAACACAAGAATATCATCTAGATAAACAACAACAAATTTTCCAATAAAAGGCTTTAAAACCTCATTCATTAACCTCATAAATGTACTAGGAGAATTTGACAGTCCAAAGGGCATTACCATCCATTTATACAGTCCTTCATTGGTTTAAAAGGTAGTTTTCCATTCATCTCCTTCCTTTATTCTAATTTGGTGATATCCACTTTTGAGATTAATCTTTGAGAAGTAACATGCACCTCCTAAAGAGTCCATTAGCTCCTTCATTCTAGGTATTGGGAACCTATATCTGATTGTGATTGTGTTTATTGCCCTTGATTTAGTACACATCCTCCACTCTCCACCTTTCTTGGGTGCTAAAATAGTAGGGACATCACATGGACTTAAGCTTTCTTTGATGAGACCCTTATCTAACAATTCTTAGACTTGTGTCTTGATTTCTTAATTCTGTTGTGGGGTTAGTTTGTATGCAGCCTTGTTAGGTAAATTAGCACCAGGGATCAGGTCTATGTGATGGATGATATCTCTCATGGGAGGTAAGGAACTTGACAAATAATCTACCACAATATCCTTGTACTTATGTCTTCCACCTTATTTGCTGCTAAAACAAACTTAGTCTTAGGTCTGATTACTATTGCAAATCCCTATCAACCTTCTTCCTTCATTGTTTGTAAAAAATCTCTCTCCTACTACCATAATTCTAGACCCAACTTGTTTATCAGACTCTTCCTCTTGAAGGGGTGTCAATGAGAATGAGACTCCATCCTTCTCTATCACAAAAGTGTTTTTCAGACCATCATGCTTGGTCTTCTTGTCATGCTGCTAGGGTCTTCCTAGCAGTAGGTGACAAACATCCATAGGAATGATGTCACAAAGGATCTTATCTCTATAACTCCCAATGTTAAACTCTACCCATGACTGTTCATTTACCAAGACTTGTTGGCCTTTGTTTAACCATGACACTTTGTAGGGTGTGGGGTGAGGAATTCTATTTAGGTTCAACTTCTCGACCATTTCTAAAGAAACTAGACTATCAGTAGAACCAGAATCAACAACTACTTTGCATACCTCTCCATGTGACTTGCAAGTTGTTCTAAATAATGATTTTCTTTGTGAAGGCTCCCTGGTTGTTGGCACCTCGAGGAGTGTCCTCATTGTCATCAATGTATCACCTACCTCAGGAGCAATAGGCTGAAGTGGTGAATTAACACTTTCACTGTCCTCTTCATGCACTATTTGGGTTCTACATTCACCTCATTGAGAACTTGATGCTTGCTTATCTGGGAACTTGAATGCAGGATGCCAAAGTTGATTACAGTTGTAACATTTACCTGAGAAGGTGCTTGACCCTCTTCCTTGGCCACTAAATCTTCCTCTAGTGTTAGGTATTCTACCTCTAAAATTGTTCCTGTCACTTGTTTCCCCTTTTTGCTCTTGATGTCCACTTGATTCTCCTTGTTTCTTTTAGAATTGTGTCCTTCCCCCAAAGTTACCTTTGCCTCTATTATTCTTTCCTCTACCCCTAACCTATTGTTCTTGTCTTCTTTTGATCTTCTCTTCTACCCTTACTGCCAGTTGGAAACATTCTTCCACATTTCTATGGGTGGCAAGGCTTATTTCATGCTGAATATTAAGCCTAAGCCCATTGATATACCTAGCAATTTTCTCAACCTCATCTTCATTGTGTCCTGTCCCTATGGTCAACTTGTGGAATTCTTCAGTATAGGCCATAACATCCATTTACTTTTGTTTTAAATTTTGCAACCTTCTAAAGGTTTGAATTGGATGATCCTTTGGTAGGAATTGGCTCTTTGCTTTGGACACCATCTAGTCCCATGAACTGATTTTTGCTTTTCCTTTCCTCAACCTTTCTAATTGAACATAGTTCCACCATGTCAATGCTGGTCCCTTCAACTTGATCTTTGTCAATTTGACCTTTTTCTCTTTTGGTAACTGTTTGTACTCAAAGTAGTTATCTAAGGTATCAATCCAATCTAATACTTCCTCACTGTTCATTTTTCCTTCATACATGGGTAACTCCATTTTGACATTAGGGATTTCCCCTTTCATAGCCTGCAGTATCTTTATAACCTTCTATCATCGAGATCCATCTCTTCCTCATTAGATCCCCTTTGAGGGCCTACATTCTCACCCTCATTCTCTTCCTCTTGGTCACTCTCTTCCTCAGTAGCTCTACCTCTTCTTAGGTTTTCTTCTATGACTGCAAGTCTTGCTAGGACTCCATCTTGAGATTCCTTCATCATTGTCACTTCTCTAGTGAGGGCTGGATTGTTTCTAGGAGGCATCTTTCAACTATTCCTCCTTCACACTTCAACTTTCTTCTTTCTTACCAATTAGAACCTAAACCTAGGATTTGATACCACTTGATGTAGAGCAGGGGAGGATCCTCAAAAAGACCTAAAAAGATTCATGAGATTCACTTGACTGACTGTTCCAATATGACAAGCTTCCTCTTCAACTAGCATGGTTATCAATGGTTGAGAAATGCACCAATGAGGGTCTTATGAGTTCACCCTCTTACTAAACTCTTACCACACCTTAACCTACTTTATTTTGGTAGACTAAGACCACTAAAGGTATCTAAGAACCATGATACCATGCCCTTCTAGACGTTGCCTTGCAATAAGCCCTAATTGCTTGTAGCCCTTAAAATAGGGTTTTTCATGTATAACTAGAAGAATACTTGGCAAATCCATGAAACATTTGACTTTCTAGATACCCATTAAGCTCCTACACTGCATATCAAACATACAGTATAGGTTCCTTTGCAACAAAGGCCTCAAAAAGTGACTGTACCTACTGTTTTAGGCCTCTTTTACAAAGCAAGTGTATGCTAAACTTGCTCCAAACTTCCATGACCTACTCTAGGGCATGAATTAGGTTGAAAATGGAGTGATTATTCTAGTTTGAGGGATTCTAGCTCATCTCAAGTCAACTTTTCATCAAATCACTACTCTACCTATGCTAGAAGACCTAATACATGAGGATATTAGGCTTAATTAGCTTCAAAAGACACTTCACTCTAGTCCCCTGCTCCTGCAATGAAAAAAAAAGAAAATTCAAACTAACTAGAGCCATTCCACCCATTTTAGGCCTTTGACATGGGTGGAATGGGTCAAAAACCCATTGTTTTGCCCAAAATCCTCAAAACTAGGGTTGTAGACCTAGTTTCAGAAATCTGATTATAAAATGCTTCAAGACCAATGAAAATCCTCCAAATTAGTTGAAAATTAAAGGTAACTCAAATCATTTCAACATTTTGGGCATTAGAAATCATGACAGTCTGGTACATAATAGTACAGGACGTAGGAATAACAAAAAGATAGAAAAATGTAGAAAACTAGAAAAATCTCTATTATTCCTTCACCAAATCTTCTCCTCTGATCTGCCTCGAGGTGTGTGAAGCATAAATAACATGTTTAAAATGTAACTCCCATGTTTTTTTCACTCCATCATCATGGGAAATGCCAAAAGGAAGGCTTAAACATCTTGTCCACTACAATGCCAAAAATATACTGTCCTAAACTTAAGCAATATTCAAGACACTAACCTCCACTACATCAAAAATGCCTTTAATAAACTTTATTACATCAGTTATGAAGTAAAATATCCACCAATACTCCTATTGAGACAAAAAAAATCAAAATGTAAGCATGGTGCCTCTGCACCAATAAGAAAGGATCTTCATGTATATTGTAGGATGAACAATTTTGTATTCACTGATAGAATAGATTTGATCTCTCATTATCTCTCTTGTGCTTTCATGAAGTCCTAGATCTTGGGTGTCTCCTATCATAGCTAACTCTTACATTAATTGCCTCTTCCAATACTTCAACTCCTTCCACTTGATGCTTCAAAATCTCTTGTCTTGTGGTGGATTGGAGTATATCTCCCAGTTGTATCTTTTGGAGGGGAGATATGCTGGACAAATTAACTTGTCCATCTAGCATAGGAAACTGTAAAAGTTGTGGAGTAACTATATCAGTTGGATTTGCATCTGTTGGGCAAAGAACTCCTTGATTGAATCAACCAGAGAGGAGGAAGATATATCTTGTCCTTTTTCTAAGCTCTCCCCTATATCAACATTAACCTACTCCTTTTAGTGATCAAGGTTATCCTGTGTTTCAATACTCTTTGGAGGAGGATTATTAAGCACATCATTATGATTGGGTGATGCATTTCCTTCACCTTGTATTGCATATTCTATAGCTTGTGCTACTAGCTCTTCTTTCTCCTCTTAAAGAACTTGATGTTCAATTTTATGCAAAGGAGATACATCCATGTGGAGTGGAGTAGTAGTATCATGTGGTGGAGATACATGTGGTTGCTCCGCATTTTCAGCAACTTTTACTCCTTCAAGTATTTTGTTTGTCACTTCTTCAGTTTCTTTTTGAATTTTATCTTTATCACCTTTATCCATACTCATAAGGGTGTCCACCCTTTGCTTCCTCCTTAACTCTTGGGCTTGTATTTGGGCTATTTTATCTTTTTCTTCTTGAGACATGGAAGACCCAGCCTTATCAAGATCTTGTTTCCTTAACTCATCATCCATTTTAATGGATTTTTCCGTTTTCTAACTTAGAGCATCAACTAGGCTCTCTGGATTTTTCTCAATAATTTTATTCAAGCGGACATTAAATTTGAGCATATACATTAAAATAGCCTTCTCAATGGTGCTCTTGTCTTTAGGTGGCACCTCCAGATATAAATCTGTTGTATTCAAGGTTTAGGATACCATAATGCACAATAGCATTGAAAATTGTATCTAATTGTAAGGGCTCACATTCAGGTGCTATCGGAGGAGCTTTCTTAGACTTCTTCACTTTCTTCTTCATCTAAGAGGTTCCTTCCTCTCCTTCTTCTTCTTCCTCTTAAACCTCCTCAATCTTAACTTTATTTCTCTTGGAAGGTTATTTTGATCTGGCATGCTTCTTCTCAATAGTCTTCATCTATGCCAGTGTTTCAGAAGCAACTCTTCTTCATTTAGACACTATTTGTGTAGCATTTATAGTAGCAAATATGGATTTGTTGGTCCTTCTTAACCCTTGTGCATCTAGTGGAACAATAGGAGCATGTTGTGTTTCCTCTGCAGGGGCTTATGATGTGGATTCAAATGAAATACCCCACTTCTTGTTCAATTCACCTTTATAATTCTCAAGGTGATCTACATTTTTCTTATGCATCTTGTTCATTATTTCATCATATTTTCTAAATCTCTTAGCATTTGTGTATTTAGGTTTGCTGTGTAAAATATCAACATAGCTCTTGGTATCTTCTTCTACGACCTCATATGGTAGTCTAGGGATCCATGAAGTCCTAGGATCAACTACTTCCATGTAGGGTAATCCTTGTCAACCAAAAAAGTAATTTGAACTTCATATCGCCTTACCACATCAACTAGGATTTTGTCTCTAGAGTGTGTGTTGGTTTAAATTTTTAAGAACTCTCAGTACATTGTTTTATAGTGATTTGGATCACTAAAACCTCTTATATGAATCTTAATCTGAGAGGCAACAGGAACATGTTGTTTCTAGACCTTTCCTCTAAAACTAGGCAATTCATTCAAAAAGTAAAAAGCAAGGTAGATGATTAAGGTACCATACCTAAAAATGTATCCAGTCTCCTTTGTTCTTCTAACATTCTCCAAGAGTTGTTCTCTCATAACCTCATAGTGGTCAAAGTCTTTTCCTTCCTTAACCATTTGGTAAGCAATGTTAATTGTTGTACCAGTGGTGGATCCCTCTATGTTTATGAAGTAGACTTTATATATGCAATCCCCTTTGTAGCATATCTAACACCTAGATCTGTTATGTCATTTATAGTTAGGGTCCTCTTATCAAATTTAGTACTGGTCAATTTGATGACCTTTTCATTTCTGATAGATTTCATCACTAGTATAGATCCGGTAGAGCATAGCCCAGTGACTACCCTAATTGCATCCTTAGTGATCTTGTGGGGCTTATGAAGATACATGAATTCATCATGAATTCTACTCAAAATGTATCTCACCCATTCATGCTCATTGAAAAAGTCAGGGAAATCTTTCCATACATCTAGGTGCTTAGTCCCCACATTGGCATATTTTGGCTTATCGACAAGATCATCATTCAGGAGTTGATCTCTAAGATCCTCAAACTTTACATGGTTATTCTCATCCAGTCATAGATTTTTTTAGTGGTGAATCTTTGCCAATTGGCAAATAATTAAAATCAGGGCCTCCAAAAATGGTGAACATTTCAAGCTGTAAAGGTGACTAAATCGCCTGCTTTTTACGAAAATTTTATTTAGTCATAGTTAATTCACCAAAGAATTATTTTTTTAAACTAAGAAGTATAATTATTTCACCAAGTAAATTATATATGATTTGAGTTGTTTCGCCAGTAGTTTATAAGATTATAAAAAATCTTAACCATATTCGCCAATAGTATTATATTTCCACCATTAATTTAGTGGCAATATCGCCATTATTGATAAATTATCACATACTTTTAGGGTTAATTTTTCCTTCAATATGACTTGTATTCACTATTGTTGATTACAGTGTTCATCTCATGGCTATTATTCAATTCTGTGGGACTATGAGCATGTGCCTTTTAAAAGGCTTACTGAGCCCCAGAATTACTTTTGGGCCACAAGATTAGATTTAATCACGTGGCCCAAAAGTAATTTCGGGGCTCAGTAAACCTTTTAAAAGGCACGTGCTCATAGTCCCACAGAATTGAATAATTGTCATTTATTTTAATGTGATATTTTTAAAATCTTCAATTGTTGTGTTGTCAAATGCATTCCTAGTAATGTAATTGTGCCTAGCGGTGAGGGGAGCTGCCCCTCAACACCACCTATATCGCAACAAGAGCGTGTTGGGGCCACTGTCCCCAGACCCCGTGAGGGGGCACTTCCCCCTCGACCCTTGCAAGGGGCGATGGCCCTTGACCCCGCCGGTAGCTACCACCCCCGAGCCCCTGCAAAAAACATTAAAAAAATAAAAAAATATATGAGGGGACTGCACCGACCAAATATGCAAAATTTTAGAAGAAAGATTTTCCATTATAATTAAATTTTTTAGTGATCATCTTCTAGGATTCGCCATTTTTTTTACCAATTATTCATTAGGATTCACCATGATTTTATAAAAATTCTAATAACAGGCTTAAATTCACTAGGAAAATTAATATTTTTTTCAAAAAAAGGGAAAGACTCACCAGGAAAATTATATCACTTAGCTAGGATTCACCAGGATTTTATAAGTTTTTTTAGGGGGGGTTCCTTAAAGTTATCCCTACATCCATTTGAGTTAATGTAAAACCTAACATCTTCTATGTATACAACATATGCCAAAATGTTTGAAAGTGTCCCATCCTTATCTACCTCCATTGCTTTGAAAGGAAATTTCTTATACTTAGGTCTTGGTTTTTTAGTGACATCAACAACTTATGGAGTTGCCATCATCAAATTTCTTAGAATTTCAGAAACTAGGGTTTTAAGAAAGAGTAATTCTCATAAATACCTTTGTTTTTCAATCACTAGGCTTCCAAATTTACCAAGTGCTCTGAATTCCTTCTTCACTTCTCAGCTCTAGATGCAAGTGTTTTAGCTTTGAATGAGATTGAACATAAATAGCTTTTCATTTGTCCTAACTTTCCATATTTAATGCTCCTTTATCTAGTTAGGTGAACTGATGCCAGAGTGCCCTATAAGTCCACAGAGACTCAAATTCATTCCTCAATCCTCTACATCTTGTGTTTTTGTTCCACAAATTTGGGGAAAAGAAACTATCTTGTTTTATCAACCATCTCCTCAGTCAATTTCATGTCAACTCATTTGTAAGCCTAAATTCCATTGTAGAAGCCACAAACTTTCAGGGGAAAGTATAGATATGCATTGGTTAGCTCCCCTTGACTTCATGCCTTTTCTCAATCAATAATGAAGTCTTTTGCACTAGACAGAAGCACCAATTCTTCCTTCTCATTATCTTACTCTGTCTTCTTTCTCCATATCTTTTCCATTTCCTCCTTCTACCGAGTCACAGTTTCCTCTGTCTTCTTGTGCTGAACAGGTGGTTTCTTAGAACCACTCTTACAAAATCTTTCCTTATGCCCAAATTTGTTGCATTTGTAGCAAACAACATTATATTCTGATGTCATACCATTTCTCCTCACTTTAGTTCTACACTCAATGTCCCTAAGACCAAACTTATTGCATGCAAAACAATATCAATAGAAGAAATGAGAGATCACAACATCATGTTTTGTAGGTCAAATGAATTCTTCCTCATGTAATCATTTCTTCTTGCCTTAGTTCTACAATCAATAGCCTTATGACCACATTTATTGTAAGAATAACAGTAACCATAAAAGGATTGAGAGAACCTAGGATTAGTAGCCTATCTAGGAGGAGATCTCTTGAAATATTTCTTCTGATCACTAACCTATATGAAGTCATCACCATCCAACTCCTACTCCTAATCTTCAGTCTCCTCAGAGTCTTCAATGTAAGGTTCTTCCTATTTCATTTCAAACATGCCTTCAGGTACACTTGTTTTAAGACTGACATTTTTAAAACCCAATGCTACTCTTATCTTTTAGAGGTCTTTCACTACTAATTATCTCATCATGGATGTTGGTGTTATTCTTCAGTTTTAGACCCTTGTCTATTTGATCTTTTTCTTTATCCAATTATTCCTCAAAGAGAATTTCTTCTTCAAGTTTTGAACATTTAACTTCAATCTTCGTACCTTCTTCAACTTAAGATTTCAATTTGACAATTTATTCTTTTGATTGTTTGAGCTTAGTCTTATGTTCTTCATTTTCTATTCTTGTAGCATCCAAATCGTCTAGGGCAAAAATGAGTTCTCCTTCATAATCAACTTCACAATCTTCTAGAGTAAAGGCTGTCATATATTTATCATCTTCTAGGGGATTCTTTTTATTAAATAATACTTTAGTTCCTATGTGTTCCAGATCTAGCTTAGCTATTAGACTGCATTCAATGAACTTAGCTCTTATAGCAATTATTGAACGCACAAAAGTATTGAGAGGGGTGAATCAATACTCAATGAAATTATTTTCTTTCAATAGCATTGAAACTAATGTAAGAATTTAAAGCATGAGTTCAACACAAGAACACAGAGGCACACAACTATAACACTAGATTTACATGGAAAACCCTAGAAGGGAAAAACTGCAGTGAGCAAGCTACTTGGATCTACTATCCAAATCTAGCCTCACAAATAAAAAAAAGATTACACTATCATTTATGGGCTACAACCCAAAGGAAGCTACAACTCCCTAAACAAACACAACACTTACAACTTTTACACATAATCTTCAACCTCTGCAACAAAATACTTATCTTACTTAGCTAATCTTTTCACAAACACTGACTGCTCCAACCTTCTGCTGACCTCTTTAACCTTTACACAGCTATCTAACCTCTGCACAACTACAATACAAACCTCCACAACATCAAAACATCTTTAGAACCTCTTCTTAATCATCACAATTCCAAAAATTTCCTCCGTAATAGTATTAGTTCACATAAACTGATCCTTTCCACATTTCATCATTATATCTACTTCTATGGTAAGTTTATTCACACATTATCACTAGTATTACACAATACATAACTCATACTACACTCAACAACTTTGATCTTACATTTATATCCTCTGCAAGCTTCAAAATCTTTCTCCTTGGTCGGCCAAGATGAAATGTGTAATGGCCACAACAGTTGGCTCCAAAACATATCTAGCAATTAGAAATCCAATGTAGTTCAAAAAAAAAAATGATCAGGTCCTATTTTACCTTAACACATTCTTTCGAGCTGGTGCACACTCCAAACACATGATATAAACATCATCATATACCAAGTCGGTTCAGCAAACACTTATCCTTTCTTGCATTTAGCTCCAGACCAAAAGTTGTACTAGAGGAGACAAAATTATATCATGCGAACCACACAATTAACATTATATGACTTGTAAAATATTCCTATACACTTCTCTTACCAAGCCATGATGTTATATGCTGGTGTCCTTACATACTCTACATACCCAGTCTTGATGTAGAACAATGAAAAACATACTTGTAGTAAACAAAAACATTTGAAACTTGAACCGATCATATGAACCAGCCATATAAGCCTATCATCCAATCAGCAAGGCCAAATATCAATGTGTGGTGGACTGCGGTGGCTTCAATATCTCCTTCTACTTACTTTAATTAGCACCAAGGTATGTCTTCATAGATACAGCTCCAGAGAAGCATCTATGGTACATATCACCACTTAAAACATGAAACATGCATACTTGATACTCAAATCTACCAATCCTCAAAACTACAATGTCATATCTTCATCTGTGGAGAAGTACAAAGCATTATCTTGTCTCTTTGTGCCTGTACTTACCTTGTTTCACTACTAACTGTACTCTTCTAACTCTAAAACACTTTATGGTAGACTTTGTGAACTCAAATGTTAATCATAGATGCTTGAGAGCATTTTCTAGCTTCCTTTCAATCTATAGGCCCATATCTGCATCAACGTTAGAATGTGATACACTTTCCTACACCTGTGACATTTTTCCTAACTTGAACTATACTTAACCAAATTTCTTCAAACTTTTTACAACATTGTTTATCCACTGCTAAGGCACATGTCTTCATATCATTCAAATACAACAAGATTCATCCATCATACCTTTCATGACAATCATCATAGCTCATCAAAGATACTGATAACATGAACTCATGCACTTACATATGAACTTCAGAAGATAAGGTATGACTGTGTACAAATGATATTGATCTTCTTATCTTCCATCATCATTGCTCCTCTTCTCTGCTAGTACAACTATGTACAAATGATATTGATCCATCTCCACCACTTCACAACTCTTTTTAACAACACTCCTATGTCTGCTCCAGTGCACATCAACTTGATTTCTCCCTTTGACATCATATGGAGTAGTATGCCTTCCTAACCACAACCTGTTGACATCAATGACAACATCTATCCAACGCTCTGACCACTACAATGAATTTATAGTTTATTTTGACTACCCAATATTTGAACTCTCTATGAAGCCATATTTCCTCCTTAAAAGCATAAATTGTTACCCTATAGTTTACCTCTATAGTCAAAAGAGAGACCATAGCCTATCTCTTTCTCATCTAACTCACTATCCACAAAACAAGTTAAAATATAACCATTGGTAGACAACTTTCACCTTTACAACTATATATACTATATTTTAACTATTATATTATAATTTCAAAAATATAATTAGGCTTTTACAAATTAATTTTTGGTATGTGGATATAATATAACCATAAATTAATGTTTGGATGAAAGGCCAAAATTGGTCTATGAGACTAAAAGTTACATAAAAGGAATAGGTAGTATGGATATAATTCCAATAAACCCAATAGGGAACACAAATAAGCACTAAAGAGAGAATATAAATATAAACCATATTCTTTGAAGCCTTGAAAATCTTGTAATATTGTGAATCTTTTGTGAACACACTAAAGAAGTTTTTGTGAACACACTTAGACTATTAGAACCATAAAAATGATAAAATCATGCACCTAAATCAATATCCAAGGCTAATTAATGAGTAAAAGTGCTCAAAAAAATAATTATCCTAGATACATTAGCTAGAATTGATTTGAAATGAAATGTAAAATTTTAATAAATTAAATGTCACATGAAGCTCAAAATTTTATGATGATCCAAATATGTTGTTACATCCCTAACTTTGACTATGTTTTACTTTTTACTTTTGAAGTAACTAGTAGGTGATTTCGCATGATTCAATGATTTCACATTTAGTAAAAATGTCAAGAAAAATCAATGTTTTCATGAGTTATGTTTATAATTGACATGTGTTTATAGGTTGTCAAGATGTTATGATTTCATAAGGATTATGTAATGATTATTGATACACTAATCACGGGTTGGTGATTGCAAGTTGCATACACAAAATAGGTTTCTGCCCCTCTAAGAAAGCGAGGGAGAGCATCATTGAAGATAAGAGTATAGATACAAGGAAAAGAATAGTTTGTCACCATATTAAGTCTTGTGTTGGTACAAATTAGTGAACCTAGTTTAGATGGGTAAGTGGTACTCAACCCTTTTTGTCTAATTTTATTTCTCGACTTGACAAGTTGTTGATGTCATCAAGAATCCTTTTGATGTCTTGTTAACATCAATCTAGTCATTTTATAAAATTGATGCCATCAAGGTTGAATGATAGTCATTTTGTGACTAAGACAACTTTATGTCAAATATGTCATTCTTGATGTCGTAAACTAGTTTTCGATTACATCGTCAATGGCATAGTTGGTAGAATTGTTAAAGTGTTTCATGTTTATTGTTTAAACATCAAAGATCTCATTCGTTGTCAAAAAAACATTGATGTGTTTTGCTTTTATACATGAAGGGGAGAATATCTCAACCCAATTAGTTTTTGTATGTAAGTATATGTTACATTATTAGTATCCTTACTGATTAATATTATTTATGTTTTTAAATTATCATATGTAATATCTTGAGCGGTTAGTTCAAGATTGTTAGTGGTCTTATTTGATAACCACCTCCTTTATTAGAAGAAACATACTTTCTTAACCAATTCAATAGCATTGAATGCTAATTGAAGGGTCATTGTACGTGTGAGGTAGTGGTATTAAATAACCACTTCCCCTCTTGTTGCATGCTCAAGATAAGAGCATTGAGAAGCATGTAATGTGGAGATACTGCGGCTTAAGAGAAGTCTAATATTAATTAACAACGGGAATCGTTGTTAATGAGTAGAGGTAATTACTACCACGCTTTCCTCAAACCAATACATTCCCAACTAAGAGACTTTGCAAGCTGATCTTATGGAGAGACCCACAACTTAGTGGGCAGTTGACTTAACAACTTCGGAGTGGAGTCTTGATTAGACTAAAGTCTTAAGTCATTAGGTAGAAGATAGAACATTTTTATCAGGGATGGAACGAGATGTTTTTATATAACAAGAGAACTTTGTTATGGAAAGGGGAGGTAGAAAGGATATAGGGAGGCTTTTGTTATCAGAAAGAGGAGGATAACATTGTGATCTTATAGAGAAGACATGGCTTCGATTTTCATAGAGGATAGAACAACTTTGCCATCATAAGAGAGATAGTAAGGTTAGCGTGAGACTACATGATATAGTTATCATGAGTGTATAAGAGGAGTATATTAGCAAGAGAATAGCAGGAGACTGGGGGATAAAAGAGGATTCAGTGACGAGTGAAAGAAAAAAGAGCTCTTTGCAGACAAATACTATCGAAGGATCCTCTTTTGATATCCAATCAAGTTCATCCTTTTTATATGAAGTCTTTAATTATTACATGAGATGCATGTTTATATTCTTGTCTTTGAATAAATTCTAAATCGATGATCTATCATTGTGAGGCCGACATCATAAAAAGTTAAAATGGCTGAACTATGTTTATGTCTGGCAGATGTTACCTTAAGGTAAGGCTGACATTCTTGTGTCTTTTGAAGTCAATTTATTCTACGTTATGAGGTTGAAAAAAACATGTTATCAGGCCAATGCTTTTTACATTTATTAAAGGCTAATAGATCTCTGTCAAGGATTTTTATGCAGTATAGAGATCTAGAGCAAACTGAGAGGCTACTAGACCTCAGTATGACTTATATACTTATAGTAAATTAGAAAAGGTCGAAAGGCCAGGTCAATTGGTGAGCAATACACAAAATATTGTTTAATTTTTCTATCAAGATGAAGGAATGTTGAACTTTATTTAGGGTTAAACTCTTGTTATACTCAAGTCTCTGTTTAAGAATGAGATAAGGCCAATATAAGGTCATGCATGATGGGGTACCCATAATGTTTAACCAATTCATTAATTACTTTATATATTTATGTGCTTGAAAATTAGAATTGGATCTTTTGGATTATATGCTTCAAAGATTAGAGTCATTATGAGTAAGTGGATAGAGATAGATATAAAATTATCTCGTGAAGATTTATATGTCTAGTTCTATTGTTTTCTATTGGAATAAAGATTTATATGTCTAGTTCTATTGTTTTCTACTAGAATAATGATTTATATATCTAATTCTATTGTTTGCTACTAGAATATACTGTGATAGGTTTCTCACTTATTCTGAGGTATCTATAAGATAATGATATCTTCAGAATCATACAAGTTTCATATATAGATTTGATGGCAATGATAAGGATTATTTTTCTTTCTCTAAAGAAGTTATTTTGAGAGAAAAACCTACTTGTTTTTAGGAGTTGGACGACTCAAGAAAACTTAGTGGTTGAAATGATCCTATTTTGTTGTAGACTCAAACTTATCTAGGAGAAAGACTGAAAAAGGCAAGGATGTTTATTTTATTCATAATGTACTTGTTTTCCTTGAAGTAATGAGAATTTGTAGAGCATCTAAGAGGTTCGGAGAAGGTTAGAGTGCACTATAGTTATGTTGTATTATCATATTATTGAACTTGGATTCTAAGTTAGAAATGGGAAACTACGAAAAATGGAAATAGATCCTTTAGTCAATGTTAAAGACTGTGATAGTTCCATAGATGAAATCTTCCTAGTTCTCTCAAGTGACTTTTTGGTGAGATAATATCATCGTGATATTAAAGTGAGGAGGATGCAACATGGATAAAGGTTTCTTTGTACAAAATAGAATTCCTCTTGCCAATTTTTTTTGTAATTCATGTTTAGGGAAATAGGTGATCCAAAATGTGGAACTTTAGATAGCTGTTGATAGCATCTAATGCTTATGTTATGTTATCTTGAGAGAAAGAGTAATTTAGACAATGCAAAGATATAGATCTCGTAGCTTAAATTGTTCTATAGAACTTATTTTAGCGCTAAGTGCACAAAAGATAAATTTAACCCTAGGTTGCGCATCAATGGAGTGATTTATTTTAGGGTTGGGCAGGTTGAGAGATTTGTAACTCAATCCCACATGATTGTGATAAACTATTATGATTGATAAAGGTTTATGTGACATATATATACAAGGATGTTATATAAGAGTTGATAATCTAACTTATGTTGAAAAGTCAGTAGACTCAAGTAGAACAAGGGGTCGAAAGTTGATTATCTTTTATAAATCAAATATTTTAGGCTTGAAAGATTGACTTAGATCAAGACAATTGATATGAAATGGTAGTATTCATTTAGATATTATATTAGCGAGGAAATACCTTGAATACTATGCTTATTCATGTTACGTGAAATTTGAACTTGAGCAATGCGAAGTGGTCTAGGAAAGACTAGAAGTATTTGTTCTTATGTTTTATTATACTTATGCTATTACCTTTGGAAAACAAGGATGTTTGATATTTTCATGTATTGGGTTAGAGAAGCTAAACCCTAGTATTAAAACAAGGAGGATATAGAAAACCTATAAATCTTATGTCGGATATGACATTGTATATATATTTATATATATTGGTTGACAATGAAGGTCGAGAAAACCATAGAGCAAAACATGAAGATTCTTAGTAGTACTTTATCAAATTTAAGTGATCCTTTGATAGAGTAGAAACTTGTTATAATGCACTAAAGATGTTTGATATTTGAATCAGAGAGTAGAATAACAAAAGGTCATAGACCCTAGAAATTGCAAGTATGCTATGAGGGACTCTTTAAAAGGTTAGAAATACCTAAATATTTATATTGCAAATATATCTTAGATTAAGGATTTGTTCTAAGTTAGATTGACTAGAATGGATTTACACTATAGACAAGTTTGTGTCTAGAGTTACTAAATAAAGAAAGTCAAAATATAGGATGAGATAGTCTCCAAGTTGAGTTGGTGGGTGGGTGGACATTATGACTATGTTCATTACGAACGTCTATTTATACTGAATCTTTGGCCAAAGTAATGCATCTGTCTCTACATGCATTAGTCGATTCACTATTTCTAGATTACATAACCTATCGGAATGATCATACTTAGCTAGAGGGTATCTAGGGTTGTATGATCGATAGCATTATGTAGGATACAACACCAATACTTGGATGGAAAATAACCATTGGTTACCTTATATCTATACTCTTCATGAAGGGTAGGACCACTTCCAGGAAGGAAGGTGTGAGGGGGACCACCGGTCTGTGGTTGGAGGAAAAGCACTCAGATGATGCTCTCCCTCTGTAGCAGATGACTCACCGAGGCTTCTGAAGACAAATATCAATATTCTAGATGCAATGTACTTCATGTTATGACTTATGACAGTCAAATTTATGAGGTAAAACTATTCTTTATGCCAAGTACAGTTTATGTGTTGTAAATAAAAAGTGAATGGATTTCACTATGATTCTAGCTTCAATTATGTTATGATTTCAAGGTTCAAATTACATAGAAAGATGTACTTTATTTCTTGTGATTATGAAAAGGATATATATATATATATATATATATATATATATATATATATATATATATATATATATATATATATATATATATATATATATATATATATATATATATATATTTCTCTCATGTTTACCAAGTTTATTTACTTCTAGTAAATATTTAATTTTTAGTCTTGTTTGCAATTTTGGTATGTTACATATATTGTGGAAGATGTCAGAAGTTGATTCACCTAAGTGTTGTAATTTTAGAAATTGATCAGATGACCACCTTAAAGTTTGCAAACTAACTCTACACTACTTTGGTTTATATCTATGCATGTCAAAGTGAACTAGTGTGCACCTAAACCTCTAGTCGCAAGAATGAACTAACAGAAATTTAATTCTTAGAATTTGCTTACCTTGATCTTATAGTGTTTGAATCTCAAGAAGAATGAGTGGTGTTTAGAAACACCTTTGGGGAATCTATTGAATTGTAAGGGTCATGTTCTCTTGACTTAAACGTTTACAATGATCAATTTAATATTTTTGAAATAATGATCAAAGATAAAAACCAAGCATGCAATATGGACCTAGGAGGATGTATATTGATGTATGCTTTGATGTTGCAACTAGATTCACCCATGATGTTGTTATGATTATATGCAAGTGTATTAGTGCATGTGCCATGATTTTGAATGGCATAATGAATGTCTTTAAATAAAACAACATAGCACACAAATAAACATAAAAGTGTAGTCGGTCGACTCACAATGACTAGTGAGAGGGAGTTAATAAGATTTAATTTGAATTTGAGTTTTAAAAGTTTGAGGTTTAGATCCATGATTTTGGAAATGCCCTGGCTCAAGTTCAAACCCATGGATTTAATCTAGGATGGGGAAGGAGATGACTAAGAATTACAACTAATCTATAAGACGAATGATAATGGGATGAAAATAGGATAATATCACGAGCCAAATTCATTAAAGAATATGTCATTTATAGACTTGTTATTACACACAAGACACTCTAATAAAAACAAATACAAAACATTATGAAAATAAATATGAATATACAAATTTCATGATTACAAACTCTTTACTACAACTATAATTACATCTCTCAACATAATTATTTATGTAATTAATTAAAATGTTAAACCTATAAAACATTAAATAAACTTGAAATCTAATATGACAGTCCTAAAACCTTACTATTCCTTTTATCTTAACCATGATAGATGAAGGGGTACATAACTCCATGATTTTGAAATCTATCCCTTATTTAACATAATTTAAAATAAATACTACCTAACAAATTATTTAAGCAAAATTTCATATTTAAAAATTATTTAGAGACGCACAGTTGTCTTTACATTATTATATTTGACATTGATGCCTAATATAACTTTAAGCAATATTTAATAATATAAAGCTACATAACTCCATGATTTTGAAATTTATCCCTTTTTTAACATAAATTAAAATAAATACTACATAACAAATTATTTAATCCAAATTTCATATTTAAAAATTATTTAGAGATGCAAATTTGTCTTTACATTACTATATTTGACATTGATCCCTGATATAACTTTAATATAACTTTAAGCAATATTTAATAATATAAAGCTACATAACTCCATATTTTGAAATCTATCCCTTATTTAACATAAATTAAAATAAATACTACCTAACAAATTATTTAATCCAAATTTCATATTTAAAAATTATTTAGAATGCAAATTTTTCTTTACATTATTATATTTTTTACATTGATGCCTGATATAACTTTAAGCAATATTTAATAATATAAAAAACATATAGAAATGTCAATTTCCATGCGTATCTTTTGAAATTAACCATTTATATTCTTAAATAAATACTAATTTGGAGCAAGCCTAAGGATAAATAAATTTATAAAGCTTACGCGTAGCTATCCTAAAAATGGCGTACTCTAAAACAGGCGTAGATGTTAAATCGAAATTGTAGACTCAGAACACTGGAAAGCAAAATTTAAAAATTATTTAGACATGCAAATTTGACTTTACATTATTATATTTGACATTATCCCTTGACATAACATTAAGTAATATTCAATAATATAAAAACATATAGAAATGTGATTTTCTTTCCTGGTTTCAATTTTAACAGATGCGAATCTCCATGCATATCTTTTCAAATTGTCCATTTCCCTTAAACAAATAATAATTTGGAACAAGCCAAGGATAAATAAATTTATAAGCTCACGCATACTAAATCAGGCCTAGATGTTAAATCAGAATTGTAGATTGAGGACAATTGAAAGCTTAAAATATAAATCGTCAATGAATGTGACTTCCATTTTCGGCCGTCCCACGTGGGAAACAGGTCAATCATGCACTAAAACATATATATATTTTTAGTTGAGAGATACAAAATAAAAGTGTCATTTTCATATGAGTGGATGATACAAAGACCAAAGCAATTATTGAGTAGGTATGGTTAAAAAAATTAACATATCTCAAAATAATTGAAATGAGAAACAGAACAATATAAAGATCAAAGCAATTATTTTACATTTTCTCTATTAATGGAGACAATCAAGTAATTGAGCACCCTAACTTCATGCCTTTCAAAATCATACATGGCAATTTTGAATCATTCCAAAAATCTGACAGCAGCTTACTTGGCAAGGCTCCTTTTATAACTAAGGTTTCAGGTCCACATCATCAAATATGATGCCACATCAGCATGCTTTTTGTTGAGGTGTCCAAAAAAGATTCAAAAAGAAGGGTGGACCAATAGTTGTGCATTAAGTCATGTTTTGTTGTTGCAGTGATATAGCATCACATGATTGGTTGCTTTTTAGATCTAAAGAGCACATTTCATTCAATTATAAGTACTTATAGTCACCATTAACAATGTTAAAGTCATAACTGCTAGTACTAAACTTTTAAAAAAATTGGGCCTTAAATCCACAAATACTATTATAGCTATTGGAACATGCTAGCAATTGGGTCCTCTCCCCTAAACCTTGACAAGATCGACGGCTCGCAATGTTCACTATTTAGGTCAATGGCATCGAGACATCACTTGGCCACAAAGCTACACAAGTCATACTTGGTCAAAGATTTTCTATTCTCACTTTTGCTACATATTTGTAGATAACAATTAATAGTTAGGCATTGTATCATTTATAGAAGGTAACACAAAACAACTAAACATTAGCATTGTACAATTTGTTCTAGCAATATTAAACTTATATATATATATATATATATATATATATATATATATATATATATATATATATATATATATATATATATATATATATATATATATAGTTAGGTGACTTGTTCAAGATCATATATATATATATAACAAAGCTATACAAGTCATACTTGGTCAAAGATTTTATATTCTCACTTTTGCTACATGTTTGTAGATAACAATTAATAGTTAGGCATTGTATCATTTATAGAAGGTAACATAAAACTACTAAACATTGGTATTGTACAACTTGTTCTAGTAATATTAAACTTATATATATAGTTAGGTATATATATACAACAATAGTTAGGTGACTCCTTCAAGATCACACACACACACACACACACACACACACACACACACACACACACACACACACATAGACATAGATGAATAGTAGGCCCAGTACACCACATTCTATACATAACATGCTATTGCCTCCCACCCACCCCAAGAGGGTTGGTTGGCCTAATTTGCATTTTATTTGGTCATTTAAGGCACTAGATTGGAATATAAGGGCCTCCCACCCACCTCTCGTATTATTGGAATATAAGGCTTTGAAGGAGACACCTATTGCAGTTGAGGGAGAGACCTTACTATGTTTGAATATGAATATATATATATATATATATATATATATATATATATATATATATATATATATATATATATATATGTATGTATGTATATATATATATGTATATATATACAAGCATAGTTAAGTGTCTCTTTCAAGATCATATTGACATGTAACTATGCTTGTATATATAGACCTAACTATATATATCCCCCGATAATGGGAAAGGGCATTAAAGTGTCAGAAATTTCAACAACCCCAATGACAATACGTGCAAAAAGGAAAGGCCAGGTTGGAGCATAATGATAATGAGTGGCTTGCAGCAGAGGGAGACGCTCCTCTCAATATCATTATGATATACATTGGATGTAGAAGCTTTGTTTTTATTAAGACAACTTTTGAGTGTTAAAGGCAAGAGACTTAGTTGTTTTAGGCGGACTGTTTAATGACACTAGTTGTTGCCTCAGGGCCATGGATAAAGGGAAGGCGGTGGTTATATCCCCTCAGTGACGCCAACTCAGGAAAAAGATGGCTTGTAATTCTGTAGGGGGAAAGATGTGAAAGGCGTATACTCCTTGAAAGTAGTTAAGGAAGCTGTCGGGGGAAGAAACCATGGTGAATTTCTCCACTTTGATCAAGGTAGAGGTCAAAACCCCCATTATGAGAGAGTGGCTTTGTAGAATTCTTTTGTTGGTTAAGGAGGTGGATAGCTAGGATGGCGGGAAGGTCAAGGAGGTGGTTTTGGCACTCTTGCTCGATCCAGGTACAACAAGGGGGTGCTGGAATCTCTTTGGAGCCTCTCAAGTGATGATTATGGCTCCATTAACCTCTATTGTAGTTGCTTCGATGTTAATGCATGAGGACCTAGTGGAGGAATCTAGTGCAGTGGAGGAAAACCATGAAAATCTTCTTGGTCACATCCATTATGTCTTGTTGGGCATGGTGAAGACGCGTCAGACTATCGAGGACATTGTAGTTAAGCTAGGTTTGAAGGTGGCAAAACACGCATGACCGATATACACCTGCATATGCGATGAAGGTGTGATGGTGGACAAGTTTGGGTCTGTAGTTAAGTAGTTTGTTTATTTTTAGTTGATGGTTTTATTGGAGAGGGCCTTGTAATTTTCCCTCTCCATAGACTCTTGTTTATGTATAAGACAATTTTATGAAAGCTAACACTTAAGGGCCCTACCCTATTTTTGATGGGTCTCTAGTCCCTAACCAGGGTATATACACACACACACACAGACACACACATATATATATACACATATATATATAAGGCATTGAAGGAGACACCTATTGTAGTTGAAGGAGATACCTAGCTATGTTTGAATATATATATATATATATATATATATATATATATATATATATATATATATATATATATATATATATATTTGCATATATAAAACTCTATATAAATAGGGGTCTCTATGTATAATATAAAGCTTTATATAATTTTATTTTACTTTAAAGTATACTTCTCTCTTTATAGGTTTTTATATATAGTATCCTAAATACATCTATCTAAAAATGCTCACAGATATCAATCTTGACTTATTTTCTTTAGTTAAGAGTTAATTTATAAATCTTAAATGATTATATAGGAAATCTATTTTATTTTAAATATATATCAATAACATTAAACAATGGCATGGAATTTTTGAAAATGTCTCCTACTCCTCTTCCCTCCCATGAGCCATTTGTTATAGGTCTATAGGGTTTGTTTGTTGTTGGGACATTATTTGTGGAAGGGACCTCCTCTACTATCAAGTTGTTGTTGGTGCACTATCTATGACAAAGGTTTTTTCTGCTACTAGTGCACTGTCTGCGACTAGGTTTGCTATGATCGGTGCACCATCCATGATTGGGGTGTTGTTGTTGGTGTGTCATCTGCAAGAAGAGGTTTTTTTGTTAGTGGTATACCATATGTGACAATGTTAGCTAGTTTTGCTACTATTGTTGGTACGATGTGTATGACAGAGGGTTTTTCTATTAATAGTGCACTGTCTGTGATAGGCTGGATCTTCTATTGCTATTGTTGGCGAGGTGCCTTCTACTATTTTAGGTTCCACTTCAATAGATCTAAAGATTGACTCTTTTGCTAACATTGTGCATGCTGGAGTCTCTTCTCCTCATAAGAGGGTTGTCCCTACTAGTGTTCATGATGTTCTTGTGATTGGGAGTAAGGTGAAACCTTCTACTTTGCCTCCCCATGTTGTGATTTTAAGGGATGATGTGTTAAAAAATGAGGAGTTTTTTTCTCCAAAGGGATTGATATGTAGATTTGAAAGACTCTGGCCACATCTTCTAGATCTAAACATCTAGATTTCTAAGTACTGGCATCATCTTACAGATAGGAAAAAATGAAATTTACCCATGTGCTAATGGATTCTTTGTAGTCTCATTCGATTCAGTCTCTGATCAAAATGCTATTCTTGATAGTCACTGTTGGTTTTGGGGACAACATGCATTGTTGTTAAAGCCTTGGGTTTCTACTTTTAACCCTCTTATTGAATCTTTCAATCAGCTAGCATTTTGGATTCGTCTACCAAATATTCCTCTTTATTTGTGGTGAGACTCTTCTTGTAAAGGCATTGGTAACTAGGTGGGTTATTTTATCATGGTGGATCAAGCCACTACTTTTTTCCCTCACACCACCTATGCTCATATATTAGTAGAATTGGATTTGTCAATGCCTCTCCTAGTAGAGGTTTTGCAAGTTTCTAATCACTCTTGGTGTCAGCCCTTAGATTACGAAGGTATCTCATTCTATTGCCAGTAGTTCTTTGATATGGGGCATTTGGTGTTAGACTGCCCATGCTTAAAGGTCTCATGTTATTTATCTTGGTGGAAGAATGATCTATAAGAACACCTTACGGTGGATGGGTGAGTGCAGGATCATGATGGGCCAAACAATACCTCTAAGTGGCAATGAAAATGCTAAAAAATAGACTTAAGCAACTTCACGTGAAAATTCGAATGGGTTATTTACATAATTTGAAAAATGTGTAGAAATAAAATATGTAGGAAATAGAATGTATTTTATGGGATTTTTTTTTTTGAAAAAAAATAATTTATTTGGTGAAAATTAGATATTTCAATGAGGCACTACTAAAATTTTTGAAAAAAATAAAAAGTAGGTGTTATTCTGGCCAACCTAAGTATGAGAATTTTTTTTTAATCTTTAGATACAAGTAGAGGACACATGCCCAGATGTGACACATATTTTAATGATTTTTTTGTTAGTAAATAATTAGTTATGAATTTTTTACTACAGCTTTTTAAAAATATTAAAAAGTAATTTTCCAACCAACCTAACTTGGTCAAAAAATTTGAAATTCAAAAAGAAATTAGACATGTAGCTAACGATGTAACTTTTATATTTGGAAAAGGTCAAATAGTTTGAAAGTTATCGATGTTTTTCAATTAATGTGTCTCTCAGGAATTTAGACATAATGTAGGTAGAAAATTATTAATAATTATCTATTAAAATTATAATCAGACATATATTATATTATTAGAATCTTGAGAGAGTCTTGAATATATCCTTTTGATTTTATCAAAATTGGATTAAAAAAAATTTGGCAGCATCAAGGGTGAAGTGGAGGAAAATCTATAAAAACATATCAATTCTTCATTCACATGGAAAAGGCAGGTTTGGATTCCCAAGCCTAATTTTTTGGGAAAAACTTTTTTAAATCAAAATAGAAGAAATGGATATCCATTTCTAAAACGGATATCTATTATGGACAAATACTTTAAAAAAGCATTTTTCCATAATGGATATCCATTTTGGAAAAATTCTTTTTTTAAGCATTCTAAATAATGGATATCCATTTTGAAAAAACTTACCAAGCCTAAATCCAAGCCTAAAAAAGTGTTTCATGATTTTGGCTAACACTTTCATGCAAATTTTTCCTCCATTGCCACTATTTGGCCCATCATGATCTCACACTCACTCGGATGTTATTGATGATGTTTCTATCTCAAAGGCTTTTGAGCCTATTGCTGATGTCAGGAAGGAAGCCCCTCCCCCACTCATGATGCATGTTGCTACTTTGGTCTTGGTGATGGCCATGAGCCATTTCATATAGGTTTGTTGGTTTCATCTACTATTGGGACACTATCTATTGCAAAGACCTCCTCTATTGTTGATACTATTAGTGTGTCATTCATGACTGAGGCTGATACTATTAGTGCACCATCTACGATTGGGGCTATTGTTGTTCATGTGTCATCCATGATACGATGTTCTTTTATTGTTGGTGTGTCATTTCCTATTTGCATGACAGCTTCTCTACTTGGTCATCTTTCCTGGCCAGATGTTCCTCTCTCCATGCAGCACCCCCTTCCAGGGCTTTGGTGAGAGTCTCCCCACCTACATCTCATGTTTCTACAGATGGAGATAATGAAGTTATTTGGACCATTGTCCAAAGAATGATGAATGGTCTTCCAAAGCATGTTTCTCAAATCCACACTCAGGCTAAGGGGTTATGACTTGCTAGGTCGAGTTATGATAATATTTAATCTTTTGCTATAGTTGTGATTCCTCACAACCTCGCTACAACTTTGCCTTTTGGGCTTTGTTGTTCGACTATTGTTTCTAGCAATTTTGGGGCTATCTTACCTTGCCTTAGGGGAATTGTTGTAAAGGGTCAAGACGCTTGTTTCCCACTTATGTAATCAAAAACATTACAATGGCATTAAGGGGGCAAATGTTACCATGTACATGAAAACATAGTCGACATACATTTAAAAACAAATAAAGTAGATTTTTAAGACATATATACAAAGCTCTATATAATCCTTTAAGACTTATAAAATAACTCTTAAGTAAATAAAAATAACTAAAGAACCTTGATATCTCTCACTACTTTTAGATAGATTTATTTAGAATATTGTATATAAAAACCTATAAAGAAAAAGAAATGTACTTTAAGGTAAAATAAAATCATAAAACCCTTTATTTATAATACCATTAATTAATATAAATTTGTTAAGGATAAATAAAGGGAGAATGATGACAACTAGCATGTACACTAGATCAAACCCTCTTCCACAATAACATTCAAGGACAAGACCAAGCAAAATCACTACCAGATGGAGATGGACTTAGTTATAGATCTTGTACTCATGAATGTTATAGAAAGATCAGATTTAATCAAGTCCTTTTATCAAACCCTATATCAATAATGCACTAAACCATAGTTCTATGATGATCTAATTATAATAGAAGATGTACAACAGATGTCCAGAAACTAATTGTACAGGGATGATCAGGAAGATGATAGAACATGTGTCCCAAAAGCAGAGGTGTTGGAGGACTATTTCGGGACTGCCCAAGTTTTGAATGATAGAATATGTAGAAACTATAAACTAGAGAAATCTTGTAGAGGTAACCCTAATGCTATGTCTGAAGTCAGCAAGGATAGAAGGACTAGGGTGCCACCACCCAATTCTTGTACAAAGGAATATTCCTGAACTATTGTCGAATCTTGAAACCATGATCCTTGTTTAGTCTTCATGTATCTTCATATTTCTTGGATCTCGCTCCTATAACCTGCACACAAGAAGAAGATAAGGGGTTTGGGGGTTATGGTGTTTAGGGGCTTGCCTCAGTCAAATCCCAGGATAGCAAATTCAAGCTACCCAACATCATTGATAGATAAAGAGAGTGTGGCCTTGCAAGGTAGAGGCTAAACACAATAATAATATGATGAATCAAATGATGATAAACAAGAATGATATCACCTATGTTATGAAACCCTTAGGATGATGAAGGATCTTAAACTCATAAGGATAGATAGATGATAACTTCAAACCTACAACAACACACACAATGACAACACAAATCTTCTCTAGAATTACAATGCATGCTTTGAATGCTCTTTACTCCAATGCTTCAAGTTGGCTATCTCTATCTAGGTTCATAATGAATTCAAAAACACAATTATATATGCTTTTCCACTAACGTTCGTGAAATTAAACCAAAAGAACCGATAAGGAGAAACCTCTAAAGAGGTGTTAGGATGACATAAGTGTATTTTAGGCTTGACAAATTAGGGAAGATTTGGGCAGTGGAGCCCAAGTCTTTGAGCCCTTTTTAGGTCTAGGATAAGGTAAAACATGGGCCCCTTATTCCCAATTTACATTGGTGTCGAGAAATTTTGCATCGAGATGAATATTTAGAATGTATAATTCAATCACGGGGACCTAGCAGCTAAACAAGAAGTTAAAAAGACATGTGACTACTTTTTACTCCATAACAATATTATATATATAAACCTTTATATTATATATAAAATCCTATACACACACACACACACACACATTAGAGGTGGATTATACTATATAATCTATTTTATGTTGAAGGATATATCTCAGAAGGTAGTTATGCTAGCTTAAGCTTTTTGAAGATTTTTTCTAGGACTACAAGAGTTCCTAGACTAAGCTAAGTACTGTAACTCTTTTCCATTTTATCTTTTCTTCGAATGTCTAAAATTGTGCTAATTATTTTGAATTGATGATCTTCATGTATTCCATTGCATGTTAATATTTTTAAACATTAATCACCACTTTAATCATTAATGGTCAATCACCACAAAAGATTCTAAACAAGTTTGAGGATCTTTCCACCATAGGCCATCATTATTACTTAAACAAAACCGTGTCAATCATTAAAAGAATGTTGTTTACATGTTTAAACCATAGATGCTACTAGCATACCTATCTTAGATAAATCTATGTGAAAAATGCCGAGATATCCATCTTGAGGAACCTATTTGTTTAATCAAATTGTTATATATAAGTAGAACAAATACTCTTAAGATTGGGTTCGGTATTAAAAATACACAAATCACAAGGTCTCTCTCTTTCAAAAGCCACTATTGACATAGGATGAAAAGAAACAATAGGATGGACATTTGTGGTAATATCTCATGTAAAGACATTAGAAGGTCTAAAAATAATGCTACCATTTACATATAAACATTAAGAAAAGATGAAAAATGGAAAACAATTTGGCAACCAAAAATATGAAGAACAAAGACTCAAATTATTAGAAGATAAATGATGTGATATCATATATACTTAATTTATGAATCACTACTACTTTATTCATGCTACATGCTAGTTATTATAATTGAATGACTCCTAATTTGATACAATTTCATCATTATGAAGTCTAATATCTCTTTATATATTATGAAATGACTTGTAAAGTAATAACTCAAACCAACAAAAATTGACCCATTTATTTGATTCACATGCAAAGATGGGTAGAAACCTTGAAAATACTCTCACAATAGCTATCAAACCCCTTTCCTCTCATTTGTTATCATTTTTTCACCTTGAAACTTATATGTTGATGATTTAGTTGCATCAATAAGTGAAACACTCTCCATGGAAAAGTCGTGTTCTTATATCCATAAATGAAAAAAATTGTATGTTCTTCATAGCCATGTTCAACATTTTTAACTACAAGTTTGTGGGACACTAAGGTTCACCTAGGGGGTCATAAATCCACTTTAAATGGCCTAAAAAATAAAAACAATACCAAGTGGTATAAATCAATAAAAATTATACAACACATGATATAATTAAATTAAACCAAGGGGTACTAGGCCAAAATGATAAAATTAAACAAGCACTTAAATCAACACTCAATTTCAAACGTGATCCTCATCCCTCTTGGGAATGGATCGGTTTCATAGGGAATAACATGTGTGTGAATTCTACCTCTAATTTCCTATGGCCTAGGAATGTAATCCTGCACATCTCAATCAAGTGTCAATCATATCATGAATAATCATAGCCGAAGTAACTGGAATTAAATTTATGCCATTGAATACAACAATAATCATCTGTAACATAATTTTGAATTAAACTACGTTTTTCTATCACGTGTCAAATAATCATCATCACATAAATAACTAGAAATCACATCACAAAACATCATCTAATATATCTCGTATGTCAGATCACAAATAGCATCAAAATATGATCAAATCGAATCACCATATGTCTAATCAATGTCATATCAAAATCAGGAGATATAATCAAGTCTGCAAAATGAAACCATAGTCTCTAAAAGTCTGATAATGCCATCAATTGAAATGCATAACAATCAAAATAAGGAAGGAAAAATAATTGGCCTCACATCCTCCCCTCTAAGACTAAACTTCCTCCTAGAAGTCATCAAAAAGGTGAGGATAGAGTGCCCTCAAACTAGCTGCATCCTCCCAAGTCATTGTGACCTCATCATAAGGATCCCACTGGACCCTAACCTAGTCTAGCTCTTGACCTCGAAGGCCCAGTGTCTAATGAGCCAATATGCAAATTGGCTCCAAAGCCAACTGCCCGTCTGCCTCTACCTGTAGAGCACTCCAGTCCAGTACGTGAGATAAATCAGATATATATCGCCTCAATACAGAAATATGAAAGACATCGTGGAGACGTGACAGGCTAGGTGGCAATGCTAGATGATAGGCAACAGGTCCTATCTGCTCCAAGATCTCAAAGGGTCCTACAAACCGTGGTGTGAGCTTAGAGCCTTTTCCATAATAGATTGGACTCTTGTGTGGCCGCACTCTAAGGAATACCCTATCACCCACTAAGAAGCTCCGGTCAGTCCTCTTAGCATTGACATACTTCTTCTATGTATCTTGTGACTTTTGAAGTCTTTGCCTAATTAGTGTGACCTGCTACTCCATATCCTAAACTAACTCTACACCAATGGCAACTCAATGGTGTCCTGCATGGTCTACCGTATAAATCTTGAAAAGGAGGCATACCTAACAAGCTATGATGCCCATTATTGTAGGCAAACTCAACCATATACAGATACTCCTCCCACCTAGACTGATGGTCCATAACATACATATGAAGTATGTCCTCCAACACCTGATTCACCCGCTCTATTTGTCCATCTATCTTTGGATGATAAGAGGAGCTAAAGTTGAGCTGTGTCCCCTACGCTTGTTGCAAGGCTCTCCAAAATGCTGAAGTGAACACTAGATCCTTGTTAGAAATGATGTGGCAAGGTACTCCATGTAATCTAAAAATATCATCCAAGAATACTCTCGCCACTTCTGGTGCATTGTACATCATGCGTACAGTGAGAAATGCGCCACCTTGGTGAACTTGTCGACTATCACCATGATGGCATCATGGCGATGCGAAGACATAGGAAGACCAACAATAAAATCCATAGAAATGGTGTCCCATTTCCACTCAGGTATCTCATGTGGGTATAAAAGACCCGCTGGATGCTGATGCTCAGCCTTGACCCTCTAGCACTCAAGGCATAGAGCAACAAACTCTGCAATATTCCATCTCATACCCACCCAATGGTACAACTATCATAGGTTAGCATGTATATTCTTCAACCCTAAATGTGCCACATATGGTGCTCTGTGAGCCTTTGATAACACTACAGTACGTAGGTCACCTGCACGGGGTACATAGATGCGTTGTCAATGATGAAGTAACCCATCTACCTCAAGTGAATACCCTGCAAACTTGCCCATAAGGGCCCTTTATGAACTGATCTCCTGCTGCACCTCAAGAAACCACTCATTCTCTAGCAGATGCTGAATAATGCATCCTCTCAAGTCCACACTTAGAGTCAAGGTCAAGAATGAGTATTTAGCTACCTCTACTCACACATATCCTAGCTGACATACATTCTCCTTCATACTTAACCTAAAACAGTTTAATCCACTCCTTGAATGGAAGTTAGAGATCAAGCATGCAGTACAACAAGTCTATATTCTAGAATCTGAGAAACCCTTAGCAACCAGATTCAGAAGAAGCTATTGAAACAACAAATGGAGACAAGCAACTAAATACATGTAATAAGCATTTTTCATATAAAACAACAATGAAACTGAAAAATATGCAACTTGCATTCAAAATGTAATACATAAACTCTAAAATGAGACAGAATAACAAAGAAAGGCTTTGTTCTTCATTATTTTTTCCAAAAAATGCCCAAGTCTTCAACCACCTACAATTAGTAACATAGTTTGCCTTTTATGCAAGAATGTGCACTCAACACTCAGTCTAATGGTGTTTTCAAAATTTTGCCAGATACACAACACCATCAGAATGGCACTCAAAATATTAAATGCAGCAAAGAGAAACAAAGGAAAGAGTAGGTCGAATCGAGAGCCATACAGCCGCCTAGAGATTTCCTTCACAAATTTGGTAGTTGGTCGGTCATTTAGACCCATACCTCTGCAAATCACCATAAATGGCCAACCTACCCACAACCTCAAGATGTAACAATGGCTCACGCTTTGAAGTTTCCCACTCGAACTGATGCAAATACAAAGAAAATCATTCCTTCCTCAGGCATTCAAAATAGGGCCATCGATCTCCTCATCGCCAAGATCTATGGCCTCAAAATGCTTTGAAAAGTCAATAACCAATTTAAAACGTGCCATGCAGGTACTTTTTTTCTATCGCTGACTTTTCCCCCCTTCCACTTTGCCTTTTTCACCTATGTATATGCAAAAGCACACACATACAACTGCCACATACAAGCACTTTATCATACAAGCCACGGACCCCAAATTCTTATGAAACATATTGAAATCACTTTCAGGTCCATCTTGTATCTTCATTCTTTGCATATCACCTTTTTATATTGCACATACAATGTGTAATATACATAACTTCTCCCTGAGATACTCAAAAGAGTCCTTAGGTAGAGGTTTAGTAAAGATATCTGTAATCTGATCCTTGAAAGGTACAAACTCCAATTGACTTCATTCTTGTTCACTTGCTCTCAAAAAGTGAAACTTGATGGATATGTGTTTAGTCTTTGAATGCAACACTGGATTCTTAGATATATTTATTGCACTTAAATTATCACAGAAGATTGTGATAGGTTCCTCATACTCCACTTTGATGTCTCTTAGCATCTGCTTCATCCACAAAACTTGAGTGCAACTACCTACTACTCTAATAAATTCTACTTCAGTTGTGGATAGAGATATTGCCTCTTGTTTCTTGCTTAGCCAAGAAACCAATCTCTTCCCCAAAAAGAATGCTCCACCACTGGTACTCTTCCAGTCATCCACATCTGTATATGAATGAAGAGAGAAATCATGATCTATAGGATACCATAGACCATACTCAACTATCCCTTTTAGATATCTAAAAATCCTCTTGATTTCTATGACATGAGATTCTCTAGGATCAACCTGGAATCTAGCAACAAGACCAACAGCCTACATAATGTCTGGTCTAGTTTGAGTAAGATACAACAGTCCTCCAATCATTGACCTATACTTTTTCTGATCAACCTTAGGAGAGTCATCATCTTTGCTCAATTTATTTCTGGTTACCATGGGAGTATTCATTTGTTTTGAATCTTCCATCCCAAATTTCTTCAACAATTCTTTCACATATTTGGTTTGAGAAATGAAAATTTATTTCTTTGTTTGAGTGATTTGTAGACCCAAGAAGAAATTCATTTCCCCAAGCATGGACATCTCAAACTCACTTTTCGTTTGATTTGCAAAGGTTTTACACATACTATCTCCTCGTCCAAAGATGATATCATCAACAAACACTTCAACAATCAAGATGTTCTCATGATCAATTTTGAAATACAAATTACTGTCAGCAGTACCTTTGTTGAAACCAATCTTCAAAAGGTGCTTATCCAATCTTTCATACCAGGCTCTTGGGGCTTGCTTCAGTCCATACAGTGTCTTCTTCAACTTGTAGACCATATCACCATGATCAGACAATTGAAATCCATCCGGTTGCTCAATGTACACTTCTTCTTACAAGTCACCATTCAAGAAGGCAGACTTGACATCCATTTGATATACCTTAAAATCCTTGAAAGAAGCAAAAACAAGAAATAATTGGACTGCTTCAATTCTTGCCACTGGAGAAAAAGTTTCTTCAAAATCAACTCCTTCTATTTGAGAATAGCCCTTGCAGACCAATCTGGCTTTATTTCTGATTACTTCTCCAACTTCATTCAGTTTGTTCTGGAAGACCCATTTGGTTCCAATCACATTCTTGTTTCTAGGTCTGGGAACAAGATCCCAAGTGTGATTTTTCTCAATTTGCATTAGCTCTTCCTCCATTGCTTTAGTCCAATTTTCATCATTGTAGGATTCATCTACTGTCTTAGGTTCAATCTTTGAAATTAGACAATACTCATTTGAATTTTGAACAATTCTCCTTCTAGTTTGCACACCTTTGCTTTTGTCACCTATGATCTGATCTTCAAACTGGTTCAATCTTACATACCTTGGAACTTTGGGAGTTTCTTGCACTTCTGATTCTTGATCAAGCTCATTAAAACTCATCTCTTCTTCCTGATTTATCAGATCAGTTTGAATCTGACTTTCAGAAGAGGCTTGGGCTCCTTGAATTGGAACACCATTCTGATCATCTTCATCATATTCACAAAACCTTGATGGTTTTTCAATTCCTTCATAAACCTTCACATTTGTACTTTCTATCATCTTTCTCAGTCTCTTGTTATAACACTGGTAAGCTTTGCTTTGAGTAGAGTAACCCAAGAATATTCCTTCATCACTTCTAGCATCAAACTTTCCTAGATCTTCATCTCTTTCGATGTAATATTTGCTACCAAAAACTCTGAAATACCTCACAGTAGGAGTGATTCCAAACAAAAGTTCATAAGGATTCTTACTGGTATTGCTTCTGATTTGAACTCGATTGAGAGTATAAAATGCAGTGCTAACAACTTCTCTCCAATAGATTTGAGGAAAATTTGCTTCCATCATCATGGTCCTAGATGCTTCCTGGATGGTCTAGTTCTTTCTCTCAACAACTCCATTCTACTGTGGAGTCCTAGGAGCAGACAACTATCTCTTTATTCCATCTTTCTCATAGAAATCTATGAACTCACTGGATGTGAATTCTCCACTTCTATTATACCTCAGACATTTCAATTTTAATCTAGTTTCATTCTCTACCATAGCCTTGAATATTTTGAATTTCTCAAGAGCTTCTAACTTTTCTTTCAGAAAAGTTACCCACATCATCTGGGAATAGTCATCAATTAGTAACATGAAGTATCTATCACCTTGCACACTCCTAATTTTTGCCAGACTACAAAGATTAGTATGAACTGAGTCCAATAATCTAGTAGAAGATTGTTCCTTGCTTTTAAATGAGACTCTTCTTTGTTTTCCCAACTGACATTCTTTGCTCAAACTATTTGTAGGTTTCACAAGTTTTGGAAGATCTCTTACATCCTGAGTATTGCTTATCTTGATGATATTATCAAAATTCACATGACACATTCTCCTATGCCATAAACAACTTTTACCAGTACCAACCAAGTGGAAGATATTACCTTTAGTTTGAGTACCGGATGCAATCTCTATTCTGGAACTTTTAAAGATCTTGAATTTTCCATTCTTGAATTGGAGATCATAGCCTTTGTCCACCAACTAACCAACACTGAGAAGATTGTGCTTTAGTCCTTCAACATATAGTACATTACCAATTTTGTTCCTTACATCAAAAGAAATAGTTCCCCTTCCTCTGATTCTACCAGCAGAATTATCACCAAACTTTACCACTCCTCCTTCATACCTTTCCAAATCTATGAACTTATTTTTGTCACCTGTCATATGGTGAGAGCATCCACTGTCAATGACCCAATCATCCTTTTCTTCAACTTGGGCAGCCAGAGCTCTTTCTACAACTTTATGATTGACAGATTCAGAGGACAATGGTTCTTCTTCCTTGATGACAATAAACACCCAATCATTTCTGGATTTGTTTTCTGTCTCTGATTCGCCATCTATTACTCCTTCATTATCATCTTCCTCATGAACATAGTAACAATTCTTTTGGAACCTTGATCTATTAGGATTTAGCCTTGAAAATCTTTCTGGACACTTTGAGGCAAAATGACCAATCTTATTGCAGTTAAAACACTTAAAAGGCAAATTTCCTTCATACTTACCAGATCCTCTTGGCAATCTTTTTGCAATAAGGGCTTCAAGTTGAGCAGTTTTAGCTTCTTCTTCTTCCAGGGCTTTTCTTGCTTTTTCATACCATGATAGTTTCCTTGAATAGTTCTCTCCTGGATCAAATCTTTGTTTACCTTTTACAAAGGCACTGGCTTTGAATGCTAATTCAGTCTTTGGGGGGGCATCTCCAAACTCAGTCATTTCAAATGCAGCCAATTTACCAGTCAATTGATTTGTTGTGACAGTTGTATGGGCTCTAAATTCTTCAATGGCAGTAGCCTTGATTTTATAAGAAGTAGGAAGGGATCTGAGAATTTTACCAACAATCTCATCTTCATCCAAGACTCCACCAACATTTCTAATTCCACAAACAATCTCATTTACTCTTGGCATAAAAGTAGTAATATTTTCATCATCTCTCATCTTCAGATTTTCAAATTTCCCTTCCAGACTCAGTAACCTTGCACATTTAACATACTTGTCTCCTTCATGCAGAAGTTCCATTTTTTGCCAAATCTCAAAAGCAGTTGGTAGGTCAACAACATTTGAAAGTTCTGAATCAGATAGTGCGCTTAGAAGAGCTTCTATAGTCCATAGATTGTAAGTGACATTTCATGCGAATTTTCCAAAGATTAAAATTGGTTCCATCAAACTTCAGACTATCCTTCTTGTACGACGACATCCTGGATCTCCTCAAGCAGTTAAGCTCCTTTTAGAGGAACTTGGCTCTAATACCAATTGTTAGATTCAGGACAGACAACTGAGAAGGGAGGGTGAATCAGTTGTCAAAAACTTTCTTTCCAATTACACACTTAAAATCTTCTTAGTGATTTAGAAGCATATCAATAAATCAATCATGGAAACATAATGCATTCAATCAAGAGCAGAAAGACATCAACACATAAGACACCAAGATTTTGACGTGGAAAACCCGGTTAAGGGAAAAACCACGGGGTGATTAACCCAAGATTGTATTATCTATTAGAAGAATAGAAAGAACAAAATGGCACATGCCAATTAGGGCTCACTGCCCAAGCACACTGCTCATAAAAGGCCCACTGCCTACAAGAGACACACTGTCTACAAAAGAATAAGTATCACATACTTGAACTGGAAAATTAGCATCTTCACCATGCTTGAGTCAGTTCCATTTAAGCCCAATACTTCTTCTCTACCTTTCTCTTTCCTCCTTTCTACCACACACTCATCTCCACAAGGACACCTTTGAAATAACTTCATAATCCCTTATTTATACAAGACATCAACTTAGGAATAATCATCTAATTCGGCAAACATCTACAAGAACATCTGCAAGATGTGTAACTCATCCAGTCAGCCAGTCTCAGGAAGAACACCATCATCCAGAAGTTATTCTTTAATTGTGAGCTCCAACTCCAATGTGGACCACCAACATGAACTGGACACGATCCAAATACCTCCACAAGCTTGTCTGAATCACCAAGAACATCCACACTTCATCTGCTTACTGAAATCCTTCTCTTTCATCCGAAAACTCAAGAACACAATCTGTCATCACTGTTACAAAGGAATAGTTGCTTGTGGACCTTCAAACCATGAACCAATTGAGTTGACACTTCACAAAGACTTCCTTAACACTCCCTCAAATTTGCAAAATAGTATAATGCATTTTCGGATCTCACCGGACATGTTTGTATCACTCTATCACCTCTGAACACCTATCGGAACCAGTTTTACTTGAGTGGCCACAACTTCTTCAGATCTTCATGTGGACCTCTAAAATCTCTACTAGATCACCTTAAGACACATATCTACAAACCCTTTAAACCACATCCTCTGATCCTCATCTCATCTTGGACTTTTACCTTACTGTCCTCACTGTTCTTCATTGTTCCTGATTGAGACTAATTTTCTCAATATCGTCAGCACACAGCTCATCCAATCCTTATCATTAATGCAACAGGAGTATGTTGACATCAATGACAACACCAACTAGGCCCATACTTACAATAGTATCAGAGGCAAGCAATACAAAGAATATCTTGTGAAGTGCATAGGTAGACCAAAAGAAGACTCATCTTGGATTTTTCAGGATGAGGTGAACCATCATTGTTTTCCTTTAGCCCTTGCAAAGTGAGGGACTCACTTTCTTAACAACCCTAGGTGTCTGATGAAGGAGCATCCATGGTTCAAAGAAATCTTGCACATCAAGAAAAAATATTTTCTTTCATTTTGTTTTCCTTTCATTTTCTAGTTTAGTACAGTCACTTAAGTTAGTAGTAGTTTCAGTAGATTTGTACACATTCTTCCATTATTTCATTTCAGACCTTGTAGAGCTAGACATAACATCTAGACATTTTCATTCACATCATATCAAAAATTTAGATCATTTGGATTAGATACCAAAAAGATATCGCTATCAGAAGTTTGCCTAGTTTCACAAACCATAGCACACAGACAAGAAGAAGAAGGAGAAGATTCTCGGAGCACTTCCATGACTTGTAAAGCTAAATAACTCATCATTCAAGGTACTTTGGGACATGCCTGACCTTCCTTGAGATTTGCACATTGTTTCATTGAATTCTGGAGGATTTCTATATGTTTTGGACTGACCTATCTGTGTACACACATTACATCTATTTCATTGGAGTTTGTAACCATTCTTGCCTGATGTGGAGGATTCTTATGATATAAAGATGATATATATTCATGTAATAAATTCCTAGGAAAGTAGTTCATGATTATAGAGATAGTTCATTGTTCAAATTCCTTTGTAAGGCGCTTCAAAGTCATATTTGCACATGTATTATAACTGGAGAATTAGGCCTATGAGTCCTAATTTGTAAGCCCACATGTTGTCAACATGTTTATATTTTGAATCTATGATATACTGAATGACTAAATTTGCATTTACAATCTACAATTGAGTTGCTTTCGTTGTGTTTACTCTTGTTACACAGTCTAGACTGTTCACTTTGTGGACCCTCCTAACTGTGACTGCACCACATTGTCATAAGCTCTTCTTTGGAAAGGGATCTAGATGACATCATCAGGATGTTCACATTGAAGAATCCAGACAAATAGGAAGGTCTAGATATTAAGAATTAATATGCTAGTGTCAAAATGCCCTGATGATGTCATCGTCATAAGCTCTTCTTTGGAAAGGGATATAGATGATGTCATCAGGATATTCATATTGAAGGATATAGACATTCATATTGAAGGATCTGGATATTAGAAAATATTTGGATATTCGCTAAGGTCTATATATTAGAAAATATTCAGATATTAGCTAAGGTCTGGATATCCGATAAGATCCAGATATTAGCTAAGGTCTAGATATTTAGAAAATATCCAAATATCAGCCAAGGTCTGTATACTTAGAAAATATTTGGATATTAGATAAGGTCCAGATACTTAGAAAATATCCAGATATTAGCTAAGATCTGGATATCTGATAAGATCTAGATATTAGCTAAGGTCTGGATACATAGAAAATATCTAGATATTAGCTAATGTTCAAATACTTAGAAAATATCAAGATATTAGCTAAAGTTTAGATATCTGATAAGATCCAGATATTAGCTAAGGTTTGGATACTTAGAAAATATCTGGATATTAGCTAAGGTCTAAATACTTAGAAAATATTTAGATATTAGCTAAGGTCTGGATATCTGATAAGATTGAGATATTAGCTAAGGTCTGGATACTTAGAAAATATCTAGATATTAGCTAAGGTCCAAATACTTAGAAAATATCTGGATATCTAGGTAATAGATATCCATGCCAAAAACCAACTATAAAGAGAGAAATTTCTGCAAAGGAAAACTTTAAATTTTTTAGGTTTCTCATTTTTCTAGGTTTTTTGCAAGGATTCTCCAGATGAATTTTCAGAGATCTTTACAAGGAAAAATACTGGAATTTGAAGGTTTTAGACTTGTAGAGCTAGATTTCAAGGGATTTCAAGGAGGTTTTATAGGTGAACTATTTGACTTTGGGCAAAGGAAAATAGATCAACGACTTTGGAAAGAGAGCTCAATGAGACCTTTGATGAGCATGATGGCTTGATATGAGTAGCGTATGAACATGTGATGAGATTTGTATGAAAGCTAGGTGAAGCAATGAACAAAAAAAAAGGCTCCTATGTCCTGTATGAGCATGAGAATGCTTGATTTGGAGAGCAATAACTTGCAAGAGTTGTGTGTACAAATAAAATTGCCTCTCTAGAAATGCCTTTAAGATATGCAATAATGAAAGATTTAAAACTTTGAAGAACTAAAAAAAGAAATAAAGAAAGATGGTCAAAGGCCTATGAAGAAGCTTGAAAAATCTTGTGAAGATGAGAAGAGTAATCTCCAACATGCTCAACTTGGAAAATAATAAAGAGGTGAGGGTATTTATAGGTTTGAAGAAGCGATGAGTGGTGAAGAAGAAGAGTTAACTCAATTTGATTGGAGAGTTAATTTAGAAGACTTAAGTGTGATCTAGGCTAACATTGGAGTGATCTACACAATAAAAACTTATCACTCAAGAAGAAGTGAAGAAGAAGGAATGCATGGGAATGCATGAGAATGCATGATTTGTTAATTAAAGATAAAATAGAGTTAATTAAGAATGTGTAGGTGCATGAAATAGTTAACTCTATATTTGACATGAAAATCCATGCAAACAAGAAGAAAAATTGGTGAAAATAGAGCTTTTTTGAGTTAGAAACTCAAGTTTTTCTACAGCTAGAAACACAATAAGGTCATGCCTAGGGGTCACCCCTTTCATCAATTAGGTCACCTAGGGGCGACCCTAGGTCTCCCAGGGCAAACCATGGGCGACCCTCAGAGGAGGGCACCTAGGTTGAAGTGCATGATGGGAGATGGAAGAAGAGAAAAGAAGGGGATCCACCTCTAGAAACATGCCCGTCATGTGTGAAAATTGAAACCTCCACTTGCAAAGTAGGATCTTTTGGGGGGAGATCTAGAAATAATAGGGGGAGATTTAGATTGGTTGAGTGAAACTGAAAACCAAAAGTTAGAGATGGCTAGGGCGGACCTCTAGAAAGCTTCTAGGGGTGGGAATGGATGAAAAACACTGAGGAAAGGTGAAAAATCACCTACAAGATGCATACAAGGCTTAGGAATATGGTCACAAGCATAGAAAATGTAAACTAACAAGTGTTGAAAAGTGTCAAAAAGCATCGACAACAAAGAGAGAGAAAACAACAAAGGGGAAACAACACAAAATGAAAGAAAAGACATGTCACCAAGAGAATTGCTTTTAAGAGTATGTTATTTCATGCTTACATGTATGTGACAAGGATTATAACTCATCATAGGGGTCCTCGTGGAGGTTGTGCATGATTTTGGTGCTTATAATAATAACTATCTAGGGAGAGCAACTCAAGGCATATCTTTCATCCCTATTTTGGACAATGACTGCTCTCAGGGGGAGAAAGTTGATAGATGGTAGTGTAGATGTCATAGGTTGATGTGACATGGTGAGGAGATGTATTAAAGACATAGGTTGATGTTAGTAAGGAGTTTGTTTACCTCCCTTTTCCATTGATGACAAAGGGGGAGAGTAAGAGTAAGGGGGAGCAACACTAGAGCAATTTATGTAGAAGGATTAGAGCAGCACTAAAAATAGTTTATGCATGAGTGTTGCCATCAATGACAAAGGGGGGATTGTTTATATATTGTCATTGATGTCAAAGTTGGATGTCAAAGGTGTCGGTTAGAGTGTCTCTGGCAGAGGAGAAGTGCATAGAGGCAAATAGTTCTTAGAAGGGTAGGAAAATATGCTAAGGTATTAGTTTTGCCCTTAGTTGGCAAAAGTTTAGTTTCAAAACTAGAAATTTCATCAATTCTAATCTTTTTTGATTCAGTGATAGAAGAGAGAGAAAGTGGCCTCATTGAAAACTTTGAAGAGGGAAAAGGACTAAGGCTTAGCTAGAATGTTTAGTTCAAAAGTTTGGTTTTTCGCTGGTTCACCAATTTGGTGATTCATCAACAAAAGAGGAGGAAAGTCTTTTCAATAAAGACTTTAAAGAAAGAGAAAAAAGGTAAGTGTTTTGAAGTGCAAGTTTCTCATTGTTATGAAAGTTTTGAAATAATGAACTAGTTTATGAGTTCATCATTTTGTTGATTCATTGACTAGGTGACACTTGGCAAAGAAAGGAAGCAGTGTGTGAAGCAAAAAAAAGAAAAGTTTGAAGAAATGAAACTTTGTTGATAAACACCTAGAAAGGCTAGTTAAGGATCTTAGAGAATTGTCAACAAAGAAAAATTGATAAGGTGAAAATTGTGTATCGGAAACCTTCTAAATTTTGGAACTATTTCTTAGTTTTTAAGATTCGCAGACAAGCCGATAGCATAGAACAAAGGACTAAGTTTTCAAAAGTCAAAATTCACCACTAAGGAAGACATAAGCCATGGTTCCTAAAAGTTGATATTTACCAACAAAGGCCAAGGTTTGAAAAAGTCAGGATATGCAGACAGAGCGACAAAGAGACCAAAGTTTGAAGAAATGAATATTTGCCGATAAAGGCAACTAAAACCAAGGTTTGTGGAAGAGTGATTTTTCCAATAAAGGTGATAAAGGAGTTAAAGGGCAAAGTTTGAAAAAATGAGAAATCGCCAATAAAAGGTTAAGAGACCAAAGTTTGGAAAAATGAGGAATTGCCGATATAGAAGACAGAAGCATAAGTTTGTCTAGGGTGATTTTTGTTGATAAAGAAAAGAAAGACCATAGTTCAAAAAGATGTGATTTTTCTGATAAGGGCATCAAAGGACAAGTTTGTAGTAAGGAAATTTTACTGATAAAGAAGAAGACAAAGGCAAAGTTCTCAAAAGTAAAAAATTACTGATAAAGGGCTAAAAGCTAGAGGTTTGAGAAATGACAAATTTTATGATAGAGGATGGTTAAGGTCACATAGTGGATGCATGGAAATGATGGTGATGTAGAATAGTTGGATGTTTTACATGCACAAAGATATAAATACAAATGCGACTGTGATTGATGATAATGATGGATAAACAATAGTTAAACAGATTTAATGCATACATAGTGCTACATGTAGAATTATCTTTCTGGACATGTAAAAAGAAGAAGTACAAAAAGATTAGATTGTGCACATGTAGATGTGCAAGTATATGTAGAGATAACAATATATATAAGTGATTGAAAATAGAATTAGTACATGATGCATAGATGGATTGATGAAGCAGGTGTGAAAAGAATTTAGTGCATAGAGAGTCTGGGTGAGCAGAGTGAGAGGAGAAGACTCTAAATGATTTGAATAGATGTAATTGAGGTTTATGAAGAACCAAAAGGTTGCATACTTGAATATACAATTAAATAATGAGGTTGGTGCCTCTTGTTGATTGAGTTGGTTCTCAAATTAGGGGATTGTAGTCTCCTTAGAGTTGGTGCTCTTAAATTAGGGGTTTGGTGACTCCTTTGAGTTGGTGCTCTTAAACATTGTAATCAATGGTTTCATTTGTGAGGCTGGATTAGGACGGTAGATCCTAGCATCATTTTCTCACCATGGTTTTTCCCATATTTGGTTTTCTATGTATATTTGGTGTTGATGTGTGCATGCTTTCTTGTTGTCGATGTTATTGCATTGAAATCTAATTTGATCTACATTCTAGAGGCTTGAAGTTTTAAGTTTTATTGTTCTACTGATTCACACCTCTCTCAATAGATTGCTTCTGTTCTAACATATAGTAGAAGAATAAGTAGGAATAGGATGTGTAGGTATGGGTTCTAACACTTAAGTCCCTATTTGATTAGAGGATGTGACATTGATGATGATTTTAGTGCAACTTGATGCAAATAGAATATTGTTATGAACTATATGCACAACACCATGCAAGACTTCCAATCTTTCTCGACCTTCGAGAAAAAAAACTTCATAGACTATCAAGAATAGGGATGGCCTCCTCAACTATGCATTTTGAGATTACACATCACTAGAAATTAGCCAACTCTATGTCTAATTTCTAAACTTGAGCTTCAGGAACATGAGCCACAAGGTCATCAATGTTGATGGATTCATGGAAGTTTGATGCTTTAGGGAAATGTGAAGTATGAATGCTAGGAAGAATTGATGGATCTTCTTGTGTGATAAGACTAGGAATTCTAGGTTCTAGTGTATTGGTCTCATCATTATGCATAGTCTTTGAACCCATAATTCACCAACTTCTTTGCACAAGAACATTAGAATCAGGGCACCAGGTTACAAAGCTCGTAAAGCATCTACAAGCTTTAGTAACACAAAAGATGCACCAATAGAAGAAATGAATGATGAAGAAAAATAAAGATTTGAAGTGATGCAATAATATACCCGTAATCAAATTTAGTTCTACCCAAATCCACTTAAATATCAACAATGTTAATGCTTAATTCAAACCCAAATTTCAATGTTTTTTTTCAAAATACAACAATTCAAAATTGTTCCTATCTTTAATTTTCAATGCAAGATGGAAATTGTAATGTTGTAGAACAATCCAAAATCAGATTTGGAATGAAAATGACTACAGAAAATTATGAAATTAAACTATCTTTCCTAAACCCTATATTGCAACATTAACTAGGTTTCACAAAATGCAACTTTTTCAACAATTTCAAGAAATAAAAGGATCCAAGTGCACAATGCGACAATATGAAATGACTAACTACTATAACTTAACTCAGATCTAATGCAAAACTCAAAAAATTAGATTATGTTATGATGATCGATCCTTTCCAAATGCAAACAAAGTGATAACTATGTTTTTTTCAAATCTATGATGCAATTTTTTATTTTCCAAATTTTAAATGCAAGGATGCATGAATGTTTTGAACAAAAATAATGATAAGGTACAACCAATGAAAATTCTCTAAACATACTACTCAATACAACAAGACATTAAAACAAATCACAAATCTATAAACCCTAGGTTAAGAAAATAGTAAGATTTTCTATAGATGCAATGTTTTTTCAAACCCTAGTTTTGAAACTATGCAATATTTAACTATGTATGAATGCAAAATAATTAATGACCTCACTCCCATTCAGATCTAGGGTGATAATCAACTCATATCTGAAAGAAGAAGGATGCAAAATTGAAAGAAATATTGGGTTCACCAAAATGTAATGTAGAAAAGAGTGATCTAGCCTAAAGAGTTAAACTAGGTCAAACCCTATTCTATAATACATTGGGACACAAACTGAGCTTGGCTTCTACCCAAAAAAGAGAGCCAAACTACAAGGGTTTTTCCCTTTTGTTGTTTACAGATGCATCAACCAAGTCAAGAAAGTAAGCTAAGACTAATGATCAAACCATATAATATGGAAATCAAACTGTAACTAACTACCAGAAGCATATCACAACAAATAGCAAGTACAACATAGATCAAAGGAAGATTGAGAACCTAGATCTTGTAGTAGAAATATCCCAAACTAGGGTACTTGGGCACCCTAGGCCTTTTCTATGGTTTAGCAGAATCTCAAATGTCACCAAGCCTGTACCTGTCTGCTCTACCTTCTTCCTAGAAATCAGCTTTCAAAACCTTTTTCTCTAACTTGCAAAAAAGGAAAGAGGAAAAGGTTGTGCTATGTATAAGGGCTTGCCTCAGTCAAACTCCATGTTGGTGTTCCCATCTCCACTACAATGATGATTAGATTCAAGAGTGTATGCCCTAGGAGGGTAGAGGCCAAATCTGTAATAACATGATAAATAATGAATGATAATTATGATGATAACCACAAGAGATATGACCTTCCAACAAAGGAGAGTGATGAAGAGGGTATCAAACTTCCTTCAAAGACTGGAAACATACTTCAATAGCATCCACAAGTAGATAACACTCTAAGCATGAAGAACACATTAGCATAGAACACAATATGAGAACCAACTTCATATTAATGCTCTACCATGCACCTAGTGTATAAAATGAACTACAACACTCATTTAAATATGCATTCCCGCTCACTTACAACAAATAAAACTTAATTAGGCTAACAAATACAAAATAAAGAAGTGTCCTAAACCAACACTACGAAGTGGGGCTAAAGTTACCAACTAGGACTAGGGAGGTTGAGCACCCTGGACCTTTAGCCCACAAACTATGGGGAGTGCCAAATATAGTGATCTTAGTCTAGTCCTTAGTTAATTCTGTTAGGTTTATTAGGTTCAAGATTTTATCAATTTAAGCTCAGCAAGGTGCTAAAATAGGTCTTGATTAACAAAGGCAACAAGATAGGTCCAATCAAGTGCTAAACTAAGTGTAAAATGATAGTGTACACATTTTACGATGTTACACTTTTGCCCATATTAGGACAAGCATCAATCCAAATCAGGATAGGTAGTCTTCCATCCATACGAGATATGCATCTATCCTAATGGGATAGGTATAGACTCTAGCCAGAGACTTGGGGCCATCAGGATCTAACGGATCCTGAGCCATTCTCTAAAGACTACACTACTTCTAGGGTGCAATCAGGTCGATGACTTTAGTACTTTAAACTTTTCAAGAATAGTAGCTTGAGTCCTAGCTCAAAATTTTTTCATAGTCCTTAGGGAGTTGAATGAATCCCTATGGCATAATTCTGAGTATAAGGTTGGGGTTTTTCTAACAAAAAAGTCTCACTTAAGTTTTCTTGGAGGTCTTAACTTGATTGGGTATTCCCTAAGTCATGTTGAAGTTGTAATGGTTATAAGAGAATATAAAACCCCCAACCCCATGCCTAAAACCCTGCATAATGGGAACATTCTTCGTTCCCCAAGTAGCCCGCATACTCACTTCTGAATGGGATCCAAGTGTATTTTATATATAGTTCTGGTTTCTACTCTAGGTTTTATGTGAACTGTTAAAAGTGGATACGCAACCCTTTCTAGGGTCCAATTTCCGCAGGCAGTTCCTCTACAACTGCTACCCACATGGGGAGAATTTAGAAGTAATTGATCTATCTTGACCAATAATTGATTTACTAAAACTTTACTACTTCCTAGCCCTATAAAAATAAAATTGTGACTACGCACCTAAAAGCAATCCCTTTATCCCCTTATAACTTTATTCCCTTAAAAATAATTTTAAAGAACTAAACAATGCTACTAGACAATTCTAGATCCTTTTTAGCCAAGAGAAAGGAAATATTTGTTAGGTAGGTTCATTTGAATTTATCTTTTTAGTTTGGCGTATGAGGGGGATTACCCACTTCTTGTACTTTTATCCATGAGATGATCCTTATTGCTCCCCAACAGTTTATAGGGATGACACCCAAATGTCATTGTTGTATCTATGTTAGGGATAAGTGTAGTATTTCAATGTGACAACATTACCCATAAACATGAACAAAAGGCACCATCAAAAATGAACATTACATTTGGTTTTTAGGTTTCTCTTTATTAATTTCATTGTATTGAGTAGAGGGAAGAAAAAAAATATGTCTAAACAATATTTTCATAATTCATTCAACACATTTGTAACCATTTAAAGCAATTTGAAGGAAAGATCATTCTAAAGAAATTTGTGATAGTTACCCATATTTAACTTAATTAGGAGAAATAAAACATTTGTGAGAATTCCTAACTTAATAATTGATATTGAGATTAGATGATTCTAACTAAAATAAACTAAGTAAATTGAGCATATTATTGTAGTAAACATAATGAAATCAATTAATCTTATAAAAAAAATTGTGAATTAAACTTTAGGATTTGAGTATAGTAGTTGTAGATGAAACTTAATTAAGTTCATTGATAAGATACTTTATCTAACTAAGTTGTTCGATTGGAATTGAATTAATTCTTCTATCCTAATTGTTCATTAGAAACTTGGTGAACTAATAATTAAATTGTTTAATGATAATTGATAATAAAAAAGAAATAAGGGAATGATAAATTGAAATTTGACTCAAAAAATGTGTTTGCTTTGCCTCCTAAACATTATTAATAAATTAAACCATGGGAATTACTAATGAACCAAAACATACTAATTAGCCATCAATTGTAAAATAGATTCAATGTAAATAACCCAATTAAATAAATGAACCAATTAATTATTTAGAGGATTATTTAAATAAAAATAATATAATTTCATTCCTATCATTTTTAAATTAATCCTAAATTCTTAATAAAAGATTTAACCATTATAAAATTCTTTAAATTACCCACATAAATTAACCTTAGTTTATTAATAACTATTAAATGATTTAAATTAATTATTTAAATCATAAAAAAATAGAAATTGATCTTTTAAATTCAGAAATAGCCTTTTAACTTAATATTCAAAGGAATTACATTAAATCTAAAAAAAGAAATAAAAATAAATAACAAAACAAATTAACCAAGAAAGTTTGGACTTTCTTTCACTGGCCCTGGCTAAGGCTGGGGCCTTACCCTGAGTGCCTTGCATGCGTAGACACCTAAAAGGTAGCCTACACATGCAGGTTGCCAAAGGATGACCTATGTTGATAAGTTGTGGCCCCCATTGGAGGTGGCTTGCCTGTGCAAGTTGAGCCCACTTAGGGTCAGACTGTGGTCAATTGAGGGTAGTCGCCCCTCCACAAATAAAATTACATTTGGTTTTTTGTTTAAAATATATATATTCAAACCCTCTTCATGTTGGGATAAGGTACCATTAACCTTGTAAATCCAATATTGTAATTATTCCATTTATTATTTGTAATTACCCATAAGGGATGTACAAGTTTCACCGGCAGTGGTAAAAATTATTTACTATCCATGGTAATTATAGAGTTACTGCACGGAAAGTCTTAGAGTTACCGGTGGTAGTTACAAGATGTCATTTACTATGGTAAACGGTAATTGGTCAAAGTGGGGTACACATGTGGAGGAATAATCTACTTTTAGTGTTATGACGCACATCATAGATGATGTAAGAAGGTGTAAGAGATTCTATGACAACTGTAAGTTGTCATAAGAATCTACCACACTTATAATAGCATATGATGTGTCATAAGATGCTGTAAATGGCTATGTTTGGCCCCAAGGTGTTCAAGCTTGCATGGGTACATTTTTCCAAGTGTAGGCTGCATGTATGACAACATTTGTGACCCCGTAAGAGCCTATTCTTGGCCATGGACGTTCAAGGTTGTATTGTTGACTCTTGACAAGTGTTATGAGCTTGTAAAAAGTCATTTAATGTCTTGAGGTTGTGTAAATTTTATATAAACCATAGCATAGTAGATGAAAGGCATAATAGCAGTTTACAGGTACCCAGGTTCTATTGGAGTGAAGGTTGAAGGACAGAGGAAGTGAATGTATTTGTAATCTCCTTTTGTGAAGATAATACAACTTGGCCTCTTTTCTTGGTGGAGATTTTTACCCAAAAGGGTTTTCTCCACGTTAAACACTTGTGTTATGTGCTTCATCCTGCTTCTAGTATATTTTTGTATTGTGGGTTTGTGTTTTGTTACAATCTCCATTGTTAATAGCACACAGTTAAAGATTACTAAAATTTATCTCGAATCAGATTTCCATTGAAGTCGTGTTGCTTTCATTTCTAACATTTGGTATTAGAGCTTGGCCAGCTTTGACTCTTGGGTGGTAGTGTGGAAGTTGTAGCTACAGTGGGAGATTTGGTTGTGTTTGTTTTGTAGATCTTGTGTTATTATTATGGTTGTATCCACCATTGCATCAACCTATCGAATGGACATGGAGAAGTTCAACGGAATGAGGTATATGCTTACATCATAGTAGGAGGGTTTCTATCTCTCAATCAATAACTGTCCTTTTCATTGAATGCACCTAGATATATGATTAGACACATAGCATCATTAGGTCTAACATTTTTAGGAATGTCCCTCACTATTTTGGTAAATCTTAGATTGAAGGCTGGGATTGATTCCTTAACATCTTTCTCAATCTGCATGAGTTTTTTAATTAACATACTAACATCTATTCTTTCCCCAAATTGTTCCATAAAAGAAAACTTTAAATATTGCCATGACAAAATAAACTGATTGGGTAACCATGCAAACCAATCTTTGACTTCTCCTTTAAAAGTTTGAACAAATAATTTTATGATTACATTCTCATGATCTATTTCAAAATCTCCCATTAAGTCACAAAATTCTTGTAAATGGTTGCTAGCTGTTTTGGATCTATCATTATTGAATTTTCTTATCTAACTTCTAACTTCATTTGGTACATGGTTTGGAAAACCCATAAATATTACTGAAGTCAATGGTCTTATACCCTTCCCTAAAAAATTCACTTTGATAATAGAAGTGTGTTTGCTAAATATACATCTTTAAATTTCTAGGGAGAATTTTTCAAGTCTTTGTAAAATACCTGAGGAGCACCTTTACAACTAGTGCAAATTTTGTTTTGATTTTATGAAAAATCAAGAATGCTAGACTGCATTACCAGATCCTTTTGTTATAGAGCCGCCACCTCTGCTTACAGAGGATTGAAACTTTGAAGGCATATCACTTCCTTCTGAATTTTGTTTCATAGTAGAGTTATGTAGAACATTCTGAGATATGAAAACTTGATGCCTTAGCTTTTGTATCTATCTTAACTTTACATGAAAACACATGTTAGAGTCACCAATCTTCTTCTATAAGGAACATGAAAATCTAACCTCTAACCCTTCAATATTCATGGGAATTTATCTAGGTAAGACCTTTCAGGAGAGAACTTGATTTCATCTTCATTTTCAAATAGAGTCGTACATCTGTGAGTATCTCAACTGGACAAAAGCTTCTTGATCATGAGCTTCAAGAATGTTGGTAATGAATAAGGGAATAAAATATTTTAGGATAAGGGAATAAAATTTTTTAGGTTAAGACAATTCTTATTGTATTCCCTAGCAAAGTCACCAATCTGTTGGTCATTTTAAATTCCCAACCACATCTCAAGGAAAAACACACAGGTCTATAGGATAGCCATTCTGTAATAATGGACCTACCTTGAGGGACTGGCCAATGAACAGGAAACAGGGGTGTTCAATCCCTCTTTCCTCTACACTTTAGGCTCTATGAGACCAAGGAGGGTGTTCCTATTTCTTATGGATATCCTTCCCCTTTTGGAGAAGACAATGTTCTACTCAAATGGGTGGGGTTCATGAAATATTTGATTAACAACACTTCTCTAATAACAAATATGTTCCTATAAGACTGCTTAAAGAACATCTGATAAAGTGAAAAGATGGGCTAGTTTATTAAGCATTTATTTTGTTTCTTTGTAGAGGAACATGTAAAATAATATTAACCTCTAACACCTATTTCTGAAAGGGAAATTGCGTTGATTTCTTTGTAATAATGATGAGGGTGATTTGAAGGATGTACACTCATTATAATATTCTAGAATAGGCCAGTGCCAATCCAAGGGCCATAGAGTCAGGAAACTTACAGAAACATCCAAAGAATTGTGATATAATAAAACCTAGTTTACTATAAAGATGTAGTAACGCCTTACATTAAAATGCTCTACTAGTCTTGGAATCTACCATACTTAGTTATCCATGTAAACCCGAAATACATTCTATATCCTCTGACAACCAATTATTTCACTACTTGAGTGAATGCTGTAAGAAAAATATACAACATAGGAAAAACTATGGCAATGAATAAATATGATCCTCAATCAAATATATTCATAAATATAGAACTATATACATGAGGGAGACAATAAAATCTGAAGACTCAACAGAAACTATAAAGCAAACCATCCAGTAAATTATAACACAGTCTTTGCAGATCTATAAATACACCTTAACTCAGAATGAAAACTTAGAAACATATGATAGATTTATTGCAGAAAACAAACTATTTACAATTCATCCCTAATTAGATTGAGTCCACATTTTAGACTAAGTTTGAAGATATGACCTTGAACCAATATTTTTTCACAAGCCCTGAATTCCCTTTTATAAAGATAAGGGAGCAGACAAGCTTCAGGCTTAAGTTAAAAGAACTTACAACTTCTTAGTAACCAAAAGATGCAGTTGTGAGAAGAGGCCAGTGTAACCATGTCGCAACTGTATGCTCAACTTCCTTTGTATATGCTGAAGTACCTGTAAGATTATGTGTTCTTTCAATTTTGGTGGGGAAAATAAACAGTGATGCTGATGGGGGACTGTTTGATAGATGTTGCTAGAGCTCACATACCCATCATATGCCACTTATCAGTTTGATAAGAGAATTCACTACCCAGATTACCCACCTCCATTCAGAATGACTGCAAGTGACAATATCAAAAGAAAACCCCATTAACTAGAGTTCTTCACCTTATGCCCGTTGTCATTTGCAAGGATGTGATTCCTCTTTCAAAATTGAGTGGTCACCAACCAACTCAACCAGACTAAAACTAGATGAAATCACATTGGGCTAGATATGGCAGCGCTACTCATCTAGCAAAGGGGGCAGCAACAGCAACAAAATGGAAGCACCCTGACTTCATATGCTACATCTGGAGAGGAGACATCCCTACAAGTAGAGATAATGCTTTGTGAGTAAAAGTAGAAGAGGGATGAAGGTAAAGAGAGAAATAATTTCCCTCTACACTTGATACTAATTTGCCTAATCACAGACACAGGGAATGACTAGAATCAAGAGATCAAAATCAAAAGTCACAATCTGAATGAAACAATAGGAAGAAGAAATGCTCATAAGGGTGTGTAGAATGTTGCCATTGCTCCCAAATTTTCCTTGCACCACCTATTCCAAAGGAGATAATTCCAGGTCTTTCTAATTCTATAAGGACAGATTGATAGCCATAAGAAAAAGGAAGAAAACCCAATAGAATAGGGGAGCACACAGATCACATAGGAATAGGGGAAAGGCATACTATTAGAACACATTTAAAATAGTATACAGGGTAACATCAACACTTACCTATTTATAGAAATTTCAAGATGCAGCATACATCCACACATCTTTGGTTTAATTAATTTCTAGTCACTTCAAGGAATTTTAGTCATAAATGGAAATCTTGTGGAGATTACCACAAATGAAATGAAAGATTGGATTTCATAATTCCACATAACTAGGAACATCACCTCATGCACTGAATCATGCCAGGTCAACTGTCTTGGTTTCCCCATATTAGCACTGTCATTATGTCAAATTTCATCACACAATAGATGAAATGTCAATCCAGGTAGAAGCTCATATTTCTAAAGGTTGAGCCTACATAAACCCAATATTTCTGTTAATAAATTCTTGTATGGTGGCTGCAATGGAGACTTAGCACATGCCTGAGCAGTTAATGCTTGTAATGAAACTCTATCAAATCAGTGCAAACATATCTCCATGTCACACTTTTAAATTTTGGCCGTTGATCCTAATCTTAGCTAGCTTGATTTGAACGGTGCTTATTTGGTCCTTGATGAGGTAAGAGAATGATGCTTTTCTTTCCCAATGATGACTTTCCACCTGGGTAGTCCTCCTAACCATGATCCCAATAAAATATCTCCCCTTAAGTGTAATTACAACCATATTCTACAGTTCCATAGGTGAGAGGTACAACCAGAGATATGATCCTAGTAGAATGGCAGACAACCATCAGATCAACTACACAAAATTTAGGATAACATTCCAACAGGTGGCCATGTCCATAAGATAATGACACATCATATTCTTGCTACTTAATACACCAGTCCCAACCCTTTAGAATGCTATATTTTGAGATTTCCGCCATTCCGTAAATACTAGTTGGGACTATGGAATAAAGTTTGATGGAATGGTGGAAACAATTAAGATTTTCCCTACTCTGAACAGGGACCACCATTCCTACTTTTGTGGAAACTAAAAATGGTTTTTATGACTTGGTACCTTGTTCCCCAATTCTGTAGTCACCTAAAATGTCCTCATGGTGAAGCATGGCAGAATAGTGGAAATATAAATAAAACCTCTTGCATCTAATCTGGGTCCACTGCTTACTGTTCTCAAGAGTCATCAACCAACTATCACTCCTTCCACAATTCCATAGGTGCCAAGTTTGTCAAGATTTTATTGTTGGTGGAAAGGTAGAAATGAGACCATCCATTGCCACCTGTCAATAAAGAGTTAGTAGGATGTGACCTTGGCAACTAAAATAAAGATTTTCAAGGCATAGGCTAGAAATGGTAATTACTTGGTGAGGGGCCGATCATAAAATATGTTAAGGGAGACATAAGAGGGCACTTAAACCATAGGTAATGGGGACAAGCGGTCACTGAAGAAATATAATAATTTTGACCTTCACACTTCACTTTGGCATGGGGGTTTAGGGTTTTAATGTTTCCTAGAATTTGTAAAGCACCTTAAACCTGGAAATCCATCAACCTAATGACATAAGCTTGAGGAAAAAACATTAGAACCTATGAAAAATTTAATATGACTCCAACACCCTCTTGTCAAAAAAATGTCTTCAAGATGAATCAAAATAGGCCTTATTTCTTTTGCTCTTTCTCCTTCAATCACACATCATAATGCATATCATTTTAATATTCTACTCTTCACACATTCATATTCACAATCATACTTTACCTAGATCAACTAGGTTTACAATATATACATGATATTGCATTGATTACATTACAAGTCATCCAATACAACAAGAATATTACAATTACAACTCAGCCAAAAATCACACAACATGAAACATGTAGACGGAAAGCCCTAAAATGAACTACACACAACACCAGGAAGAGAAAAATGCCTTGCGGATCCAAACACATGATTAAATTTTTCCTAAACATTTTTCACAGCATCATCCTTTAAAGAATAATATCCACACATCACACTCATTTCAATTAGGTAACCCTTAAGCAAAACATATGAATCTTGTAGCACAACAGTCATTACAACTTGGTGGTACTCATGGATGATTAAACATTGCTTATAATTCTCTAAGATGAGTCAGCATGACCCACACAACATCTCCAACCACTTCTTAAACTCTGCACAACAACTTTGTGGTGCACACCTCCAACATTCCCAAGTAGGCCTCAATAATAATAACTCTTCACAAACTAACTTGAAAACTTTCTGTGGAATTGGAAACATGAAAGATTTGTGTGTGCATCAAACTTGAGAAACATAGAGACATGTATAATGTCCACATAAACTCATATAACTTATCTGTACAATCTCCAACTAGCACAAGTACTCAAACATATGTCGTGAATAATTAGGCATCTGGAACCATCTGTAGCACACTGTCATTTGAAAACTAAACTTGTGGACCTCCAAATCACTTGATACTACAAAGTAGCATGTGTTTAACATCCTTAAAAATATCTACAAACCTGCATGAACAAATCTTCACTTCTGGAGGAATGTGGAACATTCCAAACAACCTTTATCATCACTTTACTCTACTAGAGCACAAACCTGAACTCTGTCACTTATAACTTTCACTACGAAGGAGAAAATGATATAAAAATTTAGATTTAGCACCTTTATAGCATACTAAACTTAACTTCTGAACCACATGACCATATCTTCAAATGTAGAGGAATGTGGAGAATTTTACTAAGTAGTCTTCCAAGGAGCTTCCTGCAAGAGCAACCTTTACCAACATCCAGAGACCATAACCTTCTTATAACAACACATACTTCCTTAGGATCAAGATTAGAGAGCATACAACATGCTACATGCCATGAACACCATCTTTCCAACATTGCATTACTTCTAATCATCATCTTGATGCTTCTAATTCCCATATTAATATATCATCGTGATATCATCTTTGTTGACCACAAACAAGCTAAATACAACTTTATTTGACATTAATCAAGGCATGACATCCAACCATGAACATTAACAACACCATTTATAGTACACCATTATAGTATATCATTGACAATCCAAACTGGATGTTCGAAACTACGTGTTGACATCAATGACAACCACACAACCACATCAATGACAACATTAGGTAATATGTGTACAATAGAATATGATACCTTCTTTCACCTTCCATTTTGATATTAAAGAGAAGATAGTTAGACTTATTCAATAAATCATGAAGAGAGGATGCAAGATCCAACATTTTCCTATGATCTTCTCTAGAATCTTAAACATCAAATTTAAACAAACCTATAAAATTATAAAGAAAAGCTCAAAGATCGTAACAAGAGATAGGTTGATCATTATTAGTAGCTAATCTTTGAGTCTCACCCAAATGAAGTCCACAATTACTATTACCAATGTCATGCATATTTTTAGAAGAAATTGGAATATCGAAGGAATCTTTTCTTTAAACCTTTGATCTAGAAGAAGAAGAAGAAGGATGAGGAAGTTGATTAACATCACTAGGAGTAGTAGGAGAGAATAGAATTTCCACCTTGATATTAATATTCCTAATTTTCCTATCATATATATGCAAACTAGATTGAGAGTGATTTAGCATAACATACTGGGTGACCCCACTATTAGAACTCCCTAAAATAACAAAAGTGAAACTAGATAATCTCATGACCCAATTAGTGATAAGTAAAATAATATTAGAATCCCACATAGATCTTAGAAAGATAATAAATAACATACTAATTTGGAATTGTGATCTCCATTTGTAAGAGGTGGGTACTAATTTTATCATAAATTTTAATGTAGTGGTTGCATTACTTTACATTGATTATATCTACTTAATTATATGATTTAATCTATCCATGTGTATATGGGATGTGTTCCTTGTTGTAATGGAGTCACCAATGACTACATTGGAATTTGGTAATGAGTGAGTTATAGAGAAACCCATGTAGTGCCCCCTTGTCATTGGCTTGTGATAGTTGTAGTTTTGCATTGCTCTCTGTCAATCAGAGACAGTTGTTAGTCGTTCATTGCATTGATTTAGTTATGAGACATTTGATTAGTTGGTTATGATTTATGTTTATTTTTAAACTAGATGAAATATGTTTGACTGACATAATTAGATATGTGTTATGAGTTTATGATGGCACTACTATTATTCCAGTTATGATGCGAATTAATATCATCATGTGTCATTTGATTTGTGGTATTTGAATTCAGATAAAAGTTGTTATGATATTGTTCAAGAGCGGGGATGGTGTAGTATTAATCGCTTCGAGTACCCTACTATGCCATGATTCTCTAACTCTCTATGTGTAGACATATATGAACTTAATCGTATATAACCAACTGTTTGATTGCAGGCTGCAGGTACTGAACCTCGACTTTGCCTGATATAGCAGGTTGAGCAGGTTCTTACACCAATGGGTATCAGTGATTGGAGATAACGTGAGGTCTATTCCATTAGGTCGGTCCTTGTCTTTGTGATGGTCTCGACTCATGTTGTGTCACTTGGTCCTTACCTTTTATGTTTGGTTATCTCGTGTCTTGGAGTATCATCGCGTTGTGTTGATTTTGCCCTTGTGAAGTTGGAAGATACTTTAATGATTTATTATTAATTAATGATGCTTCTATTATGTTTTAATATTTGGTTTAGCTTGAAGCTTGAATGACACCTTGGTTAAATTTTATTATAATCTAGAATTAATTATCTCCTACCCAAGGATATTCATGTCATAAATTGGGGTTTCGAGAAATTAGTATATATTTTGTACGAAATAATTTTGATATGTTTAATAAATGCCTTGAGCTGTGGAATATGAATTCTATGATTTGTTGAATCTCTATTATTAGTAAAATTTTAAATTTTCTGAGGAGTGGGTTGTTGGGTAACAAATGCATGTCTGCATCTATTTTATAAGTTGAATCATTTTTGTATGGGAGGAGTTGGAAAGAGGAGGAACGGGGAAATTGGTTGCAGGAGTTGGGGAAATTTGGAGGTGGGTCTAAAATATCAGGTATGTGATTTGTCTCTCTGTGAAATTTACAATTATTGTAGCTTGTAAGTTAAATTTTATTGCAGCATGTTTTGTGTGTGGAACTAGCATGTCCGGTGTGTGAATTTGCATGTAACTTGGAAATTACTTATCTTTGTGTGCCCGGTGTGGTCAAAAGTTGCTCCTATCTCTGTAGGTTCCTCCAAGATGTTTTCTTCTAGATTAGCCCTGGTCTTAATTCTATTGAATCTTGTGCCCATCATCTGTAATCCTACCCTATCATTCTTGCATATTTATCTCTCAAACAGAAGTGGATTGCCGAGTAAGAAAGTGTATCCTAATTGCACACCATTGTGTCTCTCTCTCCTAACATATTTCTACTGCTCTTATTCAGTGGCAACTTGATTGAGTTGATTGTTTATGAGGTTTTTTAAATGCTCCACCATTCCTTAGAAGACCTTTACATATGTTTCCCTTGTCACCTTGTGTTGAATGCAATACCTTGTATATTCTTTGCCTATGTATGAAAGTTAGGTTTCCTTGTTTTGTTGTTAACATCTTCTTCCTTTTGAGCACTTCATTCACCTCTTACCCTGTGCCTTGACTGTAAATCAATGGCATTCTACCCTAGGCATATTCTATCGAATTCCCTTATAGACAGGTGAATCCATTCTGGTTTTTTCCCTATTGTCGCCTTGGCTAAACCTTTGCTAAATCTACCTTAATCTCTTAGTCATAGGAAACGTATTTGGAGTAAACATTGTTGAACCTTCCTTTTCACTCAAGCCATGAATTTATGAAGGCAAGTCATTTTAATAGTTAATTTCTATTATTCTAGTTTTCTGATGTTGCTGTTTTGGTCTCTTGGTAGAAAGGTCGATGGGACCCATGCGCCTAGGTTTAGAATTCATCTTTCTTTGTTAAGCGATTGCAACCCTTAGTGGTAGCCATCTAAGGTGGTAGATTCGAAAGGGAGTCTCGTTCAATTAGGAAAACTATGGCATTTGGTAGGTTGCATCATTCTCGTGCCAAAATTGTAGTAATTACTGTGGCCTTTTACTACTCTAGGCCAATGGCTCTATGTCAACCACCCTGTCTTTAAACATTGATTTTGTAGCCAATCAAGCAAAACTTGGTCAACTGCCTAAATCCAAACACATTAATGGTTTCTGATGAGGTTTTTCTTCAATCAATTTGTACTTCTTTGGTTGTCTGCCAGCAAAGCCCACTTCCAAAATTGAGTCATTTGTTTTGCCCTGAAATCTTTTTCAATTATCTTGGGTTATGTTTTGTTGGTTGTTCTTAAATAATATATAGAATTCATTTAGTGATGTTTTCTTATTTAATTTATATATATAATTTACAAGTATCCTATTCTAATATATTATTTCAGATGACAAATTCTACTTTACAATAACTCATTTGCAACAATGTCCATATCACAAAACAAGTCACTATCTTAGCAAGCTTTAGTTTTAGAAAAGAATTAAGAAAATCTGTCAAGAAAATGGATTGGTAATTCCATATGGCATCATGATAATTGGAAATTCAATGTTTTAAATTGTATTTGAAAGTGGTTATAATTTAGAAATTAATGTTTTTCTTATAGGTATGATTGGAGGAATTTTAATTCTAGCTCAGTACCCATCCTCTTAGGGTATCTTAAGTTTGTTTTGAAATGGAATGTGGTAATAAGTTAGGGAATTTTGTAGGTTACAGTAGTTGTTTGGATTGGAATATGCTATTAGTGATTAATGATATAGATCAAATCCTTAATGCCCATAGAAGTTTTATTTGAAATTGTGGTTAGTAATGAATAGGTATACACTTATCAAGGATATAGGTGTATTTTTTTATAAATGTCTTTATTTAATGGATCTAAATTATAGTTTTATGTTGATTTGATGATTCTCCATCTTTCGTTCCTTGAGATTTAAGTTGCAATTTGAAACATACAAGTTGGCTTATAGGAAACTAATACGGTTATAATGTTTGTATTTGAAATTGTAATTTATAGAATGGTAGTTCGCATGTGATCGGTTTTGTGAAATAGAAAGGTTTAAATTAGTAGATTGTGGTCAATAGTCTAATTTGATATTAACTCATGTAATTAAAAATAATTATCCTATTCTCATGGATGTGTTCATTAGAGATTGTAGATTTGAAGGTGCTTGATGGAAAAGATGTGATTTTGGAAAAGTATATATTATAGATGTTGATCATGATTGTAGTTAGGTTAGTGTCGAAGAAAGATTTTTTCTTATAGATGTTTTTATTAGAAATGGTAATATACACTATTTAGGTTTATAATGACTTGGATTTTGGAATATGTTAAGGAAATTATAGCGATAGATGTTGTTGTTACATTTGATAGTAATTAGAAACTAAAATAGGATATTATATTTTCTTATAATTGTAATTTTGTTCATACTATCATAGGATACCTTATTTTTAGTAAATATATCTCAAGTTAGAGCTTTTGTGTTTTTCGAGTTATAATACTAGATTCTATACTGATGTCCACGTAAATGATATAATTTATGTTAAATCATTTCATTGCGTGAAAGTAAAAGCCTTATTATGATAGTCAATCTATATCATCCTTAAGGGTTATGTTAAGTCGTTTTCAAATATGGTTTTGTTGGAAAATTTGTTGTTAAGAGTAATGATGTCTTAGGGCAAAGAGTTCCATGTTATATTACTATGGTAGATAAATAATGTGATGGAAATTGTAAGAGGGCCTTGCATTACTATATCTAGTTCATAGGGTAATCATAGTGTATTGATTTCCTTGGTGAATTTTAATTTTCTAGCCTTTTTGTGCTTCGTAAATGGTGGATATCATTGCGTATGTTATTTTACTTCATTTTAGAGACTTTGAGCCGATTGATACCATCTATTGTTGTTAATGTCGTGAACTAAAATTTTTTTCTTATAAATTGATGTTAAATCTCATAAGTTGTTCTCATGATTGAATTAGAAGTTCTTGGAATATCTTATGTTCGATTATCCTTTTGGTCATATCTTTATACTTGTTTTGGATCATTGTGCTTACCTTTGGGCAGATTTTATGTTTATGATTTGGTTAACTATGAAGTGTGAATCTTGAGAGGTGTCATGGCTCCTTGGTGTCTAATTGTGGAAGCATTGTCGTTGTCAATTAATGGTTACTTTTTCTTTCGGTTGTACCTAACCCCAGAGGTGTGGTGCCTTGGTCTTTGGTTCAGATGGTGGCATGTCAATGAATTGGGATGATTGGACTATTGTGTCTCATTATGAATTGGGAAATGGTCTCTTGGATATGGTACTTGGTTTCTAGAATGTATTGCTTCAAATTTTGAAGGGACTCTAAGGACTTATTGTTGTGATCTAGTGAATGGCGTAAGTTTGGCTCAAAACTAATTTGTGACTTTTATACTTGTATGTTGTGGTATGTATGATTGATCAAAGAATGCTAAGGGAGTGGCTTTCATGGTGGGGTCAGTGCCTAGTGAGAGGCCGCTTGGGTAACCCCATGGAAGTTGTAAGCATGAGGAAAACTTAATAACTGAATCAAGAGGGTTGGGGTATTAAAACACTTAACAAGATAAGTAAGAGACCTCACCCATGCCCTGCGTGCTCTCATAGGCTAAGGATGGGATGAGAAGGCCTGATTGGTAAGGCCAACCTCCTTGTCTCCATGAGAGGACCTATCGGCTCTGCATGCGTCACCCTATGGGGCCGCTGCCTAGAGAGACGCTGCCAGGGTAACCATAGATGGGGGCCGGCTTCTGGTGATATATAGCCTGGGTAACCCATGCCAGGACCATGCGATGACACTCTCCTTATGCAGTTCAGTTGTTACTTATTGGGTGTGCCTCTGGAGGGATGTCTTGTCTTGTTTAATTTTGTTGTTATGGTTAGTGGTGCATGTTAGTTGTCATTCTTTTATTTTTGGTTATTGCTTCTTGGCTTAGTGGAATCCTCATCATTATCTCCTAGCTCAGAGGGGTGGACCTTAGGGTTCCACATGGTTGGGAGGCAGAGCTATCCATTGGTCATCTTGGAGATTAAGTTCGAGACCTATGTAGAGGTGTACCAGTTCTAGATTGCTTCCCACCTTCGGTGGTGTTGTATACTTTCTTATGCATTCTTTTGTAAACCGATGTGATCAGTCTTGTAATCTTGTATTGTAACTTTGCATATTATCTATCTTGCTAATGTAAAAAGTTGATCTTATCTGTAGCAACAGTATAATATATATCTCTTGTGTGGTTTTAACTTTTTATTCACTAATGCAGTTATGTTTCCCTAGAGGAGTTAGAAGTGCACTTTTCTTCATGTTGTGTATTATGATATCTTTGGTTACTATTATTGCATTTACTTGCTTCAAAAAAAAAATTAGTTCTGTAATGTTGCACTTTTAGTCTTGCACTCTAGGGTTGCATGACGGGGCATTACAACTCACATGTGATGAAAAAATTACAAGAAGTTTATTTTGTAGTAAAAAACATGAGAAAATTATAGTTTCTCATATTGTAAGCATGGGATACTTTAATTGTGTGGTGAAAGAGACATTAAAATTATACCGAATAGGTCTCTTTCTCATACCAATGAATCTATAGAGGATTGTATTATGGAAGGACCTCATCATCACTACCTGATACCAAAAAATGCAAGGCTTATTGTTAATGCTTGGGAAATAGAAAGAAGTCCAAAAGTATGGGAAGATCCCTTGGAATTTAGGTCTATGAGATTTATGGGTAAAAACTTTGATATAATAAAATATCCTAAATTAAGGATGATTACTTTCGAGTTAGGAAGGGGAATTTTCCCTAGTGCTTCCATGGCCATTGTTAATGTTGAGATTGCATTAGGACACCTCATTAATTAATTGAATTGGAGAAGTGAAGCAAAGTTAGACATGAAAGAATATTTTAGAATCACCATTCCTAGAAAAGTGCATTTCTTTCCTATTCCAAATTGGAGGTTAAGAGTGAATGCACCTTCTCGCCTCAAAATTCAATTACTATATAGTATTGAAGTGAAAAAGGGTTGCCCTCTCTTAGCAATTGGCCTGTATTACTATATATTAGGACCATCGTATTAGGTTTAACAAAATCTAAAGTGAAAAAGGGATGCCCTCTCTTAGCAATTGGCCTATTATTTGCCATATTCTAATCATGATTTCTAGTTCATTATGCTAGGTTGATATTCATCAAGCCTAGGTTTTGAGTTTTCTTTCTAGGATTTGTTCAGCTATATATTTCAGAGACAATACTATCATAAAAAATTGATCACTCAATTTTAATATCATTATGGTGCTTATCACTAAAAGGATGATCTAGATCACATATCTTATATCACATATGTTTGAGGGTTAAATATAATGTCATTAATATTTTAGAGTATAAGCATTGACTAGATTTTGATTCATAGGGTTCTAGTTCACCATCCTAGGTTGATATCCACTAAGCCTAGGTTTTGACTGTATAGAATTTTTGGATCTAGATATGGTAGAGTTGGATAAAGTAAGGAGTTAGTGCATTGTATTCAATAAAATGACATTTATAAAATCTATCGTTGCCTATTAAAGTACATAGTTTTGGTGATGATCATTTCTAGTTTCATTTTGTGCACCATACACTGACCATTGGATCATCTCCCTCATGCATGCACCATCTAATCTTCTCCCAACATTATCACTATTTACTCCTTTATTATTGGCTACTCTAATTCAACACTTAAGTGACACTTGCTTCTTAAGTGGCACATCCTCATTGGTCCATAGATATTTAGTGACAACTCAACTCCATGTGGTAGTGTATGAGGACTAAGTTCTTATTGTCATGTGTATGTTGGTGACATCATAAATGGGACCCATTTGTTTAAATCTATAACTACTTAGTCCTTTATGATGGGCTTCGCCTCTTCTAACATGGACTTGATGGTGAATGATTTCTTGCCACATGTCACCTTTAGTGGTGGCCAGTCCAATCTCATCTCAGTGGTTCATACACTTGCCTCATTAGTGAGTCTTGATATGGTATATGGAGCTTATGTGTCTAATACAAGGACCACCTTTCTCTTTTGAAACTCATAGAGATTTTGATGACCTTTTGTGTCCTATATAGGTTGCATAGCTTGTTCCTATTGGTAGTAGCTAAATTAACGCTAAAGGCTAATCTCTTGAGTGTACATCTTTCTTTATTCACTATACACTCATCATTGAGAAAAATCCACCCTTGCACTTTTTGTTAATTCCCATATAGTTCAAGATTTTTACCATGTCCTCCATGCTTGATAAAATTCAAACTATGCAAATGCCAGTTTTAAGGTTTCTTCCCTATCTGATGATGTGATGGCTCCAGAGACTACATGTAGGAAGTGAAGTCCCTTGTCAACATATTTTCACTTTCAGGGGTCTCCTTGGGATATTGATGACCTTTATGGTGGTGGTTGAGCTCTAAAAGTTCCATTTTGACCTTTCCCTAGATGCTCTAGTTTTAGGTTTTTTTTCCCACAAACCATGGGAACAATAGGGAAATAATGATGTTAAGTGTACTACTTAGGTTGTCAAGGCCTTTTTCTATTCAGTGGGGCCATTTATAATGTTTCATATGCCATTGAGACATTTGTAGAATCAAGGAAGGTGAAGATTAGCTTTACAAACAACCTCATATAAATGGTTGTCACACTTATTGCATATCACTCAAGATCAAGATTTGTATGATGTAAAGGGACCTCCATATTTTTGTATGGGTGGAGAAGAGTTAATGTCAAGTGAAGGCACTAATTGATCCAAAATGGATGTTCTTTTATGCAAGATTTATCCTTCCAACTTGTGTGTGCCTACCATGCCTAACACCTAATACTGATGTGACATTTTGATGGGATATGTCCACACCATTGTTTCTAATAGAAAGATATTAGGTGATATATATAGAAAGTTTAGAAGTGCACTAATGCAAAAACTTTCAGAGGTCATAACTTTTGACTCAAGAGTCTGTTTGAGCTAGAATTTGGTGTGAAGACGCGTCTTGAGGAGATGATTGAAATGTTAAACGAACTAGCAAGTTCATTAGGTCACCATTTTGACATTCTTTAGGACCTTTTTCAATCTTCTAGGGCCTCAGATTGAGGTCTTAATGATTTTTTGGGATTTTTCCATGTTTTTTTATATTATTTTTCAAACTTTACATGCAATTAGATTAGAAAGTTGAAAATTAGTCCTATTTAAGTTATTTTCAAATAATTGGAAATTTTCATGGCCATGAGGATAAGGATGTGAAATTACCAAAAATTGCAATTTTAGAAAGTTGTAAAAAGCTACCAAAAGGGGTAATTTTCATGTATTTCTTTTCAATTCTAGCAATATGAAATGGAATGAGAAGTAGAATTTGAAAATATTCTTGAGTTTCTAAATTTGTTGGCAATAATAATGGTGACGAATATTATGCTGTGAAGTTTGGTTGTATCATCTAGTATCAAAGCAGGAAGATGACTGGGAGATGAAGAGGAACCGTGGGTCTTTCTCATATGCATAGGGATATGCAAAATATACAAAGACAAGTAGAAGAACTTGTAGGTATGATGGTCGATTAGAGATTGAGACAAGGAAGAGGTGATTCTAATGAAGAAATAGGCCAAGGGGATGAAGATCAACATGTAGAAGCTGAAGAGGAAGCACAATTAGAGTGCCTAACTTTTGAAGAGAGGATGCTTAGAGCGTTAGAAGGAGAAAAATGAAGGGAATAAAATTAAAGTTTTAGAGTATGCATGTAATCTCAAAATATAGGAGTTGATAGATTGGTTGAATGACATGGGGAAATTCTTTTAATGGAAGACTATGACAGAGGAAAAGAAGGTGAAATTAGCATGCACCAAGTTAAAGGGTCACACAATGATTCAATGGGATCATCTACAAAAGGAAAGAACTAGAAAGGGAAAGACTAAAATCAGCACTTGGAGCAAAATGGAGAAGCTGAGAGAGAATTTTTTTCCTATAGACCATGTGCAAACTCTTTTTCATAGATTTCAAAATTTGAAACAAAACTTATCTATTGTGCAATAGTAAACAAATAAATCTTACAAATTGTCCATTCATGTGGAGCATCAAGAAACTAATGAACAAATGCCTGCAAGGTATGTAAATGGTATTTAAATTTTTATTCAAGATGAATTGATATGCATAGGTTCAATAGTATGGAAGATGCATACCAATTAGCTTTAAAGGTGAAAGAAAAATAAAGTAGACAATATTTTCAAAGGAATAGAGGAGAAAGGAGAGGGACATCATCTCCATTGCAAAGCGGTTTGAATTATAGTCGGGGAGAATCATCCCAAGGAACAAAGAAATTAGAATATATCTGACAAGATCATCAAAGTCAACAAAGAGGAAGAGAGTTTTAGAGGGGAAGAGGTTATCATGGTGGTAGAGGATGGGAAAAGCCCATGAAAACCTTTCATTTTTTATAGGTATGGTGAAGAGGGTCATAGGGCATTTGAATGTCCAAACTATCACATGCAAGAAAGGAAACAAGGAAAAAAATTTAGGTTGAACATGGTTCAAGCTAAGAATGAAGGAGAAGGGACAGAACTAGAGGTTCTACCAGATGTGGGTGAGAATCTCATGATGAGAAGAGCAATGGTGATTATTATTGGCTTCAAACCAATATTTTTTGAACCAGGTGCACCTCAAGAGGAAAGGTATGTCAAATTATTATTGATAGTGGTAGTTGTGAAAATATGATTTCTAGAGAAATGGTAGATAAACTAATTCTACACTATGAAAAACATCCACATCCTTATTGTATTGCATGGTTTAAAAAGGGAAATGAAGTCACTGTTGATATGAGGTTTTTAATTAAGTGTTCTATAGGAAATACTTATAAGGATGAAATATGGTATGATGTCATTCCAATGAATGCATGCCATGTGTTGTTGGGAAGGCCATGACAATATGACAGGAAGATAATTCATGATGGAGAAAAGAATACATACATGTTTTTTAAAGAAGGTTCTAAAGTGATTTTATTGCCCCATAAGGATGAAACAAAATTTGAGAGTATGCTATCTGCAAGAGAACTTATCAAGGAAATGAAGGTGGCATGGTTCTATTATGCACTAGTGGTACAAAAAGAAGATATAGAGGAATATGTTGATGTTGTAGCAAATGAGTTACCTAATGGTCTACCACAAAAGAGAGCTATTCAACACCACATTGATTTGATCCCAGGAGAATCTCTACCTAATCAAGAAGCTTGCACAATGAGCCCTACCCACCATGCAGAACTCAATAGACAAGTGACAGATCTCATAACAAAAGGCACGGTGACGGAGAGCATTAGCCCATGTGCAACTGTACCTGCATTATTAACTCCAAAGAAGGATGGCACGTGGAGGATGTGCATAGATAGCAGAGAAATCAATAAAATCACCATCAAGTGTTAATTTCCCATCCCTCATTTAGATGACATGATGGATGTGCTTGCAGGGGCTAAATACTTTAGCAAAATTGATCTACGCAGTGGTTATCACTAGATCTAGATTTGAGAGGGGGATGAGTGGAAAACAACCTTCAAGGCTAGGGATGGATTGTTGGCAAGAGACACTACTCTGGTATGGACTTGTTTGTTGTCATTGATGGAAACAAGGCTCAGAGATCTCTTCAGCATGACAGGGAGACACAACTCTAGAAGATCACATCAAATTTCAGGTCCAGTTGGTAGAAGTGGCTAAGTATGAGTATGTACAGAATAGAACACAGTAAGTGGGTCAGTATGCTTCTGTAGATGATGATTTGGTAATGTGTTTCAGGTATGATGTTAGTAATGTTTTTATGGTGTCATAATCCAAAGATTAAGTCTTGAATTCTTTCAGAAGTCACCTTGAAGAAATGTCTAAGTCTGGATAAGCAAAGGTATAGCAAGAACAATGAACAGGATATAGTGCAGTGGTCTGCATTCCTCAGTAGGTGAGCATTTTGTTATGAGATTTTTAGGTGTTGTAAACACTTATATGAAGTGTCTAATTCCAAAGTTGGGAGCTCTGAAGTCCACCGAAAAGATATTTGCAAGCTGCTGAGTATCGACATAGTGTTTGACAAAGATAAAGTCTTAGTTCTGATGGTCTACATTTCTCCGTAAGATGATATCATGCCTTGCAGATCTGAGGGTAAGTTTGGGAATATATGAAGAGTCCTTGATATGATTTTGGAGGTGCTTTAAGATCTACAGTAAAAGTTGTCAGTTAGCAGATGAACCTATTAAGCATGCTCTTGAGGAATAAGCCAACTAGTATGATAAATTAAATTGTGCGGAGAAGAGATAATGTTTGAAGGATCTACCTAAGTGATTAAATGATTAGAGCAGACCTATATGAACATGTTTGGGAAAAGTTTTGGGTCTGCATAATATATAGTGCATTGTATTAAGCCGACAAGCCACATCTTTCTATGTACACATTTCATTTCTTGGATGCTAACCTAATTATGGATCAAATCATGATGCAGATATATAAAGGCAATGAGTTTTAGTTGTGAGGTGTGCAAAGGTTTGTATGTGATGCAAGTATGCGAATAGCATAGAAGAGTTAGAAGATCAATAGTGATGAAGACTTGGGATTCAAAGTTCAGTTGATAGATGACTGCACCCTAGCATAGTGATAGATGCTTTTGCAGTGTTCAATTTTCATGTGCAATTTGCTTTTGAAAGTGAGCTCTCTTCATCAAGGTAGTGAGCCTCCATTAGGGTTTAACAGCCCTCAAGGTTTAACAACCCTTATTGTAATCTTGCTAGGTTTAGGGTTGAGGTAGTGAGCCTGCTAGACCTAGTTGTACTTCATGGTAGTGAGCCATCATGTTCCAGGCCCATGGAGTGACCAAGCTTGAACATCATTATTTGTAAATATTGCAATATATATTTGAGAGTTAATCTTGTTTGTGGTTTTTTTCTATTTTGGGTTTTCCACGTAAAATTCTTGGTGTCTATGTGTTATGTTTTTATGGTTGCTATTCATATGCATATTATGTCTTTGTTTAATTAATTTTGGAAAATAGTTAAAACTTAAAGTACATCAAAAGACTGTTAGAACATTGATTCACCCTCCCTCTCAGTGTTCCTAACATTCAAGAATTGGTATCAGAGAAAGGTTCCTTGGAAAAAGTCTAACAGCTTGGGGAAGATCTGGGATAGCGTAATCATGGCAGCAAGAAGATTTGGAAATTATGAAAGCAACAAGCAACTTGAAGCAACTCTTATGGATCTTAAAAATTTAGAAGTAAAAATTAGGGATCTGAAAGAAAATTTACATCAAGCTGATGAATGCATCTCAAAGCTAAAAGAGCAAGTCAACAAATTTAGAGACAAATACAAAGAAGTTAATTATCAATTGATATCAGTAAATGAAGCCCTAAATGAACAAGAGCGGAAGATGATCTGAATCTAATTGTGAAGAACAAATTAGAAGATTGTACAAAACTTTAAAAAGAAATTGTAAGTCTAAAAATGGATCTAGAAAGGCCAGAAGCTTTGAAGAAAAATTCAATATAATTATGGCAAAGCTTGATTAAATGATTGGTAGCCAGAAGAGTGACGATGATAAGAAAGGATTGGGATTTGAGAAAGGGGAAAGTTCAAAATATGGTCAAGAAAACACTGAATTAAAGATAAACAAAGGAAACCAGTTCAGAAATTAGAGAAGGGTAAGTGCAAGAAGATGGGGGGCCAAAAAGGGGTCTTAAGTGGCCACTTTTTTTCTGAAATCAAGAAATACTGGCCTTGGATGAGAAATTGAGCATAGTTACACTCAAAATTTAGAGATGCAACCAAAACAATGTTCGTAGTGCTCCGAGTCTACTTTCTAAACTACTATTTTGTTTTTAAAATGGCATAGATTAAGGGGTTCAAAAGAGGGAGCCACAGAAATTGGTGTTATTTCTGTCAAAAAAACATAACATAGCATGTTTTGTGGCTCCCCCAAAAGGTCAACGTTTTTTTGGTATTTTTAAAATCACTTTGGTGAGAAATTAGCTAATAGCATGTAGTTTATGCCTGATTTTTCTGATAATTTTTTGATGAATATTTGATTTTTTACTAATTTTTAAAGTGGACACATCCTAAAAAATAGAATTTTGGCCGTGCTACCCCTATAAATTTTGAAAACTAATTGAAAATTATTTTTTTATTTTTTTAATATTTGTAGAATGGAGTCTAGTTTCTAAATATGTAATTTTTTTGAAATTTGAATGAATAGTTATTTTACAATGAAAAAAAGACCAAATAGTGGTTTTTGCATAAAAACGGACACACAAACAAAAGAAATTAAAGATGAAAGGCTTAACATTGTTAAAATGTGAAAAAAATCACATCGTCAAATAGCTAAGAGAAAGCCTAACATTACCCATGTGTTTGATTTGTTCAACCTTGAAACACGTGCAAATCTGAGGGTTAGCACGAACGAAATTATGTGAAATTTTGAAGAATACAGAAAAACACGTCTGTGACTGTTCATAAGGCACTCCAAGCCTTTGGGTTGGAAATCCAAAGCAAATCCCAAGACCAAGGCTTTGGATTCCCAAAGCAAGAAATAACGCGAGTGCGTTATAACGCGCTTGCGTTATTTCTTGCCTTACATTTTTTCCTGCAAGTCTGTCTTTTGCCATGTTTGACATAACGCGAGAGCGTTATAACGCGCTCGCATTATGTCCCACTCAAATTTTTTTACATTCAAGGCTATTCATCATGAGGGTTAAGGCATAAAGGATAGAGTTGGAAGGTTTACGGATAAGGGATTAGCGTTTAAGGTATAGTATCGAGCCCGTTGAGGGTCTAGGAATAGGGATAGCGTTTAAGGTTTAGGGATGAGGGATGACAGATTACGGTTGAGGGTCGAGGGATCAAAGTTAAGGGTTGAGGGATTAGGGTTTGACATTAAGGGTTGAGGGTTGAGGTTCAAGGGTCAAGGGTTTAGGGATAGGGTTTAGGGTCGAGGGATTAGGGTTAAAGTAGAGTGTGGAGGGTGTAAGGATTAGGGATAGGGTTGGAGGGTTTAGGGATAAGGGATTAGGGTTTAAGGTATAGTATCAAGTCTGTTGAGAGTTTAGGAATAGGGATAGCATTTAGGGATTAGGGATGAGGGATTATAGTTGAGGGATGATGGATTAGGGTTGAGGGTTGAGGGATTAGGGTTTAGGGATAAGGTTTAGGGTTCAAGGTTGAGGGATTAGGGTTTAAGGTATAGTGTTGAGGGTTGAGGGTTGAGGGTTTAGGATTAGGGTTTAGGGTTGACGGATTAGCATTTAATGTTGAGGTTAGGGTTAGAGTGTTGAGGGTAGAGGGATTAGGGATAGGGTTTAGGGTTTAAGGTTTAAGGATTGAGGGTTGAGGCTTTAGGGATGAGGGTTTAAGGCTTAAGATATAGTGTCAAGTGTTGAGGGTGTAGGGATAGGGTTTAAGTTTTAAGGGTTAAGGGTTGAGGGATATGGATTAGGGTTTAAGGTATAGTGTTGAGGGTCGAGGGATCAGAGTTAAGGGTTGAGGGATTAGGGTTTGACGTTGAGGGTTGAGGGTTGAGGTTCGAGGGTCAAGGGTTTAGGGATAGGGTTGAGGGTCGAGGAATTAGGGTTAAAGTAGAGTGTGGAGGGTATAAGGATTAGGGATAGGGTTGGAGGGTTTAGGGATAAGGGATTAGGGTTTAAGGTATAATATCAATTCTGTTGAGGGTGTAGGAATAGGGATAGCATTTAGGGTTTAGGGATGAAGGATTAGAGTTGGGGGATGACAGATTAGGGTTGAGGGTTGAGGGATTAGGGTTTAGGGATAAGGTTTAGGGTTGAGGGATGAGGGATTAGGGTTTAAGGTATAGTGTTGAGGGTTTAGGGATAGGGTTTAGGGTTGAGGGATTAGGATTTGACGTTGAGGGTTGAGGGTTTAGGGTTTAGGGTTAGGGTTGAGAGATGAGGGATCAGAGTTAAGGGTTGAGGGAATAGGGTTTAACGTCGAGGGTTGAGGGTTGAGGTTCGAGGGTCAAGGGTTTAGGGATAGGGTTGAGGTTGAAGGGATTAGGGTTAAAGTAGAGTGTGGAGGGTGTAAGGATTAGGGATAGGGTTGGAGGGTTTAGGGATAAGGGATTGGAGTTTAAGGTATAGTATCGAGTCTGTTGAGGGTTTAGGAATAGGGATAGCATTTAGGGTTTAGGGATGAGGGATTAGAGTTGAGGGATGAGGGATTAGAGTTGAGGGATGAGGGATTAGGGTTGAGGGTTGAGGGATTAGGGTTTAGGGATAAGGTTTAGGGTTGAGGGTTGAGGGATTGGGGTTTAAGGTATAGTGTTGAGGGTTGATGGTTTAGGGATAGGGTTTAGGTTTGAGGGATTAGGGTTTAGGGTTGATGAATTAGGGTTTAATGTTGAGAGTTGAGGGTTGAGGGTTGAGGGTTGAGGTTGAGGGATAGGGTTAATGGTCAAGGGATTAGGGTTAAATAAGAGTGTCGATGGTAGAGGGATTAGGGTTTAAGGTATAGTATCGAGCCTGTTGAGGGTCTAGGAATAGGGATAGCATTTAGGGTTTAGGAATGAGGGATTAGAGTTGAGGGATGACGGATGACAGATTAGGGTTGAGGGTTGAGGGATTAGGGTTTAGGGACAAGGTTTAGGGTTAGGGTTTAGGGATAGGGTTTAGGGTTGAGGGATTAGAGTGAAGGGTTGAGGGATTAGAATTTGGCGTTGAGGGTTTAGGGTTTAGGATCAGGGTTGAAGGTCGAGGGATCAGAGTTAAGGGTTGAGGGATTAGGGTTTGATGTTGAGGGTTGAGGGTTGAGGTTCGAGGGTCAAGGGTTTAGGGATAGGGTTGAGGGTCGAGGAATTAGGGTTACAGTAGAGTGTGGAGGGTATAAGGATTAGGGATAGGGTTGGAGGGTTTAGGGATAAGGGATTAGAGTTTAAGGTATAGTATCGAGTCTGTTGAGGGTTTAGGAATAGGGATAGCATTTAGGGTTTAGGGATGAGGGATTAGAGTTGAGGGATGAGGGATTAGGGTTGAGGGTTGAGGGATAACGTTTAGGGTTGAGGGTTGAGGGATTAGGGTTTAAGGTATAGTGTTGAGGGTTGATGGTTTAGGGATAGGGTTTAGGTTTGAGGGATTAGGGTTTAGGGTTGATGAATTAGGGTTTAATGTTGAGAGTTGAGGGTTGAGGGTTGAGGGTTGAGGTTGAGGGATAGGGTTAATGGTCAAGGGATTAGGGTTAAATAAGAGTGTCGATGGTAGAGGGATTAGGGTTTAAGGTATAGTATCAAGCCTGTTGAGGGTCTAGGAATAGGGATAGCGTTTAGGGTTTAGGAATGAGGGATTAGAGTTGAGGGATGATGGATGACAGATTAAGGTTGAGGGTTGAGGGATTAGGGTTTAGGGACAAGGTTTAGGGTTAGGGTTTAAGGTATAGTGTTGAGGGTTTAGGGACAGGGTTTAGGGTTGAGGGATTAGAGTGAAGGGTTGAGGGATTAGAATTTGGTGTTGAGGGTTTAGGGTTTAGGATCAGGGTTGAAGGTCGAGGGATTAGAGTTAAGGGTTGAGGGATTAGGGTTTGATGTTGAGGGTGAGGGTTGAGGTTCGAGGGTCAAGGGTTTAGGGATAGGGTTGAGGGTCGAGGAATTAGGGTTAAAGTAGAGTGTGGAGGGATGACGGATGATAGATTAGGGTTGAGGGTTGAGGGATTAGGGTTTGATGTTGAGGGTTGAGGGTTTAGGGTTAGGGTTGAGAGATGAGGGATCAGAGTTAAGGGTTGAGGGATTAGGGTTTGACGTCGAGGGCTGAGGTTCGAGGGTCAAGGGTTTAGGGATAGGGTTGAGGTTGAAGGGATTAGGGTTTAGGGACAAGGTTTAGGGTTAGGGTTGAGGGATTAGGGTTTAAGGTATAGTGTTGAGGGTTTAGGGATAGGGTTTAGGGTTGAGGGATTAGAGTGAAGGGTTGAGGGATTAGAATTTGGCGTTGAGGGTTTAGGGTTTAGGATCAGGGTTGAAGGTCGAGGGATTAGAGTTAAGGGTTGAGGGATTAGGGTTTGATGTTGAGGGTTGAGGGTTGAGGTTCGGGGGTCAAGGGTTTAGGGATAGGGTTGAGGGTCGAGGAATTAGGGTTAAAGTAGAGTGTGGAGGGATGACGGATGATAGATTAGGGTTGAGGGTTGAGGGATTAGGGTTTGATGTTGAGGGTTGAGGGTTTAGGGTTAGGGTTGAGAGATGAGGGATCAGAGTTAAGGGTTGAGGGATTAGGGTTTGACGTCGAGGGTTGAGGTTCGAGAGTCAAGGGTTTAGGGATAGGGTTGAGGTTGAAGGGATTAGGGTTTAGGGACAAGGTTTAGGGTTAGGGTTGAGGGATTAGGGTTTAAGGTATAGTGTTGAGGGTTTAGGGATAGGGTTTAGGGTTGAGGGATTAGAGTGAAGGGTTGAGGGATTAGAATTTGGCGTTGAGGGTTTAGGGTTTAGGATCAGGGTTGAAGGTCGAGGGATTAGAGTTAAGGGTTGAGGGATTAGGATTTGATGTTGAGAGTTGAGGGTTGAGGTTCGGGGGCCAAGGGTTTAGGGATAGGGTTGAGGGTCGAGGAATTAGGGTTAAAGTAGAGTGTGGAGGGATGACGGATGATAGATTAGGGTTGAGGGTTGAGGGATTAGGGTTTGATGTTGAGGGTTGAGGGTTTAGGGTTAGGGTTGAGAGATGAGGGATCAGAGTTAAGGGTTGAGGGATTAGGGTTTGACGTCGAGGGCTGAGGTTCGAGGGTCAAGGGTTTAGGGATAGGGTTGAGGTTGAAGGGATTAGGGTTTAGGGACAAGGTTTAGGGTTAGGGTTGAGGGATTAGGGTTTAAGGTATAGTGTTGAGGGTTTAGGGATAGGGTTTAGGGTTGAGGGATTAGAGTGAAGGGTTGAGGGATTAGAATTTGGCGTTGAGGGTTTAGGGTTTAGGATCAGGGTTGAAGGTCGAGGGATTAGAGTTAAGGGTTGAGGGATTAGGGTTTGATGTTGAGGGTTGAGGGTTGAGGTTCGAGGGTCAAGGGTTCAGGGATAGGGTTGAGGGTCGAGGAATTAGGGTTAAAGTAGAGTGTGGAGGGATGACGGATGATAGATTAGGGTTGAGGGTTGAGGGATTAGGGTTTGATGTTGAGGGTTGAGGGTTTAGGGTTAGGGTTGAGAGATGAGGGATCAGAGTTAAGGGTTGAGGGATTAGGGTTTGACGTCGAGGGCTGAGGTTCGAGGGTCAAGGGTTTAGGGATAGGGTTGAGGTTGAAGGGATTAGGGTTTAGGGACAAGGTTTAGGGTTAGGGTTGAGGGATTAGGGTTTAAGGTATAGTGTTGAGGGTTTAGGGATAGGGTTTAGGGTTGAGCGATTAGAGTGAAGGGTTGAGGGATTAGAATTTGGTGTTGAGGGTTTAGGGTTTAGGATCAGGGTTGAAGGTCGAGGGATTAGAGTTAAGGATTGAGGGATTAGGGTTTGATGTTGAGGGTTGAGGGTTGAGGTTCGAGGGTCGAGGGTCGAGGAATTAGGGTTAAAGTAGAGTGTGGAGGGATGACAGATGACAGATTAGGGTTGAGGGTTGAGGGATTAGGGTTTGATGTTGAGGGTTGAGGGTTTAGGGTTAGGGTTGAGAGATGAGGGATCAGAGTTAAGGGTTGAGGGATTAGGGTTTGACGTCGAGGGCTGAGGTTCGAGGGTCAAGGGTTTAGGGATAGGGTTGAGGTTGAAGGGATTAGGGTTTAGGGACAAGGTTTAGGGTTAGGGTTGAGGGATTAGGGTTTAAGGTATAGTGTTGAGGGTTTAGGGATAGGGTTTAGGGTTGAGGGATTAGAGTGAAGGGTTGAGGGATTAGAATTTGGCGTTGAGGGTTTAGGGTTTAGGATCAGGGTTGAAGGTCGAGGGATTAGAGTTAAGGGTTGAGGGATTAGGGTTTGATGTTGAGGGTTGAGGGTTGAGGTTTGAGGGTCAAGGGTCGAGGAATTAGGGTTAAAGTAGAGTGTGGAGGGATGACAGATGACATATTAGGGTTGAGGGTTGAGGGATTAGGGTTGGATGTTGAGGGTTGAGGGTTTAGGGTTAGGGTTGAGAGATGAGGGATCAGAGTTAAGGGTTGAGGGATTAGGGTTTGACGTCGAGGGCTGAGGTTCGAGGGTCAAGGGTTTAGGGATAGGGTTGAGGTTGAAGGGATTAGGGTTTAGGGACAAGGTTTAGGGTTAGGGTTGAGGGATTAGGGTTTAAGGTATAGTGTTGAGGGTTTAGGGATAGGGTTTAGGGTTGAGGGATTAGAGTGAAGGGTTGAGGGATTAGAATTTGGCCAAGTAACGGCATAATGTTGAGTAGTTTGTGTACGTGTCATTACCATTTGTAACCAAACTGAATGTCTGAAAGGTTTGTAACCGATTGGCAGGGTGGTTATAAGTGATTCACCTTCCACTGTGTGTAACTGTCAATTGAGAGTCTTTATATTGTTGGTCTCTGTTCATGTAGAGGGGAGTGAACGAACAGAGAGAGAAATTGTATTTTATTCTGAAGCAGAAGGAATAAAGAAATTCTGTGTTTTCTGGTCAAACTACAGTGATGTGACCAAACTCATAACTCACCCTACTAGACACCATTTGATGATCTCTCCAACACTCTGGATCCAGGGTGCCCAATCATGATGATGACCTATATACCATTCTCCCAAGGCGCTCATAATGAATGAATGATAAGGAGCGCCTTGACCTCTATAATCAAGGTGATTTTAAGTCACTTTGAGTCATTTGGGGTCATTTTGAGTCTTTGAGTCATGTTGCAAAAAAGTGTCAATGTTGTCAAGTTGCACAAAGCAACCTTTACATTTTTGGTGTCTTGCTCGTGATGTGACCAAACTGACTGTTCCAACGCATTCAGATGGGTACATTTACGCTAGGCATGGTCCTTTTTTTCACCCAAACATGTCGAAACAGTCTGAGCTACATTGTACCAACGATATCCCTGAAGAGTCCAAAGTGCAAAAAGGCTGCAATCTTTGACGAGACATTACTCAAAAACTGTGTCACTTAGAAACATTCCATATAAGGCAACGCTATCATGTAGAGTGCCTCTACAATAACCTCTCTCGCTTTTTTATAGCTCTGAGGCATTTACCCGTGGTGAAAGGTTTTCTGCTGCCCCAAAAATTGTCAGAAGGAGGCAGTGTAAAGTTGCAAAGGGGTGTAACTTTTGTCCTGCTCCTGATGCGACCAAACTGACTATTCCAACGCGTCTGAATGGGTACATTTATGCTAGGCATGGTCCTATTTCTCACCCAAACATGTCGAAACAGTCAGAGCTACATTGTACCGACGATATCCCTGAAGAGTCCAAAGTGCAAAAAGGCAGCAATCTTTGACGAGATGTTACTCAAAAATCATGTCACATAGAAACATTCCATCTGAGGCAACGGGATCATGTAGAGTGCCTCTACAATAACCTCTCTCAGTTTTTTATAGCTCTTAGGCATTTTCCCGTGGTGAAAGGTTTTCTGTTGCCCCAAAAATCATCAGAAGGAGGCAGTGTAAAGTTGTAAAGGGGTGTAACTTTTGTCCTACTCCTGATGCGACCAAACTGACTGTTCCAACGCATCCGAATGGGTACATTTATGCTAGGCATGGTCCTATTTCTCACCCAAACATGTCGAAACAGTCGGAGCTACATTGTACCGACGATATCCCTGAAGAGTCCAAAGTGCAAAAAGGTAGCAATCTTTGACGAGATGTTACTTGAAAATCGTGTCACTTAGAAACATTCTGTCTGAGGCAACGGGATCACGTAGAGTGCCTCTACAATAACCTCTCTCAGTTTTTTATAGCTCTTAGGCATTTGCCCGTGGTGAAAGGTTTTCTATTGCCCCAAAAATTGTTAGAAGGAGGCAGTGTAAAGTTGCAAAGGGGCGTAACTTTCGTCCTGCTCCTGATGCGACCAAACTGACTATTCCAACGGGTCTGAATGGGTACATTTATGCTAGGCATGGTCCTATTTCTCACCTAAACATGTCGAAACAGTCGGAGCTACATTGTATCGACGATATCCCTGAAGAGTCCAAAGTGCAAAAAGGCAGCAATCTTTGATGAGATGTTACTCAAAAATCATGTCACTTAGAAACATTCCGTCTGAGGCAACGGGATCACATAGAGTGCCTCTACAATAACCTCTCTCAATTTTTTATAGCTCTTAGGCATTTGCCCATGGTGAAAAGTTTTCTGTTGCCCCAAAAATCGTCAGAAGGAGGTAGTGTAAAGTTGCAAAGGGGTGTAACTTTTGTCCTGCTCCTGATGCGACCAAACTGACTGTTCCAACGCGTCTGAATGGGTACATTTATGCTAGGCATGGTCTTATTTCTCACCTAAACATGTCGAAACAGTCGGAGCTACATTGTACCGATGATATCCCTGAAGAGTCCAAAGTGCAAAAAGGCAGCAATCTTTGACAAGATGTTACTCAAAAATCGTGTCACTCAGAAACATTTCATCTGAGGCAACGGGATCACGTAGAGTGCCTCTACAATAACCTCTCTTGGTTTTTTATAGCTCTTAGGCATTTGCCTGTGGTGAAAGGTTTTCTGTTGCCCCAAAAATCGTCAGAAGGAGGCAGTGTAAAGTTGCAAAGGGTTGTAACTTTCGTCCTGCTCCTGATGCGACCAAACTGACTATTCCAATGCGTCTGAATGGGTACATTTATGCTAGGCATAGTCCTATTTCTCATCCAAACATTTCGAAACAGTCGGAGCTACATTGTACGGACGATATCCCTGAAGAGTCCAAAGTGCAAAAAGGCAGCAATCTTTGACGAGATGTTACTCGAAAATCATGTCACTTAGAAACATTTTGTCTGAGGCAACGGGATCACGTAGAGTGCCTCTACAATAACCTCTCTCAGTTTTTTATAGCTCTTAGGCATTTGCCCGTGGTGAAAGGTTTTCTGTTGCCCCAAAAATTGTTAGAAGGAGGCAGTGTAAAGTTGCAAAGGGGTGTAACTTTCGTCCTGCTCCTGATGCGACCAAACTGACTATTCCAACACGTCCAAATGGGTACATTTATGCTAGGCATGGTCCTATTTCTCACCCAAACATGTCGAAACAGTCGGAGCTACATTGTATCGACGATATCCCTGAAGAGTCTAAAGTGCAAAAAGGCAGCAATCTTTGACGAGATGTTACTCAAAAATCATGTCACTTAGAAACATTCCGTCTGAGGTAACGGGATCACGTAGAGTGCCTCTACAATAACCTCTCTCGGTTTTTTATAGCTCTTAGGCATTTGCCCGTGGTGAAAGGTTTTCTGTTGCCCCAAAAATCGTCAGAAGGAGGCAGTGTAAAGTTGCAAAGGGGTGTAACTTTCGCCCTGCTCCTGATGTGACCAAACTGACTATTCCAACGCGTCTGAATGGGTACATTTATGCTAGGCATGGTCTTATTTCTCACCCAAACATGTCGAAACAGTCGGAGCTACATTGTACCGACGATATCCCTGAAGAGTCCAAAGTGCAAAAAGGTAGCAATCTTTGATGAGATGTTACTCGAAAATCATGTCACTTAGAAACATTCCGTCTGAGGCAACGGGATCACATAGAGTGCCTCTACAATAACCTCTCTCGGTTTTTTATAGCTCTTAGGCATTTGCCCGTGGTGAAAGGTTTTCTGTTGCCCCAAAAATCGTCAGAAGGAGGCAGTGTAAAGTTGCAAAGGGGTGTAACTTTTGTCCTGCTCCTGATGCGACCAAACTGACTATTCCAACGCGTCTGAATGGGTACATTTATGCTAGGCATGGTCCTATTTCTCACCCAAACATTTTCAAACAGTCGGAGCTACATTGTACCGACGATATCCCTGAAGAGTCCAAAGTGCAAAAAGGCAGCAATCTTTGACGAGTGTTACTCAAAAATCGTGTCACTTAGAAACATTCTGTCTGAGGCAACGGGATCATGTAGAGTGCCTCTACAATAACCTCTCTCGGTTTTTTATAGCTCTTAGGCATTTGCCTGTGGTGAAAGGTTTTTTGTTGCCCCAAAAATCGTCAGAAGGAGGCAGTGTAAAGTTGCAAAGGGGTGTAACTTTCGTCCTGCTCCTGATGCGACCAAACTGACTGTTCCAATGCGTCCGAATGGGTACATTTATGCTAGGCATGGTCCTATTTCTCACCCAAACATGTCGAAACAGTCAAAGCTACATTGTACCGACGATATCCCTGAAGAGTCCAAAGTGCAAAAAGGCAGCAATCTTTGACGAGATGTTACTCAAAAATCGTGTCACTTAGAAACATTCTGTCTGAGGCAACGGGATCACGTAGAGTGTCTCTACAATAACCTCTCTCAGTTTTTTATAGCTCTGAGGCATTTGCCCGTGGTGAAAGGTTTTCTGTTGCCCCAAGAATCGTCAAAAGGAGGCAGTGTAAAGTTGCAAAGGGGTGTAACTTTCGTCCTGCTCCTGATGCGACCAAACTGACTGTTCCAACGCATCCGAATGGGTACATTTATGCTAGGTATGGTCCTATTTCTCACCCAAACATGTCGAAACAGTTGGAGCTACATTGTACCGACGATATCCCTGAAGAGTCCAAAGTGCAAAAAGGTAGCAATCTTTGACGAGATGTTACTCGAAAATCGTGTCACTTAGAAATATTCCGTCTGAGGCAACGGGATCACGTAGAGTGCCTCTACAATAACCTCTCTCATATTTTTATATCTCTTAGGTATTTGCCCGTGGTGAAAGGTTTTCTGTTGCCCCAAAAATCATCAGAAGGAGGCAGTGTAAAGTTGCAAAGGGGTGTAACTTTCATCCTGCTCCTGATGCAATCAAACTGACTGTTCCAACGCGTCCGAATGGGTACATTTATGCTAGGCATGGTCCTATTTCTCACCCAAACATGTCGAAATAGTCGGAGCTACATTGTACCGATGATATCCCTGAAGAGTCCAAAGTGCAAAAAGGTAACAATCTTTGATGAGATGTTACTCAAAAACCGTGTCACTTAGAAACATTCCATCTGAGTCAACGAGATCACGTAGAGTGCCTCTACAATAACCTCTCTCAGTTTTTTATAGCTCTGAGGCATTTGCCCGTGGTGAAAGGTTTTCTGTTGCCCCAAAAATCTTCAGAAGGAGGCAGTGTAAAGTTGCAAAGGGGTGTAACTTTCGTCCTGCTCCTGATGCGACCAAACTGACTATTCCAATGCGTCCGAATGGGTACATTTATGCTAGGCATGGTCCTATTTCTCACCCAAACATGTCGAAACAGTCGGAGCTACATTGTACTGACGATATCCCTGAAGAGTCCAAAGTGCAAAAAGGCAGCAATCTTTGACAAGATGTTACTCGAAAACCGTGTCACTTAGAAACATTCCATCTGAGGCAACGGGATCACGTAGAGTGCCTCTACAATAACCTCTCTCGATTTTTTATAGTTCTTAGGCATTTGCCCGTGGTGAAAGGTTTTCTGCTGCCCCAAAAATCGTCAGAAGGAGGCAATGTATTAAGTCAGGATGAAAGCCTATTCACTCTAGGCGCCTATTTTTGACCAAATCACACATGTGCCTTGAACAACTCTGTCTTCAAGGTGCTTTTCTCTAATCTCTGTAACTCTCCAAATCCACTAAGGCGCAAATTTTACCTCTTGGGCTTAAGATATAGGTTCTTCATCCAAGGCGCCAGAATGGTCCGAAGGTGCATTTCACCTCTAACCTCACCTCTGACCTTACTTGGAGGCGCTAAACCTCATCTCATTGCTCTCCTCCATTACAAGCGCTCACTTACCTCAATCTTGGGCGCATACCAACATCCCAACATCCAAATCACCTAGGCGCTCAAAACCTTCAAGACTCAAGGTGCATTTTATGATCAAACAAGGTATCTCCTGAACAAGGCGCTCATAGTCTCATCAGGGCGTTAATCATCATCATGAGCACTCATATTGTTCTAGGTGCATAGTTATCTCTGGAATGCTCAAGGCGCACATACCCTTCTCTAGGCTAGTTTACACTTATTCAAGGCACTCATTCCAAACTTACATGAACTCCTCATTACAAGACGCACAAACTAGATGATCCTAGGGCATAAGGGTGCTCATAGGAGTTGTTATGTGTCATTTTGGCCAAGGTTTTCCGGAGCAGTGAAGACATTAGGAAGGGGATGATCGTTTGGATAGTTTTGAATGCTTTATTTCTCCTTGTTTAAACTAGGCGCTCACTGAGGATTGGAGTAGCCTTTGCACCCTCACATCACGTTAATCAGCGTTTCAGAGGCAATCATAGTATAGGAAGATTTGCGCCTTGAAGAAGAGAGTTATCTGGTGAGTGCTTAGGAGTTCTGGCGCCTAGGGGAAAGGTCTAGGTAGAGCGCCTTCAGACTTTGACAGTGAAGTGCCTTAAGGAGTTGGATGATGTTTTTGCCTAGAGTGGAGATGATGTTTTTAGCGCCTTAAGGATGATGATGGAGCGCCTTGGAGTCAGGTTAGTCTGGAGCACCTTAAGAAGGTAAAGCACTTCAAATGTAAACACAAGTGTTTTGAGCGCCCTAATGAGAAGTTGTCTTGGCACCATAAGTTGTTCAAACGAAGATATGCACCTTGGATAGTTGCAAAGACCTAATTTAGCGCCCAAGGTTGGAAGACTCTTTGTGAGCGCCCAGTGTTTGAAAGCTCTTTGTGTTTGGTGCATTAAAATGAATTTGGCACCTAAGTAGTATTGAAACACTCAACTGAGCGCCTAAAGCCCATGAGAGAAGTGATATGCGCCTTGATAGGAATATCATGGAAGATGAGTTTACTGAATGGCGCCTTGAATGACTTGGTTGATTAAGTGTTTTAGCGCCTAGATATGGGATGAATCATTGAGCGCCTTTGGTTGAGATGATGTCAGCACCTTTGAGATTATAACACCTCGGAGTCAAGTTTGAAGGAGCACCTTGAGAAGGTAAAACACTTCAAATGTTTTCAAGGAATTGGAGAAGTCACTTAGTGCCTAGAAGGAATTCCAGAGCAAGAGGGTTGGAGCGCCTTTAGCTTCAAGTCAGATATGCGCCTAGACCTCTACCCTTTAGCAAGTTGAAGCCCTCTGAGCCTTGACAACGTGAGAATGCCTTATAGTGAATATGCGCCTTGGGCAAGGTTGAATACAAAGTTGAGGAGTATATCATAATGAGTAAGTGCACTGTAGGGTTAGATGATAAAGACTAGTGCCTTGAGTGTCTTGGTCAAAATTTTGACGTGAGAAGTCTTGCAAGATCAAACCCTGGAGTGCGCCTTAGAGAGAACCTATTGATCCTTTGCTTTGACAAGATTTGGGCGCCAGAATGATCCTTAATAAATGGAATGTATCTACACCAATTTTGCGCCTTTAGGGAAGTGATGGTGGCCAGAATGATCCTTAATCTCATGTTTGTGTGCCTAGGTCTAGAAGCAAGATTTGAGCGCCTTAGGATAGGGTTTTTTGCACCTTGTCTTGGAGAGTGAATTTGCACCTTGGATGATGTTGAAGCGCCTTGGGATGAAATGCGTCCAAACTTACAGAGGGCCTTCAGTGAGGGAGTTGAAGAGAGTGCTTAGAGGAAGGATAGCCTTAAGATCAAACTAAGTACTTAGAAACCTAAGATTAGCGCCTTATTTGAAGTTATACACCTATTCTGGCGCCAGAGAGTGAGTTTGAGTGTGAAGAAGTGAATGTCTACGCCTTGAAGGGGATACAAAGGGAAGATGATGCACCTTGATGGGTTGATGATGGAAATTTGCGTTTTGGAGCTAAATGTGCGCCTTGAATCTAAATGATATTTGAGTGCTTAGAGGTAAATAGGGGTGCCTTTGAGAATTCTTTGTGCTTTAAGGAATGGATTGTGGCACTTTGGACTAAGGTAAGTCCTGAGCACTTCCAATGATTTTAAGGATTGCCTTAAAGGAGATAGTGCATAGAGGTACAATGAATCTTCCAGAGAACATGGATAGACAACTAAGTCTCCAACTTGAGTCTTCTAAGTGAATTGGATAATGAAGAGAGTCTAGTCATTTTGGGTGCTAGTATCAGGATGAATCATCCAAAATGGGTGCCTAGAACTAGAAGGCGCCAATGCATGAGTTCAAGGATCCTCCATTGGAGCGCCTAGCCCAGATGGCTATAGATTGAAAGTTTTAAAGCTAAGTGATGTCTCTTAGGTGAATTCCTAGCCCAGGTGCATGTGTTGGGAAAAACTCTTTGGCTCTGGCGCCTAGAATTGGGAGCTTTGTAAGATGCACCAATTGATGAAACATTTCCATTTTGCGCCTAGAATAGAACTCTCTCACATAGTTGAAATTGACTTGATAGAAGGAGATAAGTCTTAAGGACTAGTTTGGCACCTCACTTGCCTATCTCACCTTTGAAATGCGCTTTGGTTGATGATCATCATTGATGGAGCCTAGTGAAATGTAAAGCTATTTGCATCTCCAGAGGATCAAAATTGGATTAGGAGATCATCCTTGCAGTTGAGATTGACAGAGAAGTGTTAAAGGAATCACTTCAAATGGGCGCCTAAGCTAGTTGAGGCGCATATCAATTCCACTGTAACTCCAGACTGACGCTTAGGATCCAGTCATCTCCTAAGGTGCAGTTCCATTCACCCATGACCTCGCTTGGCGTCTAAAACTTGGAAACTCCTTTGGAAAGCTCCAGTTGCGCCTAGAAGATGAGTTTGGGATATCAACTTGCAAAAGGCTTAGAAACTCTTCAAAGATGTTAGGCACAATCCCATGGCACTGGAGCTCAGTTTTGGCGCCTTCAAGGAATAGCACATGAAGGAACTTGGGAGGTCAGGTGCTTGTAAAAGGGAACACCTTGGAACATCTTCCAGGGGTTGAAGTAGTAAGAAAACATCAAGTGAGTCTAGGCGCACTCCCTTGTGTGAACAGTTTAGCTCTGGCGCCTAGCCACAGAGTGAGCCAGAAGAAGTAGTTTGGACATTAGAAGATAGGCGCTCATTCTACAATGAAGCATTCCACCTTCCTAATCAACAAAGACTTGCAAGAATTGACAAAGGAAGCTAAGGCGCACCTTCTACTTGTTTCCACCTCCAGAATGCACCTAACCTTGAAAGGGGGTTCAAAGATGTTTGTTAGACCTTTTCACTCAAGGCGCTCACCTTAGGCGCACTTTCTAAGTCCTTGTCACCTCAAGGAAACACCTAGTTTGGAAGGCGCTTGCCCTGTTCTCCACTCCTTTCAATTGGCGCCTAGAACACAGAATGCATGAAAGGAGCGCCTAGACTCTAGAGGGCTTATTTGGGCGCCTAGCATTTAAAACACTTTCATAATGATGATGTTTTGGCGCCTACTCTTGGAAACAATCCAGAGCATCCATAAACTCTAATTGGCACCTAATGTTGACAAGGCGCAACTTCAGGAGGAGGTCACCTCAACTTGGCGCCCAAGTCAGAAAAACCTGTAAATCCTTCAAATATGCACCTACCTTGTGAGGTGATGAGTTGAACATTCCAAATCTTCAAATGTTGCTCAAGTAAGGAAGACATTGTAACATCAAGGCTTCAAGGCCTGTCCTTGTATTTCCATTGAATGAGTTGTACTTCATGCTATTGAAAGCATTTTCCATGTAATAAGACATTGCAAGTTGATTGAATCAAGTAACAAGACAAGTACCCAACTCTAATGTTGTTTCATTCAAATAGTTATCTTGATGTATATCTTTATGTTATTGAAGTAGTTGATGAATTGTTAGCAAGTAAAAGTGTTTAAGTAAGGAAAATTTTTCGTAGAACTAGTTGGGTATCTTACACTTACACCATGCCTATCCATCAAACATCACAATGCAATCAAAATCCTAACAACATGCCCATGATCCAAGATCAAGTGCAATCATGAAAAGATATTATCAATCACAAGCCTATTAAGAATGAACTAGAGTCTTCTAGTACCATACTTTTCCATCAAACACCATCATGTAATCCATGGCCTATCAAGCCTATCAAAGAAAATGCAAACATCCTATGTAATACAATCAGACTTTAAATATTTGAAGTAGCCATCTACAAATATCCATTCAAAAGTGGATTTATAATGCAAGTATGGATGCCATCAATAAAAAAGATTTGTATTAACCAAATATCCATATATGCATACATCAATATCTGTCGATATAAGTATAACATATATACAAAATAGCCATATAGGCTTACAAGAATGCCATATAGGCATACAATGTCAACTATGTACAATACAAAATATATGTCCACAAATGCCATATAGGCATACAATAGAGGAACACAATAAAAAGTCATTCCCCTCTAGCTGGTGAAGAGAATAAATCACGAGCAGCCTTTGATCTTCTAGGGGATGGAGACATGCATGTGGGTGGTCTACTACGAACCCGAGGGCTACTCCTCCTATTTAGTTCTTCCTGCACCTTTACCTGTTACAAAAAAAAGTATAGATATTAATATATAGAAATTACATGTTATAAAAAAATGAAACATTTAACAAAATAATCACTTACCGCTAACATATAATCTGTCTGCTCGCTTGCCTCAGTAGCAGGAAAAGGCCCTGGTGATGTCATGTCCTATAGAAACCATCCAGATAGAAATTAAACTTCAAATCAATAATCTTTTGATTTTTCAAAAATAGACAACTATAACAATGAATGTAAATTGAAATTTACTAATCTGCCTCATACCCCTGTCAATGCCATAGAGCTATGAATCGCAGAGGCCACACCCTCCTCCATTGCCCTATGAACATGGGGAGGTGTATCCGCAGCCTGCATCATCTGGAAATAAAACAACATTATTCAATTACGAAAACTATAATAGTGATGCAAATCATGGCTCCTAACATACACACACGCTCATCTAAACATGGAAGTACACACAATAAAACACACAAATCACATACAAAAATTTAGTAAGTACAATTCATTCATTAAACTATTTATTTTATTACCTCCGTAAAGCTTTGAAGTCCACCACCGCTGGCAGGTGTTGCCATGAAATCTACAGTGTTAACCTATTCAACATCCAAAATCAAAAATTAGAATACCATTCATATAACGATGCTATTCACATGTAATATTTATAATTGTTTACTAGTTACATACCTCGACAGTAGATGATCTAGTGAAAAATGTAGGTGGAGAACCACTGAAAACTGCATCGACGCTATGACCCTGAAATTTCATTAAAATCATCAATTTAAATTAGTTAATCTTGTATTTCAAAAATAAAATTTAATAAATTAAATTCAATAAACTTGCTAATATTTACCTGAGTATCAAGGCCGAAAGTCTCACTCAGGAGGGTATCTGTCATCGCCATCTGCTCAGCTGCAGATGTAGCCTGTGCACCTGCGTCCTGACTGTCCATGGGGTCATAACCACAGGCTGACCCGCAAGCCTGGCAAGTATGCGGTGGGACCCTACTCCTCGCACTATCTCCCAACCCACTCTGTGTTGCAGGATCGGCATGCTCTATGATGCTCTGGGTCAAGGCACTAATCGACCTCAGTGTATCAACCTCAACACTCTCCTTCACAATGGAAGGGATAGAAACATGCTCGTGGGCTGGTCTGTTGATTACTCGTCTCACTACCCGCTGTGGGTCAAGACGTGCCCCTGGTCTATCCTGTGCTGAGCCCCCACCTCTACCCTGGAAGTCCCGCATATCAAAATAGTTTGGCACTTTATTGAGGACAAACTCAGAGTAGAGTTTCCTCAAAAAGTATTGCGGGACCTCATTGTTATTGCATGGAGGATGGTCAAAAACCATCCACCACCTCTGCCCAAAATTGTCCCTTATCGCTTGGTTGTTGCACCAATGGATAGGGAACCTCTTGCATGTAATGGGTGGAGGTTGATTTGTTTGTGGGTTTGTGAAAATTGAACACAAGTCTACTTTTGTAATTTGTAATTTTTTGACATCTTGGTATGATAATTTATCTGCATAGTAATCTCTAAACTCTCTCTTTTTATCGGTCCAACTAGTTATTTGCTTGCTAATTGAATTTACATTTGTTAACATAGACTCAAGAGATTCGGCAAGCGTGGACCTATGCAAGGTTGAAGTGGAAGGATCTTTCAACCTTGCAGTTATATCTTCAATTTGTTTTTTGTTGTTTTCAATTTGCCCTATTATATTATCTTGTGTTCCAGGGGCATGTCGAGGAATGAATGGAGGAGGTTGTTGTTCTCCAGGTATTTCCTCCTCAGGATTTTGTGGATTTGGAGGAGGAGGAGGAGGAGGAGGAGGTGCATTAACATTTCCTGACAATTAACGAAATATACATTAAAAATCAACAAAAACCTACCTATATAGAAAGAAATTCAAACAAAAAAACAAAGATAACTCACCTCTTTGGCGTGCTTGACGTCGCGGCGGCATTTTGGTGATGAATTGACAAGATTTTTGCGTTGATTGGCGTTTTGCAGAACGCGAGCACGTTTTTGAGGGTTTGGAGGCCGCGGGCAGAGGAGAAAATGGGAGAAATGAAATTGAGTTGCTTTTTTTTTTAATTTATAGCAGCACATAATATGCTCACGTTATGGCTCGGTAATGACGAGCCTGTGGCTTGTCATTACCAAGCCATAACGTGAGCGCGTTATAACGCGAGCACGTTATAATGCGCTCGCGTTATGCTTTTATTTTTTTTCAAATTATTTTGGCCACTTTTTGGCCCCCCATCTTTTTGCACTTACCCAGAAGAAGACCTAGAAGAGCTCCAGTCAGACAACCAAATGCTCAAAGGTACCCATCTTTCAATGGTTATTGTAACTCATGTAATAAGTTTGGTCATAAGGCTACTCAGTGTAGGAGCAGAATAAATCAAAAGGTTCAATCATTCTCTGGTCAATGTTTCAATTGCAATAAAATTGGTCATAGAGTAGTTGAGTGCAGAAGTGAAGTAGGTCAGAATTCTATTAGGTGCAATGCATGCTATAAAATGGGACACAAATCAAATGAATGCAGAAGTTTGATAAGAAATGTTTTCCAAAATATAAGAAACAGTCAATCATTCAATGGAAAGTGTTTTGGATGCAATATATTTGGACATATGGCTAATCAATGTAGACCAAATCCAATTAATAAAAGGAATCAAGGTCAAAAGAATATGGTGTGCTTCAATTGCGGAAAATCTATACATATTGCAATATTTTGTAGAAGCAAGAATGTGAAGAGAAACTACTATTCTGAAGAAAGGAAGACAAAGTAGAGAAATGATAAGGGAAAGAAGAAAGTTGATCTGGTTGAAACCAAGAAAGAAATGGACAAGGTATGGATCAAGAAAGAAGTAATTGAAGTCAAGGATTGATCAGCATTAGTATTTAGTGAAGATACTTCCTTCGGGAAGTGAATTGAGAGCTCTGGCTCAAGGGGAGCAATGTTTAAAATCCAAATCCCCCTGCTAGAAAGTGGGTGCCAAAATCTGGCACAAAGGTGTACGATGAAATCTGATGTGACATAGCTCTTAGAAGAAAAAATGGAAGAAAAAGGGTCAATGCGGCATATTGCAGAGTAATCCTAATCGACTGTGTTCTACAGTGAAGGGTGTTGACAACTTTTTGGGAATGAGCATTTAATGACGACTAGGTCAAGCCATGCGGAGGATAAAAGGAACTTGTTTGTTTTCAAAATCACTTTGCACTCAGAGATATCAGAAACTCAGATATCAAAGCTAAACTAAAGCAATGACAACCAAGATTTGAAGCATTCGAAGAAAGGAAACCCAACTCAGTGAAACAAGGTATTTTCATTGAAACCTCATTTGTGAATCTATTAAATTTCTGCAATGGCAACTCCACAAGTTGTAGATATCTCTAATTGACCTTGGCCTAAGTTTAAGAAACACCCCTACAAGGCAACTGAAGTGGATCCAGTGGGTGTAATCTCAAAAATACCCTATAGAGTCCTGTATGTGGAAGATGTTAGGGCATACATCCATGTGGCCCTAGATGAGCTTGGTGATGACAAATTCTTAGATTTATTCCTAAAACACTTGAGTAATGATCATTTGATTTAAAAGAAGAATACAAAGCCTTAAAAGGGAAGAAATTCATCCAGTATGTAAAGTTTCCCACATTTGCAGAGGATGAGTGGGTCTAGTATATCCTTAGTTGAATCCACGATGAATTCATGTGGTTAGGGAAAGGGCAACCCTTTAAAATAACAAAAGAGGCAATTCAGGCAGTCACTAGACTAAACTCCATCGGAGGAGTGCCATTATTCAAGGTGGTCAAGAATCAAACAGTTATAGATGCTACCAGAGCAAAATTTGACAAAAGGGTATTGACAATAAATGATATCACTGATCCTGTAGTAAAGTTTATCTCTATGGTCATAGGTTACAAAGTTTACTTCTCAAACTAGGAGAACTTAGTTTTTGGTACTACAATATACACCGCCTATCAAATGGTTAAAGAGAATACAAATTATGATTTGTGTGAACTACTACGAACCTAACTATTGGAGAATCTGAAGAAGATAAAGGAAAGAAAGAACTATTCATTCAAGTATGGTACACTAATTGTCTGTTTATTCTTCTATTTCTTGAATGAATTCCCAAATCATAAGGGATTGATTTGGTTGAGTAATAAACTAGTAGCTATGCAAATTAGAAATTGTCTTAATAACTTGGGAAGTTATAATGAGCAAAAAGTATCCCTATGGGGATTTTTCAAGAATTTTCAAAGTATGATGCACTCTAGAGAAAGAATTCCTAAGAAAATTGTTGATAAGTACAATGACACAATTTATTTCATGGTCACTAAGGATCAATGTTTAAGGGAGGCTGTGGAACCTAGAACTATATGGGTAATGCCCATGGGTTATGAGGTAGATGAACAAATTTTGGAAAACTATGCCTAGCATTTCCTCAACAAACCTAAGGATTCCAAGGAAGAAAGGTTTAGAACATATAAGGAGTTATCTATGAAACTCCATGTTGAACTTAGACAAACTAAATCCACCAGAAAAGTTATAAAAGAGTTGGAATAAATTGCCACAAGGTTTGGCATCACTAAAGAGCAACTCAAGGAATCAAGAGAAAATGCAAAGAAAGCAAAGAAGGAAAAACAAGAAAGTGAACAGGCTAAGGTTTCAAAAGAGCCTATAAAGAAGCAAAGAGACCCTAAAACAACAGAAAGGACTACTAGAAGCTCTGCTACTTCATCTAATACAACATATTCAAAGAAACCCTTTGACAAAGATACAAAGAGGAAGAAGATGAAGGGAAAAATATTGTATGTCAGTGTGGGAGAAAAGGATAAAGAAGAGACAGAATCAGATGACAAAGTAAAGAAAATAAAAGTTGAGGCTACTAAAGTCTCCAAAAGTAGCAAGGAGAAGTCATCTGGAAGAAAGATACCTAGCAAAAGACAAAAGGTAGATTAATCTCAAGCCACATTAAAGCTTGAAGATGTATTAAATTTGTCACTATTGACGGAAACTTAAAACCTGTGGCTAAATTCTATAATGATTATAGTGATGCTGATAAAAGGGTTTTGGAAGAAGCCACCATAAATTACTTGAACATATACAATAGAGCTCTCATTGAGATCATTGGTCATCTCCCATATACCTTGGGAAGTATTTTATCAGCTAGAAAAGAAACTGCTATGGCCAAAGACATTGAACTTAGAGAGGACGCACTAACAAGGTTAAGTCCAAAGATCACTCCTGAAGAAGCCAAAATTTCTAAGGAACTCAAGGATGCCTTCAGAACCAAGAAAAAGATGAATTCATTAATGATAGGTGAAATCGACAATGTGGTCAAGGAAACAGACGAAACCATTTTGGAAATATTGAAGAAAAACAATATTCCTACCATCTATGAGAATGAAGAAACAAATACTGGAGATGACACATCTATGCTAGAAGTCAGCATGGATCAAGGTTTGGAGAAAACTGATAAAAATTCTCTAGTAAAATATAGAGTAATAGAAAATCAAAAGGAAGAATCTGATCAAACCCCTACTACTGAAAAGGATCAAACTGAAACAAGTCTTTTTCTAGGACAACAGACTGATGATCTAGATAACAAGGAGAAAATTCATGAGCAGATCAAAGTTGATAATCAAGAACTTGATAGACCTAAGGAAAGCCCTACACCAGAGAAAAATATTGATCAACAATAAAATATGGAGATGGAACCTCTGGAATAAAATCAGTAAGTGTCTAAAGAAGCAACAAGAGACACTGCAGAGACAGTAAAAGAGATTTTGGAAAAAGAAGAATTAGTTCTAGATGAGCCTAAATCAATCCAAGGACCAATAAACCTGAACACATTGTCTCCTACTCAAATGTTCAAGTTGGCTTCAGTTGTCCAAGATAAAGCAAGAAAAGAGATTTTGAAGTCCCACATTGAGGATAGTGAACTCATAAATGATGCATCCAACATTTTGGAAAAGTTGGTGCCAACTTACTAGAAGGATACCTCTCTATCTACCACATGTCAACTCAAGGGACTAATTCACTTTGTAAGTACACATTTTAAATCTCTTGAAAAATTTGCTAAAACAAAAGTTAGACAAGAGTTTAATGAGAAAAGGCTAGATGAGTTGACAAAGTTGATAGCCCATGATAAGGCTCAACTAGAAAATGGAATATAGAATATTTAGAGTGCTATTGTAGAAGCTAGTGATGTATATGAATTTTGTCTGTCATGGACAAAAGTTACAAAGAAGACAGAAGAAAAGATCAAGGAATTGGAAGAAAAACTGATGGATATTTCTAAGAATTTTGATCTGATACATGAATCAACTAGCAACAAGGAAGCTCAAGTCATTAACATCCACAATGACTTGAATAATTTAATAAATCAAAAGTATCAAATCAAGAATAGAATGGGACAATTGAGAAGACTGATCAGTGCCAAACTGGATTCAATGACTAAGCTTGTGGTTGAAGCACTGCTTGCTCAACAAACTGCCTCACCATCATATTTACAAAAGGCAGAAGCTATAGTTTTTCTACTCAGTGGTCATATTCAAATTTTGTATAATGCCAAGAAAAGATGGGATGGTGAATGGGCTCAAGTAAAGAATATTTTCAATGACATCCTCCAGCACATTTAAAATTAAGTTGAAGATTGCACTTGTAAATATGAAGTAGAATACATAAAAATTTTAAACACTCTATGTTTTGTTTTTTGGCTCTGTATCACACCCTTTTCCATTCATGTCAAATGGGGAGAAGAAGATTAGTGAAAAATGGATAAACATCTTAGGGGGAGCAGAAAAATAAAGCATATATAGTAAGGGGGAGCTGTCAAGTATTTTTCAGCAGTCAAGCATTTTTCACTAAATGTTGTCATCAATGGCAAAGGGGGAGATTGTTGGAAAGAGACACTACTCCAGTATGGACTTGTATGTTGTCATTTATGGAAACAAAGCTCAAAGATCTCTTCAGTATGATAGGGAGACACAACTTTGAAAGATCACATCAGATTTTAGGTCTAGTTGGCAAAAGTGGCTAAGTATGAGTATGTACAGAATAGAACACAGTAAGTGGGTTTGTATGCTTCCACGGATGATGATCTGGTAATGTAGTTCAGGTATGATGTTAGTAATTGTTTAGTGGTGTCAAACTCCAGAGATTAAGTCTTGACTTCCTCTAGAAGTTACCTTGAAGAAATGTCTAAGTCTAGATAATCAAAGGTATAGAAGGAACAATGAACAGGGTATAGTGCAGTGGTCCATATTCCTCTGCAGGTGAGCATTTTGTTATGAGGTTTTGATGTGTTGTAAACACTTATATGAAGTGTCTAATTCCAAAGTTGGGAGCTCTAAAGTCCACCAGAAAGATAGTTGCAAGCTGCTAAGTATCAGCATAGTGTTTGATAGAGCTTGACAGAGACAAATTTTGAGTTCTGATGGTCTGCATTTCTCCACAAGATGATATCATGCCTTGCAGCTCTGACAGTAAGTTTGGGAATATATGAAGAGTCCTTGATATGATTTTGGAGTTGCTTTAAGATACATAGTAAAAGTAGTAAGTCAGCAAATGAACCTATTAAGCATTCTCTTGAGGAACATGCCGACTAGTATGATAAATCAAATTACATGCGGAGAAGAGATGATGTTTGAAGGATCTACCTAAGTGATTGAATGATTAGAGCTGACCTATATGAACATGTTTGGGAAAATTTTTGGGTCTGCATAATATATAGTGCATTGGATTAAGATGACAAGCCACATCTTTCTATGTACACGTTTGATTTCTTGGATGCCATCCTGATTGTGGATCAAATCATGATGCGGATATATAAAGATGACGAGTTTCAGTTGTGAGGAGTGTGAAGGTGTGCATGTGATGTGAGTATATGAATAGCAAAGCAAAGTTAGAAGATCAGCAGCGATGAAGACTTGGAATTCAGAGTTTAGTTGATAGATGACTGCACCGTGGCATAGTGACAGATGTTTTTACAGTATTTAATTTTCATGTGCAATTTATTTTTGAAAGTGAGCTTTATTCATCAAGGCAGTGAGCCTCCATTATGGTTTAATAGCCCTCAAGGTTTAATAGCTCTTATTGTAATCTTGCTAGGTTTAGGGTTGAGGCAGTGAGCCTGCTAGACCAGGTTGTACTTCATGACAATGAGCCAACATGTTCCACACCCGTGGAGTGACCAAGCTTGAACATCATTATTTGTAAAGATTGCAATATATATTTGAGAGCTTATCCTCTTTGTGGTTTTTCCCATTTTGGTTTTTCCACAAAAATTTTGGTGTCTATATGTCATGTTTTTATGGTTGATGTTCATATGCTTGTTATTCCTTTGTTTAATTATTTTTGGAAAATGGTTGACACTTAAAGTGCATCAAAAGACTGTTAGAACACTAATTCACCACCCCCCCTTGTCTCAGTGTTCCTGACATTCAACATGGATTATATGAGTGGATGGTTATGCCATTTAGGTTATCTAATGCACCCCAACACCTTCATGAGGCTAATGAATAATGTAATGTGTCCTTACATTGGTAAGTTTGTAGTGGTTTATTTTGATAATATTTTGGTTTTTAGAAAAATAAAAGAGGAGCACATGCAACACTTGAGGATCATATTAGATGTGTTCAAAAAAGAGAAACTCTATGAAAACTCAAAGAAGTGCAAATTCATGCATGAAAGTCTGGTATTTTTGGGCATTGTCATTTCCACAAATTGTGTCAAAGTGGATGCAGAAAATATTAGGAAATTCTAGAATGGCCTAGTCCAAGGAACATAATAGAGGTAAGAAGTCTTCATGGGTTATCCACATTTGACCAAAAATTCATTCAAAATTCTACCAATATTATAGCACCCATAATAAAATGCACCAAAGGAAGGGAATTTGTTTGGGCCAAGGAAGATGGGGAGAGTTGTAAGTTTCTAAAGAAGAAGGTGAGAAAAGATCCTATTTAGGCATTACCATATTTTTATAAGGTATTTGAAGTGGATTGTGATGCTTCGCATGTGGGCACTGAAGTTGTACTTAGTCAAGTAGGTAAACACATAGCCTTCTTTAGTGAAAAGTTGACTAAGGTAAGGAAGAACTATTCAACCTATGATGTAGAATTTTATGCAATTGTACAAGCATTGAGACATTGGAGGCATTACCTAGTGCTCAAAGGGTTTGTGTTGTTTACAGACCATATTGCCTTGAAATACTTGAACACGCAAAAAAAATTGAATAACAAGGATGCAAAATGGGTTTCTTTCCTACAGGGCTATAACTTTGTTCTCAAGAATAAGTTAGGAAAATAGAACCAAGTTGCAGATGCTTTAAGGAGATGTGATGTACTATTGACAACAATGGAAAATGAGGTGATTGGTTTTGATGCCTTCAAAGATATATACGAATCTGCCAATGATTTTTGGGAGATTGTGGAATAGTTGAAAACCCTAGTAGTGGGCAACATGCAGCACATCCAAGGTGAATATATTATGTAGGATGGCTATCTCTCTAAAAGAAAGCAATTTTGTATTCTAGTTGTGTCTATGCAAGATAATATTATAAGAGAGCTTCATAGTAGTGGGTTGGCTAGAGAATTTTGCAAGGATAAGATGACAGATTTGGTAGAAGACAAATACTACTGGCCAAAGATGAAAAGAGAGATGACAAGATATGTGACAAGGTGTAGGATTTGTCTGATGGCTAAAGGATATTCATAGAATACAGGGTTGTATATATGCCATTACCAGTAGCTATTAGACCATGGACAAATTTAAGTATGGACTTTGTGTTAGGGCTACTAAACACACAACAAGGTAATGATTGAACATTTTTTTCATTTTTGATAGGTTCTCTAAGATGGCTTATTTTATTGCCTACAAGAAAACTAGTGATTCAACTACAGTGGAAAAATTATTTTTTAAAGAAGTTGTTAGGTTGCATGGTGTTCCAAGAACTATCACAGTTGATAGGGCTACCAAGTTTTAGAGTAATTTTTGGAGGACCCTATGGAAGATGGGAACTAAGCTCCAGTTCAGTAGTGCTTATCACCTCCAAAAAGATGGATAGATAGAGGTCATAAATCAAAGTTTGGGAAACTTGTTAAGATTTATTGATGGAATGAAACCCAGACAGTGGGACTTAGCCTTACGGCCACAAGTTGAATTTTCCTATAACAATTTAATATATTGATCAATAGGTAAATCACCATTTCAAATTGTTTATGGTAGGAACCCTAAGGATATTTTGGATTTGGTATAGGTACCAATTAGAGATAGGATTGGTGATGATGGAGAGGCATATGCATAACATATTTAGCAATTGCAAAAAGAGGTGAGGCAGAAGCTCCAAGAAAGTAATGACAAGTATAAAAATATAGTAGATGCTAGTAGAAGAAATCAACTATTCACTGAAGGAGAATTAGTGATGGTTTATTTGAAAAGAGAGAGGTTTCCCATGGGAACTTAAAACAAGTTGAAATACAAGAAAATTGGTCCTTGTAAGATTACAAAAAATTAATGACAATGCTTATGAGGTAGATTTACCAGAGAAGTTAGATATTTCTCCCATGTTTAATGTTTCTAATTTATATGCTTTTCATGGTGAGGATCATGATGAATAAGGTGAGGCCTATGTAGATTGGAAATAGCATGTTCCAAGCAAGAAAAGGGAAATGATTGCATAGATTTTGGACAAGCGGGCCATTTACACATGACAGGGTCAATACAACAAGTTTCTGCTACAATGGGAAGGGATAAAGTAGGCATATAATACATGGATTCTAGACTAAGAAGTGAAGAAGATGGATCTGGACAAGTGGCACAAGTTTTAGGAAAACAACTTACAGGAGCTACATTCTTTTCAACCAAAGGAGAATGATGCATTAACTTCCGAAGGTCATAACTTTTGACTCGGGAGTCTATTTTAGCTGAAGTTTGGAGTGAAGATGTGTCTTGAGGAGTTGACTAAAATTTAGACCAAACTAGAAAGTTTGGTAGGTCACCATTTGGATATTTTTTGAGACCTTTTTCGATCATCTAGGGCCTCAAATTGAGGTCTTAATGATTTTTCAGGATTTTTCCAAGTTTTTTCTAATTATTTTTCAAACTTTACATGAAATTAGATTAGAAAGTTGATAGTTAGTCCTGTTTTAGTTAGCTTCAAATAATTGGCAATTTTCATGGCCATATGGATAAGGATGCAAAATTACTAAAAATGGCAATTTTAGAAAGTTGTTAAAAACTGCCAAAGGGGGTAATTTTTGTTTTTTTATATATTTGGTATTTCTTTTCAGCTATAGTAAGATGGGAAGGAATGAGAAGTAGAATTTGAAAATATTCTCGAGTTTCTGAATTTGTTGGCAATACTAATGGTGATGAATATTATGTTGTGAAGTTTGGTTGCATCATCAATGGTTGTTGGTGAATTTTGGCTACAGATTAGTGAGCTAAATATTTAAAAGCCAGAAGAGTTATCTATCTCATAATAGTATTAAGGTTTTGTAATGTTGTATGTTGAATCAGATTCCATATTGTAAATGTATTTTCTACTTAGTTTGAAGGAGTATCTATCCATGTATAGTTTGTTAAATCTATGAATGTCTCCATATGTATTGGATGAGACTTTGGGAAGGATGCTTGTTCCTCTAATTAATTTTTTTAGTGAGTGTATTGTGAGTGATTAATTAACCATCATAGAGATTGTAAAAAGTTTCATGAAGCTTTCACTAAGTTTTTGTTCATTGTAATACATGAATCTCATTTATTCTCTCATGGATTATTGAAGCATGTTTTTTTATTGATTCTATAAACATATGTGTGTTTCATATGTGCATAGAGCACAACTTATGTATGCAATCTACCACACTAGGTCCTTGTAGCTATCATCTTTCATATGTTACAACTTTTGGATTACACATGATTTACTTATTTTGTTTGGAGATTCAACTCTATCACCCATATAGGATAAAGGCACCAATCTATAGTGAGTTCAACCCTTCATCACACAGCTTCACATACAAAAAAACTAGAACAAAATCATATTATTATCTCTTAGTGGTAGTAGTCCTTCTAACTCTACATAGTGTATTTCTTTAGAAATACCATATCTTAAAGGAGCCATTCAAGTAACATTTTTAGAGGTATATGCATTATTGTCTAGTTTGCATTCATGTGTGAAGTATGGTTCTAGACTGAACTACATCATTAGGAATAAAAGTTGATATGTCTTTGGTCACATACATGCATTTTTCCTACTTTGAAGAGGTTTTCAGTCTTGCATATGGTAAACCAACACATTGAATCTTAGTGACAATAATTGAATTTCTCTTGTGCATAGGATATGGTTTTTTTCTGAGATAAGTTATGTTTATTCATTTCTCTCTAATTGTCCTATAATATTAAAACCTTATGAAAGATTCCCCTTGGCCTAGCAAATCCAAAAGAAGGAGAAGCTACTCTTTCTCATGAATTTGTCCAAAGTTGTCCTTGCTTGATCATAAGTTGCAAGTATGATTGCTTAAGATAAATTTCACAGTGGCTAAAGGTATGGCTTACCTTTAGGATTTGAGGAGCTAATAGTTGTGAGAGACAAAAAATGACACTATTGTTTGAGATGCATTGAGGGTTTTCATCATCTAAGTGTGCTAGTCATATTGATATCAACATCTTACTAGATTATTGACTAATACAAAGATCACTTTCTCTTTCCAAGTATTGGAGAATATATTCTATGAATGGTACAACACTCCTTTATTAAACTACGAGTCTTCAATGTTGGAAATTACTCTTCATTTTGAATGTGTTGTGTTTGATATGGTATTATGGGTCACATTAGCCAAGATGTTGTGGCTATATTTTAACTCTTATTATTTTCATGATAATGGTATTTAATACTAACTATAATACATTTAAGTATAACTTTCATGGTTTAAATAGTTTATAGTTTTAGGGTTTAAGGTTCATAGTTTATAGTTAAATTTTCTTTTTAGAGTTTATAGTTCATAATTTTAGGGTTTATAGTTAAATTTAACTTTTTAGGGTTCATTGTATTTTTAAAAATCGTAAACCAAAAATCTTAAATTTGTAAATTGTAAACCCCTAATCTCTAAAAATATAAATCATAAAACTTAAACCCTGTAAGGAAATGAGAACATCTCAGAATGTATTTCTAAGAACAGTGGTGTCTTTGACAGATTTAAATTCTTTTCAATCTCTTCCAAAAACATGCACAACTATGCCATAAAGTAGAAATAGACATAGTACATTTCCAACATTGACCCTTAGAGGAAATACAAGTAACAAGATCTAATTTCAACAATAGAAATATTAAACATGAAAGACAGAATAGAAGACATAGATTTACGTGGGGAAAACCCTTACGGGTAAAAAACCCCACACTCCAAAAGCCCAGATTGCCATTGTATTATTCAACAACAAAAAAATACAGCTACAATACAATTCAACCACTAAGCCTCTCATGGAGATTTACATCTTGCCCCTCTAGAAGAATAATTGACAGCATAACCCTGCACAAAGTTCTCTAGCACTTGGGTTAGTCCTTCATACTGTTATCATGCCACAGATAGCACACAGTATAGGACATCACCCTACACCCAAACTCTGTTCTTTTTCCTCTCTCTCACCCTCCTCTATTCCAATGCATTTTTACATATAACATTATAGAAGAGAGCATTCGGTTCATATCTCAGACCATTACAACTTTTGGTCGATAGTTCATTCTTAACCATTCGCAACCATTTGTATTCAATAGTCCCACATGCATCAGTTGACAAATATAGCAACAACATATATGCATGAACACATGGTAAGTATATCGTCGGTGCTTTACTGTCGACGACCCCAGCTGGTCAAATAGCAACAAACCATCGGAGTGGCCAAGCCCTTTAGTTAGACTTCATCCTCCTTCACCGATGAAGTTCCTCCTGCCAATGCTAAACACCATCGGACAGACCAAGCTCATCAGAGTAAGAATTCTACCGAAAACTGATAGTGTTAGTCCCACCAATACCCAAGCCTTCATCCTTCATCGGTGTAACATTAAGTACTGGAGAGACTTCATCCAACCACACCAATGTCATATATTTCACTAACGCCAAACCTCCATCAGAGTGACCCAACACATTGGAAGGAGATATCCACAGCACGTCGATAAGATTTATCACGCCAATGTCCAACTGTCAGAGTAACACAACACCATCAGTAATAGTCTCTTAGATCACACCAATAGTTCACGTCTTGCCGATACACAGAACAATCCACTATGAACAATGTGATCACTGAGACAAAGCACAGCTCTCACAAATGCCTATAATCTAAGTCACAAGTGCTCAACATTCTCCCACTTGACAAAGGAATTATAGGAAACCATCAACACTCAGAACCAAAGTTGATATTGTCTCCACTCCACTGTGCTCACAAGCTACATATAAGCTCTAGCATAACCAACTTCAAAGCTTCCAAAAATAGCCATGAAAAACATACTATAGAAACAAGAGAGAACATCAGCTAGAACAACAATAAAAAAACTGACTACACCCATCCAACTAAATAAAACCCACGTGACTAAAAATAGAACACACAGCAAGTGCTAAAACATCCAATCACTCATACCTTGAAGGTATTAACATCAACAGACTCATGCCACCTACATAAACACCCATCAACTGCAAATACAAGCTCCATGTCTCGACCAGTTGAAAAAGACCAAACACATCCAAGAACTCCCACTACATGGGTAATACAGATCTGAAAAAGATCATGGCATATAAAGTCCACCAATGGCATCACATAGAAAGTGTAAACATCATTAAGCATTACAGGAACATCCACCGTGATATGCAAAATCTATAAATCAATAACCACATCTCACCACCAGTCCAAAAATCTCTCAAGTTCTTCACACCCAACAATGAAAGAGATAGCAGAACCTTCATGCTATCACCCAAGAACATAAGTGAAAAACACATGACCACAAACTAGTTATCACTTAAGCTCCGAACAAAACCTCAAACCAATGTAATGTGAAACACACCATCAGAAAAATAACTGAGACCAAGAGAAACACTACACATCATATACCTATAGACAATCCTTCTACATACACTTCTGAATGCCAACTGTGTCAAGTATGATCTCCTTCAAAACACCCCAAAGAGAACAGCATAACAACACCCAAAAAAACATTCAATCTCAAGAGATCAAATTCAACATATGTAATCATGCAACTAACATGGATGTAAGCCTGTCAAACCAAAGAAGATCAAACTAATCCATTTCCCGTTTCAAGAAATTAACCCATAAACCATCTCCTAAAAATTCTCATCAATGAATGATATCTTAAACTCAAATACACAAGGAGATTAATCATGCTATCCATCTCTCACAATGAATCCTCTAGAACCATATATCACTAGTTCAAGATCCATATCTATGAAAGAAAGCATAAAACACCAGAGAGAAACAATGGGCAATACCTCTCAAGTGAAACTTGTTGAGTAGACCAAGAGTGGGGAATGAGAATGTTCTTCCAAGATAGCCAAGTCCCAATGACTTTCTCCAAGAACAATCTCCTCTAGATCTTTTGTTGAACTCACATTCAACCAAGGTAAAGACTCCTCAAACTTCCTACTACAAACTTTGATTAATCATAGCATATATAGTCTCACCTTAATCTCCATGTACCCATGGACATCTGCAAATAATCATATCATGCTAAACTCCAAATACATCACTGCACCAACATGAAGTAATCAAGCAAAAGATCAATGCACCCAACAAACAGAGAATCACCAGACCACTGTCAAAGTTCCAATTATCTAAATCAGGAACTTATCATGACATCATGATCTTACCATCCCCCTTTAGAGATTCCATGCCCCAGGTGAACATAACCATGGTCTCAAGAGCAACGTATCATGCCAAAACTCAATTGCAAAAATCAAGAAAATATCATGACACGAAACAAACCAACATCACCTATCAAGCACCACCGACACCTCAACTAAAGACTAAGTAAGTCCTTCATGGCTCCAAGATGTTACACATCCTCAAATAGTGCCCCTGCAAATGTGAAAGAACGCTTCTACAGCAACAGGATCTAAGAGCTCCTCCTAGTAACATCTACAACACTAAAGAAGATCATTCACCACTAAGTGATGAATCTGCAGTCATTGCTAAAGATCCCACTGAATTGTGGCAAACAAGCTTTCCAAGCAACATGACCAAACATCTTCTCATCTGAAAGACTTCCAGGTCCACATATTAACACATCAATAAAAAACCAAATGGCACCAAGATCTCCAAACTAAGAAAATACAACATCACTGTCAAAAGCTTACACTGAACTATGTATCCAAGCTATACATGACATCATGACACACATGCTACAGATTACTGACTATTCAGGTACTTTACACTATCCACCCTTTTATCCCAATGCAATCACACCAATGCACAAGTGACCACAAACAAGGCCAACTAACAAGTCTGCATGATCACTGAATGATCTTGTGAATATAGACAATCCACATCCGATTCATCTCACTGTATCTTAATAGGTAGCTAGCCCACAAAACTACATAACTAGTAGATCCAATCAATGCACCACACAAACTCACTATCACACTGAAAACTGCAAAACTGAGATCTCAAGAGGTAAATAACCATGTAGACGACATGACAAAAACACCAGATTACTTACAATCTGATTTGCCAAACCAGTCCAAAACCTGAGCACCATAGTTAAGGAATCCATCAAGCATTTCCACAGAAATACTGAGTGACATATCACATACCAACATTTCTATGACCAGAAAGTATTTCACCTCCTCACACCATGCATGGAGCATGCATGCAAAACTGCAACTATATCATCCAGCAACAGCCCAAAAGCTAGGGTCTAGAAATAGCTTAACTGCAGCTTCACAAACTACAAGTTTTTCTTTTGACCATGTAAAACCTGCAAAACCACTATGTTTTAAAAACACCCATGCACATCCATACCCACTTCACATCTAGAAGACCAAGAATATGAATCAAGAAACCCCATAATGGTTAAACTAGAAAAATGGATCATCATGAATATGCATAACCATAGATTTTAGGAAAAAACTATGAAACCCCTCAAAACTAAGGAACATGATTCTGAGACATGCAAGTACAAAGCATCCATTAAAGGAAACAGTAGTTCAGGAACTTCAGGCCCACTTGTAGGCCAAATCCACAACCACCAACCTACACATGCATCGAGAGAGACAGGCTATTACATAAGCTCTTAGACCATCCAATGATCAACTCCATAGCCTACATGAAATCAGGGTAACAAAAAAGTTATGCCTTCCAATACCAGGGCAAAACATCAAACATGAGCATAATACTCCATGGATGAGCAGCAACACAAACTTCTTCATATCATCAGAGAGCCTCTCACACAGACACCCAAGATGAAAGTTGTTGCAGAGACACAACCACAAAGCATAATCCACCCCATGCAATAGGATTATACACTGTCAAATAAGAGCCTCAGGCCACATCATGACCAGCTCTAGTCTCTTCATCTTCACCATCCTTCAAGCACTACTGAAACATAAAAACAAGATCAACTGCCAGACTTCACTCAAAACAAGGATCAAACATCAAACGATTCCTTCAGATTTTCTCAAGCATGTCACACTAAGAAATCATCACAGAAGGAATACCCAGACCTTATACACCAGGAACTCTTACATGCAAACACATGCAACACACAAACGGACATATGCGAGCAACAAAGCAAAATCCAAAAGAAGGCTCTGATACCACTTGTAAGGAAATGAGAGCATCTTAGAATCTATTTCTAAGAATAGTGTTGTCTTCGACAGATTTAAATTCTTTTCAATCTCTTCCAAAAACACGCACAACTATGCCACAAAGCAGAAACAGACATAGTACATTTCCAACATTGACCCTAAAGGAAATACAAGAAACAAGATCTAATTTCAATAGCAGAAATATTAAACATGAAAGACAAAACAGAAGACATAGATTTATGTGGGGAAAACCCTTACAGGTAAAAAACCCCACACTCCAAAAGCCCAGATCGCCATTGTATTACTCAACAATAGAAAAATATAGTTACAATACAATTCAGGCACTAAGCCTCTCATGGAGATTTACATCTTGCTCCTCTGGAAGAATAACTGATAGCATAACCTTGCTCAAAGTTCTCTAGCACTCAGGTTAGTCCTTCATACTGTTATCATGCCACAAACAACAAACAGTACAGGACATCACCCTACACCCAAACCTTGTTCTTTTTCCTCTCTCTCACCCTCCTCTATTCCAATGTGTTTTTACATATAACATTATAGAAGAGAGCATTCGGTTCATATATCAGACCATTACAACTTCCGGTCGACAGTTCATTCTTAACCATTCGCAACCATTCGTATTCAATAGTCCCACATGCATCAATTGACAAATACAGCAACAACATATATGCACGAACACATGGTAAGTATATCATCGGCACTTTTACCGCTGACGACCCCAGCTGGTCAAACAGCAATGAACCATCGAAGTGACCAAGCCCTTCGGTTAGAGTTCATCCTCCTTTGCCAAGGAAGTTCCTCCTGTCATGCCAAATACCATCGAACAAACCAAGCTCGTCAGAGTAAGAATTCTATGGAAAACCAATAGTGTTAGTCCCGCTGATACCCAAGCCTTCATCCTTCATTGGTGTAACATGAAGTACTAGAGAGACTTCTTCCAACCACGCTGATGTAATATATCTCACTGACGCCAAACCTCCATCAGAGTGACCCAACACATCGGAAGGAGATATCCACAGCATGTCGATGAGGTTTGTCGCACTGATGTCCAACTATCAGAGTAACACAACACCATCGGTAATAGTCTCTCAGATCACACTGATAGTTCACATCTTGCCAATACACAGAACAACCCACTATGAACAATGTGATTGTTGAGACAAAGCACAGCTCTCGCCGATGCCTACAATCTGAGTCACAATTACTCAACAAACCTTAATCTCTAAATGTAAACCTACAAACAACAAAAAATACATAAAAAATCATGTAAACCTACCTAGAGGTCTTTAGGAACTGCGAGTTTGGTGGTAGGAGGTGGATGGTGCAATAAACTAGTCAAAAACGTGGCCAAAAAGTGGTAGTAGTGGGTTAGCAAGCGGATATCCATTTTGTTGCCATCCTTCTCTGTCATTGTCTATTGGAAAAAATGAGCTTACAGGCCTTTCTTAAAAAATTATATAGCTTTAATAAACGGATACCCATTTAGGCTAGGATCCTAGAGCATAACGGCTACCCATTTTGATTCTAGGCTCGAGAACTCGTTCCTAAACAGGTACCCATTTTTTGAAAATAGATACCCATTCTTGTCAGGATTTTTTTTTCTTGACGCTTCCCCTATATGTGGACCCAACTTCTTACTTTTACCCCTTACATACAATTCACCTAGGATTTAAATGCTAAAATATAACTAGATAGTAGAGAAGATCCCATAAATTTGTTTGATTTTTAAGTTAAATAGCTAAAAAATACTTCTAACACTTTTCTTCTTTTGTCATTTGAAATCCACCTTAAGGTGAATTGGTTGTTGCTATATATTATTTAAACATGCCTAAGAATTAAATATTTGATAACAACCCATTACCCTTGTTTTATATATAAATTAATAGTTTCTTTGTCTCTTATTTGAAATCTACCTCGTCATAAGGTAAAATGGTCATTAATATATTTTCTTGAGAAAAAGTATATATATTAATCAAATAAGGCCATATAGGTCATTGTTACAAGAGAAATAAATATGTGAGGACCGCCCTTTTTACTACTGTTGTTATGACTATTTACAGTACTGTTATTGTTACTTTCATATTTGTGGGATAGCAGTTCCCGAAATTTGTCAGACTAGTTAACTTTATTATGTTTTCGGAAAAACTAATTGGGTGATGTTTGGATAAGTTACTTTTCAGAAAAATGAATTAGGGATGATGGAAAATTGTAATATGATTTTTAATTATGTTAAATTGTATTAAGGCATGAGAATGCATGTGTTATTTAAGTTGCTTCGGCTATGATGAATTTATGTGGTTACTGATCTTGTAATTGAGTGTGCAAGGACTACTAATCAAACCACAGATTTCGGAGATCATTCCACACCTTGTTAATTGTTATTCCCTGTTAAGCCGATCTGGTTCCACGAGGAACCAAGATCTCTTTGTGTTTGATGTCATGATGTAATGTGGTCTTTCGTATGGTCGAGTGGGTTAGGTTACCCTCATGTAACATTATTTTTATAAGTAAGTGTTGTAAAGAGATTGAATTTGAAATTTCTATTTTTATTTAAATAATGAGGCCCTTTTTCTTGTGCTTTACCTTGACCTGGGGTGTCTTATATGGGTTAAAATTGACCCTGGGTTCTACCCCATGGGTTTAGGGGCCCATTTGGCATGGGTAACCCTTGAGTAACCTCCATCTAGTCAACTTAACCTTCCCCTGAAGTTAAGTGGCGAAAATTGGAGGTAGGAGGGGACATGATGGGTTGTACCAACACTCAACCCATCCCCTCTACTTTTCCCTAGATAAGAGATGCCATCCATTAGTGAAAGTTACCTCTTCTTTAGTAAGATTCCCCCATGTACTATGGGGACACCCATGTGAAGAAAGGAGAAAGAGGCATGGGTCACCTGTCTTGTTCCCATTTAACTCTTTTTTTTATTTCTCCCATGAGAAAGTGGAGTCACATGAAAGGAATAAGGAGTACCCTTGGGAATGGAGAGTGACATAAGCCACCTGGACAGAATAGTGATTTTTGGGAAGGGTGAGGAGGTGACAAGTGTCACTTCCCCATTTCTCAAAATTAGAAAGAAAGAGAATTTTGGGTTATTTATTTTCAAATTTTGGGATGAGAGGGAGTTAGTTGAATTTTGGGGAAAATCTTTCATTTTGGCCTTACCAAAAATAGAGAAGTTAGTTTGGAAGATAGAGAAGGGAGAGGGAGTTGGTGGCTAAGCTTGGAAGTGAACTCTGTGGACTCTGCAACAACTTCATTCCAGGAGGGCTTTGCAAGGTTGGTCTGAATTTTACCTTTGTTTTGGTAGAACTGAAATGTGTATGAAATGTGTGTGAAATATGTGTTTAAATTTGTTTTCTGTGGGGTTCTTGTCAGGTTGTTTGACAGAGCATCTCCCACTTGGGAGAAATGCTCATCAAGTTTGGGGTAGGGGAGGAGAGATCCTCCTCGGGTGCATACCTGTTTCCATCTTTTGGGATGTTGAAAGCCTTGAGGGCATGTATCTGTGACTGTATTTTTGACTTGAGAGTCATATACAGATTTCTTACAAATTGTGATCACACTTGGTTGAGACCAAGAGAAATTTATATTAGTTCATTATCTGTCAGGGTGACACTCTGGAGTCGAGTGTGTCCACTCTCCTGCCCCTTATGAAACTCACTGTAGTTGAGTTTCCGTATTGTGTAAAATACCCACGGGTGTATGTGTGCTTTGGGATTGTTGTTGTTTCTGTTGTGAAGTGGAGTGTTTGAGTACCCAGGTGTGAGTATGGTCTCCCTAGCTCGGGGGTGACCCTCTTGCGGGTCTACGGTAGGGAGGAGAGCTAGACGAGTGGTATTTTTCTTCTTTGTTTGTCTTTGATACGCAGGTTTTTCTCTTGGAGCTTCTGGTTGGCTATTTATGAAGAAACAGATCATCTTCTTGTCATGAGAATTAGGCCTGGTTCATTTCATAGAGATGAAGAGAGAACACCTCTCTTGTTATTGTTGTAAATTAATGATATTCTGGGAGTGAAGAAAATCACCTCCCTGATCTTGTTATTATTGGATTTTATTGGTTGTCATAAGTTTTCAGTTGTATACTGTTTGGGAGGAGAAAGTTCATATCTGGGAAGTTGGTAGTCATGATTGAGAAGCTGTAATATGAATGTGCTTAAATTTTTAAGTTGATGTTTGCAACCTTTGTTCAATAGCAATTTTTGTGTTTCAAGTATTACTGAAAAGAATAAGTTCGTTTTTGCAACTTAATCTGAGTTGTTTACATTGAAAGTTTGGAATTGCTTCACTAGTTGAAATGCTAATTTTCTTTTCAATGTTAAAATGGAAAAGACAGTTTTAAATATTTGAGTTATTCTCCATATTAATGGATTCTGTTAATTTAGAAGGATTAGAGGAAATCTAGCATGTAAATATATAATCTGTTGTAAAGTTACGAAGTCTTAAATGTTTATGAAAATGGAAAATTATACTTATAATAAGGGGATAGCTAGTTACCATTTCTATCAATTAAGTGAAATTGGGATATATATATATATATATATATATATATATATATATATATATATATATATATATATATATATATATATATATATATATATATATATATATATATATATATATATATATATATATATATATATATATATATATATTTATATCTAATTGTTATGACAATTTCTTTATAACAGGTTGATTTGGAGAAAATGCATAAAGTAGTGAAATTGAGAAATTTAGGAATTAGTTAAGCACATATAAGAATATTTTTATATATAAATAAATTTAAATATATATATATATATAGATATATATGTATATATATATTTCATATTTTGAGTAATTATCGTTTTCCAGAATAATAGAGAAATTGGAAATAAATTATCATTTCTATGAAATTGACTGATAAATATCAATATAAAAATAGATATATATATATATATATATATCTATAATTATATACTCATTGATAAATATATATATATATATATAAATATATATATATATATATATATATATATATATATATATATATTTTAATGTTGTGAGAAATCAACTAATAGTACATGAGAATGGCGGACCAAATGTAAGCCGCGGATAAAAAAAAACACAGTCGAATTTTACATTGGGCGGTGGGGAGAAAACCCCACCGCAGGTTTGTTGTTACATTTGGAGGTGTGGAGTGGGGCGGAGCCCCACCCACACCCCACGTCGTGGGAATGTGGGTGGGGCTCCGCCCCACTCCACATCTCCCCCCCTACCCCTTATGCCTCCCGCGGCCTGCACAGGCCCGCCACTCTGCGGCCATCCCGACCCTGCTTCTCTGTCGCAGCGGCCACCGCCGCCCATGGCCGCCGTCGGCTGTGGAAACTCCAGCAAATAAAATGTTAGGGCTTGGCCCTAACATATGATTGGGTTATTTGGAATATAAATGCAGTTTATTTTTATATAGCTCTATATATAGGCATATATATATTATATATGTCTATGTATATAGCTATATATCTAATATAATAATGAGTATATATCTGTATATATATATATATATATATATATAAAAGTTGTGGTAAACCAATTCGTCCTTTACATAGACATTAAAATAAATATATTATATATATGTATGTATGTATGTATGTATATATATATATATATATATATATATATATATATATATATATATATATATATATATATATATATATATATATATAACATACATAGGAGTAAATCTATGAACCAATTTATTGGGCCCTCGTTTAAAATCGTTATAAACTATGTCTCATGGATATAGAGGAAAAAAAAAAAAAATATATAACAAATATAATCTCACAGGAGATGTTATTAAGTGTTGAACACAACAACCAAAGAAGATATATTACCATGAATAGAGTTTTATAAAGTGGTGAACCACCTACATCTATTGACAATGTCTTACGAGTCACAATCAGTGTATGAATCGTAATTAAGAGTAATAGTAACAACAGTAATTCTAAACAAGAGAAAATAAAATTATAATGTAAAAGAGAGTTTAGGAATATTCAGTGATAGTCTGGAAAGAGTTTCTCAGAAGTTTCAACTGTTAATGTACTAATAATCACCCGAAAAATGAAGAGGAAACTTACACAACTCCTTGCTCAAAAGAACATTGGAAATAAACTTAAGAAGCCACCACTAACAATCCATGTGGCCATATTAATCTCAACTGTAGCAAACGATCTCATATGTAAACCTGTAAGAGGTTCCGAAGAAGGAAAAACTAACATTGGAAAACACAGAGGAGAAAATGCGCGACATTTCTCACACGGGATAAGAGAACTAAGTTGACGGACCCTTCTGTCAATTGTGCTTAGGAACAAGTTGACTAAGTATTTACGAAGAGGAGGAACCTAGATCGGGGAAGATTAGGAGACCGAGTCCAGCGAAATAGTAAACCAGCCTTTGTGACCTAGATCATCCTGAAATTAGGTTTAATATCAACAATAACTGCAGTGATAACCCTGATTGACGTAAATCATGAAGAAAGGACAGGATGCACATAAAGAAAGCATAGAAAATGAAAGAGAGAGAGAGACCGAAATATAAACACATTAAATGAACTAAGAGATAGTTAAGGTAAGGGCAATGAAGATATAATCAAAATTAAGAACTTGTGAAAAGGGAAGAGAGGGCAACCAAACCGCCTTGTTGAAAATGCTAAGTCATAGGAGGAGTATGTTTCAGGAAACAAGAGAGGAGACAGACAACCGTGCCTGGCTGAAAAATGACTAAATAGGGAGATCACTAGCCGGTTTAGTCAGAACAAGGCGTCGTGGGGAGTGGTTCCTCTATCAGCGAACCACGTGCGTAAATGAGTGCAGCGTAATTCCCACTAACGCCGTAAGGCATTCTGCTACCGAACATTGCCGAGGGTTCGATTTAAGAACTTTGGTAATCTCACTCTTGCAATAACGTTAGCAGCGTTGTATAGACCCTCTTGTTGATCTTTATGCTTCTGGTTGCACGCCATTGTACTTGTATTCCGCCGATGAGTATAGTGTCTCGCCATGAGAGAACACCGTTGAGCATGCGTACGCATGCGGAAGGGGTTTTTAGGACAGTGTGAGAAAAGTTTTTCATATCTCGTGTCATAACCACATGACAGATGTGGCTATGACACGTGCGATGTGTGTTGTGACCACAAGGAAAATGTGGGCATGACAAAATAAATAAAATAATTACAAATATTGCCCTTTTCACATTCAACAAGATAATTTCAAAAGTAGATAAATTTTCATAAGAGACATTTTCATTTCAAATACCTAATGCATAACATTTCTAGCAATTAGATTTAACCTTTTAATTTAGTTTCAAAAATGCGATTAAATATGTTTCCATAGCACCTTATTCTAAGGCAAATATAAATTAAAAACTACAAAACTCTTTTTGACTCAATAGAATTTCAATTATTCCACAAACACTTTGTAAGCATTACAAATACTAAATAAATGAAAACAAAAGAAGAGATAACTAGCGTACATAAGACAATTGTATGGTTCTTATGAGTTTTCACAACATAGGAATCCAAAATTGGCACCAATTTAGATAAGAGATTCATAGGATTACATAGGGCACATATTGGAATTCATAGTTGCATCAAATGGGGAATTCAAAGATAATGCATTTAGCCACGTTGATCATTCTAGATTAATCACAATCGGGGAACTTATTCCTATGCACTCAATTAATTGATCGGTTATATTTCAAAGCACAACATATAAATACCCGACACGATATAATAAATAAGAAAATATCAATTAACTACATCTTACTAAAAATCATCTATGACTAAAATGATCTAGATATCAAATATATGAAATCAATAATCCACAATGTTGAACCAAATAATATAATCATAATCACATATAAATTGAAGTGAAGCTAAAACACTAGTAAAGTTTAAACATATAAAATAACAACATATGAATCCAACATAAATAATAAAATATCTCGATGGAAACACAAAACATCATCAGTAAATATGGTATATATGGGTGAGTGTGAGAACATGATGGATCAAATAGTGGCAATGTCAAAAAAAACTTGTTGAATGAAAAGTGCTAACATTTAGATTTGGATGGGAAAATTTTTACTATTTCTTTCTCAAATATGGATTGCCTCAAAAAATGCCTTTGGATTACCTTAAATTTAAGGAAGTGGAAGTCCTAGAACTTGCCAAGGAAACTTGCAAAACCACCCATTTAGTATTATCTTGAAATTTTCCATGACTTCATCCTTGAAGTTGATAGACTTTTCTATAAATAAATTTAATAAAAAAAATGGTTTGTAGAGGAAACTATCATGATTCTAAGAATATAATAGCCTTGTTATAATTTTAATAGGTAATTATTATTAAGTTTCTACATACACTATGTCTGATTTTTTTATGGATATACATATTTAAAAACATTCATAACTTTCAAGCTACTTATCTTTTTTTAAATCTAGAAGATGGGTCACATTATATGCTTTATTGGCTATGGGCTAAAGAAAATAAGTTTTGAATTTCATAATTTTTTTTACCAAGTTGGGTTGGTTAGAAAATCACTTTTTAATATTTTCTAACAGTGACAGTAAAAAAATCATAAATATTTTTTTAATAAAAGAATTAAAAAATATATTTGTCACATCTACTCGTGTCCTTTATTTAAATCCAAAGCTTGGAGAAAAATAATGTCTTTTTCTTATACTTAGGTTGGCCAAAATCATGCCTACTTGTTTATATTTTTCTAAAACTTTTAGTAGTGCCTTATTGAAATATTCAATTTTCACTTAACTCATTTTAAAATTAAAAAAAAAAAGTAGTAGCTCATAAACTATATTCAATTTCCTACAAATTTCATTAGTACTTTATTTTTAGATTATGTCAATAACTCATTCAATTTTTGACATGAGGTTACTCAAGCCTATTTTTAACATTTGCATTGCTACTTAGGTGTATTGTTTCGCCCGCGATGATCCTACACTCACCCCTATATCAAAATAGAAAAAAACAACAATATAGGGCAAATACACTTATGGGACCTACATCCCCCTCCCCTAAAACTATGCTTATTCGTAGAAGCCTACAAAAGGGTGTGGATAGAGAACCCTTGGCTACTTTGCATTATCCCAAATAGTAGTTGTCTCATCATAACAATTCACTAGACCCTTACCTAATCTAGGTCTTGTCCTCAAAGGCTTAGCCTCTGATGCTATAATATAATAATGGGCTCAAAAAAATTTCCTACCCTCTTCAACTTGCAAGGACCCATTATCACCAACATTTGTCACATCCAGAATACAATCTAAAGATAAAAACATGGAAGACATCAGGGATTCAAGAACGACTAGTTGGAAAGACAAGTTGATAAGTAATAGGATGAAGCTTTTTCTATAATGGATCGATCTCTTATGTGTTGGGAATTAAGGTGTCTCAACCTTTGCAAGTTCCTAATCTTATATTTATTTATCCAGCACTATGTTATAGGATCCCATAGTCGGCACCTTATAAATTTTGGTGACTTTGTCAATCGCGGTATCCCCCCAATGTAATTAATGGGGGAGTGCAGGGGGCAGATCCCCTCTTGCAGGGCTTGGGGGACTTATGCCCCTAGTAGGGGCTTGGGAGCAGAGCCCATAGTAAGGGTTTGGGGGCAACACCCTCGAAGCAAAAAATGCCCTATATTTAATAAAGGCATCAGTAGTTATTTTGTTATTGGCCAACATGGATAAACTGATATTGGATAATCGCCAAAGAGGCTTGATAAATAAGTGGCTGGAGAATGTGAAAGGTCATAGAATGCAAATGAGAATCAACATGGTGTACATCTAAAAGAGCTTGCATTGCAAGTGTCTTGTAATCATTTTTTGATTTGATAATACATTGTGCAAGTTTTGGAGTGTGGAGTTTTTCACCTGAAAGGGTTTTCCCCACGTATATCTTATGTTTTGTGTTTTATATTTGCATTTGGATGTTGTTATTATCTTTCTGTTAATGTGCATCTAATAACCTATAACTAGTAAAGATTGAAATAATTTGCATAACTTTCCTCTTTAGATCAGTGTAGGAAGTTGTTTCCACATACCTTGCTTTCTTTCATTATGTAGTTGCACTCACAAAAATACTTGATCTCCAAATGAAAAATGTTGATCAAATCACTTAGCATTGACATACTTATTCTATCAATCTTAAGTAACCACCAACTACTCTCTAATTCAAACAACTTGTTGCTCCATATCCTAAAGCATAAGTAGCTCAATCATCTATCCTATCCCATCTTAGTAGATTTTGACAAGAATGGCTATATGAATCCTAATATAGTGTCATTCCAAGAGAACTATGATAACCATTTTTATACAAGAAATCAACAAGGTACAAATAGTCGTCACACTTGGACTATTCATCCATAACATACATGTGAAGCATATCCTCCAACACTCGATTCATTATCTATGTTTGACCATTTGTCTCTATGTTTTATGGGTTTTCACAACGTAGGAATCCAAAGTCAACATTGATTTAAATAAATGATTCATGGGACTACAGAGGGTACATCTTGCAACTTAGAGTCAAGTGAGATGGGGAATTCAAACATAACTCATTTACCCAAGCTGAACATCTCTAGATTAATCATTATTAGGGAACCTATGCCTGCATATTCCATTAAACAACCAACATGATATAATCCATAAAGCAATAACAATTTACTATATCTAACTAAAAATCATCTATGACTAGCATGATCTAGCTATCAAAGATGCAAAATCAATAATCCATAATGTTGAACCAAATAATATAAGTATAATCAAATACAAAATGAAAATAGTGAAGCTAAAACATTGCTAAAGTTCAAGCATATAAAATCATAAAATATACATTCAAAATACATATTCGAACATCTAGATGGCAATGGAAAACATCATTGGAAAATATGGTATTAGCATCAAAATAGAACCAAATTGCAAGATAAGGCACATACACTTGTGGAACTTACAAGTGATATGCTTTAAGAAGTAAATACAAATTATATAGTTAAAACACTACACAATAGACAATACAAAGCTATACTAGAAAGACTACTTGTTGACAAGTTATAAATTACTATAATCAACTTGTATGCAACAACTAATACAAATTATCTATAATATTATTGACCAAGAATTAGTTGAGATACACTTTAGTGACAATGTATCATTTTTTGGTGACGTCAATGGATACATTGCAAATTAAAAAGAAAATTAGAAACATTCTTTAGCAACAACAATATATATTTCCTACTCAACAAAAGTAGCCCTTTATCAAGATAATTTATTGACCATGCTTGGTCAATTAAAAACAAAACAAATATCAAATCTTCAAAATGGACACATATTATAGTGACCACAACACCATGTATCTTTTATTTGTTATTTCAAACAGAAAAGAAAAGATTGGCATAATAAATATATGTTAGAAGTGAAGGCAAACCACTACAATATGGAAATCTAAAATTTATCCTACAGAATGTCAATGGAGACAAATTAGTAAAAACAAAAAGAAGGAAAATTAGGAAACACAAGAATAACATAGAGATTAACATGGAGAAACCCTTGTGGGAAAAACTCCACCACAAATTTGTTTTATCTTCAAAAGATATTACAATACAATAACTTCCTTCAAACCTTAGTTGTAAATAGATAACACTCCATATCACTTTTTTTTTTAAAGGAAGTCCTATAATATTCGGAAGAGCTTAGCCAGCTGGTGCGTTGTAAGCGACCGGCTGGTCGACAACCTGTATGGCTAGGCAAAGACAGTAGACGGGAGTTTGACGGATTGTACGGCACGAATGGTCGAAAGACAGCCAGTCACTTCATTCACTAGATACTGTAATGCCCCTCGCTTTTTGGCTTGTGTTGGATGTTATTTCTATTATTACTTTTGTCAGTTCCGGAACAGTTGATAGTTTTATTTCATAATTTCAGTTTTGATACAGTTGGACTAGTATGTATTGGTTTATGTTCTCCTTAATCTCGATGGATTAGGTTCGAGGGATGTATTGAGACATGTGCTATGGTTTTTATGATACTATGTTTATTTCAGTTTTGACGAGATGATTATGCTTAGTGATGGTTAGTAAATATCATGGTTATGTTTCTGATTATAGTTTTGTGTTGGAGCGGGGACGGTGTAGTACTACTTGGATCGAGCACCCTACTACGCCGTGATTCTTCGTCTCGATGTGTGTGATATATATGTGTATAGTTGATCATGTATAACCCAATGGTTTTCATGCAGGTTGTAGGTACCGGGCCTCGACTCCACTTGATTTAGTAGGTCTGAGCGGGCCCTACACCATGGATAAGGTGATGGGGATAATATGAGGTCCTGACCGCTAGGTCAATTTCAGTCCTTGTTGTGAGCTTGTGTACATATCGTCATCTTGTGTCCTTGCCATAGTCATGTGTGAGTCGCGACATTGTCCTTTGGTTCTGGTGGTTAGTCGTCACGAGTTGTGGAGTGTAGTTAAATTGTCATACTTGTTTTTGCATCTCTTATATCCTTATGATCTCATTGTATTGGGCATAGTCATATGAATTGGTATATTGTTTTTGAAAAGCCTATATTGCTTTTGAAAAGCCTCTTTATTGGCATGATCAGTATTGTAAGGTTTTAATGTCTATGATTCTTAAGTCGATTAGTATATGGTTAGCTTATTATTTTATTCTGGGAATATTTTAGTAATGTTGACTTTGTAGGAAGGTAATTAGTGCATAGCCGTTTAAAGCTATTTTGGGCGCATAAATTTATTATTGAGAATTGTCAGATATTTTGGGGAGATCAGAAAATCCCTATGTTAGGAAAAATTTCAAATTTCCTTATGAAGGGGGATTGTGGAGTTATTTGGGAGTTACGGGAATTAATGGTTGTTACCTATTTTGGTCTGGGGAAGTTGGCATGGGAGAGGTTTTATGTCGGGGATTTCTTTTAATTAGGGGGTGGATTTTTGCTAGGGAGAGGAAGTAGGTTACAGGGGAATTCATCCGAAGAAGGAGAAGTCCCTGAGAGAAGATTGATATTTGGAACGTTTGGTTCGGGTATGTCTTGTAAATTTCTGCACTTCCTTGTCTTTGCTTGCTCTGTATTCTCTAGGGTGTCTGTCTCAGTGGTAAATTAATAGGAGATTACACATGCATGTTGGAGATCTCCTTTCTGCCTTCGGGGGGGGCTTGTACTCAAGCCTACTTTGGTTTAATCCTTGCGCCATGCATTCATGTATTGTTTTTCTTATTGTACTCACCCTGTAATCACGTTAGTGCTTTCTTCCGAACCTGGGTTGCACATCCTTGTGCTCTATGCATACTTTTTTTTTTGGCCTAACTGCCTATACCTGTTTTGTCGTAGAGGGTTGTCTTTTCTTCCTGCCAAGAAACCTAATCTCGCTCTAGCAGATAGTTAACTTTATTTTATTTTATTTTTCTTCCTGCATAAGCAAGATCGTTATTTCTGGTGCTTAACTGTAAACTGACTTCTAGTGCACCAGCGTGGCCAGTGGTGGTCAGCTAGGCATACAAAATTACTGTTATGGCATCGACCAACTCCCACCCCATTCGCCACTAGATCTCACCCTCTGCTTTAATCTGGAAGTTATTGCCAGATGACATCACTTAAGGCTGAGTTGAAGCAATTTTTCTGTATGCTGTCTTGCTATCCTTCCACTCGCAGCCGTACCTCAGACCTACATCGTGGTCTGGTGATTCGATTGAGCATTGCTTTCATCTTGACCTTGGTTGCTAGTCATTCTGGGCTGTCCCTCTACTTATGCTCGTCGCTTTTCTGGGCACTCTCTCTGTAAATCCTTTGCAGTTGTTAGTCCTTGATTTTTTTTCCTCTATAAAAATTTCTTGCTTGTGAGCATCGTTATATCTCATTCCATTTGTGATGTCTTTTTAGCAACAGCATATTAGAATTGGAATTATTTCAGAAAATAGATATGTATCAGCCGAGACTAGGAAGTTTCCTTTTCAAACTAATTAGAACGATTAGTAGAACTTCATGCGAATTGTGTATTGTTTTCTAGTATGAAGAGACTAGTGTTGTTGTTACGTACCTGACCTTGAGGGATGTCGGTTTAGAGTTATGATGTTATGAATAATTCTATAGTATGGGTAGTATAGATACCAATCTTAGGGACGTCTTATTACTCTCTGGTAGACAGACTCGTGAACCAAACTCTCACTAGAAATACACTTTCCTTTCTATGCTTCCTTTTAGCGTGAGTTGTTAATGCAGTGCGTAGTTGTTGTTTAGATTCACTAAATCAAAAATTTAGAACATTTTGTTTTGTTAGGCGTAAGACTTATGTTCGCGTCGTTCTTGTGCACAATCATAGGGCTGAATGTTATTTAATGAAAATTATGGTCGAGAGGTGTGAAGTCCAAGAAAGCCTTTGTTAGGTAAGTCCTTCGCATGCGCTCAAGTAGGATGCAACCTTTCAAATCTCCTCAGTGCAATTTGAGAGACAAGGCCACTGCCCAATACAAGAAGAATAATCCCTGAGAAGGGCTGGGTATAAGCTGTGCACGGGTATAGCTGCTCTTAGTTTCGCAGCTACCAGTATATGGCTATGCATAGCCACCTTACCTGCTAGAAATGCAAAATATAGTGGCACAGCAAATGATGAGCATCATGTGAAGCTAATACTTTCAAGACCTTGAGGACCCTTTTTTTTTTTTGTCGGAGCCATTATACATCTATTATACCCATGGACTTTCTTCTACTGGAAACGTTAACACTTACATCAAAAGTAGCTCCTAATCAATCTTTGGAAAAAGTCCATTGCTAAACTAAAATAAATCTCACAATTAAATAAATATATTTGGTAAAACTTTTGAATAGGGGTACCCCATAGATCATTTACAAGTCTTGATATGGCATGAACTGATGACTCTTGACATGACTCATCACATCAATCATGAACATCATACAGAAATCTAAACATACTCTTAATTTAAATAAAGTATCAGTTTACCGGTGTTTGATCTTACTTGATACCTTCTTATAAGTTCTATATTGGAGTTCACCTTTATGTATTTGCATGGTTTTAGAATATAATCATATGTTGAGGATAGGATGATGGTAGCTAATTTTCCTATTTCATGTAGAAATAGATTTATTCCATTTTAAAAGTTAGAAAGTTATAATTATCATAATAACAGCAAGTTTGTGTAAGTTTAGAAAGTCAATGCATCTTTGTGGTTAATTCTTTTGGTCTAGACTGGAATAGTAATTACATTGTTTTTGGCTAAACAAGAATAGATGAAATTAAATCTTTTTTTTAATAATAGAAAAGTATATGTTGTTATTATTAGGTTTTGGTTTAAGAGAAGGTAAAATTTTATAGTGTTGACAATTAGGAATAGAGTCTTAATACTCTGATTAGACTCTATGGGATATAGCTATGCATATAGTAGATGATTTATTATAGGTTATTTTATTCTTAGATGTTGTCGATCTATGTTCCCCATTGGTGATAGGTTGAGTCAAATTAATTATATGGCCTTGTTGGAAACTTCTTGCTAGGAGTAATAATGTAGGAAGGGTAGACTTTCCATGTTGCATTATTGTAGTACCTCTTTCCTTTTTATCCTCTGTATATTTTCTTTCACGGGACAATAGAGTGTAATAAGGTTAGTATTAGGACAATGGTATTTGGTTATTATGTTTCGACCATCACAATAATGGAGATGTAACTAAGTTAGATATTTAATTCTTGTTTTTTTTTAGGAGTAGTATGAGGAACTAGTTGTTGTTTAGTTGTGTTAAGATTTTGGGTTAAGGATAACATGGTTGTTTCTAATTCGGGGAAGTGAGAACTTTTGGTTATAGAGAATGTGTCATTGTATCTTCTTTTTTTTATGTTATGAATTCTTTCTTTTGCAACCCATGGCGAGAAGCCATCCTTGGATTTAAAGTTGATTATTTTACCATTTTAAAATTAAGAATGTTTGGATAATAATTACCTCCTTGTCGTTGTTCTAAGGTGCCATGGTCCTAGAAGACCTAGTCGTCACAACATGGTTAAGTGTCTGGTCATCGACTCCAGAGGTTTAACTTTTTTTTTCTCTTCACCCTTGGTACTTGGGTCTATTGTCACTTGAAGTTGTTTGAGTCGAGAAAGGTAATGGGAATTGTATCTTTATGGTCAAGAGAATGGCACTTGTTATGAGATAGAATCTCTTTTTGTAACCTGTACCCTTGCATGTTGTGGATTGCCTAGTTGGTCAGAGAACGCTAAGGGAGTGGCTTCCATGGTGGGGCCGACACCTAGGGAGAGGTCGCCTGGGTAACCCCATGGAAGTTGTAAACAAGTGGAAACCTAACAATGTACTTAGGAGGGTTAGGTAGTATTACACTAAACAAGATAATTAATATGACCTCACCCACACCTTGAGTGCTTTCATAGGCTAAGGGAGGGATGAGAAGGCCTGGTTGGCAAGGCCGACCTCCTCGTCTTCACGAGAGGACATGTCAGCTCCGCATGTGTCACCCTATGGGGCCGGCACCTAGAGAGAGGCTGCCAGGGTAACCATAGATGGGGGCCGGCTTCTGGTGAGAGATAGCCTGGGTAACCCATGCTAGGGCCATGCGATGACACTCTCCTTACGTGGTTCAGTTGTTTTCTCTTCATTCTGGTTGGTACCTCTAGAGTGTGATCTTGTCTTCATGATTGATCTAGCCTGATGTTTGACCTGTTTGGTTGAGTACTGTCGGTTCTGTGCAGTCCTTTCATCCTGTTGTTTTCATGGAGTCTGGTTTTGGTTTTGTGTCCTTGATTACAACCTTGACCTTGCGGTAATCCTCTTATTATCTCCTAGCTCGGTGGGGTGGACCTCAGGGTTCCACATGGTTGGGAGGTAGAGCTATCCATTGGTGTTCTGGAGATTCTGTTGTGTCATGTGCGGAGATGTCCCAGTTTCAGATGGTTCCCTTTTTTGTAACAGTGTTGCATACCTTCTATGTACTACTTTATAAATCGACGAGCTCGATCATGTAATCTTGCAACCTTGTAATTTGAAATCTTGTACTCTTGTAACCTGGTATTCTTGTAATCTTGTATTTGGCACTGCGACTATGTAATCAAATCATATTGTTGTTGTGGAAGTTATTGGATTAGTTATCTTTGCAGATTGATGGATATCACTCTTATGATTTTTCTTAATGTAGTTATGTTACCCTAGAGTGGTTAGAAGTGTACTTTTCTGTTTACGTGTTTCTAATATCATTGGTTTATGTTTGTACTTTATTGTAAACAAATAAAAAAATAGCTCTGTTTTCTGCTCTGATTAAACTAACCCACTAGGGTTGCATGACGTGGCGTTATCGGTGAGTTACAACTCACCAGCTGTTTATGCTGGGTGATAATATTCCATTTAATCCCCACATGGTCTCAAAGTTAACCCACAAAACTGTTGACTCCTCTCCCCTAACTCCTCTGAAGACTAGGATTATATGAACCATCGGAACTGAATCTTAAATATGATTTACTTAAAAGGATAAAAGAATTGCAATTTTCAAAATACGCATTGTTTACAAGAATCCATAATGGTATCTCACTGTAACAAATCTTTGGAGTTATGGTCGAAATCGATTATAAAAGATCCATGTTTACCAGCTAAAGATTCATCAACAGGGATAACTTGTAGCCAAGACGATTCTCTGCGAGTCATTATCATGTAAAAATCCTAGCTAATCTCAATAACTTAAACAATTCATTAGGTCACATATCTTATGCAATTAATATGTTTGATTTCAATTTTTTTTTTTTGCTAATCCAACAAACATGCTTCTCAAGGGCGGCATACCTACTAATATAGATGTTTACTAACCGCCTCATGTAAACAGCCAGTGAGTTGTAACTCACCGACTGTATGGATGGTCGACGAGGAGCCTTGGTCAACAAAACCTAGTACAGCATTCAACTCAGATTTTTGACCTCTGTCTATTTTCGACCATCCGTACTAAGCTTTTGACTATTTGGGAAGGGTTGTACAAACGTCGACCAGCCAGTCGCTTACAACGCACTGGCTGGTTAAAACGTTCCTTTACTAACATAGTAAGAGTTGACATAGATATTTACTAGTAGCTTTTACAGTGAGAATGCCAAATTCGCTTTCGATAGAAATTCGTTATAGCTGGTGCGGGGCGGTGCCTAATGCTTGATTATATGATTTCCCATTGAATTATTCCAAATAATGCACTTCATTTTCAATCAATCTTGCCTGCCAACTAGGAAAGATTTTTTATTTTCACATTAAAAGTGAGAGTGAGAGTGAGAGATATTGACAATTTCCACTCAACTCTAGTGATGTTTAAGAATATCGACAATTTCACCTCCCCCGATATGAACAGACATAAAGTTTTATTTCTGAGTTTTATCCACGATTAAGTTATTGACAATGGGATGAAGAATGGACATAAAGTCGGATGAGGCTGCATAAAACAATATTACATGTGAAAGTAGCAGCGGCTATTTTATATAAAAAATTCCCTCCCCAGCAAGTGAAGCACCAGTCTGCCTTTCTGAGTTTGCATAGTTATGGATCCAAATATGAGTGTTTCTGCAATAGGATTTACAATTTTATTGTTTACCGTGTTGCTGTCCGTTGTATTGGGATGGGTGAGAAAAAAGAAGGGGAGATTGTCTTTGCCAGGACCATTTCCGCTGCCCATCATAGGAAACCTCCATCAGTTGGGAACGCTTCCTCACTGTAGTCTGCAGCATCTGGCTAAGAAACATGGCCCAATAATGATGGTGAAGCTAGGTTCTGTTCCTGTCGTGGTTGTGTCTTCTTCTCAGGTGGCGAAGCAATTTCTAAAAACCCACGATTTGATTTTTGCTAGTAGGCCGTCTACTGCCGCTGGAAAATACTTGTTCTACAATCGCAAGGACATCGCGTTTGCTCCCTACAGGGCTTATTGGTGAAACATGAGAAAAATATACATGTCAGAACTGCTGAGTGGCAAGAGAATCAAGTCGTTCATCGGCGTGCGGGAGGAAGAGGCGCAGGCAATGGTCTGATCGATCTGGGAGAAGAGTGAGTAGGGCAGAGTGGGCATGGATGTGAGCCACAGCGTTGTCTACTACACCTCTGACTTGATGTGGTGAATATTGACAGGCAAGACAAATGACGACCGCCTCTCTGGAGGCATTGCGTTTGAGGATTTGGTTTGGGAGGGTAATGCCTTGATGGGCGCTGTGAATATTGGGGATCTGATTCCTTGTTTGGAGTGGCTTGATTTGCAGGGGCTGAGGCAACGTATGAAGAATGTCCACCAGCAGTTGGACGCTATTTTTGAGAAAATAATAGATCAACTTGTGGACAGCAAGCAGAGGAGCAGCATAGAGGAGGAGGTGAAGGTAAGAGGCAGAGGACCAAAACAGAGACAAAAAAAATAGTGATAAAACACAAAGATAAACAACAAAATATATTTCCTATCACAAGATAGTTATATGATTCAAGAAGAGCTTCTGCTCTTTTCTCTCACACAAAAATTTGAAAAACAGTGAGCTACAGCTCAATCCATAAAAAAAAAATAGAGTATTACCCATTGCATAAAAAAATAGAGCTGCTACACCTTTTTTAAAATTATAGATAAAATAGAGCATCACATATTTTCTATGCTGCACACTAATTAAAAGAACAGCACAAAGTTTTTCCTAAAGACTTTGACTACAAATTTTTGCACTAACAAATTCCAGCGTTCTTTCATACGCAGGAGAAAGGGGGACCATACTTCTTGATAGCATACTGCAGAGAATGTAAATGAACATTTTAATAGGTATGGAGATGGCAGAGATTAGGAGATGGCAGAGATCAATTTTTTTGGAAAAGGTCTGCAACATTCAATGCCCTGCCTGCAGCGCTGGAGGATGAACAGGAAGAGCAGTTATAATGGTAGTTGGAGATTACTATTCCAACACTCCCCCTTAATCACAACTACCATCATCTAGAACTCCCAAATGATCTCTTAGATACTCAAAGCTTTCTTTTCCCAGTGGCTTGGTGAAGATATCTGCATACTGATCTTGAGACCTACAAAAATCCAAAAATATCTCTCCATTGTTAATCAACTCTCTAATGAAATGATATCTTGTAGCTATATGTTTACTCCTCTTGTGAAAAACTAGATTCTTTGACAATGATATAGCTGAGTTGTTGTCACAATAGATCCTTGTTGCCTCTTGTTGTTCTTGCCTGAGATCTTTTAACATTCTTCTCATCCAAACTACTTGACATGATGCACCTGTGGCTGCTACATACTTTGCTTCAGTAGATGAGAGAGTGACTATTGGTTGTTTCTTTGAAGCCCATGAAACTACACCTGTTCCAAAATGAAAAACATAACCGGAAGTGCTCTTCCTATCATCAATGCTTCCTGCACAATCACTATCTGTATATCCAATCAGCTTGAACTCATTTGACTTTGCATACTAAATGCCATAGTTCCTTGTTCCACTCACATATTTGAGAATTCTCTTCTCTGCTTTCCAATGAGAGTCCTTTAGAGACTCCATGAACCTTGAAATGAGACTAACTGCATACATTATGTCAGGCCTTGTGGTTGTTAAATACATGAGGCTACCAACAAGCCTTTTATACAAAGTTGGATTAATGTTGCCTCCTTTATCATCCTTGCTTAATTTCAGTCCTGTGATGATTGGTGTTGGAGCTGATTTGCAATTTATCATGTTAAACCTTTTCAAAATGTCATTTGCATACTTAGATTGGGAGATGAATATACCATTACCATTTTGATTTACCTCAATGCCAAGAAAATACTTCATGAGGCCTAAATCAGTCATTTCAAACTCCTTTTTCATAGCTCCTTTGAACAAATCAATTGCCAAATCACCCATGAATATCAAATCATCAACATATAAGCAAACAATTATGATCTCACCTTGCTCATTTATCTTGTTGTATAATGTAGGCTCACTGCTGCACCTATTGAAGCCATTTTGCAAAAGATAGGAGTCAATTCTACTATTCCAAGCTCTTGGGGCTTGCTTGAGTCCATAGAGTGCCTTTTTCAGTTTGTAGACTTTGTCTTCTTGACCTAAAATCTCATACCTAGGTGGCTGCTCCACATAAACTTCTTCTTCAAGATAACCATTCAAAAAGGCTGATTTCACATCCATTTGGTAAACTGGCCACTTGTTTTGAGCTGCTATTGCAAGTATAGTTCTCACGGTGTCTAAACATGCTACTAGAGCAAATGTCTCATTGTAATCAACCCTAGGCTGTTGTGAATATCCTTTTTCCACTAGTCTTGCTTTATGTTTTTGTACATCACCATTTGCATCTAATTTGGTTTTGTAAACCCACTTCACTCCTATAACATCCTTGCCTTTTGGAAGGCTCACTAACTCCCATGTTTGATTCTTTTCAATTGCATCAATTTCATCATCCATTGCATTTACCTATTTTTCATGTTTGATAGCATCTTCATAATGAATTGGATCTTCTACTTGTGAATAAAATGCCAAAAGAGAAATCAGACCAGCATTGTTCTCACCTTCATTTTGATCATAAATGTCTCTCAAACTTCCAATTTTTTGTCTCCTCAAGCTTGCCAATGTAGGATTTGACATATCACTTGAACTTGGACTTGTAGAATGTGGACTTGATGGTCCTGCACCTTGATTGCCACTTGTAGATGGTGTTTGTAGTACATTTGAAGGAGTGGATACTTGAACGCGTGGGGCTGTCCTTACACTTGATGATGGTGTCATTTGCGGACCACTTTGTTGAGCTTGAATGGGTGTGGAAGGAGTCACATTTGAGGGAGTACCTGCTGGTATAAAAACTTCTTTATCTTCTTGTGGTAAGTTGGCTACAATATTGATTGTTTTCTCCAAACTTCCATCCCATGCTTCATCTTCTATGAATTGCACATCTCTGCTGATTATAACTTTCTTGGTTATTGGATTGTATAGTTTGTATGCCTTTGATTCATCACTATAACCAACAAATATACACTTTTCTCCTTTGTTGTCCAATTTTCTTCTTAACTCATCTGGCACATGTGCATATGCCACACATCTAAATACTCTCATGTGAGCAACACTATGTTTTCTTCCTATCCATGCTTCTTCAGGAATCATATTCTTCACACTCTTGGTTGGACACCTATTCATAATGTATGTTGCACAAGCTACAGCTTCAGCCCAATATTCATTTGACAAATGCTTTGCTTTCAACATGCTTCTTGCCATTTCCATGATTGTTCTATTTTTCCTTTCAGCTACCCCATTTTGTTGAGGTGTGTACCTGGTTGTGAATTGCTTGTGAATACCATGGTCTTTGCAAAAATTTAGAAATCCATTTGAGATGTACTCACCACCTCTATCTGTTCTCAATGCTTTGATATAGTGCCCACTTTGCTTCTCAACAAGTGCCTTGAATTGACGGAAGTAATCAAACACTTCATTCTTTTGCCTTAGAAAGTAGACCCATGTTTTCCTTGAATAATCATCAATGAATGTCAAAAATTAGAATCTTCCACCAATTGATGGTGTTTGCATTGGCCCACATAAATCTGAATGAACAATCTCTAAAGGTGCCTTTGCTCTAATTGACTTGCCTGTTGGAAATGTCTCTCTATTTTGCTTTCCCAAGATGCATCCTTCACATACTCTTTTCGGTTTCTCTATTAATGGCAAACCCTTTACCATACTCTTCTTATGAAGCAAATTTAGACCTCCAAAGTTGAGATGCCCAAATCTTAGATGCCATAACCAATTTTCATCTTTTATTTTTGCTTGAAAGATGGTTTGTGTAACTGCTACAACCTTTTCTTTATCCTCTTATGGGTTCATTGTGGGTTGTGCTTGAGCATATTCCACATTCAAATCTGGCTTAATCTTTAGGGAAAACATTCTATTATTTGTCATTTGCACTTTAGCAATAAGCTGATTACTTGGAAATTTATCTAGAATAGTGCATTCTTTGTTTTTGAAGAAGACTCTATACCCCTTTTGAACAAGCTACCCAATGCTTATTAGATTATGTTTTAGACCAGGCACAAAATACACATCTGAAATATACTTCTTCTCCCCCTGTTTAGTTAGAATATTGATATTTCCTTTTCCCATAACTGAAACTTTGTTGTCATTACCCAATGTGACATCTAATTTTACACTTTCATCTAAACTTGAGAACATTTCTAAGTTCCCTGTCATATGATTGCTGCAACTTGAGTCTAAAAACATACATTCTTCTGATTTTCTTGTGCTACATTGCATGCTATGAACATATTGCTCTGATTTTGGTTTTCTCTTGTAAAGTTTACATTTTGTCTGCTGAAATTAGATTGTTTTTTCCTACATTCATTTGAATAATGCCCATATTTCTTACAATAATGACATTGGATTTGAGATTTGTCATACCTTTGACCATGTGATTGATTTTGAGATGGGTTTGGGCTTGAGTTTTGGCTACTGCCTCTTCCACTTGAGTTTGATGGGCTATTTCTTCCACCTCTATAAGAATTCTTTCCTCTACCTCTAAAATTCAACCTTCCTCTGCCTCTACCATGGCTGATTGAAGCTTGTGTCTTGAATGCGTGCTCTAATGATGAATTTGCTGACCTGCTTAGTCTATGCTCATGAGAAATGAGAGATGCATGGAGCTCATCAACTGAAAACTGTGAGAGGTTCTTTGTTTCCTCTATGGTCACAACTATGGATTCAAACCTTGTGGGTAAACTCCTCAAAATCTTTTCAACAATCCTTGTATCTCACCATCAGATCTTATTTGATTAAATAAACCCATCACTTGTGTGAAGAAAGTGTCTATTGAATCTGAATCCTTCATGAAGATTGTTTCAAAATCCCTTCTTAGCATTTGCAACTTAGTTGTTTTCACCTTTGCCACTCCTTGATAGGCTGTTTGAAGTGTATCCCATGCGTGTTTGGACTTAGTTGCTGCTGCAATCCTTGGAAAATACTCTCATGCACAGCTTGAAAGATGTAAAAGAGAGCTTTGGAGTCCTTCTTCCTATTATCCCTTAACAGATCTTTCTCTGCTTGTGTTAATGCATTGTATGGTGCTGCATCAGCTAGCTTTGGAAATCCATTCTCAACAAGCTCCCAAATATCTTGAGAACAAAACAAAGCTTTCGTGGTGATTGCCCAGTAGTCATAATTCTTTCCATTAAACTGTGGAATTTGTGGGTTTGTCAAGCTTGTGCTTGCTGCCATTGTTGACTGTGAAAAGCCTCTGTCTTCTTGAAAAAAACTTTACTTGAAAAACTCTTTCGTAAAATGCCTTCAACACTGATCAACCAAGCTCTGATACCAGATGAAGGTAAGAGGTAGAGGACCAAAACAGAGACAAAAAAAATAGTGATAAAGCACAAAGATAAACAACAAAATATATTTCCTATCACAAGATAGTTATATGATTCAAGAAGAGCTTCTGCTCCTTTCTCTCACACAGAAATTTTAAAAACAGTGAGCTACAGCTCAATCCATTAAAAAAAAAAAAAGAGTATTACCCATTGCATAAAAAAATAGAGCTGCTGCACCTTTTTTAAAATTATAGATAAAACAGAGCATCACATATTTTCTACACTGCACACTAATTAAAAGAACAGCACAAAGTTTTTCCTAAAGACTTTGACTACAAATTTTTGCACTGATAAATTCTAGCTTTCTTTCATACGCAGGAGAAAGCGGGACCATACTTCTTGATAGCATACTGCAGAGAATGTAAATGAGCATTTTAATAGGTATGGAGATGGCAAAGATCAGGAGATGGCAGAGATCAGTTTTTTTTGGAAAAGGTCTTCAACATTCAATGCCCTGCCTGCAGCACTGGAGGATGAACAGGAAGAGCAGTTATAATGGTAGTTGGAGATTACTATTCCAACAAGCGGCATAAAGACTTGGTTGACGTGCTTGTGGAGATGGAAATTACAGTAGAAGATAAGAAGGCTATCATTATGGTAAGTCAACTATCAACTTTGCCTAAGTCTGGTTAGATTTGCAAATTTTAATTTTGTGAGATTTAATTGTTTGAGAAATTTGGAGTTATTTAAGGCTAATCTATGTGAATAGACTTTTTCTTTGTTTTTTAATATGCAAATTTTTAATTTTTATTAATAGTTATAATTGAATAAAAGCTCTAAAATAAGTACAAAATTAACAATAAAAATTAGATCAATAATAAAGTATAATCAATTAGTATTATTAGTTTTTTTAAAATATGAGAGTATTTTTTTTATTATTTATTATTGAAGAAAGAATTAGTATGTGTTTTGAATGGGTTTTTTAAAGATTTTTTATTGTAATGATGAAAATTAAATAGTTATGTTCTTTTCTCTTGTGTTTTTGGGTCTCATTTTCATTAGAGTGTCTTAAATATGAAAACTAGTTTACAAGTTGATAATTACAAAATTAACATATAGCTATTAGTTGAATATAAAAATTAGATCCATAATAAAGTATGATCAATTAGTATTATTTGTTTTTTAATAAATGAGAGTAATTTTTTTATTTTTTATTTATCATTTAAGAAAGAATTAGTCTGTGTTTTGAATGGATTTTTTAAAGATTTTTTATTGTAATGGTGAAAATTAAATATTTATGTTCTTTTCTCTTATGTTTTGGTCTCACTTTCATTAAAGTGTCTTAAATATGAAAACTAGTTTATAAGTACAAAGTTAACATATAGTTATTAGTTGAACATAAAAATTAGATCAATAATAAAGTATAATCAATTAGTATTTATTCATTTTTAATAAGTTAGAGAATTTTTTTTTAATTTTTTATTTATCATTCAAGAAAGAATAAGTATGTGTTTTGAATGGATTTTTTAAAGACTTTTTATTGTAATGGTGAAAATTAAATATTTATGTTCTTTTCTCTTATGTTTTGGTCTCACTTTCATTAAAGTGTCTTAAATATGAAAACTAGTTTATAAGTACAAAGTTAACATATAGTTATTAGTTGAACATAAAAATTAGATCAATAATAAAGTATAATCAATTAGTATTTATTCATTTTTAATAAGTTAGAGATTTTTTATTTTTATTTTTTATTTATCATTCAAGAAAGAATAAGTATGTGTTTTGAATAGATTTTTTTAAGATTTTTTATTGTAATGGTGAAAATTAAATATTTATGTTCTTTTCTCTTATGTTTTGGTCTCAGTTTCATTAAGGTGTCTTAAATATGAAAACTAGTTTACAAGTTTATAAGTACAAAATTAACATATAGTTATTAGTTGAACATAAAAATTAGATCAATAATAAAGTATAATCAATTAGTATTTATTCATTTTTTAATAAGTTAGAGAATTTTTTTTAATTTTTTATTTATCATTCAAGAAAGAATTAGTATGTGTTTTGAATGGTTTTTTTAAAGATTTTTTTATTGTAATGGTGAAAATTATACATTTGGGTTCTTTTCTCTTATGTTTTGGTCTCATTCTAATTAGAGTGCCTTAAATATAAAAATTAGTTTACAAGTGGCATATTTTTTATATAGTTTCAACTCGTCACATGATATCTTCCTATCCTTTTTACTACAAAATTGATGAAGGTGGTTTAAACAACTCTTGCCTAGGATGATGTATATGCACTCCAAGCTCTTGGAAATGAATCTACGCCTTACACTATTCCATTATTTGAGCTCCTTTAGTGAATACCTTTTATTATTGATCTCTAGATATTTATTTTTTGTCCCTAGACTCATCGTTTATTGCCCTAGATCAAATCTATGGGTGTAGATTTTACCAAAGTTACTTCCACATTGATAGATTTCAATCTTGAACTCTTAAAATTTAAACATTGCTAACGTCTTCATTGGTCATCATAAACTGACTTAGCACATGCTTTATTGAATTGTAGACTTGGTAGTTGTATTTGTATTTAATGACACTCGTTGACTTACTTGAAATCATCAAAGGATTGCCATCTAGGAGTTATCAAAGAGCATGTTGGAGTAATTGATAGAGAACTTATGAGATCATTCCAATAACATTTATTAGAGAATTAAATCATGGCACATCATCCTCGGTCTATTCCACACTTGTTTGTTTTCTTCGACCTTTTATTTAGAGTCATAAAACCAATCTATTAGGTGTTAGATTGAGGAGAACCCAACCCTTGTAATTCAAAAGATTTTGCAAAGGTGTTCCTAAACACTACAAATTTAAACAATCCACATTCTACCAAATTAGATCCATGAGTTATAGCTTAGTCCACGTATAGAATGATCTTGCAATAGTGTGTCCCACTTTTTGGCCTAAGTGGGACATTGAAATCAACTTTTTAACCAAATTTTATCTTTTTGTCAATTATAGAAAATGAACCATTAAAAATTTGAAGATGATATAAACTAGTGATTTTTTTAATTTTGTGTGTAGATTTTGTATATAAATAATGAAGAGTGCACAACGGATACCTAATTGATGCCCTGAAATTCTTGCAGTCTACGAACTAACAGTTGATGAATCACTAATTCAACTTCATCGGCCAAGCCTTTCACCTTTCTCCAATGCCCCGATGGCATTTACCCTTTGGTGAGGTGTGTTTTGTCAATGAACACTTATAACCCTTGGCCGATTCACCAAAACCACCATCACACAATTTTTCTCTTGTGAACCCTAGCACATGAAGATGCTAGGATGTTCTTACTGCACAAAACCCTCAATCTGGATCATCTGCACCATCGAACAGGAAAAACAAAACAAGGAACAAAACAAATACTGATACATTGAAACCATTCCATTGATTTCGACAAAAATCTCACCAGTGGAATGCTTCATAGCGACATATAGCAACAATGGAAAATGCAAAATGAATGGAAATTTATAGTCATGCGATTTATAGTTGTAAGGAACAGAAATCAAAATGGATAGAACATAAATGCTTTATTTCTCTTGAACACAATCGTATTTGATCCTTCTCCAATCTGATTATATGAAAAATGATATCTACATTTGGTTCAATCCTCTGGGTTTATAAACTTGCCCAGAGTAGTATTGAATTGACTCCAAGCGGCTGGGAGACAAATCCAAGCGGCTGGGAAACAACAGCCTCTAACTGCCCTACTGCCTTATTTTGGCATTATGCGGTTACAATTTGACAAGTGTCCTAAAGTCAAAATGAACCTAGATACTAATAGAAATTACATGCATTGGTCAAATAGACCTTATTACAACTCAAAACATGATTTCAAAGCCAAACATGACTTAAATGCCTCATGGAGGCCATTGTGGATTGGATGCACCTGCATCATACACCCCACCATAAAAAGAACTCATGCCCCATGAGTTAATGCTTGGGTGAATTTCACCTTTACTCTTTGCTGTCTCATGACGTCCCCATGATCTCTGAACTGCAATCTGCTTCCATGGAGTCAAAAGCTCATGCCTAGGATTGTAGGCTCTACTCACATCTATCTTTCTTACTGTCATCTTTGTCTGAACACCTACATTCAAAACCTTGTTTGATGCTTCCTATACTACTGCTATGGTAGAATATGTTTGCCTTGCAACTCTTGTTGGCTCTAGAGGAAAAATAATGGTTCCTATTATGATAACATCTCTTTCTTTCCAATCAACTTGTGACTGCTTGTAGACCTACTCCTTGACCTTCTTTTGATCCATCTCAGACTTTACCATCTAATCATCATCATTCAAAACTGAAATCACTTTCAAACTGTGATCTTTGGTAACCCCACTCCTTGAGGTGTCCTCAACTGTCGTTGTCTCTTCTTCGTTGATCTTCATAAACTCTTTCTTACCCATCAAAATAATCTTCGCTGCCTTCCTTGCTTCAGCATCCTCCTGCAATGGTGTCATCACAAAGGTCTTGCCATCCTTTTTGATGGTGTATGTGTTAGCATATCCATCATACAATGCATGCCTATCAAATTGCCATGGCCTACCTAAAAGTAGGTGACAACTCTCCATGGGCAAAATGTCACATAAAATTCTCTCCTTATATTCTCCAATCTAAAAATCAACATATGTTTGTTCACTTACCAAAAGTGATTGATTGTCATTTACCCAAGATGCCCGATAAGGAGTTTGATGAGGAATCCTTTCTATGTTCAATTTATCGACCATTTTCCTAGACACCATACTATCTGTTGAACCAGAATCTATGACTACCTTGCATATTTTACCTTTGCTTTTGCAATTGATCCTGAAAAGAGCTCTCCTCTATGATGGTTCAATCTTCACTGGTTCTTTGAGCAACGTCCTCTTGATCATTAGACTTTCTCCTATTTCTGATTCTAAATTTACTTCAGGAGATGTCACACTCCATGTATCCTCTTGAATCAAAGTGGTTCTCTTCTCATTACCCTAAGAAGTTGAGGCCTTCTCTGGACACCTATAAGCTGGATGCCCAATCTGATTACAAGTATAGCAACTCATGTTGGAGAACTTGGATCCTCTATCTGATCCATTTGTCCCACCTCTTTCATTTGGCCTTCTTCCTTGGTAGCCTCCTCTGCTACTTGAGTCTCCAATTTTCTCTTCTTGGTTAGACTCACCACAAGGCCTCTGGTAAGGACTTTTGCCTCCAAAACTACCTCTAAAATTTTTGTCACCTTTTCCTCTACTCTACTGCTCACCTTTCCTCTTTACCTTCTCTTCATCTCTTAATGCTACTTGAAAGCATTTTTCCACAGTTTCAGGGGTAAATAAACTTATCTCATCTTGAATATTGATCCTCAGACCATTTAAATACCTTTCTACCTTGGCTTTTTCATCCTCCATGTACCCACAATGAAGAGTGTACTTGTGAAACTCCTTGGTGTAAGTAGCCACATCCATATCTTTTTTCTTAAGATTCTGCATCTGCCTGTAAATCTGCACCTCGTAGTCAGATGGAACAAATTGGGACTTGATCTTCTCCAGCATTTTGCTCCATGAAGATATCATACTCTTCCCATTCTTTACCCTCTCTCCTTGGGTATAATTCCACCATGTAAGTGCAACACCTTTGAGTTTAGTTTTTGCAAACTTAACTTTCTTACTGTCAGGAACCTCCTTGTATTCGAAGTAGTTGTTCAGAGCCTCAATACACTCTATAACTTCATTAGCATTCATATTTCCACTAAACATGGGGATATCTATTTGAGCCTCTGAAGAGTCCTTGCCAATTGCCTTGACAGCTTCCAGAAATTGCTTTTGTTTAGCTAGTATCTTTGCCCCTTCTTGTTCCTCTTTTGCTTCCTCTTTCTCTTCTTCTTCATCTGAATCTTCATCTACCCTTTTACCTATCTTCATTCCTTTCAATTCTGCTTGGAGTGCTTCCCTGACTCTAGTTTTGATCATCTCTTCCATATCTTGAAATTTCTTGACCACTTCGGTGGTCATCCCCTTTGGAGGCATATCGCTAGCCTCTCCCTTGCTTTCTCTGTCTGACATAAACATTCACATACAGCACCAACACTTTTGCAAATCCTCAATTCGACTACAACACAATGCTCATTCAGCTGTCCATCCTACACGCTACTTCACAGACCCATTCCTATCATCCAACAATAGATCCTAGAGATGCACTACCACTCTCTCTCATAGTGGCTTCACTCTGCACCCTCTTCCAGCCAAATCTCTATTGGTGAATGGTCTTGACAGACCTCATCATCACCTGCCCACACACTACAGGAATCGAATTCATCTATCTTCAGAAAATTGAATACACAACACATCTACCCAGATATTTCGCTAGCTCTGATACCAATATGATGAGGAGTGCACCGCGGATACCTGATTGATGCCCTAAAATTTTTGCAGTCTATGAACTAACAGCTGATGAATAACTGATTCAACTTCACTGGCCAAGCCTTTCACCTTTCTCCAATGCTCCAATGGCATTTGCCCTTTGGTGAGGCGCGTTCTATCAGCGAATGCTTATAACCCTTGGCCGATTTGCCAAAACCACTGTCACATAGTTTTTCTCCTGCGAAACCTAGCACATGAAGATGCTAGGACATTCTTACTGCATGAAACCCTTGATCCGAATCATCTACACCATCGAATAGGAAAAACAAAACAACGAACAAAACAAATACTGATACATTGAAGCCATTCCACTGACTTTGATAGAAATCTCACCAGTGGAATGCTTCACAGCGACATACAGCAACAATGGAAAATGTAAAACGAATGGAAATTTACAGTCATGCAATTTACAGTTGTAAGGAATAGAAATCAAAATGGATAGAACAGACATGCTTTATTTCTCCTGAACATAATCACATTCGATCCTTCTTCAATCTGATTACATGAAAAATGATATCTACATTTGGTTTAATCCTCTAGGTTTATAAACTCACCCAGAGTAGTACTGTATTAACTCCAAGCGGCTAGGAGACAAATCCAAGCGGCTAGGAAACAACAGCCTCTAACTGCCCTACTGCCTTATTTTGGCATTATGTGGTTACAATTTGACAAGTGTCCTAAAGTCAAAATGAACCTAGATATTAACAAAAATTACATGCATTGGTCAAATAGACCTTATTACAACTCAAAACATGATTTTAAAGCCAAACATGACTTAAATGCCTCACGGAGGCCATTGTGGATTGGATGCACCTACATCAATAAATATATAATTTTTAAAATAATGTTTTTTTAAGGTATTTTTAATTATTGTTTTTTTAAACTTTATAGTATTTTTAATGAGTGACATTTATTTTATGACACAACTTTTATTAGAAATAAGATAAAATCATAATTTTTAAACATAGATCACTAACACCGTTATCTAGTGCATGCATATTTTTGCAGAACTTTTTGTTACATGTTTTATTTATTGTTATTTTTTTAATTCACATTAATTTTAATTTAGAATGATTTTATTCCATAACACAATTTTTATGTATATATTGAAATTATTATTATTAATAGAAACAAGGACATTGATATGGAGTGGCAAATATTTTTTAGACATTTTTTCTTCTTTTAAAATTTTTTCCATGTGCATCAAACAAGACCCTTATGTTTGATTAGAAAAACCTATGTTCATTAAAAAATAGAAAAACATACCATACTTAAATAAAGTGTATTACAAATTATACTCTTCAGAAAGCTTACTCTAAGGCCTACGATCCTACAAAACTTCATGTCACAATTTTGAAACAAAAAATTTCTATGAGAACTCTATGAGAAGGAACCTTCAAATGAAGGTAGGTATTTTTCATTAGAATGTCCCTTCCATAAAGCATTTTGAACATGAAACATTTAAAAAATAGAAAAAAGGCCTCCATTTGAAGGACCTTCATTTGAAGATCATGATGACATCACCTTCATATGAAGGCCCTTCATTTGAAGGTATATGTTCATTTGAAGGTGTTTTAAAATTTTTGGAAACTTGGGCTCATTTTTTGCCCATCGCACAATTGGGACATGCTATTGTGGGACTACCCCACAAGTTCAAAACTCACAAAGATCAATTATGCATTTGCAAAGATGATCAAAATTGAAAATAATCAATTTGTAGAATTAGAGATATTCATTTGAGTCAACCCTAAAAATCTAGTAGTTTATAAAATTATTTTTTTATGTCTATCATGCAACACCTCTCCATCTTTAGATTTTGAATTAAGTATTGCAAGTAATTTATTTAGTTTTCTCATTTAGTTTTAATAATTTCAAATATCAATCCCAAAACATTTATCTAGGTTAATTGTGTACTCGATTGAATGTATTTATTTAATTAACCTAGATAAATTTTATGTAAAGCATTTTATTTTCTTAACACTTATATTTTATGGTTCTATTAGTACAATGATAAAAAATTGTATTGTAGACCAAAAGATGAGCAAATTAGGAAATTGGTTAGGTAGAGCGTTCATATAAAATTAAATATTATATAAAATTAATAATTTGACATGTTAAGATCTAGAGAGAAATGATTTTAGAGATGTTAAAATTTGTAAACACTTAAAATATTATGAAATCTTAATAGTCATGAGGGAGAAATTAAATAACTTTTCATAATGTAAAATTTATCACAGCTAGCCTAGATTTGAGCCAAGTTATCTTGCCACTCAATAACAACCTCCCCTATGAAATGACCACACTAAAAATTCATAAATTGTGAAAGAATATGCACTATTCTATTTATTTTAAGATTATAATAAATATTTTGCATTACAATTTAAATAAAACTATTTTTTAAATTTATACTCTTAAACTCTTTACTTATGTTGATGTGGAATGCCTTATAAGTTGATGTGACATAATTTTAAAAATATAAAATGAAAGACCATATTCCCAATTAGGAAAGTTGTGACACTATATTTGTGGGAAGAAATATAGTAAAGACCTAAATCTTTTAGTCTTTTTGGTAGATTAAAATTGGAGAGGCCACAACCATACAACCTCATCCTTATTCTTGAAAAGATATAGCCTAAATATTTTAGTTGGATTAAAAGGACTATGACATGTGAAAAAGGTTTAAGTGTGTGTTATTAACCATATCTTATTTGCAACTTAAAATATATATTGTTTTGTACTGTAAGTTGGAAGTGTGATCTCAATATATGAGAGGTTGGTACTAGTTTTTATTATAAATGCTAATGTAGTGGTTGAATTACTTTTAATTGATTATATTTTCTTATTTATATGATTCATTATATCCATGTGTATATAGGATATGTTCCTCGCTGCAATAGAGTCATCAGCAATTACATTGGAATGGGAAATGAGTGAGTTATTGAGAAACTCACGAGTGATGAAAAAATAACAATTTCTCATATTGTAAGCGTGGAATACTTGCATTGTGTGGTGAAAGAGACATTACGATTATATCCAGTAGGCCCTTTTCTCATCCCCCATGAATCTACAAAGGCTTCTATTATTGAAGGACCTCATTGTGACTACCTGATACCAACAAAAACAAGGCTTATTGTTAATGCTTGGGCAATAGGAAGAGATCCAGAAGTATGGGAAGATCCCTTGGAATTTAGGCCTGAGAGATTTATTGGTAAAAAAATTGATATAATTAGAGATCCAGAATTAAGCATGATTCCTTTTGGGGCAGGGAGGAGAAGTTGCCCTGGTGCTTCCATGGCCATTGCCAATGTTGAGATTGCTTTAGGACACCTCATTCACTATTTCAATTGGAGAAGTGAAGGAAAGTTAGACATGAAAGAGTCTTTTGGAAGTACCATTCCTAGAAAAGTGCATCTCTTCGCTATTGCAACTTGGAGGTTAAGGGTGAATGCACCTTCTTGCCTCAAATTTTAATTACTACAAAAATTGTTCACTACATTTTCACTTTAATTATGTGAAACTTAACCATTATAAATAAATATTCCTCTCATAATGAGATGAATACTGACTATATACATATTGCAATATGTTGATTTCATTATTTCCAATATATTACTTCATCATTGTTCAACACATAATAACTTATCTCTTTTCTTACATGTTTATATTTAAAATTTGTTGGCTTATTCTCTCTTGTGAGAATTTATATTTCTTGTCACTATTTAGTTGGGTCATCAAGTGATGGATATTCATATATGTTGATGAATATTGTAAATTGAAAATATTCTTTTAATTACAATAATTTTAATTATCATGTATCATTGTAAATTTATAATTTCTAGATATATTGTGTCTTTTCTATGTATGCTAATTAGGATTGTTTTCATATCCTTTATAATCTAGAATTTGTATTCTCCCTCATATGTTAGGTTAAAGGAAACATATTTATCTAACTAGTAACTTAACTTCAATATGGAAATAAACATAAAAAAATACTTACATGTACAACTCACCCAAGATTTCAATGCCAAAATAGAACTCGATAGTAGAGAAGAACCCATAAACTTGTCTTATTCTTAAGTTAAATAGCAAAAAAATACTTATAAAACTTTTCTTCTTCTCTTGTTTGAGATCTATGTTAAGGTTAATTAGTTTTTATTATATATTATTTAAAATTTCCAAATAATTAAATATTTGATAGAAACTCATTACCCTTGTTTTATTTATAAAATAATATTTTATTTTTCTATTATTATAAATCTAACATGCCATAAGGTAAAATGTTCGTTAATATATTTTATTGATAAAAATAAAAAAATTATTAATCAAATAAGGGTCTATAGGCCATTATTACAAGAGAAATAGATTATTTATATAGTTACAAATATTTACTTTTTCACATTCAACTAGCTAATTTGCAAACTCAATATTTTCTACATAAGAGACATTTTGATTTCAAATGACTAATGCATAGAATTTCCAACAATTCTATTTAACCATTTAATTTCTTGAAAAATACAATTAAATATTTTCCCATAGTACCTTATTCTAAGGAAAGTATATTTAAAACCCCTAAAAATCTTAGATCAACTTAAAAACATTTTAGTTATTCCACAAACACTTTGTCAGCATTACAAACACTAAACAAAATAAGAGATAAGTATCCTACATAAAACAATCGTACAATTCTTATGAGTTTTCACAACTTATGAATCCAAAATCAACACCAATTTAGATCAGGTAGTCATAGAGATACATAAGGCACATCTTAGAACTCATAGTTGAGTGAGACATGAAATTCAAACATAAAACATTTAACCAAGATGATCATCTCTAGAATAATCACCATTGGGGAACTTATTCTTGCACATTCAATTAACCATTACACATATTTTCATAGTACAAGTATAGCCAAAGCACAACATATAAATAACCAACATGATATAATCAATAAGACAATAACAAATAACTATATCTTACTAAGAATCATCTACATGACTAACATGATCTAGCTATTAAAGATATGAAATCAATAATTTACAATTCTAAACCAAATAATATAATAATATTAACATAAAAATTGAAACAATGAAGATAAAACACTAGTAAAGTTCAAATGCTAAAATCATAACATATGCATAAACAATATATAATCAAACATCTTGATGGAAACACAAAACATAATTAGTAAATATGATATCTATATCAAAATAGAACCAAAAAACAATATAGGGCACATACATATATGGGACTTTCATCCCCCTCCAATGAATCTATGCTTATTCCTAAAAGGCTAGAAAGGGTGTGGATAGAAAACCCTCAACTACTTTGTATCCTCCCAAGTACTTATTGTCTCATCATAATAGTCCCACTAGACCCTTAACTAATCTAGGTATTGTCCTTGAAGGCTCAATCTTTGATGCTATAATAAAAGAATGGGCTCAAAACAAATTTTCCTACCTTCTTCAACTTTCAATGCACCACAATAAAGAACATGTGTTACTTCTAGAATATACTACATTGAGATAGACTCACATGGAAGACATCATGGATGCGAGAAAGACTAGGCAACAAGGAAAGTCAAAAAGCAAAAAGAGGAATCATTTTCTATAATGGATCAAGATATTATGTAGTTACACTCTCAAAAATACTTGATCTCCAAATGAAAAATGTCAATTAGTCTCTTGGAATTTACATATTTATTCTATCAATCTTAAGTAACCAAAAACTACTCTTCAACAAAAAACCTATTTCTCAATATCCTAAATCATCTTGGGACTAGTGGAAACTCAATCCTCTATCCTATCCCAAATTATTATATTTTGACAAGAGTGTCCATATAAAGCCTAATATAGTGCCATGCCAATATAATTATGATAACCATTATTATACAAAAAATCAACAAGGTACAAATAGTCCTCACACTTGGGTTGATTATCCATAACATACATGCAAAGCATATCCTCTAGCACTTGATTCATTATCTCTATCTAACTATTTGTCTCTAGATTTTGTGCATTCTCACAACATAGGAATTCAAAAATAACACTAATTCAAATCAAGGATTCACAAGGCTACATAGAGAACATCTTGCAACTTGTAGTTAAGTGAGATGGGAAATTCAAGCATAACACATTCACCCAAGTTGATCATCTCTAGATTAATCATTATTGGGGAACCTATGCCTGCACATTCAATTAAATATCAAATGTATCTACACAATACAAGGATAGCCAAAGCACAACATATAAACATGAAGTGTAAGTAGGAATATAATTGATAAGAACCAAAATACATATCTAATATCTTTTTGCAATAGCAATAACATGAAGTGTAAGTAGGAAAAAATATACAAATTAAAAAAATTCAAATAGAAAACTAAATAGCCTATGAACCAAGAGATTATGAATGCATCCTCATTTAACTACTACACGCTCCATAGAGAACATTCCCTAAGTTTAGAAGCAATGCAACCTGCATCCCAATACAACAATTGCAAAGATTTGCACAAGCACTGATGCATATCCAATTAGCACTATTGTTGAAATAGTAACATCAATAAAAGCATTGGGAACACAAAGAACACTTCATCTAAAAGATTGAAACTTAGATAAGGACAAATAAATTATAAGTTTGACATCCATTCATTGTTAGCATAGTATTACATTGTTTAATATCTGCTTAGTTTAGATAGTAGTTACCAGTTATGCTACCAGTTATGTAGTTATGTCTGTTACAACTTCTTAACTGCATTTCTCCTTGGCATTTCTCCTTGTATAAATGTTTCTGTAGTTCATCGAATAAATCAATCAAGAAATCATCAATATATTATTATATGCTTTTGTTATTCATGTGCAATGGTGTAATCTATACATGGTCACCATATTTCAATATGGTATCAAAGCGTTGCTAGTTCTTGTGCCTGTGAGAAGATGAAAGGAAGTTGAAGGGTTGCATGTTCTTAGAGGAAAAATGGCTGCAAGTTTAGAAGTTCGGTCAAATGTTAAAAAGACAAATGTAGATTGAGTTTCTCCCTCTATGTGGATGCCAGCCATGATTTCTCCTTAGTGTGAGCAAGAAATAGAGATTTCCACACCCATATATCTGACGGAATCAACCTTGTCTGTGAGTGCATGTGTATAAGTCCTGTGTTGAATATATGTATTTCATCTAAGTTTCATATTTGTTCTATGGGTATGTGTACTGCCTCCAAAAACTTGTGTACCTTAGCATTGAGTCATGTTCATTCAAATGATTGTTGATTTCTACTGGTTTGTGTGCTATTCTACAATATCTGTGGTGCCCTAGCATTAATTGACTATACCTAAGCATATATTATACAATGTTGAATGGAAATAGTGATAAAAACATGATAAAACTATCTAGATTTAGCTCAAGACTTGTGAAAGCTTTGTATGATTTTTAGAATCTGTGGTTACGATTTGGACATTCCTTGTATGCTGGTAGATGAAGCACATTCGAACAAGAAGGATATAGGCCTGAAAGGTGCAAATTAGATTTGCAGGGCTATCTCCATTTGTCTGAAGGAGAAGAAATATGTTTTAGGCCAATTGAGATATTCACAAGTGATTGTTTTGAATTGATTTTATTGGTTGGGAGAAGATCATGCTTCCTTCATGCTTTGGGGTTTAAAGAATACATTTACATAGGTGCTATTGGTGTATAATGTTGGATTAAGAGAGAGGATGTAAAGAGGTTTGAAAGACTAAAGAATTAAGAATGGTTCCTGCTCTCAATGTTAGTCAGTAGCAATGCATAGAGCATCTACTAATGAAGGTTGGAGAAGATCTATTCAATATCATGCAATCTTTTTGTACCATGGATGGAAACAAATTGGTTGTTCTTACTGACATATATTTGGAGGCTTTCAAAGATTGTAGTACTTCCTCTGGTGCTATCTTTAGAAGGTAAGGACTAAGAGAGTCATATTGGAGGTTGGTGGCATCAGAGGATGGAAGAATTTTCATCTCAAGTTAGCTTCTCTCTTTGAGATGATGCTTTGCATGAGAAGCATTTTTTTCTTTAGTTTTTAAATTTTCCTTATCGTTGTTGATATATTTGAAGAATACATGTTTTGTGACGATTATGTTCTAGAGACAGGTTTGGGATTTGGTGTTGAGCTCAATATGGATTGTTGTCAGGCCAGCTTCAGAGTATATGATCAAGAATTATACCCTTTCATGGTCACTACACAATGATAGAGATCTGTCATATCTCTTAGGGATTGTTGTCGAATAATTCAAGACTCTGTGATTTGAGAGTTCGAGACTGAGAGCTCAAGAACACAGCTCAAAGATACACCTTTTTGAGGGTCAAGAGATAACTTGATGGAGCTCCACTTGGTTCAGGATTTATTCTTTTGGGAAAAGATCTTCTATAAAATATGTATTCATATTATGTAATCAGCTTTGTTGAGTATATTATCATTTAGGGGGGTCCCTTGGTACTATTGCAAGAACAATGTAATAAGGGGGGGAATGTTAGCATAGTATTACATTATTTAATATATGCTTAGTTTAGATAGTGGTTACCAGTTATACTACCGATTATGCAATTATGTCTGATACAACTTCTTAACTACATTTCTCCTTGGTATTTCTCCTTGTATAAATGTTTCTATAGTTCATCGAATAAATCAATCAAGAAATCATCAATATATTATTATATTCTTTTGTTATTCATGTATAATGGTGTAATCTATACGTGCTCACCATATTTCAATATTCATTACACTTACATTAAAAGTTAGATGTCCTTAAACATTATTTTAGTTGTTAATAAAATATTACTTACAAATGATAGCTTCAACTACACTAATTTTTTTAGACCTTATGCCAAATAATGTTAAAGAACGTCTACTAATAAAGCAATATCATGTCATGTTCAAAAACATAGTTTGAGCACACATAAATGATCATAACTTAGTTTGCATAGCTCAACTAGAATTCATTACCCAATAAACAATAAAAAATCACTATAAGACTTGAGTGCATTACCTACTATAGTTAATAAGGTGAACAAACATTTTAGAACCTTTTATACATAGTATAAATACTAGTATGAACAAAACTACTAACATATACATTATACTATTTTTGACTAGGTTGGAGGAAACCTAATAGTTGCAATTAAGTACTTAAATCTATTTGAAGTTATCTGCACCTGTAAACTAGCAATTTGATGCTTTGATACATTAAATTTAGATATGAATCATTGCAACAAAAATAAGAAAATATGTACAACCACTTATTATACAATATTTCACTTCACCTAATTGTTGCTTTTACACTACCTTATAGTGCCTTTGACAAGTTCCAAAGCTACAACCATGCCTATTTTTCTTGATGTAATTATCTAATACTATGGTCTTTGTCATTTAATTATTACAAAATTAAATTAAATTAATGTCCAAATTTATTATGATATAAATCATGTACATTTTTAGGATAGTTTAAAGTTACTGAAAACTATCACAAATATTGATTTTCATTTTTTATGTCACAAATCATGTAATTTTATAGACACAATTTTAGTGAATTTATGCTATATATGGTGTCCTTGAACACCTATTTATATTTGCCTCAGATATTTACTAGTGCAAGAAGATTCTCAATTTGATCTCTTATTATGAACTTTTAATTTACTAAATTGTTTTCCTTTACAATGATGATACTTCAAATAAAAACATGAATGAAAAAGTTACTTAAGTAATTTTTCTACTCTCTAAAATGATTTTAACATGGTATTTTAAAAGCAATTTTTTAAGTGATTAAATTTTATAATAATTGTAAGCACTCTTCCTTTTCATAATAAATCAACAAGAAAATGATACATGAAGTTTAATTAGGATGGATGGATAAGATTTTATTAGAGATGGATAGTTAAGATTGAATGAGACAACATTAGGACAATAATGGAGGATTCTAGGGCATATCCTTATGTCAATGACTACAATTAAAAGATTTAGTATGGAAATGAGTGGTGGAGATATAAAGTTTGTTTGACTTTTGGGAGAGTGTCTAGGTTCAATAAATCTAGACAACTTTTAGCTAGTCATGTGACTTTTTTGGATTTTTAATTTATTTATTTGTGGATAGTAGATAAGGATGGAAATTATGATAAGTAGCAGATTTACAATATGATTTAGGATTTTTAAATTAATTAATCAAATAATAAATTATTTAATTAATTAATGGAGAGGTATGTGGGAAAATTGAATTAATTAAACAAATATGATTTATTTAATTAATTATAATTTATTTAATTAATTTGTGCTAGGATGAATGTGGTTTACTATGGAATTAGGATGGTGTCACATGGTGTTGAAACTGACATTAGAGGTGTCATTAAGACATGGTCAATTTTAAGTGTACAAATAATATTGAGAAATACAAAGAGGAAATGGCTTGATGTTAGGAGATGCATCCTAGTTTGTTGATCTTGCACATGAGATTTTAAAATATTTTACAAATGTAAAGTTAAGAGAAGCCCCACCATTTGCTCATGAAAACCATGTAAGCTCTCAGGGCCGACCATAGTGTTGGGGAAATAATATTTTATTTCCCACATTATGAGGCTTGAAAGTGTTTAGTGAAATTTCATTTAATCTTGAAGATTAAGTATATACCATCAAATCAAGGTTGATCAACGATTCCTAGGACTCCAAGAAGAAATTAAAACGTAAAAGGCACAAAAATCCTCACCATTGGCCCTTGAGAACATGACATGGTATTTTAATAATTATTTTTATATGTGGGAACATTTATAGGAAACTTTGTAAACTTTAAACACCTTTGTCATGCTCTATATTGATCTCACCACTATGTGTAAAGAGATTCTCAACCCACCACCGTGTTGCTCCAACTTGCAATAGGAAGTTTATCAAAAGGTTTGGTCATGCAAATGGCATATTAAATCTAACATTTACATTTCCGGGAGCTAAGCCCTAAAGAGGTTATGTTTTATCTAAATATTATAGTAGGATTTTAATATTTAGGTGAGGTAGGTAAATTTGAATCTCACAAGAGGCGGGAAGATGAAAATGGATGAAATGAAAATGAGGAAATTTTCAAAAGCTAGTGCAGGCCATTTGATTTGACATCAATAAATCATTTGATAGCCCATGGGATGTGTGCCCCTACATCCCAATAACATAATCTCGATATTGGTTGCTTCTCTACATCATCCTGAGGTATACAATAGTAGAGTAGTAGAGGTGGGGTTAGTACCATCCAAAATTCAAATTTCTTCCCAAAAAGGTGTGGTCGAGCATGCAAGGCCAATGACTATACATCACCAAGATAGGCAAGTTTCAGCTCCTATGGTGATGACAATGTAGAACTAGGTAGTGGACTCCATGAACAAGATACCAAGGACTTTGAAGTTCTATCCAACCAAGTTAACAAGAACATTAAGACACCAAAATCTACATACATGTATTTTCCTCTATCAATTTCAAAATTCTAATGTAAATTGGATGGGAAAATCATTATGGGTTGGGTGGTCTAGATTATCAATACAAACCTACATGTCCTTTAATAGTAGAATATGACACCTTAAATACAATTGATCTTTTGAGCCTAATGTGTTAGTTGATTCTCAAACTTTGTTGTCATGGATAAGCTTTTGATACTGATGTGTTATCTTTGTCTTTTCTATCTTTGTTTCTATATAGGGTAGACTCTGTATTTTTTTGAAGGGATTGTGTTTATGTAATATATTTGATGGATTAGTCAACTTAATAAGAATAAAACTATTATCTCGAGGACTTCTAGTCTTGTCTTTGTTCACCTTTGGTTATTATGTGCATATTTCTTTCCATCAATTATTGCATTGTGAGTTGTTAAAGCTCTAATTTGGTAGTTAAGACAACTTATCTATCTGGCATGAGCCTTTTTTGCTTTATTTTCTTTTTGCAATATCTCTATGTTTTGACCCCACTATACAGCAATGTTAGCCTTAGCTTAGATAGAATAGGAGCCAAACTTCGAATCCTAGAGATTTTCTTGTAAGTCATTTCTTTGCCTGCAAATCTTTTTCATTATTAGTGAACCATCCATAGTACATTTAGTTCTTGAGGCTAGATATTTAGAAACTCTTCCACTTGAAACAATTAGCAACTATTGGCATGCCCATTGGGAGAAAAGGCCTACAAGAATGATCAACAATACACAAAAAAATATTCACCAAATTTGACTAAAATAGTATCTATATTCAAATAATGACATGATATATAAAATCAAATGACATCATCTATAGCTAGGCTCTAGGGAATGAAATCAAATGACATCATGTATAAATAACTCATCATACTTTTGATCAAAGGTCACAATGTATATAAAATCTAGAGGGAATAAAATCAAGGTTCTTCTCCACATTTATTATACCACACTAATTGGTTTAGATCACTCTTCAATAACATGTAATATTTTCTCATAGTCATCTTTGTCCAATCTCCACTTATGATGCCCACATGTGTCTGGGACAAGACAAAGAGACATGCTAGTAGCAATTACTAGGTGTCTATAATGACACAACATGTTGTGAGGTTCATAATCAATAAAATGAATCCCATTTTGAAGGATTTTTATGTTTCAAATAGTTTCCCTATACTCTAACTGATCATGTTGGAAACAACATTCTAGTACTTATTTTTGGTTTTCTTAACTTCATCCTGTCTCATGTTCAACATAATAAATAATAACTTATGACTTCTGCATTTCTAGCCTCTACCATTACTACAGAAATATCTTCTGGCATAATGAAATACTAAACAAAATATTAGGTCATGAAATCAAAAATTCAAGAACCAAATTAATTAAATTTTATCAACATATTACTTTATAATAAGAGATGTATTTTTTTAATTAATCTTGAAATGTGGTCATAATCATTTGAAATCAAAGGAATATCTTCGAATCTTTCATTTTTATCTTCTCCATATGTGTCACTACCAACTAGTGGCACCAAATTCTATTCACTGACATAGCCACATTGTTGGATCCTACAATTCTCTTAATTTTTCAACATGCAATTAAAACAAAAGTAAGAGTAATCCCTAGTATGCAATGTACAAATTTCAATTATAATTTTGTTGAAAGTGCAATTGTGATCATACTGTAATAAACTTTCCAAGTTAATATTTTAATCAAATCAAAAGTTTTAAACTCAAACAATGTACATGTTATCTCCTAAAATTCTATATGGATGTGGGTTCCTGCTATTGACTAAGAATCTTCCTTCTCTTGTGAACACTGAGAACTAGCTACATGAGTCTCCTCCTACTTAGGGTGAAAACTTTCTAGTAGTTCCTGCAACAACCCCACTACTTGGAAAAAATAATCCTTTCTTCACATTGACCTCATCTCATAATAAGAGATACTTCTCTTTGTACTTCTAGAGAACCATTGTTAGGGTCTTGCAAAATTAATTGACAAGTATGATACTACTTAGGAGGCATTAACCCAATCATGCTTGAACACACACATAAAACAAAAAATAAGCAAACACATAACCTAAAGATCCAAGTGTTACAACCTAGGGATCTGATATAAAATGTAACATTTTCCCTAAGCTTTTGCCTAAGATATTAGTGGTTAAAAATAGGTGAATAATTTTTTTTGATATGCTTGTAAGACAAACATGTCACAATGCACACCTATGCACTAGAGATGATGCAACGTGATGCAATGACACTTAAGGAACATGATGTCAATGCACAAAGCATCAGTCCACAAATGAAAGACTTAAGCAATATTATGTGATGACCTCAATGTATCAACCATATGAAAGGGTAGACTTTCTTCAAACCATGGTGAATCGGTTCGAGACCACTAATCCCATCTTGCAAACAAATAAGAAACAAGTGTTATAAATACATTATTTCTTTATATAAATATCATAACTATCCAATATAAGTATGTCATTTATAAAATAAGGTGCTTATCTAAACAAGTATTATTGCTAGAGGAGAGGACCCAGTCGTGGAGCACCCTAACTTCACACCTCTCAAAATCATACGTGGCAATTTTGAATCACTCCAAAAATTTTACAGTAGCTTACTTGGCAACACCCCTGCTTATAACTAAGGTTTCAAGGCCACATTATCAAATATGATCCCACATCAGCATGCTTTTTGTTGAGGTATCAAATAGTTCCCCACAAAAAAGGGTGGACCAATAGGTGTAGATTAAGTCATGTTTTGTTGGTGGGCTGATGTCGCATCACATGATTGGTTGCTTTTTAAATCTAAAGGGCACATTTCATTCAATTATTAGTACTTATAGTAACACTAACAACCTTAAAGTCACAACTACTAGTACTATTCTTTTAAAAATATTGGGCCTTAAATGCACATATACTATCTCAGCCATTGAAACTATCTCACCTATTGGGTCTTTTCCCCTATGTGGACGAATAATCTTCTTATGTGTGCAACTACTAGGGTGGCATTGGAATACTTCATATATATTTTATGTTTGTCCCATGACAAATGTAAAAGGTGAGTACAATAAATACCTTGTATTTTGTTATGAAATGTAAAAGATTGTCAAAAAGTTTTATGATCATTTAAAGTTAAAAATAAGTTGTTGTTTAAATAAGAATGTGTTGTTTTTTATAACAATAAATAGTATTTTGTGTTCAACTATTGGGCCATTTGTGTTGGATATAAAGGTTAGAGATAACATGATTCATGGTTATCAAAAGGTATTGAGATCATTTAAGTTGAGCACAAGTTATATTTTAAATAAGAATATGATGTTGTTCTAATAACAAATGATATTTTTTTGTTCAACTACTAAGGATTGCATGATAAAGTTTTGGTTAAATTTTTAAATATTCGTTTTAAAGAAACCTCTCACTAGACATAACAATGTAACAAGTTGTGTGACCAACCACACCTCCAAACCTTAGTTGTAGATAGATAATAGTCCATATCATATTTCTAAAAAATAGAGGTCCTACAATATTCCATATAACCATTACATAGTCACAAAATTAACCTATTTCTATTGACCCCTCCCAAAAGTCCTCGGAGGACTACGATTATATCAACTGTCGGAACTGAATAAATAATGGAATCTGCTTCATTTAAACATATTTGGACATTACTGTAATGCTGGATTAGATGTTTTCCCATTGAACACGACAGCACTACAATTAATTTCAAATGAATTATTGCAAATAGTGCACTTCACTTTCAACCTTGCCTTACAATCATAAGGACGGACATTTCAGGTGGCCACTTGGTAAGACAAGTTGACACTTGCTGAAAAATTGTGGACGAAAATGACACTGCGATTGTAAGTCCAACTACTCTTCCTTTAATTTTCATTTCGGAGTTTGATGCCAGATTTAAGAAGGTCACATCAATGTATCAAGAATACTTTAAACAAACAAAAGGATGTTGAAATCATAACACCTCAGAGAGAATATACTTAAAAAGATCCAGTTTCGATGGATATCCTTAGATAAAGAAATGCAATTCCTTAGATTCGCATTATTTACAGGAATCCTTGCCTTGACAGGGGTTAATAATGGGTATCTCACTTGTAACAGATTGTTATGATTGAAACCGATTACTGTAGCAGCACGTACAAATGAAATGTGTGGTGCCTAATGATTTTATCTACGAACACTAGGAATCTGCTTCATTTTAACATATTTGGACATTATCATAATGCTGGACAGCCTTACAATTAATTTCAAATGAATTATTGCAAATAGTGCACTTCATTTTCAATCATAACAGATTGTTATGATTGAAACCGATTACTGTAGCAGCACGTACAAATGAAATGTGTGGTGCCTAATGATTTTATCTACGAACACTAGGAATCTGCTTCATTTTAACATATTTGGACATTATCATAATGCTGGACAGCCTTACAATTAATTTCAAATGAATTATTGCAAATAGTGCACTTCATTTTCAATCTTGCCACCCTAAGGAGTGACAGTTCACGTGGCCAGTTAATAAAAGTTATGAAAATTTTGACAAAAAGCTGGAGGAAAATGACTCTTCCTGAATTTTTCACATTTTTCATTTCCGAGTTTTATGCACGATTTAAGACCCAGATCCGATGGAAATGTTGATAAGGATTATAAGTTAGTTTAATCAGTATTTTATTAATTTTATAAAAAATATTTTAAATTTATGTTAATCAGTTTACTGTTTAATAGTTAAAAGTAAATTTTGATTTATAAAATATATTTATTATTTATCATCATTACTATAAATAATATTCGACTATTAAATTGATAGGACCCAAAGCATTTCCTAATAATCCCACGTGAAAGGGATGAGGCTGCATAACACAAGATTCCATGTGAAAGTAGCAGCCGTTGTTTTATATAAAGACTCCCCTCCTCAACAAGTGAAGCACCAGTCTGCCTTTCTGGGTTTGCGTAGTAATGGATCTCAATATGAGTGTTTCTGCAATAGCACTTACAATTTTATTGTCTACTCTATTGTTGTCCGTTGTATTGGGATGGGCGAAAAAAAAGAATGGGAGATTGTCTTTGCCAGGACCATTTCCACTGCCCATCATAGGAAACCTCCATCAGTTGGGAACTCTTCCTCATCGTAGTCTACAGCGGTTGGCTGATAAGCATGGGCCAATAATGTCAATGAAACTGGGTTCTGTTCCCGTCGTGGTTGCGTCTTCTTCTCAGGCGGTGAAGCAGTTTGTAAAAACCCATGACTTGATTTTTGCAAGCAGGCCGTCTTCTGCGATTGGAAAATACTTGTTTTACAATCACAACGACATCGCGTTTGCTCCCTATGGGGCTTATTGGCGAAACAAGAGAAAAATATGCGTGGAGGAGCTGTTGAGTGGCAAGAGAGTGGAATCGATCAAAGGCGTGCGGGAGGAAGAAGCGCAGGCGATGATCGGATCGATCTGGGAGAAGAGCGAGCAGGGCAGAGTGGGCGTGAATGTGAGCCACATCATTGCCTGCTACACCTCCGACTTGACCTGGCGAACATTGACGGGCAGGAAACATGGAGACCGCATTTCGGGTGAGACTACGTTTGAGAAATTGATTACGGAGGCTATGGAGTTAGTGGGACTTCTTAATATTGGCGATTTCATTCCTTGGGTGGAGTGGCTCGACTTGCAAGGGCTCGGGAGACGTATGAAGAATGTCCACCAACAGTTGGACGTCATTTTCGACAAAATAATAGATCAACATGTAGACAACAAGCAGAGATGCAGAGCAGAGGAGGAGGAGGGACAAAAAGCCTTGGTTGACGTGCTTGTGGACATGGAAATCGCCCTAGAAGATAAGAAGGCTATCATTATGGTAAGTTAACACTTAACTTCGGGGATTATTTAATTATGTGGGATTTAATATGAATATACTTTTTCTTTTTTATCTTTATTAATTATTATAATTGACTAAATGTTTTAAAATTATTACTAATTGAATAAATCGTTTAAATTATTAAAAAAAGTCATTAAATGAAATCAACAATAGAGTATGATTAATTAGTACTATTTTTTTTAATAAATAAGAGTAGCTTTTTTATTTGTTTATTTATCATTTAAGAAATAATTGAATGTTTCTTTAGAATGGTTTTTTGCAAGATTTTTTATTGTAATGATGAAAATTGTCTATTCATGCTCTTTTCTCTTATGTTTGGGGTTTATTTTGATAAGAGTGTTATAAATATAAAAATTAGTTTACAAGTTACATACTTTTGTATAATTTCGGTTAATGATATCATATTTCCCTATCCTTTTTATTATAGAATTGACTAAAGTGGCTTAAATAGTTCTTGTACAAGATGGTGTACATGCACTCCAAGCTCTCCAAAATGAATCTACACCTTACACTATTCAGATATTCGAGCTCCTTTAGGGAATGCCTTTTATTATTGATATCTAGATATTTATTCTTGATCCCTAGACTTATCATTCATTACCCTAGATCAAACATGGGGGTGTAAATTTGACCCAAATTACTTCTATAGTGATAGATTTCAACCTTGAATTTTTAAAATTTAAAATTTAAATATAACCATTGCCTACCACATCACTAGCCATTTTAAACTAACTTAGCACATGTTTTATTGAATCATGGTCTTGGTATTTGTATTTAAAGACACTCACTCACTCATTTGAAATCATCAAAAGATTGTCAACTAAGAGTTATCAAAACGCATGCTAGCCTTATTGCTAGAGCACCTATGAGATAATTCTAGTAGCATTTATTAGAGCATTAAATCATAAAACATCATCCTAAGTCTATTGCACACTATTTTTTTCTTTTCGATCTTTCATTTAGAGTCATAAAAACAATCTCTAAGATGTTAAACTAAGTAGAAATTCATTTTTGTAACTCAACAAATTACTCAAATGTGTTTCTAGTCACTATAAACTCCAACTATCCATATTCTACAAGATCAAATCCATGAGTTTTAGCATAATTTGCACACAAGTTCAACTTCACACTCACAAAGATCAACGATGCACTTGCATACGTGATCCAAAGTGAAAGTAGTCAATTTGTAGAATTCAAGATCTTCATTTGAGTTAAATGTAAAGATATAACACCTTGGTGAATAATTTTCTTACATTTGTCATATATCTCCATTATTAGATTTTGAGCTAAGTATTAGATTTAATTTATTTAATTTTCTCATTTAATTTTAGGAATTTCAATTATCAATTCCAACTCATTTATCTAGGTTATATGTTTTCTTAATTGAATGCATTAATTTAATTAACCTAGATAAATTATATGTAAAGCATTTTATTTTCTTAACACTTATATATTTGATGGTTGTATTAGCATAATGATAAAAAAGAGTATTGTAGACTAAAATATTAGCACAAATTAGAGAATTGATTAGGCAAAGCATTCCTATCAAAGTCATAAATTATGGCATCCTAAGTTACATAGAGAAAAATTATTTTATGGATGTTAAAATTTGTAAACACTTATAAAATTGTGAGATCATAATAATGATCAAAGAGTAATTAAGTAACTTTCATAATGTAAAATTTATCCAAGATGGCCTAGGTTTGAGCCACTAGCTTGCCACCAATAATAACCTCCCCTCCAAAATAATCACACCAAAATTTTATTAATTGTCAAATCTTATGCTCTATTCTATCTTTTTTCTTTGAAGTATAGAATAAGTATTTTGCATTCCAATTTAAATGTGATTGAAGTTTTTTTTTAATTTCCTCTTAAATAATTTTCTTATGTTTATGTGGAATGCCCTATAAGTTGATGTGACATACTTAAAAAATGTAAATTGAAATATCATATTCCCAATTAGGAAAGTTGTGTCACTATAATTGTGGGAAGAAATATAATAAAGACCTCAATTTTCTAGTGTTTTTGATAGGAAAGTTGTGTCACTATAATTGTGGGAAGAAATATAATAAAGACCTCAATTTTCTAGTGTTTTTGATAGATTAAAATTGGGGACTTGTCACAATGAGAGGACCTCATCCATTATCTTGAAAAGATTTAACTTGAATCTTTTAGTTGGATTAAAAGATCAATGTTATGTGAGAAATGTTAAAGTGTGTGTTATTAACCATATCTTTTTTACAACTTAAAATATATATTTTTATTTTTTATTTTTTTAAGAAATTTGAAGTTTGATCTCCATTTGTGAGAGGTAGATACTAATTTTTATTATATATTTTAGTGTAGTGGTTGCATTACTTTGTATTGATTATATTTGCTTATTTACATGATTTAATCTATACATGTGCATATAGGATATGTTCCTTGCAGCAATAGATCTATCAACAATTACATTAGAATGGGTAATGAGCGAGTTACTGAGAAACCCATATGTGATGAAGAAATTGCAAGAAGAAATTGATTTTGTAGTTCAAAAAGATGAGAAGATAACATTTTCTCATATTGAGAGCATGGAATACTTGCAATGTGTAGTGAAAGAGACATTACGATTATATCCAGCAGCCCCCTTGCTCATCCCCCATGAATCTACTGAGGCTTGTATTGTGGCAGGACCTCATCATGACTACTTGATACCAAAGAAAACAAGGCTTATCATTAATGCTTGGGCAATAGGAAGAGATCCTGGAGTATGGGAAGATCCCTTAGAATTTAAGCCTGAGAGATTTCTGGGTAAAAAATTTGATTTAATAAGAGATCCAGAATTAAGGATTATTCCTTTTGGTGCAGGAAGGAGAAGTTGCCCTGGTGCTTCCATGGCTCTTGCCAATATTGAGATTGCATTAGCACACCTCATTCACTACTTCAATTGGAGAATTCATGGACAGTTAAACATGAAAGAATCTTTTGGAATCACCATTCCTAGAAAAGTGCATCTCTTTGCTATTCCAACTTGGAGGTTAATGATGAATGCACCTTCTTGCCTCAAAATTTAATAACTATAAAAATTGTTCACTACCTTTTTATTTGAATTATGTAAAACCTGAACATTATAAATAAATATTCTTCTCATTATGAAATGAATACAAACTATATATGTATTGCAATATGTTAGTTTAATTATTTCATCTTTATACATGTATTTTACCTGATATATCATGGTTTAACACATAATACCTTATCTCTTTTATAACATATTTATAGGTTAATTTTTTGGCTAATTCTTTCTTGTGAGAATTTACATTTCTTGCCACTCTTTTGTAGGGTCATCAAATGATGGATAAATTAATACTATAAATTTAATATATCTTTTAATTATAATACATTTCATTAGTATGCATCATTGCAAATTTATATTTTTTAAATAAATTGTGATTTTTTTGTATGTTTATTTGGATTGTTGTCCCATATCCTATAAATCTAGAATTTGTATTCTCTTTCCTATTCAAAATTATGTGAAACTTATTTAGTTAACTAGTAACTTAACTCAAATATAGAAATAAACATTACAAATACTTACATACAATTCACCTAAGATTTAAATGCCAAAATAGAACTAGATATTAGTGAGGAACCCATAATCTTGTCTTATTTTAATTTTGAATAGCTAAAAAATACTCATACACTTTTCTTCTCTTGTTTCAAATAAATGTTAATGTGAATTGGTCTTGGTACATGTTATTTAAAGACACCCAAGAATTAAATATTTGATAACAACCCATTACCCTTGTTTTATTTATAAATTAATAGTTTATTTTTCTCTTATTTGAAATCTACCTTGAATTAAGATAAAATGGTCATAAATATATATTTTTTCACTAAAATAAAAAAATTTAATGAAAAAGTGCCCACAAGCCATTAGTAAAAGAGAAAATGAGACCGAAATCCAAGAAGCAAAAAAAGATAGAAGAGAAATGAGATTAAGAGCACTCATCTAAATCATTCTCAAATTTCCCATTAGGATGATTATCTAATATTATTGTACATTGTCATTAATGAAGAATCCTAACATGAATCTAAAGAGATAATCTAAGAAAGTCTTGAACCAAGGTTTGTATCATAACCTGATTGTTCTTCTAGAATATGATGCCTTATTTCACCTTCCATTTTTATATTAAAGAGAAGATAGTTAGAGTTATTCAACAAATGATGAAGAGAGGACACAAACTCTAACATTTTCCTACTATCTTCTCTAGAATTTTAAACTTCATTAAAGTTAAAGATACCTAGAAAATGATAAAGAAGAGATCAAAGATCATTAGAAGAGCTAGGTTGATCATTATTAGTAGCCAATCTTTGATTCCCACCCAAATAGAGTCTACAATTTCGATGACCAATGTCATGTAACTTTTTAGAAGAAGTTGGAATATCAAAGGAAGCTTTTCTGCAATGCTTTGATCTAGAAGAAGGATGTCGACTAACATGAGTAGGCATAGTAGGAGAGGGTAGAATTTTATCCTTGGTACTAAGATTGCCAATTCTCCTATCACTTCCCAATAAGATAGGAACCTGACTCATCCTATCATCTATATGCAAACTAGATTGAGAAGGATTTAGCATAACATACTGGGTCGTGCACCAATATCATAACTCCCTAGAATAACAAAAGTGAAGCTAGATACTCTCATGGTCACATGAGTGATAAGTAAAAGAAGTTAAAAGTCTAACATAGATCTCACAAAGAGAATAGATAACATACTAATCTAGAAGTGTGATCTCTATTTGTGAGAGGTGGGTACTAATTTTTATTATAAATTTCAATGTAGTGGTTGCATTACTTTGTATTGATTATATCTACTTATTTATATGATTTAATCTATCCATGTGTATATACAATATGTAAATTACTGAATTAGAGTCCTCAACAACTACATTAGAATGGGCAATTAGTGAGTTATTGAGAAACTCATGTGTGATGAAGAAATTACAAGAATAAATTGATTTTGTAGTAAAAAAATATGATAAAATAATAGTTTCTCATATTGTATGCATGGAATACTTGCATTGTGTGGTGAAAGAGACATAAGATTATATCCAATTGGCCCCTTTCTCATCCACCATGGATCTATAAACACTTTTTTATGGAATGCCCTCTTCATGACTACTTGATACTAGTGAAAACAAGGCTTATTATCAATGCTTAGGTAATTGGATGAGATCTAGAAGTATGAGAAGATCCATTAGAATTTAGGCCTATGAGATTTATGGGTAAAAACTTTGATATAATAATCCATAATTAAGCATGATTCTTTTTGGGGTAGGAAGGAGAAGTTTCCCGAGTGCTTCCATGGCCATTGCCAATGTTGAGATTTCATTAGGACACCTCATTCATTACTTCAATTAGAGAAGTGAAATAAAGTTAGACATGAAAGAATCTTTTAGAATCACCATTCCTAGAAAAGTGAATCTCTTTGCTATTCCAACTTGGAGGTTAAGGGTGAATGGACCTTCTTGCCTCAAAATTCCATTACTATAAAAATTATTCACTACATTTTTACTTCAATTATATAAAACATGACCATTATAAATAAATATTATTTTTATTTTGAGATGAATATATTTTTTAATGTATTGGGAAATACATTGATTTCATTATTTCTAGTATATTACTTCATCTTTATACCTATCTTACCTAATATGTTATGGTTTGACATATAATGACATATGTCTTTTATAACATGTTTATAGGTAAAATTTGTTAGCTTATTCGTTCTTGTGAGAATTTATATTTCTTGTCCTCTATTTATCAGGGTCATCAAGTGATGGATATTCATATATGTTGAAGAATATTGTAAAATGAATATACATGTTTACTTACAATAATTTTAATTAGCATGTACAATTTCAAATTTACAATGTTTAAATATATTGTGCTTTTTCTATGTGTTCTATTTTTGGATTGGTTTCCTATCCTTTATAATCTAAAATTTGTATTCTCCCTCCAATGCTAAATTATAGGAAACATATTCATCAAACTACTAACTTTTAACTCCAATATGGAAATAAACATAACAAATACTTACATACAATTCACCCAAGTTTTAAGTGCCAAAAATAGAACTAGATAGTAGAGAAGAACCCATAAACTTGTCTTATTTTAAAGTTAAATAGAATAAAAATACTTTTAACACTTTTCATCTTGTCTGTTTTGAAATCTACCTTAAGGTGATTTGGTTTCAACATTAGTATATATTATTTAAAGATGCCTAAGAATTAATTTGATAACAATCCATTACCCTTGTTTTATTATAAATTAATAATCTCTTTGTCTCTTATTTGAAATCTACCTTGGCATAAGGTAAAATGGCCATTAATATATTTTATTGATCTAAAAGAATATGTATTAATCAAATAAGGGCATATAAGCCATTACTACAAGAGAAATAAATGAATTAAATAGTTGCAAATATTTCCCTTTTCACATTCAACTAGCTAATTTCCAAATTAGATATTTTGACATAAGAGATATTTTCATCTCAAATGAATAATGCATAACATTTCCAACAATTATATTTTACCTTTTAATTTCTTTTCAAAAATGTGATTAAATATTTTTCCATAACACTTTATTCTAAGGCAAATATAATTAAAATCTATAAAAATATTTTCAACTCAATAGCATCTTCGTTATTCTAAAAACACTTTGTAATAATTACAAATACTAAATAAATGCAAAGAACGAAGAGATAAGTAGCCTACATAGAACAATCATACATTTCTTATGTGATTTCGCAACATAGAAATCTAAAATTGACACCAATTCAGATAAGAGATTTATAGGGTTACAAAGGGCACATCTTGCAACCCATAGTTGAGTGAAATGGGGAATTCAAACATAAAATATTTACCTATACTGATCATCTATAGATTAATCACCATTGGGGAACTTATTTCTACACACTCAATTAAACATTAGGAATATCTGCATAGTACAAGGATAGCCAAAGCACAACATATAAATAGCCAACATGATATAATCAATAAGACAATATTAAATAACTACATCTTACTAAAAATCATCTATGACTAACATGATCTAGATATCATAGATATGAAATCAATAATCCAGAATGTTGAACCAAATAATATAATCATAATCACATATAAAATGAAATAGTGAATACGAAACACTAGTAAAGTTTAAACATATAAAATCACAGCATATGCATTCAAAATACATAATCAAACATCTTGATGAAAACACAAAATATCATTAGTAAATATGGTATTTATATCAAAATATAACAAAACAACAATATAGGGCACATACACCTACGAGACATACATCCCTCTCCCTTAAAATTACATGTATTCCTAGAATACTACAAAAGGGTGTGGATAGAGAACTCTCAGCTACTTTGCATCCTTCCAAGTAGTTGTTGTTTTATCATAACAATCCCACTAGACCCTTACCTAATCTAGGTCTTGTCCTTGAAGGCTCAACCTCTAATGCTCTAATATAAGAATGGGCTCAAAATAATTTTTCTTTCCATCCTCAACTTGCAAATAACCCCTATCAAGAATATATGTCACATCCAAAATATACTGCCTTAAGATAGAAACATTGAAGACATCGTGGATGTAAGAAAGACTAGGTGGCATGGCAAGTTGATAAGTAATAGGATGAATCCCTTTCTATAATAGATTGATCTCTTATGCAATTTCACTCTCAAAAACACTTGATCTGTAAATGAAAATTTTTGATCCAATATCTTGGTATTGACATACTTATGCTTATGTCAGTCTTAGGTAACCAATAACTACTGTCTAATTCAAACATGTTGCTCCATATTATAAAGAATCTTTCTACTAATAGAAACTCAATCCTCTATCCTATCCCAACTTAGTAGAGTTTGACAAGAGTGACCATATAAATCCTAATATATTGTCATGCTGGAAGAGAACTATGATAACCATTATTTTATAAAAAATTAACAATGTACAAATAGTCCTCACACTTGGACTAGTGATCCATAACATACATGTGGAGCATATCCTCTAGCATTTGATTCATCATCTTTGTTTGCCGATTTTTCTCTAGGTTTTATGGGTTTTCACAACATAGGAATATAAAATCAACATTGATTCAAATCAAGGATTCACAGGGCTACATAGGACACATCTTCTAACTTGTAGTCAAGTAAGATGGGGAATTTGCAACATAACACATTTACCCAAGATGGTCATCTCTAGATTAATCACTATTAGGGAACCTATGCCTACACATTCAACTCAACAACCAACATGATATAATTCATAAAGTAATATCAACTAACTACATCTATATGACTAGCATGATCTAGATATCAAAGATGCAAAATCAATAATCTATAATCTTGAACCATATAATAATCATAATCACATATAAAAATAAAATAGTGAAGATACAACATTGATAAAGTTCAAACATATAAAATCATAAAACATGCATTCAAAATACATACTTGGACATCTAGATGGCAATATAAAACATCATTGGAAAATATGGTATTAGTATCAAAATAGAACCAAATAGCAAGATAAGGCACATACACTTGTGGACCTTACATGTGATATGATTCAAGAAGTAAATAAAAGTTATATATTTAAACTACTACATAATAGATACTACGAAATTATGTAGTTTAAATATATAACTACAATAATCAACTTGTATGCACCAACTAATACAAAACTATCTACAATAATAAATATTATTGACCAAGCATAAGTTGAGATACACTTCAATGACAATGTATCAATTTTTGATGACCTTAATATCAAAATGAATGAATACGATTAAAATTAAAAAGAAAATTAGAAACATTCCTTAGCAACAACCATATACATTTCCTACTTAACAAAAATAACCCTTTATCAAGATCACTAATTTATCGTGCTTGGTCAAATAACAACAAAACAAATATCAAATCTTCAAAATAGAAAAATATTGTAGTGACCATGATGCCATCTATCTTTTATTTAATATTTCAAACACAAAAGAATATATCATCATCACAAATATAAACTCATATCTTGTATCAAAGAAATACCATTTGTCAATTAAAATCTAGTGAACAACATACACTAGACAACACATAAGTAGCTCTAACAAGTAATTCACAATAAAATAAAATATTATCTTAACCACTGAGATTGTATTAGTAAATCAAAATGTATATATTACTATCACTAGTACAAACATCAACTACTCACATTTAAATATCTTGATATAAGAAAAATGAAAAGACAACTTGACACATCAATAAAATATAATGAAATTGAAATCAACATGTGTAATATTCACTTAATCTCCTTACTAAATTACTTTACAAACATTATCATTGCTTTTCTTTTCATTCTATATATATGTAGATAGCACTATATATTGAAAATAATTAATACTTTGATGGAGATAAAGAGAAACAAGAAATAATGTCATAATTATAGAGGAATTAAATAGTTATAACTAAGGACAAGTATTCCAAGGAAAGATTATTGTGACATATGTCACAACAATTGACAAGAACCAAAATATATTTCTAATATCTTTCTATATAATACCAACAACATAAAGTACAAGTAGGGAAGAGTGTACAAATTAAAAATTTCAAATAGAAAACAAAATAGCCTATGAACAAGGAGACTATAAATTTGTCCTAATTTTGACACATCAAGCCAAATATAGTTGTTCAATAGGACAAAAACAACATAAAAACTTACACAATATCATATCTCAAATAGGCAATCCATACCCCTTAATCCGAGGGCATGAGACAGACACATGTTTTAGAAGACCTTTCTTCCTTCTTTGGACAATGGTCCAAGACACCTCATTATTTTCATCTACTGAAGTAGGGGAGAAAGTAGCCCTATCTGAGATCCCAATGGGGGACAATACACAAGAAGAGAAAAGATTGATTGAGGAAGCCAACTATTGAGAAACTACCATGCAAACAAGAGGAGGAACACCAATGTCACACACACACATAATGGTGGGATATGGAGGAGTAGGAGCAACCATAGGTGACACGGGCAAATATTGACCCTGTTACACATATGGTTCCTAAGGTTGTCATTGATGTCAACACTGTCGCAAGGTTGTCATTGATGTCAACACTATCATGGATGTGTGATGGTGTTCATAGTTGGATGTCATGTCCTATGCAACAGAGAAGATACAGTCCATGGTTAGATGTCATGTTGAATATAATGAGGTTACTGAAGTTCATGGTTGGATGTCATGCCTTGATTGAGTATGAAGTTAATTAAGATGGGAATTAGAACCATCAAGAAGATATATTAATATGGGAATTAGAAGCATCAAGAAGATACATTAATATGGGAATTAGAAGCACTAAGATGACCAGATTACCAGAAGGGTGTTTTGCAGTTGACAATTTAAAGATAGAGTTGGTTCTAAAGAAGACATTTTCTATATAGTAATGGAATGCTATGTATTCCTCCACATTTGCATTTATGGCTATGCAGTTCTAGAACTATGTTTAGGGTGCTATGAAGGTGATAATTCCAAAGTTTCAGATCATCTATCCTTTTGCTATGAAAGTTATGCATGATAGAGTACCGGTATGTGTTCTGACAAAGTAAGGTAGTGTTGAAGGCCTGTTAGAATGCTCTGCATTCCTCTAGATCTGAATGTTTTCCTTTGCAATTTTGTGGACATGATTATGGATGTGCATTACATGTTGTCTTGCAGTTTCAAGTTTCTTGGTGATCCACAAGCTTAGTTTTTCATTGAAAGTATGTTGCAATATGTTCTGGAAGAGTTTTTGTTCTCAGAGTTTATGGTTAAAGATGTATGGCACAAAATATTTGATGTCTGAAGATAAAGGAGTGTTTGGAAATGTTGTATGAGTCATCTAGACTCATCTAGAAGAGTTTCATGAAGAACTTTCTTGTTTCCAATAACATACAAGGTTTTCAAGTTGGTATGGCCTTTACGCTTCAAGTTTCACATGTCTTTGCTTAAGGCTGTCCTATTTTCAAATGAGTAGTGTCCAGATGTAATTCCTTGATGTTTGATGTTGTGAAGGATGTTTTGGACCTAGTTAAGCAAGTGTTTATGTTTGCAAGTCATGGGTCTTCTGCTGGTGTAGCGTGTAGTCTTTTTTAGGACTTGTCCTGTACACGTTTCATGTGGTGTGTAGTCTGGCCTACTGTAAATATATTTTCCATGTTGTCTCTGGCTGACAAGCAATGTAATCAATGTAATATCATGCATAAAATGTAAATTAAATTGAGTTAGACTAGGTGTGATTGCAATGTGATTGATAAGGTTTGCAAGTAAGATAAGGAGCAGTTCTATGAATGCATTATGATATGCGACTGAAGGAGAAAGAGATGTGTTAGAATTTTTACTGATCCATCTTGAAGACATTTATGTGATAGGAAGGAAGTGAAGAGTGTGCCTAATTGATCCAATTATCAAAAGAAGCAAAATTGTAATCATCAAAGGTGTGAACTTTGTTGGTAACATGGTCAAGAGACAATACTAATATGATTGTGTAATGGTGTTGTCATTGTTGGAAATAGTTAGATATGATTGGGAACAAGTCTTGAGATAAGTTGTGTACAATTTCTTTTTGGTCCGAGAAGAATGACTTAGTCAAATTAACCAAATGTTAGCAGCTTATTGAGTTAGCGACAGAGAGTTGGTTGGTATTCTTTCGCAGATACAGATTTCGGTATGCAGTTCTGGTATATTAATGAACATAGTTGTTTGATGATGCTATATTCCAAGTTTCATGTCCTAGAAATCTCCAGAAGCTACACTTTGAATTGCTTAAGTCTGGGTTAATAGAGTTCAGTCATGAACAGTGCAGAATACCTGAGTATTTTAGTCCGCATTTCTCCGCTATTGGTTGTTTTGATTTGTGGTTTGGAGGTGTTGTAAACACATGTTAGGAGTATCCAATTACAAATTTGTGGAGTCTGAGGTTTACCAGATGTTCATCTACAAGTTTCTAAGTATTGGCATTCAGGTTGATAGTATTTCACAGTGACAAAGACAGTAGTTCAAAGATCCGCATTTTGCTGCATAAGAATATTATGATCCATGGTTCTAAAGATATGTTGGGTGATGCATAAGGAATGTTTGGTATGAATTTTAGAGTCTTGTGTGGTCTGCATTGGGAGTTGTGGTATGACAGTCGATTTGGTTAAGTGTATACTTAAGGATGAAGCTGACATACAAGTTGGATCAATATGCGGTAAAGATATATTATTTAGATCATCATTCTAAGTCATTCTATAATAGGTTTACACCTATATGAAGATTCTTGAAGGATTGTATTGGTCCGCATAGCTTCTTGTGTAAAGAGTTCAAGCCGACAAAGTATAACCTTTTGTGTACACGATTCATTTTTGGCAAGCCAACCTAGTTTTGAGTTAGATCTTGTTGCAGATATAAATACTTGATGGATTTTATTATTAAGTGTGTGGTTGAGCAAATATTTGAACTACAGAGGAGGTGACAATAGCAGAAGAAGAGAGATCTTGTCTAATGTAAGAGAAGAACAATGAAATAGAGTAGTCAAAGATGAAGAGTTTTGAGCCAGTATTTTGAGCATTCATTGGAGCTACAATCATGCATATGTAGATGCAATTAGAGTAGTTCATTTTTGGTAGTGACCCATCTCCTTTCTTCTTAATTTCTCTAAGGTAGTGAGCCTTCTTCAGTGAGCACTTCTTTTGGGCAGTGAGCCTCTATTGTAATTCGGTATTGTTTCTACATAATATATTGTGAGCTAACACTCACCATGGTTTTTCCCTTTTCTAAGGGTTTTCCATGTAAAAATTGGGTGTTTATGTGTGCATGGTGTTGTTGTGTTTAAGTCGTATTTCTACATTTCAAGTTTAATCTTCATAACAAACTGAGTAGTTAAAGCAAGTGAATGTAATTGTGGATTAAGTTAAGTTAAATTTTTGATACAACTGATTCACCCTCCCCCACTCAGTTGTCTTGTGTGTTCAACAATTGGTATCAGAGCTTGGTTACTTGGAAAAATTCTAATAGCTTGAGGAAGATCTTGGTAAGTGAACACATGGCAGGAAAAAGGTTTGCTACTCCTCCTGAAGAAATTGATTCATTTGAAACCACAGAAGAAAAATGTTTTCTTGTTAATGAAGATGAATTAATGGTTGCCCTTGAAGACCTTGAAAAGGTTGAATTGGAAAAGAGGGATCTGAAAGATAATGTCAAGGAAGAAGATGGGTGTATCAAGAAATTAAGGGAGCAAGTCAAAAGATTCAAAGAAAAATACAAGGAGGCTAATGAGAAACTAATATCAGCAAATGAGACCTTGAATGATATGAAAGTGGAGGTTGTGAAAAGAGAAAAAGTAGAAGAAGATTTAAATTAGCTAGTAAAAAACAAATCTGAAGATTGTGCAAGACTTGAAGAAGAAGTTATAGATATGAAAACTGATTTGTAACATGCATGGATTCAACAAGAGAAATTCAGAGGGAGTGCTACTCAATTTGATAGAATTATTGCAAGTCAGAAGAGTCCTAATGAAAAAGAAGGCTTGGGATTTGAGAAAGGTGAAAGTTCCAAAACTGGTCAAGAAAAGAATGTTGGAATCAAGAAGGACAAAGGTAAACAGAATCGGGATCAAAGGAATAGACCTAGAAGACCACTAGTCAGGCAACCAAATGCTCAAAGGTACTATTGGTGTCTGCATAAACACTCAGATTTTAGGCATTTAAATCTGCATGCCCCTTCATAAAAATCCAAAAGTTCTAAATCCCTTAGCCTCATTTTATGCATAGCGGGCTTTAAAAAATGAAAAAAATGATTATATGCATTGAGGAATCTGTCACAGATTCTGGGAATATCCCCTGCTTGTATGAAGGTTTGCATGTATATTTGTGTTGTATGTTTTGACATGCAACGGCCAGATACAAATGTGAATGTATGTCCGACATACATTGGGAATGTACATTGCAAATATACAAAAGGGTTGACATGCATTCACTACAGTGATAGAGGGTCATCGGTAAGACAGGATGCATCGGTAGCTAACTCCAAAGTTTGCCTGACGGCCGATGCATATACAATGGAAATGTACAAAGGACTGATATGCAAGAGGTGGGGCCCGTAGGCATACAAAAGGGTTTGTATATGTTCGACATACAAAGTAGAATGTATATAAATATGCAAGTGCAATATACATTCCTGATATACAAGCCAAACCCAATTTAAAAGTCAAATTTGGCAAATTTAGAGTTGGGGTCCGCAACTTGCATGTATATGGCATTGTATATGCCAATATACAAAAGATTGAAGATACAAGGCCTAGATTTCAAAATTCTGGGGGGTATGTATATTGCGCTTGTATGTGCAATATACAAGGCGATATGCAAAGGAAAGGATGCAAGCTAGACCCGATAATGATTGCAATTTGTTCAATCAAGGTTTGGGGTCCGCCTTGTATATTTTTGATTGTATGTATATACAATCTTATATACAAATGCATATGCAATGATTCATAAGGTGAAAAAAGGCAAAATAGATGGCAGAAAAGTTAGCGATAGAAGCACAGGGTGCCTAGGTGGCACGTTCTAGTTGGTGGGTGACTTTTCAGCATGTTTTAGCAGTAGGAAGGGAGATCGACTGCCGGTTTTAAATTTTCAGAGGGTGATGGATTTTCTTTATATTTGGAGTTGTTTTTAGGCGAGAAAATTTTAGGAGCATGTAGTTGCTACATTTCAAAGGGTCATCGGTAGGTTGGCATTAATGGTAGAAATTACAGAGGTTTGATCGATGGATTGACAGGTCAACTACCTGATTTAGGAAGAAAATCTTCAAGCAGCTGCACACATGCTGATCTCACTTGCTCTCCCTCTTTCTTCTCTCTGCTGCATTGAATGATTTTGGGTGCCATTTCTCACGGTGCATTGTATCTGGTAGAATTTTGAGTTGACCATTGTGCTTAATGCTGAGTACACATTGTTTCTATAAAATGCAAATTGTGTTACTCATTTAGGGTTGTTGAAGACTGCGGGCAATTTTTTGGAAAAAATAATGAAGAACATAGCCTTTCTTGGTTGTTCTGTCTCATTTTGAAGTTTATGAGTTGCATTTTGGATGCACGTTGCACATATGTTCAGTCTCATGTCATTTTTATATGAAAAATGCATTGTTGCATGTGTTTAGTTGTTTGTCTCCATTTGTTGTATGCATCCCTTCTTTTGAATTTGGCTGCTAAGGGTTACTAAGATTCTAGGATACAGATTTACTGTATTGCATGCTTGATCTCTAACTTCCATTCAAGGAGTGGATTAAATTGTTTTAGGTTAAGTATGAAGAAGAATGTATGTCAGCTGGGATATTTATAAGTAGAGGCAGCTAAATACTCAATCTTGGGTGGTGTTTGTAAGGCAAATACCAGTCCTAACCCATTGAAACTTGAATGCCAGTGCAAACCATTCACTTGTATACATCTAGTTGACTCCTTGCCCTGAGATAGGCACTAGTTTGCTCCCTGTGTAGTAGTTATGATCCAAAACCCCCTGTCTTGCATCCAAAAAAAAAATTCAAACCATTTCATAATTCCCACCTATTAGTTGTAGGAGTAGAAATAGGATCCCTGCATACTCTCATCCTCGACCAGTTAGATACGTCCAAGAATACTGCTAACCTTGAGATTTATCATGCAAATCTTGGTCCATACATGAGAGTATTCTACCTATTATTGTAAAGCTAAATCTTTCTGTCATTGGGCGAGTCAAGGTTAAATCTTTAGCTATAGGGATACCCCCCTTGGTGTGGTAGAACCAGAAGTGAAGGGGAGGCAGCTCACGCAACCTCATGTATTAGTTGGTCGATGCCTGTGCATTGGAACTGGAAAACCCTCTGCTGATTCAGGAGAAAAAACCAACAAGTACCCTTATTTCAATGGTTATTGTAATTCATGCAATAAATTTAGTCATAAGGCTACTTAGTGTTGGAGTAGAGTAAATCAAAATGCTCCATCATTCTCCAGTTAGTGTTTTACTTGCAACAAAGCAAGTCACAAAGCTAATGAATGCAGAAGTCAGATAAGGAATAATTACAACAATAGAAGGAATGTTCAAACTTTCAAAGGTAACTTCTTTAACTGCAAGAGGTTTGGTCATAAAGGTAATGAATGCAGAAGTTAGATGAGGAATAATTACAACAATAGAAGGAGTGTTCAAACTTTCAAAGGTAATTGCTTTAACTACAAGAGGTTTGGTCATAGAGCTAGTGAATGTAGAAGTCAAATTAGGAACAATTATAACAATGGAAGGAATGTTCAATGTTTTAGTGGGAATTTTTTTACATGCAATAGGTATGGTCACAAGGCTAACCAATGAAGATCAAGGATGAATGAAAGGAACAATGGAGAGAGAAATGTTGTATGTTTCAATTGCAATAATCTTGGACATATTGCAAGGTTTTGTAGAAGCAAGAATATGAAAGGGGATAATCAGGTAGAATTGAAGAAATTAGAGAAAAAGGTTGATCCGGTAGAGATAAAGAAGGAGATGAACCATATATGGGTGAAGAAGGAAGTACAAGAGGTCAAGGATGGGTCCACACTAGCTTCTAGTGCAGACACTTCCTCTGAGAAATAAATTTGGAGCTCTAGCTTAAGGGGAGCTTCAGTGAAAACTCTTAAAGCCCCAGCGAAAAAAGTGGTGCTGACATCCAACACAAAGATATAAGGTATAAAATTGAATGATAGATCTCATGAAGAAGTTCTTGACAAAAAAAAGATCTAATGTGGTGCATTGTGGAGCAATCTAGATCGATTATGCTTGACAATGAAGTACATTTGACATATTTTTTGAAGTTGGCAACTATTACAATTAGGTTTTGGTGAATAAAGGATAAAATTCTCACATTTGAAGGAATAATCACTTTGCATTCAATTTATCAAGTATTCACTTGAAGATCTGAAGCAAGACCCTAAGCAATTTCAATGATTTGTAGCGATTTAAAGCAAAGAAACCCTAATCCAGAGAAAAGAGGTACTTACAGTCAAAACTTCTCTGTGAAATTGTTTGAATTGTTGTGAAAAAATGTTGGTCCCACAAGTAATAGAGATCACAGAAAGGCCCCGTCCAAAATTTAAGAAACACCCTTTCAAATCAACAGAAGTTGACCTTGATGGTGCATTTTTGGAAGTGTTGTATGGCATAATGCATGAGGAAGATATTAGGGCATACATTCATGTTGCCCTAGAAGAACATGATGATAGCAAGCTTGGGGAGCTGTACATGAAACATATGAGTGATGATGGATTTGAATTGAAGGAAGAATATAAGGCATTGGCGGAGAAGAAATTCATATAATATCTAGACTTCTCGACATTTGTTGAGGGTTCATGGGTCCGGTATGTGCTTAGCAGGATTCATGATGAGTTATTGTGGCTTGAAACACCATTCATGATCACAAAGGAAGTAATAAGGGATGTAACTAGATTGAACTCCACCAAAACTGTACCCATGCTAAAGGCTATGAAAAATAGAACTATAATAGAGGCTACTGGTGCTTAATTTGACAAAAGGGTATTGACAGTGAACTCCATTGAAGACCATGCAGTGAGATTTGCATCAATGGTGGTTAGGTATAAAGTGTACTTCACCAACCAGGAGAACTCTGTCTTTGGTACCGCCAGCTACATTGTGTATGAGATGGTCAAGAAGAACATTGACTATGACCTCTATGAGTTGCTCCGGTAATAGTTGATGGAGAACCTGAAGAAGACCAAAGATTCAAAATATGATTTTAAATATGGTATCTTGATTATTTGCCTATTCTTCTATTTTCTGAAAGAACTTCCCAAAATGAAGAATTTGGTTTGGTTTGATAGAAAACTTGTTGCAATACAAATTATGAATCATTTGAATAGCATAGGTAGTCATGAAGCACAAAATGCGGACCTTTGGGGCTACTTAAAAAAATTTCAAAGGGTCATGTAATCTAGGGCAAGGATACCTAGTTCAGTAGTGCAAAAGTATAAAGATGATATATATTTTATTGTCAATAAAGATTAGTGTGTGATGGTAGCTATAAAGCCAAGGACAGTATGGGTCCCTCCTTTGGGGTACGAAGTAACTAAGGATGATTTGATTGGCTTGGCTGAGCTCATGTTGAGGAAGCCCAAGGACACCACTAAGGAAATATTTGCAACATATGAGGAAATTTTAGTCAAGGTACATCTTGAATTGAAGAAGCCTGAAACTCAAAAGAAGGTTAGTAAAATGGTAGAGGAATATGCCTTGAGCAAGGGGTATACTAAAGAACAAATTACAGAAGAAAGAACAAAGTTAGAAGAAGAAAATGCTACTAGAGAAAAGGAGCAAGATGAACTAGAAAAGGCTCTAGAAGAGCCTGAGAAGAAATCAGAGGAGCCTAGAGTACCAAAGAGAAGAACAAGAAACTCAACCTCTATTGAAACTACATTTAAGTCCTCCGGTCCCACTCCTTCAGTGAGTATGGAAGTACCTACAAGGAAATCCATTGATAAAGGACATAAAAGAAAGAAAAATAAGGGCCAAAGAATGTATTCTAGTATTAGATTTGAAGAGGAGACTAAAATAGATGAAGAAGTAAAGAAAATGAAGGCTAAGGCTGGTGAAGTCTCTAGGAGTAAACAGGAGAAGCCCTATGATAAGGGCAAAAGGAAGAAGAAGTCAAAAAAAGCAAAGCCCAAAGAAGTAGAGGCCACAATAACATTAGAAGATACCTTAAATTCTATGGTAGCTCATGGTAACCTAAAGCCAATAGCAAAATTATATGATGAGTATAATGATGCAGACAAAGGCATCATTGAGACTGTAGTGATTAGATTTTTGGACATGTTCAACAAAGCTCTCATTGAGGTGATTACTGATCTACCAGATAGCTTGGCCATCATTATGTCTACTAGAAAGGAAGCAACAATGGTCAAAGACACAAAGTTAAGAGAACATGCATTAATAAGGCTATGTTTGGATATAACTATTGAAGAGAAAACCAAGGTCACCAAGGTGCTTGGGGAAAAGTTTAAGATAAAGAAGAGAACCAACACTCTAATGTCCAGAGATAGAGAAATTAGTGAAGGAAACAAAGGAAATAACTCTTGATGTCTTAAGTGAGTTTAACATCCCAACAATTCATGATAAGGAAGGACCAAAAGTTGGTGATGATACTTCTCTTCCGGAAATCAGCATAGAATAGGGCTTGAATCAAATGGATATAATTCCTCTAGAAAGCTCAAGAAGAGATGAAGAAATGAAAGAGCAAGAAGAGGACAATGCTCCAAAGAATGTTGAAGCCCCTTTGGAGTAGAATGTAAATGTTGATCAGGGAAATCAGAGTGATATAGGAGAACAGACTAATGAACAAGCTAAGGCTAGTCCTCCTCTGGAGCATAGAAATAATGAGCAAGAAGCCATGGATCAAGAACCTCTAGAGAAGACTGAAGAAGAAGAAGTGTCTCATGACATGGTAAGAGACACTTATGTAGCTACACAAGATCTAGTTGATTCAATGAGAGAATTCTTGGAGAGGCAGCAACAAGCTCAAATTTTGGATACACCCGAGTTGCTGCAAGGACCAATTCACTTAGCCTCCATGTCCCCTCTACAAAAATTAAAATTAGGGACAATTTTCCAAGCTAAGGCTCAGGAAGAAATTTTAAAATCTCATATTTAGGATAGTGAACTTATTGGTGAGGCATCTAGTGTTTTAGAAAAGTTGATGCCTAGACTGCAAAAGGACACATCTTTAGCCCCCACTAAACAACTCAAAAGGCTAATAAGCTCTGTAAGTACACATTTTGAGTCTTTTGAAAAGGCTGCAGATAAAAAGGTTAGAACAGAGATTGATGACAAAAGATTAATTGAGCTGACGAATAAGTTAGCTCAAGATAGAATTTTGTTGGATAATAACATTAAGTATGTAGATATTGCTATCAAGGAAGCCATCGACATATATAGATTTTGTCTAACATGGCCAAAATCTACAAAAGAAATACAGGAGAAAATAAATGCCATGGAACTTCAACTACTAAAAATTTCAAAAACATATGATCTAGCTGCTGATTCCATCAATGACAAGAAAGCAGAAATTGAGAATATTCATGCAAACATAAGTAGTCTGCTAAATTAGAAAGAGGCCATCAAAAATAGAATGTGCTAGCTCAGAGATATAGTAAGTTCTAAGATTAATTATATGACTAGCCTAGTAGTTGAGGCAATGAGGATAAAGATAATAACTGAAGTGCCTACCACTGTACATAAGGTAGAAGAATTGGTGTTCCAAGTGAATGAGAACATTAAGATTTTGAGTAGTGCTAAGGCTCGGTGGGATGGAGAGACTGCTCAACTGAAAACCATATACAAAGACATCCTTTCCACTCCTAGTAAGTTATGTGATTGCACTTGTACATATGCGGCCAAGTATAACAGTTTTGAAATTTTGATACAATCTTGTTGCTTGTACATACACCTTTTCCATTGATGTCAAAGGGGCAGAAGAAGAACCAATGAAAATAGCTAAATATCTAAAGGGGGAGAAGAAAAATAGGGTGTACATAGTAAGGGGGAGCAGTATGAACATTTTTCAATAAGTGTTGCCATCAATACCAAAGGGGGAGATTGTTGGTAACATGGTCAAGAGACACTACTTAAATATGATTGTGATATGGTGTTTTCATTGATGGTAACAATTAGATATGATAGGGAACAGGTCTTGAGACAAGTTGTGTACAGTTTCTTTTTGGTCCAAGAAGAATGACTTAGTCAAATTAACCAAGTATCAGTAGCTTACTGAGTTAGTGACAAAGAGTTGGTTGGTATTCCTTCGCAAATATAGATTCTAGCATGTGGTTCTAGTATGTTGCACATAGTTGTTTGATGATTCTATATTCCAAGTTTCATGTCCTAGCAATCTCCAGAAGCTACACTTTGAATTGCTTAAGTTTGAGTTAACAGAGTTCAGTCATGAATAGTACAGAATACCTGAGTATTTTAGTCTGCATTTCTCTGCTATTGGTTGTTTTGATTTATAGTTTAGAGGTGTTGTAAACACATTTTAGGAGTATCCAATTCCACATTTGTGGAGTCTGAGATTTAACAGATGATCATCTACAAGTTTCTAAGTATTGGCATTCAGGCTGACAATATTTCATAGTTACAAAGACAGTAGTTTAGAGATCTACATTTTTCTGCATAAGACTATTATGACTCATGTTTCTGAAGGTATGTTGGTTGATGCATAAGGAATGTTTGGTATGAATTTTAGAGTCTTATGTGGTCCGCATTGGGAGTTGTGGTATGACAGTCGATTTGGTTAAGTGTATATTTAAGGATGAAGCCGACATACAAGTTGGATTGATATGCGGTAAAGATATATTGTTTAGATCATCATTCTAAGTGGTTCTATAATAGGTCTACACCTATATGAATATTCTTGAAGGATTGTATTGGTCTGCATGGCTTCTTGTGTAAAGAGTTGAAGCTGATAAAGTATAACCTTTTGTGTACACAATTCATTTTTGGCAAGTCGACCCAGTTTTGAGTTAGATATTGTTGTAGATATAAATACTTGATGGATTTTGTTATTAAGTGTGTGGGTGAGTGAATATTTGAACTATAAAGTAGGTGACAATAGTAGAAGAAGAGAGATCTTGTCTAATGTAAGAGAAGAACAATGAAACAGAGCAGTCAAAGATGAAGAGTTTTGAGACAATATTTTGAGCATTCATTGGAGCTACAATCATGCATATGTAGATGCAATTAGAGTAGTTCATTTTTGGTAGTGACCCATCTCCTTTCTTCTTTCTTTCTCTAAGGCAATGAGCCTTCTTGGAGTGAGCACTTCTTTTGGGCAGTGAGCCTCTATTGTAATTCGGTATTATTTCTACATAATATATTGTGAGATAACACTCACCATGGTTTTCCCTTTTCTAATGGTTTTCCACATAAAAATTAGGTGTTCATGTGTGCATGGTGTTGTTGTGTTTAAGTGTTATTTCTACATTTCAATTTTAATCTTCATAATAGACTGAGTAGTTAAAGCAAGTGAATGTAATTATGAATTAAGTTAAGTTAAATTTTTGATACAACTGAATCACCCCCCCTCTCAGTTGTCTTATGTGTTCAACAAACTTCAATGTCAGCAGTAGAAGGATAGTCATGTTGTAATCTTTTCTAATCTTGTTCTCAATTTAGGAAGTAGTTGCTTCCTTGGGAGTGACCCTAAAATAAAGCCTTAAGAGAGTTGTAGCTTCCTTGGGAGTGACTCTAAAGCAAATTTTCTCAGGGAGTAGTTCTTTCCTTGGGTTGTAGCCCTAAAACAAAGTTAGTAGGGAGTAGTAGCTTCCTTGGGTTGTAGGCCTAAAACAAAGTTATAATTTTGAGCTTCATATATTGTGAGTTAATCTTCACCATGTTTTTTCCTTCTTAGGTTTTCCACGTATATCTGGTGTTATGTGTTGATGTGCATTGTTTTAATCTTTCATGTTTTTGTTGATGTTGTAATGCTTAAGTTTTAATCTACTCTAGAGGACTTGAAGTTTTATTAGATACTGATTCACCCCCCCTCTTATTATCCTAGTGTGTTCAAAAATTGGTATTAGATCCAAGTTCCATTGAAGGAATCTTAACCACTTGAGGAAGGTCTGAGATGGCACTTAATGGATCCAATAAGACACCTAGGTTTGATGGAACAAATTATGCTTTTTGGAAGCTAAGGATGGAAGCCTATATCAATTCTCTAGGGTGCTATGTTTGGGAATCTTTCAAGACTGGTTACATTGTTCCTGCTACTACTCCTATAGACTCAGATGAAGTTAAGAAGTATGATAACAATGCCAAGGAAAAGTTTGCTATCATGAGTGGGTTAGCTAATTAAGAACATTCAAAGGTAATGAGTTGCAGTTCTGCTAAAGAAGTTTGGGTTAAACTTAAAACCATTTATGAAGGAGATAAGAAAGTAAAGAAAGCAAAGATACAAATATTCAAAAGCAAATTTGAGAGCTTAAAGATGACAGAGGATGAAGACATTGCTAGATATATGCTTCAAGTGAATGAAGTGGTCAATGGCATCACAGGTCTTGGTGGTAAAGTGGAAGAGGATGAAATTGTGAAGAAGGTTCTAAGATCTCTCCTTAAATCTTATAGCTATAAGGTATCTTCTGTTGAGAAGAATGTGGACTTGGATACATACATTACAGATAATTTTTTTGGTACTCTTACTGCTTTTGAAATGAGAGAGTTTGATAGTGATGCTCAAAGAAAGAAGTTTCTTTCAATGTTATTATGAAGACAAAGGATGAAATTGCTAATGAAGATGAAAGCCCTGATGAAGTTGAAGAAAATTTTGTGAGAAGACTGAAGAAAGGCACTGGCAAACACAAAGGGATGTTACCTTTCAAATGTTTCAATTGTGGAAAGGTTGGTCACTTTGCTTCTAAATGTCATTTTAAAGAATCAAGGGGTAGTAACAAGAGAGACAAGTTCAAAAGAAGTTTGTATTCCATAGAGAGTAGTTGTTCTTCAAAAGATGAGGATCATGATGATTCAAATGACAAAATGCTTTTCATGGCCTTGAGTGTTGGTGATAAAAAGGATGATGTTGGAAAATCTGAGAAAACTGATGCCTTGCAAATAGACCAAAACAATGACAGATCAATGGTTGTATGGGTTGCCTTTCATGCAAGAGAAGAAGCCAAGGCTTGGGTAATTGATAGTGGTTGCTCAAATCATATGACTGGTGACAAGGAGAAGTTTATCAGCCTTGAGAAGTGGGATGGTAGAGCTATCAAGTTTGGTGGTGATGAGTCAGCACAAATCTATGGAAAGGGTGCTATAACTATTGATGGGAAGAATAGGACTGAGGATGTCCTCTATGTCAAAAGGACTAAAGAACAATCTTCTTAGTGTTAGTCAAATGTGCAGAAAAGGTTACAATCTCAGCCAAAGGCTATGAAATCAGGAAGGTAGGGTTCAAAAAACTAGTTACAGAAGGCATCAAGTCATATGGTGATATCTATCATCTGAAGGAGGTAAATAGAAGAACATGTTTGTTGTCTCAATCCAGTGAGTGTTGGATGTGGTACAAAAGAATGGGATGCAACAATTTTGATAATATGGTAAGGATCAGCTCTACTCATGCAGTGAGAGACATGCCCAAGATAATCAAGCTTTCAAATACAATATGTAAGGAATGTCAAATGGGAAAGTAGACAAAGACAATTTTCAAAAGAAAGGAGTAATCTTCTTCAATGACATTGTAGCTAATTCACACTTATCTATGTGGCCCTACAAGAGTAAAGAGTTAACAAGGTAAAAGGTATTTCATGTTACTTATTGATGATTATTCTAGAATGACTTGGGCTACTTTCTTAAGACAAAAATCATATGCCTTTGATAGGTTTAAGATTTTCAAAGCTATGGTTGAGAATGAAATGGATACTAAGATCAAATGTTTAAGGTATGATAGAGGAGGTGAGTTTACTTCAAATGAATTTGAAAAGTTTTGTGAAGATCATGGTATTAGGAGACATTTGTTAGCTCCTAGAACCCCTTAACAAAATAGGGTGGTTGAAAGTAAGAATAGGATTGTGCAAGAGATGTCAAGGGCAATGTTGAAAGATGTAGATTTGCCTAATATGTACTGAAAGGAAGTAGTTCACATTGTTGCCTATCTAATAAACAGGGTGTAACTGAGGGTCAATAGCACTAAGACCCCTTATGAGCTATGGTATGGAAGACCTCCCTCTATCAGATACTTCGAGATCTTTGGCAGCAAATGCTATATTAGAAGAGATGAAGAAGACCTAGGAAAGTTTGATTCAAGAAGTGATGAAGGAATCTTTCTTGGTTCAACTAGAAGCAAGGCCTATAAATGCTACAACAAAATATTAGGGAAGATGATTGAAAGCACACATGTCAAAGTAGATGAAGACTTGTATTAGATCTCACAAGATTCAAAGGACTCTAAATCTGATATCTTTACATGCATTAAAGATGTAGAAGAAGAAGTGAAAGAAGAAAAGGAACAAGAACCAAAGTAGATGCCTAAGACTCCAACAAAGTATGTTCAAAAGAACCATTCTGTAGATCAGATCATTAGAGATAAGAATGAAGGTGTACAAACAAGGAGAAGGTTCACTAAGACACATGAGCAAGTAAACTTGTGTCCAGATGCAGAGCAAGGTGGATGCTAACTACACAATCTCAAATGAACAAACTTTGCAACTTTGGAACCCTAACTTGGTGGATTTTCTCACAAACTCTTCAACTTCCCTAGTAGTACAACAAATGAGGTTTTTTTAACATAAATTTCCACTCAAACTTCAAATAGAAATTTTAAACATCATTTAGGATACCCTTTATGCCTCTTTTTAACATACCAAATTTGTAGATATGGTTGTTTTGTAACACAGGGCTCAAACATAGACTGTCCTTCCTTGAAGCCTAGAAACATGGGGGGCAACAAATTTGATTTTTTTGCCATAACTTTCAGTATAGGTATGATCTCTAGATTGTAAAGGTAGATTTAGATACCCATTTGGGCTTTATACAACATACTTCAGAACCAATGTAGGTTACTTTGTACGGAACCTTTCAAAAAATAACTTTTCTTCTACCAATTAGACTAAAAACATAAGGAAATCTGAACTAGGGCATCACCAAAACACATGAAAACCAAAACCCTGGAACCTACAATCTTGGAATAAGTAAATACACATAGAAATACTCCATCTCACAAGATTTTAGATTTTTCCACTATGGGAATGGTGAGAATTTACATTTTGAAGTCCACTAGAAACCCTAACTAGGGTTCTGGATAGTTTTCAGTAAATCGCCTATAACTTTCTCCAAACTCAATGAAAAACCACCAAACCAATTTAAAATAAAATATGATTTGTTCCTCTTCAAGATATAATCATGTGTAGATCACAAAAAGTCTGTACAGTCTATACAAAATCAAGAGAATAGGCAAAAACATGGTAAAACTCAGAAAATTATGTTTATTTCTTCATCAAAATTTTCATTACCTATTCTTCCCTACTATGGTCAACCATAAAAAAGAATTTTATAACATTCCTAACCATTTCCCACCAAAAACTAACTACCTTTTGAAATCCAACTGTTCAACTTCCACTTACATCAACAATTGCAACTTTTTTGCAATATTTACAAAAATGACTAAACATGACCTTAAATGACTACACCTATGCAAGAACAAGTCCAAAATGGTCCCATAGACCTTATTACATGAAGAAGACCAAAAAATAAAACCAAAAATGACATAATGGCCTCATGGAGGCATAAAATCTACTGGGTGCTCCTGCACCAGTTTGTTATCAAAAGTAGTTCACCCAAAACCTTTGCTAATGCTAGCTATTAGGATTAAGGTGCCATCAACCTTCTAAATCCTATGTAATTAATTACTCCTAATATTATTTGTAAATAACCCATAAGGGATGTAAGGTTTTGTTGGAGTACAATACAACACTGAGAGTGGGGTGAATCAGTTTTGTATAATTTTTATCATTTCAAACTTTATTCAAAAAGGTTATGCAAAGGAGTTCACTCAAGAACATAATTATCATGATATGTAAAACTTAAATAAAGATGATCAAATAGGTGCAACATAATCAACCACAAGAAAGAGACATGACATAGGTTTTGATGAGTGGAAAACCCTCTAGGGGAAGAAAACCCACTCTGAAATGCTTCACTAGCTTAATCAAGAACCTCACTGGTTACAAATAGGTCTCACTAACCATACAAGCCTCACTGGCTACAAAGAGGTCTCACTGACCATACAAGCCTCACTTGCACATAAAGCCTCACTGGCAAATAGAATCACAAAACAATACAAGTAATACAAAGGGTTTCTCTATTTCAATATAAACTCTTAAATTTTCATGTCTTTGCAATCACATCCAATTCAATCTGCATATTAGTCTCATTATCTCTACACAATCAATTCACCTGATGCATAATCAATTGCATATTGTCTTCAAACTTGACATGGTTCAGTCTGTAAGTTTTTTGCATAATGTCTTCAACCTGTGTGCAAAAACATGATCTCATACATCACATACAAAAATCATCTGATTCATCTGTATTTTCTCTTCAAAAATATCTTCACAGAAATATCTTCACCATTGTATTTTGATTCACTCAACAATACATTTTCACAACCTACATATATATATATATAATGAAAACTCTTGATCTTCCATATTTTCTCTACACAAATTCTTACAAAAAATATTTCTTCAACACTTCAAAAATCCATTCACCTACAAATCCATTCACCTGCAATATTATTAAAAAATAATAATGACCCTTCATATTCCTTTCTTCTCTGCATCTTCATCTTCACCATTTCAATTAAAAAATCTACAACAAATATAATCTTCAAGAATAAAATAAATCAAATTATCTTGACTTGAAATAATATCATTTCATCTTGGAATACCCTTCACAAAAACCTTCTGCAAAAAATAAGATCATCACCTGATGACATTACCATAACCATTTACATCTTCAAACTATTCATTTTCTTTTATTTGAAATCCATCTTTTGCAAAAATAAAAATCATCAATTTAATCAATCTACCCTAATAAAAGATAATATCCATCTTTTTGTAAGAAAAATTTCTTATCTGCAGAAAGACCTTTCATATTCCTTTTCAAAACTCTTCAATATTTTCAACCTGTAATTTTTTGTCTTCAATAAAAATCACAATGAACCTGCAATCAAAATGACTTTTCATTTCTTACTTCTCTTCAATCACCTGTTCATATTCTCTGCAATGAATATTTCTTTTTCAAGATCTCACACACAAAAAAAATAATGTCTTTAAAATTCCATCAATAAAATCTTTCATATTGCATCTGCAAAAATTAGAAGAAAAAAAAACTTTCATATATTCTTTTCCTTCTCTCTGCAATTATCTTCTTAAAGAAACTATTCACATTCCTTAAAAAAAATTCTTTTTTTTAATCTTCAAAGCCATGTGAGTAGAGTTTTTAAAAAATAGAAACTAAATCTCCTTGAAAATTTTCCTTGAGATCTCCTTAAAAAACTCAAGAAAATCTGCCATAAAATCTCCTTTTTAAAAGACTAAAAATAGTCTTATAAAATCTTATCTTTGCTATCATAAATAAATGACATCCAATAGGCCGTCAACTTAGGAGTTACTAAAAAGGTTTCTAAATTTAAAATGAAGCCATTGATTCCTTTTTGGTGCTCATGCTTATAAGAGAGGGTTGGTCATCTTGATGTTCTAAAACCCCTTCTGTAAGTCACTTTAAGTGACATAACCTGTGATCACAGGTCAATATTAAACTAAAAAAAAAGTAAAATAGGCATATATGGGCAGAGAGTGATATGAAAAGGATTTTAGACTTGACATTTTAAACCTTAAAAAATGATGATCTTATTATACCAAACTGACCATGATCTGCATTAGTATAAACCATCAAGTCTAAGAGAAGCTCTGATATATGACAGAGTGTGGATCATTACAAAATGATCATATAAAGGCTTTGGAGCACCAAGAAAAACACATGAAAACCTATCAACACGTGGATCAAACATCACTTGATCAACTCCTTCAAACATCACTACATGAGATGTAGATTACTATGAAATCCTCTTTCTCTTGTCAAGCATTATCACCACTCCTATCACCTGATATACAACTTCTGAAACCTTTAAACCATGATTAACAAGTTTTGATATGATCATTGACATTGAAGCTATGAATCACAAGATAAGATAATTCAATCAAGATCAAGTTATCACATGAACTCTATCACCTTTTTGATATCTCTGCCACATGTTTTGCCATCATATGTTTGATGTCTCTTCATAACAATCACATCAACATCCATGTGAACTACATAACTACATCTACATGATGATGACGACTCACTAAGACAAGATGATGAAGACTAACTTCAATGTTGAACTTTGTTACACTATGCAACTCTTGAGTCAAACTTCATGACAAGATATCAACTAATTAAATCAACTCTAATCATACACAAGTTGACATAAAGAATGAAGACCTGATACTCTACAACCAACAAATCAAGTAAGCTCTTGTGATGACAAAATAAACTCACATAACACTAATCATTTCTTATGGCTATGAACCCATCAACTGATCTCATCAATGCATGTGAACACTTGAAGCAACCTAATATACCAAGATGACTCCAACTTGCATTACATATCATGACCTTGATGTCTTGTCTTGATGCAAGCCCATAATGAAGTTTTCTTCACAAATGAAGCATGATCACCAAGATATGAACTTTATCTTAAACAGACATGAAGCAACTTCATCAAGCATGTTCACTAAAATGGACTCTTGTGAATTCCTGAAAGCATGATCCAATTCCTGTCATATGAAGACCAATCTAACTTTCGTTATGATGTATCTGCATCATCAACTCACACCTTTTTGACATCAATGACAATCAATCTCCATCAGGTTTCACTGGTAGTGATCTTGTTTCAGCTGCATGTTTATTTCTAGTCCCCAATGCTAATTTGACTACAATAGGGGGGTCGTGGGGGGGTTTCCCCCCTACTAGGGGTCTGGGGGGATCATCCCCCTGGTGAGGGCTCCAAGGGACTATGCACCCCGATGGGGGCTTGGGGACAGCACCCTCAAAGCCAAAATTTATCATTGTAAATCTGGACCATTTATCATTAGCTCATAGATCTGACAGTCGATATTATGTCAATTTTCTTGCCCTAGAAGGAAACCCCCTTTTATAAGGATATTTATACTACATTTTTTTATCAGAGTTGAGAGTAACAGGCACCACTGGACTGAAGACTGAAGAAGAAGAGGAAGTGCATGTATTGTAATCTCATATTTGAAGATAATACAACTTGGAGCCTCTTTTCTTGGTGGAGTTTTTTACCTAAAAGGGTTTTCTCGACATTATATACTGTGTTATGTGTTCAGTTCTTAATGCATGTTATTTTTGTGTAGTGGGTTTTATTTCTATTACAATCTCCATTGATTTTACATTATTTAGAAGACATTAATAAGGTTTGAATTAGATTTCTATTGTGTGGTTTGTACCTTCATTTCTAACATTTGGTATCAGAGCCTAGCTAGTTTTGATTCTTGGGTGGTAGTGTGAAGGTTTTTTAGCTGCAGTGGGAGATTTGGTTATTGTTTGTTTGTAGATCTTTTGTAGATATCATGGCTTCATCCACTATTGTTTCTACCTCTTAGTTGGACATTGAAAAGTTCAATGGCATAGGATACAAATTGTGGAAGTTGAAAATGGAGGATTTTCTAGAAGAAAGAAACTAGTGGTTGGCTATTATGAAAGAGAAGAAACCTGATGATGTTGATCTTGATGAGTGGGAAAGACTGGATAAAAAGGCATGAGGTACAATCTGATTATGTCTTGTAGATTCTATTCTACTAAATGTCATGAGTGAGAAGTTTGCACATAGCTTGTGGAAGCGTCTGGGTGAGATCTACCAAGCCAAGAGTATGGTAAATAAGCTTTATTTAAAGCATAAGTTATTTTCCATGAAAATGAAAGAGGGTGAATCAGTTGCAGAGCATTTGAATTCATTTAATTTGTTATTGAGTCAACTTGTATTTGTAGATGTTGAGGTGAATGAGGAAGATAAATGTATATTGCTTCTCTATTCTTTTCTTGAGTCATGGGAGAATGTTATTTTGGCTATCACTGCTAACCTCATAGATCTCAAGTTGGATGCTCTTGTTTCAGTTCTGTATTCACATGAATTGAGGAAAAAAAGTTTGGATAGTTCAGGGGATGCTGTCAGTGTTAGGGGAAGGTCTATGGAAAGAAGACCAAAATGAGATTAGAAGGGCTCTAAAGACAAGTCTAAGGGTCATTCTAAGACTCTTGGAAAGAAGAATAGAGTTAAGTGAACTGGAACTATAGAAAGAGAGGACATGTGAAAAAGGAATGTAGAAACCTGAAGAAACAATGGGATTCTGCTACTCACAAGTCTTCGAATGTAGGTGATGAGGTTTTACTTTCTGCATGTAATGTTGTTTCTCATGATCATTGGTTGGTTGACTCAGGATGCTCATACCACATGACCTCACATAAAGAATGGTTTCAACATATGAAGAGTATGATGGAGGAAATGTGTACCTCAGGAACAACTCTACATAACCTATTGTTGGATGAGAGAAGGCAATGTTGTGTTTCAGTGATGGGAGAATTAAAACCCTCCTTGGTGTTTTGCATGTTGCTAGATTGGCTAGAAATTTGATTTTTGTTTCAAAGTTGAATGATTTGGGAATGCATGTGACATTTGATAAGCATGGCTATAGATTGGTGAGAGAAAACTTGGTGGTAGCAAAGAGGAAAAGATTGGAAACTTTGTTTAAGCTAGAAGCCACTATTGTTTGTAATGCCTCTTGTGCATCCGAGGCTAATATTGAAAATACATGTATGTTGTGGCACCGTAGATTGGGCCACATAAGTCAATCTAGTTTAAAGACTATTTTAAATAAAAAATTGTTATATGGTTTATCCTATTCTAATGAGAGTTTCAAATTTTGTGAACACTGTGTGTTTGGAAAATAGTTTAGTTCTCCATTTCCTTCTAGCAGTAATAAATCTAATGATAAATTGGAACTTATTCATTCAGATGTTTTTTCTCCAGTGGATGTTGAATCAATTGGAAAATCTAGATATTTTGTTTCCTTTAGTGATGATGTCTCAAGGTTTACCTAGATTTATTTTATGTGTCACAAATCTAAAGTTTTTACTAAGTTTAAGGAATTTAAAGCCTTAGTTGAAAAGAAATCAAACCATAAGATAAAGGTTTTGAGATCTGACAATGGAGTGGAATATTGTTCTAAGGAATTTGATGAATTCTGTAAGCATGTAGGTATTGTTAGATAGAATGCAACTCCATATACACCACAATAGGATGGAGTCACAAAAAGGATGAATCGAACAATAATGGAAAGAGATAGAAGTATGTTGAGTGAATCATAGTTGAATAAATGCTTTTGGATAGAAGCTATGTGTATTGTGAACTACTTGGTTAATAGATCTCCATGTAAGGTTCTTGTTTCAACTCCTTATGAAATGTGGAAGGTAAGAAACCTTCTGTTTCACATTTAAGGGTATTTGGCTGTGAGGCTTATGTTCATGTGCCTAAATAAAAATGAACTAAGTTGGATCCAAAAGCTAAAAAGTATACTTTCATTGAATATGTTGATAATGTAAAAGGTTATAAGCCTTGGAATCCACTAACTCGGAAGATTATCTATTCTAGAGATGTTATTTTCAAGGAACTTAGTGTTATTTCAGATCCTGAACAACCAAATGAAAAAGAAGAAAAGGTGAAGAGAGTGCAATTTGAATTAGAGCATGAAGATGAACCTCAGGAAGAACATAATGATGGATTGGGGGGTGAAGAAGAAAAAGAAGACTCAAATGAATGTTCTGATTATGAATAATCTATTGTGACAGAAGAGGTTGGTATAGATGAGCATGCAAAAGAACCTGAAGAGTCTATTACTCCACCTCTGAGAAGATCCACAAGACAATGGAACCAAGTTGACTAGTATAGCACACTAGATTTCTATTGTATATTTTCTTTATTGACTACTGATGATGAACCTAGATCCTACAGGGAAGCTATTCATGTAAATGATAGTGAGTCTTGGTAGTTAGCCATGTAGGACGAGATGATGGCTTTAGACACTTGCAACACCTGGGATCTTGTTTGTTTTTCCAAAGGAAAAAAGGTTATAGGTTGCAAGTGGGTCTTCAAGAAGAAGTTTGGAGTAGACAGGTCATTGGAGAAGTACAAAGCTAGATTGGTAGCCAAGGGCCACTCCTAGAGAGAGGGAGTTGATTTTGGTGAAATATTCTCTCCTATTGCTAAATTAACTTCTATTAGATTTATTTTATCCATTGATACATCTTTTGATTTGGAAATAGAGCAAATGTATGTTAAGATTACATTTTTGCATGGAGATCTTGAGGAAGAAATTTACATGCAACAACCTATAGGTTTTGAGGTAAAAGGGAAAGAACATTGGGTTTGCAGATTGAAAAGGTCTCTTTATGGTCTGAAATAGTCCCCCAGAATGTGGTACCAAAAATTTGATTCATTTGTGTTGAAATTGGGTTTTGTTAGAAGTGAGGAGGATCACTATGTTTACATTCATTGTATTAATGATTCTATTCTAATCATTGCATTATATGTTGATGACATGTTATTTTTCAGCAATACTAAGGGTATGATCAGTGAGTTGAAATCCCAACTTTTAGGTGCATTCAAAATGAAGGATCTTGGAGCTACTAGGTATATTTTGGGGATGGAGATCAAAAGGGATAGAGGTAACAGAAAACTTTGGTTATCTCAAAGTAAGTATATGAATACCATTTTGCAGAGATTTAGTATACAGGATTGTAACCCGGTTAGAGTTCCTTTGCCCAATACTACTAAGATTTCATTAGATATGTGCCCAAAGAATGAGGATGATTTAGAGGATATGTCTAATGTGTCATATGGTAGTGCTATAGGGAGTTTGATGTATGCAATGGTTTGCACTAGACCAGATATTGCCCAAGCAATGGGAGTTTTGAGCAGATTTTCTAACCCTGGTAGACAACATTAGAATTATGTGAAGAGGGTGTTTAGATATCTAGCAGGAACTCTTGATACTATTTGATTTATTCTGGTATAAACAGTGTTGACAAAACTTTGGACATACAAGGATTTGTTGATGCAGATTGGGCAGGTGACTTGGATAGTCAAATGTCCACTAGTGGCTATGTGTTTACTTTGTTTAGTGAATCAGTGAGTTCAATGAGCAAAAGGCAACCCACGGTTGCTTTGTCCCCCACCAAAGTAGAGTATATGGCTACTACCTATGTCTCTAAGGAAGCAGTTTGGTTGAGGAGATTGTGTACAGGTATTCATTTTGATTGTAGAATCATTCAGATTCATTATGATAGCCAGAGTGCTATTTGTTTGGCCAATAATCCTATGTATCATGCTCAAACTAAGCATGTTTATGTATAGTATCACTTTGTTCGATAAATAGTTGCAAGTGGACTGTTGGATCTAGGGCATACAACTGAGAGGGGGGGGTGAATCAGTTGTATAGAACTTATTCTCTTTCAAACACTTAATTCTCTGTTGTTAGTTAGCAGCATATCAAATAATCATTCATGGAAGCACAATACATAAACACAAGAACAGATAAGCATCAACACATTGAACACCAAGATTTTGACGTGGAAAACCCGGTTAAGGGAAAAACCACGGGGTGATTAACCCAAGAATTATTCTCTGTTAGAAGAATAAGGAAAAATGAATGGCACATGCCAATAAGGGCTCACTGCCCGAGCACACTGCTCACAAAGAGGCCCACTGCCTACAAGGAGACACACTGTCTACAGAGTGATAAAAATCACAGTCTTGAACTGGAGAATGACATCTCTACCATGTCCGGATCAGTTCCAATTAAGCCCAACAATCTCTGCTCTGCCTTTCGCACCTTTCTTCGCTACACCTTACACATCCACATCCTCCGGTTCTCATCCTATACAGTATATTTACCTTCTTCTCATCACTGTTCTTCACTGTTCCTGACTGAGGCTAATTTTCTCAATATCCTCAGCACAAAGCTCATCAAATCCTTCTTGTCAATGCAGTGTGAGTATGTTGACATCAATGACAACAATGGCTCACCTCATACTTGCAACAATCTCCCCCTTTGTCATTGATGGCAACATATGATGTGAAAAACCATCAAGACAAGAACTTCTCTTTTCTGTCACAGCTCCCCCTATCAACAACAACTCCTCACATGTCTTCCTTTGCTGCTCCCCCTTTGATCATCAACCACTTGTTTTTCACATGTCTTCTCTCCCCCTTTGACATCAATGGCAAAGGGCTCATACTTGCAACTCTCATGCATCAAAATAATACCAGCTGCTCCCCCTTAGTTGCAGCTCCCCATTAGTCCGGATCACAAGATATGACTGTGATAGCCACCGGACTGATGCACATCAGTGCATCTTAGTTCATCACCGGAGGGGCCATGACCCCTAACTTCTCCCGGAGATATTCAAAAGAGTCCTTGGGAAGAGGTTTTGTAAAGATATCTGCAATCTGATCCTTGGAGGGAACATACTCCAATCTGACTTCTTCCTTGTTTACTTGTTCTCTCAAAAAGTGAAATTTGATAGATATGTGCTTAGTCTTAGAATGCAATACCGGATTCTTGGAAATATTAATTGCACTTGAATTATCACAGAAAATTGTGATAGGCTCCTCATATTCAACTTGGATGTCTCTTAGCATCTGCTTCATCCACAAGATTTGAGTGCAACTACCTGCTGCTGCAATGTATTCTGCTTCAGTTGTAGACAGAGATATTGCATCTTGTTTCTTGCTTAGCCAAGAAACCAATCTCTTCCCCAAAAAGAATGCTCCACCACTAGTGCTCTTCCGGTCATCCACATCTCCTGCCCAATCTGCATCTGTGTAAGCATGAAGAGAAAAATCCGGATCTCTAGGATACCATAGACCATACTCAACTGTCCCTTTCAAGTATCTAAAAATTCTTTTGATTGCCATAACATGAGATTCTCTAGGATCAGCCTGGAATCTTGCCACAAGACCAACAGCTTGCATTATATCTGGTCTAGTTTGAGTGAGATACAACAATCCACCAATCATTGATCTATACTTTGTCTGATCTGCCTTTGGAGAATCATCATCTTTGCTTAACTTACATCCGGTTGCCATAGGAGTGTTCATAGGCTTTGAGTCTTCCATACCAAATTTCTTTAACAATTCTCTCACATATTTGGTCTGAGAAATGAAGATCCCTTCTTTTGTTTGAGTAATTTGCAGACCCAAGAAGAAATTCATTTCACCAAGCATAGACATTTCAAACTCACTTTTCATCTGATTTGCAAAAGTTTTACACATACTATCTCTTCCTCCAAAAATGATATCATCCACAAACACTTCAACAATCAGAATGTTTTCATGATCAATTTTGAAATATAAGTTGCTGTCAGCAGTACCTTTGTTGAATCCAATCTGCACAAGATGCTTATCCAACCTTTCATACCATGCTCTTGGGGCTTGCTTCAATCCATACAAAGCTTTCTTCAACTTGCAGACCATATCATTATTATCAGACAATTGAAATCCATCCGGTTGTTCAATGTAGACTTCTTCTTCCAGATCACCATTTAAGAAGGCAGACTTGACATCCATCTGATATACCTTGAAATCTTTGAAGGCAGCAAATGCAAGAAGTAATCTGACTGCTTCAATTCTTGCTACCGGAGCAAAAGTCTCTTCAAAGTCAATTCCTTCTATTTGAGAGTAGCCTTTGCAGACCAATCTAGCTTTGTTTCTGATTACTTCACCAGCTTCATTTAGTTTGTTCCGGAAGACCCATTTGGTTCCAATTACATTCCTGTCTCTAGGTCTGGGAACAAGATCCCAAGTATGATTTTTCTCAATTTGCATCAGTTCATCTTCCATTGCTTTGGTCCAATTTTCATCATTGCAGGCTTCATTTATTGTTTTAGGTTCAATCCTTGAAATCAGACAACATTCATTCTGATCTTGAGCAATATTCCTTCTAGTTTGTACACCTTTGCTTCTGTCACCTATGATCTGATCTTCAGAGTGATTCAGTTTTACATACCTTGGAATTTTGGGAGTATCCAGTACTGCTGTTTCTTGATCAGGCTCATTTAAACCTAACTCTTCTTCCTGATTTACCGGATCAGGCTGACTCTGTTTCACCGGAGAGGATTGAGTTCCTTGAACACTATCTTGGTCATCTTCATCAAATTCATAAAATCTTGAAGGCTTCTCAATTCCTTCATCAACCTTTACATTGGTACTTTCTATCATCTTCCTCAATCTCTTATTGTAACACCGATATGCTTTGCTTTGAGTGGAGTAGCCCAAGAAAATTCCTTCATCACTTCTAGCATCAAACTTTCCTAGATCTTCATCTCTTTTAATATAACACTTGCTACCAAATACCCTGAAATATTTCACAGTAGGAGTGATGCCAAACCAAAGTTCATAGGGGGTCTTACCGGTGTTGTTTTTGATTTGAACTCGATTGAGAGTGTAGACTGCAGTGCTGATAGCTTCTTTCCAAAACATTTGAGGAACATTTGCTTCCAACATCATTGTCCTAGCAGCTTCCTGGATGGTCTGGTTCTTTCTCTCAACTACTCCATTCTGCTGTGGAGTCCTAGGAGCAGACAACTGTCTCCTTATACCCTGTTTCTCACAAAAGTCAATGAATTCACCAGATGTAAATTCACCACCTCTATCAGACCTTAGACACTTTAGTTTCAATCCGGTTTGATTCTCCACCATAGCTTTGAAGATTTTGAACTTCTCAAAAGCTTCTGATTTTTCTTTCAGAAAGGTAACCCACATCATCCGGGAATGATCATCAATTAACAACATGAAATATCTATCACCTTGCAGACTCTTGATTCTTGTCGGACCACATAGATCAGTATGTACTAATTCCAACAATCCGGTAGAAGACTGATCTTTGCTTTTAAAAGAGACTCTACTTTGTTTGCCTAACTGACATTCTTTACACACACTGTTTGTAGGTTTTATCAACTTTGGAAGATCTCTCACAGCCTGAGTATTGCTTATTTTGATGATGTTATCAAAATTTACATGACACATTCTTCTATGCCATAACCAACTCTGATCAATTTGAACAAACAAACAACTTTTATTTGAACCAACCAGATGAAAGATGTTACCTCTTGTCTGAGTACCGGATGCAATTTCAGTTCCGGAGCTTGTAAAGATTCTGCATTTTCCATTCTTGAACCGGAGATCATAGCCTTTGTCCACTAACTGACCAACACTGAGAAGATTGTGCTTCAATCCTTCAACATATAATACATTACCTGTTTTGCTCTTACCATCAAAGGAAATAGTTCCCCTACCTCTGATTCTGCCAGCAGAATTGTCACCAAACTTTACCATTCCTCCTTCATATCTTTCCAAATCTAAGAACTTATTCTTGTCACCAGTCATATGGTGAGAGCATCCACTGTCAATAACCCAATCATCCTTTTCTTCCACTTGAGCAGCCAAGGCTTTTTCAACAACTTTGTGATTGACAGATTCAGAGAGCAAGGAATCTTCTTCCTTGATGGCTATAAACACCCACTCATTTCCGGATTTGCTTCCTGGATCTGATTCATCATCTGTTACTCCTTCATTGTCATCTTCTTCATGAACATAATAGCAATTCTTTTGAAACCTTTGTCTGTGAGTATTAGATCTTGCAGATCTCTCCGGACATCTTGAGGCAAAATGACCAATCTTATTGCAGTTAAAACACTTAAAGGGTAGTTTTCCTTCATACTTACCGGATCCTCTTGGCAGTCTCTTTGCAATGAGGGCTTCAAGTTGAGCTGTTTCTGCTTCTTCTTCTTCCATGTCTCTTCTTGCTTGATCATACCATGACATTTTCCTTGATGAGTTTTCACCCGGATCAAATCTCTGTTTGCCTTTCACATAGGCACTGGCTTTAAAAGCAGACTCAGTCTTGGGTGGATCATCTCCAAACTCGGTCATTTCAAATGCAGCTAGTTTGCCAGCCAATTGTTCTCTTGTGACAGTTGTGTGGGCTCTGAATTCATCAATGGCAGCAACTTTGATTTTGTAGGCAGCAGGAAGGGATCTTAGGATTTTGCAGACAATCTCATTTTCATCTAGAGTTCCACCAGCATTTCTGATTCCACATACCAGCTCATTTACTCTTGGCATAAAGGTAGTAATGTTTTCATCATCTCTCATTTTCAATCTTTCAAATTTCCCTTTCAGACTTTGCAACCTTGCACTTTTGACAAACTCATCTCCTTCATACAGAAGTTCCAGTTTAGTTAGGATCTCATATGCAGTTGGTAGGTCAATGACATTCGAGAGATCTGAGTCATTCAATGCGCTTAGAAGAGCTTCCTTGGTCCGCAGATTGTTTTCAGCTTCTGTGGTTTCATCAGGAGTTGTCGGACCACCTTGTGGGGGTATATATGGTTTTGAAATCATAGCCAAGTATGCTTTTCCCATACATTCCAAATGACACTTCATGCGACCTTTCCAGAGAGTGAAGTTGGTTCCATCGAACTTCGGACTATCCTTCTTGTATGACGACATCCTGGATCACCTCAAGCGGTTAAGCTCCTATCAGAGGAACTCGGCTCTGATACCAATTGTTGGATCTAGGGCATACAACTGAGAGGGGGGGGTGAATCAGTTGTATAGAACTTATTCTCTTTCAAACACTTAATTCTCTGTTGTTAGTTAGCAGCATATCAAATAATCATTCATGGAAGCACAATACATAAACACAAGAACAGATAAGCATCAACACATTGAACACCAAGATTTTGACGTGGAAAACCCGGTTAAGGGAAAAACCACGGGGTGATTAACCCAAGAATTATTCTCTGTTAGAAGAATAAGGAAAAATGAATGGCACATGCCAATAAGGGCTCACTGCCCGAGCACACTGCTCACAAAGAGGCCCACTGCCTACAAGGAGACACACTGTCTACAGAGTGATAAAAATCACAGTCTTGAACTGGAGAATGACATCTCTACCATGTCCGGATCAGTTCCAATTAAGCCCAACAATCTCTGCTCTGCCTTTCGCACCTTTCTTCGCTACACCTTACACATCCACATCCTCCGGTTCTCATCCTATACAGTATATTTACCTTCTTCTCATCACTGTTCTTCACTGTTCCTGACTGAGGCTAATTTTCTCAATATCCTCAGCACAAAGCTCATCAAATCCTTCTTGTCAATGCAGTGTGAGTATGTTGACATCAATGACAACAATGGCTCACCTCATACTTGCAACAGTGGACAGATTGAGCTAAAGAAGGTAGACACTCAAGAGAATGATGCAGATGCTTTGACCAAACCTGTGAGCACAAAGAAATTTGTTTGGTGTAGAGAGGCCATGGGCCTTGCTTCTAGTGCCTAATTATTTTATAGTTTTCCTATGGGTATTTACAATGTATGATGTTAAGTGGGAGAATGTTAGGATTAAGATACCATCAACCTTTTAAATCCTATGTAATTAATTACTCCTAATATTGTTTGTAAATCACCTATAAGGGATGTAAGGTTTCACTAGCAGTGGTCTTGTTTAAGCCGCATGTTTATATCTAGTTCCTGACGCTAATTCATCTGTGACAGGGGGTTGTAGGGGGGTTTCCCCCTACTAGGGGTCCAGGGGGATCATCCCCCTGGTGGGGGGTCCACAGGGCCACGCACCCCAGCGGGGGCTCAGGAGAAGTAACCCCAGAGCCAAAATTTATCATTATAAATTTGGACCATTTATCATTAGGTCACATATTTGACAATTGATATTATGTCAGTTTTCTTTCTCTAGAAGGCAACCCCCTTTTATAAGGATATTTGTACTACATTTTTATGAGAGTTGAGAATAATAGGCACCACTGGATTGAAGATTGAAGAAGAAGAGGAAGTGCATGTATTGTAATCTCATATTTGAAGATAATACAACTTGGAGCCTTTTTTTCTTGGTGGAGTTTTTTACCTGGAAGGGTTTTCTCCATGTTACATACTGTGTTATGTGTTCAGTTCTTAATGCATGTTATTTTTGTGTAGTGGGTTTTATTTCTATTGCAATCTCCATTGATTCTACATTATTTAGAGGATATTAATAAGGTTTGAATTAGATTTCTATTATGTGGTTTGTACCTTCATTTCTAACACTAGCAAAGATGATGGATGGATAAAAGCAATTGAAGAAGAACTGGATCAAATTGAGAATAATTAGAAATGGAAATTGGTTCCCAGACCAGCCAACAAGAATGTCATAGGAACAAAGTGGGTGTTCCAAAATAAGCTGAATGAAGAAGATGAAGTTGTAAGGAACAAAGCAAGGTTGGTATGTAAGGGCTACTCTCAAGTTGAAGGCATTGATTTTGAGGAAACTTTTGCTCTAGTAGCTAGGATGGAGGCAATCAGATTGTTTCTTTCCCTTGCTACTCATAAGAACTTCAAAGTATATCAAATGGATGTTAAGTCAATTTTTTGAATGGTGATCTAGAGGAAGAGGTTTACATATAGCAACTAGATGTTTTTTAGATATTAGAAGATCCAAACATGGTGTGAAGACTCAAGAAAGCACCTAGAGCTTGGTATGCTAGGTTGGATAAGTACTTACTTTAGCAAGGCTTTAAGAAAGGTACTACAGATAGCAATATTTACATCAAGGAAGAAGGAGACATGATATTGATAGTTGCAGTATATGTTGATGACATCATCTTTGGTAGAGATGATGATATGTGTAAGAGGTTTGTAGATGAGATACAAAAAAAGTTTGAGATGTCTATTTTCCTTAGACTTCAAATTACTCAACTAGATGATGGTATCTTTATTTCTCAAGCAAAGTATGTCAAAGAGTTGATGAAGAAGTTTGGTATGGAGGATTCAAAACCAATGAGTAATCCCATGGTCACTAGATGTCACTTGAGCAAGGATGACAAGTCTTCAGAGGTGGATCAGACTTCTTATAGATATATGATTGGAGGATTGTTGTACCTAACTACTTCTAGACCTGATATTATGAATGCAATATGTGTGGTTTCTAGATATCAAACAAATCCCAAGAAAACACATGAGAAAGTAATGAAAATAATATTTAGATACTTGAGAGGAACTCTGGATTATGGCTTATGATATTCAAGAGGTAATGACTTTGATTTGAGTGCCTACACTGATGCTAATTGGGCTAGTTGTGTTGATGATAGAAGGAGTACAAGTGGCGAAGCTTTCTTTTAGGAAGTAGATTAGTTTCATGGTAGAGCAAGAAGCAATATTCAGTGTCTTTATCAACTGCAGAGGCAGAGTATATTGCAATGGCATCTTTCTATACACAAGTGTTGTGGATGAAGAAAAACCTAAAGGATATCAAGGTATTATATGATGAGCCTATACCTATTTGTGTGACAATACAAGTGCTATCAATATTTCCAAGAATCCAATGATGCATTCTAGAACCAAGCATATAGCAATCACATATCACTTTTTGAGAGAGAAGGTTGCAGATAAGGAAGTAACATTGGAATATGTTCCAACAAAGGATTAGATTGTAGATATATTCACAAAGGCTCTTGCAAAGTACACCTTTGAGGATCTCTAACAAAGGCTAGAGGTAATTGCCCCTCCTTGCTAGATGCATAGTGGTGCATCTGTCTAGGGGGAGTAGTTCATGTTATATCTTTTTCCTGGACTGATAGTGGCTACCTCTCAAGGGGAGCAAGTAGTGGTTGTTGATGATAGGGGGGTCTGGTTATTGCAAGAACAAGTTATGCCCTAAGAGAGAAGTTGTCTTTTGTCCTTGATGTCAAAGAGGGAGAAATGTGCAGGTATGTGTTGCCATCAATGCCAAAGGGGGAGCTTGTTACACATATGGTTCCTAAGGTTGTCATAGATGTCAACACTATCATGGATGTGTGATGGTGTTCATGGTTGGATGTCATGTCCTATCCATTAGAGAAGATACAGTTCATGGGTGGATGTCATGTTGAATATAATGAGGTTACTGAAATTCATGTTTGGATGTCATGCCTTGATCAATGCAGAGTTGAGTATGAAGTTATATTAAGATGGGAATTAGAAGCATCAAGAAGACATATTAAGATGGGAATTAGAAGCATTAAGAAGATACATTAATATGGGAATTAGAAGCACTAAGATGATCAAATTATTGGAAGGGTGTTTTGCAGTTGACAGTTTGAAGATAGTGTTCTAAAGAAGACATTTTCTATACAGTAATGGAATGCTCTGCATTCCTCCGCATTTGTAGTTATGGCTCTACATTTTTGGAACTATGTTCAGGGTTCTATGAAGGTGATAATTCCAAAGTTTCAGATCATTTATCCTTCCACTATGAAAGTTATGCATGATAGAGTATCGACATGTGTTCTAACAGAGTAAGGTAGTGTTGAAGGCTTGTTGGAATGCTCTGCATTCCTCTAGATGTGAATGTTTGCCTTTGTGGTTTTGTGTAAATGATTATGGATGTCCATTACATTCTTTCTTATAGTTTCAAGTTTCTTGGTCATCTGCAAGCTCATTTTTCAATGACAGTATGTTGCAGTGTGTTCTGAATGACTTGTTGTTCTCAGAGTTTATGGTTGAAGATGTATGGAAAAAATATTTAATATGTAGAGATAAAGGAGTGTTTGGATATGTTGTGTGAGTCATGTAGACTCATTTAAAAGAGTTTCATGAAGATCTTTCTTGTTTCTAGTACCGCACAAGGTTTTCAAGTTGCTATGGTCGTTATGCTTCAAGTTTCACATGTCTTTCCTTAAGGCTATCCTATTTTCAAATGAGCAGAGTGTGTGCATATAATTCCTTGATGTTTGATTTTGTAAAGGATGTTTTGGACCTGGTTAAGCAAGTGTTGATGCCCACAAGGCATGGGTCATTTGTTGGTGTAGCATGTAGTCTTGTTTAGGACTTGTCCTCTAAATTTTCATGTTGTGTGTAGTTTGGCCGACTTGTAAATGTATTTTTCATGTTGTCTCTAGCTGACAAGAAATGTAATCAATGTAATATCATGTATAAAATGTAAATCAAATTAAGTTATGTGAATGATAAGGTTCACAAGTAAGATAAGGAGAATAACGAATGCATTATGATGTGTGACTAAAGGAGAAAGAGTAGATGTTTAGTATTTGATGCTTCTGGTTTGACTGCGTGTGCTTTTTTTGAATTGACATTTTAGATCACACTCTATGATCCATCATCAGGATGAAAAGAGAGAAACAATCAAATGTAGTGTGATCCGAAATGTTGATTAAAAAAAAGCACACAGAGTCAAACTAGAAGCATCACATACTAAATATCATGGACTATGGAAATATCATGTCTATAATTGCTACCCTTCATGGGAGGGAGATTTGTTTGAAAGCTCAGCTTTTTGAAAAGATGAGGATCAAAGATTCAAAGAAAATTACATAATTGGCTTTCTTGAAATGACTTTTTCTCTCTTTTCATCCTGATGATGGATCATGGAGTGTGATCCGAAGCGTCAATTCAAAAAAAACACACACAGTCAAACCAGAAGCATCACATACTAAATATCATGGACTGTGGAAATATCATGTCTATAAAGAGTAGATGTGTTAGAAGTTGTCCTAATTCATCTTAAAGACATTTATGTGATAGACAGGAAGTGAAGAGTGTACCTAATTGATCCAATTATCAGCAGAAGCAGAATTGCAATCATCAAAGTTGTCAACTTCAATGTCAGTTTTCAGATAGTAGAAGGATTGTCATGTTGTAATCCTTTATGAGCTTGTTCTCAATCCAGGGAGTAGTTTCTTCCTTGGGAGTGGCCCTAAAACAAAGTCTCTAGGGAGTTGTAGCTTCCTTGAGAGTGACCCTAAAGCAAATATTTTCTAGGAGTAGTTGCTTCCTTTGGTTGTAGCCCTAAAACAAAGTCAGTAGGGAGTAATAGCTTCCTTGGGTTGTAGCCCTAAAACAAAGTTGTAATTTTGAGCTTCATATATTATGAGTTAATCCTCACCATGGTTTTTCCCTTCTTGGGTTTTCCACATATATCTAGTATGATGTGTTGATGTGCATTGTGTTAATCTTTCATGTTTCTATTGATATTACATAATGCTTAAGCTTTAATCTACTCTAGAAGACTTGAAGTTTGATTAGATATTGATTCACCCCCCCCCCTCTTAGTATCTTGGTGTGTTCAATGGACCCATCAGGCAATTTTGATTAAATATATGCATATATTTCTATTATATGTGAAAATGTGGGAAAGATGGAAGATAGTGTTAAAGATGTCCAATCAAACCCTCCTTTCAAAATAACATTCAAGGACAACAATCGAGCCAAGTCACTACAAATGGAGAGGACTCAGTTGTAGGTTCATGTCACTTAGGAATGATATGGAAGGATAGATTAGATTGATAGATATGTCAAACCCTAGATCCAATAAGCCTCAAACCCTAATTCTAATGAAATCAGGTTCAGATGAATAAAATGCTACAAATAATCTCACAGGAAGGCACTAAATATAGATTAGAAGCATACCAGGATTCAGATTTTCAGAGGTAGAAACTTTGGGGACGATGGGCCATGTGCCCAAGTCTAATAGGGCAACTTTTCTATGGATCTTGAATAGTGATCTATGTTGAATTACAACCTGCTTCAAAGTTTCTGAAAATGTCAGTCAGGAGGACTATAAGGAGGGTGCCCTAGTCTAGTAGGGTTGATTTTCTACAAGTTCTTCTCAAATCTTGAATCTCTACCCTTTGTTCTACTTCTCTACAACTCCACTTCACCAAATTCTGTACCTATAACTACAATCACAAAGAGAGGGGTTTGGGGGTTGTGGTGCTTAGGAGCTTGCCTCGATCAAGCCCTAGAATGATATTCAAGTCTTCCAACACCCTTGTTAGATAGAGTGCATGTCCTTGGAGGAAAAATACCAAATCAAATGATCAATAAGATTGATTGAAACACAAATAGATGTCACCTTGGAGGTGAATCCCTCATGGAGATGAAGATCTTTCACACCATGAGGAGATGGATTGATGAAGCTAAATCTGGAACAAACAAACACAATAACTGTTGAAGAGCACAAGACAACTGAGAGGGGGGGTGAATCAGTGGTCTCCAAAACTTAAAAACTATTAACACATTAACTTCTTAATCACTATTATTGTACTTAACCATGAAAGCATGAAATCAAAAACTTAAACACATTAACACATGAGACACATGAGACACCAGATTTTTACGTGGAAAACCCTATAAGGGAAAAACCACGGTGAGTGTTAGCTCACAATATAATATGTAATAACAATACTAAAAATTAGAGGCTCACTACCTTAGGGCTCACTTCCCTTAAGGACTCACTATCTAAAGTGGATGCTCACTACAGAAAGTGTGGCTCACTGCCAAAGGGTTAAACTGAGATAACTGCATCTACACCATGCCAAGGTTTAGTTCCATTGAAGCACTAAATACCTCTATTCTACTCTGCTACTTCATTTTACATTTATCTTCACATCTTCTCCCTTTGATGCATTTTCACGAATTCATTACAAGTATTTATACAATTTATCAACCTTGGAATGATCATCAAGGTTGGCATTACAATCATCAACCATTGGAGCAATCTCCAAGGTCGGCAAATGCACATATATTATAATAGGTCAGGACCTAAACATCATATGCCACAAAGGAATGAAGGTGTGTTGTATTACACCTTAGTTTGGACCTAAATCTATCCAAACATGCTACACATAGCTTAAACATTCATCAAAGACATCTCCTTGATCACCATAATTAATCATGACGACTGAATAACATAGACTGGGAAGATTCTTGATCATGCACTTCCTCTGTCACAATCATAACAAGTAGACCTTGCACAATGCTTCAACATGATCTTGACACATCCACAAACAACATAAATTCACCTAAGAGATGACAAGTTCATCCATAACAGATCTCACTTGAAGATATTTGAAGATAACAAATATCACCTGAACTCAACAACTTTCACCACTCAAACTTGTCTTCCGAAGCATAAAATCAAAAATCCTCTGAACTAAAGATAGATAAGAACTCTATAATCTTAACTCAAGAACCACAAAGCTAAATTCCAATCTATGGAGAAATCTAGAGAAGAACATTTTCTCCTTGTCATTCCACACACATTGCCAGATACAGTCTTCAAGCTGGTGAATATCTTTTTCTGTACAGCATTCCAAACCGCCAAACTCAGGATTTAGCACCTTTAGACACTTCTCTAACTCATATCCCAATCTCATACTTTGGTCTTCAATGCTAAGGAAATGCAGAGCAAAGTATTTTCTTCTTGTAGCCACTGAATGCTCAGAAAAAAATAGTTTTACTCTGATGAACATAACTCACTCAAATCTTCATACCGGAGGCCCAAACTTGGAACATAGCTTCTACAGACATACCTTAACATATCTACAAATCCACGGACAAAGATATTCAATCTACAGGATATGTGGAGCAAAACACTATACTGTTCTTATGCAGACACTTGCCTAAACTCATTTAGATAATTTCCTTGGATGCTGACCTTAGGTGTTGACATCAATGACAATACTTACTACTCATACTTGCAATAATCTCCCCCTTTGTCATTGATGGCAACACATGATGTGAAAAACCATCCAGACAAGTAAACTTGCTTTGCTTCTTTGCTCCCCCTTACTTTATTCTTTCTCTAGCTGCAACTTTCTCTTTAAGTTTTTCACATGAACTTCTCTCCCCCTTTGACATCAATGGAAAAGGGTGCCAGAACTTTTACTTCTCTGCTTCTTGAGTTATCAAAGTTCAACTCAGATCTTATTACCACTGCACAACTTCCCTTGTCAATCAACACTGCAACACTTACTTCTCTTTATCAAGAACTCGGCATCATCTACCTACTTCCCCTGAGAGGTAGCTTGATAATCTTCTTGACTGCCAACACATGTGATTGTCTATGATCTTATTGAGATCTTGCTACAAGATAAACTGCATGCATTATATCAGGTCTAGTTTGAGTTAGATAAAGTAGTCCTTCAATCATAGACCTATACTTTTTCTCATCAGTCTTAAGTGATTCACCATTCTTGCTCATCTTGCAATATGTTACCATAGGGGTACATACTGGCTTAGAATCCTCCATTCCAAACTTCATCAACATACTTGGACATTACTACTCTGATCAATCTAATATTATTCTTTACTCCTCCTAACTTCATCAACCATCTCTGATTGCTACCTGCTCTACTACATTTTCTTTTACTACTTTCAATACTCCCCCTTAGGAGTACACATTAAGCTATGTCAGCTCTTGCTCACATTTCAGAAGACCTCTAGATTGACATATATTGTCTTCTCAGAACTTTGACTCTATTCAAATCAAAGTATGACATCCAACCATGAACTTTCCTTCTTCTTGGGGAACATAACATCACATCTTCATGGCATCTTAACAATGCATGTTATGATAATCAATGACAACACATATGGCTAGTAATATCCTTAGATCAATCACTTATTTGTAGGCTCCTCCTATCATTAGTCATTGCTACCAGCTCCCCTTTGATAGATAGTCATCAATATAAACCTCAACAATCAAGATTTGGTCTTCACTTACCTTGGTGTATAAATTACTATCTGTGGACCCTTTGCTGAATCTCTGTTGCAATAGGTATTTCTCCAATTTTGCATACCAGGTTTTAGGAGCTTGCTTTAGTCCATACAAGGCTTTTTTCAATCTGCACACCATGTCACCTTGGTCTAATAACTGAAATCCTTCTGGTTGCTCAATGTAAACTTCCACTTCCAATTCACCATTTAAGAATGCAGACTTCACATCCATTTGATACACTTTGAAATCTTTGTCAGCTGCAAATGCCAAAAATATTCTGACTGCTTCAATCCTAGCCACTAGAGCAAAAGTCTCTTCAAAATCTATTCCTTCAATTTAAGAATATCCTTTGCACAAAAGCCTTGCTTTGTTTCTTACAATTCTCCATGTTCATTCAACTTGTTCCTAAAAACCCATTTGGTTCTAATCATATTCTTATCAGCAGGTTTAGGAACCAAATCCCAATTTTGATTCTTTTCAATCTGCATTAGTTCTTCTCCCATTGCCTTGATCCAAAACTTCTCTTTACATTCTTCATTAACTATCAGCCTTTGAAAATAAACAAAGATTTACATGTTCATTTGCAAATTCTTCTTTGTTAATGCACCTTTGCTCTTTTTTCCAATGATTTGGTCTTTAGTGTGATGCTTCTACACAAACCCTAGGGGTTTTAGGAATTCTTTCCGAAGCTTCTTCAACCTGTACTTTATTCATCTTTTGCTTGAAGACTCATTTTGATTCATGTCCATTTGCCTTTGAGTTAATCAAATACTTCCAATCATCATGAAAACTACTTTGTACTAAAAACAACTGTGTTCTATTAACCTGAACTTCTGTTACTCAATACTCTTAGGTCAATTATCAAAATCAAACAAATTTCTAGATGTAGATGTAACCAATTATCAACAACCATATGTCTGAATCATAGAGCAATATCTTCAATAGTGGACCAATGCAGACCAAATTACTAGAGCACTGTAACTTGATTTTACTAGATATAAACTTTAGCCAAAAATTCATGACTTTTCTTCTTGATCAGGCTTCTTAAACTGTACAAATCTTCTTTTATCCTTTACAAAAACAATTCTTTGTCTTGACTTAATCCTTTGTTGCTAATCCTTAGCCTTGTCTCTTCATGCTAAGGCATCAGCACCAATCTTTAGTAGGGGAGAAAATATTTTCAATAAAAATCCCCCTGAGCCAAAGCTCTAATCTCAGTTTCCGGAGGGAACATCTGCACCAGATATTGGTACAAGCTCATTCTTAACTTTTGTTACATACTTCTTCACCCAAATCTCATTCATATCCTTCTTGGTCTCTGTCAAATCAACCTTTTCAGTTGGTTTCTTCAATTCTACCTGAGTATCCTTCTTCATGTTTTTACTTCTGTAAAATCTTGCAATATGTCTAGGCCTGTTGCAATTGAAACACACAATATTTTTTTGACCATTGTTCCTTCCATTCATTCTTGACTTGCGTAGGTTAGCCTTATGCCCAAATTTATTCCATGTATAACAGTAGCCACTGAATGATTTAACTATCCTATCCTTGCTATAGCCATTTCTCACTTGACTTTTACACTCATTAGCCCTATGTCCCATCTTATAGCATGCATAACACCTATTAGAATTCTAGATCACTTTCCTTCTACATATAGTAGCTTTATGACCAACTTTATTGCATGTGAAACAGTTACCTTTGAAAGATTAGTCATTCCTTCCATATCCATTTCTTATCTGACTTTTGCATTCATTAGCCTTGTGACCTACTTTATTACAAGTGAAACATAGACTAGAGAATGATGGAACATTTTGATTCACTTTGCTCCTACATTGAGTAGCCTTATGACAAAACTTATTGCATGAATTACAATGACAATTGAAAGATGGATACCTTTGAGCATTTGGTTGCCTGACTGGTGGTCTTCTAGGTCTGTTCCTTCAATTGTGAATCTATTTTCTTTTGTTCTTCTCATCATTCCTTTCTTCACCGATCTTAGAACTTTCTCCTTTCTCAAATCCCAAACCTTTCCTGTCATCTAGATTTTTCTGACTATCAAGCAACTCATCAAGCTTTGCAGAGCTTATTTTGAACTTTTCTTTGTAATTGTTTGCTATCTCCAAATCAAACTTCAAAAGTATACTATCTTTTGCCAACTTTTCACATTCTTTAGATTTGTCTTTTAACATTTGATTCAAATATTCCTCAACTTTTTCTTTCTTTTCAACCAACCTTGATAAATTATTTAGGTTTTCATTTGCTTCAATCAACTGTTCACTTAGCTCTCTACTTCTATCCTTTGATCTATTAACTTTCTCTCTTATCTTCAGGATGTATTCATCTGCTTCTTTGACATTTTCCTTCAAATCTTGGATATCTACTTCATACTTATCAAGATATTTAAGGGTTGTTTTTAATTCTTGATCAATTGTGACACTGCCTGGATCAGGATACCTTCTAGCAGCCATGAGTACTCTTTCCCAGATCTTCCTCAAGCTGTTAAGCTTCTTCCTATCAGATCGCAAGAAAATTGAGAGGGGGGTGAATCAGTTGTCTCTAAAACTTAAAAACCATTAACACATTAACTTCTTAATCATTGTTATTGTACTTAACCATGAAAGCATGAAATCAAAAACTCAAACACATTAATACATTTAACACATGAGACACCAGATTTTTATGTGGAAAACCCTATAAGGGAAAAACCACGGTGAGTGTTAGCTCACAAGATAATATGTAATAACAATACCAAAAATCAGAGCCTCACTGCCTTTGGGTTCATTGGCCTTAAGGACTCACAATCCAAAGTGGATGCTCATTACATACAAGCTTACTTCCAAGAAAGAATGCTCACTGCAAAAAGCGTAGCGCACTGCCAAAGGGTTGAACTAAGATAACAACATCTACACCATGCCAGGTTTCAGTTCCATTGAAGCACTAAATACCTTTGCTCTACTCTGCTACTTTATTTTACATTTCTATTCACATCTTCACCCTTCGATGCATTTTCATTAATTCATTACAAGTGTTTATACAATTCATCAACCTTGGAATGATCATCAAGGTCGGCATTATAATCATCAACCATTGGAGCAATCTCCAAGGTCGGCAAACACACATATATTATAATAGGTCTAGACCTAAACATCATATGCCACAAAGGAATGAAGGCAAATTGTATTACACCTTAGTTTGGACCTAAATCTATCCAAACATGCTACACATAACTTAAACATTCATCAAAAACATCTCCTTGATCACTGCAATTAATCATGTCGGCCAAACAACATAGACTGGGAAGATTATTGATCACACACTTCCTCTATCACAATTATAACAAGTAGACCTTGCATAATTCTTCAATATGATCTTGACACATCCATGAACAACATAAATTCACTTGAGAGCCAACAAGTTCATCCACAACAGATCTCACTTGAAGATATTTGAAGACAACAAATATCACCTAAACTCAACAGCTTTCACCACTCAAACTTGTCTTTTGGAGCATAATATCACCAATCCTCTGAACCAAAGATACATAAGGACTTTATAATCTTAACTCCAAAACCACAAAGCTAAATTCCAGTCTACAAAGAAGTGCGGAGCAAAACATTTTCTCCTTGTCATTTTGCACACATTGCCAGACACAGTCTTCAAACTGGTGAATAGATCTTTTTCTATACAACATTCTAGACCACCAAACTTAGGATTTAGCACCTTCAGACACTTCTCTAACTCATATCCCAATCTCATACTTTGGTCTTCAATGCTGAGGAAATGTGGAGCAAAGTATTTTCTTCTTGTAGCCACTAAATGCTCAAAAAAATAGTTTTTACTTTGGTGAACATAACTCACTCAAATCTTCATACCAGAGGCCCAAACTTGGAACATAGCTTCTATAGACATCCCTTAACACATCTACAAATCCACAGACAAATATATTCAATCTACATGATATGCGGAGAAAAACACTGTATTGTTCTTATGCAAACACTTGCCCAAACTCATTCAGATAATTTCCTTGGATGCTGACCTTAGGTGTTGACATCAATGACAACACTTACTGCTCATACTTGCAACAATAACAACACAATTCTTCTCTACAAAACAATGAATGCCTTTAAATCCCTTAGCTCAATGTCACAAGTTCACATTATCCATATAGGTGTAAAATGAAGACATAAACTCACTTATATATGCCTTCCCGCTAACATTCGTAATTCAAATTGAAAAGGCCAATAGAGGGAAACCTTGTTAAAGGTCCTATACTGACAAACTTAAATTTGGGTCCTAGCAAATCAGCCTAGACTAGGGTGTGGGCACCTAACTCCCAAGGCATGATTTGAGTCACGATTAAGCATTAAATAAGACCCATAGGCCCCATTTGACATGGGTTTCGAGGGAAATTGCTCTAAGATGAGTTTTAAACATGCATAATGTAAATAAGGGGACCTAGGAGCTAAACTAGGAGCTAAAAAGTCATAGAGAAACTTTTTAAGACATAACATTTAGCCCTCGTGCTTTAATGTATGTATGATCTTATGATCTATACATGCATTAAAGTATAGTTGAAAACACATCAAACATGCTAGGGACATGATTCTAAGGCATTCCTAATCCTAGCTAAGCACTAGAAAACACATGGAGGACATGCAAGACATAATGAATATAGTAAGAAGCACACAAAACATGGAGAATACAGTGGAAGCATGTAATACATGATGAAGACATGAGAGTAGTCACACAATACACGAAGAATACATTGACATAACATTTTATATAAATCCTAAACTAAGGGATAGAGGGGGCTCATTGCCATGCACCTTTAGACCACCAAAAACATGCAAAACAAAGACCTAAATGTGGAGGGGGCTCATTGTCATGTGCCTGTAGACCACACTCGGGGGAAAACACACCAAACAAAGACCTGAATGTGGAGGGGGCTCATCACCACACACCTTTAGACCACACTCTGGGGAAGTAAACACGCATGGAAAACACATGGAATACATGAGTGCCACATAGCATGCCATAGACACACTATACGTCTTATACACGGCAAACACGAGCGATGGAAGGATCTTATTTCTAAGTCCCACCATCTAAAACATGCCAAACACACCTAATGGTTGAGCTATGCTACCACAATTTCCAAAGACATGCTTAAGGGAGGATGACTCAAGATCCAACCCCGCCTTCATGGAGGAATTTGTATAAAAGGATGTGCACTAGTTCAAGAGATACACCATCCTACCTCGTAATGAGGGCTTTTTGTAAAAGGATGCGCACTAGCTCAAGAGATATGTCATCCCTCCTCATGGAGAGGGCAGTTTTCTTTTTATAAAAGGATGTGTACCCACACTGGAGATACAACATCCCTCCTCACAAAGAGGGCAAAAACACGCTTTGTCAGTGTCAAAATAATCAAGCAGATACCATTATATATGCCCCCACCTTAAGGTGGTTGATGTCTCTTACCGATATCAAGAAAATTAAGGTAGAGTAAAAACATATAAGGGAACAAGAGCTCTCCCAAAGCCCATGTGCCCAGAGGTGGCATGTGCCACGATCGCTGAATGTTCCCACAAACACATTGATAAGATATGTTAAGATAATCAATAAGAGATAAGGTTAGAACATCTTACTCTAAGATAATGACCAGATCAAATCATGAAACCTATGCATGTATTAGATCACATCCAAGAAACCAAGGCTACACTTGCGAGTTTGAATCAGAGTATAGCCATTGGGCTTATACTGCAGGTATCTCAAAACCAAGTGTAACAACAAGGTGAGATACAAAATAGTCCAAAGTGCATGGAGCAGATGTATTACAAAGGTTTGTTGGAAGAGATAAGACAACATGATGCATCACATGGGGTGATTCTACTAGTCAACCGTCGGATATATATATATATATATATATATATATATATATATATATATATATATATATATATATATATAGTTATCAACCCCATCTTTCTATATGGACTAGGTCCATTTTTTCTTTCTTGGTGAAGGGACACATGGTCCTTATTAGTATTTGTTTGTTTTCATCATCCACCGACTAGGTAGATCCACTAAAGAAGGTAAGCAATAAAAATTAGAGAGGAGATCTAGTACCTTAGGGACACCATATAGGAGGATGCCCCCAAGAGATCATCCACAATGCTCTGCCCCTAAAGCACGACACACAACACTAAAATAGAGGATAGAAGGATAGAAGAATGATTAAACAAATAGAAGAATTGTCACAACAGAGGTGGTCTCCTAGTATCCTTGACCTTACAAGAGTATCAAGGGTCATCCTATGAGACCTAAAAAACACATAACACATCACTAGAATTCCATTCTTTTTCTATTCCTACAGCCAAAGTAGATAGAGTAGTTTCCTATTTATTTGCCCAGATTTTTATTTTTCTGTCATGCACTTCAGCTTAGTATAGTTGTTGGTTGATGTTTAACATTTATGTTATTTCTTTCCAAGCAATTTACTTTCAGCATTATGTCTTTCTTAGCCACAGAATGAATGTGGCTACTTTGGGGTTCCTAGTTTACATACTATGCTAACCCATTTCAAGTTCATGTCCTTGGATTGACAAGTTAAATGGACATTCATTGTGATTAAGATAGCTATTCAGGTTAGATGTCCAATCTATGAGTCATAGATTTATGGGCTTAGTTGTTAAATCATTATAGGAGGCAAATATTTTTGGTGTCATTGCCAGGGATGGTGTCAAACTAGGAAGAAATTTGGAGTCACTTTTAGTATTATTTATTGTAGAAGTATTTTTGAAGTGTGCTCTTAGTATACCCCTCATTTAGGAAGTAATGACCCACAATCTGTTCACAACATTCTTTGTGTGAGTTGGCTGATACTTAGTGCGTACTGCATGCATAGAGGTAGAAGAAGAGATGCTTTAGGGAGATTCCTTCCTAATGATCCTATTCCTGATGACATCTTAGTTGAGTATCCAAACTACCTAGCAAAAGAAGAAGAAGAGAATCCTTTTCTTGATGCATTCCCCAATTTGAATAGTTCTAAAATATCCTCTAAAGAACAAGCTACCCAAAACTTGATTAACAATCCATTTGCTTTGATAATCAGCCAAGCAACTATGGCTGCCCAAAATAGACCCAATCAACCAACCTTTCCATTTCCTATTGCTCATCAAAATGAAGTGGATAACCTCAAGAACACCCCTGCTTCAGTTCTCCCCAAGTTCTATGGACTTGCAACAGAGGACCCAAACACCTTCTTGTTTGAATTTGACAACCTCTGCATAAGCTATGACTACACCATTAATGCTCATAGGCTTAAGTTGTTTCTTACTACCATGAAAGATGCTACATTGAGATGGTTTATGGGTCTAGGTAGTGATATTGTCAACACTTGGGATGAGATGAAAGAGAAATTTGTTGAGAAGTATAAAGACTACTATAGGGGTGGAGATATGAGAGGAGATGATATTTTTAGAATGTAGCAGAAAGAGGATGAAAGTTTGGAGGATTACATCTCAAGGTTCTTGTTTTGTTTGCAAAAATCTCCCCATCATACACTCAATGAGGAGTCTCAAAAACTACTCTTCCTCAAAGGAATAAGTGAGCATTGCATGGATGCCTTGGATTTGATGGGAGGAGGAGATATTACCCAAGTGCCTTGGGAGGATATTAAGAAGATGTACTAGAATTATTCCAGAGCAGACATGAAGAAAGGAAGAGGTTACCATTCCCTTATGGGCAAAACCCCTACCAATGGAGTTTCAAGGATGGAGATAACTCACTTACTGTCTAATTTTAAGTAAGATATCACAAATAATATGGCCACCCATTTGGACACACTTCAAGCAAGGAAGAAGCAAGACGAGGCAAAGGCAATGTTGGCGGAGTATTGCCCTCATTGTAGACAAAAAAGAGGGACAGCAGATGCAAGATGGTAGCTAATATTGACAGTAAGCAGATTCCACCTGAGTTCAAGCCAATCTAGGTTGAAGAAGATCAAGTCTACTATGTTGCACAAAGGAGGCCATGGGCTCCAAGACAAGGTATGCCACCAGATCCATTATCATTTGTTGGACCATATTTCAATACTTATGCATCTAGTAACCAATGGAAAAAACCATCTCCATCCAACTATGGAGGATATTCACCTCAGCCTTGGAATAACCCTCCAAACACTTGGAAAACTTACCAAAACCCTACACCCTAGTGACAACAACCTCAAGGGAATTGGCAGTCACCTCCAGGAAACTGGCAGCAAACATCTCAATGGAGGGGAGGACAGTAATGGCCAAACCAAACAATTAATTACATGCAACCACCTTCTCAGCCCCAGCAACCTGCTATAATGCGTCCTCCTAGTAGTTCAAATTCAAATGCACCTAAACCTACTCAATTACCAACTCATTTCCCACCTAACCCAAATAACAGACCACAACAGTAGCCGGTATACTCTACTGATCCAAATCAATTCCCTGGATATGCTGTGAGTGTAAGTGACATCCACCTGCATTCAAGAACTACCTTGGTATCTCCTTCCACACCCATTATTACTAAGCTTCCTGAGGAGGAAGAGGAGCCTTTAAATGCCCCAATTCAACCAAATGCACCTGAAAATCCTAAACCAGTCCCAGTCAAGTAGACTCAAGAACCACCATTCCCACAGAGGTTGGAAACTGTGAAACAAAAGGAAGAGAAAGAGGAATCCACCTTTGACATTCTAGAGTAGTTGAAACATGTATGTGTCAAGATCCCTCTATTTCAAGCCATAAAAGATGTTCCTATATATGGCAAAGCAATCAAGGAAGCATGCCTTAACAAGCTAGTCAGAAAGAGGAAATACCCCACTATGGTTCGTGTGGTGGGATAGTTGGCTGACATCATGCTTGGGAAAGTGACTGTTCCCAAATATAATGATCTAGGGAGTCTTGTGGTAGGAGTTCTTATAAATGGGATCCAAATAAAGAATAATCTGATTGATTTGGGAGCAGCAATAAATGTAATGACCAAGGATATCCTATAGCAACTAAATGTTGCAAATATGAGACCTACTCCTACTGTCCTACATCTTGCCGATAGTTCTTCTATTAAACCTAATGGGATAGTAGAAGACCTTGTGGTATCCCTGGACTCATGGGAATATCCAGCTAATTTCATGGTACTTTCTCCTAAAGCTACATTGGGAGGGTATCCCATCATTCTAGGAAGGCCGTGGTTAGCCACTGATGATGCTTATATTGGATATCGGTTAGGAGACATGACCATCTCTGATGGGAGAAGCACTAAAAAGCTTGTTCTTTACCCACCTGCACAACCATCTCATGATATGGATAATCTTGTTTGGCCACATGTTTGTGAAGAGGCCGAGGAAGCCAATTATGTGGTACAACTTATGATGTTAGGCATAAGCTCTTTCATGCAGCTTCAAGAGGAAGATGAGGTATTGTCTAACATAATTCAGAATCATTGTGAAGTAGAGGAAGCATCATCCTCTCATTCTGTTGATCCAGTGAAGACACTTATTCCCACTTTTCCTGTAGCAATAGGTATGCCTCATGCATTGCTACCACAAAAAATCAAGGTACCAAGCATTAGTGAAGCAACTATGGTAGAGTTAACAACTCAAGTGGAGATTTCAGAAGAAAGATATCTGGATATTAACAACAAATTGACTCAAGAATAGCAGCTATCTTTGTCAAATTTGATAAAGAAACACAATAATGCCTTTGCATGGGATTACCATGACATGAAATGATTAGATCCCACATTATGCACCCATAGGATTTACATAAGGGAAGATTGTACACTTGTAAGACTGCCACAAAGGAGAATCAACCCTGTATTAAGAGAGATTTTCAAAGAAGAATTACATAAGCTATTAGATGCAGGGTTTATCTACCCAATCTCAGATAGCCAGTGGGTGTCTCCTCTAGTTCTCGTGCCCAAAAAGGGAGGGAAATGGAGAGTTTGTATTGATTATAGAGAATTAAACTCTACCACCAAAATGGATCATTTTCCCCTTCCTTTCATAGACTAGGTATTGGACTCACTTGCAGGAAAGTGGTACTTTTCCTTCTTGGATGGGTTCAGCAGTTACAATCAAATACAGATTACACCAGAGGATCAAGAGAAAACAACCTTTACCTGTCCTTGGGGGACTTATGCCTACTCAGTGCTTCCATTTGGCTTATGCAATGTACCTACAACTTTCCAAAGGGTGGTGATTAGCATATTTTTTGATATCTCACATGATTGCATGGAAATTTATATGGACGATTTCACTACTTATGGTGCTACTTTTGATGAGGCATTGGAAAACTTAGGGAAGGTTTTGGAGAGATGTGAAGACCACAATCTATCCCTGAATAGTGCAAAGTGCTTCATGATGATGCAAGAAGGAGTAGTGCTTGGCCACTATGTCTCTCCAGAAGGAATTTAGGTAGACCTAGCAAAGATTGAAGTGATAATTAATCTGCCCATTCCCGCAAAGCAAAGAGATGTCAAAAGCTTCTTGGGTCATGCAGGGTACTATAGACATTTCATCAAGGATTTCAGAAAAATAGCAGCCCCATTGTATACTCTTCTCACTAAATATGCTGAATTTCAGTTGAATGAAGATTGTAACAAGGCATTTTCTGATTTAAGGATAGCATTAACTCATGCACTTGTACTCAAAGGGCCCAATTGGGAGCTCCCTCTCCACATCCATATTGATGCATCAGATTATGCCATAGGAGTAGTCTTAGGGCAGAAAGAAGGAGCCATTGAACATGCCATTTATTTTGTCAGCAAAAACTTGCAGGGAGTTGAGTTCAATTATACAATGATAGAAAAGGAAATGCTGGCAGTAATCTATGCTCTCAACAAATTCAGGCACTACATAACATGCTATCAAATCTTTGTGCACACAGATCATGCAACCATTAGGTATCTCATGAACAAATCCTTGATATCAGGTAGATTAGTAAGATGGGTGTTGCTAATGCAAGAATTTGACATTATCATTGTGGATAAGCCAGGGAAGGCCAATGTTGTTGCAGACTTTCTTTCAAGATTGACTACATCAGAGGACAACCAAGTCATTGATGACTTTTTTCCTGATGAACACTCGTTTTCCATCACTATGTAAACACCCTGGTATACTAACACAACTAATTATCTGGTCACTAGGAGAGTCCCTCCTCATTTCTCTCCAAAGGAGAGGACACTCATTGAAAAGTCTTTTCCTTTTTCATGGATTGCTGGACATTTGTTCTACACTGGACTAGACCATGTCATGCAGAGATGTGTGAGGGAAGATGAAACATATGTCATTTTGTATACATGCCACAATGAACCATGTGGAGGGCATTTTGTAGCCAAGAGGACATCAATGAAGATTTTAAATATAGGTTATTACTAGCCAACACTCCATAAGGATGCAGGGAGATATACAAGGAAATGTGATAGATGCTAGAGGATGGGATGACCAACCAAATCTAATGAGATGCCCCTTTACCCTTATCTAGTGATCACTCCATTTGATAAGTGGAGATTAGATTTTGTAGGACCCATTGATCCTCCATCCAATGGTAAATCCTATATCTTAGTATGTATTGATTATGTAACCAAATGGGTAGAAGTTAAGGCCATGAAGCATGCAAGAGATAACAAGGTTGTAAAATTTCTTTATGAGGAAATTTTCACATGGTATGGAGTTCCCAGAGAGGTAGTGACTGATCAAGGAGCTCAATTCACCTCAACCCTAGTTGCAACACTAGTCAATGAGTACAACATAAGGCACAAAAAATCTCCTCCTTATCACCCTCAGGCCAATGGCCATGTTGAGGTGACTAATAGGGAAATTGGAGCCATTCTAACCAAAATTGTGGCTATCCATAGGAAGGATTGGGAAAACAGGCTGCTAGAAGTTGTCTGGGCTTATAGGACAACCTACAAAATAACCACGGGCTTCACCCATTTTGAGTTGTTGTATGGAAAGATAGCTATGATGCCCATTGAATTTAAACATAAGACTCTTTGGACTGCAATAGACTTGGGCATGGATATCTCTGACGCACAAAAGAATAGAATCATGCAGCTCAATGCTTTGGATGAGATGAAGAAAGCAGCCTTGCATCACACAGAGGTAGTGCAGAATCAAAGAATAAAGTGGCATGACAAATTCATCAAAGAAAAGAAATTCCAGCTAGGTGATTGGGCACTACTCTATGACTCAAGGTATTAGGATAATACAGGAAAATTGAAGATAAGGTGGCTAGTACCATATGAGGTTCCTGAAGTTTTCCCCAATGGTGCTATTCAACTCACCACCATTGACCTTGTCAGATTTAAGCTACTCATCAATGGTCATCACCCCAGGTTGTATCACAAGCCAACTTTGAAGGGCAAATTCCTGCAACAATTCACTCAGGATGCAACTTTCAAACTTCTTGCAGCCAAAGGTAACAGACCTAGTGTCCCTCCTTCTAGCTAACCAAGGTACGACACTTGTCATAATAAAGACTTCCACTTTTGTGGGGGTCCACTTCTTCATTCATTCACCCATTCGCCCATCCATATCCATCATTCTCTCTTCCGTCACATTGTCATGATCTGACTTCATTTTGCCTCATTTTATTTTGCTCCACTTTCACTCATTGCTAAATGAATTTCTTCAAAGGTGACCGGTACTTTCTCCATCATTTTTGCAACTGATCTTCCAAAAATCAAGGTATGTGCTCATCAATTTTTTATCTCTTACTTATCTTTTACTATATTCATTTAATTACTATAAATTAATGTTGATGTTCTCCATAGCATGTAATTATTCGCTACCTGATTAAATCAAGCATCACCATTCCACATGTGAGGACACATGCTCAAATTTAGGTTGGGGGAGTGTGAATACCATGTCCACGTGTTAGTCCATGTTGGTTTACGCCAACACGTCAACAAAGTTTAAAATTTAGTTGATTTGAATTAGTAGTGAGATGACGGCTTGCAAGTGTGAGGTGATAGCCTTCATTGATTACTCCTTACTGCCTTTACTACTCATGTCATAATCTTGAGTCCCCAAATAAGGAAAATTTAGATGACATTGGCGTTGGAAATTTAGCAGTGTTGTAGGAAGGTGAAGTTGAGCTTTCAAATAAAGATTGCAAGAAGAAAAACTTTGCAAAGTGATTATTTATTTTCAGACAGCTAAACAATGGGAGGTGGGTTAATTCGAAATGAACCATCGATTCATGAAGTATTACTGTAGGATGTACCCAACTAGGCCGAGTTTAGAAATTGCTGGTGGTTAGATTATTTCCTGAAGCTAAATGGTTTTACTGAAGATGTTACATTGGAATTTTCCCAGACTTTATTTGAAGGTAAGGCCACGGTAAAAGGGTTAGAGGTATTGGCTACTAAAGAAATGATTGCAAAAGTTACAGGGTTGCCTACTGATGGTGAAAATTACCCTATTTCTAGAGACACTAGGTCAGCTAGGATAGAATTTATAGAACCTGGTGACCCTCCATTAATTGTGGACAAACAGGGAGCTAAGAGAACCTCTCTGCCTAAGCCATGGAAGCAAGTAGTTGTTCATGTTGTGAGGTACATTACTTGTGGAGGTCGTCAGTCGAATCTACATTTTGTGCATTTCAAACTTTTGAATCATATAAGGCATGGGAGAAGAATGAATGTGCCAAACGTGCTATACTACCTTCTCTCAATCATGGTGTCCGAGACCCAAAAAGGTAGGGCTAATTCTGTTTCCCACCATTGTTTGATCAAATTGTTAGTTGAAAAGTCTCTGCGTGATGTGTCTTATATGACTTGGGAAACATTCCTAAATATTGATCAAATTAGACCAAAGCATTTGCGACCTACGGTTGTACCTCAACCTCGTAGGACTAGGAGGAGAGTGAATTCTGTTAAAGCTACTCCTAGAACCTCAATTTCTTGCATAAATCCTTTTGCAACTGAACAAACTATAGAGATTAGTTCTTCTGAGGTAGAGCATTCAAACAAAGAGAGTTCTTCTTTAGATTCTAATCATGATGTTCCTCTTGGCAACCTAATTTGAACTAAGGCACAAAAGAAAGAGTTAGAAATAAGAAAGGGTAAATCTAAAAATCAAACTACAGGAAAGGAAGTGCCAAGCTCTAAGAAATAGAAAGCTGACATTGTTCTTCCTATAGCTAAAGGAAAACATGAGAGCCCTCCTAGAAAATCAAGACCTGCTAGGTCATCCTTTGGTGTGCCTCCATAGAGAAGCCCTAGGGTTGAAGAAACGTCACCAGAAGATACAGAGGTCCCCATGGGACATGTGAACGTTGAAGAAAAGGACATATTTGAGGAAGCATCAAATGTAACATTGGTAGACCTTGCTACCATCGCTAAACAAATTAAGAGTTAGGGATATGAAGACAACCAGGAGTTCCTATAGTAAGAGGCCCTATAGCGAGAATTGGTTGAACATTCAAGAACCCTGCAGTTAGTGTTATATGAAGGGCAACCATTAGTGCCAGGAAAACTTTTGGTAGGAATTCACAAGCCCTTTGATTTTTCAATGCATATTATATCTATGAATTTATGGAATGAGATACAAAGGAGAGAAGAATGGAAAAAGGAGAAACACAGACTGAAGGAAGAAGTTCAAAAGAAAGATGAAGAGATTGAAGATAAGAATGCAGAAATTGTGACTTTAAAGGAGAGAGTGGATAATATGGCAGCCTTAGTGCCTTAGGTATTAGAGTGCAAGACTCCTCCAAGGGTCTATGCTCTATATTTGAAGGAGAAGTATCTTTCTTTTAAACTAGCAACGATTGTTTCAGGTTTGAATCCTTCCATTGAGACTCCTCTTGGATTTTTCAATCCTTATCAGATTGCTCCTCCTGAAATGAAGAATTTGTTGTGTGAATTCTATTTACATAATTATGTTGTGTCCCAAGATCATGATTGGAATCCCTTGTTGTATGATGGGGATGTTCAATTAAGGGCATTTATGTCTTGGATACAAAATGAGATTGGTTGGGGACAACAGTTCAGGGCTTATAGGTGAACAGAATTCAACACTCCCCTATCCATCAGAGCTGAATCTAGAAATCCAGGAGGCATTTTCAATGTTTGGCACATAATGCTTTATAGACCAAGCTATGGCAATAGAATCATGTCTGAGAGAGAAGTAGTTTACAGAGAATATGAGGAGGTAGCAAACACTATAGGAGAACCGGTAAAGGGATATGTAGACACCTAAAAATGTCTTGACCACCAAACTGACTCCCGACATCCCTAAATACATCAATCTCCCCTCTATTCAATTAATTAAATTCTTATTTAATTAATTATCCCTTCATCACCCAATTTTCTACCATATTATCCCCAAAATAGTCTAAAACCTAATGGTGATAGTTTGACATTGATGTCAAAAGGACTGCAGGACATTTGAGGATCACTTGTACTATTGACAAAGGTTGTTCATGATCATGCATTTCACAGTTGTTCACAATCATGCATTTCACAGTTGTTCACTTATGATAGGACTCAATTAGGATAAGTGTGTTGATCATGTGTTTCATAGTTAAACATCAATTAGGTGTTGTTCATACAAGAGTTGTTGTTACAAGTGATGATGATGCAGGATTGTTGTTACACATCAAAAGATCTTCTTTGTGGTATCTACACATTACAGATTGATAGGAGCAGTTTGGTTCTTCGGGATGTCATTGTTCTTATAGTAAGTTTGATAATTTGATTGGATGGTTGATGTTGGGCTTAATATACTTTAGTTGGCATGATGACTTACTTGGCACAAGGTTGGTTGGTGTCAACATTTGACACAGGCACAGTTGGTTCGTTCAGTTGATTGTTGTTGGCATATGAATGTGCTTTAATATTAAAAAGAGCATGAAAATAGAATATTAAATATATTTGAAGGGAAGTATAAACATCATTTAAAAATCTTATGGAGAGAACAAAAGTTTTTTTATGAAGGAGCTTTATTGAAAAAGCATCGTATCATTTTATAACGGGCACGAAGCATACTCAAAGGGGAGTAAAATAATTCAAAGACCTTTATTTGAAATTAGCATTATAATTTTGAAGCTAATTTAAAGGTTAGGAATTCCTTGGAGGTTTTTTAACTCAAATTCTTAAAGCCTTCTTTGGAGCCCGATTCATATTTGAAATGTTTTTAAAAATTGCATGGATATTAAAAAGGAAAAGCAAAAGGCATCAAATTGCCTTACTTAGGGGAGCCCGATTTTCTTGCTATTTTTTATGATTTATAGAAAAAGGCTAAAGTGGATACTATATAGCCCGATGCTTTTTCAAAGGAGAGTTTAAAATCTAAAAGGAGCTTTGAATTGTTTTTAGCATAGTTTATAGTTTTTTAAAAACTTCTAAAGTGGGATGATTTTAAAAAAGGCATCCTTTCTATTCCCTACGAGTGGGATGATTTTGTATAAGATTTATAAACTTTTGAAAGTTCCTTTTTAAGTATGTGGATTAGCCATAAAAGGCTATGTAATTAAAAGTTTAGAAATTATTTTTAATTTCTATTTTAAAAGACATGAGATCCAAGTTGGAAAGTTTTTAGGGGTTTTTCATCCTAATTGAAGATTATTTTTTTTATGACAAAATTGATTATCAGAGAAGGTGAAAGATTTTCAAGAAGATTTTTATATAACCTTTGTGCAGAGAAGGAGAAAGTGTTGGAGATTTTTTAATGAAGATTTATTCTTTGTAGTGTGAAGAATTTCAAAGAAGATGATCTTGAAGGAAAGAAGATAATCTTGCAGGATAACCAGTGATGCAAGGGAATATAAATTGTATACAAATTTTTTTTGAAAAAGATTTTTTTTGTGAGAAGATGCAGAGGAAGATGAAAAGGCAGAAATTTTTGAAGATTGATTTGAAGTTTTTTATTGTAAAAGAATACCAAAGAACTTGAGGAGTTTTTGAAGACATTTTTTCTTACAGGAATATCAAGAGTTGAATTTTTGAAGGAACAAAATGTTATTTTGTGAGCAGGGCATTGGATGAAGTTTTTAGTTTTGAAGATAATATTTACAGAGAAAAGAATATTAAAAAAATTCATTTCAAGACATTGAAGAAAATATCAGAGATTTTATTTTCTCCTACAAGGCAATTTTTTATTGAAGACAAAATGTTTAGATTGGAATGAATATGAAAGGTCAATGAAATTTTGAAGAGGATATTTGCAGAGGAAAGGAATATGAAAAGATTTTCAAAATTTGTATATAATGTTTTTACAAGTACATTGACGGTGTGTGTGTGTGTGTTGATGAAGTAAGGCAGAGATGAAATATAAAGAGAAAAGTAGTGTTGTTGAGCATATCTGGATGAAGGATTGATTTTGAATAGAATGGCCATTTGACAGACACATGAGAGAGTATAAATGTTCTGTATTGAAACAGAGAAACCCTCTGAATTTGTGTTTTCAGTTTGTTCTGTAATAGGGGTTGGTGCTCCTTGAAGCTGGTGCTTCTAAACAGTATGCCAGTGAGGCTTGTAGGTCAGTGAGACCTCAATAGTCAATGAGACATAATATTCAGCCAGTGAGGCTTTGTAAGATGTTTTCAAAGTTAAGCCAGTGAGGCACTTCATGAGTGGTTTTTCTACCCAGAGAGGGTTTTCCACTCCAGTAATTCTTGTGTTAATGATATGCTTCTATGTGTGTTTTTTGCTTCTATGTTAAGATTTATCTCTATGTGGTCCTACTCATAATTTTCACTATCAAACTTGTACATAGTTTATTGATGACTTTCTCTTTCTAAGTCTTGTAAATCAAAAGTTGCAAAAATCTACACAACACTGATTCACCCCCCCTCTCAGTGTTGTCCGAACTCCTACAATTGGTATCAGAGCTAGTTTCCCTTCTGTAACTTAATCAGCTTGGGTAGGTCCTGTGTGTGGAGTTCAATGGGTAAGTGTAGAAGAAATAAGAACATAAGAAATGTTAAGATTCTTTCTGGTCAAAAGACACAAAAGAAATCATCCATATCAAATCCAGATGTTGATATAAAGTTAGTTGATAAAGGTGTTCTCCAAGTTAAATCTAATATTGTCCTAGAAGAAAATGTTTCAGATGTTCCTCAGTTTGATGGTTCAAATTTTTCAGTTTGGTATGTTAGAATGCAAGTATATTTATCCTCCTTAGGATATGATGTTTTAATGTCAGTTGAAAATGGTAATTCTACAAATAACAAAGAAGTTCTTGAATATAATGATATTGCAAAGAAGGCTATATTATCTGCTCTGTCTAATGATGTTATTTGTAAAGTTATGGATTGTGTTACAGCTCAGGATATGTGGAGGAGATTGAAAAGAATTTACCAAGGTAATGATAAAGAAGAGGACACTCTGGTGTGTCAAGAAAGTGGCAATGAAAGGCAATCACATGAAGAAGTTGAGACCCAATCAAATTCAGAAGATGATGATGATCAAGATTATGATGAACAAGACTGTGAGATTGATCTGGAAGGAGAGCTCATATATGCTCTAACTGAACTCAAGAATTATAAGAAGGAGAACAAGAAATTAATGTTGCAATTGCAGCAAGAAAGAGTTTTAAAAGACAAAGCTCTTACAGATCTTGAAGATGCTAGAAACCTGATTGTAGACTTGAAGAATCAAGCAAGTGAATCAAACAAATTGATTGTCAGTTTGAAATCAGAAATTGAAGAAGCTAAGAGGATAGCTGATGTCTCAATATCTAACATTGAAGTTGCAAGGATTGAGAATCTAAAACTAGAGAGTGAAATTATTAATCTGAGAAAAGAGTATGATGGTCTCAAGATATTTTCTAAGAAATATCAAGTGTTTGATAAGGTGCTTGGTAAGCAAAAACTATATGAAGACACTACTGGACTTGGTTTTGAAGAAGGAGAATGTTCAAAAGCTAGAGAGACACCTAGAACGAAGATTGATTTGAATGCTGCCACTGAAAACAAAATGCATAATCAAAGAAGAAGAAATTTCAGAAAAAGTGCTCCTGTTAGACAAGCATACATATACAGGTATAATTATTCTTTTAATGGTCATTGTTATGCTTGTAATCAATTTGGACACAGATCAGTTAATTGTAGAAGAAATACTGATATTATTTGTTACAAGTGCAATAATGTTGGACACATTCAAAGAAACTGCAAAATGAATAGAATGTATGATCCTACATGGAAGCATAACATAATTGCTCAGGAGATGTCAAAAAGGTATCAGTCATTTGGTTATAACATAGTTTGTTATAATTACAATTCTTTTGGTCATAAAGCTCATAGTTGCAGGAAAGCTTCACCTGATTTAAAAAGGTGGAAAAGAAAAGAAGCAGAAAAGGTTTGGAGGAAGAAAGCACCTGTGAAAACTTGGAAGCAGAAAGAAAGTAAAGAGAAGTCAGAATCTAAGCTTGTGCATCTTGCACAAGTCATTTCATCTATTGCATAACATAGCATGAAGTAAGGGGGAGGTATCAAATGTTCTATCAGTTAACCCCAAGAAGTTTCAAGAAAAAGGATCATTTGATATGATGATCTTGTCTGTCTTGCCATGCTTTGAAATAGTCGATAATGATGTTGCTAACAATGTTGATGTTTAGTATGTGATAGTGTTTCAGGTGTTCTTTGGCCTATTATACTTTCAAGATATTGAAAAGGTGTTCAAATGCACAAATTGTTTGACAAATGATCTTGATCATGTTAATGATTAAAAAGGTTGGATTGTTATGGTATTGCAATCCAAAGTGTTTTTGAAAATGTTATTTGAATGGTAATGTCAAGAGACAGAAATTCTTGTTGATTGCAGTTTATTTCAGATGTGGTTTTGTATCAGAATTGACAAGTGTCTTGTGCAGAACAGGAGGATAGTTCAGATGGTCTTCTATCTTTGTCATGTCAGAAAAGGTGTCAGAATAGATTGGTTACATAATGAATTTGATGTGTTTCAGAAAGGTATTGACTGACTCCAGTTTTGAAGTGGTATCAGGCATGTGTTTCAACCTATGACAATCTATAGTCTCTTATGACATTGATGGTGAGTTTTGTATCTCATCAAATCAGAGGCAAGTAAAGGTCTTATCAAAAATGGTTATCTTGGCATCTTGTGTTGGCAACTGTGTGATAAGGAGTCTTCATGTTTTTGCTTGCAAATTTGTTCATCAAAGAGTATTAGTATGTTTATGATTTCTTTGCAAAAGTGTTCAGAAGGTTGAATATCAGTAAATGGATGGTATACTTTAGGTTGATATGTGGCTTCAAGACTATTTCAGGAAATGGATCAGTGCTGAGTTGAGTTGTGTTATGCTGATTATTCTTGTCAGTATTTACCAGTTGTTTTTATGAGCTGTGAACTTTATCAAAGGGGAAGCAAATAGATTTATTGGAGATTTGTCATGTGGGTCAAAAAGTGTTGATTGCAGAAGAATTGTTTATTTTGGAAGTTTGTTTTTCAATCACATGTGATGTCATCAGAAGTGTGTCAGTCTTCATCTTCATAGTGATATTGTAATTGTTATGATCATGCTATAACATCTTTTCAGTGAAGTTATTTTCTCAGGGGGAGATAATTATCTTTTTCATCAGATGTCAAAAAGGGGGAGAAAGATAAATTGTATCAGTTGGTTTTGCCATCAATGACAAAGGGGGAGATTGATGGTGATAGTTTGTCATTGATGTCAAAAGGACTGCAGGACATTTGAGGATCACTTGTACTATTGACAAAGGTTGTTCATGATCATGCATTTCACAGTTGTTCACAATCATGCATTTCATAGTTGTTCACTTATGATAGGACTCAATTAGGATAAGTGTGTTGATCATGTCTTTCATAGTTAAACATCAATCAGGTGTTGTTCATACAAGAGTTGTTGTTACAAGTGATGATGATGCAGGATTGTTGTTACACATCAAATGATCTTCTTTGTGGTATCTACACATTACAGATTGATAGGAGCAGTTTGGTTCTTCGGGATGTCATTGTTCTTATAGTAAGTTTGATAATTTGATTGGATGGTTGATGTTGGGCTTAATATACTTCAGTTGGCATGATGACTTACTTGGCACAAGGTTGGTTGGTGTCAACATTTGACACAGGCACAGTTGGTTCGTTCAGTTGATTGTTGTTGGCATATGAATGTGCTTTAATATTAAAAAGAGCATGAAAATAGAATATTAAATATATTTGAAGGGAAGTATAAACATCATTTAAAAATCTTATGGAGAGAACAAAAGTTTTTTTATGAAGGAGCTTTATTGAAAAAGCATCGTATCATTTTATAACGGGCACGAAGCATACTCAAAGGGGAGTAAAATAATTCAAAGACCTTTATTTGAAATTAGCATTATAATTTTGAAGCTAATTCAAAGGTTAGGAATTCCTTGGAGGTTTTTTAACTCAAATTCTTAAAGCCTTCTTTGGAGCCCGATTCATATTTGAAATGTTTTTAAAAATTGCATGGATATTAAAAAGGAAAAGCAAAAGGCATCAAATTGCCTTACTTAGGGGAGCCCGATTTTCTTGCTATTTTTTATGATTTATAGAAAAAGGCTAAAGTGGATACTATATAGCCCGATGCTTTTTCAAAGGAGAGTTTAAAATCTAAAAGGAGCTTTGAATTGTTTTTAGCATAGTTTATAGTTTTTTAAAAACTTCTAAAGTGGGATGATTTTAAAAAAGGCATCCTTTCTATTCCCTACGAGTGGGATGATTTTGTATAAGATTTATAAACTTTTGAAAGTTCCTTTTTAAGTATGTGGATTAGCCATAAAAGGCTATGTAATTAAAAGTTTAGAAATTATTTTTAATTTCTATTTTAAAAGACATGAGATCCAAGTTGGAAAGTTTTTAGGGGTTTTTCATCCTAATTGAAGATTATTTTTTTTATGACAAAATTGATTATCAGAGAAGGTGAAAGATTTTCAAGAAGATTTTTATATAACCTTTGTGCAGAGAAGGAGAAAGTGTTGGAGATTTTTTAATGAAGATTTATTCTTTGTAGTGTGAAGAATTTCAAAGAAGATGATCTTGAAGGAAAGAAGATAATCTTGCAGGATAACCAGTGATGCAAGGGAATATAAATTGCATACAAATTTTTTTTGAAAAAGATTTTTTTTGTGAGAAGATGCAGAGGAAGATGAAAAGGCAAAAATTTTTGAAGATTGATTTGAAGTTTTTTATTGTAAAAGAATATCAAAGAACTTGAGGAGTTTTTGAAGACATTTTTTCTTACAGGAATATCAAGAGTTGAATTTTTGAAGGAACAAAATGTTATTTTGTGAGCAGGGCATTGGATGAAGTTTTTAGTTTTGAAGATAATATTTACAGAGAAAAGAATATTAAAAAAATTCATTTCAAGACATTGAAGAAAATATCAGAGATTTTATTTTCTCCTACAAGGCAATTTTTTATTGAAGACAAAATGTTTAGATTGGAATGAATATGAAAGGTCAATGAAATTTTGAAGAGGATATTTGCAGAGGAAAGGAATATGAAAAGATTTTCAAAATTTGTATATAATGTTTTTACAAGTACATTGACGGTGTGTGTGTGTGTGTGTTGATGAAGTAAGGCAGAAATGAAATATAAAGAGAAAAGTAGTGTTGTTGAGCATATGTGGATGAAGGATTGATTTTGAATAGAATGGCCATTTGACAGACACATGAGAGAGTATAAATGTTCTGTATTGAAACAGAGAAACCCTCTGAATTTGTGTTTTCAGTTTGTTCTGTAATAGGGGTTGGTGCTCCTTGAAGCTGGTGCTTCTAAACAGTATGCCAGTGAGGCTTGTAGGTCAGTGAGACCTCAATAGTCAATGAGACATAATATTCAGCCAGTGAGGCTTTGTAAGATGTTTTCAAAGTTAAGCCAGTGAGGCACTTCATGAGTGGTTTTTCTACCCAGAGATGGTTTTCCACTCCAGTAATTCTTGTGTTAATGATATGCTTCTATGTGTGTTTTTTGCTTCTATGTTAAGATTTATCTCTATGTGGTCCTGCTCATAATTTTCACTATCAAACTTGTACATAGTTTATTGATGACTTTCTCTTTCTGAGTCTTGTAAATCAAAAGTTGCAAAAATCTACACAACACTGATTCACCCCCCCTCTCAGTGTTGTCTGAACTCCTACAAAACCTTAGCCAATTGATTTAATAAATATGCAATATTTATTATTTCAATTTCCCTCTCCTCACTAAATCCAATTAATTAGCTAAACCATGCTTAACTAATTAATTCAACCTATTAATTAACTTATCCCTACCCTAGACAATTAGATAACTATTATTTAATTACCTACCCTAGCCTACCTCATCCTAGCCCTAGGGTTAATTAAATAAAACCTATATTTAATTAATCCTAAACCCCTCATTTGGGTGGTCAAACCTAGTTTAACACCCTTCCCTACATCCTCCAAATAAAAAATTGAAATAAATCCACATAAGTCAATTTTTTATTTTAAAACATCCCACATCACAATTAATTCTCCTTACATCCCCATACTCATTTATTTCCACTTATCCCCAAATAAATTTTTAATTCATTTTACATTCCCCATATGAATCTTTAATTCAAAAATAATCCTTCACCCCCATACTCATTTAATAACCCCTTTTCCCAAAATGAATAAAAGATTTACTTTTATTCATAGCCCTCCATTCCTCAAAGATTGAATCTAGGCCCTCCACATCACTTTTATCCTCCACCATTGATCTTTCAAATCAATCTCCACCCTTGGATCAAAATCCCTCCAAAATCTCTATAAATACAACATCTCTCAACCCATTTTAGGATCCAACCTTTAAACAAAGTTACCATGTCCAAATAACTATTGACCTAGAATTGTGAGTTGCATAACTAGAGTAGCATTTCACATTTGAATTCTTAATCTAGGAAATATCATGTCTTAGGAGCTCTTGGGTACAAGTTTCCTCCTCTCCCTTGATGAGATTGGGTCTACATGTGAAGGTATAACTTTATGTGTTTACTTGCATTTTGTTTGTATTTCACTTCATTTTGTTTACCTAATCTACATTGGCACACCCGGTGGGATCCATAAGGTCCAAATCTAATCTGTTTGTGTGAGTTTGTGTGCTTAGGATGTGTTTTTGTAGGTGCAACACCATCCACCCTGCGCAGTGGCACTATCCCTGGCACGTTTTAACACTATCTACTATTTTGGTGCCATCTCTGCAGAGCATTTTTTGTTCTAATTTCCACTCACATGTCTATTTTTAAGGATCTTCCTACTATTTTTGTGTCAAAATACACTCTATTTTTGTAGGAATATTGATTAAACAAGGGGAAGTTATGCCAAAATTTCTCTAGAAATATAACATAGATTTTGGTTGTCATTTTGTCTTGTTCTTTTTCATTTGCTGTACTGACAAGGCTAATAGAGCCTCAATTTTGTAGTCTAACACTCTGTATTGGGCAGAAAAAACCTTTGTTTGTAGGACACACACTTTCAATCCTGTATTAGCGCTATCCAAGCCTAGATCGACACTATTTGCGCTGCTGACAAGAGTGCTTGATGACTTGCGTAGTGGTGCCTTCTTAGACTTTCGTCAGCGCTATCACCTGTATTAGCGCTTTCTATATATTGTATTATCGCTAGTTATTTTATTAGTGCCTTCTTGATGAATCTGTAGTGCTATATTATGTTCTGGCACCTTCTGTGTCTGGTATTAGTGCTATCTGATACATTAGCGCTATCCGTATAAGGTGTCAATTTTTAGTCAATTTTCTGTCAGTAGTGCCATTTCTTGTCTGCAGTGGTGCCATTATATCTCTATATTAGCACTATTTTTGAAACTAACTTTGTTCTTTGTACAGGGACTAATAGTTTGCTTGCAGGTCACCAACATCACTTTGAGGATACTAACAAGTTTTTGCAAGGTTATTTCATCTTTGTTTGAAACATCTCATTTGGAAATTTAAAACGAATCCTTACATGTTAGCTTAGACACACATTTTGATTTGGTGCAATAAAATTGAACAAACAAGCAAATCTTTGTGTGTGTGTGTGTGAAACATTTGATTTTGGTGTTCTAAAATTCACAAATTGTGTGCCAACAACTATCAAAGACTTCAATTTTGGGCTTTTAAAAAGAACCACAAATTGCATCAATTCAAATCATTGGATTAAAAAGGACAACAATCTGCATTCTTCACTCATTTAACCAAGAAAATCAACCTAAGTTGTGTGAAGTGTTTTCGTGGTTTATGTTTTGATGCAGAGGCATCCACACTATAATCTTCACATACAGCATGGATGTCTGCAGTCCATCATCATCATCATCATATTCATCCTCATCATCATCATATTTGACTTCACTGTCAGCATCCTCATCATATTTCACCTGCCGACCGATATCCTCCTGCAGACAAGCCTTCGCACTTTCGCCTGTCAACAGCATCACCTTACTTGATTATCGACAGCATCATCATATTCAGCAGCATCATCATGTTCGACCAGCGCGAACATCCTCCTGACGTCCACTGTTCACTTCAGCGACAACCTCCGTCTTCACTACCTTCAGCATCATGATATTCGACACCACCTTCGTCAGCAAGATATCAAATATCCGGTTGCACCAAATATCCTGATGATGACCACTTCAGCACCTTCCCTTCGATGCTCCGATAGCCGACGACACAAACAACAGCATCATGATATTCAACATCATGAAAATCAACAGGATAACAAACATCCGGTTCCTTCCATTTATCCTGATGATGACAAAACCTTAACTCCTCGCACCATTCACTCGATGCTGACGTCACCTGATATCCTGATGACGTAGATCCTGATGACGATGATGTCACCCGCAACTCCTCAATATCCTGCTGCTCTGAAATGTCCTGATGACGTATATCATGATGATGATGACGTCATATCCTGCTGTTGGCCAAACTTAGTTTTTCCGGCCCGCGATCAACCCGATCTTCAACCTGATGCCGATACGCTCCTCCTCGGCTCCTCCTGATGATGATCACCCCGACGCTCCTTTACTTCATGCACTCGACTGCATCATGTCGATCTCCCCCACTCATCCGGATGACGATGCCCAATGCGACTGCAGGATATTTGCAGAAATATCCTGATGATGCCGTTTGACGAACTTCCAACCTTAGGCGGATTTTCACTGTTCTGATCCGCCGAACCTCCTGGGATGACTCGATCCACTTCCAGGGTGATCTTCCACACTCTATCTTATCAGCTCAACCTATCACATGCCCATGCTAGGGTCTTCAACACCTTTCAGTCGCGATCCTGTACACCTGCATGTAAACAGAAAACAACCTACAACCTAACCTACTGTACATGACCATTCCACTGATCAGACGAATCAACCGGTGGAATGGATCAGCATGTCCATGGAACCACCAGATCTGCAAATCAATTAGACAATGGAATCCAACCAGAGGAAGAACACAAACAGGATCTCTTTATTGATTTCAAAGATGCAATTACAAATGATCAGTCTCTCTCTGCAATCTGACTTCTCAATGCGATACAATGCTATGATCGATGATATCCAATACCATCCGATCCTCATGCTTAAATAGATTTCCCTACGAGTACTACTGACCCGACTCCAAGCGGCTGGGAACTCTCCAGGCGGCTGGGAGATCCAACTGAACATAGATCATGACAACTGTCCTAACAAACTAACTAAAAATAGCAAAGCCTGGTCAGCATGATCTTAATATGATCGGCTTGACCTTATTACATGGATATGGTCTTATCAGACCTTCTTGAAAACATAAACAAGACCTCTAACAAACTAACTGCCTCATGGAGGCCAGCTGTTAGGTAGGTGCCTCTGCACCATGTTTCTAGTGTGGAAAGTGTATGTTCTTCCCTCACACCATTTGGTGACCTTGGGAATGAAAAGCTTCTCACACCACTTCCATTAAATCACCCCCAACTTAATCCAAAGAACTAAAATGAACCATGTTTAGTGTGATGCAAACACAAGGAATACGTATGCTCTCCCCTCGCATCTTTGTATGAACTTGGGGATCAAAAGTATTTTTGTGATTGTATTACTTTTGTTAATCCTTAGAGGGCCTGCCACCCCACTTCAAAAGGTGGGAACGACCCAAGCGGTAACAAGCTAAAGCCAAGCTCTTCCAAGCTGCTATATAAAATAAGGTGTCTGGGACAAAAGTCCCAAGCAATAGGTGTTGTTGTGTTATACCGACAACCAACCTCCCTCAAAACCCTCCAAGGCATAACCCTTGGAGGATGGGAGACTCCATAATGAAGAGTAGCATTGCCACATGTATAACCACTTGAATGGATGCCCTTACTACGAACTCTTGTTTAGCAAGCCAAAATCCTTCCATTTGTTGATGCAGAAGGGAAACCTTTGAAGTGGCCCTGATTCATGCAGTTCTTAGCTGAGGTAGTAGGGATAATCTAAAGCTTTGGTGAGGGACAAGCCTTATAATAAACCCATATATTGGTATGCATGAGAAGTGTGTGCAATTGTAAGAAGGAGCCAGTGCTACCAAGATCCTAGAGCTACCCACTTTGAATAGGCATAGCTAGGGGATTCAACAAATACTGTCATATCTTCGCCTTAGGTTGTGCAAAGTGCTTGTTTAACAAAATCACATGTCTTTTCACAAACAAAAATCATGGTTATTGTGCATTCATGTGCTTAATTGTGTTTTAATATGCTTAAATTACTTTCAAACAAATAGCCAAGAGACAAACCAAATCATTTGATCAAATTCCAAATCAAAACAAATCCATAATCAGTCTTTTTTAGGACCTTGACCAACACTGCCCTGTTTTAGCGCCATATCTGTCTGATTTTAGCGCCATTTCACCCATGGATTGGTGCTATTTTTAGATTGACTTGCTTGAGACTAAGACCCATTCAGTTGTGATCTTCACCATCTGCTATGCCATAATCCATATTTACATTCCCAAAAATCATCCGTATCTCATCCACTTTCCACTCAAAAATTCTCCAAATCACACCTTCATTAGGACCTTAGAGAATCCACCATCATCATTATTGGACCCCTTTTTGCTATAACATAGTCCACTCAAATCCATCCATACCCCTCCTTAGTCTTTTTGCATATCTCCTTGGACCAAAACAAGTATCCTTGTCATAAGAAATCATTCCAAAAATCCAAACACATCTAAAATCTTCCAAATCAAAACACCCATCAAACAAATCACCAATCAAAAAACTTGTTATCCCTTTGAGCCAAAGTTAGATCTAGATCTCATTATTCACATCATATTTTGCTTGAAAAGTCAATAGTCTACCTTTCAAGTAAAACAATCATCTCTCTTTGCGTAAGGTCATTAGTCTACCCTAAACAAAGAGAAAATTCCCTTTGTGCCAATACAAAATCTAGATCTTACCTAAAGCTCAACTTGTTGACCATCAAGTCCTTCCCAAAAATAGCGTCCTAATCATCCTAATCAATCAAAATCAACATCAAAGTCAAAACCCCTCCCATCAAAATCATCCTTCTTTGGTCCAAACTTGTACAAAAGTCAATATCGTCCTTTCTTATCACCCTTAGGTTAACACCTTTTGGATTATCACCCTCTCCATCTTATTACCACATCCATCTTTAGGTCCAACACAATCCATCAGATTCTCTAAGGTCTCCATCCCCATCTCACTCTACTTCTAGAAATCAAATTCATATGCGTGCATGCCCATTACAAGATCACAACACAAAAAGAATAAAAAAATGGTAAAATCTTGGCAATATGGCATGCCTAACACCAATAGCAACAACATACCCATCAATCAAACATTCAACCCACCTACATACTCTTACATCCCCCCATACAATCCCATTGAAAATCCTTTTCATTTCTTAAAACAATCACAACCACCACCAACACAAAACGTCCCCACCATTTCCCAAGATGATCTAGATGTCTTGATCTTTACACAAGATGCCAATAACATGGACCTACTTGATAAAATCCTAAGGTCAGACCTGAATAGATATCTTGATCATCTTCTCAAAATTGGTACTCAACTACCCCCCATCACAACCATCCACCTCTACAATCGTTCCTTCCACATCAAATACCCAAGCACCTACATCAAATACCCAACCCACCACCTCTCAAACATCAACACCTACCGTATCTACCACCTCCACAAGCTCAACCGCTACCACATCTACAATTCCCACAAGCACCACTATACCTACCATCTCCCAACCCGTCATCACCTCCACTACCACAACTACCATAAACCCTTCCATCCCACAAATCACCCTAGGCGTACAAGGGACCACCACACATGCAAGTACCTCCACAAGTGTGCCTCCACCAAATCCTCAAACCATCACCTACCTAAGACAATTATTCTCATAGCCACCTTACAATACCACCAACCCCTCCAACGTCCACTCATCTAACGTCAATCCATCTAATGTCACATATCCAGATAACCCCATAACTTCATCAACACAACATCAAACCAACCCCCAAATACCACCACATATTCTCCAACAACTCCATGCATATCAATAACATTAGGCACAAGTCAACCAAAACATCAACCCGTAGTACCAAAACCTCAACCAAACAAATCTCCAACATCAAATCCCACCCCATCTCCAACATCTCACCAATCAACAAACCTACACACCATAACCACCCCCACCACAAGATCTCACAACCATTGTAAAATCCTTGATACGAAAGGTAGACGACATGCAAACTGGGGGCAAGCGCAAGCACTACTCCTTTGAAGATATTTGCCCCTATCCATTTGATCACACATTGTACATGCCCCCTTTCCCCAAGAACTTTGAAATGCCAAAATTTGACAAATACAAGGGAAAGGGAGACCCTAGGGACCACCTTAGGGAGTTCTACATCACTTGTTTAGAAGTCTCAAATAACGATACCTATCTAATGAGAGTATTTCCAAGAAGCCTAGGCAGTCAAGCCACTAAATGGTTCGCACATCTTCCACCAGGCATTAGGACTTTCCTTGAGCTTGCGAAAAAAATTGTAAACCATTTCTCCTACAACTTTGAGCATGAGATGTCTATGACAGACCTTTGCAACACCGAACAAAAGAACAGAGAAGCCTTCACTTCTTTCTTGAAAAGATGGAGGAGCTTAGCAAGCAAACTCCCATGGCCAATTCTAGAAAAACAACTCGTCACCATGTTTGTGACCAACCTCAACCAGGAATTAGGGTTTCATTTACAAATCCTTTGTGCATCTACCTTTGAAGAGGTCATCGACAAAGGTACCACTATCGTATGGGCCCTCATTGCCAAGGGCTCCATCAAACTATATGACTACAAATCCAACAACAACAACAACAAACCCCATAACAACACCCCCAATACAAACAACAACACCACCACACAATCAAATGACAAACCACGCTATTGGGGGAAGAACAAGAACACTTTAAATGATGGCATCACAGATGTGAATGCCATCCAACATATACAGAACCAAATACCTACACATACATATGCAACCAATGTAAATAACCAAAGGGGACAACCTAAACCACGCAAACCTCGAAGGTAATTTACACCCTTAGGGGAACCCATCGAGGACATCCTTGAGAGATGTCTCAAGAAAGGTTTGATCACACTCCCCCTATTAGACCCCGTCAAGAGAATGAGCTCAAGGTCGCATGGTACAATGAAAATGATTAATGCGAATACCACCACATTGTAGGTCATAAGACAACAGACTGCATGCAACTAAAGCATTGCATCCAAGAATTTATAGATCAAAATCTAGTTATCCTTGATCAAACTACCCAACCATCGCCAAATGCCAATCTTGGAGCTTACAAGGATCCACTTCCTAACCATAATAAAGACTCCTCATCTAATCAAGCATACAACGTCACCCCGCCACCCGCGTCCTATGACTCTATCGTAGGGAGGATAGAACCATCATCTCACCATGTTAACACAATCACCATTCGAGTACAAGCACCCAATTGCACTGTCACAACTCGTCATGGCTGTGTATCTATCTGCATAGCCCCTACCAATGAACAAACACCTGCATCCACATCCGATCCCCTACCCCCTCATCCAACCCCACGTCCATCACCTACCAATCAGTATAACCTCCTAGAGCATCTAGGAAAGACTCCTGCATAAATATCCATACTTGAGTTGCTGCGCGCATCACCCCTTCACAAGGATGTCCTTGACAAAGCACTCTTACAAACTCAAGTCCCCACCAACTTGAATGTGACCCAATTCCAAGCCATGGTAGGACATATCGCTGCACCTCACCATCTCACATTTTCAAAAAAGGACCTTCCCACTTCTGAACACCTACACAACAACGCCTTACACATCGAAGTTCATAGCCACAAACACGTCATTAAAAGAGTCTTAATAGATGGTGGCTCTGACCTAAACATATGCGCTATAAAACTACTAAAACACTTGGGGTATTTCGATGTGGTTGTAGACACTAGCAAGTGCATCACAATCAAAGGCCATGATGACACCAAATAGCTATCCGAAGGCACCATCAAGCTTCCTATTCAAGTAGGACAAAAAATACTAGAAACAAAATGTCAGGTTCTTGATCTTGACCTCCCCTACAACATTCTTCTTGGCTGACCATGGATCCATGCCATGCAAGCCGTCCCATCCACATTCCATCAATGCCTCAAGTTCCCACACAACAACACAGAAGTAACTATCTATGCTGACCCCCGTCGCTTCCAATACTACAATTTCTTGGAAGGCCACAACCATACCTTCTACCCATACAATAAAGCTACCACCAAAGCTAATCCAATAGCCTCCACCTCATACATCGACCCCACAAACATTGCCACCAGGTCATCCCAAGCACCTCCACCAACCGAGGTCAAGATCAAGCTCATCGACATGGGATGTGGGGAATACAACTTGCATGATACTTTTTGTATGGGCACATTACCCAAACCTAAAATGTTTGGCATCCCAAAGACAGGAGCAACCAACACAGTTGTCATCAAGTGCAAACCCTCACCCATCTTTGAGAAGAAACATCTCCTGGATTAGGATGTGCTCAACGATATCTCATCCTAGCTATATAAGGATGAAGAAATAGAACAAAAAGCTCCCACCATACCAACATAAATCTATGGAAAAGGGTCTGAAATTGTCAAAAGCATGGGTTACAAAGGACAAGGTGGTATAGGCCTTCATGAATAGGGAATTGTGGAACCGCTGCAAGCAACAAGAAACCCCTATACTCAAGGGTTAGGATATGGTCAAAGACAACGTATCCTTACTACCGACGAATGTATCTTAGCCGAGGTTGGTACAGTCTCCCCTGAAGTCGACAACGTCAATGAAATAGACCATCAAGACTCCTTTAGTGACTTTGTCGACTTCTTTGATGCATCCATATGCACCATCCACACAATCACCACCCTAGCCTCATCCTCTAATGAATTACTGCTGGTATACCTAGAACTTATAGATTGGGACCAACGAGGACCTCCTGTCTTCGACATCATACCTAACGATGAGGCCATTGCTGAAATGATGGGAGTTAGAGACCACTTCCCCTTGGGAGATCACAGAGCACGATACATCATGGAACTTGATCTACATGCCTATTTTAGGGAGACAACCCCTACTTCCAGTCATAAAAACATAAAAATAAAAAATGGATTTGATGGTGAAAACCATTCTGCGGCAGTATTAGATCCCAAAAAAGTAAAAACAAAATACGTATCTCCTAGTGAAAACCTCCACGAGGCGCTAGGAGATGGAAGCATGGGCCTTTCCAAGATAGACAAAGTTTATCCAGACAAATCACCTATCCTAGTCGAGCCAGCCCAAGAGATGAATCTTGGGACAGAAGAAGAACTAAAGATCACTTTTAGGACAGAATCTCTTAGCACACAGGAATAGGAAAACTTCCTAGTATTCTTCACACATCAAAATCAAAATTTTACATGGGCCTACGCAGACATGCTAGGGCTAGATCCTGCCTTGGTTGTTCATCATCTTGCAGTACGCCCTGATGTGAAGCCAGTAAAGCAGAAACTTAGAAAAATGAATCCATAGGTGGCCCTCCTTGTCAAAGCAGAGCTAAAGAAACTACTAGATGTTGGGTTCATTCATCCAATTGATTATCTTGAATGGGTTTCAAACCTAGTGTAGCCAACCCAGATGGCCAAATCCACTGCTGCACCGATCTCAGAGACCTCAATAAGGCCTACCTGAAAGACAACTTCCCACTACCAAACATTGACATGATAGTGGATCTCATAGTAGGACATGAGATGTTATCCCTCATGGATGGCTTTTCAGGATATAACCAAATCAAAATCACAGAAGAGGATCAGCATAAGACAGCCTTCATATGCCCATGGGGGACGTACTACTGGGTCGTAATGTCATTTGGCCTAAAGAATGTTAGATCTACATATCAAAGAGCTATGACTGTCATCTTCCATGACCTTTTCCACCACATCATGGAAGACTATGTGGACAACTTACTAGGGAAATCAAAGAAAAGAGAAGAACACCTAGATGTCTTGGCTAAGATCTTCGACTAGTTAGAGCAATACAGTGTTTGTCTAAATCCCAAGAATTGTGTCTTTGGGGTCACCTCAGGCAAATTGTTGGGATACATAGTCTCCAGAAGAGGAATCAAGGTAGATCTTGCAAAGGTCAAGGCCATCACTGAAACGCCTCCTCTGAAAACATTGAAATAGCTGAGAAGTCTACAAGGAAAACTCCAGTCTATCTGTTGGTTCATTGCCCAACTTGCTGATAAATGCCAACCATTCCAGTATCTACTCCAAAAAGATATAGCTTTGGTATGGAACACTTAGTGTCAGGATGCCTTCGATCAACTAAAAGATTACCTGGCTAATCCCCCTGTTCTAACTCCACCAAGGCAAGGAGAACCCCTCCTGCTATACATCTCTGCCACAGAGAGCTATCGGAGCCCTATTAGCACAGCACGATGAGCATGGAAAAGAAAGAACCAGCTATTACATCAGTCATACTCTAATATCCTATGAGCTCAACTATACACAAATTGAACGAGCATGTCTATCCCTAGTCTTTATGTCACAAAAAGCTAAGACACTATATGCTCAATCACAAGACCAAGCTCATCGCCAAGATCAACCCACTGAAGTATCTACTAAACAGAGCTACTCTTACTGGGAGAATGGAAAAATGGGTCATGATTCTCATAGAATTTGACATTGAATACACTGAGAGAAAAGCCATCAAAGGACAGGTTATCGCCGATCAGTTGGCTAAAGCGCCCATTCCTGCAGAACATCCTACACTAGTGGAATTCTCTGATGAAGCTATCTTGACAATCACACCAGCCATAGACACATGGAAGATGTATTTCGATGGATCGTACACACACAGAGGCTCAGAGGCAGGTGTCCTGTTTGTTACCCCTCATGATGACACCATTCCTAAGTCTTTCAAGATCACATTCCCATGCACCAACAATGTCGCAAAATATGAGGCCCTCATCATAGGTCTTCGAATGGCAATAAAATGGAAAATTTAGAACTTGACGATGTATGGAGATTCTCAACTAGTCATTCAGTAGGTAAATAATGAGTACACGACCAAAGATGATAAGCTCCTACCCTACAAAAAGATGGTCGATGACTTCAAAGACTACTTCAATGACATCCACTTTGAGAAAATCCCAAGGCTCAATAACAAAGCTGTAGATGCCATGGCCACCATTGGATCTTTGGTCGACACGAAGAAAGATAGCAAGAAATGTGAGTTCCTGATAGAAGAACTCCCCATCCCAGTATACGATGTTCCTCAATCAGAACTAGTATGCGAATTCATTGGTCCCCTATCTCCGTGGTATCAAGAAACCTATCTATACCTCCACAATAATATCATCCCACCTAACCTATCCACCTCACAGCAAAAATCATTCATCTGTTAAGCCTCCTGCTTCATCCTTGTAGGTGACACCCTATATAAAAGGAGTCTTGATGGCATGCTTTTACGATGTTTAGACTCTAGGGAAGCTAAGGTAGCCTTGGAAGAGTTAATGCAGGCATCTATGGGGCACATTCAAGTGGACCCGCTCTTTCTAAAAAGATCCTCAAGACTGGATATTATTGGCCAACCATGGACCGAGACGCCTACCGGTTCATCAAAAAATACCTCCTATGTCAACAGCATGGCGATCTTATTCACGCACCAGCACAGAAGTTGCAACCCATCACAACTCCATGGCCTTTCTCACAGTGGGGACTCAACCTCGTAGAGAAAATACATCCCCCATCCTCTAATGGCCATAAGTTCATAATCACTGCTATCGAGTACTTCACAAAGTGGGTAGAAGCAATACCACTCACCTTCACCACTGGCACCCAAATTTCCAAGTTTAACCTCCATTATATCATCTGCCGATATGGTATCCCTCACTCCATTTTCATCGACAATGGAAAGCCATTCAAGAACCAAGAAGTTTGCACCTTGTGTGAAAAGTTTGATATCAAACACCATTTCTCCACACCATATTACCCTCAAGGAAATGGTCAAGCAGAGGCTTCTAATAAAACCATCCTCTGCATCCTAAAGAAGATAGTTAATGAAGTTGGCCGCGACTGGCACCTCCAACTCAACCCTGCCCTATGGGCCTACCGTACAAGCATCCGCACTCCCATAGGAGCCACCCCATTTTCTCTAGTATTTAGATCTGAAGCCATTTTATCTATTGAGGTTGAGCTCCCATCTCTACGAGTATCCCTGCAAAACATAATCTCTGATGAGGAATACAAAGTCGCAAGGTTGCATCAACTAGAGCTACTAGATGAGAAATGCCTGAATGCATTGAACCACCTACATGCATATCAAAACCGCCTTCGAAGAAGCTACAACAAGAGGATCAGAACCCAAAAATTTGAAGTAGGTGACCTTGTCCTTATGGAAAATCAGAGGAACCTGCAAGAACATCCTAAGCAAGGAAAGTTTGAACCCAATTGGCTAGGACCTTATGTTGTCACAGCCGACCATGGATCAGGAGCATATCAGCTTGCAACACCTAAGGGGCGGCCTCTGGATGAGCCTATGAACATCCTACATCTCAAAAAAAATTATGCATAACCCATCTGATATCCCAAGTCAAAAAATGAAAAAAATAGAAAAAACAAAAAAACAAAAAAAATAAAAAAATCAAGAAAAACTTGAGTGCAATAAAAAACTTCCATATGGTGAAAATCACTTCAGTGACACCTTGGATAAGTACCATGGTGAAAATCCGTTTCAGGCGCCATGAGTAGTGGCTGATTCTACCATCTAATAAGTCCTCTCCCCATCGCAACACTCCATATCCCACACATCCCATAGCTTGGAATTCTGAAGCATCAAGTCCTATTGCCCAACCCACATTGTCCCATCCCAAGGCTAACTCATGGAATGAGGATCCTTGTAAGCTCCCTTGTGTACACACAAAATCAGAAAACCCAAAAACAACACAAAATCAGAAAATCCAAAAACAACACAAAATTAGAAAATCCAAAAACAATAGAAAAACACAAAAAATCCAAAACAATCACCCCATACATCGATCTCGCTATAAATCACAATCATCAAAACATACATCAAATCCCACCATCACACCCATCCCAAATGATACCCACATCATCAAGTCATACCAGAACTACATATTCATTTCGTCCGCATCTTGAAAGTACCTTGATCCCGTGGATACAGGGTATGTAGGCAGACTGGATAACGAAGGATGTTTCCAGTACTCAGGTATAGAAGATGCACCCATCCAACCCATTTGGATGGTCCCCATTCATTGAGCTTTCTAGATCTAATAAATGATACACATGCTACGTATACACTTGAAACATAGTCCCTAGTGCAAAAATCATCAATCAACATACCAATTATAATCCTACACCTAGCCAAACTATTCTTTTTCCCATCTTCCAAAAACTTTTCCAATCAAAGCCAACTGATCTGCATCCTAGTATATATCTTTCCTACAATCGACAAAAATATGTCATTCTATCATCACGTCTCTTGGCAAGAGCACACAAAGGCTATTTGTATCTTTTTGATTTATCTTTTTGATTATTGATTTTTATCTTTTTTGTCTCACTCTTGGTCATCTCCAAAGCTACCTTGATCTCATTATATCATGGTAAGTAAAGGACAACACCTAGAGTAGACAAGGTCATTATTTCTATATGTTGTGCTTGTGGGTTGGTTTCATTACTCCAAGAATAGTATTCATATCTTGAAGCCTAGGTTGGTTCTAGTACGACGTGCCTCATTTGTATATATAGGCATCAAATGTCTTATATGCACTATGGACACTCGTCATTATGAGTCCCCTTCCTAGGATAGGCAAGATTATACTACCTTGGGCATGCAGGAAATCAACCTATTGTTTACGGGTCTAGTCCATGCAATTGTAGGATATATATCATCACCTAGGTCATTTCATACCTTTGTGAACTATATCTTACATTGCTATAGTAAACTAAGAAATGCTCTCAATTAATGCTATGTAACTATTGTCACTAGCTCAAATCATCATCCTAATCCACTACACTTCTTGGGCCTAGATTTAATAATCACCCCCCCATGCACCTAACCTAGAAAATCTTCTCACTAATCCCATTCCTCCAATGTATCCTCACTCAACACATCTCGAACCAAATCATATCCCCCACCCACCCCTCAATGACGTGGTGTCCTATGACCTATCAATTCTCTCATATACCCATCCCCATCCCCTAGACGCTCCCAATCCTATCCATACCCCCATGCATACACCCTTATCTCCCCCCACCTATTCCCCTGCCACATAGCCCCACCACTCAGGGTCAAACAAAGAACATCATATGTATTAGGACTTAACCATCTCACTTATCACCTAGTCTGCATCTCACCTATCACCTAAGTTGCAAGTCATATCATTTAGGTTCATTTTAATCCTTTAAGTTGCATATCATTTAGGTTCATTTTAATCCTTTAAGTTGCATGTCATATCATTTAGGTTTATTTTAATCCTTTAAGTTGCATGTCATATCATTTAGGTTCATTTTAATCCTTTAAGTTGCATATCATTTAGGTTTATTTTAATCCTTTAAGTTGCATATCATTTAGGTTCATTCTAATCCTTTCAGTTGCATGTCATATCATTTAGTTTCATTTTAATCCTTTAAGTTGCATGTCATATCATATAGGTTCATTTTAATCCTTTAAGTTGCATGTCATATCATATAGGTTCATTTTAATCCTTTAAGTTGCATAATCATTTAGGTTCACTTTAGAATCATTTAGCTACACATCATTTAACATTGCAAGTCATATCATACTCATTCAAGTTTGCCATCATAATAGGTGCATTTTAAATTAATATCATCACATTGCATTGCATATATCATTTCATAAACAGTTAAGTTACCATACATCATCACAATCATAATCATTTTCAATTGCATTTAACCAACATCTAGCTACATATTCATATTCCCATACATAAACATGTGTTTATCAAAATAAACATACATTTCCATCATAGTGCAAGTGCATTTAACATCCATAATAGGTGTTTCATTTAAGAATTTATACCATAGATCAAACCATACATATATTAAAATAAGAAAACCATCATTGCATCCAATCATGTTACATCAATAGGAACATCCATAAACATCAACATAAGTAAAACATCACTGCATCCATCACAAGCACATCCATAGCATATAAATCCATAAAGCACATTGCATCCATAAACATAGACATCATCATAATCATAATAGAGCATCATAAGCAAGCATATAAGCCATCAAAAATCTCCATCACATCATATATCATTGCAAAAAATGTACATCACTCATATATACATCAAAAAATATAATGTCTCGATACAACGCCTCTAAGGGATAATATGATAAAAAAACTATCACATGGAGGACCCTCTATCTGATCGAGTGGGGGATCCAGACCCTGTCTGTGGTTGTGATCTTGCCTGTGGTGGTGGCTGTGGTTACAACTAGGCCTGTATCTGAGGAACCTGCTGGGGCACATACGAGGGAGGAGGCATCGTCTACTGGACAGACTAAATAAATCTTGACCTATGAGACCTGGAGGCCCCCGATCTACTGACCTGACTGTAACTCGAGGCACATTGCGCCACTGGCACTGCCACGTAATAAAGGCCCCGATAGTACTCCAACCGTGCCCTAGCCTCTGTCAAATCCCCCTGAACCTGAATCAGCTGCCCCTGTAACTGATGTGAATGTGTCTGTACCTGGGACAGCTATGTCTGCATCAATGTCAACACTGGCACCATACCAACACCAGAAGTCTACAATGCAATCTCTGCCTGCTGTGCTCTCGTAAGGGCCACATCCCACTCTCTGGTCAACACCTCTATATCACCCTGAGCCTAGGCTAACTATGCCTGCAACATAGGCACTTGTCCATCTGCCCCATCTAACAATGCTAAGGCCCCCTGCAACTAAACTAACTTGGCCTCCTGGCTCTCTAATGCCTCCTACAGGCTGGCCACCTGTGCCTGTAGGGTCTCCATCTCCTCCTCCTCATCCCGAGGCCACCAATGAGGTGTGAGCCTCCCTACCTCTGCCTCTCTAGCTGTCCTTGAGGGCCTTGCCTCCCCCTGCTGCTGCTGTGCCACCTATCATGGGGGTAGATCCCCCCTATCCACCCTTAGTTGTCCCCCACGCTGTCGAGGTCCTCTCTGCTACGGCCCCACTCTTATCTGCACCTGCTCAACATGCACCTGCTGAATAGGTACCTGCTGCCCCACCTACCCCTATCTTGCTGCCACTACCACTAGCACATCTATCAGCTGGCCATCCCTACCAACCACCCTCTCCTCCCCATCCCCTCCAACCTCCACGAGGTCATCTCCAATGATCTCCTCCCCCTCCTCCAGAAAGTCATCCCCACCCGAGTCATCACCACCACTATCATCTGAATCATCATCATCCCCTAAGTTTGCTGCCTCCTCTACGAGTACTGCCTCAGTGGGATCCATAAACTGAGTCAGCCACCACATCTGCCACCATATGTCGTATGCAGGGGTAGTACCTACATCCCTGATAGTGCTCCTCCAATTTGACTGTACTAGCTGAAGAGTTGCAAAATCATCCCGAGCAACCTATGATTGTATGGCTGTAGGCCAAAAGGGCACATCTCGAGGGGTCCAAGCAAAAATGGCCATCTGCTGTGGAGTGTCCTGCTGATACCTAAACTGCCGCATGACCCATGAAGGTAGATACATCTCTATGGTGTGGTCTCCTCGACCCATCAAGTAACACTACTGAAATGTAAAAGATAGATGGATATCATCATCTGGCCATGGCTCCACCCTAATGTAAGGTCGCCAGGTCACCTGAATGACATCATCTAACATCTGCCTCCAATAATGGACTTGTCCTATGTAAGTATACTCTGCATCTCAATATAAGAACACAAATGCCTCAAACAGACAGTGATAGTACTCGCATGTCAGTCGTGTAGCTGTGATGTGCTCCCAGATCCACACATGCAGCAGAGTCAACCTAGCTGACAACACTGAATCATGGAGATAAGCAACTATGTGCATTTCATGATATAGCTACCCCAGCATCACTGGTCCCCAGGCATACACAGTCTCATGCCTCACCATACCCTCGATCATCTCTCCCCAGCCAATTAGGAAACCCCTACCTCACCTATCAGGCATCACAACACCTCCAATCAAAGCACACAGGAATAAGGTAAAGGGATCTACACCCGCAGCCAGTGTCCCCTCATAGCTCATCTCTCTCCCGTCCACTGATAGAACAATGTGATCCTCACCAAACACTCTGATCAGGGCACTCCGCCCCCTCCTCGTGTCATATCTAACCTGCTGGTCTCAAATAGGTAGCTTGAGGATGCGATAAACATCCTCAAGTGTGATGGTGATCTCACTAGTTGGCAACAGAAAGATGCAGGTCTCTGAACGGTATCACTCCATGACTACTATCATCAGAGCTCGATGAGCTCATAGAACTGGCATAGATGCCACTATCAGAAGACCCAACCTAGCCAGTCAAGCCTACGTAGCATCATCGAAATGGTCGAACAGTGCCATCACAGATGGCATGCGTCACTCTCTTGAGTACACTATAAATCAGCGTGTATCCTGCATCCACAACTTTCTAGTCAGATATCGACCTATCTTTTTCTTAACCAACCCCTTTCTTCTAAAGGTCTAAAAAAGCCAGAATCATTTGGCACTAAAACAGACAACACTTTGTGTCATTTTCAAAATGGCGCTACTACTTCCTCTAAAAAGTGCTATTTCAGAAAATAGCGCTACTGCGCAAATCACTTTGTGCTAATTCCAGACATGGCACTACTATGCACTATACATGGTGCCATTTTACCAAATGGCGTCGCCCTAAACTTTCACGCTAATCCAATGAATAGCGCTAATGCCGCCAAAAGTGCTAATATCCTATATTGCACTAATCCCCTATATGGCGCTAAATTTAAAAATAGCGCTACTACCCTAAATGGCGCTATTCCAGGAAATAGCGCTACCCTAGCTCTAATTTGGCGCTAAAATGGCCTAAAATCTATTTCTTCTAAAATGGCACCACTTTAGAAGATGGCACTAAAATACCAGGAAAATGGCGATAAACCACCCTAATCCTACCCTAGCGGATAGCGCCAATCTAGAGGATGGCACTAATCTACCTAACTTTTGGCGCTACGCGCTCTAACCCTATTTCTTGAACCCCAAAAAAGTGACATAAATGAAAAAACGAAAAAGTCAGGGTTAGACCCTACCTGGGGTCCAGCCTCTAGTGCCCAACCAAATGATCAGAACTACTCTAAGATGTGTCAAAGTCGAGGGAACTGGGGGTTGCGCTCTGCCATCTCTCCTTCGCTCCTTCTCTAAAGTCAAAGTGTACAAATGTGGCACTCTAAGGGTCCACTTTTCCTAATATAGTGGGCCATCTCATCCGTCCACCCCCTCTTTTTTCCTCCAAGGTGCAGATCTCAGCCTTTTTTCTCCATTTTTCTTCCTACCATCTTCTTTTTCTTTCCCCTATCCAACCTTCACTCCCGTTGCGTCCTTTCAAGAACTCGCCCAGAAAATTATTTATTTTACTGCTGACCTCTTGAGGGGGCATCCCTTACCCATCTCATTCCTTCTCGGTAGCTGGGGCATATTTTTCTTCGACCTAACGCCACTTCCCTCCTAGGTCCTGATGCCATGTCAAAGAGGGGCAAATATAGACACATAAAAATGTCTCGACCACCAAACTGACTCCCAACATCCCTAAACACATCAATCTCCCTTCTATTCAATTAATTAAATTCTTATTTAATTAATTATCCCTTCATCACCCAATTTTCTACCATATTATCTCCAAAATTGAATTAATTTCATTAATTTAATAGTCTAAAACCTTATCCAATTGATTTAATAAATATGCAATATTTATTATTTCAATTTCCCTCTCCTTACTAAATCCAATTAATTAGCTAAACCATGCTTAACTAATTAATTCAACCTATTAATTAACTTATCCCTACCCTAGACAATTAAATAGCTATTATTTAATTGCCTACCCTAGCCTACCTCATCCTAGCCCTAGGTTTAATTAAATAAAACCTATATTTAACTAATCCTAAACCCCTCATTTGGGTGGTCAAACCTAGTTTAACACCCTTCCCCACATCCTCCAAATAAAAAATTGAAATAAATCAACATAACTCAATTTTTTTATTTTAAAACATCCCACATCACAATTAATTCCCCTTACATCCCCATACTCATTTATTTCCACTTATCCCCAAATGAATTTTTAATTCATTTTACATTCCCCATATGAATATTTAATTCAAAAATAATCCTTCATCCCCATACTCATTTAATAACCCCTTTTCCCAAAATGAATAAAAGATTTACTTTTATTCATAGGCCTCCATTCCTCCAAGGTTGAATCTAGGCCCTCCACATCACTTTTATCCTCCACCATTGGATCAAAATCCCTCCAAAATCTCTATAAATACAACATCTCTCAACGCATTTTGGGATCCAATTTTTAAGCAAAGTTACCGTGTCCAAATAACTATTGAGCTAGAATTGTGAGTTGCATAACTAGAGTAGCATTTCACATTTGAATTCTTAATCTAGGGAATATCATGTCTTAGGAGCTCTTGGGTGCAAGTTTCCTCCTCTCCCTTGATGAGATTGGGTCTACATGTGAAGGTATAACTTTATGTGTTTACTTGCATTTTTTTTGTGTTTCACTTCATTTTGTATACCTAATCTATAGGATATTTGGCACAAAGGTGGAATAGTTTGCCTGATGAACTAAAACAAGCAGAGCCTCACTCTCTGGAGAACTATGCTACAACATGCAAAAGAGTGGATAGATATATGCAGATTGGGAGGACAAAGGGGCAATTCTAGCTTCCCTTAATTTTCCAACCACCTATTCTATTATGGCCTATGCCAAATTTTAGGTACTACGAGTATGATATTACTAAAGAGAGATAGAGATGGAGCAGATTGGATAGACAACAAGGGTTCTATTGGGATCCTAATTCACGCACTGCAGAAAGTGATATAGGATAGCTGGCAGGTGCTAATTTCAGGGCATTGACCAAACAGAAGAACAACCCTTCCTCTGTTGGAGGACCAATAAAGTCTTAGGTTGGGAAGAGTGATGAATCTAGTTTATGACTCAATTTTGTTAGAATTGATTATCCATTTGCTATAGTTATCATGGAATTTGGTACCTAGATCTTGATCTTTTTATGATATTTCCTCAAAACCATAAGATATTGGGCATAGGTTATTTCCTATAATCTTTGAATGACATTGACATGGTATATGAACTATCTATGTTAATTTTACATGTGGATTAATGAATGTTACTCTAAGATAGTTATAGATATGCAATTATTGTGCATACTAATATTGTTATGCAGATATAATTAGTAGCCTATAAAATTGAGGAAGATTCTATCAGTTGGTCACTCGCCATCAAAGTCAACAAGGTGGTCATTCAAATGTCAAATGGAGGGAAGATAACCTCCTTGTAACTGGTCATAATTGCTTGTTGAGAAAATATAGGAGTTACTATTGTGCTAGATCTATGTTAAAGAAAACATGCTTGACCAGATTCCACGCATGCATAACCTTCTCTCCACTTTCTATGCTTTCCCTAAATTGGCATCCTCCTAATTTGTTGGAGTTGACTGCCTTGCTAGGTAGTTGGTTTGTAGTTTTTCTTTCTATAAATAAGATTTAGATGTTCCTTCTAAGGGGTTGATTAATCTAAGGTTGTACTCGCATTATTAAGTTTTTTAGTAATACAGTTATGTTGCTCATTTGTACTCATGTTTTCCAATGAATAAAATGAAGTTATAAGTTCACATCTTTGAGTTTACATTTGTCTTAAGGGATACTCATCCAAGGGGTTCCACTTGGTGAGCATTCCATCCTTTAGTTTAGTTGTTATTTTCTGTCAAGCAGTTAGTTAAAATCTGGCACTGTATGTTCTTGCAGCCACTAGAATTCCATTCTGTGTCTATTCCTGCAGCCAAAGTAGATAGAGTAGTTTCTTGTTTGTTTGCCTAGATTTTCATTTTCTATCATTCACTTTAGCTTAGTATAGTTGTTAGTTGATGTTTAGCATTTATGTTATTTCTTTCCAAGCAATTTACTTTCAGCATTATGTTTTTCTTAGTCGTAGAATGAATGTGGTTACTTTTGGGTTCCTAGTGCACATACTGTGCTGACCCATTTCAAGTTCACATCCCTGGGTTGACAAGTTAAATGCACCTTCATTGTGATTAAGACAGATATTCAGGTTAGATGTCCAATCTCTGAGTCATAGCTTTATGGGCTTAGTTGTTAAATCATTATAGGAGGCAAACACTTCCATTGTAGTTGTAGGAGGTATGATATCTTGCAAAGTTTGTGTTTCACCCTTTGTAAAGTAAGTATTCAATGGATTTTCCAATCTTTGCATATTGGTGCTATTCAAAGCACTAAAACCCATTAACCTAAGACTTATCCTTAGAGGGATGTTTTTATTAGGGAAAAGGGTTATACAACTCATACAAAAGCATACAACACTCAATGTACAAACTAATAAAACAAGCACAAGGAACAAGGTAGTTATGCTTGTTGAAAACACAATGTGTAATTAAAAAGGTGAAAGTTTCAAATCTAGGATACAAAGGACCCAACTGAGCACCCAAGAAAACACGAGCTCAAAAGGGCAAACACATTTTTTTTCAACACAAAGGTAAACATATAAAACAAGCATTCCCAAATACATCCATTACTGAAGAGTTACATCATATGGTCTTATTACAATGACCTCCAAATTGGGAGTGTCTCAAGAACTAATTAAATTAATACAAGATTTCAATACATATCACTCAGTTCACCGAGTTGTATAATTACATAAGGAAATACATCTAGAAAACTATAGGGAAGAATGGAATAGCCCATACCGACATCGTCGCCAAAACTGATGGCTATGACTGGATCCCCAATGGTGGGTGCAACACCACCCTACCATTTGGAACCTCAAAGGTCCACCCCCATGCTTGGAGATGATCACATGGCCATACACAAACATAACAGCAATACGAGCAATGAGGCATGTATATTTAGCCACACAAGAGAAACCACTAGCCTCATAAATCATATGAGCACATCACAAACACATGGTTTACAAAAAGCATACATAAGACACCTGGTGATCATTCTAAAGAAACACTACTCAGAGTAGGATGGGTAAGAGGACAGGGACAGCAAGATGAAAGCAGCTAAACAAAGTACTCATCACAAATGTAAGCCTTTTTTAGGCATAGGATACAAGCTACATCCAATGGGACCATCAAAGAGCACACATGCTTGATGTCGCATTGGGAACCTCTTCCAAGCACACCCTATCATCTACACCCAAAACCCAACAAGAACAACATGCAATTATAAGAATTAATCTAGCCCATATAGCTTGCAAGGTCTAAGACACAATGAAATTTTCCAACATTGATCTCAATCGTACAACTTACTTCTGACTGAAGTAACAATAGAAACATCCATAAACAAATGGAAATAATAACAATTAAATCACATCACTGATCACTATAGTACAATAGTCACGATAAGTCAAAGATCACAGAATCAATTGACGGGGTTGTCAAGTAACGTCTATGCTCCCACAAATCAAAACCTTGATTTGACCCTTCGCTAGTGCAATTAATATTTAAATGTAGGAAAGAAGGGAACAACATTTAGATTATTTAAATGATATGCTAATAATATAATCTATATGCTATGCAAACTGGCATATAGATCCAAATATCAAATGCAATCAAAATTAAATTCTTGTTAAGCGACTAATGATAACAATATTTAAATATCTCAAGGGAAATAAAACAGAAAATTATATATTGTTGTTGTAGAGATTAAATACTTAAAACAACAAGCAAAAAGGTTCATTTTAATGCCCAAATTGAGATGTGATGTTCATTCAATGTTTACCAACCTGTAGGCAATATCTTGATAATATTTATGGCTATCCAACAATGTAAATAAATGTATGAGTGACAAAAATAGAATAGGGTCAGAAAATAATGTGCTTTAAAAATCCAAAAGGATGGTGTATTTATCAAATTATCAATGCCTATTGAGCATGCACAATGTTCAACAATATAAAGTTTAAATACATATAGGCTGCCACAAGCATGGGATACCGATCAATTATGATAAAATGAGACTGCTTATGGATTCAACTGTGTGAAATCTCCCACAATGATGATCAATTTGATTGCACTAACAATAAAATCTATGTACTATAGTCCTACTGATTAAACACAGAAATCAACAAGCAAATAGATTTATTTTATGCCCAAATAAGTATTTGATTATTTATTTGATGCAAGGCAATATCTAAGTTTAAGGGAATGTACTGAAGCATAGACAAGCATGAAAATGCTAAGATAAAATTAGGATGGTGAAGCATGGAGCTTCAAAGGGCTATTACAAAGGTGAATATACCAATATTCAAATCTTTACTAATCTCTATGGGCTGTCATAAAACAGGGACAACCAATAAAGGAGTTTTGAAGAGCTATCACAAGGATCCCAAATTGATTTCCAATACTCAAAAGGCTGCCACACAACAAGGACAATGAATAACAGAACCTGAGGAGTCTAGGAAAAGTGTTTGCACAGTGATAAAAATGTGAACCTAATGTGCTGACAACTTTTCCAGAATTATGGACAGCAAATAGGAACTTTAAATAGCTCTCAAATATCACCAAAAAAATGATTCCCAAATACATTCAAGGCTACCATAATGGGGGACAACATAAGAATGTTTCAATGAATAACTGTTGTTGATTTTCTAGGAGATGTTGGACTACCCTGTTATACTCTCTGCAGATTGAGTGTCATGCCCCCCCTAATCTTTTCAAATTTGCAAAAGATATTAGGCTCATATTCATTGTGAGGCATTGGATTGTTATTTATGTTTCTATATTGTCTTTGTTGATGGTGAGAGAAGTCAGCCCTATAGATTTAGATTGAATTCTTATTTATTTATTAATTTCAAATTTATTCTCATTTATTTATTTATTTTAAATTTAAATTTATTTAAGTTCTTTTGCAAGAAGGGAAGTTAGCTGGTACATTGGGGAGTTTTCAAAAACTTAATAAAATCAAAACCTCTAGGTTGGAGTTCATACTATGATCAAAGAAAATTTCACAATGCATTGTGGCTGAAAACTTTGTGATGCTCTTGGACAATAGCATGATGACATCTTGAGGTTTAAATAAAATGTTTATATGAGGTATATGTCAAATAGGTGAGGACTCCAATTCAGTTAAAGTTGTAAGTAAAAAAAATAGTGCTAGATCAACCAGATGGAAAATTGATAGACGAGGAGGCAAAACATCTTGGCAACTTATACACTTTGAAAACTGAAAATATATGTGCAATAAAGATCTTTATTATGAGATAGGGCTAATTGGTTTGATCCAACAGAACCATCAAGGGAAGCACTAACAAAATATGGTAGATTGAAAATGTGGCAATATATATCTAACATAAAGTCCCCAACACCAATGAAAATGTCTGCTCAATAGATATGCATAGATCAATAGATGATCAAAAGGAAATACCTGTAAATGAGACCCTGTCTATAAACTCTCCTGATTCAAAATTGTTCCTCCATATTCTTCCTTCTACTTCCAGATCTCAGCCACAAAATTTCTTGTGTCCAAGATCATGCCTTCTTAGTCCTCTTTCTTGGATTCTCTTCCTTTTTTTTTCCCAAGCCCCAAATCCATGACATGCCCTTTTCTCACATGAAAAAGTACCACCACGTTACAGGAATTTGCATCAGATAAAGAGGCCACAACACAAATGGCAAAGATTAAGTTTCCCTAACTATCAAAATAAAATAAAATGAACCCTCTTGAAATATCTTTTCCACTATCCTAATGTTTTTTTTCATGAAAATATTCAACCAATTTTGGCCGCAATCACCTTTTGCAAATGATTTTGGGAAATATTTATTTCAATTACTTTTAAAAATATTTCACCTCACATTAAATACCTCACCGCCCTTTGGTTTTAATTTCCCTTTTTGATTTAACTTTACAACTATTTTCCTCTCTCCTTTTATCTGTGCATGAAAGGCATTTTACCATCATGTTTTGCTAGTAAAATATTTCTTCATTATGATCCAACACTACACTTCAAAATCAGATTTGAATGAATGTTGAAAAAAAGTAGCAAAATCTAAAATGAAATTTTGTCTACAAACCCTAGTTTTTCCTAAGACTAGGTTATATGAAAAATGCAACTTTTTAAGCAAAACCCTAGCAAATGAAGCTTGTAAATGCAAGATTTGATATGAATTAATGATGAATTTTTGTAATAAATATCAGATCTGATGCAAATATTAGAAATTTAAATGTTTTCAATGATATACAAGAAAATAATGCAAACTATGCCTTAATGCAAGCCTAGAATACTTATTTTTTTTGATATTTTTCCAAATGTATGCAAGATTTTTGAATGTATGATGATGAATATGATATGGATGAATACAAAAATACTTACAACACTCAGAAACATGCAATTTCAATGTAAACATGGGTTCACCAAAATGTTATATGTGAAAATGTGGGAAAGATGGAAGATAGTGTTAAAGATGTCCAATCAAACCCTCCTTTCATAATAACATTCAAGGACAACAATCAAGCCAAGTCACTACAAATTGAGAGGACTTGGCTGTAGGTTGATGCCACTTAGGAATGATATGGAAAGATAGATTAGATTGATAGATATGTCAAACCCTAGATCCAATAAGACTCAAACCCTAATTGTAATGAAATCGGGTATAGACGAATAAAATGCTATAGATACTCACACAAGAAAGCACTAAATATAGATTAGAAATAGACCAGGATTTGGATTTTTAGAGGTGGAAACTTTGGGGACAATAGGGTGGTCACCCAAGTCTAATAGGGTAACTTTTTTGCAAATCTAGAACAATGATCTATGTCTAATTATAACTTGCTTCAGAGTTTTTGGAAATGCCAGTCACGAGGACTACAAGGTGGGCACCCTAGTCCACTAGGGTTGTTTTTTTTCCTTTCTTATTAGATCCTAAATCTCTATCCTCTACTCTACTTCTCTACAACTCCACTTTGCCAAATCTTGAATCTATAACCTGCAATCACAAAGAGAGGGGTTTGGGGGTTGTGGTGTTTAGGAGCTTGCCTCGGTCAAGCCCTGGAATGACATTCAAGTCTTCCAACACCGTTGTTAGATAGAGTACATGTCCTTGGAGGATAGAGGTTAAATCAAATGATGAAATATATTGATTGAAACACAAATAGATGTCACCTTGGAGGTGAAACCCTCATGGAGATGAATATCTTTCACACCATGAGGAGATGGATTGATGAAGCCAAATCTACAACAAACAAACACAATATCAACACAATTCTTCTCTGTAACATAATGAATGCCTTGAAATCCCTTAGCTCAATATCACAAGTTCACATTATCCATCTAAGCAAAAAATGAAGACATAAACTCACTTATATATGCTTTCCAACTAACATTTGTAATTCAAATTGAAAAAGGCTAATAGAGGGAAACCTTATTAAAGGTCCTATGTCGACAAACTTAAATTTGGGTCCCAAAAAATCAGCTTGAACTAGGGTGTGGGTGCTTAAGTCCCAAGGCATGATTTGAGTCATGATTAAACATTAAATTGGACCCCTAGGCCCTATTTGACATGAGTTTCAGGGGAAATTACTCTGGGATGAGTTTTAAACATGCATAATTTAAATGAGGGGACCTAGGAGCTAAACTAGCAGGTAAAAAGTCATAGGGAAACTTTTTACGACAACAATTTGCTACTAAATGTATTACCCTTTGTTATAATTAATATCAGTATAGGTTTTTTCTCACCATTTTATAAAAAAATAATAAAATATATGTTGTACTATTTTTTACTAGATTGAACGAATCTAAATAGTTGCAAACAATTTCTCAAATCTATTTGAGCCAATCTGCACAATGTTTAAACTATCAATTTAATGCTTTTCTACTTTATATTTATATCTAGTTCATTGCAATAGATGCAAGTAAATGTGTACAACCCCTTACTCACACTATCTTATTTGCAAATTAAAGGCATTAAACAACAAAGTCTTCATGTGCATTGTTAAAAAATATATTAGACAACATCTTCTTGGAGCATTAGCATAGGTATAAGATGAAGAATATATCAAAGATAACTCCCAATCATAAACATGTTGAAGGACTTTGAAACACAAGAAACTTTTACAATAGACAAGGAAAATGTAGTCCAAGAAGTTGATGCTACAAACAAATTCTAATAAGATACAATTGTTGATTCTTTCTTGTAAACATTTATTATAAATTATACGATATTTTACTTAACCTAATTGTTAAATCTTTACACTTCCTTATAGCTCCTTTGACATGTTACAAAGCTACAACCATGCCTTTTTTTCTTCCATAATTAGAATACTATGGTATTTTTCATTTAACTATTACAAAAAAATGATCTCTAAATTTATTATGATACAAATATGTGAGAACCAAAATCCTCTCAAGGAATGTTGATACCAATTGGCCATGAGAAATGAACAATCGCATGCCAACAAGTTATAAAAAACAAGAGTATGCAATACAAACAAGATTGAAAGTAATAAGTCACCATAATACATTTACCCATGATCATGATGTACATTTATAGAAGAGAGGTAGAGAAAATGATGGAGAAGATAACTCCACATAACCACCATGGAATGAGAGTAGTGGTGACTTAACTTCCTCAAGACTTGCACACAATGGTGAGTGATCTCTCACTAAATAAGACACCTAAATAGGCTTAACGCCATGTGGAATTATCTCATGTGCATGTAAACAATGCATGAGATAATATATGAATTATCCATGTGCATGTAAATAATGCATGAGATAAATTATACACTAACACCCCCCCTTAAGCATAGATTCAAATGTGGGCACAAGTAAAAATTGGGTCCCGACAACTAGGCCTAATGAAGTATAATGCAATCTTTCATAAAATGGAGAAAAGAAGAAAAATGAGTGGGAAAAGACTTCCCTCCAAAAGAGAGAAAAGAAAGTGAAGAGGACTAGAAAGGCCCCCGAAGATGATAACTCTGCACCAAACCCAAAACAATGTCATACAACCATAGGAGAGAGAAAGAGACTATGTAACACCCCCACAATGAAGTAGCCAATATGCCAAAAGAGGATGCCCATGTATAAATACTAAAAATGATCCATTTGTGGCAAATGACATTTCTCCCTTTAGGAAGAAATAACTCCAATGGTGAATGTTAAAGTAACTCCAACTCAAAGAAGCAAGGTGAGGTGGAAAGTATCATGATGAACCATGTCTCAGTACACTGCTCAAATGTCTTCATGCTGATATCAAAATGAGTCACAATCAAATCAAGAGTCCCATGCCTAACTGAAATAAGTGACCTCTCGAAATCATATGAAAATTGATGAAGAGTAGGATCTAAAGAAGTAATGTGTGGAATGACAATACATGCCATGTGGCTACAAAGAAAATCCCATGTGATGTCCCACTACAAAGAATCTCTAGAAGCCCCCAGTGAAGCCTATCTAAACTCTATAGTAGAAAAATAACTATCATCAAAGAGAAAGACAAGATTCTCCAATGTGTTATTTAGATCTGAAATGTGGGACTCTACAAACAAGAAAGAGATCTCAAATAGAAATGTGTCCCAATGAGGTGAATCCATAAGATATATAAGACCCTGTTGTGGATTGGACACTAAAGCATAGAAGGCATGTGACCTACTATGATAGTCTGACCAAGTATATCTGTCATCTACTTACTCTCTATCACAATCCTTGTTGTTAGAGAAAAAAGTCTCTACTTCAAGAGTCTAATGTGGATGATCTGAGTCATCATCAGATGGGCTAATTCATTGTCAAAAGAATCAAGGTCAAGTACATCCACAATATCAAGAGCAAATTGAGAGAAGGAGAACAACCTTGCATGGTGATCTACCTTTCCAAAAGCTACCAAATTATTTATGTGCAACCCTCTAATCTCAACTGAGTTTGAGGAGAAATTAACTATCATGACATTCTCTATATGAGTAATATGATACACCGATAGGAGATTAGCTAAAAGAGAAGGTATACTTAGAACATTTGTGAATGTTCCACCTTCAATTTTAATAGACCCTCTCCCTGCAATTGTTGTTAGAGTTTTATCCCAAAGTGATGGAAGACATACAATAAGGCTTGAAGGTAGAAAACTCAACCTATGAAGAACCCATGTGGTGCAAGGCACTCGAGTACTCAATGATCTAAGAAAGAGTTGATGAAGATGCAACTACAAATAGAGCCCTACCCTTAGATTTTTCTTTACCTTTTTCTTTTACCTTAAAAGTTTTTTGGGTTGATGAGGAATCTTTAATGGATTCAGGAACCCCTATATTGTTCTTATCAAGAAGATGTGTGAGGTGTTCAATCTGTTTATTCATACATTTGTGCTCATCATGCCCAAGTTTCTTGCAATAGGCACACTTAAATTTTTCTTTCATAGGTTTCCCTTGATTTGAATAGTTTTCAGTGTTAGATTTGGAGTGTTTAGATTTTTGATCTTCATTGGTCTCCTTGTCCTTTTGATAATTTTGTTTCTCCCCATTGTTGTTTGAATATGTTGTTGTTTACCATTCCCAACAATGAGGGCTTGAGGTTTTGAAGACTTTAAAGTTCCCATTTGTATTGACTTATCTTGCTCCCTAGTCAAGTTGGCAATAAAGTCATTGAAAGATGGAATTTTGCATGTGGATCCAAGAGCTCTTTTGGTAGAGTAGAAAGTAGATACAAACACAAAATATTCAGGACCTAATATGGAGAGTATAGAAAGAACAAGTTGATCATACTTTTTATATATTCCTCATTCTTTCAACTACAATCTTAATGATTTAAACTTAGTAAAGTAATCCTCTAGGGTGTGAAAGGAACTGGGATTCGATTATGAGTTCATTCTCTAGCTCATGACCTCTCATTTCATCTACCTTCCCAAAGAATTTTTTTTAACTAGCCAAAATTCATTAGGTGTTTTCAAGGCTTATACATGAAAGAGTAGTTCAAGAGACATATTAAGACACATAAATCTCATTATCATCATCATCATTATCATAATCATCATCATCATTATCATCATCATCATTATGAATTTGAGGACCTCCTTTGACTTTGATTTTGGGTTTTGCATAGTCATTATTTTGTGTAGGTTGTTGATATGAATGTTGGATGATATGTGAAGAAGTGGGATATGGTTTATATGGATTTTGAGGGGTATTTTAAGAGGTGGGAGATTGGTGATATGTGTTTTGGGGATAAGTCAATGCGAGATTGGCTTCTGATGTTGAGATATAAAATTGGTATGATGGTAACATGGGTGGGTATGATGGTGATATCAGTTGTATAGGAGTTATTTGTTGAGGAATGAAGTTTTAAATAGGTAAAATGATTGGGGTGAATTGGAAAGTATGGGACTAGTATCAAAATAAAATAGAATCATGATTTTGATTTGGATTTTGATGAGGTTTGATGATGTAGGATGATCGATGAACTTGATGTCCTTAGAGTGCTAAGGCTTGGACCTTAAGATTTCCTTTGATATCAAATATTGGGGGTTTTTGTTTTGCAAGATTAGAGCTAAGACCTTATGTAGCTTGGTGTTATAGTGAGAAAGACTTGATGTTGGATTAGGATTGAATTGATGTTGATTAGATGATCAATTTTCTTGATTTGAGGTAATTTGATTTAGGTGATGGATGGTTGGAGATCAAATGTCAAGACCTTAGGATGATATGATTTCATTGGGTGAGGGATGGATAGCTATACTTAAGATAGGCAATGTCTTTAAGAAATAATTGATTGGGTTTGATTATGGATTTGACCTCTACTTAAAATAGGCAAAGTGATTAAGCAAGAGGGGGGGTAGGTTGATTTGATTGGATAATGTACTTAAGAAAATCTAAGTTCCTAATATAGTTTGGATTAAGGATGATGGGTAAATGGTTTAAGGTCTTGATCTTTGATTTGAAGGTTGGATGTGAAATCGATGATGGTGAGACATGAATGAGAGTTGGGCTTGGATAAAATGGGGGGTTTAATCAAGATGATGTGATGGGGATTTTGATTTTTAGATGGGTGGATGGAAGATGGAAATAAATTTGATTCAAGATTTGGATCAATTAGATTTTAGCTTTGACTTGAGGGGACTTTTTGGATTTTGTAAGATTTGGATTTTTGTTTTTGGATGCAAAGGGATAATGCACATGTTTCACACAAATGAAAACACCTCAAGAACATGAACACCCTATTCTATTCAAGTGGGAGTGTCAATTTCTATAGGCCCACTAATATGCTATCTACCAAGTTGTGGATAGCTATGGAATGCAAGGTCATGTACCAAATATACACCCCTTACCATGAAGGCCAAAGCCTTGCCCACAATGAGCCCTTTCTCTACAAACTCAAAGTAATGATGTGAGTAACCTCCTAGTCCTAACTACCTTATGGTGGACCATGAAAAAGGATGGTTGAAAGGTCTTAAGCTAGGCTAACAAGGATCCTAGGGGTGTCTCCAATATACATAAGGTACTAGGGGCCAAAGTCTATGAACTAGTGTGCTATCTAAGGCATTTGATTGTTCACATTGTAGAGTCCCATAGGCATGGGTCTAGAACGACAACTCCACTTTTGAGGTACAACTTTTGTTCTCCCTAATTTATATACCTCACTTGAATATGTGGTTGAGGTCATCCCCTATGGTGATGAAATCCCTAGGTAGACCCCCTAAAGGGAAAGTATTCCAAGTTATTTTGACTCCTAAGATCACCTTTTTGTTAGTGTGAAAGGTGATATTATCTATCTAGTTATCTTATAGCATGTCTAGGATACTTCTATTCACACTAGCTTAAGTCAGACTTTGGGCTTCTTACCTTTCTATCTCACCTCATGTGGTGAAGACATGTGTACTCACCTTTGTGAGACTCCTATTGCATGTAAACTTACCACTTGCTCAAACATGTGTGACTTGAGAAAGACAAGTGTTACACCTATGGAGGGTTACTCTGTTGTTGTGTATGACCTTCTCACCTCCTCATGCTTGCCTATTTAAGCAAGACTTCTATGTACATTTCACTCATATTTTGGCAATATCAATAGGTTATTGTGTGTAAAATAGCTTGTGATTGGATTATTTCTTGTTAATCCTTGCTAATTCCAACATGGTATTAGAGATTTGCATGCAAAATTTTGCCCATTATAGAAAATCCCATACCTAGCCTAGCTAAAAGGTCCTTGTAGAGCCAAACAAACATCACCATTGAGTCTAAAAGGCTTGAGATAAATAAAATACCCTGTCGTTTTGTCAAAATTGACATAGGAAAAAATTTGCAAAACTATTTTAGGCCCCCTTCCCTTGTACCATATGACAGTACTGTCATACAGAATTGTATGAATTTTTTTTGTTGAAAATGCTTTTTTTTTTGTAAAATCAACATTTTGCAAGTTAAATGAGGCATTTTTCTTTGTGCATTTGGTGAGTTTTTTATTCAAGAGGTCGATTTTGTCATCTCAGCTTCTGTTTGGTCACCTCATTTGTAGATTTGGGTATTTGTATTTGGCCTCTCGGCCTCTTCTGGTGCATCGATTCACAAGTGGATCTGAGGGTTTCAAACCCTCTTCTTATTCCTACAGCTCGAGCTTAGCCCAATTAGGGTTGTTTTATTGTAGTGTGGAATCAAAGTCAGGGTTTCCATTGTGGTTGAATCCCTCCAGTTGATATCTCCATTATTTTGCAAGTGATAGTCAACATCTCCGTCACTGACAAGGGAGGTCACTTTGCATAAGTTTCCAATCGAGGGTTGAGGTCACAAATTACCTTCAAGTGTCATTGGCATTCCAAAATATATTGGTCACCACATTACCATTTGTGGGCATGGACATTTCTACCATGTTTATTTGACATCTACAAATTTCCATTTTAGTTGCTTGGTTGCTTGAATTTTGTAGGTCAACTCTCTATTCACAGGTGCCACAGTTTCTTTCCTAGTCAAGGTCTTTCCTCTAGCATCCATGTCAACATTTTCATCTCTGTAAGGTCACTATTGTTGTTTGTTGGTAGGACAATTTCAACATTTGTAAAAACATTGACATTTGTTTCTTATCTGCCATGGTTACCTCATAGTGTGGTATCTCTATTGCCAAGTAGTCAAAGCCTCATTCAAGGGTTTTCTATTAGAGGCATACGTTACTTCTTGTTTGTCATAGATTCCCTTCTTTAAAATTGTTTTCATTCACATTTGAAAAAACATTAACATATAATGTTAGGGTTAATTAACATTTCATGTTAACCAATAACATTTGTTGTGAAGGTTACATCAAAGTGACTTACTTAACCTTTTTTCATTCCAATTAGACTTGCTTAACACACTATTGTTATAAAGTGCCCAAATTAAGGGGGGATCAAAATATTGAGTTATAGGGGGTGTACAGAGGTGTGCCAAAGAGCACATCCATAGAGTTGTTTCAAGAACACTTCCACACTTCTTTCCACATTTTCCGTCAAGGGGTTTAATCAAGCAATTTGGGAGTCATATTAGCCACAAATATCTAGGAGAAAAATATTGAATTATGGGGGGTTCATAGAGTTGTGTCAAGCGCATTTCTAAGTTGAGCCAAGAGCACTTCTATGGAGATATATGTCAAGAGCATTTCTGAGTTGAGCTAAGTTCACTTCCATGGAGATATGTCAAGAGCACTTCCACTACTCATTCAACATCCTTCAACATTTTTTTCCTCATTGTATTGAGATGTGTGAAGAACACTTCCACTACACCATCACCTAATGCTACATGTGAATCCAGAGTTGATTCTTAGAGGACTTCTAGAGATTCATCATGGTAGAAGATTGATATCACTTCCTTTGCTTCTATAGATTTCAAGAGTTGCTTCATAAAAGGATTTCAGAGAATCTTCAAAGCAGAACTTCACATTGGATTTGAATTGTAACCATATGGCATGTAATTGACATTCCACACATAGATCTTACAAGTATTGCAGGACTATCACTTTCATTTATATTGTGTCAAGTGCACTTTCATTGAGTTGTGTCCAGAACACCTTCTTATTTTCTCTCTTTTGGAGGAAAGTTTTTCCCACAAGGTTTTCTTTCCTTCTCCGCCTTATGAGAGATGATTTTGTACATGGGTAGCTCATCAGGCCCAGTTGTCGAGACCCATCAATGTTTCACTACTCCCTAAGTTGCACTTAAGGGGGGTGTTAGTGTGAAAAGTGACATTATCTATCTAGTTAGATTTTAGCATGTCTAGGAGACTTCTATTAACACTAGATTAAGTCCAACTTTGGGCTTCTTACCTTTTTGTCTCACCTCATGTGGTGAATTCATGTGTACTCACCTTTGTGAGACACCTATTGCATGCAAACTTGTCACTTGTTCAAACATGTGTCACTTGAGCAAGACAAGTGTTGCACCTATGGAGGGTTGCTCAGTTGTTGTGTATGACCTTCTCTGTTATATGACTTTTTCTCCAAAATGGAAAAGAAAGATATTTATGAATAATCCTCTAAAATTATAAGAGGGTAAAGTTTGTTTACCCTTTATAATTAAAAGGGAGATGGAAAATAAAGGATATTATGATCCTTTGGTTAAAAGGGAGATAAATAAACCCCTTTTAAAAGGGATGAGTTATTATGATTATTAAACCATTATTAATGACAACCTTTGCAAAAAGGTGTGATGGTTTAGAAATCACCCTTAAAAGGTTATATAAGGCATTTGTGTGAGACTTTAAAGGGGCATGGAGAACACTCAAGGAAAGATAAGGAAAGAAAGAAAGAAATCATGAAAGAGAAGGATTATAGATTTGATAGAGAAATGTATACATGAAAGTATACAGGAAAAGCATATAGAAAATGTATATGGGAAAGTATATAGTAAAAGTATATAGGAAAGTATACAAGAAAGTATATAGGAATCAGAGGGCACAAAGGAGTGAGGATTAGGGTCTTTGGCTGGGCACTGAGCATTTGGAGAAGGAGAACACAGAGTGTGTCCAACTTAGGGTACAACATACACCTGGGAGTGTTCTGGCTAGGGCTATGTTTTATGTTGTGAGGCATGGTTGGTTCTGTGTAAGAACCAGTTCCTTCGGGGGTGCTTCTTTGCCGGGAATAATTGAGACTTATGATCATTCCTCCAAGTGTCATATAACAGCATCTCAGTGCTTCATGTTGGGAATTAAGGTGTTTTAACCTTGGTAATTCCTTGTAATATTTCATTGTATTTATTTAATTATTTCCTATTATTGTAATTAGGATGCAAATCCTTATTGTTATCTTGTGGGAGTTGGCACGGTGATGTGTCATCCTACGTGGAAGGTGACAAGTTGTAAATTTGTCCTCACATGAGGAGATAGGCATTCCACTTAGTGGTAGGAATATTTTGCCATGTGTCAACATCTTGTATAGTGTGTAAGGGAATATTGACTGAAACGGTTATGACATATTCCTATGACAAATCTATGACATGTAAGAGTCAGAAATGGATGAATCTATGACATGTGAAGACATGTGTCGAGAAGCGTCTTTGAAAAAGGTATATTTGGGTGCCCCAAGGAGGGTTATGACATGTTGAAAGAGAATATGCTATTTATAGCCTGTTTATGACAGATTCTCTTTAGCTATAAGATATGTCAGTATGATAGATTCTATGACAGATGTAAGAGTCGTAAGACCATCTGTCATTACCCAAATTGGGAATAGGTTACCTCTTTGGGATGGGGTGACTTGACAAGTGTTAGGAACATTCTACAATGTTGAACAAGTGTCCATAGGCATGGATTTTGGACCATAAGGCCACGTTGGACGCCCATCCCAAGATAGAGCCCTTTTTTGCATTGTATTTTCTATATAAACAGGTGCTTTGGAGAGGAGATGTATTTTGTGATTGAAAGGTATTGTTATGCTGTCGGATTGTCTCCAGATATGAGTGTCGAAGACTTCTGCAAGAGCATTGGCTCTGTGACTGTATTGTAACCTTCATTGTTTATGGAATACATTTGAGATGTGTTTTGGAGTGTGGGGTTTTTTCACCCATAAGGGTTTTCCCCACGTATATCTTGTCTCTTTCTTCTTCTGTCTTACATTCTTGTGTATGTGTTTGCTGCAATATCTCTATTAGTGGGTTAACATTGTTGTAAATGTAAATATTAAAATGAATTTGCACTCATCTCTCCTCATTAGATTAGTGTAGGAAGTGATTTCTGCACAGCTAGCTTCCTTTTAGTTGGTATTAGAGCTTGATCACCTTTGGTCCTAGTTGTTGGGTAGGAGTTTTTTGAGCTAATCTTAGGTTGAGTGGGAGCTTTGTGTAGAGCATTCTGTAATCTTGTTGTAGGAAAGATATGGCATGTACATTCGGAAGATTAGAGGTAGAGAAATTTAATGGCACTGATTTTGAGTTATGGAAACTTAAGATGGAAGACATGCTTGTTGATCATGACCTATGGGAAACCATATTCGATGTAAAACCAGTTGCAATGGTACAAGTTGATTGGGATCTCAAAGATTGGAAGGCTAAGGGTCTCATAAGACTCAGTCTAGCTTATTCTATCCTATTAAATGTCCATGAGGAGAAGAGCATAAAAGACCTTTGGAAGAAGTTGGGAGATGTTTATCAGGCCAAATCCCTAGTGAACAAACTTTTTCTGAGAAAGAAGTTGTATTCTGTGAAGATGGAGGATGGAGGATCTGTTGCAAATCACCTGAATGACTTCAACATGTTAATTGCACAATTGACATCAATTGGTGTGAAGATGGAGGAGGAGGATCATTGCATGACCTTGCTTTATTCTTTGCTGGACTCGTGGGATCATCTTGTGATGGCTATTGGAAGCAGCACATCCACATTCACAATGGATGAAGTGGTATCTTCACTATTATCTGAAGAGATGCAGAGAAAGTCTTCTGAGGAAGCCAAAGAGGCTCTTGCAGTTTGTGGAAGACCCAAGGAGAAAGGGAAAAAGAAGGACAAGAAAGCTAAGAAGGATAGATACAAATCATGTGGGAGATCCAAATCTCCTGGAAAGTCCAAGGCTCTCTATTGGAACTATGGAAAAAATAGGCATTTCTGAAAGGAATGCAAGGAAGAAAAGAAAAAGAAGAAGAAGAATGTCCCAGCTTCAGATTCTGACAAATCGCAAGATGATGGTGATGCCTTAATCATAGCCTTGGCCACCCATGCATCTGATGATGTGTGGTTGATAGATTCTGGTGCATCATTCCACATGACCTCACATCGAAGCTAGTTCACGAAGTATGAAGAGTTCGATGGTGGAAGAGTATACCTGGGTGACAATTCTCATTTGAAGATTGTTGGTCATGGAAGAGTTGCAATCTGATTCCCTGATGGATGAGTGAAGGGGATCACTGGGGTTATGCACATCCCAGGCTTGGCACGGAACCTACTTTCTGTAAGTATGTTGAATGATGCAGGTGTGCAGGTTGTCTTTTCAAAGGATGGATGCAAGATGACTAGAGCATCTATGGTGCTTGTGAAGGCTACTTGGAGAGGTACTCTGTTTCAGCTAGAGGCATGCACTTCATAATGCAATAGTTCTTTTGACTCGAAGAAAAGAGCTACAGTCACTTCATCCCTACCATCTGCATGAGTAGTGAAGAAATCTATTGTAACACATTTTGATGGTAGTGCACATGCTTTGGAAGTTAAACTTCCTGTTGAAAAGACTATGTTATGGCATTTGAGGTATGGCCACATTGGTGAGAAGAATCTTAGAACCCTAAAGAATAAAAACCTCATTAAGGGGTTAAATGATTGAAATCTTGAGTTCAACTTTTGCAAACATTGTGTATATGGAAAGCAAAACCGTGTTCAATTTTACTCTAGTTCTCACAAGTCTTCTGGTGTATTGGATCTAATTCATTCTGATGTCTTTGGTCCTGTTAGTGTTCCTCCAATCTCCAAACCTGTATATTTTGTATCTTTTATAGATGATTATAGTAGAAGGACATGGATTTATTTTTGCAAAAGAAAGACTGAAGTCTTTAGTCAGTTCAAAGAGTTTAAAGATTTTGTTGAGAATTAGACTAGTAAAAAGATTAAGTGTTTGAGAACTGATAACAGTGGTGAGTTTTGTTCAACAGAGTTTGATAAGTTCTGTAAAGAGCAAGGGATTGAAAGACATAAGACAACTCCATACACCCCATAGAAAAATGGAGTTGCAGAGAGGATGAATAGGACACTGATGGAGAGGGCTAGGAGTATGCTTAGTGGAGCAAGCCGCAAACAAAAGTTTTCGGCTGAAGCTATAGCCACTGCTTGCTACTTGGTAAACAAGTCTCCTACATCAGCTCTTGTTAGTAAGACACCTATGGAGGTGTGGTCTAGTAAGAAGCCTTCAGTTAGACATCTTCATGTTTTTGGTTGTGAGGCATATGCACATGTGCCTAGGGAGAAACAGTCTAAATTAGAGAACAAGGCTATTAAGTGTATCTTCATTGGCTATGGTGTTGGTGTGAAAGGATACAAGCTTTGGGATCTTGTGGCTAAAAAAGTGTTGTATAGCAGAAGTGTTATCTTCAGAGAGCTAACACCTTTTTCCATTATTTTATAGAGAGAAAAGAAAGAAGATGTGGTTTAATTTTATTCTACCCTTGAGAAGACTGAACTGACAGACCCTGTGAGACCTAATGATGAGGAGAGCTCTAGTAGCTCTGAAAGTTTAGAAGAAGTAGAACCTCAACCTCAGCCATTGATGAGGTCTACACGAACAAGGAAGCAACCTGATAGGTTTGGTTATTCATTACTTGATTCTAGTTGTGCTTTTTCCTTGCTTACTAACACTGATGAGCCTAGAACTATGATAGAGGCTATGGGCATGAAAGATGTAGGTTCCTAGAAGGAGGCCATGGAAGATGAGATGGATTCTTTGGAAAAGAATAAAACATGGGACTTGGTGCCTTTGCTTGAAGGACAGAAACCTGTTGGATGCAAATGGGTGTTCAAGAAGAAATTCGGTGCTAATGGTAGTGTTGAAAAGTACAAGGCCAAACTAGTTGCAAAGGGGTATTCACAAGTGAAGGGAATTGATTATGGTGAAATTTTCTGTCCCATTACAAAGCTGACATCTATTCGATTCCTATTATCTCTTGCAATAGCTTATCACTTAGAGGTGGAGCGGATGGATGTGAAGACATCATTCCTTCATGGTGATTTGGAGGAAGAGATGTACATGTCACAACTAGAGCATTGCATAGAGAAAGGTAAAGAAAATTTGGTTTACAAGTCAAAAAAGTCTTTGTATGGTTTAAAGCAGTCTCCTAGGATGTGGTACTTGAAGTTTGATGCCTTTGTGTTGTCGGTTGGATTTCTGAGATCAAAATTAGATCATTGTGTGTATTATAAGTTTGACAATGATCACATTCTCATTATTGCATTGTATGTTGATGATATGTTGTTAATTGGGAATGGTAAGAATATGATTTCTGATTTGAAGTCTCAGTTGTCAACATAGTTTGAGATAAAAAATCTAGGGGCAGCCAGGCACATTCTGGGAAAGGAAATTAGAAGAGATAGAGCTAACAGAAAACTTTGGTTAAGCCAAAGTAAGTATGTGAAGATTGTGTTGGATAGGTTTAGTATGGCAGATTGTAGACCATTATGTGTTCCTATTTCTTTGGGGACAAAGAACCTTGTCTATTAATGATTGTCCAAAATCTCTTAGTGAGGTGAAGGACATGAGTAGAGTACCTTATGCTAGTGCTATTGGCAATTTGATGTATGCTATGGTCTGCATAAGACCAGACATTGCCCAAGCAATGGGAGTCCTTAGTCGATTTATGGCTAATCCTAGATAGGTACATTAGGATGCAGTTAAGTGAGTGTTTAAATATTTGAGGGGTACTTCCAAGTATTCCATATGCTATCATGGTAATGCTACAGAACCTTCGCATTCAGTTTGTATTCGTAGACTTGTGGATTTTGATTGGGAAGGTGACATTGACAGCAGGAGATCCACCAGTGCCTATGTGTTCACTATGTTTGGTGGTGCAATTAGTTGGATGAGTAAGCGACAACCTGTGGTTTCTTTGTCCATATGGCAGAAACTCATGCTTGTAAGGAAGCCATTTGGCTTAAGAGATTGTGTTCAGATATTGGTGTTGATGTAGGACAGACTACGATTTGCTAATAGTTAGAGTGCAATTTGCCTAGCAAAGAATCCAACTTTCCATGCCATAACAAAGCATATTGATGTATAGTTTCACATCATGCGAGACATGGTAGAGGATAGGAAGGTGAATTTGGAGAAGGTAGATACTTTGAATAATGTTATGGATGCATTAACGAAACTAGTGGGCATAGAGAATTTTAGATGGTGTTTGGAGTCTATGGGCCTCTTGGCCTATAGCAATTAAATCCTGTTATTTCCATTGGCTCTTACAAGGTGTCCGACAAGTGGGAGAATGTTGGGAATTAAGGTGTCTCAATCTTGGTAATTCCTTGTAATATTTCATTGTATTTATTTAATTATTGCCTATTATTGTAATTAGGATGCAAATCCTTATTGTCATCTTGTGGGAGTTGGCATGGTGATGTGTCATCCTACGTGGAAGGTGACAAGTTGTAAATTTGTCCTCACATGAGGAAATAGGTGTCCCACTTAGTGGTAGGAATATTTTTCCATGTGTCGGCATCTTGTATAGTGTGTAAGGGAATATTGATTGAAACGGTTATGACATATTTCTATGACAAATCTATGACATGTAAGAGTCAGAAATGGAAGATTCTATGATAGGTGAAGACATGTATCAAGAAGCATATTTGAAAAAGGCATCTTTGCGCACCCCAAGGAGGGTTATGCCATGTTGTAAGAGAATATGCTATTTATAGCCTGTTTATGACATATTCTCTTACAACTATAAGATATGTCAGTATGACGGATTCTATGATAGGTGTAAGAGTCGTAAGAGCATATGTCATTACCCAAATTGGGAATAAGCGACCTCTTTGGGATGGGGTGACTTGACAAGTGTTAGGAACATTCTACAATGTTGAACAAGTGTCCATAGGCATGGGTTTTGAGCCATGAGGCCATGTCGGACACCCATCCCAAGATAGAGCCATTTTTGCCCTGTATTTTCTATATAAATAGGTGCTTTGGAGAGGAAATGTATTATGTGATTGATAGGTACTGGTATGCTGCCAGATTATCTCCATATACGAGTGTCAAAGACTCTTGCAAGAGCATTGGCTCTATGACTGTATTGTAACCTTCATTGTTTATGGAATACATTTGAGCTATGTTTTTAGAGTGTGGAGTTTTTCACCCGTAAGGGTTTTCCCCACGTATATCTTGTCTCTCTCTTCTTCTGTCTTACATTCTTGTGTATGTGTTTGCTGCAATATCTTTGTTAGTGGGTTAATATTGTTGTAACTGTAAAGATTAAAACAAATTTGCACTCATCTCTCCTCATTAGATTAGTGTAGGAAGTGATTTCCACACATCTAGCTTCCTTTCACTTCATAGATAAGTGATTTATATATTTATTTGCAGTAAATGTTACAAATGTTGCATTGGTCTAATTATTGTTGCAAATTGATGTTATTAAAATTTATTGATGAAATATTTGGTTGTACAATGTCATTTGCTATGTTTTAATGTTTATTCAATATATGGAAAATAGATTAATTTATTTCTATTTCAAATAATTTACCTTAAAATGCATTAAATATTATATGAGGACTTTATAGTTGTTAAGAAAATAATAACTTTCTGGTAAATGAATGTTACTTGGGTGAAAAGGAGATCACATTCTCACCTCCTCATGCTTGCCTATTTAAGAAAGACTTCTATGTACATTTCATTCATCTTTTGGCAATATCTATAGCTTATTGTGTGCAAAATAACTTGTGGTTGGATTATTGCTTGTTGATCCTCACTAATCCCAACACTTTTGACATGAGGGAAGATCATTCACAACTTGGGTCCTTGGGTTTAACATAACAAAAAGTAAACTAGGAGGTGTTTTTGATCTTGAAGATCACCTTACAGTGCGAGGAGAGAGCATACACACCAACTAGTCTACACAAACATAAAAACAAGATTAATTAACTCTTAAGATATCAAATGTGAAACTATATAGTGATAAAAGTAGTCTTGGACAAATGAGCTACACTAAATGATGTTAGTAGTTTGATAAAAATGGTCTTTGACTAGAGAAATGCTGCAAAAAAGGTGTTAGAATTAAAAAACAAACCCCTATAAAAAATTAAAAAATAATGTTTTCAATAGAAATATAGATGTGTTCATGAGATTTCTTATGATTTTCTAATCAATTTCATAAAAAGTTTGTTGAAATTTGACTTTTTATGCGAAGTTATGTTATAAACTAGGGTTTGACAAAAAATATTAGCATTATAAAACAAACCCATGTAAAAATTAGAAAATAATGTTATCCAATAGAAAAATAGATGTGATCATGAGATTCCTTATGATTTTTTAATCAATTTCAAAAAAAATTTGCTAAAATTGGACTTCATATGGACATAAACAAGGTTTGAAAAAAATATTTTTCCAAAAAATATCCTTTTCTACCATAGATCTGAAAAAAGAATGATATAGAAAAATGGATTTAAATATTTCTATCCACCTACAAAAAATAGAATGTAATTTCCTTACCTAAATTGCAAGAAATAATTTTTTTTTTCAAAAGTCACGTATGACAAATTTATAAAAAATTAGAATCACAGGGTCAACTTCAAATCGTCATATCTTCTTCAATATTGATCTAAATCTTTAATGTCACCACTTTTTAGAAATCTCTTGATGTCCTCATTCCTCTTTCCAACAAATCCAAAAGCTCATTTTCAAGACCTATGTAAAACAAAAACTTTGTGCAACAAATTCAGCCCTAAATAAAAAAAAATCAGCAATATAAAAATCTTCAACCTACAAAATCAAGGTTAGACAAAGGGACAAGGTCCCACTGTGCATGGAAAAATGTGTATGCTAAAATATGAAAAAAAATAGGAACAATGCATCAAATCAATGCACCTACTTCATTTCTAACAACACCTTCAATTGAACAAAGGGTTAGCAAAAATCAAATGAAAACATGAAAAGGTCTCACCATCTAACCCTTGTTGCACCAAGAAATGGTGGTTGTGCTCCAATGGATTCTTGATAATGAGATTGATTGTTGGTTCCTCATTTGGACAACATTACTTTCAAAGCTCTTGTTGATACAAATGACTTGATTGAGGGTTGATTTATAGATTTTTGGATAATAGGATGGATGGCTAAGATTTGATTAGAGATGGATAGTTAAGATTGAATGAGACAACATTATGACAAAAATGGAGGATTCTAGGGCATATCCTTATGTGAATGACTACGATTAAAATATGTAGTATGGAAATGAGTGGTGGAGATGTAAAGTTGGTTTGACTTTTGTGAGAGTGTCTAGGTTCAATAAATCTAGACAACTTTTAGCTAGTCATGTGACTTTTTTAGATTTTTAATTTATTTATTTGTGGATAGTACATAAGGATGGAATTAATTATGATAAGTGGGGGATTTACAATATGATTTAGGATTTTTAAATTATTTAATTAATTAATGGAGAGGGATATGGAAAAATTGAATTAAATAAATTTAATTTTATTAATTAGTTTTATGAAAAAAGGAATTGATACTAAAGGGATAATCCTAATTAATTAAATAAATATAATTTATTTAGTTAATTTGTGCTAGGATGAATGTGGTTTAGGATGGAATTAGGATGGTGTCGCAAGGTGTTGAAAATGACATTAGAGGTGTCATTAATACATGGCCAATTTTAGGTGTCTACAAATAATATTGACAAATACAAAGAGGAAATGACTTGATGTTAGGAGATGCATCCTAGTTTGTTGATCTTGCCCATGGGATTTTACAATATTTTACAAATGCAAAGTTAAGAGAAGCCCCACCATTTGCTCATCAAAACCAAGTAAGCTCCCAGGGCCCACCATAGTGTTGGGGAAATAATATTTTATTTCCCACATTATGAGGCATGCAATTGTTTAGTGAAATTCCTTTTAATCAAAGATTAAGTCAATACCATCAAATCAAGGCTAATCAATGATTCATATGACTTCAAGAAGAAATTAAAAAGAAAAAGGTACAAAAATTCTCACCATTGGCCCTTGAGGATGACATGGTATTTTAAAAATTATTTCTATATGTGGGAACATTTATAGGAAACTTTGTAAACTTTAAACATCTATGTCATGCTCTAGATTGATCTCACCACTATTTGTAAAGAGGTTCTTAACCCACCACCATGTTTCTTCAACTTGTAATAAGAAGTTTATCAAAAGGTTTGGTCATACAAATGTCATATTAAATCTAGCATTTACATTGCCGGGAGCTAAGCCCTAAAGAGGTTATATTTTATCTAAATATTATAGTAGGATTTTAATATTTAGGTGAGTTAGGTAAATATAAATTTGACAAGAGATTGGAAGATGAAAATGAATGAAAATAAAAGGAGTAAATTTTCCAAAGCTAGTGCAAGCCATTTGATTTAACATCAACAATTCATTTGATAGCCCATGGGATGTGTTCTCCTACATCCCAATAACATAATCTCAATATTTGTGGCCTCTCTACATCATCCTAAGGAGGTATACAATAGTAGATTAGTAGAGGTGGGGTTAGTACCATCCAAAATTCAAATTTCTTCCCAAAAAGGTGTGGTCAAGCATTCAAGGCAAATGATTATACATCACCAAGATAGGCAAGTTTCAGCTACTATGGCTATGATAATATAGAACTAGGTGGTGGACTCCATAAACTAGATATCAAGGACCTTGTAGTTCTATCCAACCAAGTTAACAAGAGTCATTGAGGCACCAAAATCTGCATACATGTCTTTTCATCTATCAATTTCTAAATTGTAACATGTAAATTAGATGGGAAAATCATTATGGGTTGGGTGGGCTAGACTATAACTACCAACCTGCATGCCCATTCATAGTAGAATATGACGATCCTAATGTGTTAGTTCATTCTCAAACTTTGTTGTCATGGATGAGCTTTTGATACTGATGTGTTATCTTTGTCTTTTCTCTCTTTCTTTCTATACAGGGGAGACTCTATGTATTTTTTGGAGGGATTGTGTTTATGTAATATAGTTGATGGATTAGTGAACTTAATAAGAATAAAACTATTATCTCAAGGATTTCTAGTCTTGTCTTTGTTCACCTTTGGTTGTTATGTGCATATTTCTTTCCATTGATTATTGTATCATTGGTTGTTAAAGCTCTAATTTGGTAGTTAAGATAGTATCTATCTAGCACGAGCCTTTTGTTTTCCTTTATTTTCTTTTTGCAATCTCTCCACATTTTGACCCCGCTATACAATAATGTTAGCCTTAGCTTAGATAGAATAAGAGCCAATCTTTGAATACTAGAGATTGTCTTGCAGTCATTCCTTAGCCTATAAATCTTTCCATTATTAGTGATTCAAGCATAGTACATTTGGTTCTTGAGGCTAGAACTTTAGAAACTCTTCAACTTGAAACAATTAGCAACTGTTGACATGCCCAATGGGAGAAAAGGCCTAGATGAATGATCAACAATAACATCACAAAAACAAATTCACCAAATTTGACTAAAATACTATCTATATTCAAATAATGACATGATATATAAAATCAAATGACATCATCTATAGCTAGCCTCTAGGGAATGAAATCAAATGACATCGTGTATATATAACTCATCATACTTTTGATCAAACCACAATGTGTATGAAATCTAGAGGGAATAAAATCAAGGTTCTTCTCCACATTTATTATACCACATCAATTGGTTTAGATCACTCTTCAATAACATGTAATATTTTCTCATAGTCATCTCTGTCCAATCTCCACTTATGATACCCACATGTGTGTGGAACAAGACAAAGAGACATGCTAGTAGCAATTACTAGGTGTCTATAATGACACACCATGTTGTGAAGTTCATAATCAATAAAATGAATCCCATTTTGAAGGATTTTTACATGTTTCAAATAGTTTCCCTATACTCCAATTGATCCTATCAGAAACAACATTCCAGCACTTATTCTTGGTTTTCTTAACTTTATCCTATCTCATGTTCAACATAATAAATAATAACTTATGACTTATACATTTCTAGCCTCTACTATTACTACAAAAATATCTTCTGGCACAAGGGTAAGTGCAAGAAGATGGGGGGCCAAAAAGGGGTCTTAAGTGGCCACTTTTTTTCTGAAATCAGGAAATACTGGCCTTGGATGAGAAATTGAGCATAGTTACACTCAAAATTTGGAGATGCAACCAAAACAATGTTCGTAGTGCTCTGAGTCTACTTTCTAAACTACTATTTTGTTTTGAAAATGGCATAGATCAAGGGGTTCAAAAGAGGGAGCCACAGAAATTGGTGTTGTTTCTGTCAAAAAAACATAACATAGCATGTTTTGTGGCTCCCTCAAAAGGTCAACTTTTTTTTGGTATTTTTAAAATCGCTTTAGTGAGAAATTAGCTAATAGCATGTAGTTTATGCCCGATTTTTCTGATAATTTTTTGATGAATATTTGATTTTTTACTAATTTTTAAAGTGGACACATCCTAAAAAACAGAATTTTGGCCGTGCTACCCCTACAAATTTTGAAAACTAATTGAAAATCATTTTTTTTATTTTTTTAATATTTGTAGAATGGAGCCTAGTTTCTAAATATGTAATTTTTTTGAAATTTGAATGAATAGTTATTTTACAATGAAAAAAAGACCAAACAGTGGTTTTTGCATAAAAACGGACACACAAACAAAAGAAATTAAAGATGAAAGGCTTAACATTGTTAAAATGTGAAAAAAATCACATCGTCAAATAGCTAAGAGAAAGCCTAACATTACCCATGTGTTCAATTTGTTCAACCTTGAAACACGTGCAAATCTGAGGGTTAGCACGAACGAAATTATGTGAAATTTTGAAGAATACAGAAAAACACGTCTGTGACTATTCATAAGGCACTCCAAGCCTTTGGGTTGGAAATCCAAAGCAAATCCCAAGCCCAAGGCTTGGGATTCCCAAAGCAAGAAATAACGCGAGCGCGTTATAACGCGCTCGCGTTATTTCTTGCCTTACATTTTTTCCCGCAAGTCTGTCTTTTGCCATGTTTGACATAATGCGAGCGCGTTATAACGCGCTCGCGTTATGTCCCACTCAAATTTTTTTACATTCAAGGCTATTCATCATGGTGTTATGTCCCACTCAAATTTTTTTACATTCAAGGCTATTCATCATGAGGGTTAAGGCATAAGGGATAGAGTTGGAAGGTTTACGGATAAGGGATTAGCGTTTAAGGTATAGTATCGAGCCCATTGAGGGTCTAGGAATAGGGATAGCGTTTAAGGTTTAGGGATGAGGGATGACAGATTACAGTTGAGGGTCGAGGGATCAAAGTTAAGGGTTGAGGGATTAGGGTTTGACATTAAGGGTTGAGGGTTGAGGTTCAAGGGTCAAGGGTTTAGGGATAGGGTTTAGGGTCGAGGGATTAGGGTTAAAGTAGAGTGTGGAGGGTGTAAGGATTAGGGATAGGGTTGGAGGGTTTAGGGATAAGGGATTAGGGTTTAAGGTATAGTATCAAGTCTGTTGAGAGTTTAGGAATAGGGATAGCATTTAGGGATTAGGGATGAGGGATTATAGTTGAGGGATGATGGATTAGGGTTGAGGGTTGAGGGATTAGGGTTTAGGGATAAGGTTTAGGGTTGAGGGTTGAGGGATTAGGGTTTAAGGTATAGTGTTGAGGGTTGAGGGTTGAGGGTTTAGGATTAGGGTTTAGGGTTGATGGATTAGCATTTAATGTCGAGGTTAGGGTTAGAGTGTTGAGGGTAGAGGGATTAGGGATAGGGTTTAGGGTTTAAGGTTTAAGGATTGAGGGTTGAGGCTTTAGGGATGAGGGTTTAAGGCTTAAGATATAGTGTCAAGTGTTGAGGGTGTAGGGATAGGGTTTAAGTTTTAAGGGTTAAGGGTTGAGGGATATGGATTAGGGTTTAAGGTATAGTGTTGAGGGTCGAGGGATCAGAGTTAAGGGTTGAGGGATTAGGGTTTGATGTTGAGGGTTGAGGGTTGAGGTTCGAGGGTCAAGGGTTTAGGGATAGGGTTGAGGGTCGAGGAATTAGGGTTAAAGTAGAGTGTGGAGGGTATAAGGATTAGGGATAGGGTTGGAGGGTTTAGGGATAAGGGATTAGGGTTTAAGGTATAGTATCGATTATGTTGAGGGTCTAGGAATAGGGATAGCATTTAGGGTTTAGGGATGAAGGATTAGAGTTGGGGGATGACAGATTAGGGTTGAGGGTTGAGGGATTAGGGTTTAGGGATAAGGTTTAGGGTTGAGGGATGAGGGATTAGGGTTTAAGGTATAGTGTTGAGGGTTTAGGGATAGGGTTTAGGGTTGAGGGATTAGGATTTGACGTTGAGGGTTGAGGGTTTAGGGTTTAGGGTTAGGGTTGAGAGATGAGGGATCAGAGTTAAGGGTTGAGGGAATAGGGTTTAACGTCGAGGGTTGAGGGTTGAGGTTCAAGGGTCAAGGGTTTAGGGATAGGGTTGAGGTTGAAGGGATTAGGGTTAAAGTAGAGTGTGGAGGGTGTAAGGATTAGGGATAGGGTTGGAGGGTTTAGGGATAAGGGATTAGAGTTTAAGGTATAGTATCGAGTCTGTTGAGGGTTTAGGAATAGGGATAGCATTAGGGTTTAGGGATGAGGGATTAGAGTTGAGGGATGAGGGATTAGGGTTGAGGGTTGAGGGATTAGGGTTTAGGGATAAGGTTTAGGGTTGAGGGTTGAGGGATTGGGGTTTAAGGTATAGTGTTGAGGGTTGATGGTTTAGGGATAGGGTTTAGGTTTGAGGGATTAGGGTTTAGGGTTGATGAATTAGGGTTTAATGTTGAGAGTTGAGGGTTGAGGGTTGAGGGTTGAGGTTGAGGGATAGGGTTAATGGTCAAGGGATTAGGGTTAAATAAGAGTGTCGATGGTAGAGGGATTAGGGTTTAAGGTATAGTATCAAGCCTGTTGAGGGTCTAGGAATAGGGATAGCATTTAGGGTTTAGGAATGAGGGATTAGAGTTGAGGGATGACAGATGACAGATTAGGGTTGAGGGTTGAGGGATTAGGGTTTAGGGACAAGCTTTAGGGTTAGGGTTTAGGGATAGGGTTTAGGGTTGAGGGATTAGAGTGAAGGGTTGAGGGATTAGAATTTGGCGTTGAGGGTTTAGGGTTTAGGATCAGGGTTGAAGGTCGAGGGATCAGAGTTAAGGGTTGAGGGATTAGGGTTTGATGTTGAGGGTTGAGGGTTGAGGTTCGAGGGTCAAGGGTTTAGGGATAGGGTTGAGGGTCGAGGAATTAGGGTTACAGTAGAGTGTGGAGGGTATAAGGATTAGGGATAGGGTTGGAGGGTTTAGGGATAAGGGATTAGAGTTTAAGGTATAGTATCGAGTCTGTTGAGGGTTTAGGAATAGGGATAGCATTTAGGGTTTAGGGATGAGGGATTAGAGTTGAGGGATGAGGGATTAGGGTTGAGGGTTGAGGGATAAGGTTTAGGGTTGAGGGTTGAGGGATTAGGGTTTAAGGTATAGTGTTGAGGGTTGATGGTTTAGGGATAGGGTTTAGGTTTGAGGGATTAGGGTTGAGGGTTGATGAATTAGGGTTTAATGTTGAGAGTTGACGGTTGAGGGTTGAGGGTTGAGGTTGAGGGATAGGGTTAATGGTCAAGGGATTAGGTTTAAATAAGAGTGTCGATGGTAGAGGGATTAGGGTTTAAGGTATAATATCGAGCCTGTTGAGGGTCTAGGAATAGGGATAGCGTTTAGGGTTTAGGAATGAGGGATTAGAGTTGAGGGATGACGGATGACAGATTAGGGTTGAGGGTTGACGGATTAGGGTTTAGGGTTAGGGTTTAAGGTATAGTGTTGAGGGTTTAGGGATAGGGTTTAGGGTTGAGGGATTAGAGTGAAGGGTTGAGGGATTAGAATTTAGCGTTGAGGGTTTAGGGTTTAGGATCAGGGTTGAAGGTCGAGGGATTAGAGTTAAGGGTTGAGGGATTAGGGTTTGATGTTGAGGGTGAGGGTTGAGGTTCGAGAGTCAAGGTTTTAGGGATAGGGTTGAGGGTCGAGGAATTAGGGTTAAAGTAGAGTGTGGAGGGATGACGGATGATAGATTAGGGTTGAGGGTTGAGGGATTAGGGTTTGATGTTGAGGGTTGAGGGTTTAGGGTTAGGGTTGAGAGATGAGGGATCAGAGTTAAGGGTTGAGGGATTAGGGTTTGACGTCGAGGGTTGAGGTTCGAGGGTCAAGGGTTTAGGGATAGGGTTGATGTTGAAGGGATTAGGGTTTAGGGACAAGGTTTAGGGTTAAGGTTGAGGGATTAGGGTTTAAGGTATAGTGTTGAGGGTTTAGGGATAGGGTTTAGGGTTGAGGGATTAGAGTGAAGGGTTGAGGGATTAGAATTTGGTGTTGAGGGTTTAGGGTTTAGGATTAGGGTTGAAGGTCGAGGGATTAGAGTTAAGGGTTGAGGGATTAGGGTTTGATGTTGAGGGTTGAGGGTTGAGGTTCGAGGGTCAAGGGTTTAGGGATAGGGTTGAGGGTCGAGGAATTAGGGTTAAAGTAGAGTGTGGAGGGATGACAGATGATAGATTAGGGTTGAGGGTTGAGGGATTAGGGTTTGATGTTGAGGGTTGAGGGTTTAGGGTTAGGGTTGAGAGATGAGGGATCAGAGTTAAGGGTTGAGGGATTAGGGTTTGACGTCGAGGGCTGAGGTTCGAGGGTCAAGGGTTTAGGGATAAGGTTGAGGTTGAAGGGATTAGGGTTTAGGGACAAGGTTTAGGGTTAGGGTTGAGGGATTAGGGTTTAAGGTATAGTGTTGAGGGTTTAGGGATAGGGTTTAGGGTTGAGGGATTAGAGTGAAGGGTTGAGGGATTAGAATTTGGCGTTGAGGGTTTAGGGTTTAGGATCAGGGTTGAAGGTCGAGGGATTAGAGTTAAGGGTTGAGGGATTAGGGTTTGATGTTGAGGGTTGAGGGTTGAGGTTCGAGGGTCGAGGGTCGAGGAATTAGGGTTAAAGTAAAGTGTGGAGGGATGATAGATGACAGATTAGGGTTGAGGGTTGAGGGATTAGGGTTTGATGTTGAGGGTTGAGGGTTTAGGGTTAGGGTTGAGAGATGAGGGATCAGAGTTAAGGGTTGAGGGATTAGGGTTTGACGTCGAGGGCTGAGGTTCGAGGGTCAAGGGTTTAGGGATAAGGTTGAGGTTGAAGGGATTAGGGTTTAGGGACAAGGTTTAGGGTTAGGGTTGAGGGATTAGGGTTTAAGGTATAGTGTTGAGGGTTTAGGGATAGGGTTTAGGGTTGAGGGATTAGAGTGAAGGGTTGAGGGATTAGAATTTGGCCAAGTAACGGCATAATGTTGAGTAGTTTGTGTACGTGTCATTACCATTTGTAACCGAACTGAATGTCTGAAAGGTTTGTAACCGATTGGTAGGGTGGTTATAGGTGATTCACCTTCCACCGTGTGTAACTGTCAATTGAGAGTCTTTATATTGTTGGTCTCTGTTCATGTAGAGGGGAGTGAACGAACAGAGAGAAATTGTATTTTATTCTGAAGCAGAAGGAATAAAGAAATTCTGTGTTTTCTGGTCAAACTACAGTGATACTGATTGGAGTCATTCCACTGGTGGATTTCTTTGAAATCAGTGGAATGACCTCCATGTAGTTAGATTTATTTCTGTTATGTAGTTTTAGTGTTTCTATGTGTTCTGTTCGGTTACAATGTGCAGAGAAGGAATTAGCACTTTATGTGTATACAATGAATGTTTGTGAGGACAGTTCTTATCTTCCATTTGAATATCATTGTTGTATGTGAGGTTTTTAGAATAAGCATTTTGAACGATGCAAGAAATGACCGGTGGAAACAGTAAGGAGGACCGGAAGAATAAGTCGAGCAATGTATGGAGAAGTCATCGGATTGACTATGTCTATCGGGTAGACAAAGGTGCATTGAACCGATAACATTAATCTTGCCGATCGTGTTTGTGTCGAGGTGACAAATGGTAATGTCTTACCGAAGATGAAGCATTATGTTGAGTTATCGGTAAGAGTTGTATTGTCGGAAGATGGGCGAAGAGTCCCACTGATGGTCTTAGTCACATTGACAAAGGTAAAGCGGAGGATGTGCATCGGCGTAAGGTTTGATATCGGATGACGAGGATTAAGTTACGCCGATAGTCTAAGTCCGCATAGGGATGACAAGTTAGTTTGATGTCGAGGGCTGAGGTTCGAGGGTCAAGGGTTTAGGGATAGGGTTGAGGTTGAAGGGATTAGGGTTTAAGGTATAGTGTTGAGGGTTGATGGATCAGAGTTAAGGGTTGAGGGATTAGGGTTGAGGGTTGTAAGGATTAGGGATAGGGTTGGAGGGTTGACGGATTAGGATTTGACGTTGAGGGATTAGGATTTGACGTTGAGGGTTGAGGGATTAGGATTTGACATTGAGGGTTGAGGGTTTAGGGATAGGGTTGAGGGATTAGGATTTGACATTGAGGGTTGAGGGTCAAGGGATCAGAGTTGAGGGTTTAGGGTTTAGGGATCTATAGCAGGACAAAACGCGAGCGCGTTATAACGCGCTCACGTTTTGTATTTCTACTGAAACGGTAAAAAAGTGGTTACCCCTGTGATCCAGGCCCACATGCTCTATTTTCTTACTAATTCTGCACATGCTCCGACAAAAAAGAAGTGCTTTCATGCTATTGGGAAGTTCACATGCACATTTGACACATTGTACCACCTTTGCATGATCTTTCCACCACCTTTTTTGCTTTGCCAACTTGAGAAGGAGGAAATAACATAGTTTTCAAACCAAATTTGATATATATCTATACAAGTTTCAATTTTTGTAGTATTGCAATGTTAATTTTGATTCAATTTTAAGAATTTAACATTGAAAAGGAAGCAAGTGGTGAAAAACTCAAATTGTTGAGGAGTTTGATGCAAGAAGATAAAAACACTACATAATTGGGTACTCTCTCCATTCAAATCTTCATTTTTTAGGTATGTCAAGTCTTTACATGCATGTTCTTTACATTTTCCTTATTTCGGATTGAATTACTTTATCATGCTTTATCATACATGTTTAAAATAGACACATTTCCAATCAAGAAAGCAACCTACAATCGCACATGATGCCATGTATATTTTCTACACTTGGGCTCTTTAATAATTATGTGTAATAAACAAACCTTAGTTCATACCATGATGTCAAACTATACAAGAATAAATCCTTACAACATAAAAAAATACAATCCCACTATTATCATGTATTCATTTCTTAGGAACTAATATTGGACTCTTTATCATGCTACAGACAAATTCTCGGTCATGCCGAGGAAACGATCAAGAATTAAACCAACACAGGAAGAGATAGAAGCTAAGAATGCAAAGAAAGCAATGGCTATGAGGGAACTTCGTGAGAAGAGGAAATTGGACACGATAAATGAAGACATACCAATTGAAGAGGAACCACAACCATCACAAAGAGATATGGTATTGGCGGCACAAAGAGAACGAATGCAAAAACTTCGTGGTAAGAGAGATTTGAATACCATAGTTGGAGACACATCCTTTATCGCAAGACAACATGTAGGGACACCATCTACCACATCTCAAGTTGAGAGTACATCATCACTCACATGTGATGAAGGAGGTACGCCATCATTCCCACCTCAACCTCAAGGTATGTCATCTATTCCATCTTCGATCGAAGGTATGCCATCTAACCCATCTCAGTTAAATATTGATGAAATTCCTAATGTTGAGATGAATTTACCTAACTTGACACCACCTAGAATTTTGCATAGAAAGCCAAAGTATTTGATTGATATTGATGAGAATATTTTGCAGCCAATGGAAGGTAAGATTCCAAAACGCACTTGTAGAAGATATGCTAATAAGATTTGGAGATTGTTCTTTGAAAAGTTAAATGAGACTACAAGATGTCAACTATTCGTTGAAATGATGCGAAGTATAAAGTATAGGTCTATCATGAAGATTCTTGGGTTGAGAACATCAGAGGCTTCAAGTGAAAAATCTATTGTCAAGAATCTAATGAGTGCGTCTGAGAGTGTGGGTAACACCTCACGCACAAAAGATAGTAATGCAACACGGCGTGTGATTACATCGACTATAGTAAGTAGTCAAACGAGGAAAGCTCGTCTCATTAGAAAGACAAGTCAAAAATTGAGAATTAATAGGAAAACTTTATCAAGAGCCGTTGGAAGACGCCAAAGAATTGAGGACACTAATGCCAATGAATTATGGGCGTTCTCGGGGAGACTACCATGAAAAGATAAACCAATTGTTGAAGCATTGAGGTCACTAATTGAAGACTTTTGGAAGAATTACACAAGGGTATCTCTGAATCAAAGGGATGTGGTAAGAAGGAGAATTGGTAGTCAGAACTGCAAGCCACATCCAAAGCATTTTTTGGATGAGACTCAAACACAGTTTTATGGTAAATTTCTAGAGAAGTATCCTCAAATTAAAATTTGTCAAAGATATTTTGAAATGCTAAAACCTTTCTATGTTAATATAAATCACACACGCACTACTTGTTGTTGTAGATTACATATTGAATTTTCTAACCATTTTGATGCTTATAGGTCTATATGTTTAGATATGCATACTAACAATGATTTGCAGGGTTGTGCCATATGTGCCCCACCAACATCTTCAAGAGACTTCATATCAAGAATTTTATGTGAAAGAGAGGAAGGTCAAATATTCTACAAGAAATTATGCTTGGATGGCACATGTCATCGTTGCGGTGGCTTGCAACATTTGCCAATATGTGAACATATGGAAATAACACATGCGGTTGGAAATGAACTAGTAGAGTTTGGCAAGTATAAAACAGTGGCATACAATACAAAAGATGGTAAAGAAGCAAAGAGGTGTGAATTAGTTATTGAAAAGATTCCAGTGTATCAGTTTATGCCTATATTTCGTGACAGCATAGTGTATGAGTATGCAAGACATGCCCATAGAGCTCGATGGTTGGACTTGCAATTCAAGTTATGCAAGGACACATTTCCAGTTGGTAGCATTGTTTCAGTCATCGACTTTGCAGAGAACTACAGTCTACAGCCACAGCGTGAGGTGCAATCACAATATTACAACTCCACACAGGTTTCTATATTTGTGCACATTGCATTCATTCATGCGAATGATAGTACAGAGGATGACAGAAAGATCATAAGGGAGTATCATTTCTATATTAGTGATGATCGCACGCATCCTACGGAGTTCGTGCAAGGTTGCTTTCAGGTGTTCTATAATGATTTGGCTAGAAGGGGCATATCGTTCAGTCAGCATATCATATGGTCGGATAATTGTGCATCACAATTCAAGAACTCACGGAATTTCTATTGGCTGAGTAGGAGGCATAATTTTACAGGTATTCAACATATGTGGAACTTTTGTGAGGCTGGGCATGGAAAGGGGGAGCATGATGGTGCAGGAGCATGTATCAAAAGAGCCATAGCACGAGAAGAGTTAAAGTATAAAGACAATGCAAAGTTGACATATGCAAAATCGATTGTCGAGTGGTGTAATGCTTCCATGGGTCCAGGTAATGAAGGTAAGTCTTTAGTTCGTAGATTTTTTTGGTTGATAGATAATACTAACATTGCACCATATGAGGATTGTTGTACACTGACAGGATCAAATGAGATGCACTCTTTCAGAAGCTCAATTGCAGGTTCATGGAGTATCCATACACGAAAGATGTCATGCTTTTGTTCTTCCTGTACAATTCAAGTCTGGGATGAGTGCGAGTCAAAGGAGTCAGTTGACGAATGGCAGTTAAGTTATCTTAGCCCACTTGACACGTATCGACCCCCAACGGCACTAGAACTAACACAGATGGAATCGTCAGTTGACTTTGACCACATATTAGATTTAGTTCAACCAGGTAATATAGGGCACATATATGCATCTAATTTCATCTAGTTCAACCAGGTAATGTCATCTTACTTTGTAGTGTTTTTGTAATGTTGACTAATTTCATCTAATTTGCTACACATATCAATGTAGGACACGTATATGCAGTTATTGCAGATGAAGATAATGAAGAGGGAACTGATTATTACTTATGTCGTTGTGTTGAGGCCAAAAAGAAATTGGAGGCCCCTGTTACAGATGGAGAAAACATCGAATACCCTATAGGATCAGTGGTTATTACTGGAACATGGCTTAGAAGGTACCCACATAAGAGTGTTAATATTTGGCTATTTCAGGACTTTGACATGCATCGAAAGATTCTTCATTACTCGAACCTTGTCGTGGCATCCAATGTTCATTTGATAAAGTATCGGGGTAGACCTTTGAACAAAATATTGTGGAAGGTGCGTGAGTCTGACCATGAAGCAATACTTGACACAATAAAGAGTAGAGCAGATCCAGATGGTTCATTGGATTGATTTGTAAGTATTCACATTGATTTTGTAAAGTTATGTTACATTGAGTTGTAAGTATGCATATTAATTTGTAAGGTTTGTCTTTTTTTATTTCCTCCTGCATTTTTACACATATGTACACATTTTTACATCATCATGTTATGCATTTTTGGTGTCCTGCGCCTGATGCGACCAAACTCATAACTCACCCTACTAGACACCATTTTATGATCTCTCCAACACTCTGGATCCAGGGCGCCCAATCATGATGATGACCTATATACCATTCTCCCAAGGCGCTCATAATGAATGAATGATAAGGAGCACCTTGACCTCTATAATCAAGGTGATTTTAAGTCACTTTGAGTCATTTGGGGTCAGTTTGAGTCTTTGAGTCATGTTGCAAAAAAGTGTCAATGTTGTCAAGTTGCACAAAGCAACCTTTGCATTTTTGGTGTCTTGCTTGTGATGTGACCAAACTGACTATTCCAACGCATTCGGATGGGTACATTTACGCTAGGGATGGTCCTGTTTTTCACCCAAACATGTCGAAATAGTCTGAGCTACATTGTACCAACGATATCCCTGAAGAGTCCAAAGTGCAAAAAGGCTGCAATCTTTGACGAGATGTTACTCGAAAACCGTGTCACTTAGAAACATTCCGTCTAAGGCAACGCTATCATGTAGAGTGCCTCTACAATAACCTCTCTCGGTTTTTTATAGCTCTGAGGCATTTACCCGTGGTGAAAGGTTTTCTGCTGCCCCAAAAATCGTCAGAAGGAGGCAGTGTAAAGTTGCAAAGGGGTGTAACTTTTGTCCTGCTCCTGATGCGACCAAACTGACTGTTCCAACGCGTCCAAATGGGTACATTTATGCTAGGCATGGTCCTATTTCTCACCCAAACATGTCGAAACAGTCGGAGCTACATTGTACCGACGATATCCCTGAAGAGTCCAAAGTGCAAAAAGGCAGCAATCTTTGACGAGATGTTACTCGAAAACCGTATCACTTAGAAACATTCCATCTAAGATAACGGGATCACGTAGAGTGCCTCTACAATAACCTCTCTCGGTTTTTTATAGCTCTTAGGCATTTGCCCGTGGTGAAAGGTTTTTTGTTGCCCCAAAAATCATCAGAAGGAGGCAGTGTAAAGTTGCAAAGGGGTGTAACTTTCGTCCTGCTCCTGATGTGACCAAACTGACTATTCCAACGCGTCCGAATGGGTACATTTATGCTAGGCATGGTCCTATTTTTCACTCAAACATGTCAAAATAGTCAGAGCTACATTGTACCGACGATATCCCTGAAGAGTCCAAAGTGCAAAAAGGTAGCAATCTTTGATGAGATGTTACTCGAAAATCGTGTCACTTAGAAACATTCCGTCTGAGGCAACGGGATCACGTAGAGTGCCTCTACAATAACCTCTCTCGGTTTTTTATAGCTCTTAGGCATTTGCCCGTGGTGAAAGGTTTTCTGTTGCCCCAAAAATCGTCAGAAGGAGGTAGTGTAAAGTTGTAAAGGGGTGTAACTTTCGTCCTGCTCCTGATGCGACCAAACTGACTATTCCAACGCGTCTGAATGGGTACATTTATACTAGGCATGGTCCTATTTCTCACCCAAACATGTCAAAACAGTCAGAGCTACATTGTATCGACGATATCCCTGAAGAGTCCAAAGTGCAAAAAGGCAGCAATCTTTGACGAGATGTTACTCAAAAATCGTGTCACTTAGAAACATTCCGTCTGAGGCAACGGGATCATGTAGAATACCTCTACAATAACCTCTCTCATTTTTTTATAGCTCTGAGGTATTTGCCCATGGTGAAAGGTTTTTTGTTGCCCCAAAAATCGTCAGAAGGAGGCAGTGTAAAGTTGCAAAGGGGTGTAACTTTCATCCTGCTCCTGATGCGACCAAACTGACTGTTCCAACGTGTCTGAATGGGTACATTTATGCTAGGCATGGTCCTATTTCTCACCCAAACATGTCGAAACAGTCGGAGCTACATTGTACCGACGATATCCCTGAAGAGTCCAAAGTGCAAAAAGGAAGCAATCTTTGACGAGATGTTACTCAAAAACTGTGTCACTTAGAAACATTCCGTCTGAGGCAACGGGATCACATAGAGTGCCTCTACAATAACCTCTCTCGGTTTTTTATAGCTCTGAGGCATTTGCCCGTGGTGAAAGGTTTTCTATTGCCCCAAAAATCGTCAGAAGGAGGCAGTGTAAAGTTGCAAAGGGGTGTAACTTTCGTCCTGCTCCTGATGTGACCAAACTGACTATTCCAACGCGTCCGAATGGGTACATTTATGCTAGGCATGGTCCTATTTCTCACCCAAACGTGTCGAAACAGTCGGAGCTACATTGTACCGACGATATCCCTGAAGAGTCCAAAGTGCAAAAAGGCAGCAATCTTTGATGAGATGTTACTTGAAAATCGTGTCACTTAGAAACATTCCATCTGAGGCAACGGGATCACGTAGAGTGCCTCTACAATAACCTCTCTTGGTTTTTTATAGCTCTGAGGTATTTGCCCGTGGTGAAAGGTTTTTTGTTGCCCCAAAAATCGTCAGAAGGAGGCAGTGTAAAGTTGCAAAGGGGTGTAACTTTCATCCTGCTCCTGATGCGACCAAACTGACTATTCCAACGTGTCCAAATGGGTACATTTATGCTAGGCATGGTCCTATTTCTCACCCAAACATGTCGAAACAGTCGGAGCTACATTGTACCGACGATATCCCTGAAGAGTCCAAAGTGCAAAAAGGCAGCAATCTTTGACAAGATGTTACTCAAAAACTGTGTCACTTAGAAACATTCCGTCTGAGGCAACGGGATCACGTAGAGTGCCTCTACAATAACCTCTCTCAATTTTTTATAGCTCTGAGGCATTTGCCCGTGGTGAAAGGTTTTCTGCTGCCCCAAAAATCGTCAGAAGGAGGCAGTGTATTAAGTCAGGATGAAAGCCTATTCACTCTAGGCGCCTGTTTTTGACCAAATCACACATGCGCCTTGAACAACTTTGTCTTCAAGGCGCTTTTCTCTAATCTCTGTAACTCTCCAAATCCACTAAGGCGCAAATTTTACCTCTTGGGCTCAAGATATAGGTTCTTCATCCAAGGCGCCAGAATGGTCCAAAGGTGCATTTCACCTTTAACCTCACCTCTGACCTTACTTGGAGGCGCTAAACCTTTTGACATTTCAAGTAACTTTGAAGCTTGATGAATCTTGAAGATTGGGTTTCCTCCTACTCCCCTTCTGGGCTCCACTCCATCAAAGGCATATTTAGTTGTCCAAGGCGCCAACATTCACTCAAGGGCGCCCAAAAAGAAAGTTTACAACTCTAGGGCGCTAAACTCTTATGCAAAAATGGTCATCATCAAAGGCGCAAAAATGGGTCTCTAGGCGCCAATCTCTACAAGACATTCCATCTCATTGCTCTCCTCCATTACAAGCGCTCACTTACCTCAATCTTGGGCGCATACCAACATCCCAACATCCAAATCACCTAGGCACTCAAAACCTTCAAGACTCAAGGTGCATTTTATGATCAAACAAGGTATCTCTTGAACAAGGCGCTCATAGTCTCATCAGGGCGTTAATCATCATCATGAGCGCTCATATTGTTCTAGGCGCACAGTTATCTCTGGAATGCTCAAGGCGCACATACCCTTCTCTAGGCTAGTTTACACTTATTCAAGGCGCTCATTCCAAACTTACATGAACTCCTCATTACAAGACGCACAAACTAGATGATCCTAGGGCATAAGGGCGCTCATAGGAGTTGTTATGTGTCATTTTGGCCAAGGTTTTCTGGAGCAGTGAAGACATTAGGAAGGGGATGATCGTTTGGATAGTTTTAAATGCTTTATTTCTCCTTGTTTAAACTAGGCGCTCACTGAGGATTGGAGTAGCCTTTGCACCCTCACATTACATTAATCGGTGTTTCAGAGGCAATCATAGTATAGGAAGATTTGCGCCTTGAAGAAGAGAGTTATCTGGTGAGTGCTTAGGAGTTCTGGCGCCTAGGGGAAAGATCTAGGTGGAGCGCCTTCAGACTTTGACAGTGAAGTGCCTTAAGGAGTTGGATGATGTTTTTGCCTAGAGTGGAGATGATGTTTTTAGCGCCTTAAGGATGATGATGGAGCGCCTTGGAGTCAGGTTAGTCTGGAGCACCTTAAGAAGGTAAAGCACTTCAAATGTAAACACAAGTGTTTTGAGCGCCCTAATGAGAAGTAGTATTGAAACACTCAACTGAGTGCCTAAAGCCCATGAGAGAAGTGATATGCGCCTTGATAGGAATATCATGGAAGATGAGTTTACTGAATGGCGCCTTGAATGACTTGGTTGATTAAGTGTTTTAGCGCCTAGATATGGGATGAATCATTGAGCGCCTTTGGTTGAGATGATGTCAGCACCTTTGAGATTATAACACCTTGGAGTCAAGTTCGAAGGAGCACCTTGAGAAGGTAAAACACTTCAAATGTTTTCAAGGAATTGGAGAAGTCACTTAGTGCCTAGAAGGAATTCCAGAGCAAGAGGGTTGGAGCACCTTGAGCTTCAAGTCAGATATGCACCTAGACCTCTACCCTTAAGCAAGTTGAAGCCCTCTAAGCCTTGACAACGTGAGAATGCCTTATAGTGAATATGCGCCTTGGGCAAGGTTGAATACAAAGTTGAGGAGTATATCATAATGAGTAAGTGCACTGTAGGGTTAGATGATAAAGACTAGTGCCTTGAGTGTCTTGGTCAAAATTTTGACGTGAGAAGTCTTGCAAGATCAAACCCTGGAGTGCGCCTTAGAGAGAACCTATTGATCCTTTGCTTTGACAAGATTTGGGCGCCAGAATGATCCTTAATAAATGGAATGTATCTACACCAATTTTACGCCTTTAGGGAAGTGATGGTGGCCAGAATGATCCTTAATCTCATGTTTGTGCGCCTAGGTCTAGAAGCAAGATTTGAGCGCCTTAGGATAGGGTTTTTTGCACCTTGTCTTGGAGAGTGAATTTGCGCCTTGGATGATGTTGAAGCACCTTGGGATGAAATGCACCCAAACTTACAGAGGGCCTTCAGTGAGGGAGTTGAAGAGAGTGCTTAGAGGAAGGATAGCCTTAAGATCAAACTAAGTACTTAGAAACCTAAGATTAGCGCCTTATTTGAAGTTATACACCTATTCTGGCGCCAGAGAGTGAGTTTGAGTGTGAAGAAGTGAATGTCTGCACCTTGAAGGGGATACAAAGGGAAGATGATGTACCTTGATGGGTTGATGATGGAAATTTGCGTTTTGGAGCTAAATGTGCGCCTTGAATCTAAATGATATTTGAGTGCTTGGAGGTAAATAGGGGCGCCTTTGAGAATTCTTTGTGCTTTAAGGAATGGATTGTGGCGCTTTGGACTAAGGTAAGTCCTGAGCACTTCCAATGATTTTAAGGAGCGCCTTGAAGGAGATAGTGCATAGAGGTACAATGAATCTTCCGGAGAACATGGATAGACAACTAAGTCTCCAACTTGAGTCTTCTAAGTGAATTGGATGATGAAGAGAGTCTAGTCATTTTGGGCGCTAGTATCAGGATGAATCATCCAAAATGGGTGCCTAGAACTAGAAGGCGCCAATGCATGAGTTCAAGGATCCTCCATTCGAGCGCCTAGCCCAGATGGCTATAGATTGAAAGTTTTAAAGCTAAGTGATGTCTCTTAGGTGAATTCCTAGCCCAGGTGCATGTGTTGGGAAAAACTCTTTGGCTCTGGCGCCTAGAATTGGGAGCTTTGTAAGATGCACCAATTGATGAAACATTTCCATTTTGTGCCTAGAATAGAACTCTCTCACATAGTTGAAATTGACTTGATAGAAGGAGATAAGTCTTAAGGACTAGTTTGACGCCTCACTTGCCTATCTCACCTTTGAAATGCGCTTTGGTTGATGATCATCATTGATGGAGCCTAGTGAAATGTAAAGCTATTTGCATCTCCAGAGGATCAAAATTGGATTAGGAGATCATCCTTGCAGTTGAGATTGACAGAGAAGTGTTAAAGGAATCACTTCAAATGGGCGCCTAAGCTAGTTGAGGTGCATATCAATTCCACTGTAACTCCAGACTGACGCTTAGGATCCAGTCATCTCCTAAGGCGCAGTTCCATTCACCCATGACCTCGCTTGGCGTCTAAAACTTGGAAACTCCTTTGGAAAGTTCCTGTTGCGCCTAGAAGATGAGTTTGGGATATCAACTTGCAAAAGGCTTAGAAACTCTTCAAAGATGTTAGGCACAATCCCATGGCACTGGAGCTCAGTTTTGGCGCCTTCAAGGAATAGCACATGAAGGAACTTGGGAGGTCAGGTGCTTGTAAAAGGGAACACCTTGGAACATCTTCCAGGGGTTGAAGTAGTAAGAAAACATCAAGTGAGTCTAGGTGCACTCCCTTGTGTGAACAGTTTAGCTTTGGCGCCTAGCCACAGAGTGAGCCAGAAGAAGTAGTTTGGACATTAGAAGATAGGCGCTCATTCTACAATGAAGCATTGCACCTTCCTAATCAACAAAGACTTGCAAGAATTGACAAAGGAAGCTAAGGCGCACCTTCTACTTGTTTCCACCTCCAGAATGCGCCTAACCTTGAAAGGGGGTTCAAAGATGTTTGTTAGACCTTTTCACTCAAGGCGCTCACCTTAGGCGCACTTTCTAAGTCCTTGTCACCTCAAGGAAACACCTAGTTTGGAAGGTGCTTGCCCTGTTCTCCACTCCTTTCAATTGGCGCCTAGAACACAGAATGCATGAAAGGAGCGCCTAGACTCCAGAGGGCTCATTTGGGTGCCTAGCATTTAAAACACTTTCATAATGATGATGTTTTGGCGCCTACTCTTGGAAACAATCCAGAGCATCCATAAACTCTAATTGGCACCTAATGTTGACAAGGCGCAACTTCAGGAGGAGGTCACCTCAACTTGGCGCCCAAGTCAGAAAAACCTGTAAATCCTTCAAATATGCGCCTACCTTGTGAGGTGATGAGTTGAACATTCCAAATCTTCAAATGTTGCTCAAGTAAGGAAGACATTGTAACATCAAGGCTTCAAGGCCTGTCCTTGTATTTCCATTGAATGAGTTGTACTTCATGCTATTGAAAGCATTTTCCATGTAATAAGACATTGCAAGTTGATTGAATCAAGTAACAAGACAAGTACCCAACTCTAATGTTGTTTCATTCAAATAGTTATCTTGATGTATATCTTTATGTTATTGAAGTAGTTGATGAATTGTTAGCAAGTAAAAGTGTTTAAGTAAGGAAAATTTTTCATAGAACTAGTTGGGTATCTTACACTTACACCATGCCTATCCATCAAACATCACAATGCAATCAAAATCCTAACAACATGCCCATGATCCAAGATCAAGTGCAATCATGCAAAGATATTATCAATCACAAGCCTATTAAGAATGAACTAGAGTCTTCTAGTACCATACTTTTCCATCAAACACCATCATGTAATCCATGGCCTATCAAGCCTATCAAAGAAAATGCAAACATCCTATGTAATACAATCAGACTTTAAATATTTGAAGTAGCTATCTACAAATATCCATTCAAAAGTGGATTTATAATGCAAGTATGGATGCCATCAATAAAAAAGATTTGTATTAACCAAATATCCATATACGCATACATCAATATCTGTCGATATAAGTATAACATATATACAAAATAGCCATATAGGCTTACAAGAATGCCATATAGGCATACAATGTCAACTATGTACAATACAAAATATATGTCCACAAATGCCATATAGGCATACAACAGAGGAACACAATAAAAAGTCATTCCCCTCTAGCTGGTGAAGAGAATAAATCACGAGCAGCCTTTGATCTTGTAGGGGATGGAGACATGCATGTGGGTGGTCTACTATGAACCCGAGGGCTACTCCTCCTATTTAGTTCTTCCTGCACCTTTACCTGTTACAAAAAAAAGTATAGATATTAATATATAGAAATTACATGTTATAAAAAAATGAAACATTTAACAAAATAATCACTTACCGCTAACATATAATCTGTCTCCTCGCTTGCCTCAGTAGCAGGAATAGGCCCTGGTGATGTCATGTCCTATAGAAACCATTCAGATAGAAATTAAACTTCAAATCAATAATCTTTTGATTTTTCAAAAATAGACAACTATAACAATGAATGTAAATTGAAATTTACTAATCTGCCTCATACCCCTGTCAATGCCATAGAGCTATGAATCGCAGAGGCCACACCCTGCTCCATTGCCCTATGAACATGGGGAGGTGTATCCGCAGCCTGCATCATCTGGAAATAAAACAACATTATTCAATTACGAAAACTATAATAGTGATGCAAATCATGGCTCCTAACATACACACACACTCATCTAAACATGGAAGTACACACAATAAAACACACAAATCACATACAAAAATTTAGTAAGTACAATTCATTCATTAAACTATTTATTTTATTACCTCCGTAAAGCTTTGAAGTCCACCACCACTGGCAGGTGTTGCCATGAAATCTACAGTGTTAACCTATTCAACATCCAAAATCAGAAATTAGAATACCATTCATATAACGATGCTATTCACATGTAATATTTATAATTGTTTACTAGTTACATACCTCAACAGTAGATGATCTAGTGAAAAATGTAGGTGGAGAACCACTGAAGACTGCATCGACGCTATGACCCTGAAATTTTATTAAAATCATCAATTTAAATTAGTTAATCTTGTATTTCAAAAATAAAATTTAATAAATTAAATTCAATAAACTTGCTAATATTTACCTGAGTATCAAGGCCGAAAGTCTCACTCAGGAGGGTATTTGTCATCACTATCTGCTCAGCTACAGATGTAGCATGTGCACCTGCGTCCTGACTGTCCATGGGGTCATAACCACAGGCTGACCCGCAAGCCTGGCAAGTATGCGGTGGGACCCTACTCCTCACACTATCTCCCAACCCACTCTGTGTTGCAGGATCGGCATGCTCTATGATGCTCTGGGTCAAGGCACTAATCGACCTCAGTGTATCGACCTCAACACTCTCCTTCACAATGGAAGGAATAGAAACATGCTCGTGGGCTGGTCTGCTGATTCCTTGTCTCACTACCCGCTGTGGGTCAAGACGTGCCCCTGGTCTATCCTGTGCTGAGCCCCCACCTCTACCCTGGAAGTCCCGCATATCAAAATAGTTTGGCACTTTATTGAGGACAAACTCAGAGTAGAGTTTCCTCAAAAAGTATTGCGGGACCTCATTGTTATTGCATGGAGGATGGTCAAAAACCATCCACCACCTCTGCCCGAAATTATCCCTTATCGCTTGGTTGTTGCACCAATGGATAGGGAACCTCTTGCATGTAATGGGTGGAGGTTGATTTGTTTGTGGGTTTGTGAAAATTGAACACAAGTCTACTTTTGTAATTTGTAATTTTTTGACATCTTGGTATGACAATTTATCTGCATAGTAATCTCTAAACTCTCTCTTTTTATCGGTCCAACTAGTTATTTGCTTGCTAATTGAATTTACATTTGATAACATAGACTCAAGAGATTTGGCAAGTGGGGACCTATGCAAGGTTGAAGTGGAAGGATCTTTCAACCTTGCACCTCAAAATCCACAAAATCTTGAGGAAGAAATACATCAAAAATCAACAAAAACCTACCTATTTAGGAAGAAATTCAAACAAAAAAATAAAGATAACTCACCCCTTTGGCGTGCTCGACGTCGCGGCGGCATTTTGGCGATGAATCGACAAATCTTTTGTGTTGAACGGTGTTTTGTAGAACGCGAGCGCGTTTTTGCAAGGGTTTTATGTCGCAGGCGGAGGAAAAGCTCATAGAAATGAAATGGCAGCGGGGGTTTTTTTTTTATAAGAAACAGTTTAAAATGCGAGCGCGTTATGGCTCGGCAATAATGAGCCTAAGACTTGTCATTGCCAAGCCATAACGCGAGCGCATTATAACGCGCTCGCGGTTTGCCTTAAATTTTTTTGAAAATTTTTTGGCCACTTTTTAGCCCCCCATCTTTTTGCACTTACCCACAATGAAATGTTAAACAAAAAATTAGGTCATGAAATAAAAAATTCAAGAACCAAATTCATTAAATTTTATCAACACATTACTTTATAATAAGAGATGTACTTCTTTTAATTAATCTTGAAATGTCATCATAATCATTTGAAATCAAAGGAATATCTTTGAAGCTTTCATCTTCGTCTTCTCCATATGTGTCACTACTAACTAGTGGCACCAAATTCTATTCACTAACATAGCCACATTGTTGGATCCTACAATTCTCTTAATTTTTCAACATGCAATTGAAACAAAAGTAAGAGTAATCCCTAGTATGCAATGTACTGATTTCAATTATAATTTTATTGAAAGTGCAATTGTGATCATGTTGTAATAAAATTTTTAAGTAAATATTTTAAACAAATCAAAAGTTTTGAACTCAAACAATGTACCTGTTATCTCCTAAAATTCTATATGGGTGTGGGTTCCTACTATTGACTAAGAATATTCCTTCTCTTGTGAACACTAAGAACTAAATCTACATGAGTCTTCTCCTACTTAGGGTGAAACCTTACTAGTAGTTCCTACAACAACCCCACTACTTGTAAAAATAATCCTTTCTTCACATTGACCTCATCTCACAATAAGAGACTCTTCTATCTGTACTTCTAGAGAACCATTGTTAGGGTCTTGCAAAATTAATTGACAAGTATGATACTACTTAGGAGGCATTGTCCTTCATAAGCAAGTTACATAGATTAGAACATGTACACAATAATCCAATCATGCAAACATACACATAAAACAAAAAAATAAACAAACACATAACCTAAAGGTCCAAGTGTTACAACCTAGGGATCAGATATAAAATGTAACATTTTCCCTAAGCTTTTGCCCAAGATATTAGTCGTTAAAAAGAGGTGACCAATTTTTTGTGATATACTTGTAACACGAACATGTCACAATGCACACCTATGCACTAGAGATGATGTAACATGATGCAATGACACTCAAGGACCATGATGTCAATGCACAAAGCATGACTCCACAAACGAAAGACTTAAGCACTATTGTGTGATGACTTCAATGTATCAACCATATGAGAGGGTAGGCTTTCCTCAAACCATGGTGAATGTGTTAGAGACCACTAGTCCCGTCTTGCAAACAAATAAGAAACAAGTGTGATAAATACATTTTTTCTTTATATAAAATATTATAACTACCCAATATAAGTATGTCATTTATAAAATAAGGTGCTTAACTAAACAAGTATTGTTGCTATGTGGACAAATACTCTTCTTATGTGTGCAACTACCGGGGTGGCATTGGAATACTTCATATTTTATGTTTGTCCTATGACAAATGTAAAAGGTGAGTACAATAAATACCTTGTATTTTGTCATGAAATGTAAAAGATTGTCAAAAAGTTTTATGATCATTTAAAGTTAAAAATAAGTTGTAGTTTAAATAAGAATGTGTTGTTTTTTATAACAATAAATAGTATTTTGTGTTCAACTACTGAACCATTTGTGTTGGATATAAATGTTAGAAATAACAAGATTCATGGTTATCAAAAGGTATTGAGATCATTTAAGTTGCACACAAGTTATATTTTAAATAAGAATATGATGTTCTAAAAACAAATGATATTTTTGTGTTCAACTACTAAGGATTGCATGATAAAATATTGGTTAATTTTTTAAATATTTATTTTAAGGAAACTTCTCAATACACATTACAATGTGGCGAGTCACACCTCCAAACCTTAGTTATAGCTAGATAACAGTCTATATCATATTTCTAAAAAAAAATTGGAGGTCCTACAATATTCCATGTAACCATTACATAGTCACAAATTTAACCCATGACCATTGACCCCTCTCCCATAACTCCTTCGAAGACTAGATTATACGAACCTTCGGAACTGAATCTTATAATACGAAACTTAAGAAGATAAAGAAATGCAATTTTTTAAATACACATTATTTACAGGAATCCCTGCCTTGACAGGGGTTAATAATGGGCATCTCAATTGTAACAGATTTTTGGAGTTATGATTGAAATCGATTACTGTAGCAACACATACAAATGAAATATTTGGTGCCTAATGATTTTATCTACGAACACCAGGAATCTGCTTCATTATAACATATCTGGACATTCTGGATTAGATGTTTTCCCACTGAAACACGACAGCACTACAATTAATTTCAAATGAATTATTGCAAATAGTGCACTTCACTTTGAACCTAGCCTGACAACCATAAAGACGGACATTTCAGGTGGCCAGTTGGTAAGAAAATTTGACACTTGATGAAAAATTGTGGAGGAAAATGACACTGCGATTGTAAGTCCAACTACTCTTCAATTTTCTTTTCGGAGTTTCATGCGAGATTTAAAAAGGTCCCATCAATGTATCAAGAATTTAATAAACAAACAAAAGATACTGAAATCATAACACCTCAGAGAGAATACACTTTCAAGATCCAGTTTCGATGGACATCCTTAAACAAGCCTTTTTAAGGTCTAGATTTACTAATGAATTATAGTCATATATTAAAATAAAAATTAGAAATAACAGTATTATATAGTGTAATGGTATTTTGATAAGGATTTATAAATTAGTGTAATAGTATTTTATTAGTTTTATAATTTTTTTAAGGAATTTATGTTAATCAATTTAATAGTTAAATGTAAAATTTGATCAATAAAATAGAATAATTATTAATCTTCATGGTGTAAATGAGGTGCAAAATTACTAATGATTGTTTTTATTATGGTAAGCAAGGATTTTGAAAGGGCCCAAACCCTTGTACAAAAGAGAGAGAAAACAACGAAGGCCACAGAACCACAAAGAACAAACACATGACACTAACAGGATAGTAATTGCATGACTATAGCAAGACAAACAAGAGGCAGAAACCCCCAAAAAATAGTCAATCTAAGTTCAAGGAGGTTTGAAGCCAAATTGCTCCAAAGATGTTTGAGTGAAATCACCCAACTTGTTGAAGTTATGTTCAAATCTACCTTTCTTGAAAACCCCCTCTTCGCTTGGCACCTCCATCAAAGGAGTCTCAGGCATAGCTATTGGGTCCTCAGAATTCTTCTCCTTACTTCTCTCATCCTCATAAGAGGTCTTGCAAGTATCACCAGATGCTTGCACCTTTTTCCTCCACACAAGATGATTTGTGTTGAGGCTCGGACAAATAGCGGTAGCATGGCCCACTTTATGGCAACAATCACATATAACTAGAGAATTCTTGAAAACAATCTGATGTACCCAGTTTCCCAGTTTGGAAGATAGAGTAATCTGCAAAGGGAGCACTCTATCAACTTCCACAAAAATGTTGGGAATTAAGATGTCTCAACCTTTGCAAGTTTCTAGCATTTATTATTTAATTGTATTTATTTTTTGCCTATTATTTTATTTTGGATGCAAATCCTATTTCGTCAATTTGTGGGAGTTGGCACGGTGATGTGTCATCCTACATGGAAGGTGACCACATGTATTTTTTGTCCTCATATGAGGAGATAGGTGTTACCCCTTGTGGTAGAAGAGTTTTGCCATGTGTCGGCATCTTTCAGGTGTTGTAAGAGGTTTCTGACGCGTAAGAGTTATGACAGATTCCTATGACAGAATCTATGACATGTAAGGGCCAGAAATGAAAGATTATATGGCAGGTGAAGACAAGTGTCTGAAAGCATCTTGCATGGGGAAGTAGGCACCCAAGTTTGACTATGACAAGGTTGTAAGAGAATCTGCTATTAATAGATAGTTATGACAGATTCTCTTACAACTGTAAGAGTTGTCATATATGACAGATTTTATGACATTGTAAGAGCATCTGTCATACCTTAATTGGGTAAATTTGGGGTGCCCAAGTTGGGGGGTTGTAAGGGATGAAAGAGAATCACTTACAAGTGTCATACACATGTTTTATGGCCTTGGAAATTGAGTCACATGGATTTGGACAGGTTCCTTGTGTGACTTGCTCTAGAAGCTACCTCCATTGTACTACTTCTCTATATATACTGGTGTTTGGAGATGGAATTTGTATTACAGGTTCACAGGTACTGTTATGCTACCGGATTGACTCCAGACACGAGTGTCGAAGACCATTGAAGCTTGCATTGCAAGTGTATTGTAAACATTCTTTCAGATTTATTAATACATTGTGCAGGTTTCTGAGTGTGGGGTTTTTCACCTGATAAGGGTTTTCCCCACCATAAATCTTTGTCTCTCTTCTTATGTTTTCTTTCTGGTTCTTGTGTTTTGCTGCAATATCTCATGTTAATGGTTTAACATTGATGTAATAGTTAGGATAAAGTTAAATTTGCATAGCCCTCTCCTCATTAGATTAGTGCAGGAAGCATTTTCTACACACCTTGCTTCCTTTCAGTTGGTATCAGAGTTTGATCACCTTTGGTCCTAGTTGTTGGGTAGAGGTTTTTTGAGCTAATCTTAGGTTGAGTGGGAGTCTGTGCAGAGCATTCTATGTCTTATTGCAGCAAGGAGATGGCAGACACATCAGGAAGGTTTGAAGTAGAGAAGTTCAATGGTAGTAATTTCAAGCTGTGGAAGCTCAAATGGAAGACTTGTTAGTTGACCAAGACCTTTGGGATAGTGTGAACAAAACTAAACCAGCTGCAATGTCACAAGCTGACTGGGATCAAAAGGATCGGAAGGCTAAGGGTCTCATAAGACTTAGTCTTGCCAGTTCTATGTTGTTAAATGTCCATGAAGAGACCACTGCAAAACTCCTTTGGAAGAAGTTGGGGGATGTGTATCAAGCCAAATCCCTTGTCAATAAACTTTTCCTAAGAAAGAAGTTGTATTCTCTTCGAATGGAGGATGGAGGATCCGTGGCTGATCATATGAATGCCTTTAACATGCTGGCTGTACAATTGACATCTATCGGTGTAAAGATGGAGGAGGATCGGTGTATGACCCTGCTTTGTTCTCTGCTAGACTCATGGGAATCGAAAGCACCACATCCACATTCAAAATGGAAGAGGTGGTTTCTTCGTTGTTATCTGAAGAGATGCGGAGAAAGTCTTCTAAGGTAGCCAAAGAAGCCCTTGCAGTTCATGGAAGATCTAAGGAGAAAGGGAAGAAGAAGGACAAGAAAGCTAAGAAGGGTAGATCTAAATCCCGTGGGAGATCCAAATATCCTGGAAAGTCCAAGGCTCTTTGTTGGAACTATGGCAAGACCAGGCATTTCTGAAAGGAATGCAAAGAGGAGAAGAAGAAAAAGAAGAAAGCTCTTGATTTAGATTTTGACAAATCACAAGATGACAGTGATGCCTTGATCACAGCCCTGGCAACCCATACATCTGATGATGTGTGGCTAATCGACTCTGGTGCATCATTCCACATGACCTCGCATCGAGACTGGTTCACTAAGTATGAGGAGTTCGATGGTGGAAAGGTGTATCTGGGTGACGACTCTCATCTAAAGATCATTGGTCATGGAAGAGTCTCTATCTAATTCCCTGATGGTTGAGTAAAGGGGATCTCTAGGGTTATGCACATCCCAGGCTTAGCACGGAACCTACTTTCTGTAAGTAGTTTGAATGATGCAGGTCTGCAGGTTGTCTTTTCGAAAGAAGGATGCAAGATGACTAGAGGATCTATGGTGCTTGCTAAGGGTACTCAGAGAGGTACTCTGTTTCAGATGGAGGCATGCATTTCACAATGCAATAGTTCTTCTGACTCAAGGAAGAGGGCAGCAGTCACTTCATCCCCACCATCTGAACAAGCAGTGAAGAAATCTGTTGTTTCTAGTCTTGATGGTTGTAATCGTGCATTGGAAGTTAAACTTCTTGCTGAAAAGACAATGTTATGGCATAAGAGATTTGGCCACATTGGTGAGAAGGGTCTGCGTACCCTAAAAAATAAGAACCTCGTTGAGGGGTTAGATGATTGTAATCTTGAGTTCAACTTTTCTGAACATTGCATTTGTGGAAAACAAAACCGTATTCAATTTTACTCGAGTTCTCATAAGTCTTCTGGTGTGTTGGACCTTATTCATTCTGATGTGTTTGGTCCTGTTAATGTTCCTTCATTATCAAAATCTGTATACTTTGTATCTTTTATAGATGATTATAGTAGAAGGACATGGATTTTTTTTCTCAGAAGCAAATCTGAAGTCTATAGCAAGTTTAAGGAGTTTAGAGCCTTTGCTGAAAATCAGACTGGTAAAAAGATTAAATGTTTGAGAACTGACAACGGTGGTGAGTTCTGTTCTACAGAATTCGATAAGTATTGCAAGCAACCTTGGATTGAAAGACATAAGACAACTCCATACACACCACAGCAAAATGGAGTTGCAAAGAGGATGAACTGGACACTGATGGAGAAGGCTAGGAGTATGCTTAGTGGAGCTAGTCTAGAACAAAAGTTTTGGGTAGAAGTTGTTGCCACTGCTTGTTATCTAGTAAACAGATCTCCTACATCAGCTCTTGTTGGAAAGAAACCTATGGAGGTGGGGTCTGGTAGAAAGCCTTCAGTAAGGCATCTTCATGTTTTTGGTTGTGAGGAATATGCACATGTGCCTAGGGAGAAGCGGTCAAAGTTGGAGAACAAAACTGTTAAGTGTATCTTCATCGATTATGGTGTTGGTGTGAAAGGATACAAGCTTTAGGATCCCGTGGCTGAAAAAGCGTTGTACAGAAGAAGTGTCATCTTCAAAGAGCTTACACCTTCTTCCACTATTTTGCAACCAGAAGAAAAAGAAAAGAAAGAGGATGTTGTTTAGTTTCCTCTCACCCCTGAGAAGACTTAACAGAAAGACAATGTTGGACCTAATGATGAGGAGAGCTCTAGTAGCTTTGAAAGCTCAGAAGAAGAAGAAGCTGAACCTCAACCTCATCTCTTGAGGAGGTCTACATGGATAAGGAAGCAACCTGAAAGGTTTGGTTTTACATTGCTTGATTCTAGTTGTGCTTATGCTTTGCTCACTAACAGTGATGAACCTAGAACTGTATCAAAGGCTTTGGATATGAAGGATGTAGGTTCCTAGAAGGGGGCCATGGAGGAAGAAATGGCTTCTTTGGAAAAGAATCAAACTTGGGACTTGGTTCTTTTGCCTCCTGGACAGAAACTCATTGGATGCAAATGGGTGTTCAAGAAGAAGATTGGTGCAGATGGTAGTGTTGAGAAGTATAAGGCCAAATTGGTTGCGAAGGGGTATTCACAAGTGGAGGGTATAGATTATGGTGAGATCTTCTTTCCTTTTGCAAAGCTGACATCCATTTGATTCCTGTTGTCTCTCGCAACAGCTTATGACTTGGAGGTAGAACAGATGGATATGAAGATAGATTTCCTTCACAGTGACTTGGAGGAGGAAATCTACATGTCACAGCCAGAGCATTACATGGTAAAAGGTAAAGAAAATTTGGTTTGCAAACTTAAGAAGTCTTTGTATGGTTTGAAGCAATCCCCTAGGAGATGGTACATGAGGTTTGATGCCTTTGTGTTGTCAATTAGATCTGTGAGATCAAAATTAGATGTGCTGTGTTTATTATAAGTTTGATGGTGATCGTATTCTCATTGTTACACTATATGTTGATGATATGTTGCTCATTGGGACGGGTAAGAATATGATTTCTGATTTTAAATCTCAGTTGTCATCTCAGTTTCAAATGAAAGATTTAGGGGCAGCCAGGTACATTCTAGGAATGGAAATCAGAAGAGACAGAACCAACAGAAAAGTTTGGTTAAGTCAGAGTAAGTATGTTAAGACCGTGTTGGATAGATTCAACATGGGATATTGTAGACCATTGTGTGTTCCCATTTCCTTGGGGACAAAGTTGTCTGTTGAGGATTGTCCAAAATCTCCTAGTGAGGTGGAGGACATGAGCAGAGTACCTTATGCTAGTGTTGTTGGCAGTTTGATGTATGCTATGGTCTATACAGGACCAAACATTGCCCAAGCAGTGGGAATCCTTAGTTGATTTATGGCTAATTCTGGACGGGTTCATTGGGATGCAGTTAAGCGAGTGTTGAGATATCTGAGGGATATTTCTGAGTATTCCATTTGTTATCATGGTAATGTTTCAGGACCTCCGCATTCTGTTGATATTCATGGATTTGTGGATTCAGATTGGGTAGGTGACATTGACAGCAAGAGATCCACCAGTGCATATGTTTTTACACTGTTTGGTGGTGCTATTAGTTGGATGAGTAAGCGACAACCTGTTGTTGCTTTGTCCATGACAGAAGCTAAGTATATGGTAGAAACTCATGCTTGTAAGGAAGCCATTTGGCTTAAGAGATTATGTTCCGATATTGGTGTTGATGCAGGTCAGATCACGATCAGTTGTGACAGTTAGAGTGTAATTTGCCTTGCAAAGAATCCAACTTTCCATGCTAGAACCAAGCACATTGATGTTCAGTTTCACTTTGTGAGGGACATGGTTGAGAATGGAAAGGTAAATTTGGAGAAGATAGATACTTTGAAGAATGTTGTAGATGCATTGACAAAACCAGTGAGCACAGAGAAGTTTAGATGGTGTTTAGAGTCTATGGGCCTCTCGGCCTATAGCAGTTAAACCCTGTTATTTCCATTGGCTCTTGAAAGGTGTTCGACAAGTGGGAGAATCTTGGGAATTAAGATGTCTCAACCTTTGCATGTTTCTAGCATTTATTATTTAATTGTATTTATTTTTTGGATGCAAATCCTATTTCGTCACTTTGTGGGAGTTGGCACGGTGATGTGTCATCCTACATGGAAAGTGACCACATGTATTTTTTGTCCTCATATGAGGAGATAGGCATTTCCCCTTGTGGTAGAAGAGTTTTTCCATGTGTCAGCATCTTTCGGGTGTTGTAAGAGGTTTATGATGCGTAAGAGTTATGACAGATTCCTATGACAGAATCTATGACATGTAAGGGCCAGGAAAGGAAGATTATATGATAGGTGAAGACAAGTGTCCGAAAGCATCTTGCATGGGGAAGTAGGCACCCAAGTTTGACTATGACAAGGTCATAAGAGAATCTACTATTAATAGACATTTATGACAAATTCTCTTACAACTGTAAGAGTTGTCATATATGATGGATTTTATGACATTATAAGAGCATCTGTCATACCTTAATTGGGTAAATTTAGGGTGCCCATGTTGGGGGGTTGTAAGGGATGAAAGAAAATCACTTACAAGTGTCATACACATGTTTTATGGCCTTGGAAATTGAGCCACATGGATTTGGACGAGTTCCTTGTGTGACTTGCTCTAGAAGCTACCTCCATTGTACTACTTCTCTATATATACAGGTGTTTGGAGATGGAGTTTGTATTACAAGTTCACAGGTACTATTATGCTACCGAATTGACTTTAGACACGAGTGTCAAAGACCATTGAAGCTTGCATTGCAAGTGTATTGTAAACATTCTTTCAGATTTATTAATACATTGTGCAGGTTTTTGAGTGTGGGGTTTTTCACTCGATAAGAGTTTTCCCCACCATAAATCTTTGTCTCTCTTCTTCTGTTTTCTTTTTGGTTCTTGTGTTTTGCTGCAATATCTCATGTTAATCATTTAACATTGCTGTAATAGTTAGGATAAAGTTGAATTTGCATAGCCCTCTCCTCATTAGATTAGTGTGGGAAGCATTTTCTGCACACCTTGCTTCCTTTCAAAAAACACAAAATCTAACAGCAACCAAACATCTCTTAAACTTCGTAACAGCATCAACTACACTATACTGCCTGAAAGTATTAGTAATGCTCATAAAAATCTCCTCATCTTAGTATTCTAAAGGCAACCCTGGCAACCTAACCCAGATCAGAAACAAGTTGATGCAATATTGCTTAAGGTTAAAGCTTGGACACCAATTTTTTAGGAAAAGACCATTCTGTCCAAGGAACCAAGGACCTCCAAAGAGGATCCTAAAACAATCTTCAGAGTTAGAAAATGAAAATAAGAAGAAATTGTTAGGTAAAGCTATTACCTCGACCTGTCCCCTAACCTTCCATTTTTTAACCACCCATTTTCTGAGTAGATCAATAATAGGGCGGTTACCACTGAATCTCCCAACAAGAGACCTCCAGAGCCACACAGTAGATCTATCAATAATAGAGTCTGGGATACAAATGTGAGACTCCCTAGGAGAAGCCCTAGAAGCTTGGTTCTCAAGAAGACCATTGCAAATCGAGGCCCCTGGCATATGACCCAACATAGGTGGCATGACTGGGCTCTAACCCCTAATGCCAGAAACCATATCCACCCCATTCACAAGGGAGGGAATAGAGGCATTCCCAAGCAGATCCACCAACTTTTGAGAGGAAAGCCCCCAGTTTTGTGGACAAACAAGCCCAACATAAGAATCAGCAATAGCCTGGGAAGAACTGTCCCCAGCAGTCACACATGCTCCAAAAACACCTCAGGTAGAGGCATAAAAGACCCACCAGAAAAATCACCATCTTGGCCAAGGGTAGGCCTCACCAGAGGGGAATCCATCAGACACACATTCTTCAGGGTTGTTGGGGATTTCTCCTCCAAGAAACCAATCTCAGACTGCTCCAGAATGTTAGGGGCAAAGCCCACCATAGGGGAAGTCCCAATCTTCCCTCCAGAAGTAGCTCGAAAGCCAAACTTGGAGGAGAGAAAACCTCGCTTAAGGGCCTGGCTAAACATGTCATCACCAGTAGTAGGAAGAGCATTTGGTGGGCCTAAAGTCTCCAATCATTCCTGAGAAATTGAGGGCTATGCCTCCAACCAAAGATCCAAAATCTACACATCCTCATCATCACTGGGTAGTTCTCAGTCTTCACAAAAATATCCTTCATCTTTGTCATCCTCATCGTCACCACCATCTGTATTGCTCAAAATAGAGTTTGAAACCTTGTTCATCCTTTCTCTCTTGCTCATCATAGTTTGTAACAATGTTTGTTAAAAAACTTACCAGGAGGTTTGAATCTAGGTTGTTGGCTCTACAGGCCGAAGCCCCACCATTTCACCACAAAATCTCCCCACTTGGAGGGTAAGCAACCTTAATTTTTGATGCAGTAGAGGACGACCCCACAAAGTTTGAACCTTGGTTGTTAGCACTATAGGCAAGAAGCTACACCATTTCACCAAAGGGTCATTGCCAAATTACTATTGATTGTTAATAATTAAAGCCTTTGGTCTTTAAAGAGAGTGTGTGTTAGGTATATATAATATGAATTCTGAAGAGTAAAAATCAATGACACTTGATTTAGAGCCTTGTAATTAGGTATTTTATTACTACAATGTTGTACTATTAAATTGATAGGAGGTAGAGCTACACCTCAAAATTTCTTCTCTAGGAAAAAAGAATATAATAATTTTTTTCATATTTAATGACCTTCCTAGACGAAGTATTCACAAAAGCAAAGCTATATAAAAGCCAACCATATACTTACATCCACATCAATATTAAACTATATAATTAATTAATAGTTGTACCCAAACTACTTATTTACACAACTACATAGCAAGTCATTAGATACACATTATTTACAAGAATCCTTTCCTTAATAGGGGGTAATAATGGGTATCTCACTTGTAACAGATTTTTAGAGTTATGATTGAAATCAATTACTGTAGCAGCATGTACAAATGAAATGTGTGTTGCCTTATGATTTTATCTACGAACACTAGGAATCTGCTTCATTTTAAGATATTTGGACATTATTATAATGCTCGACATCCTTACAATTAATTTCAAATGAATTATTGCAAATAGTGCACTTCATTTTCAGTCATGTGTGGCAATAGCCAACTGATGCAAAGTTAAGAAAATCTGATAATTGTAAAAAAATGCAGAAAGCTGGAGGAAAATCAGGGCTTAAATTTGATGGTTATATAGCCTATTTAGGTATTTTGGCCATAAAATATAATCAAAATTTTAAAAAGTTTTGGACTATTGGAAACAAGGTAGATAACTGAGAGGGGGGTGAATCAGTTATCTCAAATATCTTAACTTTCTTTTCTCCTTTAACAATTAGTGTAATATCAAAATATATAAGCATACATGATCATAAGATCAGAAATGAAACCAACACACATAACACAAGGATTTTTATGTGGAAAACCCTATTAAGGAAAAAACCACGGGGTGACTAACCCACGATTGTATTCTCTGTTAAAAGAATAAGAAGTACAAAATGGCATTTGCAAATTAGGGCTCACTGCCCGAGCACAGTGCTCACAAGAGGCACACTACCTATAAGAGACTCATTGTCTACCAAGTTTATAGAAGGTAACTAGGTGTTTAAACTGATGAGAGGCATCCACAAATGCTAAGGTTCAGTTCCGGTTAGGCTCAATATACTAATCTGATGCACTTCATTCTTCCCCTGCTCTAGTGTTGTTGTTTTGTCACACACCGGACTTGTATTCTTGCTTCCACACTTATTTCTGCCTTTCTTTGCACCTTATCACATTACATCTACACACACACACTCCAACATAATAGAATTCATCTAGTATTTATATCTTCATCAAGGATTTCAGCAACTTTCTAGTCAGCAACCGGAATACTCAAGATATTTACAAAATACTGATTTGTTGGCTGATCCATGCTTAATATGTGATGTGTATCAAAAACACAGACATAGAAGTCATCAATCATGTTAGCCAACCATGTACGATCCCTCAAATAGATTGATCAACATCAATTACTCATCCAGATTGAGGTCTGATACTCTGTCGGTTAGTTCTTTCTCAGTCTGCTTTGCCTTTCTGCAACCCAACACTCAAATGTTCAAATCTTTTCTATATTTTTATCACCAGAGGCTCAATCTCTAGAATATAGTAGTCATGATACTCCTCTTGACTTGTCCAAGTCTACAACTTGTTGAGTTACACCATTTGAGAGATCTGTACCTATTTGTTAGACTTTGCTACATGCTCTATTCTTGTTCACTGGACCAAAACAATCTTCAATCTCACTTCCGGTAGAGGCATACTATGTACTGCGAATGTGTGGGATAGACTTTGTTGCCATCAATGACAACACCCATGAAGCCACACAGTGTCTCTTGCCAACAATCTCCCGCTTTGGAATTGATGGCAACACTTAGTGAAAAATGACTAAGTGTTGCAGCAAACTCCCCCTTGGCTGATGCTCTATCTTATGCACTATTTTATCGAAGCTCCCCCTTAGCTAGATTCCACTTTTTTCACTACTCCCCACTCCCCCTTTGACATCAATGGCAAAGGGTGGAATCCAGATGCCAAAATTTGTAAAAATCAACATATACATTACCGCATAAATATATATACATGTTACACTTACATATGCTTAAGTATATCTGCAAAAGTGGTCTTCAACTGTATAAATTTTGTTGCCCAGCTCTGCTTCATCCTATCCAAAATGGAGATGTGACCACTCAACAAAAATACATATGCTTCTGCCCTTCTTAAGTCTGTCAGATCACTAGTCCAAGCTGTGGTCTGAGCATCTGATAAGGCCTCATGCATTGCCTCTAACTTAGGGCTAATTATCCCTCTGAGTTCACTCATCCTACTTATCATATTCTTCTTCTCTTTGTCCAGCCTCTTTATTTCATTTATAATGGCAATAGCCTGAAATTCTTGATTCATTATGAATGTGGTGAGGGGATCAAAATTCTGAGATAAACTTGACAGTTTACCTTCTTGTGCTTTCACCTTCTTTTCAATATCCTTTGTCACTTTAGACCAAGATAGACAAAATTTGTACATGTCCCCACCATCTTTAAGAGCATTTTCAAGGCTTTTTATCCCAATATCTAAGGTCATCCTATCATTAGTAATGAGTCCCTGTACTTCAGTGAACCTTTTTGCCAAAAACTCTTTCTAGACATTTTCTTCTGCCGATTTGTCTAAAGAATCAAAATGAGTACTAACAGAGTTTACTAGAGATTTCAAGTCATCGGATGGAGAGGCCAAAGCATCCTTTTGAAAAGATGGCATGATCTTCTCTAGCAAACCGGATGCAATCTCTAACACCTCGCAGTCTTCCATGTGAGACTTTAGAAGATTTTCTTTTGCCTTAGCTTGGGCAAAAGATGCTATTTTCATTGTCTGGACCAGAGAGAGAATCAAAATTTAGAGATCCTTGGAATAGTTCCAATTCATCTATCTCCATCACCTCTTTGTTCAAGAAATTTTTCACTGCCTCTACTGTGTCTCTTTCTAGAGACTGGGTCTTCTTTTCTTTTGGAATATCTGAACTATCATCAGAGATCTTTGTTTGTTCTTCTTCTCTTCCCTTTACCTCCTCTTCTTGACTCACTTTCTCCTCTTTTCTTCTTTCTCCTTTAGTTCCTGAAACTAGAAATTCTGTAGTGGGATCCAGAGGAGAGATGTTAACTTCTTCATGAACATCCTCTTTCAGTATAGAGGAATCCAAATCTTTAGACTTCTCCTCACCTATCTCTATTGACCCTTCTACATTTTCTCAATAGATTCTTCTTTTGATGTATTTAATCCTTCGACACCCATGGTAGAAGGTTCATCATCTATTTTCTCTATAATAGGAAGATTAAATCTTTTGAAGGCATTCTGGAGGATGTCTTCTATTTCTCTTCCTACCTGATCAGTCTCTCCAAGAATAAGTTTGTTCATTCCTACTTTGCTCCAGAACTCATCCTTGCAGTCCTTAAAGATCATGTTCATTTGCTTTGGAGTAATGGAAGGATAGATTTGAATTGCAATCTGTTCTTAGATCTCTAAGTCCTTTGCCTTGGCATTCTCTTTTCTAAGTTCAAGTACTTGCTCTAGACTTTTGGGAATTAATGAAATGATTTCAATGAATGCTTTATTATAGATATTTAGGTACCTGACTGTAGCATCTTCCAAGATCCTCTTGTCAGCATCACTATATTCATCATAGGATTCTGTGACTAGTTGTAGGTTCCCATCCACATTGACTACCTTGATAATATCATCAATAGAAAGAGTGGGCCTTTCAACAAATTCTTCTGCCTCTTCTTCTTTGTTTTTACTGGCATAGGATTCCTTGGATGTTTTCTTCTTCTTCTTCATTTTCTTAACTTCCTCATCAGACTCTATTTCTTCACCATCCGTTTGACTTATCTAAGACCTTGTGGCTTTTGTTTTTGTTCTCTTTTCTCCCTTTTTGGATGTCTTGGCTTCCAGTTTGGAGGCTCTTGAGCTCTTAGGGATGGTAGGTATAGAGCTCTTTGAGGATCTAGTCCGAGAGGAGGCTTGTACCAGAACACTTCCTTTTTCTTCTTCTTGTTTTTCTTTCTTAGCTCTTTCTATTTTCTCTCTGTTTGCATCAACTGCCTCTTTTGATATGCCATATCTTTTGGCAATTTCCTCTACTTCCCTTCTAACTTTCCTTTTTATCTCCAATTGTCTCAGCTCAACATGTATCTTTACACTTAATTCTTGAAAGGGTCCAAACCTTTCTGCCTTAGAGTCCTTTGGCTAGCTCAACAGGTGTTGAATGTGTAGCTTCAAGATTTTCTCATCTACTTCATAGCCCATTGGCATTACCCACACTATTCTGGGCTCAACTACCTCCATTAGGCATTGATCAGTGTCAACCATGAAGCACAATGTGTCCTTGTATTTTTCAATTATATTTTGAGTTATTTCTCTGGCCTGCATCGTACTTTGGAAGTTTTTAAAGTATCCACAGAGTGTTGTGCTTTGAGCCTTAGCATCACGAAGTCCATGCATATAGTTTCTTATTTGTATGGCAACCAGTCTATCATTTTGTCATACCTAACCACTTGATCCAGGTAGCTCATTCATATAGTAAAAGAATAGACATAGTGTTAAACAACCATACTTGAATGAGTTATTCTTATCCTTCTTGATCTTTTGCAAGTTTTCTAACAACTAGTTTAGAAGAAAATCACGGAGGTCATAATCAACATTTTCTCTTAACATCTGATATGCTGTATATATTGCAATTCTGGACACAGAATTCTCCCTACTGGAATGATAGATCTTATAACGAATTATCATAGAGGCAAATTTGATATTCAAATCTGTGATGTCTTCTATGGTCATTGCTCTCTTGTCAAACTTAGATCTGGTAGCATCACTTACTATCTGGTTCTTGATAGATTTGAGTGCAGGTAACCCATCGGATGACTGCAATTCAGTTACTGCTCTAATCACATCTTTTGTTATCTTGAAGGGCTTCATCAGCCTCATGAAATTGTCATGTATCCTGCTAAGAACATACTGGACCCATTCATCTTCTATGAAATGGGAAAAGTGGATGCATTGTCCAAAGTGCTTATCCCGGAGGGCCTTGTATTGAGGTTTGAGTTCAAAACTTTCATCTATTAATTGTTTATGATAGATGTCCATCAGCTTGGATTCTTCAAATTCCTCAATATTGGTTTGGATGTAAACCCTAACATCTTCTACATGTAGTACCCCATGTGGAATGCTAGAAAAAGCACCTAAGGGATCAACTTCTATGGATTTGTAGGGGTGTTTCTTAAGTTTTGGGCACGGCCTATCAGTGATTTTAACAACCATTGGAGTATCCATTTTTGCAAAAGATTCAGAGAGAGATATTTAGAATGGAAGTACCTTTTTGCGCTTTTAGGGTTCAAAGTAAGAGCCGAAACAAATCGCTAGTTGAATTAGATTTTGAAGTTGATCTTTGAGAGAGTTGTAGAAACTTGATGCAGAGCTCTTCTTTTCTTCTTCTCAAATGCAAATGTGCAAATGATGAGTGAAAGAACCCTTTTATTCTTTCACAAACCCTAATTTGCTTTTGCAATAAATACATAACTTAAGTTATCTGGTTGCCCTGTTCTGAGAGAGATCTTTTCGAATCACTGTGTTGCACTTAGAATCAATTTTAGTGATAATTGATGATGTATCTTGTTTCCTCCAATCATACCATGGATCCACAGATCAAGATATCTCAATTTTGAATCATACCGAATCTATCTATGAAAATCCTACTTTACTGGATGGCTGTCAAACCAGATCAATCTTGGATGATTAAACTCTTCCAAAACTCCATGTAGATCTTTCAAATTTTTATTGAGGGTTTTTTAGACATTTCTCTGAGAACCCTTTAATCTATAACATTCTATGTGCCAAATTTAGGCACTAATTGACTAGCTGGGGGAATTTGTTTTTCTTTGTGACTTCCCTTGAGCTAGAGCTCATCTGCTCAGTTTCTAGAAGGAATATTAGCACTAGATTCTGGTGTAGATCCATCCCCAACATTTTCTGCACTCTTCTTTACCCAAATATTGCTCATCTCCTTTTGAACTTCATCCACATTCACTTTGTCTTTTCCCTTGTCTTGATTTTGATTATGATGCACCGGACCCTTTTTATCCTAATTTTGACTTCTGCAAAATTTGGCAATATGACCAGATCTATTGCAATTGTAACAAACAACATTTCTTTGCATATTTGACTAATATCCTCTTGATCTGCATTGATTAGCCATATGTCCCATTCTATTGCATGCAAAGCATCTACCATTGAATGAATTGTTTATTTGGATATTTCTGCATTCATCAGATTTGTGACCACACCTTTTGCAGTTGAAACACTGTCTAGAGAAGGATGGGTTAGTTTGACTCATTCTTTTTCTACATTGAGTTACTTTATGATTGATGTTGTTGCAATTGTAGTAGTACCCATTGAAGGATGGATATCTTTGAGCATTTGGTTGCTTTACCGAAGGTCTTCTAGGCCTGTTTCTTTGATTTCCTAATCCAAAATTCTTCTAACCAGATCCAGAGCTTTCACCTTTCTCATATCCCAAGCCATACTTGTCATCTACCCTCTCTTGGCTTTCAAGAAGAACTTCAAGTTGAGCTAAGATTATCTTGAATTTATCTTTGTATTCATTTGTTGTTTGAAGATTTTGCTTAACAGTGTCTATCTAATTCTCAAGTTCTTCTTCATTATCTCTGGCTTCTTCAAGATAAGATTCAAGATGCCTGATTATTCTATCCATTTTGTGGTAATCCTCTGTCTTCTCCTTGAGGGATTGTTTTAGATTATCTTCAATTTTTTTTTTCTTCAATTTCTTAGGTGAATCTCATAACCCCTAATTCCATCTCATGTCTTACCATAATGACCTAAATTTGATAGCTTCTCACATACCTTGTTTTTCTCATCTAGATCTTCATTACTATCATTGGCTTCACTCTAACTCACTAATTTTTGATGTAGTTCCTTTCTATTTTTCAGAGAGATACTCAATTTTTCTTTTAGCTCATTTATGAAATCATCAGCTTGTTTGAGTCTTTCTCTCTAGTTATTGACTTCAGAGTGGGATTGTTCAAGATCATCTAGGGCAGACTGAAGTTGTTCCCTTATACCATACATAGCCATTAAGATTCCTAGATCTTCCTCAAGCTGTTAGGCTCTATTTAGAGGAACTTGGCTCTGGTACCAATTGTTGGAAACAAGGCAGATAACTAAGAGGAGGGTGAATCAGTTATCTCAAATATCTTAACTTTCTTTTCTCCTTTAACAATTAGTGCAATATCAAAACATATAAGCATACATGATCATAAGAACATAAATGAAACCATCACACATAAGACAAGGATTTTTAGGTGGAAAACCCTATTAAGGGAAAAACCACGGGGTAACTAACCCAAGATTGTATTCTCTGTTAAAAGAATAAGAAGTACAAAATGGCACTTGCTAATTAGGGCTCACTGCCTGAGCACACTACTCATAAGAGGCACACTGCCTAAAAAAGACTCACTATCTACCAAGTTTATAGAAGGTAACCAGGTGTTTGAACTGATGAGAAGCATCCACAAATGCTAAGGTTCAGTTCTGGTTAGGCTTAATATATTGATCTTATGCACTTCATTCTTCCCCTGCTCTAGTGTTGCTGTTCTATCACATACCAGACTTGTATTCCTGCTTCCACACTTATTTCTACCTTTCTTCGCATCTTATCACATTACATCTACACACACACTCCAACATACTGGAATTCATTTGGTATTTATATCCGAATCAATGATTTCAACAACTTTCAAGTCAGCAATCAGAATACTCAAAATATTTACAAAATACTGATCTGTCAGCTAATCCATGCTTAATATGTGATGCATATTAAAAACATAGATAGAGAAGTGTGGGTCATGATGTTAGTCATAAACAAGCATAGAATAAAAGTACACATTAACCTTTATTCATCTTGAAAGATATGATGAATTCAGAGAATTCATGATCCCAAGTCTCTAGTGATTAGGTCTTAATCTTTTGATGTTACTCAAAGGTTGATGTGTGTTGCTGTTTCCATTTTGGGGCCTTACGTAAAGTTCATCATCATGACATCATTTCTACAAAGATTCTTCATAGAAAGGTCATTTTATACAGTAGTGTGATCAAATGATGCAGAAATACTTCAATCTTTGCATGATATTTTCAATTATGCATGTTCTGTATTCAAATATGCTAAATATTTGCAATTATCTACGAGATGTCCACATATTCGTGTTATTTGCTTAAGATCATCAATTATTTGCAATTATGAGGGTGAAATGTTTTGAAATTTAAAATAAAATGAAAGAAATACTTCAAATTAAAGTTGAACCTTTAGCTTTTGAACCACATGTATATTAGATACTGTCATGAAGAGAAGAAAACCAAACCATATTTTCACCAAGACATTCCACAGCTAGATATAGTTGATGCTAACTTCAAAGGAATTTGTATGAAGACAACACATGTAAGTAAACATGCACTCCAAGGGACGTAGCAAATCACCACATATGTCCAAAATTCATACACTGATTACTCAAGATTTACTATGAATTGTAATCAATACAGTCTTCTCATTCATTAAGCATGCAAAAATATAAATGTGTACAAAAAACTTTGAAATGCGCTCTGAATATTTCAGCAGACAAATTTCAATTAAGTTTTGAATGTTTATAATAAGGCATTCCATCACCTTTTATAGAATAAGGTGAGGAATCCGTTACAAAAAGATCAGTGATCCAGATTCATCTATGCGCATCCACGGTCAATATTTCCTTTGACTACGTCAACCTTTACAAAATGGCACAAGTTGCCAGCTGGCAACTATCTGGTTTACTTACGCTTATATCTCCTTTTATGATGTATCTTCATCATGGTCTTTGTCTGATTCTTGTGACTCATCATCATGTGCATCACTTCCCGAACTTTCACTATCCTGATGATGATGACTTCGCATATGAGGCTGCATGCTGCTCCAGATCTGCTCATATGACTACACAATCCTATCTATTTCTCTGCCATCCTGAGTCCTTGCTTTGATGATGGCATGCTTGTGTGCCTCATACTTGTTTCTACTGCTATCCATTTTGTCTTTCCTTTCTTGCAGTGTCTCATTGTATCTTTCCATCTTGACCTTGATCCTCATTACTTTATCTATGACTTCTTCTGTTAAGTGGACAAGTGGATCATCTTCTACTGATTGGAAGTTGCCATGTAAAGCTTTGATAGTAGACTCTTCATCTTGATTTTCTATTTTCCTTTCCACTTTTCCTTCCAATGTTTCCAATATTTCTGCCTCAACAGCCATTAAATCGTGTAACTTCATGCTGATATCTCTCAGCTTATTATTGCATCTCCTGAGCACTCCACATTCAAATTGAATGTCATTATACCAGATGTGAATCAACAAGGCTGTATTACTATTCAATACCTGTTTATTGATAAGTAGTTGAGGATTTATCCTCTTTATTTCTCCCAGGATATTTAGTACCTTTTCTAACTTGGAAGACCTTTTTCCTGTCTGCATTTGCAGTTTGTCTACTTTGGTCCTGGAGTCACTGAGAATGCTCCACCTCTTCAAAGAGGCCTTGACTACTTCCTCTGCATCACCCAAGGTGGATGACATCCATTTTCTTAACATAGATGCCTCATGTTTCATGAGGTCTAATTTGTTCACTTCCTCCTAAGAAATAGCAGTCAATGGGACTGCATGTTCAGTTGTAGTATCATCAGGATTAATCAGCCTCCCTATGTTGGCATGCAACTGAGCAATGTGCTCTTTGTGTTGCTTATTTTTCTCTTTCTCCCTTTTCACCTTTTGAATCAAAGAATCAATAATATCTTTGCCTTCTTGACCCTCTTGGTCTTCATTGGCAAAACCCAGATCCACTGTGCTAATCTAGAACTCATCCAAGGTAATTTTACCTTTTTCCTTTTCTACAGTAGGTATTTCAATCTATGCGGTCCTCCTCCTAGTTGTCGGATCTCTTTTGATGGACGAAGTCATTCTGGCCTTCCTTTTAGGTTTGATTATGTTCTCAGAGAATAAGGTGGATACATCAAATTCTTGAATTTCCAATTCTTCTTCTTCATTTATCTCTTTCTCCAACCACGACGGCACCTGACCATGCTTCTCTATATAATCATGATGTTCACCTGTGTCTCCTATTTCTGTCAGTAGATGCGGTAGAGATGGTGATTTTCTCATTTCTTCTTCCTGATGCTCACTTTGTTGTTGATCCTGCGGCACATCCTCCTACTGAGGAACTTCTTTCTCCAGAGGAGCATCTTCTTGAGGTGGGGAGTCTTGTGGTGCATCTATATGTTGATCATGATGATCATGATCTTTCTCTGTCATTACTTCATCTAGTTTCAACTCTTCCCCTTGTTGAGGTTCATTTTCACTAATGGAGATTGTAGCATCCTCCTCTGGCTTTTCTTTTTCTTGTTGTATATCCACCATACTGGATATTGTAGAGTCTGCCTGAGGCGCTGGCATTTGTTCTGAAGCCATTATCTGTTCTGCACCTATGTTAATTACTTCCTAAACTTTGGCATCAGAATTTTCAGATATACCTTTCTCATCAGCCTTCTTTTCCTGAACCTCTACTATAGCCGGTCCTGCTGATGTATCCTGTGCACTTGGTGGGCTTATTTCTAAAGCATGGCCCTCTGGTTCTACTATCTTCACTTCTTCTACAGGTTGTCGTTTGTCAGGTGATCCTATTAGATGTTCAGGACTTGCATCCTACTTATCTGTCAAATCTGCCACTGCAGGATTTGTGCCCTCTGCAATTAGTGTATCGAGCCCCATTTCTTGGGCTATCAGTTCTGGGCTTTTTTCTTTTTCAACTTCCACTTGCTTCATCTCCTCCAGTATAGTTTGAATCGATGGAGCCTTGTGAGGGGTCATGCTTGTACCAGCAGCAAGTGTTTCCATCTTTTGTGCAACCACTTCCTATACAACCTCATCATCAGACAAGTTAATTGTCTCGTCTAGCGAGATGTGACCTTCTGCTTGTGTCTGAGAGGTTTCTTTCTTCTAGTCTTCTGCAAGTTCAGTTTTGAACTTGACGATGGTAGGAAGTGGAACATTATGCTGAAGTTCCCTGGGCACTTCACTACCTGCCCCCTGTAACAATGTAGGGGGGTGTTTTATTTCATCCCTCATGGAGGTTCTCAGTTTCTTAGGTGGGGTAGACACAGCCACCTGTGGAGCTCTTCATTTTCTCTTTATTACCAAAGTAGCCTCCTCTTCTTCAGGCTCTTCCTCCATGAGGATATCCTCTTCTCCATGTTTTCTTGAGGATTGACCCTCTTCCAGGGTCTTAGTAATTCCAGCCTCTATTGTCTTACTCTTCTCAGAGTTTTATTGCCTTGTCCTTGGAGGGGATGCTGATTCTGATCCAGATCCTGATGTTGCTGCCTCCTCAGCTACAAATACTGCTTTTTCAATAATAACCCCTTTGGGTTTTTTATCTACCTTCTTGCCCCTTGGGGGTCTTTTGCTCTGTTGTTGTGGTGGAGGGAGTCTCTCTCCCTTAGTCTTCCTATTTTCATTTAGGAAGTCATCATACTCATCCCTGGGAATATCCTGCCCCTTCTTCTTGTTGTCCACCGTAATGGCAACACCTTTCTTCTTCAAAGCCTCTATCTGTTCATCAACCCAAGCTTGGGTTAGTTGCATGGTCCTGGCAATGAAGGGGTCCAAGGATATATCCTCTTGTATGGTGAGGTTAGGTGCAGAGATGGTATCATTATATATTTTCTTTTGCTCATACTCATCTGCAATTATCCCACCATCTTCCTTCTTCAATTGTTGAGGGATGGGGATGCAACCAAAGGTTCTAATTTGATTCAATGTTAACCTTTGATATCTCCTTCTCCTTGCTTCTGCTTCATCTTCGCAGTCAGCCCAGAAATCTTCTAGGTGCCTCTGATGAATAGGCTTTCCTATTATTTTCTACATCTTGCCATAAGGATCATATGGTCGTGTTAGTGGAAAAGGTTGCAGATTCATTTTATTTAGGGTGACCATCACCTTCTTTATATTGTCTGAATTGGGGCACATATACCAGCCAATGGTGACTGGGAACAAAATTGGTCGCAGCTTCTTGGCATCCTTGTACATTTTTAACATTGTGGAGCCCTACCTGATGAACTCCATTAGTATCACTGCATCAGTGGGATACCTCGGCAGCATGAGAGAATGTCCTTCAAAACCCTCAATCCTTATGTAAGAAAAGGTGGCAAACTGTATATACCAAGCTCCATGCCTATAAACTATCTCTTGAGCCTCCATGCTCAATCTCTTTGTTCTGTCTTCCTCCATGGTCCTCACCAGATGCATAGAGAATGCATCATTAACCAGTTTGTAGTCTCGGAGGTAATTGGCTCTTTGCAGCTAGGGATGATCATCCCAGATATGCACAGCATTTGTACCTGTAAGCTTCCCATCTGTAACTAATGCATCAAAGGTGCCTTTGTAAGCACAGGAATAAATAATGTATGATGACATATAGAATGCACAATTTGAACCTCCCAGGTTCATCAGCTGCTCATGCAGAGCATCACTTATTAGCTGGCCCCACAGTGGCTTGATATATAAATACAAACACGTCATGATTACACCATACATCCAGTCTCTAAAACTACCAGCATTAGTCTGGCCTGTTACTCTATCTAGTAGTGCAATCATGAATTGGTATTCCTCACTAAAATCATATTTGAGCAGGTGCACAGGAAGTTTGGTGGCTGTAGGATACGTACTGTTTTCAGCCCTCCATTGATACATGTTCTTCCTGGCTTGCTTCTTATTGTTTTCATATTCTTTCTCTGACTTTTTCAGGTCTACGCTTTTAACCTTGCTGCCCAGTGGCAATCTAAATGTCCGGGAGAGACCCTTGATGGATAGGTCTGCATATATTCTCCCATGTTTCATCACTTGCCTGGTCTCTGGGTTATAATTCCTGACACATTCTATAACTAGCTCCAGAGACTCCATAGAGTATGGAAAACTAGTAGCGTTCCTCATTCCGGATATGAATACTGCATCCAGCATAGGACTCTTATTATTCTCATCATTCAGCCTAGCTGACCAGGCTTCCATATCAGTACTCCCCTGATGGGTATCTGTAATTGCTCCATACTTAAATAGGATGCCCCTCTGAGACGAGAACATGGGCCTACTGAATTCTGCCTGACACTTAATTAACCTCTTGTCAGCCATGAGTGCCTGCAATTAACCAAAATCCTATCTCACAACGGGTATACACATGCATGCATATTGCAATTAACTTTATAAATCACCATGCCTACTGTATCTGTTCAACATTACTTAATCATATGGATGCATAAACCAGAACTTCAGCTTGGCCACCCATACCTGACTATTACAGAAACAATAGGATGAGGGTTTCATTTACTTACCTGGATATGCAATTTTCCTTTTATACCAGTGGACTGCTAACAACGCTCTTAATTCAGCTGATGATCCCACACTTCCTTCTGTCTGTGAGGTTAAATCGTGCAACTATCACCTGTATGAGGATATGGAAGCTGGTGCTCTGTAAAAACAATTTTATCACAAGGTAAATGTAAAAATGACAGTTGAATTACCTTTTAACCTTGTAATTAGGGTAAATTTAGGGCAACTCTAACAGATTGGATTTTATTCATTGATTATCCACGTTAAAACGTAGGATCTCGCCAGGTGTTTCATTGAGTTCCAGGGTCGGCGGGAACCACCTACCATGTTTGCGCGCATTAAATGATAATGGTGGCAACGGGAGCGGGGGGATATCCACAGGACAGGATATCATGAAGGCAGGATGATATTCACAAATATCGGGTCGAGTTTCAATGTCATCCTCTTCCCTCAAATTGGAATAGGTATCGCGACAAGATTCAGGTGATGAAAGCACCTTCTTGGTTATGTTTAGTACATCAGGAGGATATTTCGACGTATCAGGTGATGTTTCAAAGATGATGATGATGGGACAAACTTACATGTCTCTCTTTCAGAATATTGGGATGACGTCATCATTATATTTGCTTAGTGTATCAGCAAGGCATCAAGACGCCATCGTCATGATGCATAAGCAGGATCATGTTCAAGAAATATGCCCCCGAGAGGTAAGATGATGATGATGTCACCGTCATGTTTGTTTCTTTGTTTATCGGATTTAGATGATGTCATCAGGATATTCGCTTAGGGGGATATTTCACAACAGGAGGATATTAAGAAATATCAGGTTACTTTAACAAAGATGATCCTCGCGAAATGCATAAGGTTATTGATGGGTAAAGGTTGCTATCACTTAATATTGACATCCAGATATTTGGACCGCATGATTTTATCAGGTGATATACCATATCGGGGTGACCTTCTGTAATATGATGGATGTTACGAAATATGATCCTCCCCTAGCAACATCAAGTTTGACTCAAACTTTGACCACTTATAACTTTCACATCCTGACGAATGTCAGGGTGATGTAAAAGACAAACTTGCATGGAATTTAATGCTCTTTCTAAATATGAGGTCACAGCACTGAAATTTGAACTTTGACAAACTAACCTCATAATGATGACTTACTTCATCTAGATTCTACATGATCATGCACATGACTTACTTTTACCAAACCACCAGAAAGCAGACAACACAAGCCAAACCAAAAGTTGGGTCCCTGTTTTGCCAAGTCAAAATGGGGTGTGTTGTGTAACCACACAACAACTTGCCACCAAAGAAAACAAACAAATTCCAATGATTCAAATGATGTGATCATATTTATTCATAGTATTTTAATTCTTTCTAAATATCAGCATCATGATCCGTTGAAAAATTTCATCATGATAACAATGCTAACAAAGGATCATATGTGTGCAAATGATTAATTATCTTCATCTTGAAAGGAAGTTGAAAACATAAGTAACTGGTGTTAAACTACATACTTGGGGATCATCCCTCATAGCCAACCTGGATAGAGCCTTGCTGCCAGCAGGCGTCTATAGCCCCGGCAAGGTTATAAAACAATCTCCCTAAGTAGAGCCCCACTGCCAGTAGGCATTCATAGCCCCGGTAGAGTTACTTAGATGGCCTAATTTTTATTTCTTTTCTAATTTTCTCTTTAAAATTTGTTTCTGATATCATCATGTCAGCTCATTTATACAAGGTATAGTCACTTATAGCTTTAGGTTGGATATTGTATTGGTAGCAAGGGAGTCCCTTTAGATTTTTCACTTAACACCTATACTTGTGTGTTCAACAAACCCAAGGCTGTTAGGTGTTTCATCGTGATTGATTCACTTTGACCAAGAAAAGGCACCCTGATGAAAGGATATCACAAACCTGATCATGAATACTTCTTAGAATGAATCATAACCTATGTGTAAATCTAATCTCATCACTTGTATCCTAACAATTTAGTTATTTTCTGTGGTGATGAAGTGTATCATTTTGACTAACCAGAACAAGATCTCAACCAACAAAACAAAACAAGCAAAACAAACAAACTGTATAAACAACTATACAAATATACAATATGATACATATGACTGTCATGAAGTCACTTAGGCCTGGAAATAATCTTTGAGGAATTGTCCATTGACTAGCAATGGGACATCCTCACCTGTCAGGTTCTTGAGCCTATAAGTGCTGTCTCCTAGTATCTCAGAAATTTGGAAGGGACCTATCCATAATCTGTCAAACTTACCATGGTCACCTTTCCTCTCATGGGCTTTATCCCACATCAGGACTAAATCAGATATCCTGAAGGCTTTAACTCTGGCTCTCTTGTCAAACCAACGTTTGACAATAGCCTGATGTTTTGCAAACTGGTCAATTGCTTGACTCCTTTTCTCTTCTAGGTACATTAGTTGAAGCAACCTGACTTCTTGTCTATTATCAATACCTAGGTATTCTTGGGCAAACTGTAGAGTAGGAATTTTCAAGTTTACAGGGAGGATAGGATCTACCCCATATACCAATTGGAAGGGTGAGTTTCCTAATGCAGTTTTCATTCTAGTTCTGTCTACCCATAAGGCATATTTCAGAAATGAGTTCCATTCCCTAGGATTCTTCTCTATTAATTTTCTTATGATATTCAACAAATTCTTGTTGGTGGATTCTGCTAATCCATTCCCTTGGGGATAGTAATTGGATGAAAACTTAAGTATGATCCCATGATCAAAACCCCAACTTGACAATTTAGTTGAAGTGAAGGCAGAACCATTATCACTTACCAAAGCATAAGGAGTTCCATACCTGGTGACAATGTTACTCTCCAGAAATTTAATGACATCATCTACAGTACAAGTTTTGCTACTAACAGCCTCAGTCCATCTAGTACAATAGTTAGTAATTGTTAAGACATACCTATGGCCTGAAGAGGACGGAGGATTGATTGGTCCTATCAAGTCCATGCCCCATTGTGCAAATGGGCGCTCTTCCACCACTGGCTGTAAGGGTTGTGCAGCATACTTCTCTCTGTTGGCAGCAACCTGGCAAACATGACAACATTTAACATGATCAGCTGTGTCTTTAAAAACTGTTGGCTAGTAATATCCTGCTCTGAGGATTGCATGTGTTGTGGCCAGGGTTGATCCGTGCACTGTTCCGAACTTATCATGTAGTTCTGACAAAACCTTATTTGCTTCTGGTTTTTCTAAGCACCTTAGGTATATTCCTTCATAATTCTTCTTGAACAGGGTTCCTCCCTTCATCATATATTTTTGTGACCTTAACTTCAAGGCCCTTCTTTGTGAAGCTTGCATTCTTGGAGGATATCTCCCAATGATCAGGGTATGCCTGATATCTGCATACCACTCTTTATTGTCTTTCTTATTAATCACATATTGCTGACTAGTGATGTTTGGATCAATTTCAGATATCATCTGGCTCAAAGCCTGTCCTCTTACCAGCTTCATGGGTGTAATTTCCATGTCATACTCTTGTAATACAGTAATCCACTTGGCTCTTTTCTCACCAGGTTCACTCTGCATCAGCAGCATCTTTACTACTACATCAAACACTACTGCAATCACCTTACTTCTCAATATGTAATGTCTAAATTTCTTTACTACTCTGACTAATGCAAGTGCTTGTCTTTCAACATCCACATATCTTAGTTCAGCATCTTTGAAGGGACAGCTCATGAAAGCTATTGGTTTTTCTTCTTTTTCTTCATTTCTCTAAGTGAGCACTGCTGCAGAGGTATGCTCTGAGGCAAATGAATAAATGTAGAAGTCCCGTGTGTAATCTGGACTAATGAGTATAGGAGCATCTGATATGGCTTTCTTTATATCTTCAAAAGCAGCCTTAGCTTCTGCTGTCCACTCAATCTTGGCATCTTTTTTCAGCATAGCATTTAGTGGTCTGACTATTTCTGCAAAACCAGTGATGAACTTTCTTACGAAGTTAATCTTACCAAAGTAAGACTTTAGTTCCTTCTTACTTCCAGGGAGTTGTATTTTCATGATAGACTCCACTCTGGCAGGATCAATGATGATCCCATCTTCAGTTATCAGATGGCCTAATAATTTGCCTGTTGTTACCCCAAATATGCATTTCTTGGGATTCAAAGATATTCCGTACTCTTCGCACTTCTTCAGTACACTTCTGAGATCAGCTACATGATTCCCCCTTTCTTTGGAGAATACTGTCAAGTCATCCATGTAGATGACTATGCACTTTCCTATTAAGCCTCTGAAGGCTATGTCCATTGCTCGCTGGAATGTTGCTCCAGCATTTATGAGTCCAAATTGCATACGTCTATATGCAAATATCCCACACTTCGTGGTGAAGGCAGTTTTCAATCTGTCAATTTTATCAACCATCACTTGGTTGTATCCTGAAAAACCATCCAGAAAGGACATCATTTTAGCTCCATTCACAATCTGCAGAACTTCATCCAATGAGGGTAGAGGATAGTTATCCTTTTCTGATGCTCTGTTCAGATTCCTAAAATCTACACATAGCCTGACATCTCCATTCTTTTTTCTAACCAGCACTAGATTTGCCACCCAAGTGGAGTGCCTCACAGGAAATATTATCCTGGCATTTAAGAGCTTCTTAACCTCTTCAAAGATTATTGGTTCAAGCAAAGCATTGACTGGCCTTTGCTTCTATTTGAAAGGTTTAGCATCTGGCTTGAGAGGTATAGTGTGAGTTATGACTGATGTGTCATACGTCTTCAGCTCATCATAAGTCCATGCAATTACATGGATGTAATCCTTAAGAGCTTGAGTTATTCCTTCTGACTCTTCTGGTGTGCAAACCTTGCCTATTAAGACTTTTTTCTTGTCGTCATCCTATCCAATATTCACTTGTGAATATTGACCTCCATCAGCCTTTGGAAGATCCTTCTGTTTCAGCATATTGTCCAGATCAAAAGCTCTTTCTAATTCAATCATACCTTTAGGAATCCTGTTGCTAGGCAGCTCTAGTATTTCCTCTTCTTCCCAAACATGATCTTCCACACTATTTTCATCTATGATCTGAGCGTCAAATACATCCCTGTTAGATATGAAATCAAGAATGTGTTGGTCATCATCAAAGACCTGAAGATTAGCAACATTATCAGGCACTGATGGTACATATACCAGTTCTACTAAAAATCTCTTAAAACCTAATATAGATAATGGCTCCAATGTACTAGCAGCCTGGGCAAGTGCATCTGCCCTATGGTTCTATTCTCTAGGAACGTGGGTGATGTTAAATGCGTCAAAATCTTCAATCAAGTCCCACACTCTATGTCTATAATTTGACAATCTTTTGTAGTTGCAAGAGTAGATTCCTCTTACTTGTCTGACAACTAATTCTGAGTCTCCAAAGACGTGTAGAATTTTCACCTTCTTCTTGAGGGCAAACAACATCCCATGAATCAGAGCTTCATACTCTGTCACATTAATAGTACAGGGGAATTGTAATCTGTAGGCAGCTAAGTAGGATTTTCCTGATGGATCAATGAGATCAATCCCTACTCCAGATCCTTGTTTGGATTTGGATCCATCAAATCTAAGGATCCAGGATTTATCTTTAGCATGAGGCTTGGCTGAACTTTCTCTTTTCTTTGCATCTCTGGCAGCTGCTCCACCCGATATCCACTTCAGTTTAGGAATTTCAGCCTTCTTAGACTTTATCTTTTCTTCCTTCTGAGAAGCTGATTTCTCTTTTTGTTTTCCATCGTTAGGGGGATGATCTTTTGGATCAGGCTCTGTATGTTTATTTAAAATATGTAGACACAATGAACAGGCAGTTTCTGAGTGAGGTGCCTCATACAACCTACACCAACCTTTGGTTAGTGCATCCTGTGGATGTTTCTTTTGTCTTATCATCCTTTTAATTTCTCCTGATAAGAACTCTTCAAACTTGGTCAGGTTACTGCCTTTGTCTTCATCTGACAGTTCATAGTCTGACTCCATCAGACAATCACTTCTAGGAGTGATCTTTTCTTTTTCCTTAACATTTATCTGATTGTAGGCTAGAATCTCTTCTATCTTCTGTACATGATCTTCATCGTGATCTATTACCTTTTTTGTGGTTCCTGCAGAAGACAAACAAGACTCAGTATCATCATTATCAGACGTAGAACTTACCTTAGAATATGATGATGATGCCTCACTGAGTGTCTGCTTCAGCATCATCATGTCTAAGCATGCTTCGCACATCTTTTCTGAATGTGCTTCATCGTGTAATCTGCACCATCCATCAATCAGAATATCATCAGTAGGTATATTTAACAATTGACAACACTTTACCTATTTGTACAGATGCACCTCAAAATCTCTGAAGCGATCTACTTTATTTTTGTTCTTAAAATCAATATCGGGTTCAACAACCGACACATCCTCTTGATGATCATCTTCCTCATGATGATGATGAAAGTCAAGCATCAGGATCTCTTCTATTTTGATAGTCTGTGGTCTAATGGCATAAACTCCAGGCTCAATGTCGACATACATGATCTCATTCGTTTTGTTATATTCGGTTATCATGTGTTTCATTCTGGATTCAGCATCTATTCTTATCTGGTTCGGTATACATTTCCAAGGTAACCACAGCTGACTGAAGTCAGTGGACATATATCCATTCAAAGTCTTTGACTAGTCCCTGCTAAGCAGCATCCCATATGTATCAGGTATGTCTACTACCTGGATATCAATATAATACTGGATCCTGGGATCAGATGCTAGCTGCATATGTATGTGAGTCAATTCTCCTACTATACTCACCTCTGTCTTATCTAACTATGTCACCTTCTTTAGGGATTTAGCAGGATGTAGTCCTAAGGCGTTACATATGGACAAGGGCATTACATTGGTAGATGCACCTGAATCTACCAGACAGTTGTGTAAATTCTTTCCAAACATCCTTATGGTAAGGAGGAAAGGTGGTGACTCACTCTTATCCCTGTATAATGTCATATGTGATGTTTCTGCAGCTTGGACAGTAGCTGGCATCTTAGGCTTGACATTATTATCTCTAGCAGCATGATCTTTATTGCTAAGGTGACTTGGAGAATGAATGTCCTCTTTAGGAGCAGGATCATCTAGTGACTTCATGAATGCTTTTTTGATTGCAGGAGTTTTCAATAACTCTGATAGAGACAGGGTAATCTTTATCTTTTTCATTTCATCAGCCAAGTATGTGACTAGTCTGTCAGACTCATGAGGTAAAGCAATAGCCTTTGATGCTGTATTCTATGGTGACAAATATTAGGCATTTACCTTGGTAAATCCTAGATTATTGCTAGCTTTGGGATCAGGAGGTGCGTTGAAATTATTCAGAGGTAGAGATGACGTCAATGGACCAGTAGGTCTATTGGAGCTACTTCTCAAGTTATAGTTATGCTTACTAGGATATTGCTACTGGTATGCATGCACCTCCTCATGTTCAGTGGAAGGCTCACTCTCATCCTCAAAGGGGAAGACATAATTTGACTCAAAGGTCATGGCAGACTCTTCATATGCATGAGAACGATGCTGATGATCAGTATAGCTCTCTAGTACTAAGGCTGAATCACATCCACAAGGGACTATTTCATTTCCTTCCACCTGAGGTGGATGTCCTGCAGTATTAGACACTTCTGTTTGAAAAATACTGGCAGCAATTTGAAATTGTGGATAATCTAGCTCTGCATGAGCATTTGTATTGTGGATCCTACACCAATTAGTGAGGGCTGCCTCAGTAAGATTAACTCTAGTAATCTGTTTAGCTTCACTAGATGATTGGTTATCCAAGGGTGATGGCAATGAGCCATTATTTGGCCTGGAATTCCATACTCTAGGCTATCTAGGAAGATTATTGTTACTTCCACCATTGTTATTGAAATTACTGTTGTTATTGTATCCTCTGTCAGGATAATTTGGTCTATCATTGGAATAATTTCTATTCTGATTTGACTGGGAATAGAAACTTTGATTTCTCAAATGTGTCACTTCTGTGGTGAGCTTTCTTAGTTGAGCATAGATTTCTTTGATTTCTTCCTTTTCTTCTTGAGCTTTGGCTACTACATTCTCACTTTGAGGCTTGAAGAAAGAGGATCCATGGTTATTGTTGGATAGATCAGCGCCCTGAGGTGTCTGAACCTATGCAGGATATTGTGACGTCTGGCCACTCCCACTAGGAGGTGGCATGATACTTAATGGAGGCACCTGCAAGGGTGCAGGCATGACTGCTGGAGGTATCATAACTCCATTAGGATATTGTGCAGGATATTGTTGAGCACGATATGTAGGATATTGTGGGGAATAAGCTAGATATGTGCCAGGCAATATAGGGAATGCAACATTTGGTGTAGGAGTAGGAACTAACTGCTGATTTACCTTGATAGCTTCTTGAAAAGTTCTTGTCAAGGTAGTGATCTCAGGATGTGTTCTCCTGATGAACATGGAAGTCAATGGATCCAGGGTTGAATAATAGATACTCCTAGTAGAAGCATCTGCTACTACATATGGGGCAACTAACTTGGATAACATTTTCTAGAACCTAGCATTAAAATTAGCAATAGGTTCATTCTTGAATCTTTTGATTGTAGCAAACATGTGGTAATTCATAGATGGATCAATAGGGACCTTGAACCTATCAAGAAAGGCTTTCTCTAGGACAGCCCATGAACCAACAAAGGCTTGGCCAAGACTAATAAACCAATTATAAGCCTCTTCCCCTAAGGAAAAAGGAAATAATCTGCATACAACATCTTGATGTTCTATTCTGGCTCTATAGCAAGCTTCTTTGAATGTCCTGATATGATCATCAGCATCCTGGTAAGGATGATACTTTGGACAAAGTTTGTCCAGATTCTTTGGTAACTCATGATATGCATTGAAGGTCAAAGGTGACTCTGCTACAAAGAAAGACATTGCAACTGGAGGAGGTTGAACCTGAGGTATAACCGGTTGAGGTTAGATTAAAGGAGCACCCTGAGGTTGCAAAGGAGGTGTTACAGATATCCCAGAAGGTATTTGCAAACCAACAGGAGTTACAGGAGGAGGTTCTGGTGAAGCTCCTAATGCACTAGACCCTGGAGTATGATGGATGTCTACAGTTCTAGGTCTAAAACCTCTAACAGGCAATTCTTCAAAGATTCCACTAGGTCTAGACCTGGTGTTTATCCTGTGAGCCAGGATTTCTCAATTTTTAGGCAAATTGGCTGAAACTTTGCAACTATTGGCTGGATTTCACTGGCTAAAGTGATATTTGCGGTCAGATGACTGATCTGACTGGATATTTACGAACTATTTGCAAAGACAGTGCAAATATAAGATGATATTTGCGGTATGATGACTCTTACCATAGCGTATTAAGTTTCTGCGGTATGATGACTCTTACCATAGGGTATTAAGTTTCTAAGGTAGAAATTCTTCAAAGCTTGAATTGATTTACGTAATTTTGGCTGATATTTGCTATTTCATAACGATCTACTATAAAGCTTGCAATATTTATGTTAAATCTGGAGACCTTTACACAAAATGAACATTTACAAGCTTGTTACAGTAAATATTTGCGTGATATTAAAATTCTCTAACGGTTCAAGGTTACCTTACTCTCTGCATCATCAAACCTAAAAATAATGATGATGCGCATAGTCTTTCAGATAAGGCCCTCCTTCTAGCGCCATTTTATGTTGGTCATGATGTTAGTCATAAACAAGCATAGAATAAAAGTACACATTAACCTTTATTCATCTTGAAAGATACGATGAATTCAGAGAATTCATGATCCCAAGTCTCCGGTGATTAGGTCTTAATCTTCTGACATTACTTAGAGGTTGATGTGTGTTGTTGTTTCCATTTTGGGGCCTTAGGTAAAGTTCATCATCATGACATCATTTCTGCAAAGATTCTTCACAGAAAGGTCATTTTATATAGTAGTGTGATCAAATGATGTAGAAATACTTCAATCTTTGCATGATATTTTCAATTATGCATGTTCTGTATTCAAATATGCTAAATATTTGCAATTATCTATGAGATGTCCACATATTCGTGTTATTTGCTTAAGATCATCAATTATTTGCAATTATGAGGGTGAAATGTTCTGAAATTTAAAATAAAATGAAAGAAATACTTCAAATTAAAGTTGAACCTTTAGCTTTTGAACCACATGTATATTAGATACTGTCATGAAGAGAAGAAAACCAAACCATATTTTCACCAGGACAATCCATAGCTAGATATAGTTGATGCTAACTTCAAAGGAATTTGTATGAAGACAACACATATAAGTAAACATGCACTCCAAGGGACGCAGCAAATCACCACATATGTCCAGAATTCATACACTGATTACTCAAGATTTACTATGAATTGTAATCAATACAGTCTTCTCGTTCATTAAGCATGCAAAAATATAAATGTGTACAAAAAGCTTTGAAATGAGCTCTGAATATTTCAACAGACAAATTTCAATTAAGTTTTGAATGTTTATAATAAGGCATTCCATCACCTTTTATAGAATAAGGTGAGGAATCCGTTACAAAAAGATCAGTAATCCAGATTCATCTATGCGCATCCACGGTCAATATTTCCTTTGACTACGTCAACCTTTACAAAATGGCACAAGTTGCCAGCTGGCAACTATTTGGTTTACTTACGCTTATATCTCCCTTTATGATGTATCTTCATCATGCTCTTTGTCTGATTCTTGTGACTCATCATCATGTGCATCACTTCCCGAACTTTCACTATCCTGATGATGATGACTTCGCATATGAGGTTGCATGCTACTCCGGATCTACTCATATGACTGCACAATCCTATCTATTTCTCCGCCATCCTAAGTCTTTGCTTTGATGATGGTGTGCTTGTGTGCCTCATAATTGTTTCTACTGCTATCCAGTTTGTTTTTCCTTTCCTGCAGTGTCTCATTGTATCTTTCCATCTTGACCTTGATCCTCATTACTTTATCTATGACTTCTTCTGTTAAGTGGACAAGTGGATCATCTTCTATTGATTGGAAGTTGCCATGTAAAGCTTTGATAGCAGACTCTTCATCTTGATTTTCCATTTTCCCTTCCACTTTTCCTTCCAATGTTTCCAATATTTCTGCCTCAACAGCCATTAAATCGTGTAACTTCATGCTGATATCTCTCAGCTTATTATTGCATCTCCTGAGCACTCCACATTCAAATTGAATGTCCTTATACCAGATGTCAATCAACAAGGCGGTATTACTGTTCAATACCTATTTATTGATAAGCAATTAAGGATTTATCCTCTTTATTTCTCCTAGGATATTTAGTACCTTTTCCAACTTGTAAGACCTTTTCCTTGTCTGCATTTGCAATTTGTCTACTTTGGTCCTGCAGTCATTGAGAATGCTCCACCTCTTCAAAGAGGCCTTGACTACTTCTTCTGCATCACCCAAGGTGGATGACATCCATTTTCTTAACACAGATGCCTCATGTTTCATGAGGTCTAATTTGTTCACTTCCTCCTAAGAAATAGCAGTCAATGGGACTGCATGTTCAGTTGTAGTATCATCAGGATTAATCAGCCTCCCTATGTAGGCATGCAACTAAGCAATGTGCTCTTTGTGTTGCTTATTTTTCTCTTTCTCCCTTTTCACCTTTTGAATCAAAGAATCAATAATATCTTTGCCTCTTAACCCTCTTGGTCTTCATTGGCAAAACCCAGATCCACTGTGCTGATCCGGAACTCATCTAAGGTAATTTTACCTTTTTCCTTTTCTACAGTAGGTATTGCAATCTATGCGGTCCTCCTCCCAGTTGTCAGATCTCTTTTGATGGCCGAAGTCATTCTGGCCTTCCTTTTAGGTTTCATTATGTTCTCGGAGAATAAGGTGGATACATCAAATTCTTGAATTTCCAATTTTTCTTCTTCATTTATCTCTTTCTCCAACCACGACGGCACCTAATCATGCTTCTCTATATCATCATGATGTTCACCTGTGTCTCCCATTTCTGTGAATAGATGCGGTGGAGATGGTGATTTTCTCATTTCTTCTTCCTGATGCTCACTTTGTTGTTGATCCTGTGGCACATCCTCCTGCTGAGGAACTTCTTTCTCTAGAGGAGCATCTTCTTAAGGTGGGGAATCTTGTGGTGCATCTATATGTTGATCATGATGATCATGATCTTTCTCTATCATTACTTCATCTAGTTTCAACTCTTCCCCTTGTTGAGGTTCATTTTCACTAATGGACATTGTAGCATCCTCCTCTGGCTTTTCTTTTTCTTGTTGTATATCCACCCTACTGGATATTGTAGAGTCTGCCTGAGGTGCTGGCATTTGTTCTAAAGCCATTATCTATTTTGCACCTGTGTTACTTACTTCTTGAACTTTGGCATCAGGATTTTTAGATATATCTTTCTCATCATCCTTCTTTTCCTGAACCTCTACTATAGCCGGTCCTACTGATGTATCATGTGCACTTGGTGGGCTTATTTCTGAAGCATGGCCCTCTGGTTCTGCCATCTTCACTTCTTCTGCAGGTTGCCATTTGTCAGGTGATTCTGTTGGATGTTCAGGACTTGCCTCCTGCATATCTGTCAAATCTGCCACTGCAAGATTTGTCACTTTTGCAATTAGTGTATCGAGCCCCATTTCTTGGGCTATTTGTTCTGGGCTTTTTTCTTTTTCAGCTTCCACTTGCTTCATCTCCTCCAGTATACTTTGAACCGATGGAGCCTTGTGATGGGTCATGCTTGTACCAGCAGCAAGTGTTTCCATCTTTTGTGCAGCCACTTCCTATACAACCTCATCATCAGACAAGTTAATTGTCTCGTCTAGCGAGATGTGACCTTCTGCTTGTGTCTGAGAGGTTTCTTTCTTCTGCTCTTCTGCAAGTTTAGTTTTGAACTTGACGATGGTAGGAAGTGGAACATTATGCTGAAGTTCCCTGGGCACTTCACTACCTGCCCCCTATAACAATGTAGGGGGGTGTTTTATTTCACCCCTCATGGAGGTTCTCAGTTTCTTAGGTGGGGTAGACATAGCCACCTGTGGAGCTCTTCATTTTCTCTTTATTACCAAAGGAGCCTCCTCTTCTTCAGGCTCTTCCTCCATGAGGATATCCTCTTCTCCATGTTTTCTTGAGGATTGACCCTCTTCCAGGGTCTCAGTAATTCCAGCCTCTGTTGTCTTACTCTTCTTGGACTTTCCTTGCCTTGTCCTTGGAGGGGATGCTGATTCTGATCTGGATCCTGATGCTGCTACCTCCTCAGCTACAAATACTACTTTTTCAATAATAAACCCTTTGGGTTCTTTATCTACCTTCTTGCCCCTTGGGGGTCTTTTTCTCTATTGTTGTGGTGGAGGGAGTCTATCTCCCTTAGTCTTCCTCTTTTCATTTAGGAAGTCATCATAATGATCCCCAAGAATATCCTGCCCCTTCTTCTTGTTGTCCACCGTAATGGCAACACCTTTCTTCTTCAAAGCCTCTATCTGTTCATCAACCCAAGCTTGGGTTAGTTGCATGGTCCTGGCAATGAAGGGGTCCAAGGATATATCCTCTTGTATGGTGAGGTCAGGTGTGTATCATTATATATTTTCTTTTGCTCATACTCATCTACAATTATCCTGTCATCTTCCTTCTTCAATTGTTGAGGGTGGGGATGCAATCAAAGGTTCTGATTTGATTCAATGTTAACCTTTGATATCTCCTTCTCCTTGCTTCTACTTCATCTTCGCAGTCAGCCCAAAAATCTTCTAGGTGCCTCTGATGAATAGGCTTTCCTATTATTTTCTACATCCTGCCATAAGGATCATATGGTCTTGTTAGTGGAAAAGGTTGCAGATTCATTTTATTTAGGGTGACCATCACCTTCTTTATATTGTCTGAATCAGGGCATATATACCAGCCAATGGTGACTAGGAACAAAATTGGTGGCAGCTTCTTGGCATCCTTGTACTTTTTTATCATTGTGGAGCCCTGCCTGATGAACTCCATTAGTATCACTGCATCAGTGGGATACCTCAGCAGCATGAGATGATGTCCTTCAAAACCCTCAATCCTTATGTAAGAAAAGGTGGCAAACTGTATATACCAGGCTCCATGCTTGTCAACTATCTCTTGAGCCTCCATGTTCAATCTCTTTGTTCTGTCTTCTTCCATGGTCCTCACCAGATGCATAGAGAATGCATCATTAACCAGTTTGTAGTCTCGGAGGTAATTGGCTCTTTGCAGGTGGGGATGATGATCCCATATATGCATAGCATTTGTACCTATAAGCTTCCCATCTATAACTAATGCATCAAAGGTGTCTTTGTAAGCACAGGAATAAACAATGTATGATGACATATAGAATGCACAATTTGAGCCTCCCAGATTCATCAGCTGCTCATGCAGAGCATCACTTATTAGCTGGCCCCACAATGGCTTGATATCTGAATACAAACACATCATGATTACACCATACATCCAGTCTCTAAAACTACCAGCATCAGTCTGGCCTGCTACTTTGTTTAGTAGTGCAATCATGAATTGGTATTCCTCACTAAAATCATATTTGAACAGGTGCACAAGAAGTTTGGCGGCTACAGGATACGTACTGTTTTCAGCCCTCCATTGATACATGTTCTTCCTAGCTTTCTTCTTATTATTTTCATATTCTTTCTCTGACTTTTTCAGGTCTACGCTTTTAACCTTGCTGCCCAGTCGTAATCCAAATGTCCAGGAGAGACCCTTGATGGATAGGTCTGCATATATTCTCCCATGTTTCATCACTTGCCTAGTCTCTGGGTTATAATTCCTGGCACATTCTATAAATAGCTCCAAAGACTCCATAGAGTGTGGAAAATTGGCAGTGTTCCACATTCTGGATATGAATACTGCATCCAGCACAGGACTCTTATTATTCTCATCATTCAGCCTAGTTGACCAAGCTTCCATATCAGTACTCCCCTGGTGGGTATCTATAATTGCTCCATACTTAAACAGGATGCCCCTCTGAGACGAGAACATGGGCTTACTGAATTCTGCCTGACATTTAATTAACCTCTTGTCAGCCATGAGTGCCTGCAATTAACCAAAATCCTATCTCACAATAGGTATACACATGCATGCATATTGCAATTAACTTTATAAATCACCATGCCTACTATATCTATTCAACATTACTTAATCATATGGATGCATAAACCAGAACTTCAACTTGGCCACCCATACCTGACTATTATAGAAACAACAGGATGAGGGTTTCATTTACTTACCTAGATATGCAATTTTCCTTTTATACCAGTGGAATGCTAACAACACTCTTAATTCAGCTGATGATCCCGCACTTCGTTCTGTCTGTGAGCTCAAATCGTGCAACTATCGCCTGTATGAGGATATGGAAGCTGGTGCTCTGTAAAAACAATTTTATTGCAAGGTAAATGTAAAAATGACGGTTGAATTACCTTTTAACCTTGCAATTAGGGTAAATTTAGGGAAACTCTGACAGATTGGATTTTGTTCATTAATTATCCGCGTGAAAATGCAGGATCTTGCCAGGTGTTTCATCAGGTTCCGGGGTTGGCGAGAACAACCTACCATGTCTGCACGCATTAAATGATAATGGTGGCAACGGGAGCGGGGGGATATCCACAGGACAGGATATCATGAAGGCAGGATGATATTCACAAATATCAGGTCAAGTTTCAATGTCATCCTCCTCCCTCAAATTGGAATAAGTATCGCGACAAGATTCAGGTGACGAAAGCACCTTTTGGTTATGTTTAGTACATCAAGAGGATATTTCGATATATCGGGTGATGTTTCAAAGATGATGATGATGGGACAAACTTACATGTCTCTCTTTCAGAATATCAGGATGACGTCATCCTGATATTTGCTTAGTGTATCGGCAAGGCATCATGACGCCATCGTCATGATGCATAAGCAGGATCATGTTCAAGAAATATGCCCCCGAGAGGTAAGATGATGATGATGTCACCATCATGTTTGTTTCTTTGTTTATCAGATTTAGATGACATTATCAGGATATTCGCTTAGGGGGATATTTCGCAATAGGGGGATATTAATAAATATTGGGTTACTTTAACAAAGATGATCCTCACGAAATGCATAAGGTTATTGACGGGTAAAGGTTGCTATCACTTAAAATTGACGTCCGGATATTTGGACCGCATGATTTCATCGGGTGATATAACATATCGGGGTGACCTTCTGTAATATGACGGATGTTACAAAATATCATCCTCCCCTAGCAACATCAAGTTTGACTCAAACTTTGACCACTTATAACTTTCACATCCTGACGAATGTCAGGGTGATGTAAAAGACAAACCTGCATGGAATTTAATGCTCTTTCTAAATATGAGGTCACAGCACTAAAATTTGAACTTTGACAAACTAACCTTATAATGATGACTTACTTCATCCAGATTCTACATGATGATGCACATGACTTACTTTTACCAAACTGCCAGAAAGCAGACAACACAAGCCAAACCAAAAGTTGGGTCCCTATTTTGCCAAGTCAAAATGGGGCGTGTTGTGTAACCACACAACAAGAAGTCATCAATCATGTCAGCCAACCATGTATGATCCCTCAAATATTTTGATCGACATCAATTACTCATCCAGATTGAGGTCTAATACTCTGTCGGTCGGTTCTTCCTCAGTCTGCTCTGCCTTTTCGCAACCCAACACTTAGATACTCATATCTTTTCTATGTTTTATCATCGAAGGCTCAATCTATGGAATATAGTAGTTAGGGTACTCCTCTTGACTTGTCCAAGTCTGCAACTTGCTGAGTTACACCATCTGAGGGATCCAGACCTATTTTTTGGACTTTGCTACATGCTCTGTTCTTGTTCACTAGACCAAAATAATCTTTAATCTCACTTACAGTAGAGGCATACTATGTACTACAGATGTGTGGGATAGACTTTGTTGCCATCAATGACAACACCCATGAAGCCACACAGTGTCTCTTGCCAACAATCTCCCCCTTTGCTATTGATGGCAACACTTAGTGTAAAATAAGAAGTATTGCAGCAAACCCCCCCTTGGCTAACGCTCTGTCTTATGCACTATTTTACCGAAGCTCCCCCTTAGCTGGATTCCACATTTTTCACTACTCCTCACTCCCTCTTTGACATCAATGGCAAAGGGTGGAATCTAGACACCAAAATTTGCAAAAATCAACCTATACATTGCCGCATAAATATATATACATGTTATACTTATATATGCTTAAGTATATTCGCAAAAGTGGTCTTCAACTGTATAAATTATGTTGCCCAGCTCTGCTTCATCCTGTCCAAAATGGAGATGTGACCACTTAACAAAAATACATATGCTTCTGCCCTTCTTAAGTCTGTCAGATCACTGGTCCAAGCTATGGTCTGAGTATCTGATAAGGCCTCATGCATTGCCTCTAACTTAGGGATGATTATCCCTCTAAGTTCACTCATCCTGCTTATCATATTCTTCTTCTCTTTGTCTAGCCTCTTTATTTCATTTATAAGGGCAATAGCCTGACATTCTTGATTCATTATGAATGTGGTGAAGGGATCAAAATTCTGAGATAAACTTGACAATTTACCTTCTTGTGCTTTCACCTTCTTTTCATTATCCTCTTGTACATGTCCCCACCATCTTTAAGAGCATTTTCAAGGCTCTTTATCCCAATATCTAAGGTCCTCCTATCATTAGTAATGAGTCCTTGTACTTCAGTGAACCTTTTTGCCAAAAAACTCTTTTCAGACGTTTTCTTCTGCTGATTTGTCTAAAGAATCAAAATGAGTACTAACAGAGTTTACCAGAGATTTCAAGTTACCAGATGGAGAGGCCAAAGGATTCTTTTGAAAATATGGCATGATCTTCTCTAGCAAACTGGATGCAATCTCTAACACCTCGCAGTCTTCCATGTGAGACTTTAGAAGCTTTTCTTTTGTCTTAGCTTGGGCAAAAGATGCTATTTTCATTATCTGGACCGGAGAGAGAGAATCAAAATTTAGAGGTCCTTAGAATAGCTTTGGTTCATCTATCTCCATCAGCTCTTTGTTCAAGAAATTTTTCACTGCCTCTGTAGTGTCTCTTTCGAGAGACTGAGTCTTCTTTTCTTTTGGAATCTTTGAACTGTCATCAGAGATCTCTATTTGTTCTTCTTCTCTTCCCTTTACCTCCTCTTCTTTACTCACTTTCTCCTCTTTTCTTCTTTCTCCTTTAGTTCCTGAAACTAGAAAGTTTGCAGTAGGATCTGGAGGAGAGATGTTAACTTCTTCATGAACTTCCTCTTCCGGAATAGAGGAATCCAAGTCTTTCGACTTCTCCTCATCTATCTATTTTCATCCTTCTACATTTTCTCAGTATATTCTTCTGTTGATGTATTTAATCCTTCAACATCCATGGTAGAAAGTTCTTCATCTATTTCCTCTATAATAGGAAGATTAAATCTTTTGAAGGCATTCTAGAGGATGTTTTCTATTTCTCTTGCTACCTGATCAGTCTCTCTAAGGATAAGTTTGTTCATTCTTGCTTTGCTCTGGAACTCATCCTTGCAGTCCTTAAAGATCATGTTCATTTGCTTTGGAGTAATGGAAGGATAGAGTTGAATTGCAATCTATTCTCAGATCTCTAAGTCCTTTGCCTTGGCATTCTCTTTTCCAAGTTTAAGTACTTGCTCTAGACTTTTGGGAATTAATGAAATGATTTCAATGAATGCTTTATTATAGATATTCAGGTACCTGTCTGTAGCATCTTCCAAGATCCTCTTGTCAGCATCACTATATTCATCATAGAATTCTGTGACTGGTTATTGTTGATGCTCAAAATTTTGTTGTTTCCAACACCAACATGGGAAACTCTGAAATGTGGGCATGCTCTTCAGAGTAACCTCCAGATTTTAAAGAAGCTGGCTCTTCTTTATCTCAAAAGTGTTTGGGAAAAGGGATAGAGTTTAAACAGAATCACGAATGCAACTAAAAAAAGGAAACTAAAACTATGGCGATGCGCCGGAATGTGATTTTGTTTCTCAATACTTAAGCACAATGAAACTATTTTAAGATTCAGTCACATTAAAGAGCAAACAATGCATGATCAATGTAACAAATGAAAGCGAATAGAAACAAAGGCCCACAACTTAGAAGATTTTGCAATAACACAGAAAATATCAGCAAAGGCACAGAACTCTGTCTTTATTAATATTCCAGTTACATAAAAGGCACAGAATCATGCACAGTTATACAAACTTTCTGAATCAAGAAAACAGAACAAAGGCAAAATAATATTACTGGCCACTACAAAAGATCCTCAAACTTCTCTAACAATCTGTGATGCAGAAAAATCTCTATATCTCCAATGTTGTATATATCTTCTTCCTGGCACGGTGATCTGAACCCATATTTATAGCATAGAACTGGCCCAAAGATTGCCCACATGATCAAATCTCAACGGCCTAACAGAACTGGCAGTTAACTGAAAGTGTCTGACAGAGGATCTCTTTCGAATCAGAAATGGTTAGCCATTCTGCAAATTCATTGGCTGCAACAAATACATGTAACCCCACTTACTCGAACCAGGGAGGAACACGTGGTAGCTTTCTGATAGTCTTTGCGACTATAAACCCTTGAAACAGCTGGCATTCATACATGCTTCTTTCTTGAAACTCCTTCATCTTTCTAGATCAATTCAAAACTAACACATGGCATTCTCCGCATGACTTACTTAAGAAACTGCTTCTTTCTCAGGAAACACCAGAACTTGACACTTGGCAGCGTCCGCGGCCCTTTCAAAAAAAACACATGGCATTTTCTACTTTACTCTGAATCCTTACTGTGGCTTATACTAGGAGTGTTCAGGTTCTACCATTTGTCACGGTCCGCTGAACTTTGAAACTCAAGAAACATTAAAAATTGGCCCCACCAACAGTCTGCACCTGAGTAGCTTCAAAAAGAAAAGGGGACAGGTGGTGCCTTCCGTTAACATGAGAAATGGTGTACGTGGCAGCTTCCACGGCTCTTTGAGATACTGTAGATACCTCTAGGGACTTTTGTGGGAGACGACACTTGCAGCTCTCTACTAAAACTGAAAGAAACTTTTGAGACACTGCAGGGTCCTGCAGAAGATGACACTTGGCGGCTTCTGCCAAGTTTTGTGAAACTTTTAGGACTTAAACATAAACCTCCGCAGATGTTGCCACTTGGCGCTCTCCACGCAACTCTAAGAAACTCTATAAAAATATTAGGGACTCATAGGATCACGCGGATGGTGACAAATGTCGCACTCCGCTGAAGTTATAGGAATATTAGCAGGGCCCACCATACCTCTTTACTTAGTGATGAAAACAAAAGGAACCTACAGAAGATGACACTTGGAGCTCTCCGCTGAAACTGAAAAGGGACATGCAGCACCTTCCGTGTTACTTTAGGAAACTTTGAAGAAACTTGAACGGGTGCCGACACCTGGCGGCTTCCACTTTACTACAAAAGATATGTGGCACTCTCCGTGACTACTCTAAGAAAATCTAAAAAGTATCACGGCTGCTGACACATGGTGGTTTCCACTGCATTGGGATAAACTTAAAAAGGGGCCCGCCAGACTTACTTTGTAAAAGGGGCTTTGGAACTTATAGAAACTGATCCTCGGATGCCGACACTTGGCGGCTTCCGCTGAAATTACAAGGGATGCGTGGCTCCATCCGCGTTACTTTAAGCAACTTCAAAATGTGTCCCGGGCACTGACACTTGGTGGCTTCCGCTGAACTCTGGGACTTTAACAAAATTTTCAAAAAGGAAAAACCCTCATGCCCGCGCTTTGTGCCCACGCTGTGTGTCAAAAAAACTTCGCCACAAAACTGAAACACTCAAAAACAAAACTGGAACCCGCACAGCTTAAACTCAAAATTCAAAATGTAGAGTATTTTACTCTACAGTTCTTGGTGACCCCGAGGACTTTTGAGCCTGCTCAAAAAGAATCCCAAAAAAAAAGTGCCTATACAGCAAAATTTACAAATTCTGCAAGGCTGTCTGAGATACAGACCACTCAGCGTCAGATAATCCTTGCTTGTTCTGCAAATCTTGGAAGGCCAAATCTAGGTTGATCATGTCCTTATGCGAGAAACTTTGCAAAACGTGGACTGCTGCTTTCAACTGGAAATCAAGCTGGGCCATAGGAATCAAAATAGCTTCCACTTCTAATACCAATGAGGCATCTGTTAGGCCCTGGAAAACTGATTGATCATTCTGTCTGGCCAGCAACAGAGGCTTGATCTCATCAACCATTAGTACTATGTTGCTATCAGGAAAAGGAGAAGGAAGGCCCAACTGCACCAAGTCTTCTATATGTTTCTTCATGTCCTTTACTCCCTCCTTTACCACATCTAGGAGCTCCTGGCAAGTGATTGCAGCAAAGTTACAACTCAGAACCTCGTTCACCCTTTTGGCAGCAATCATCCTGTCACTGATCCCTGCTGCTGACAATGTTTCATCAGATGTGTCATAAAGTTTTCCTAGCAGCAATTGAGAATCAGAAACCCTAAACTGAGGTTTCCACTTTTTCACATAGTTGCTGTGCATGTAGCAGGAAGGTTAAAGAAGGTCTGAGCTGGATAATCTCCTCAGAGATTCTTGCCCATACTGATGCATATAACTCCTTGACCAAATTTAACACTCCTGCATTTTGTGGCCTATTTGCCAACTCAATGGTCAATTGCTTGGCTGTTTGTTGCTCAGCCTGAAGTTGAGCCTGAATAGCAGCAACATTATTCTGTTCCTTCAATAGTTGTTGTTGCAACTGTGTGGCCTGTTGAGAGGAATCCTGATGCCTCTTCTGCAGTGTGGCCCTTTCCTGCTTCAGGGTAGACACAATAGACTTCACTTGGGTCAGCTCTTCCTTCAATGAAGCATTTTGGCTCTGTGTAGCCTGATGGATTTGACATGAAACAGTGTTTTGTAACTGTTTATTAAGATCATCTATCTCATCATTCTTTGATTTGAGCTTAGCAGCCAGAGTCTCACTATGTGTCTTTTCCTGAGTCAGATTAGCCTCCACCTTCTGCAACTTCCTAGATAACTTTAGATAGTCAGTGGCTACAGTAGAAGTGGTTTCATTTAGTAACTCAACCTTGTCTTGTGGCCTGAAGAGTGACATATCCATTGCTACTGCACTCATTGTAAAATCTTGGGGCTACATCTGCTCATTTGGTTTTGCTACATTCGGTGACAAATGGGTCACAGTTAGTTGCTGCTGAATTCGGTCAAATAGTGACCTCATGTGTGGGACAGCCTGAGCTTTATTGTCCTTCTTTCTCTTCTTGTCCATCTGGGCTTCCCTAGCCTTCTTGGCAGTGTCTGCTTGAGATTGGAAGGTAGGGGGAGAGGCAATGTACCCACCCGCAAAAGGATGACCTTGTGGCAGGCCATAAGGAATAGCCAAATGTTGGCTAGGAGGAATCTGAGGCGGTACCCTCTTGGGAAAAGTGGGAGAAAAGGGAGGTAATGAAGTGGCCTGCAATGATACGACCTGTGTAGTGATAGGTGGGGAAAATTGAGAAATTGGCACAGCAGAGGTGGTAGGGGATAATACTTGGCCAGCTGGGATTGCCACCCCTATTGAAGAAGAAAAAGATGGAGAAGAAGAAGGAGAAGAAGCATGTACCAAAGGGGCAACTGAGACACTTGGTGGTGGCTGCAACAAAGGTTCTACTTCCTCATCTGAATCAGGCTGAAGTTTCAGCCTCTTATGTTTCCTTGGCCTCTCTTCTTCTTGCTCTGTTTCTTTCTCCTCAATGTTTACCACTGTTGCCAGTGGTGTTTGCACAAAACCGGAAGCCCCACTCATTGAAACTGATGGGGTCCCTCTAGGTGGTGATGACACCACACTCTTTTGCTTCTCAATAGTACTAAGGGATTGGGGCCAGGTGGTTACAGCAGGTACAGATGATGTTTGTCCTGGGGCCTGCACTGTGTGGGTGGATTCAAGTTCCTCTTCAGATTCCTCACCCTTTTTCCTGATCTTGCTTGTATCAGGGCTAGAGACAGGAGAAGGATGCCATTCGTCCCAAATAGACTCCCATTTCTCATCTGTATCTACTTTTCCAAAAGAATGGGTTGTTTCAAAAATCTCCTGCCTATACTTCCAATAGGCTTCTATTTTCTCAGCCTTCCATTGCCTATCTCTTAATAAATTTTTCTTTAATCTAGTGCCCATTTTGAGCTTAGGGTCATAGGCCTTCTCCTTTTTATAAAACACCTCCCATGGCCTAGGTCCCTCAAATGGTAAATCTGTCAATTCTGTATATACATCAGGGGTGTCCTCCTTAGGGTTTCTTCTGTCGTCCCAAAAGGGTCGACCCTTGTGCACAATTTTGGCACCAATCTTATTATTCTTGACCCATAAGGTGATGAAACTGACTTGATCATATCTCCATTTGTCTTTAACTAAAAGAAAACCCAGGATAGCTAACTTTCTTAGCTATAAGTGCTCTGCATCCCTGACCAATAGGGTCATGTTCTACTTCACCTAGGGAAGGTCATACATTTTCTTTTTCTTCTTCCCAGTGCCATATTCATTATCGACCATAGACACTTGCCGGGTGACTTCTAAAAAGGCTAGCCTAGGAGTCAAAACCTTGGGTAGCAACATTGGTTCCCCATTAAAACCATGGACCCTGATAATAGTATGGTGAGACCCAAAGAAATAATCACAGGGAATGGGGGAATTTGCCATGAGGCCTCTGATACTTAAAGTCAATCTATTCTCAACAGGCTCTGGACTTAGGTGAATAAAAGTAGGGGCGACAAAAAGTTCCCAAAACTCGTAAGGGTCAGATGATTCAGACAAAACATGGGTCCATGCAGACACAGGGATGGTTCTGTTGGGATCAAAATTGGGGTCGTACATGTCCAAAGGCATATACTAAGAAAAGATGGCATAGTTTTGGTATAACATAAGGTGAAACAGATAAGAGGAATACCTGAAAACCCCTGTTGATTTGAAATTTGCGAGTTGTTCGGCCCTTGAGTAGGCAATTTGCTCAGAAAAATCTAGCCGAAACTCCTAAGACCTATCAACAGTCTTCATTCTGAAAAGAATAGCCAGCTGCCAATCATAAATAGTTATATCTTCCTTCATCCCGAAGATAAAAGCTATCATAGATAGCGCTTCCTGGCTGGCTTGTGTAAATTGTGCCCTTCCTGTGGGCAGCGTTGGCATTTGGGTATTGTCATCTCCCAACTGCATCTCTGCATTAAGAAACCTCAGTTGAAACTTGACATTTGCCCACGTCTTCCGCATCTTGGCAACTGTGGGAAATGTGGCTGTGCTGTCATAGTGTAGGGCCAACATGTCCCTGATGGACTTCGGTGTAATTTGCACCATGAAGGGTCCCTTTTGAATGGTGCTTGAAGGTGCATGAAACAATTCAGCACATACCTCAATTAGGTCCGGACATAAATGCACGCTCGGGACAATGAATTTCACCAATTGGGAGGTCCAAATTCGCATGCCAAATGTTTCAAATTGTTTAGCTTTGGCCTTTAGTAGGCATCTTTGGTGTGCCCCCTCTCACAGAGCTTTGCAAGACTTTTGTAGGGCTGGCTCCACAATACCATCTGCAAAATCTAGCACCTTAGCTGGGTCAACTGCATAGCCAACCTCAGGAACCCTAGTCCTTGGATAGGTCCTCAAAGGTTGCGAAGGGGCCGAAGCATATGATTTGCTGGCGAGGAGCCTGTCAACAGACTCGTGAATCCCAAGCCCCTGCTGAGAAGACTGTGCTTCCGCCATTTCTGCACTTGCCAAAAATTGTATAACTTTCTGCAACTTTCAAAAGCTATTGAACTTACTGTGAATGAGTATGGAAGCTTGTAACAAGGATAGAAACTTTGCAACAGGGAAAACACACTTAGGAAGTGGGTTTTGCAATGAAAATGTAGCAACAGGGAAGACACTTAGCAGAAATAGCAACAAATGAAACTCGGTTTAAGCCTTAACTCGTGTTGTTGGGATATTTTAATGACGCATTAAGTGTTATAAATGGCGTTTAAAACGGAAACCGTTATAAAATCTTAAGCAATCTAAGTGGGACAGAGTGTCAGACACATCATAAAAAGTGGCTGCGCTGGGTACTTTTTAGGAATTTTGGGGATTTGAGAGGTTCAATGAATGCAAAAGTTTGAGACTTTTAAGAGACTTAAGCAGTGGCCATGTGTTTATAAAACACTTATTCAAACAAAAAGCAGGAAAAACAAAGCAGGAAAACAAAGCAACGTCAAAAGAAACTATCTAACTATAATACACAGGAAAGGTAGTGTCTAATTGAAATGCTTCAAGTAGATCCCGTTGATAGGAATCTCCTCAGTTTCACCCTCCATCGTTTCAAGCTTGAAAGAATTTTGCTATTTACAGGCACGAATCTTATAGGGGCCAGTCCATAATGACTCAAACTTACTGTGTCGACCCGGCTTGGCAGCTCTCTCATCCCATTTCAGAACAACTGATCCAACTTCAAAATGAGGGTTTGAAGTTTTCTTATCAAAATAGTCTTTTATTATTTTCTGATGTTTCAATAATGATTCATGTGCTGAATCCCTTTTTTCTTGAACCTCTAGGAGCTCGGCAAGTCTGACCTGCATGGGGCCATTTTCCTTAATCTCAATTTGTTTCAATAACTGGAGAGTAGGAATCTCCAAGCTCAGGGGCATCACAGCAGGTTTACCATAGACCAATTCATATGGGGACATTTTTGTCGCTTGCTTTGGTGTAATTCTATCTGCCCATAGTGCTATATTAAGCACTTTATGCCACTCTTTGTGATGATCAACCCCAATTCTTTTAATAAGTCTGATCAGATTCTTGTTAGTTGATTATGCTAAACCATTACCCTGAGGATAATAATTGGAAGAGGTCTTCAAGTAGATTCCATATTTTAGTGCAAAATCAGATATCTTTGCCCCCAAAAATGCCTTAGCATTATCTAAAATTACAGTGCGAGGAGGTCCAAAGAGAGTAGTGATACCCTCCAGAAAGTCTAGAATCACTTTCTCTGTTGCTTCTTTCAGTGGGACTGCCTCACTCCATCTTGTAAAATAATCTGTGGCAGTTAGAATCCATTTGTGCCCCATACTTGACACTGGATTGATCATTCCAATGAAATCTAGACCCCAGTGGGCAAATGGTTCATCAACAATTATAGGACTATGGGGCATTGCTGCATTCCTTCTCTTCCCTACATAGTACTGACAAGATTGGCATTCTTTAACTAGTTGATAATAGTCTATGAATAAAGTGGGCCAAAAGTAACCTGCCTGACTTATCTTTATAGCTATGGTTCTTGCAGAAAAATGTCCACTTGACACTCCATGGTGCATCTCATGCAGTACTCTTTGGGCTTCATCCTTTTCTATGCATCTTAAAAGTATGCCATCAGTGTTTCTTCTAAAAAGAACTTGGTCAATTAAAACAAAATGAACTCCTTGTTGCCTATAGTACCTCTTCTTATCCTGAGAGAGCTCTTTTGGGAAAATCTCATGTTTCATAAACTGGATCCTATTTGTGACCCAAGAATTCTGATCAACTTCTTGTATCCTCAATACATTTTCTTCCTCTGTTTCATCAGTTATCATTTTTTCCATGTCTTGAACCATATACTGGCACAAACCCTTGCCTCTGACAAGTTTAGTTGGTCTGACCTCCACATCATATTCTAGAATCTTTGTAATCCAGTTTGCTCTTTTCTCAGTGATTTCTCCTTCCATAATATATTCTCTGACACTTGGATGAGCCACTAGTATCAGAATCTTATTACCTATGACCATGTGTCTGAATTTCTTGAGGGCTTTTACCATAGCATATGCCTATTTCTCTACAAAATTATACTTGGCTTCATACTCCCTAAGAGTCCTTGAGAAAAAGGCTATTGGATGCTCTCCCTCTTGCTAATCATCTTTCTGTGTTAGGACAGCAGTAACACTAAATTCTCCTCCATAAACATACATTATAAAAGACTTAGAGAAGTCAGGGTTCCTCAATACTGGGGCTGTTGAAATTGCTTTCTTGACCTCTTCAAAAGCTTGTCTTCCTTCTGCAGTCCATTTGAAAACTAGGTCTTTCTTTAGTAGCAGTGTAATTGGTCTTATTAGGCCTGCAAAGTCTGATATGAATCTATTGACAAAATTAATCTTTCCCAAGAAGGACTGAACTGCTTTCTTATTGACAGGCAGAGGTAGGTTCATTATGGCAGTGACTCTTTTTGGATCTATAGAGACCCCTTCTTTAGAAACTATATGCCCTAATAGTTTACCTTGAGGTACTGCAAAAATACATTTCTTAGGATTTAGAGATATTCCAAACTCTTGGCATTTCTTAAAAACTGCTTCTAAATGGTCAAAATGATCAGCAGCATTTTTAGAGAAAACAGTGAGGTCATCTAGATAGATTAGAATGATTTTATTAATAATCTCTCCAAATGCTACATCCATTGCTCTCTAAAATGTGGCTCCAGCATTTGAAAGACCAAAAAGCATCTTTGCATAGGCGAATGTTCCCCATTTTGTGGTGAAAGCAGTCTTATGCTGATCTTTGTCAGCCAACCAAATCTGATTGTACCCAGAGAAACCATCTAACAGAGAAAATCTCTCTGATCCAGCCACAGTCTGTAAAATTTGTTCCATAGAGGACAAGGGGTAATGATCCTTCAAGGAAGCCCTATTTAGATCCCTAAAATCCACTTAGAGCCTTATGTCTTCATTCTTTTTCCTGACTGGTACCAAGTTAGACACCCAAGTTGAGTGTTTGATTGGGAAAATGATCTTTGACTCTAATAGTTTCTGCAACTCATCCACCATCAGAGGTTCAATCCTAGGGTTCACTAGCCTCTACTTCTGTCTAACTAGTTTAGATCCTTCAGTCAGCTCTATAGTGTGTTGAATGATACTTCTATCATAACCATGGAGATCTTCATAGGTCCAGGCTATGACCCTATCATATTTCTCACATAAATCAATTAACCTTTTTCTTTCCTATTGAGTGGCAGAATTTCCAACCTTTAGTCTTCTTCCCTCACTAACCTGAATCTCAGAGTAGTCCTCTTTGTTTGCTTGGAATCTCTTCTTTTCTAGGCTAGAATCTTCAGGATCAAACAAGTTTTCCAGTGTAATCAGTCCCTTAGGGAGCTTGTTTGATTTTAGTTGAATGATCTGATCACCATATGCTTCTTCAATTTTTGGTTGTAACTGATCAGCAAATTCTCCTGACTATTGCAAAAAAGAGATTACTTGAAAATCATTCTCAAAAATTTGCCAATTTTCATCATTGTCTGGGATGGTTGGCCTCGTAATAACTTTGACTGACTCATTATTGACCATTAGATCAGTTATTGGATCAAACTATGAACCAATTTGTGCCATCCTATCTGCCTCAGAATTTTGGGCTCTAGGGACTACTTCTATATTAAAGGCTTCAAAATTTTCTATCAAGTCCCAAATTCTGTGCCTATAAGATCTCATCCTTATATTTTTGGCTATTGCCTTCTCTCTTATTTGTTTCACCACTAGTTCTGAATCTCCTTTGACTATCAGTTTCTTTACTCCTTTCTTTTTTGCCAATATAAGTCCATGCACTAAAGATTCATACTCAGCATCATTATTGGTACAGGCAAAATGAAAGTGAATGGATCTTAAAATCTTTTCACCATTAGGGGCAGTAAGACAAATCCCTGCTCCAGCTCCATTTTTGCTTCTAACCCCATCAAAATTTAAGGTCCAGATTCCTGAGTCATTTATAGATTCTTGGGTCTGAGAGGGTTCTTTCCTTAAGACATTAGGGATCTCCTGGTCTTCCTCAAATATAACATAAGTACCCAACCCTGTTGAGTCATAGTTCCCAAAGGGATCACTCTGCATCATGGTTAACAATTGGTTATCCTCTACTTGCTGATCATATTCAGTCCAATCCCCTATTTCTTCAACAAAGACCCTTTCCTCTTTATTTAACATGGCATGGGATGCTTCTAACTTTGGGGTTGGCTCATTAGTGATATGGTCTTTTGACAATGGTTATGATAGTACCTTCATCTTAGTCCCATATTTGGTCCTTATGATGAGATGAGACCAATCAAGTGACATATAACCTCCTATCTTAGCTGTGAAATCTCTAGATAAGCATAAGCCAAAAACAGGAGGAATATCTATGACTACAAAATCTTGATTAACAATTATATTGGGACAGGTATACAACTGTAGTCGAAGTTGCTTAATTTTCCCTATTGTTTGTACAGACTTCCCATCTAACTGCATAACTCCTTTTGCAAGTGGCTCATATTTTATCTTCAAAGCATCTACTATTTGCTTTGGCATCACTGTGGTGCTAGCCCCAGAGTCTATCACTGCATTGTGCAATAGTTTCTTCCCAACTATCAAAGTCAAATAAAAGGGATCTGGCTTGGATTTACTTACCTTTGGTGCATTGTTTAGAAGAGCTGTTGTCTGCAGAGGAATAGTGTCTTTGAGCTTTTCTTTATCATTAGGTCCTCCTTTGGCAACAGTCTGTTTAGGCATAGTTTGGCCCTGTAAAGCTTCTTGCAATAGTGTTTTTTGCTCAGGAATGGCTAACATGTCCCATATTAACACATGTGCTGGAGTCCTTTTCAACTGATCCACCACATTCACAGGTCCTAGTGCTTGTGTTCTGGGATAATAAGGGTATCTTGCTTTTTCTTGAACTTGTCCAGAAACTACTTGATTCTACACTAGCTGAGGTATTTCTTGTCTAGTAACTGTATTTTGATGATCTTGAAAAGGTGGAACTCCCATAATTTCATTATTTGTGATTCCAGGCTATTCCATCATCCTCCTCTTGGCTCTAGTATAGTAATCTGATTGTACCAATGGCTTCTTAGAAGCTAAAGCTTCATTCAAGAACAATGACTCTTCATCTTCAATCCATGAAAAGAGAGCATGCTCAGGGGCTATTTCTTCTTCTTGCTGTAAGGACATTCCTTGCATTTGAGCCACTAGAACTAAATTTTGTATACCAGGGGATTGGTAGGGCTGAGTGTCAGAAGCAACTCCAAATTGTCCATCCACTCTTCTCTGCTCTGCTATCTTTTGCTGTAGATTACCCCTAGGACAATCTCTGGGCATATGTGCATTATTACAAGGGAAACACCAGGCATTGGTACCATCTGCATAATTATTCTGCCCTGGGACAATCTCTCTATTTGGATTGGGAGGAACAGTCTGCAAGGGTGTAGGTACTGCAACCAATTGGTTTGATGGCTGAGGGTTAGTTTGCCTTTGGGGGCCATGATACTGGTTTGGCTGTGAAGGAGGTCTATTCCCTTGATAGCCTTGATATTGGGATCTAGGGTAAGGATTCTGCTATCTCTTTAGGTTAATTATTTCATTTGAAAATGTTCTCAGGATGTTCTTGACATCATCCATCTCTGAGGACTGTGCAGGGACAGCGGCTTTAGCAGGTTGTTGGGGAAACGTATACATGGACACAGGTGGGGTTATGGGGTTAGAAGCTTCTTGAGGTAATGGTAGAGTAATCTCTGGAAACATAGGCATGGGAGGCCTTGGGGGCAATTTTCCAGCATCTATCAAATTATTTTCGGCTCTGACTGCATAGTCATAGGCCTCTGGCAGGGTCTGTCCTCTAAGTGATTGAATCATTACTACTATATCTGAATTTAGGGCTTTAAGATAAAACAGTATGGCCATACCTAGTAATGGTCTTGCTGTAGCAGGAATCCTTTCCCAAGTCTTCTAAAATCTGGAATTGAAATCAGTCATTGCCTCTTGTGGTGCCCTTTTGATGGTGATCAGTTTTGTAACAGAGAAGATTTATCACCCTTTTCTTTGAATCTTGCAAAGAAAGCGTCTCCAAGCTGATCCCATGTAGAAATTGAATTTGGGGTCAAAGATCTATACCAGTCCAGAGCCTTTCCCTTGAAAGAAGCTGCTAAGAGTCTTATAGCCACATTTTGCTGTGTGATCACATGTATTGCACAGACATCAGACACATCTTGTAGATGCTCTTCAGGTGTTTTGAAATCTTCCCCACTGAATTTGGACAGAGCTTTCAGGGCATTTGCTGGAATAGGATCCCAAGTGGCTGGAGGTACTGGAAGAATCAGAGCACTACCAGTATTCCAATTTGCATAATTCCTTGGGGCTACAGGTGCTCCCATGTTTGCACTTGAGGCTGCTGTAAACTGATTGACCCTTCTTGAATTATTTATCAATGGTGGCAAAAGAATAACTGGGTTCACAGCTGATTGAGCTCTTGTCACAGGTCCACAGCTCTAACTCCTCGTGACTCTCTGGTTCATGCAGTCTTGAAAGAAACTTCAAGAAATGGTCCCACCGGGTGTGCCAAAAACTGTTGATGCTCAGAATTTTGCTGTTTCCAACACCAACATGGGAAACTCTGAAACATGGGAATGCTCTTCAGAGTAACCTCCATATTTTAAAGAAGCTGGCTCTTCTTTATCTCAAAAGTGTTTGGGAAAAGGGATAGAGTTTAAACAGAATCACGAATGCAACTAAAAAAAGGAAACTAAAACTATGGCGATGCGCCGAAATGTGATTTTGTTTCTCAATACTTAAGCACAGTGAAACTATTTTAAGACTCAGTCACATTAAAGAGCAAACAATGCATGATCAATGTAATAGATGAAAGTGAATAGAAACAAAGGCCCACAACTTAGAAGATTTTGCAATAACACAGAAAATATCAGCAAAGGCACAGAACTCTGTCTTTATTAATATTCCAGTTACATAAAAGGAACAGAATCATGCACAGTTATACAAACATTCTGAATCAAGAAAATAGAACAAAGGCAAAATGATATTACTGGCCACTACAAAAGATCCTCAAACTTCTCTAACAATCTATGATGCAGAAAAATTTCTATATCTCCAATGTTGTATATATCTTCTTCCTGGCACAGTGATCTGAACCCATATTTATAGCATAGAACTGGCCCAAAGATTGCCCGCATGATCAAATCTCAACGGCCTAACCGAACTGGTGGTTAACTGAAAGTGTCTAACAGAGGATCTCTTTCGAATCAGAAATGGTTAGCCATTCTGCAAATTCATTGGCTGCAACAGATACATGTAACCCCACTTACTTGAATCAGGGAGGAACGCGTGGCAGCTTTCTGATAGTCTTTGCGACTATAAACCCTTGAAACAGCTGGCATTCATACGTGCTTCTTTCTTGAAACTCCTTCATCTTTCCAGATCAATTAGAAACTAACACATGGCATCCTCCACGTGACTTACTTAAGAAATTGCTTCTTTCTTAGGAAACACCAGAACTTGACACTTGGCAGCGTCCGCGGCCCTTTCAAAAAAACACATGGCATTTTCTACTTTACTTTGAATCCTTACTGTGGCTTATACTAGGAGTGTTTGGGTTCCACCATCTGTCACGGTCCGCTAAACTTTGAAACTCAAGAAACATTAAAAATTGGCCCCACCAATAGTCTGCACCTGAGCAGCTTCAAAAAGAAAAGGGGACAGGTGGCGCCTTCCATTAACATGAGAAACAGTGTACGTGGCGGCTTCTGCGGCTCTTTGAGATACTGTAGATACCTCTAGGGACTTCTGCGGGAGACGACACTTGGAGCTCTCTGCTGAAACTAAAAGAAACTTTTAAAACATTGCAGGGTCCTGCAGAAGATGACACTTGGCGGCTTCCGCTGAGTTTTGTGAAACTTTTAGGACTTAAACATAAACCTCCGCGGATGTTGCCACTTGGCGCTCTCCGCGCAACTCTAAGAAACTCTATAAAAACATTAGGGACTCATAGGATCACGCGGATGGTGACAAATGTCACACTCTGCTGAAGTTACAGGAATATTAGCAGGGCCCACCATACCTCTTTACTTAGTGATGAAAACAAAAGGAACCTGCGGAAGATGACACTTGGAGCTCTCCGCTGAAACTGAAAAGGGACACGCAGCACCTTCTGTGTTACTTTAGGAAACTTTAAAGAGACTCTCCGCTTCCACCACTTGGCACCTTCCGCGCACGCTGAAACTCTTAAAAGGGCCCATCATATTATAAGAAACATTCAATAGGATGTTTGAAACTTTGAAGAAACTTGAACGGGTGCTGACACCTGGCGGCTTCCGCTTTACTACAAAAGATACGTGGCACTCTCTGCGGCTACTCTAAGAAACTCTAAAAAGTATCATGGCTGCTGACACGTGGTGGTTTTCGTTGCATTGGGATAAACTTAAAAAGGGGCCCGCCAGACTTACTTTGTAAAAGGGGCTTTGGAACTTATAGAAACTGATCCTTGGATGCCGACACTTGGCGGCTTCCGCTGAAATTACAAGGGACGCGTGGCTCCATCCGCGTTACTTTAAGCAACTTCAAAATGTGTCCCGGGCACTGACACTTGGTGGCTTCCACTGAACTCTGGGACTTTAACAAAATTTTTAAAAAGGAAAAACCCTCGCGCCCGCGCTTTGTGCCCGTGCTGTGTGTCAAAAAAAACTTCGCCACAAAACTGAAACACTCAAAAACAAAACTGGAACCCACACAGCTTAAACTCAAAATTCAAAATGTAGAGTATTTTACTTTACAGTTGTAGGTTCCCATCCATAGTGACTGCCTTGATGATATCATCAATAGAAAGAGTGGGCCTTTCAACAAATTCTTCTACCTCTTCTTCTTTGTTTTTACTGGCATGGAATTCCCCAGATGTTTTCTTCTTCTTCTTCATTTTCTTAACTTCCTCATCAGACTCTGTCTCTTCACCATCCTTTTGACTTTTGTAAGACCTTATGGCTTTTGTTTTTGTTCTCTTTTATCCCTTTTTGGATGTCTTGGCTTCCTGTTTGGAGGCTCTTGAGATCTTAGGAATGGTAGGTACAGAGCTCTTTGAGGATCTAGTCCGAGAGGAGGCTTGTACTGAACACTTCCTTTTTCTATTTCTTGTTTTTCTTTCTCAGGTCTTTCTATTTTCTCTCTGTTTGCATCAACTACCTCTTTTGATATGCCATATCTTTTGGCAATTTCCTCTACTTCCCTTCTAACTTTCCTTTTTATCTCTAGTTGTCTCAGCTCAACATGTATTGTTACACTTAAATGATTCTTGAAAGGTTCCAAGCCTTTCTACCTCGAGGTCCTTTGGCTGGCTCAACAAGTGTTGAACATGTAGCTCCAATATTTTCTCATTTACTTCGTAGCCCATTGGCATTACCCACACTGTTCTGGTCTCAACTACCTCCATTAGGCATTAATCATTGTCAACCATGAAGCACAATGTATCCTTGTATTTTTCAACTATATTTTGAGGAGTTCTTTCTCTGGCCTGCATCATACTTTGAAAGTTTTTAAAGTATCCACAGAGTGCTGTGCTTTGAGCCTTAGCATCAGGAAGTCCATACATATAGTCTCTGATTTGTATGGCAACCGGTCTGTCATTTTGTCATACCCAACGATTTGATTTGGGTAGCTCATTCATATAGTAAAAGAACAGACATAGTATTAAACAACCATACTTGAATGAGTTCTTCTTATCCCTCTTGATCTTCTGCAAGTTTTCTAACAGTTGGTTTAGAAGAGGATCACATAGGTCATAATCAACATTTTCCCTTAACATCTGATATGCTATATATATTGCAACTCTAGACAGAGAATTCTCCTTGCTGGAATGATAGATCTTATAACCAACTATCATAGAGGCAAATTTGATATCTGGATCTGTGATGTCTTCTATGGTCATTGCTCTCTTGTCAAACTTAGATCTAGTAGAATCACTTACTGTCTGGTTCTTGATGGATTTGAGTGCAGGTAACCCACTAGATGATTACAATCCAGTTACTACCCTAATGGCATCTTTTGTTATCTTGAAGGGCTTCATTAGCCACATGAAATTGTCATGTATCCTACTAAGAACATACCAGACCCATTCATCTTCTGCAAAATGGGGAAAGTGGATGCAATGTCCAAAGTGCTTATCCTAGAGGGCCTTGTATTAAGGTTTGAGTTCAAAACTTTTATCTATTAATTGTTTATGATAGATGTCCATCAGCTTGGATTCTTCAAATTCCTCAATATTGGTGTGGATGTAAACCCTAACATCTTCTACGTGTAGTACCCCATGCGGAATGCTAGAAAAAGTGCCTAAGGGATCAACTTCTATGGATTTGTAGGGGTGTTTCTTAAATTTTGGGCACGACCTATCAGTGATCTTAACAACCATTGGAGTATCCATTTTTGTAAAAGATTTAGAGAGAGATGTTTGGAATGGAAGTACCTTTTTGCGCTTTTAGGGTTTAAAGTAAGAGCTAAAACAAATCACTGGTTGAATTAGATTTTACAGTTGATCTTTGAGAGAGTTGTAGAAACTTGATGCAAAGCTCTTCTTTTCTTCTTCTCAAATGTAAATGTGCAAATGATGAGTGAAAGAACCCTTTTATTCTTTCACAAACCCTAATTTCCTTTTATAATAAATACACAACTTAAGTTATCTGGTTGCCTGTTCTGAGAGAGATTTTTTCGAATCACTATGTTACACTTAGAATCATATTTAGTGATAATTGACAATGTATCATGTTTCCTCCAATCATACCATGGATTCGCAGATCAAGATATCTCAATTTTGAATCATACCAGATCTGTCTGTGAAAATCCTACTTTATCGGATGGCTATCAAACTAGATCAATCTTGGATGATTAAACTCTTCCAAAACTCCATGCGGATCTTTCATATTTTTACCGAGGGTTATTTAGACATTTCTCTAAGAACCCTTTAATCCATAACATTCCATGTGCCAAATTTAGGCACCAATTGACTGGTTGGGGGAATTTGTTTTTCTTTGTGACTCCCCCTGAGCTAGAGCTCATCTATTCAGTTTATTTCTGGAAGGAATATCAGCACCAAATTCTGGTGCGGATCCATCCCTAACATTTTCTACACTCTTCTTTACCTAGATCTTTCTCATCTCCCTTTGAACTTCATCCGCATTCACTTTGTCTTTTCCCTTGTCTTGATTTTGATTATGATGCACCAGACCATTTTTATCCTAATTTTTACTTCTGCAGAATTTGGCAATATTACCAGATCTATTGCAATTGTAACAAATAGCATTTCTTTGCATATTTGACTGATATCCTCTTGATCTGCATTGATTAGCCATATGTCCTATTCTATTGCATGCAAAGCATCTACCATTGAATGAATTGTTTATTTGCATATTTCTGCATTCATGAGATTTGTGACCATACCTTTTGTAGTTGAAACACTACCCGGAGAAGGATGGGTTAGTCTGACTCATTCTTTTTCTACACTGAGTTGCTTTATGACCGAAGTTGTTGCAATTGTAGTAGTACCCATTGAAGGATGGATATCTTTGAGCATTTGGTTGCCTTACCAAAGATCTTCTAGACATGTTTCTTTGATTTCCTGATCCAAAATTCTTCTGATCAGATCTGGAGCTTTCACCTTTCTCATATCCCAAGCCACGCTTGTCATCTACCCTCTTTTGGCTTTCAAGAAGAACTTCAAGTTGAGATGAGCTTATTTTGAATTTCTCTTTGTATTCATTTTTTTTTAAGATTCTGTTTAAGAGTGTCTATCTGATTCTCAAGTTGTTCTTCATTATCTCTGGCTTCTTCAAGATCAGATTCAAGATGCCTGATTATTCAATCCATTTTGTGGCAGTCCTTTATCTTCTCCTTGAGGGATTGTTTGAGATTATCTTTAATTTTCCTTTTTTCTTCAATTTCTTGGGTGAATCTCATAACCCCTGATTCCATCTCATGTCTTACCATAATGACCTCTTTTGATAGCTTCTCACATATCTTGTTTTTCTCATCCAGATCTTCATTATTATCATTGGCTTCACTCTGACTCGCTAATTTTTGAAGTGGTTCCTTCCTCTTTTTTAGAGAGATACTCAATTTTTCTTTTAGCTCATTTATGAAATCATCAACTTGTTTGAGTCTTTCTCTCAAGTTATTGAATTCAGAGTGGGATTGTTCAAGATCATCTAGGGTAGACTGAAGTTGTTCCCTTATACCATACATATCCATTGAGATTCCTAGATCTTCCTAAAGCTATTGGGCTCTATTTAGAGGAACTTGGATCTGATACCAATTGTTGGAAACAAGGTAGATAACTGAGAGGGGGGGTGAATCAGTTATCTCAAATATCTTAACTTTCTTTTCTCCTTTAACAATTAGTGCAATATCAAAACATATAAGCATACATGATCATAAGGTCAAAAATGAAACCATCACACATAACACAAGGATTTTTACATGGAAAACCCTGTTAAGGGAAAAACCATGGGGTGACTAACCCAAGATTGTATTCTCTGTTAAAAGAATAAGAAGTACAAAATGACACTTGCCAATTAGGGCTCATTGCCCGAGCACACTGCTCACAAGAGGCACACTGCCTATAAGAGACTCACTATCTACCAAGTTTATAGAAGGTAACCAGGTGTTTGAACTGATGAGAGGCATTCACAAATGCTAAGGTTTAGTTCTGGTTAGGCTTAATAGATTGATCTGATGCACTTCATTCTTCCCCTGCTCTAGTGTTGCTATTCTGTCACATACCAGACTTGTATTCCTGCTTCCACACTTATTTTTGCCTTTCTTCGCACCTTATCATAGTACATCTACACACACACACTCCAACATACTGTAATTCATCTAGTATTTATATCCGCATCAAGGATTTTAGCAACTTTCTAGTTAGCAACCAAAATACTCAAGATATTTACAAAATATTGATCTGTCGGCTGATCCATACTTCATATGTGATGTGTATCAAAAACATAGACATAGAAGTCATCAATCATGTTAGCCAACCATGTATGATCCCTCAAATAGCTTGATCAACATCAATTACTCATCTAGATTGAGGTCTGATACTCTGCCGATCATTTCTTCCTTAGTCTGCTCTACCTTTCTGTAACCCAACACTTAGATGCTCATATCTTTTCTATGTTTTATCACTGGAGGCTCAATCTCTAGAATATAGTATTCATGATACTCCTCTTGACTTGTCCAAGTCTGCAATTTGCTGAGTTACACCATCTGAGAGATCCGGACTTGTTTGTCAGACTTTTCTACATGCTCTGTTCTTGTTCACCAGACCAAAATAGTCTACAATCTAACTTCTGGTAGAGGCATACTATGTGTTGTAGATGTGTGGGATAGACTTTGTTGCCATCAATGACAACACCCATGAAGCCACACAGTGTCTATTGGCAACATGGACACCTGTCAAAATTTGTATATGATTATGATGATATATATATTTGATTTATATACAATTTTACTTTAGGCTCTGGAAAATGTCTCTTTAAATTTCCACATTTAAGTTTCATTTTCAACTTTTATGTGAGATTTAAGACCTAGATCCGATGGACATCTTTACACTATAGCCTTTTCATGCCTCGATTTTTTTAATTAAAATTATAAGTTATATATAAAATTAAAATTAAAATTAGAAATAATAGTATTATAGAGTGTAATAGGATGATAAAGATTATAAGTATTTTATAATTTTTATAAAATTTATTTTAAATTTATGTTGACCAGTTTAATAGTTAAAAGTAAATTTTGATCTATAAAATATAATAATTATTGATCTTTTTGGTGTAAATGAGGTGTAAAATTACTATTGATTGTCAATTACCAAAGCCTTTGATCCTTAAATAGAGTGTTTGTTCCAGAAAGTAAGAATCAATGATGGTTGATTTAGAGCCTTACATAATAAGGTATTTTGTTACTATAATGTTCTACTATTAAATTGATAGGACCCAAAGCCATTTCCTAATAAGAAGCTCTGAGTTTTGAAAAGACAAAAGTTCTTCCCAAGAAAAAAATAATATAATAACTTTTATTCATAATTAATGGCCTTCCTATAGGGAGTATCCATAAAGGCAAAGCCATATAAAATCCAATGATATACTTACATCTACTTCAATGTTAGACTATATAAGTTTGAACAATGTAATTAATAATGGTACCTAAAAGAAAGTTAAAATTCACATTATAGGTATTGGAAGGGTTCCACATCTTTCCTAATATAAAATTTCAGTTTAATATAATAATTAGGTAAAACTTCTAAGTTATTGATATCTTTAGAAAAGAAATGTAATGCAATGCAATTTAAGTCCTGCCAAAATTACAAAAGTAATTTATGGATAACTTTTTATTTTAATTTTTAATTGAAAGAAGCACTAACTATGAGAGGAGGAATAAACACAACCCACAATTTTTTATTTTTATTTTTGATTGAAAAAACATTGACAATGGGAAGAGATCAGACTATTTAGCTAATGGATATTATAAAACCTTTTTATTTGGCCAATAGGCCATTCTATATGTGCACATATCTTGTAACTACCAAAAAAATTTGGTAGTCCTTCCTTTTTTCATGGTCCAAGAAAAATGGAAAACTAAATTAAAAATAAAAATAGCTAAAAAAATTGTGGAGACAACTCATTGGTGTGTTTCATTTGTGCTAGCCCCTCATTTGTGCTAGATTCATTTATGAAAAATATAAACCAAAAAAAATGGAAAATTAAATTAAAAATAAAAATTAGTTAAAAAAATTGTGGAGGCAGCTCATTCGTACGTTTCTTTTGTGTTGGTCCCTCATTTGTGTTGGATTCATTTATGAAAAATATAAACTAAAAAAAATGGAAAACTAAATTCAAAATAAAAATAGTTAAAAAAATTGTGGAGGCAACTCATTCGTGTGTTTCATTTGTGTTGGCCCCTCATTTGTGCTAGATTCATTTATGAATGATTCTTTTCTTGCTAGTCGTTTCATCTCTAAAGTGTATTTATAGGGTAGAAAAACATATTTTCAAGCCATGGTGGAGGCCAAGGCAGGCCAGCAGAGCATTGGGAGCAAAGGTGGAAAGGATGAGGAGGCCCATTGAGGACTCCATTATTATCAAAATACTTTGGATGCTTATACTTCCTGTAAAGCAAAATCCCTGAGAGGATGTTTGCTTCTTCATCTTTTCTTCTCCTCTCCTATTGTTCCTTGTTCTCTTGCTCTATGTTGGTTGGCAACCTGTTTGGGGATGCCATATTGGAAATATAATTGAGAAGTGTATTACCATTCACAACTTAATGGTAAGATATCATCCATTTCAACGACAATGGCATTTTATGAAAAAGAGAAGAGAAGCTTTTTTCCTTTTTAAACAATAGTTTTTGGGCATTCATGAAGATTTTTTATCCCTCCGTGCAAAAAAAACATATATTGTTGTTTTTCCAATAAATTTTTTTGATTTTCTTTGAAAAATTATGTAGAGATATATGGTTGTTTTTAAAGCTAATTAAAATAGCTTTACATCTCATCTGATTTACAGATTTACATCTCATCTAATTTCAAGCACAAAGGGAAAAAAATTCTACCTTTAAAATGTACAACATTTTGCATGCCATTTGAGCACAAATCTTAAGCACACTTAAAAATTATTTGTTTCAATGTGCCTAAGTTTCTTGTTGTTGTATTAGGGTTACAAATTATAAGATTTCTTGATGTCCTTTTTCTTTGAAAGTCCAAATCTAGGTATATATATATATATATATATATATATATATATATATATATATATATATATATATATATATATTCTTAATCCCTCTCAACCTGCATGCAAACTAAAACCTTCAAACCCTGCAAAACAAAATAAAAATTCATAAATCAATTACTCTTAAGTATTGAATGTGACCTAGAAAACTTAATAGAAATTCAATAAGGAAGAGCAAGAAGGAGAAATTTCATGAAATCCATAAACAAAATGTAGAAGGGAAAATAGTAAAAAAAAAAGAAATTAGCCATTTGTTTGCATAACCTCCTCTCCAAAAAGATTAAACTTGTACAATAAAAACAATTAGAAGAAAATGAAGGATCAAGTAAAAAAAATATTATGCTATTATTTAATATTTTGGACAAATTCTAAATATTAATAGTAAATTGCTTTAAATACTCCTAAAAAGCAGCAACTTAGACTTTTAGTGGAGTTAGAGTGCTTTATTATTATTTTATAATTATTATTTTTTTTTAGTTTTAATCATAGTGGTATATGATTAGAATTTAGAAATAAATATCTCTTTAATATTAATCTTCATATTTCATTTTAAAAAATTTATTAAATTTTAATGTAAATGAGGTTTTTATTTTATATTCTATTAAAGGAGGAGTAATGGATTTAATTTTTGTATTAGTTGGGTTTTTTTTATCATCTTTTATTTTATCTTTTAGTTAAGAAATTTATTTTATTTTATCTTATTTCATTTATTTCTTTATTTAATTTATTTTGTTTTAATTTAAAAATTAATACATTTAAATATTTAGACTTTAATTTAATAGTTACAAAAAAAATTAAATAAAAAATGAGTAGGAAGAAAAGTATTTATTCTCTATTTTAATATATATAGTAAGTTTCTTTATCAACTCTTTAATTGTAACTAGCCTATCTTAAATATAGAAATGGTGTGTTCTTCATTTTTATTTAATTTTTATAGATTTATATTGTGGTGTAAAATCATATTAATGCTAATTAAATCTTAGGATTTTGAATTTTTAAGACATAAATTTTTATTATATGCTCATTTATGTACTAATTTATTTTCCCTTATGGACTCTATTTATGGAGGAGAGAGTACTCATTTTTTTGTTGTAAATAAAAACCAAAAATAAAATAAAAAACTAAATCAAATTAAAAAAAAAATAGAATATGTTATTTTGTAACACCCAAATAAATTGTAATTGTGCAGTCTAAGCAATTTCTAAATAAATTGTAACTCTGCATGTATTTTAGCTCTGCGGGTATTTTAGATCTTTATATATCTTTGCACATATTTTAGATCTCTAAAACCTCTTTTGTTTCCTAAGATTTATGCAAGAAAAGATTTTAAATCTTAAATCTATTTTCATTCAAGTTGGGGAAACAAAGTCTTCACATGAAAATTAAATTCATTGAAAGTATTATTGGAAAATAAATAAAAATAATAATAGCAATTGGGGGCTTCATTATTTTTTGGGTTGAGAAATTTGAATATACACATTCAAAGAGGCTACTTAGAGGTCTATACTAAGGGTTAGAGTTTATAATTTTATTTTTGGCTTAACTTAGATTTAATTTCTAATTTTACGATATGATTTTAAGGTGATACCAAAGTTCAAACATATGCTTCATATATGCAAATTAGATGGCAATACACAAACAATAAATGACTCAAGTCCAAATGAATGTGAAAGTTAGTTCATACACATCTTACACACATAAAGTGAATGCCAAAGTTCATTCACGTAAACATGTGTACACACGGTGAATACCAAAGCTAACTTTCAAACCTACCCACCCACACATAATGAAAACCATAGTTAATTCACACACACATACACTTGACACAAAGTGAACATCAGTGTTTTTGTACACATTTAGAGTGAGTACAAAAGCTCATTCACAGACACATGCATGCACACATAGAGTGTGACAAATTTCATTCAAATTCATAGGCACACACTTCACACAAACTGAATGACAAAACTAAATAACTTTCACACACAAACACACACTTCACATGAAATGAATGCCAAAGTTAACTTTCAAACATGCACACAATGAATGTCAAAGTTTATTCACACACACACACACACACACACACACACACACACACACACACACACACAATGAAAGTCAAACTTTATTCAAACACACAAAGACTCACAATGAACATCATTGAAGTTTATTTGTAGACACATTTTACAAAAAGTGAAAATCAAAGTTTATTCATACATCACACAAAATGATATCCAAAGTTCATTTGTGCGCACACACAAAAAAGGAATGTTAGTTCTTTCAAGCACATTCCACATAAAGTCAACATCAAAGTTCATTCATACACTCTACACAAAATGATATCCAAGGCTCATTTGTACACACACAAAATAAAGAATTTCAAATATTTCAATTGCATTCTAGGGTAAGTACAAGAAGATGGGGGACCAAAAAGGGGTCTTAAGTGGCCACTTTTTTTCTGAAATTAGGAAATGTTGGCCTTGGATGAGAAATTCAGCATAGTTACACTCAAAATTTGGAGGTGCAACCAAAACAATGTTCATAGTGCTCTGAGTCTACTTTCTAAACTACTATTTTTTTTTTTAAAATGATATAGATTAAGAGGTTCAAAAGAGGGAGCCACATAAATTGGTGTTGTTTCTGTCAAAAAAACATAACATAGCATGTTTTATGGCTCCCTCAAAAGGTTAACTTTTTTTGGGTATTTTTAAAATTGCTTCAGTGAGAAATTAGCTAACAACATGTAGTTTATGCCTAATTTTTCTGATATTTTTTTGATGAATATTTGATTTTTTACTAATTTTCAAAGTGGACACATCCTAAAAATAGAATTTTGGCCATGCTACCCCTATAAATTTTGAAAACTAATTGAAAATCATTTTTTTTAATGTGTAGAATGGAGTCTACTTTCTATATATGTAATTTTTTAAAAATTTCAAAGAATGGTTAATTTACAATGAAAAAAAAACCAAATAGTGGTTTTTGCCCAAAACTAGACACACAAACAAAAGAAATTAAAGATGAAATGATTAACATTGTCAAAATGTGAAAAAAATTACATCGTTAAATAGATAAGAGAAAGCCTAACATTACCCAAGTGTCTGATTTGTTTGACCTTGAAACACGTGCAAATCTGAGGGTTAGCACAAACAAAATTATGTGAAATCTTGTAGAATTTACAAAAACACGTCTATGGATGTTGAAAATGCACTCCAAGCCTTTGGGTTGGAAATCCAAAGCAAATCCCAAGCCCAAGGCTTGGGATTCCCAAAGCACAATATAACGCAGTCACATTATGTTGTGCTTGTTTTGTTTTTTTGCATGTTTTTTGGTGTTTTCCTAGTTCGACACAACGCGAGCGCATTATAATGCGCTTGCATTATGTCTTCCTTTGAATGAGATATGTTCAACTTTCATAAGTATGGTTCATGGATGTTTATATCTATTCTTTTAGGTATGTATGCATGTACATGTATGCATGCTTGTATGTATGTACATGTATGCATGCTTGTATGTATGCATCTTTGTATGTATGTATGTATGTATGTATGTATGTACGTATGTATGTATGTATGTATGTATGTATGTATGCATGCATGTATGTATGTATGTATGTATGTAAGTGTTTTGGGTTTAGTGTATATAAGGACTTGAGCCTATATATTTTTTAGGGTTGAGTGTTTACGGATTAGGGCTTAAGTAATAGGTAGAGGGTAGAGGGTAGATATTAGAGGGTTGAGGGTTATAGTTGAGGGTTAATATTCAGGTTGTTGATTGTATAAGATAAAGTGTGTAAGGCACAGGGATTAGGTTTAGGGTTTACGATATGCATTGAGGGTATATAATGCATAGGGTGACTTGGTTTGATAGCATGTATGGTTTAGGTTTAATTTAAGTATAGGGTTGAGGCACAATATTTGAGGTTTAGGATATAAGGGTGAGGTTAAATATGGTCTAGGGATGAGGGTTTGAAGGTGTAGGCTTTAGGGTTTAAGGTATAGGGTTGATGATTGATGGATTAAGGCTTAAGTATATTGTTGAGGGTATAGGGTTGAGGGTTTAGGGATAGATTTTAGGGTTTAAGGTTTAAGGGTTAAGGGTTGAGGGATAGGGTTTAAGGTTTAGGGGTAAGGGATTAGGGTTTAAGGTATAGTGTCTTAGGTTGATGGCTTAGGAATAGGGATAGCATTTAGGGTTTAGGGATGAGGGATTAGGGTTGAGGGTTGAGGGATTAAGGTTTAAGGTATAACTTGTTGAGGGTTGAGTGTTTAGGGTTGAGGGATTAAGGTTTAAGGTATAACTTGCTGAGGGTTGAGTGTTTAGGGTTTAGGGTTGAGGGATTAGGGTTTAGAGTTGAGGGATTAGGGTTTAAGGAATAGTGTTGAGGGTTGAGGGATAGGGTTTAGGGTTGAGGGATTAGGGTTTAAGGTTGATAGATTAGGGTTTAATGTTGAGAGTTGAGGGTTGAGGGTTGAGGGTTTAGGGATAGGGTTGATGGTCAGGGGATTAGGGCTAAAGTAGAGTGTTGAGGGTAGAGGGATTAGGGATAGGGTTTAGGGTTGAAGGTTTAACGATTGAGGGTTGAGGCTGTAGGGCTGAAGGTTAAGGGATTGGGGTTTAAGATATAGTGTTGAGCATCGAGGGTTTAGGCATAGGTTTTAGGGTTTAAGTTTTAAGGGTTAAGGGTTGAGGGATAGGGTTTAGGGTTTAGGGATAAGGGATTAGGGTTTCAGGTATAGTGTCGAGGGTTGAGGGTTTAGGAATAGGGATAGTGTTTAGGGTTTAGGGATGAGGGATTAGGGTTGATGGTTGAGGGTTGAGGGATTAGGGTTTATGGTATAGTGTTGAGGGTTGAGGATTTAGTGATAGGGTTTAGGGTTGAGGGTTGAGGGTTGATGGATTAGGGTTGAGGGTTGACGGATTAGCATTTAATATCAAGGTTAGGGTTAGAGTGTTGAGGGTAGAGTGATTAGGGATAGGGTTTAGGGTTGAAGGTCTAAGGATTGAGGGTTGAGGCTTTAGGGATGAGGGTTTAAGGCTTAAGATATCATGTCAAGTGTTGAGGGTGTAGGGATAGGGTTTAAGTTTTAAGGGTTAAGGGTTGAAGGATAGGGATTAGGGTTTAAGGTATAGTGTTGAGGGTTGATGATTTAGGGATAGGGTTTAGGTTTGAGGAATTAGGGTTTAGGGTTGATGAATTAGGGTTTAATGTTGAGAGTTGAGGGTTGAGGGTTAAGGGTTGAGGGTTTATGGATAGGGTTGATGGTCAAGGGATTAGGGTTAAAGTAGAGTTTCGAGGGTAGAGGGATTAGGGATAGGGTTTAGGGTTGAAGGTTTAGGGATTTAGGTTGAGGCTTTAGGGATGAGGGTTAAGGGATTAGGGTTTAAGATATAGTGTCAAGTGTCAAGGGTGTAGGGATAGGTTTTAGGGTTCAAGTTTTAAGGGTTAAGGGTTAAGGGATTGTATTGAGCCCATTGAGGGTTTAGGAATAGGGATAGTGTTTAGGGTTTAGGGATGAGGGATTAAGGTTGAAGATTGATGGTTGATGGATTATGGCTTAGGTATAGGGTTTAGGGTTTAGGGTTGAGGGATTAGGGTTTAAGGTATAGTGTTGAGGGTTTAGGGATAGGGTTTAGGGTTGAGGGATTAGAGTTAAGCGGTGAGGGATTAGGGTTTGACGTTGAGGCTTGAGGGTTGAGGTTTTAGGGTTGAGGGATTAGGGATAGGGTTGAGGGATAGGGTTTGACATTGAGGGTTAAGTGTTGAGGTTTGAGGGTTGAGGGTTTAGGAATAGTGTTGAGGGTTGAGGGATTAGGGTTAAAGTAGAGTATTGAGGGTATAAGGATTAGGGATAGGGTTGGAGGGTTTAGGGATAAAGGACTAGGGTTTAAGGTATAGTATCGAGCTTGTTGAGGGTTTAGGAATAGGGATAGCATCTAGGGTTTAGGGATGAGGGATTAGAGTTGAGGGTTAAGGGATTAGGGTTAAGGGTTGAGGGATTAGGGTTTAGGGATAAGGTTTAGGGTTTAAGGTTGAGGGATTAGGCTTTAAGGTATAGTGTTGATGGTTTAGGGATAGGGTTTAGGGTTGAACGATTAGAGTGAAGGGTTGTGGGATTAGGGTTTGATGTTAAGGGTTGAGGGTTGAGCTTTTAGGGTTGAGGGTTTAGGGATAAGGTTGAGGGTTAAGGGATTAGAGTTAAGGGTTGGGGGATTAGGGTTTGATGTTGAGGGTTGAGGTTTGAGGGTCGAGGTTTTAGGGATAGGGTTGAAGGTCGAGGGATTAGGGTTAAAGTAGAGTGTCAAGGGTATAAGGATCAGGGATAGGGTTGGAGGGTTTAGAGATAAGGGATTAGGGTTTAAGGTTTAGAATCGAAACCGTTGAGGGTTTAGGAATAGGGATAGCATTTAGGGTTTAGGTATGAGGGATTAGGGTTGAGGGTTGATAGATTAGGGTTGAGGGTTAAGGGATTAGGGCTTAGGGATGGGGTTAAGGGTTTAGGGTCGAGGGATTAGGGTTTAAGGTATACTGTTGAGGGTTTAGGGATAGGGTTTAGGGTTGAGGGATTAGACTTAAGGATTGAGGTATTAGGGTTTGACATTGAGGGTTGAGGCTTAAGGCTTTAGGGTTGAGGGTTTAGGGATAGGGTTGAGTGTCGAGGGATTAGAGTTAAGGGTTGAGGGATTAGGGTTTGACATTGAGGGCTATGTGTTGAGGTTCAAGGGTTGAGGGTTTAGGGATAGGGTTGAGGGTCGAGGGATTAGGGTTAAAGTAGAGTTTAAAGGGTATAAGGATTAGGTATAGGGTTAGAGGGTTTAGGGATAATGGATTAGGGTTCAAGGTATAGTATCGAGCCTATTGAGGGTTTAGGAATAGGGATAGCATTTAGGGTTTAGGGATGAGGGAATAGAGTTGAGGGTTGAGGGATTAGGGTTGAGGGATTAGAGTGAAGGGTTGAGGGATTGGGATTTGACATTGAGGGTTGAGGGTTAAGGCTTTAGGATTTAGGGTTTAGGGATAGCGTTGAGGGTTGAGGGATTAGAGTTAAGGGTCAAGGGATTAGGGTTAAAGTAGAGTGAGGAGGGTATAAGGATTAGGGATAGGGTTAGAGGGTTTAGGGATAAGGGATTAGGCTTTAAGGTATAGTATCAAGCCTGTTGAGGGTTTAGGAATAGGGATAGTGTTTAGGGTTTAGGGATGAGGGATTAGAGTTGAGGGTTGAGGGATTAGGGTTGAGAGTTAAGGGATTAGAGTTTAGGGATACGGTTTAGGATTGAAGGTTGAACGATTAGGGTTTAAGGTATAGTGTTCAGGGTTTAGGGATAGGGTTTAAGGTTGAGCTATTAGAGTGAAGGGTTGAGGGATTAGGATTTGACGTTAAGGGTTGAGGGTTGAGGTTTTAGGGTTTAGGGTTTAGGGATAGGGTTGAAGGTTGAGGGATTAGAGTTAAGAGTTAAGGGATTAGGGTTTGACATTGAGGGTTGAGTGTTGAGATTTGAGGGTTGAGGGTTTAAGGATAGGGTTGAGGGTCAAGGGATTAGGATTAAAGTAGAGTGTCAAGGGTATAAGGATTAGGGATAGGGCTAGAGGGTTTAGGGATAAGGGATTAAGGTTTAAGGTATAGTATCAAGCCCATTGAGGGTTTAGGAATAGGGATAGCATTTAGGGTTTAGGGATAAGGGATTAGAGTTAAGGGTTGAAGGATTAGGGTTGAGGGTTGAGGTATTAGGCTTTAGGGATAAGGTTTAGGGTTTAGGGTTGATGGATTAGGGTTTAAGGTATAGTGTTGAGGGTTTAGGGATAGGGTTTAGAGTTGAGGGATTAGAGTGAAGGGTTGAGGGATTAGGATTTGACGTTGAGGGTTGAGGCTTGAGGTTTTAGGGTTTAGGGTTTAGGGATAGGGTTGAGAGTCAAGGGATTAGAGTTAAGGGTTGAGGGATTAGGGTTTGACATTGAGGGTTGAGTGTTGAGGTTTGAGGGTTGAGGGTTTAGGGATAGGGTTGAGGGTCGAGGGATTAGTGTTAATGTAGAGTGTCGAGGGTATAAGGATTAGGGATAGGGTTGGAGAGTTTACGGATAAGGGATTAGGGTTTAAGGTATAGTATTGAGCCTGTTGAGGGTTTAGGAATAGGGATAGCATTTAGGGTTTAGGGATGAGGGATTAGGGTTGAGGGTTGAGGGATTAGGGTTTAGGGATAAGGTTTAGGGTTTAGGGTTGAGGGATTAGGATTTGATGTTGAGGGTTGAGGGTTGAGGTTTTAGGGTTTAGGGTTTAGGGATAGCATTGAGGGTCAAGGGATAAGAGTTAAGGGTTGAGGGATTAGAGTATGATGTTGATGGTTGAGTGTTGAGGTTCAAGGGTTGAGGGTTTAGGGATATGGTTGAGGGTTGAGGGATTAGGGTTAAAGTAGAGAGTCGAGGCTATAAGGATTAGGCATAAGGTTGGAGGGTTTAGGGATAATGGATTAGGGTTTAAGGTATAGTATCAAGCCCGTTGAGGGTTTAGGAATATGGATAGCGTTTAGGGTTTAGGGATGAGGGATTAGGGTTGAGGGTTGAGGGATTAGGGTTTAAGGTTGAGGGATTAGGGTTTAAGGTATAGTGTTGAGGGTTTAGGGATAGGGTTTAGGGTTGAGGGATTAGGATTTGATGTTGAGGGTTGAGGGTTGAGGTTTTAGGGTTTAGGGTTTAGGGATAGGGTTGAGGGTCAAGGCATTAGAGTTAATGGTTGAGGGATTAGGGTTTGATGTTGAGGGTTGAGTGTTGAGGGATTAGGGTTAAAGTAGAATGTCAAGGATATAAGGATTAGGGATAGGGTTGGAGGGTTTAGTGATAAGGGATTAGGGTTTAAGGTATAGTATCAAGCTTGTTGAGGGTTTAGGAATAGGGATAGCATTTAGGGTTTAGGGATGAGGGATTAGAGTTGAGGGTTGAGGGATTAGGGTTGAGGGTTGACGGATTATGGTTTAGAGATAAGGTTTAGGGTTTAGGGTTGAGGGATTAGAGTGAAGGGTTAAGGGTTGAGGTCTTAGGGTTTAGGGATAGGGTCGAGGGTCAAGGGATTAGAGTTAAGGGTTGAGGGATTAGGGTTTGACATTAAGGATTGAGGTTCAAGGGTTGAGGGTTTAGGGATAGGGTTGAGGGTTGAGGGATTAGAGTTAAAGTAGAGTGTCGAGGGTATAAGGATTAGGGATAGGGTTGGAGGGTTTAGGGATAAGGGATTAGGGTTTAAGGTATAGTATCAAACCTGTTGAGGGTTTAGGATTAGGGATAGTTGTCTTTAGTGTTTAGGATTAAGTGAGACCTAGATGGCTAAGGATGGATGGATAGGTAGACAAGGAGCGACTGAGAGACATAGAGAGGGGAGAGGTAGAGAGGTAAGGGGGAGAGATAAGTGAGATATAGAACATGAGCTAAAGGAACTAGAGGTGAGATAGGCATAAATATTTATGGATCAATCTATAGCAAGACAAAATGTGAGTGCATTATAACATAAGCACATTATAATGTGATCACATTTTGTCTTGCTATAACAACAGTAAAAAAGCATTGCCCCCCGTGATCTAGGCCCACATGCTCTATTTTCATGCTGATTATGCGCATGTTTTGAGAAAAAAGAAGTGCTTTCATGCTGTTGGGAAGTTCACATGCACATTTTACACATTCTACCACCTTTGCATGATCATTCCACCACCTTTTCTACTTTGCCAACTTGAGGAGGAAATAACATAGTTTTCACACTAAATTTTATATATATCTATTCAAGTTTCAATTTTTGTAGTGTTGCAATGTTAATTATGATTCAATTTTAGGAATTTAACATTATAGATTGGTTAATAGTATTGTTTTTACTAATTATATTTGAGTGTTATTCAATTTAACATTGAAAAGGAAGCAAGTGGTGAAAAACTCAAATTGTTGAGGAGTTTGATGAAAGAAGAAAAAAACACTACGTAATTGGGTACTCTCTCCATTCGAATCTCCATTTTTTAGGTATGTCAAGTCCTTACATGCATGTTCTTTACATTTTCCTTAGTTCTATTTGAATTACTTTATCATGTATTATCATACATGTTTAAAATAGACACATTTCCAATAAAGAAAGTAGCCTACAATCTCACATGATGTTATGTATATTTTCTACACTTGGGCTCTTTAATAATTATGTGTAATAAACAGACCTTAACATACCATGATGTCAAACTATACAAGAATAAATCCTTACAACATAATAAAAATACAATCCCACTATTATCTTGTCATATTAACAAGTTAAAATACAAATGAATAGGTGCCATGATCATACAAGTATGCACATGACATGATGATTTTAATGCACATATCTTGGGCTATGACATTCCTTATGCACCTATTCATGATGATTTGCACATACACATGACACAACAATATTTCAAAATTTCCTAATTTTCCTTTGTTAGCACATGATGGTGGTTACCTTGATCGACTATATACCATTCAATACCCTAAATTATAGAGATTAGTCTAATTATTTTTATGACAATCCTAGGTATGTGATGCAGAGGTAGGGTTCAACTCAATCTAAAGGGCTCATACCAATAGTTTCTTCAAATTTCATAATCTTTCCTCTCAAGCAATCTCCCTATACAAAGGCACAAAGAGGGTCTTCAATACATCAAAACCTAACAAGGCTACTAGAGGTCTTCTTACCCCTTAGGAACTTAGACACAACCATTCTAAAGCCTTACTCAAGTCTACACTCTTCAATCGTTGTCTATTCCTTCACAAGCCACCCAAATCCTAGTATCCCTAGTACCAACAAAACACCTTCTCAATTCCAAATCCTAGTAGCCTTAGTAACAACAGACATGTCAAATTGGGTCTGCCTCAACCTTTTCAAGAATGAAGTCCCATGTACTCTTCACTTCTAGCCTCAATAGGTGACTCTCCTTTGACCTTATCCTCATCTAGGACTGAAGTGAACTTTGTACCATAATGCTTTGTATGGCTGCAATAATTTGCTTTGTACCTATTTTGGTTGAGTGACATTTACTCTTTTACATGATGATTGTATGTACATTTACTATGAAGGGTTGAATGACATATATTTTAGTTATTTGTATGGATTCATTTCTTAGGAACTAATATTGGTCTCTTTATCATGCTACAGACAAATTCTCCATCATGTCGAGGAAACGATCAAGAATTAAACCAACACAAGAAGAGATAGAAGCTAAGAATGCAAAGAAAGCAATGGCTATGAGGGAACTTCATGAGAAGAGGAAATTGGACATGATAAATGAAGACATGCCAATTGAAGAGGAACCACAACCATCACAAAGAGATATGGTATTGGCGGCACAAAAAGTATGAATGCAAAAACTTCGTACTATGAGATATTTGAATACCATAGTTGGAGATACGTCCTCTACCACAAGTCAACATGTAGGGACACCATCTACCACATCTCAAGTTAAGAGTACACCATCACTCACATGTGATAAAGGAGGTATGCCATCATTCCCACCTCAACCTCAAGGTATGTCATCTATTCCATCTTCGATCGAAGGTATGCCATCTAGCCCATCTCATTTAAACATTGATGAAATTCCCAATGTTGAGATGAATTTACCTAACTTAACACCACCTAGAATTTTGCATAGAAAGCCAAAGTATTTGATTAATATTGATGAGAATATTTTGCAGCCAATGGAAGGTAAGATTCCAAAATGTACTTGTAGAAGATATGCTCATAAGATTTGGAGATTGTTCTTTGAAAAGTTAAATGAGACTGCAAGATGTCAACTATTCATTGAAACGATAGAAAGTATAAAGTATAGGTCCATCATGAAGATTCTTGGGTTGAGAATATCAAAGGCTTCAAGTGAAAAATCTATTATCAAGAATCTAATGATTGCGTATGAGAGTGTGGGTAACACCACATGCACAAAAGATAGTAATGTAACACGACGTGTGATTACATCGAATATAGTAAGTAGTCAAACAAGGAAAGCTTGTCTCATTAGAAAGATGAGTCAAGAATTAAGAATTAATAGCAAAACATTATCAAGAGTCATTGGAAGATGCCAAAGAATTGAAGACACTAATGCCAATGAATTATGGGCATTCTTGGGGAGACTACCACAAAAAGATAAACCAATTGTTGAAGCATTGAGATCACTAATTGAACACTTTTGGAAGAATTACACAAGGGTATCTCTGAATCAAAGGGATGTGGTAAGAAGGAGAATCAGTAGTCGGAACCATGAGCCACATCCAAAGCATTTTTTGGATGAGACTCAAACATAGTTTTATAGTAAATTTCTAGAGAAGTATCCTCAAATTAAAATTTGTCAAAGATATTTTGAAATGCTAAAACCTTTCTATGTCAAGATAAATCATACATGCACTACTTGTTGTTGTAGATTACATATTAAATTTTCTAACCATTTTGATGTTTATAGGTCTATATAATTAGATTTGCATACTAATAATGTTTTGTAGGGTTGTGCCATACATGCCCCACCAACATCTTCAAGAGACTTCATATCAAGAATTTTATGTGAAGGAGAGGAAGGTCAAATATTCTACAAGAAATTATGCTTGGATGGCACATGTCATTGTTGTGGTGGCTTGCAACATTTGCCAATATGTGAACATATGGAAAGAACACATGTAGTTGGAAATGAACTAGTAGAGTTTAGCAAATATAAAACAGTGGCATACAATACAAAAGATGGTAAAGAAGAAAATAGGTGTGAATCGGTTATTGAAAAGATTCCAGTGTATTAATTTATACCTGTATTTCGTGATAGCATAGTGTATGAGTATGCAAGACATGCCCATAGAGCTCAATGGTTGGACTTGCAATTCAAGTTATGAAAGGACACATTTCCAGTTGGTAGCATTGTTTCAATTGTTGACTTTGCAGAGAACTACAGTCTATAGCCACAGCATGAGGTGCAATCACAATATTACAACTCCACATAGGTTTCTATATTTGTGCACATCTCATTCATTCATGAAAATGATAGTACAGAGGATGATAGAAAGATCATAAGGGAGTATAATTTCTATATTAGTGATGATTGCACGCATTCTACAGAGTTTGTACAAGGTTGCTTTCAGGTGTTCTACAATTATTTGGCTATAAGGGGCATATCGTTCAGTCAACATATCCTATGGTCAAATAATTGTGCATCACAATTCAAGAACTTGCAAAACTTCTATTGGTTAAGCAGGAGACATAATTTTATAGGTATTCAACATTTGTGGAACTTTTGTGAGGCCGGGCATGGAAATTGGGAGCATGTATCAAAAGAGCCATAGCATGAGAAGAGTTAAATTATAAAGACAGTGCAAAGTTGACAAATGCAAAATTGATCATCGAGTGGTGTAATGCTTCTATGGGTCTAGGTAATGAAGGTAAGTCTTTAGTTCATAGATTTTTTTGGTTGATAGATGATACTAACATTGCACCATATGAGGATTGTTCTACACTAACAAGATCAAGTGAGATGCACTCTTTTAGAAGCTCAATTGCAGGTTCATGGAGTATCGATACACAAAAGATGCTATGCTTTTGTTCCTCCTATACAATTCAAGCCTGGGATGAGTACGAGTCAAAGGAGTGGGTTGACAAATGGCAGTTAAATTATCTTAGCCCACTTGACATGTATCGACCCCTGATGGCACTAGTGTTGGGAATTAAGGTGTCTCAACCTTGGTAATTTTTATCATTTGTAATGTTTGTATTTATTATTTAATTGCCTATGTTGTGAATAATTGGAAATTCCATATTGTCATGTTGTGGGATGTGGCACGGTGATGTGCCAATCCTACTTGGATTATGACAACTTGTTATTTTGTCCTCACATGAGGAGATAGGCATCCCACTTAGTGGTAGGAATATTCTTCCATGTGTTGGCATCTTCTATGTTGTGTAAGGAATCTTTGACCATAACGGTTATGACGGATTCCAATGATGAATCTATGACATGTAAGAGTCAGAAATAGAAGGTTGTAAGGCAGGTGATGACATGTGTCATGAAGCATCTTTGAATAAGGCATATTTGGACACCCCAAGGTGAAATATGACATGTTGTAAGAGAATATGCTATTTATAACATGTGTATGATAGATTCTCTTACAGCTGTAAGTTGTAACCGCTATGACAGATTCTATGACAATCATAAGTGTCATAAGAGCATCTGTCGTAGCCCATTTTGGAAATAGGCAACCTCTTTGGGATGGGAGCTATGGAAAAGTGTCAGATACATTCTACAATGTTGACCAAGTGTCCCTAGGCATGGGTTTTGGTCCAAGATGCCATGTTGGATGCCCATTCCAAGAAAGGTCTAATATTGCCTTGCATTTCTTATATATACAGGTGCTTGGAGATGGAGTTTGTATCACAGGTTCACAGGTACTATTATGCTACTCGATTGACTCCAAAAATGAGTGTCAAAGACCATTGAAGCTTGCATTGCAAGTGTATTGTAAACATTCTTTCAAATTTGTTAATACATTGTGCAGGTTTCTAAGTGTGGGGTTTTTCACCCAATAAGGGTTTTCCCCACCATAAATCTTTGTCTCTCTTCTTCTGTCTACATTCTGGTTCTTGTGTTTTGCTACAATATCTCATGTTAATGGTTTAACATTGCTGTAATAGTTAGGATAAATTTGAATTTGCATAGCCCTCTCCTCAATAGATTAGTGTAGGAAGCGATTTTCGCACACCTAGCTTCCTTTCAGTTGGTATCAGAGCTTGATCACCTTTGTTCCTAGTTGTTGGGTAGGGGTTTTTTGAGCTAATCTTAGGTTGAGTGGGAGTTTATGCAGAGCATTCTGTATCTTATTGTAGCAAGGAGATGGCAGGCACATCAGGAAGGTTTGAAGTAGAGAAGTTCAATGGCAGTAATTTTGAGCTGTGGAAGCTCAAGATGAAAGACATGTTAGTTGACTGAGACATTTGGGATAGTGTGAGTGGAACTAAACCAGCTACAATGTCACAAGCTGACTAGGAACTAAAGGATCAAAAGGCTAAGGGTCTCATAAGACTTAGTCTTGTCGATTCTATTTTGTGAAAATTCCATGAGGAGACTACTGCAAAACTCCTTTGGAAGAAGTTGGGGGATGTGTATCAAGCTAAATCCCTAGTTAATAAACTTTTTCTGAGAAAGGAGTTGTATTCTCTTCGACTGGAGGATGGAGGATCTACTGCTGAACATATGAATGCCTTCAATATGTTGGTTGCACAATTGACATCTATTGGTGTAAAGATGGAGGAAGAGGATCGGTGTATGACCTTGCTTTGTTCTCTACTGGACTCATGGGATAATCTTGTCATGGCAATTGAAAGCACCACATCCACATTCAAAAAAGAAGAGGTGGTTTCTTTGCTATTGTCTGAAGAGATGTGGAGAAAGTCTTCTAAGGTAGCCAAAGAGACCCTTGCAGTTCATGGAAGACGCAAGGAGAAAGGGAAGAAGAAGGACAAGAAAGATGAGAAGGGTAGATCCAAATCCTGTGGAAGCTCCAAATCTCTTGGAAAGTCCAAGGCTCTTTGTTGGAACTATGGTAAGACCAGGCATTTCCAGAAAGGAATGCAAAGAGGAGAAGAAAAAGAAGAAAGCTCCTGATTCAAATTTTGACAAGTCAGAAGATGATTGTGATGCTTTCATTGCAGCCCTGGCAACCCATGCATCTGATGATGTGTGGTTAATTGACTCTAGTACATCATTCCTCATGACCTCGCATCGAGAGTGGTTCACTAAGTATGAGGAATTTGATGGTGGAAAGGTGTATCTGGGTGACGACTCTCATCTGAAGATCGTTGGTCATGGAAGAGTCTCTATCCAATTCCCTAATGGTCCAGTGAAGGGGATCTTTGGGGTTATGCACATCCCAAGGTTAGCATGGAACCTACTTTCTGTAAATAGCCTAAATGATGCAGGTGTGAAGGTTGTCTTTTCGAAAGAAGGATGCAAGATGACTAGAGGATCTATGGTGCTTGCTAAGGGTACTTAGAGAGGTACTCTGTTTCAGCTTGAGGCATGCATTTCATAATGCAATAGTTCTTCTAACTCAAGGAAGAGGGCAGCAGTAACTTCATCCCCACCATCTAAACGAGCAGTGAAGAAATCTATTATTTCTAGTCTTGATGGTTGTAATCGTGCATTGGAAGTTAAACTTTATGCAGAAAAGACAATGTTATGGCATAAGAGATTTGGCCACATTGGTGAGAAGGGTCTGCATACCCTAAAAAATAAGAACTTTGTTGAGGGGTTAGATGATTGTAATCTTGAGTTTGACTTTTGCAAACATTGCATTTATGGAAAACAAAACCATGTTTAGTTTTACTCGAGTTCTCATAAGTCTTCTGGTGTGTTAGACCTTATTCATTCTAATGTGTTTGGTCCTGTTAATGTTTATTCATTATCAAAATATGTATACTTTATATCTTTTGAAGATGATTACAGTAGAAGGACATGGATTTATTTTCTTAGACGCAAATCTAAAGTCTATAGCAAGTTAAAGGAGTTTAAAGCCTTTGCTGAAAATTAGACTGGTAAAAAGATTAAATGTTTGAGAACTAGCAATGGTGGTGAGTTCTATTCTACAGAATTTGATAAGTATTGCAAGGAACTTGGGATTGAAAGGCACAAGACAACTCCAAACACCCCACAACAAAATAGAGTTGCAGAGAGGATGAACAGGACACTGATGGAGAAGGCTAGGAGTATACTTAGTGGAGCTAGTCTAGAAAAAAAGTTTTGGGCTGAAGCTGTTGCCATTGCTTGCTATCTGGTAAATAGATCTCCTACATCAGCTCTTGTTGGAAAGACACCCATAGAGGTGTGGTCCAGTAGAAAGCCTTCAGTAAGGCATCTTCCTGATTTTGGTTGTCAGGCATATGCACATGTGCCTAGGGAGAAGCGGTCAAAGTTGGAGAACAAAGTTGTTAAGTGTATCTTCATCGGCTATGGTGTTGGTGTGAAAGGATACAAGCTTTGGGACTGTTGGCTGAAAAAGTGTTGTATAACAAAAGTACCATCTTCAGAGAGCTTACACCTTCTTCCACTATTTTGCATCCAGAAGAAAAAGAAAAGAAAGAGGATGTTGTTTAGTTTCTTCTTACCCTTGAGAAGACTGAACAGAAAGACAATGTTTGCCCTGATGATGAGGAGAGCTCTAGCAGCTCTGAAAGCTCAGATGAAGAAGCCGAACCTCAACCTCAACTCTTGAGGAGGTCTATAAGGATAAGAAAGCAACCTAAAAGGTTTGGTTTTACATTGCTTGATTCTAGTTGTGCTTATGCTTTGCTTACTAACAGTGATGAACCTAGAACTGTATCAGAGGCTTTCAATATGAAGGATGCAGGTTCCTGGAAGGAGGCCATGGAGGAAGAAATGGCTTTGTTGGAAAAGAATCAAACTTGGGACTTGGTGCCTTTGCCTCCTGGATAGAAACTCGTTGGATGCAAATGGGTGTTCAAAAAGAAGATTGGTGCAGATGGTAGTGTTGAGAAGTATAAGGCCAGATTGGTTACGAAGGGGTATTCACAAGTGGAGGGTATAGATTATGGTGAGATCTCCTCTCCCATTGCAAAGCTGACATCCATTCGATTCTTGTTGTCTCTCGCAGCAGCTTATGACTTGGAGGTAGAACAAATGGATGTGAAGACAACTTTCCTTCATGGTGACTTGGAGGAAGAAATTTGCATGTCACAGCCACAGCATTACATGGTGAAAGGTAAAGAAAATTTAGTTTGCAAACTTAAGAAGTCTTCATATGGTTTGAAGAAATCTCCTAGGAGATGGTACTTGAAGTTTGATGTCATTGTGTTGTCAATTGGATTTGTGAGATCAAAATCAAATCACTGTGTGTACTTTAAATTTGATAGTGATCATATTCTCATTCCTGCACTATATGTTGATGATATGTTGCTCATTGGGAAGGGTAAGAATATGATCTCTAATTTTAAATATCAGTTGTTAGCACAGTTTGAAATGAAAGATTTAGGGGCAGGTAGGTACATTCTAGGAATGGAAATTAGAAGAGACAGAACTAATAGAAAACTTTGGTTAAGCTAGAGTAAGTATGTGAAGACCATGTTGGATAGATTCAGCATGGCAGATTGTAGACCACTGTGTGTTCCCATTTCTTTGGGGACAAAGTTATCTATTGAGAATTGTCCAAAATCTCCTAGTGAGGTGGAGGACATGAGCAGAGTACCTTATGCTAGTGCTGTTGGCAGTTTGATGTATGCTATGGTCTACACAAGACTAGACATTGCCCAAGCAGTGGGAGTCCTTAGTCGATTTATGGGTAATCCTCGACGAGTTCATTGGGATGTATATAAGCGAGTGTTTAGATATCTAAGGGGTACTTCCAAGTATTCCATTTGCTATCATGGTAATGTTTCAAGACCTCTGCATTCTATTGATATTCATGGATTTGTGGATTCAGATTGAACAGGTGACATTGACAGCAGGAGATCCACCAATGCTTATGTGTTTACACTGTTTGGTGGTGCTATTAGTTGGATGAGTAAGCGACAACCTGTTGTTGCTTTGTCCATGATAGAAGCTAATTATATGGCAGCAACTCATGCTTGTAAGGAAGCCATTTGGTTTAAGAGATTGTGTTCAGATATTGGTGTTGATGCAGGATAGATCACAATCAGTTGTGACAGTCAGAGTGCAATTTTCCTTGCAAAGAATCCAACTTTCCATGCTAAAACCAAGCACATTGATGTTTAGTTTCACTTCATGAGAGACATGGTTGAGGATGGAAAGGTAAATTTGGAGAAGATAGATACTTTGAAGAATGTTGTAGATGCATTGATGAAACTAGTGGGCACAAAGAAGTTCAGATGGTGTTCGGAGTCTATGGACCTTTCGGCCTATAGTAGGTAAATCCTATTTTTATTGGCTCTTACAAGGTGTTCAACAAGTGAGAGAATGTTGGGAATTAAGGTGTCTCAATCTTGGTAATTCTCTACATTTGTAATGTTTGTATTTATTATTTAATTGCCTATCTTGTAAATAATTGGAAATTCCATATTGTCATGTTGTGGGATGTAGCACGGTGATGTGTCAATCCTACATGGATTATGATAACTTGTTATTTTTTCCTCACATGAGGAGATAGGCATCCCACTTAGTGGTAGGAATATTCTGCCATGTGTCAACATCTTCTATGTTGTGTAAGGAATGTTTGACCGAAACAGTTATGACGGATTCCTATGACAAATCTATGACATGTAAGAGTCAGAAATAGAAGGTTGTAAGATAGGTGATGACATGTGTCATGAAGCATCTTTGAATAAGGCATATTTGGGTGCCCCAAGGTGGAATATGACATGTTGTGAGAGAATATACTATTTATAGTATGTGTATGATAGATTCTCTTATAGCTGTAAGTTGTAACCGCTATGACAGATTCTATGACAGTCGTAAGTGTCGTAAGAGCATCTGTCATAGCCAATTTTGGAAATAAGTGACCTCTTTGGGATGGGAGCTATGGACAAGTGTCAAATACATTTTGCAATGTTGACCAAGTGTCCCTAGGCATGGATTTTGGTCCAAGATGCCATGTTGGACACCGATTCCAAGAAAGGTCCAATATTACCTTGCATTTCTTATATATACAGGTGCTTGGAGATGGAGTTTGTATCACAGGTTCATAGGTGTTTTTATGCTGCCAGATTGACTCCAGACACGAGTGTTGAAGACCATTGAAGATTGCATTGCAAGTGTATTGTAAACATTCTTTTAGATTTGTTAATACATTGTGTAGGTTTCTGAGTGTGGGGTTTTTCACCCGATAAGGGTTTTCCCCACTGTAAATCTTTGTCTCTCTTCTTCTATCTAGATTTTGGTTCTTGTGTTTTTCTGTAATATTTCATGTTAATGGTTTAACATTGCTATAATAGTTAGGATAAATTTGAATTTGCATAGCCCTCTCCTCAATAGATTAGTGTAGGAAGTGATTTCCGCACCCCTAGCTTCCTTTCAACTGGAACTAACACAGATGGAATCATGAGTTGACTTTGACCACATATTAGATCTAGTTCAACAAGGTAATATATCTATTTACATAGTTTTTGAAACTCTTAATGTCATATTACTTTGTTGTGTTTTTGTAATATTAACTAATTTCATCTAATTTGCTACACATATCAATGTAGTGCATATATATGTAGTTATTGCTTATGAAGATAATGAAGAGGGAACAGATTATTACTTATGTCATGTTGAGGCCAAAAAGAAATTGGAGACCCTAGTTATAGATGGAGAAAACATCAAATACCCTATAGGCTTAGTGGTTATTACTGGAACATGTCTTAGAAGGTACCCACATAAGACTGTTAATGTTTGGCTGTTTCAGGATTTTAACACGCATCAGAAGATTCTTCATTACTCAAACCTTGTCGTGGCATCCAATGTTTATTTGATACAGTATCGGGGTAGAACTTTGAACAAGACCTTGTGGAAGGTGCGTGAGTCTGACCATGAAGCAATACTTGACACAACAAAGAGTAGAGCAGACCCAGATGGTTCATTGGATTAATTTGTAAGTATTCACATTGATTTTTTAAACTCATTTTACATTGAGTTGTAAGTATGCACATTAATTTGTAAGGTTTATCTTTTTTTATTTGCTGCTACATTTTTACACATATACACATTTTTACATCATCATGTTATGCTTCATGGGGTTAGACCTAAGTGATGGATGAAGTTGATCCTGAGAATAATGTATAAAATCTAGGTAATGTATAAAATATAGTTGTCTCTAGGTGTCTCTAATTGTGTCTTTCACCCAAACATGCCGAAACAGTCTAAGCTACATTGTACCGACGATATCCCTGAAGAGTCTAAACTACAAAAAGGCAGCAATCTTTGATGAGTTGTTATTTGAGAACTATGTCACTTAAAAATATTATGTCTAAGGCAACATAGTCACATAGAGTCCCTCTACAATAACCTCTCTCAATTTTTTAAATCTCTAAGGCATTTGCCCGTGGTGAAAGGTTTTTTGCTGCCTCAAAATTATCAGAAAGAGTTAGTGTAAAGTTGCAAAGGGGTGTAACTTTCATCCTTCTCTAGATGCAACCAAATTGACTATTCCAACACATTTGGATGGGTACATTTATGTTAGGTATGGTCATGTTTTTCACCCAAACATGTCAAAACAGTCCAAGCTACATTGTACTAACGATATCCCTAAAGAGTCCAAAGTACAAAAAGACAGAAATCTTTGATGAGTTGTTACTTGAAAACATTGTCACTTAGAAACATTCTATCTAAGGAAACATGATCATGTAGGGTTCCTCTATAATAACCTCTCTCAATTTTTTATATCTTTGAGGTGTTTGCCTGTGGTGAAAGGTTTTCTGCTGCCCTAAAAATTGTCAGGAGGTAGTGTAAAGTTGCAAAGGGGTCTAACTTTCATTCTACTCCTAATGTGACTAAACTGACTATTCCAACAAGTCCAGATGTGTACATTTACGCTATGCATGATCCTATTTTTCACGCAAACATGCCAAAACAGTCTGAGCTACATTGTACCGACAATATCCCTAAAGAGTCAAAAGTGCCAAAAGGTAGCAATCTTTGATGAGATGTTACTTGAAAAATGTGTGACTTAGAAACATTTTGTCTAAAGTAATGCAATAACATAGAGTCCCTCTACAATAACCTCTCTCAGTTTTTTATATCTCTGAGGCGTTTGCCTATGGTGAAAGGTTTTCTGCTACCCCAAAAATTGTCAGAAGGAGGTAGTGTAAAGTTGCAAAGGGCTGTAACTTTTGTCCTGCTCCTGATGTGACCAAATTGACAGTTCCAACACATCAGGATGGGTATATTTAGGCTATTCATGGTTCTTTTTTGCACCCAAACATGCCGAAATAGTCTGAGCTACATTGTATTGACGATATCCCTGAAGAGTCCAAAGTGCAAAAAGGTAGCAATCTTTGATGAGCTGTTACTCAGAAAGCGTGTCACTTAGATATATTCCGTTTGATGTAACACGATCATGGAGGGTCCCTCTATAATAACCTCTCTCAGTTTTTATATCTCTGAGGCGTTTGCCCATGGCAAAAGGTTTTCTGCTGCCCAAAAAATCGTCAAAAGGAGGCAGTGTAAAGTTACAAAGGGGTTTAACTTTTGTTCTCCTTGTGTGGCCAAACTGATAGTTCCAATGCATCTGGATGGGTATGTTTAGGCTAGGCATGGTCCTGTTTTGTACCCAAACATGTTGAAATAGTCTGACCTACATTATACTGGTGATATCCCTGAAGAGTCCAAAGTGCAAAAAGGTAGCAGTCTTTGACGAGCTATTACTCAGAAATCGTGTCACTTAGATACATTTTGTTTGAGGCAACATGATAATGTAGGGTCCCTCTACAATAACCTCTCTAAATTTTTATATCTCTAAGGCATTTGCCCTTGGTAAAAGGTTTTTTGTTGCCCCAAAAATCATCAAAATGAGGCAGTGTACAGTTGCAAAGGGATGTAACTTTTATTCTTCTCCTTGTGCAGCCAAACTGACAATTCCAACACATCTAGATGGGTACATTTAGGCTAGACATGGTCCTATTTCACACCCAAACATGTCAAAACAGTCCGAGCTACAAACACTAACTAGTCTTCAATCTTCAAACACTACAAATAGCATGATATCCTGCATAAAGCTGTCTTTTAGCCTTTTTTTAAGGCATGCCCATCAAATTCAACTGCATAGAGATGATTGTATTCCAAATTCTTTTTAAATACTGACCTTCCAATCCTTTTTCCCACCCTCATATCAATTAAATATGACCTTCGATTATGATATGGCACTCGAGCTTATGAGAGTTTACCAGAGATGCTGGTTGAGTTAGGTTGAATGGCCAGTGAACTAATGACTTAAAGACAATTTAGTAGGTTGATTTAAGTGATAGTAACTTCTGATTATAAGTCATTATTAAATTAAAACAAAAGTGCACTTTACACACGACAGGCAATTGAGGGTTTTAAAGTCTTAAGTAAAGTAGATTCTTTTTAGGGTTTAATGCCCAATATGCAAACCCTAACTATTAATAAGATTATGATTATGAAAGCTTGTTTCTTCTCTAACTTCTTATTGCATGAACAAAACCACATCCACCATGAATATGAACCTTGCATCATATCAACCTCCCAAGATAGACCTTATCATGAAAACCATATTCACAACAAAACCTTGCATGAACAAAACCACATCCACCATGAACATGAACCTTGCATCATATGAACCATGTTTGTCTTGTGCAGCATCAACATGAATTGAGAGACCTTATCATGAAAACCATATTCACAACATCATGCACCTCATGACCATCACCTACCTTGAATCACTATATCACCTTATCAACATCATGGCATCAACCTTGACATCAATGACAAACAACCTTGACCCTTTGACTTCAATGACAACCTTAAACCTTGATTGTTGATGACTTATGGAAGCCTATAGCCCCAATGTTATGTTGCATACTAAAATTAGGTAAGGCTCAATTTAATCTGATAACCTCACCTTATATGCAAGAGGAATTACATTTAATAACCACAATGGTCATCAGGTGCTCATAAGCATATGATTTTGACTATCTTATTCAAAACAACAAACATACACTTTGTATCCCAATATGGTATAATAACAAGAAATTAAGAAATATTTTTAATTGACCAACTCATAAAGAATATGGATCAGCATACTCATTTGAATATTTTCAATTGAGCAACTCATAAAGAATATGAATATTTTTTGTTCAACATGATGATTCATTTTTATTTTAAATACAACTTTTATCTTTTAGTTCCAAAATGAGGTTTAGGTGATACTTGAATAACAATAGCTGGCTTATTAGATCAACAAACATCCTATGTAATACAATTGGACTTTAAATATATGAAGTAAACATCTACAAATATCCATTCAAACGTGGATTTATAATTTAAGTATGGATGCCATCAATAAAAAAGATTTGTATTAACCAAATATCCATATAGGCATACATCAATATCTGTCGATATAAGTATAACATATATACAAAATAGCTATATAGGCATACAATGTCAACTATATGCAATAAAAAAATATATGTCCACAAATGCCATATAGGCATACAACAAAGAAACACAATAAAAAGTCATTCCCCTCTCGCTGGTGAAGAGAATAGATCACGGGTAGCCTTTGATCTTCTAGGAGATGGAGACACGTATGTGGGTGGTCTACTATGAACCTGAGGGCTGCTCCTCCTATTTAGTTGTTCGTGCATCTGTAGCTGTTACAATAAAAAGTATAGACATTAATGTATAGAAATTACATGTTATAAAAAATGAAACATTTAACAAAATAATCACTTACCACTACCATATAATATATCTCCTCACTTGCCTTAGTAGCAGGATTAGGTTGTGGTGATGTCATGTCCTATAGAAACCATTTAGATAGAAAGTAAACTTCAAATCAATAATCTGTTGATTTTTTAAAAATAAACAACTATAACAATGAATGTAAATTAAAATTTACTAATCTACCTCATACTCCTGTCAATGGCATGGAGCTATGAATCACAGAGGACACACCATGCTCCATTACCCTATGAACATTAGGAGGTGTCTTCGCAGTCTACATCATGTGGAAATAAAACAACATTATTCAATTATGAAAACTATAATAGTGATGCAAATCATGGCTACATACACTCATGTTCACCTAAACATGGAAGTACACACAATAAAGCACACAAGTCACATACAAAAATCTAGTAAGTATAATTCATTCATTAAATTATTTATTTTATTACCTCCATGAAGCTTTGAAGTCCACCACCGCTGGCAGGTGTTGCCGTGAAATCTCCAATATTAACCTATTCAACATCCAAAATCAGATATTAGAATACCATTCATATAACGATGATATCCACATGTAATATTTATAATTGTTTACTAGTTACATACCTCGATAGTAGATGATGTAGTGTAATATGCAGGTGGAGAACCACTGAAAATTGCATCAATGCTATGACCCTAAAATTTCATTAAAATCATCAAACTAAATTAGTTAATCTTGCATTTCAAAAATGAAATTTAATAAATTAAATTCAATGAACTTGCTGAGATTTACCTGAGTATTAATCCTAAAAGTCTCACTTAGGAGGGCATCTGTCATCACCATCTGCTTAGTTGCAGATGTATCCTACGCACCTGTGTCATGACTATCCATGGGGTCATAACCACATGCTGACCTGCAAGTCTGACAAGTATGGGGTGGAACTATACTTGAACTCTCCCCCAACCCACGCTGTGTTGCAGGACTAGCATGTTGTAAGATGCTCTGGGTCAAGGCACTAATGGACTGAAGTGCCTCAACCTCAACACTCTCCTTCACAATGGAAGGGATAGAAACATTCTCATGGGCCGGTCTGGCGAGTGCTCATCTCGTTGGCCACTGTGGGTCAACACGTACCCCTGGTCTATCTTACACTAACCCCCTACCTCTACCCTAGAACTCTTGCATATCAAAATAATTTGGCACTTTATTTTTGACAAACTCACAGTAGAGTTTCCTCAAAAAATATTGCGGGACCTCATTATTGTTGCATGGAGGATGGTCAAAAACTATCCACCACCTCTGCACAAAATTGTCCCTTATCGATTAGTTGTTACACCAATGGATAGGGAACCTCTTTCTTGTAAGGGGTAGAGATTCATTTGTTTGCGGGTCTGTGAAAATAGAACACAAGTCAAGTTTTTGAATTTGTTCCTTTTTCACTTGTTCATATGATAACTTGTCAACATAATACTCTATAAATTCTCTCCTCTTTTCTGTCCAACTAGTGATTTGCTTGCTTATTAAATCTACATTTGATAACATAGATTCAAGGGATTGAGCAAGCATGGATCTATGTAAGGTTGAAGTTGTAGGTTCTTTCAACCTTGCAATTATGTCCTCAATTTGTTTCTTATTATTTTCAATTTACTCATTAGATTTTCTTGTGTTCCAGGGCATATTCAAGAATAAATGGAGGTGTTTGTGGTTGGGATTCTTCTTTAGCAGGTATTTGTTGTTCATTTGCTAAAGGATTTTTAGGATTTTTAGGAGGAGGAGGTGCATTATCAACTCCTGTAAATTTAAGAAATTTACATCAAAAACTATTTTAACCTACCTATTTAGCAACAAATTCACACAAGAAAGCAAATAAAACTTACTTCTTCAATTTCCCTGATGTCATGGTGGCATTTTGATGATGAATCAGTGAGAAATAGTTGACGATTGGACCTTAAATAACATGAGCGCGCTTCTTTCTTTCTTCAAGCCACGAGTTTCTTGCAATTTGCTATGAAATAATGAAATAGAATGCTACTTATATATATATATATATATATATATATATATATATATATATATATATATATATATATATATATATATATATATATATATATATATATATATATATATATATATATATATATATATATATATATATATATATATATATATATATATATATATATATATATATATAGCAGCACATAACACAAGCGCATTATGGCTTGGTGTAGGCTCGCGTTACTACTATTTTTTAAAAAAAGTTGGCCACTTTTTGGCCCCCCAACTTTTTGCACCCACCCTATACACAAAGTGAACATCAAAGTTTGTTCATACACTCCACAAAATGTGATAGTTGAGGTCCATTCCCTCCACAAAATGTGTTAGCTTAAGTTCATTTATAAATAAAGAAAAACTAAATCTAAAATTTCTTTCAAGCTCACATGGATATACAACAAATGCCAAAGTTGGTTCAAACACATATACCACACAAAGTTAATACCAAAATTATTTTTTAAAAACACACACCAGAAAGTGAATGCCTAAATTAATTTTCCCACACACACAATTTACATAAACAAAAAGTGAATATGCCAATGTTCAAACATAATTCATTCACACAAATTTAGTACAAGCATGCATTAACACTTAAGTTCAAACATTCCAAACTCCGAACACACTCATAAAACATGGTAAAGTTCAAATACACACACTAGACAAAGTGAATGTCCAAATTAAATTTCACACAAAATTCACACAAAATGAATGTCAAAGTTAAAACACATACTTCACACATAGAAAGTGAACATGTGTCAAATTTTAAACATGCTTCATGCACAAAGTTAGTTCAATCACACACAAGTAAACACTCGAGTTCAAATATGCCAAAGAACAAACACACACAAAGTGAATGCCAAAGTTAAAGCACACTCTTCACACAATGTTAGTTCAATCACTTCACACATAGTTGATTCAAACACACACTTCATACATATATGTTTTTTAAAAGTTATTTTGTGCAATGCTTGGTTGATAGGAAATTAGTAACATGGATTTTTATTATCCTACATTATTTAGGTACTGCATGGTTCACCTAATCTCTTGGTTGCTTAGAATTTATTTAGTTCATTCACGATTTACTTCATGCAGTTATTCATTTTGTATACACCTAAAAATGACACAACTCTAGCTAAATAAATATTTTAAATATTTATTTCATTCTTATTTCTCTATCAATAAATAGATAAATCAATTTATTTATTTGATTCATATTTCTCCAAAAATTAAATAAAATCATTTATTTAATTAAATCTTCTAAATTCTTCTAAAAACATTCTAAATTAAATGATACCAAATTATTTAATTAATTCTTCTCACTCTCTATATTTAAATAAATGCAAATATTTATTTAAATTATCTATTTCCTCCAAAATTGAATTGCTACCAAAAATAATTCAATTAATCCATGTGCACATGTAATTAAATATTTTCAATATTTAATTAGCTAATATTCTCTCACACACGTCCTATTTCTCCTCCAGTCAGATTAGTTAACTCATCAATGAAATCTGTTAACTAATTAGTCATCTGAGTTCACTGTTCAATCATCTTAGTCAACTCCCTAATCAATTTCACTTATCTCTCCAATCAATTTTGTTAACTGGTTAGTCATCTCAGTTAACTCCTCAATCTATTATGTTAACTCCCCTAATGCATGAAGGAGCGGGACACTTATCCTCTCCCTATTCATGCACATCCTCTCAAGTTTCCTCAACCGTTGATCTTCTTATTCATTCTACACCATTGATCTTCTTTCTCACAAATCTATAAATATAACCCCTATTCCTCCATTTGAATTATCCAAGCTTTTATAAAATTACTCAGTAGATATCGTAGCGTACCTTTGGCATAATTACTCCATAGCTTGAGATCACCATTATCGTTGCATTTAGAAGATCAATTCAAGATAGGCGACCAATGGAAGCCACGAAATAAGAAGGTTTGCAAGGTATTGTGTACTTTGTGTTTAATCTTTTTTATTTCTAATTTCATTGAGATTATTAGATTATTTATAGTTTAATACTATTTACCACATTTTTTGATAACATTTCTGGCACCCACTGTGGGGCCCTTGCCCCAATTTAACTTCAAATTTGAGTTTTTGTGTTAGAATCCGTACATAGGACGTTTATGTGCATCCATTCACTATTCTGGCACATTTATCACTATTCTGGCACATCTGTTAAATTTGCACATCCACTCATTGTTGCAGTGCATTTACTCTTTGTTTCAGTGCATCTATCAGATCTACACATCTATTCTCTGTTACAGTGCATACACTCTCTATAACTGCACATATGTTAAATCTACGCATTTATTCACTATTACTACGCATATACTAGCTGTCACTGCACATCTGTTTCTGCGCATTCATTCTTCTAGGGTTTTTAAGCTATTTCTTGGGAAATTCCTAATGCTAACATCATTTGCAAGAATATTCTCAGATCCACCTTGCAGGTTAAGAGTTGGTTAGGCATATAGTTGCATTGTTAACAATCATCTAGATCTAAATAGCAGAGGAAGTAATTGAGCTTGTTCATGTTAGTTTCATGTAGATCTAAATAGGAGGGTAGTAATTTGTACTTGTTGCATCACAACTTGAACATAGTCCCAACTAGGAGGATTAAAATTAAATAATTACTTTCAAAAGCTTCTCAAAGTTAACAAATCTTGTGTGCCCAAATAGAGTAACTCATTTAGTTTTTCCTTTTTTAACTAGGAGGAAAGAACCAGTGTTTTCCATGATTTTAGAATGATGATAGGACTATGCTCTCCCCTTAACTGGGTGAACAAAATACCAAAATCATCATTTCACATGTGTTTCCTTTAGAGAGGCCTGCCCTTGGAATTCCTTCCAAGCGGGACAACCTTAAGTGGTAACGAGCTAACACCAAGCTCTTTCGATCCACTATAAATAAACTCTGTTTGAGGTGAAAGCTTCAAGTAAAGAGTGTAGATTAGTTATACCAATAGCCAACCTCCCCATAAACCCCGCAAGGCACAACCCTTGCAGGCTAGGAGACTCCATAATGGAGAGTAGAGTTGTCGCAAGTATAACCACTACAACAGTTCCCCTTACTACATATCCATTGTTTATAAAAGCCAAAATCCCCTATTCAGTTACACAAGTGGAAAACATTCTCCAGAGCCATCCAACATCATACACTTATTTAGTATAGAGATAGAAAAGTTCAACTCTTCAAAGGAACTATAGCTTGGTATGCATGAGAAGTGAGTGCTGTGGAGGGGAGCTGATGCTACCAAGCTATTAGCTGTCTGCCTTTATGCAAGTGGTTGGTGTAAAAAACAAGTTGGAACTCATTGAATACTATCCTGGCCAACCTTAGGATTGTGCATGCTTTTGTAATAAAAAATAAAAAATACAAAAAAAATAAACAATCATGAAAATATTCTTTGTGTGTGATGTGTCTTTCTTGCCATAATCAAAGAAACTAGTCAAAAAGAGCAACATTTAGACAAAGAACCTGAAAACATTCAAAACATTGAAAAACATGCCTTTACCAAATCAAAATCAGTCAAAAACAAGCAAAAAAGCTAGAGTTGTGCATCTGATTCATCCTACTGTGCATTTGCTCTATCCTGTGGCGCATCTGCTTTCTACTGCACATTTACACTATTCTACTGCTCTTTTTACCCCATTCTACTGTGCATCTACTTTTTACCAGTCTTGCACTTTTGCAACCTATTACTGCACATTTGTCCTATGTTCTAGCACATTTGATTTTCACCAGATCTGCGCTTTTGTTCCCTGTTGTTGCGCATATATGCTCTGTTCCTACACATCTGTCACAGTGAGCACTTCTATATAGTTTGTCAAAAAAACATTTACCTTTTTGGACACCCATTTCAGCGTTGTATCAGTTTTCAAGATCAAATTAACCATGCAGTCACTTCTCCCATTCATTTCTACAATGTACCCTCTTTTCCACCAGTCACCCTATCAAAATTTTCATAATAACTTCCCAAGAACAAATCAAAGTTTCAAAACTAGGTTATGACAAGCCAATTTTTTATCATATCAGACTCAAAAATCCCTAGTAAATCTCCACTATAAAGGATCTATCATCCTTCTCTCTTGGAACTTCACTAGTTTGTTTTGGTGCAAAACTAGTCTCTACCAAGTAATCAGATTCTAATCATCCTTACTTTTGGCTTCCATTTTGTATCAACCGACTTGTTTGACACCATTGATCAAAGAAAACCCTTGTCCAAATCTTATCACCACAAGTATCCCCTTCACTAGAACCTCCAAACACACCTTACCAAAGCATCAAATTTCACCCCACTCCATTCCAAATCACATTACATGGTCTAACTAGATCACAGAAACAAAAACAAATTGAAATGGCTACAACATTCAATAGAATTGTATCCCCTCATGATAGTGATGAGGAAATATCTCACGAGGACTTACAAGAAGCTCTCCAGGATAGAAAATTTCAACATATGATGGACAAAGTACTCAACCAAGACCCTAGCAAATTCTTTCTTCACCTAACAAACCAAGGAGTTAAGCTACCCAAAGACTTTGATGTCTCAACATTGAAAGAAACCGAAGAGGAATGAAATCATGAAGATAACACATGTGAGGAAAGAACCCTTGACACAGACAAAGCCAAGAAAACCACAGACTCAACCACACCTTTATACATATTGACAAAACAAGTTCAAACCCTACAACAACAATTAGTGGACCTCTAAATAGGGATGCCCACTAAACACTATTTGTTGGAGGATATCTCACTGTATCCCTTTGATAAGAGCTTGAATAGTCCCCTTTTCCCTTAGATTTGTTGTTCTGAAATTTGACAAGTATAGAGGAAAGGGTGACCCTAGAGACCACATCAGAGACTTTAGCGCCGCATGTCTAGAGGTTTCCCACAATGAAACTTTTTTCATGAGACTCTTCCCTAGATCTCTAGGAGGATAGGCCATGGAGTGGTTTTCTTGACTCTTCCCAGTTATCCATACCTTTGATGAGTTAGTGAACAAATTTGTCATGCATTTTTCGTATAATATCGAACATGAGGTATCCATGCTTGACCTTTGCAACACAAAACAAAAGAGTGGTGAATCCTTCGCTTCTTTCTTACAAAGGTGGAGGCAACTAGCCAGAAAATATCCTCATCATATACTAGAAAAGCAAATGCCTGAAATGTTTGTCCATAACCTCAATCCTGATCGAAGCTACCAAATTTAGATCCAATTCCCTACCACATTAACGAAAGTCATTGAGATGGGGTTGTTCATAGAAAAAGCTATGATCACGAAAGGACAAATAAAATTGTTCATAGACACTTTAAACTTAAACTATACCACAGATAAGTCACAATTTTGGACCAAACATAAGAACATCGTCAACGATGGAGTGGTCAATGCTAAAGTAGCAACTCCTAAACAACCAATTTTCAATCTCAAAGGAGCATCAAACAATACAACATTGAGAAAACCTTCATCAAATGAACCAAGACAATGGTACAACTTTCCTCATAGATGAAAATTTACACCACTAGAGGAGTCATATGAGTCCGCTTTGAGAAATTTGTTGGCAAACAATGAGATCACCCTTCCTGCCACAAGCAACTATGAACCTCAAGTCAAACCTCCTTGGTGGAAGGATACCGATTTTTGTGAGTACCATAGAGGCAAAGGCCATACAACTAATGACTATATCCGCTTCAAAAATGTCATATAAGACTTATTAGACCAAAATCATATGGGCACAAAAGATCATCCCTCTAACGAATCACATGTGGCATTCAAGGATCCACTCCTTAACCATGACAGGCAGAACCCTCCTAACAACAACAATAACAACTAGCCAAATCACAATAACAGGACCAATGATGCTAACTACATGAATGTGCCATTCGAGAACACCGTAAATTACATATGAGAGCATATCCTACAAATCAATGTGATCACATTTAACAAACAAACAGATTCCAACACCAAATCTAATTGCAATATCACCACCCACAATGGAAAAGTCACCTTGCACACACTCCCTCCAAGGTCATCATCCTCACCATCTACCCCCCACAATTATAGTGTCATTGACCAATTACGAAAGACTCTGGCCCATATATCCATATTAGAGTTGTTGCATCTATCACTGACCCACAAAGAGATTCTTGATAAAGCCCTAGTGGAAACCATTGTCCCACCAACTTGGCCCAAGAGAAGTTTCAAGTCATGGTAGGTCATCTTACCTCACCTAACATCCTAACATTCATTGAATAGGATGATCTATCTGTATCTCAACCCCATAATGCATCATTACATATTGAAGCCTTCATTTTTTAAACATCGTATCAAAAGGGTTCTCATTGATGGAGGAGCATGTTTGAAAATTTGCATGCTTAAATTAATCCTTTCATTGGGGTACTTGGAAACTGTAGTGGATCCAAGAAAGAAGATCACAATAAAAGCCTATGATAAAGAAGAACAGGCAACCAAAGGAACTATGGTGTTACCATTAAGAATTGGACTAGTAGTGACAGAAGTTGTTTGCCAAGTCCTTGACAGGGAGCTCACCTATAACATTCTCTTAGGAAGACCTTGGATACATGCCATGAAAGTTGTGTCTTTCACATATCATCAATGTATCAAGTTCCCTCACAATGGCTGAGAGATCACCATCCAAGGTGACCCTGATCCTTTTCAACACTGTAACACTATCCAACCAAAGCTAGATTTCATTATCCCTAACAATAGAGCTTCCACATCTTCTACCTCCCAGCATGATTCTAGCTCCCAAGCTTCCACATCAAAGGCCAAAGAGTAGAAGTCAAGATCAAAGAAACATGGGTAGGAGAGTACTCCATCAAACATTCCTTTTCTTTAGCCAAAATTCCTTTATCTCCGAAGTCCTTTAGACAACCAACACCATTCCCAAAACCATTTTCTCCTCCTGAACCTCCCAAGGCTCCCTTTGTCAAATGGGGCACCCTATTAGATGAAAGTGAAGAAAGGGACATTCTACAATGGCTCTACATAGATGAAGATGACACATCACAAGACAAACAACCAAAGCTCCCAATCGAAATCTATGGGCATGGTCAATCTATCTTACATAGAATGGGTTATGAAGGACAAGGTCCCATTAGCCTGAGAAAATAAGGAATAACTAAACCCATTCAACCCTCTTCATCCTCAATGGCCTATGACACAAGAGGGCTATGATACAAAGATAATGGCAAAGGCAAAGCTAAGGCTACTACTTGTATTATGGAACAAATCCACAACCTCCAAGAGAATACTGATACAGATTCTAATGAATATGAATGGGATGAACTTTCAGAAAATTCATATGAGGACAAAGGAATTGATATTATTCAAACATATAGCCCCTACCGTGAGGGACAAACTCTAAGGCCTAGACCAGTAGAGTGTGATTCATGAATTCCAGAGAGAAGAACTTACGAGGAAGGTCAGAGTTCCCACAAGATAAACAATCTTGAAGAGAGTACCATCATAGATCTTGTTCCTATTGTATACACCTAAAAATGACACGACTCTGTCTAAATAAATATTCTTAATATTTATTCCATCTAAATTCCTCTATCAATAAATAAATAAATAAATTTATTTATTTGATTCATATTTCCTCTAAGTTAATTAAATATCAAAATATTTAATTACATCTTCTAAAGTCAAAATTAAATAAAATATTTTATTTATTTTTATTTCTTCCAAACAATTAAATAATTTCTAATTATTTAATTAAGTTTTTTTTTTTTAAATGCACCTGGTAAACCTTTTTTAACGTGACCGGCGACACTGGTGCGACACGCCCTCCAGCTCCACTCAAATGCTTTTGCCCGGAGCAATGAACCGGTCAGGCCACAACTGGGGGACCTCATCCCCTAGGAAGAACACTTCAAACCTGCGAGCTCATTGGCCCAGCGAAGGCATAAAGCCTTGCGAGCGCGTTGGCCCAGTGGGGGTTTGAATTCTGGTGGCCGCCACTACATCCTGAGCAACTTAACCACCGAACCATGCCATCATCGGCAATTATTTAATTAAGTTGTTCATTCCTCCAAATTTAAATAAATTAATTAAATTTATTTAAATCCTCTCACTCTCCAAAAATAAAATATAATTAAATATTTTATTTATTCTTCCAAAATCATGTGCAAATAAATTAAATAAATTTATTTATTTAATTTGCTTTCTTATCTTCCAAATCTTCTAAAAATAAATTAAATAAATTTATTTATTTAATTTGCTTTCTTATCTTCCAAATCTTCTAAAAATAAATTAAATAATTTTATTTATTTAATTTGCTTTCTTATCTTCCAAATTATCTACAAGTAAGTAAATAAATTTATTTATTTAATTATGCTTTCTTATCTTCTAAAAAATCTTCAATATTTTCTTCTTGTCATGCAAAAGCAAACGCTGAGTTGAAGCAACTTTGCTCTTAAATTAGAAAAATATATTCTAATTTAAAGAAAACAAAACTCATCCTCATCAAGAAAGCAGTTAACTCAACAAAGCTTCTTTTTGAATGACACATGTCCTTCTATTCACGCACATTCACACGAACATTCTCCTCCGTTGATCTTCTTATTTCTTCTCAACCATTGATCTTCTCTCACACATCTCTATAAATACAACTCTCTATCTCTTCATTTCATATCCTTCATTTGAGTAAACTTATGCTACAGAAACATTAGCACCCCTTTGGCACCACTACTACCACCACTTCATATCATTATCATCTACTCACATTTGTGTTTGAAGTTTATCTTCAAATACAAGCAAGTATCCTAGCCAACTTCTCCTTGTCATCTTGAGGATTCAAAGCGAGGAAGCTAGCTTTCTGAGGGCAACATTCATCTCCATCAAGGTTAAGAAAGAAAAGGCGAGCAATGGAAGGCGTAAGGTAAAGGTTGTAAGTATCACTTTTATTGTTTTAAATATCCTTTTCCTTCATAGTCTATTGATGTTTGGGTTTTTAATATTCATTTGATAATCCCATTTTTACCCTTACATTTTTGGCAGCCACCATGGGGCCCTTGCCCCATTTCTAATCAAAAATTTAAGTTTTCTTAGTGACAGGTTCTATATAGGTGTCATACTGGCTTTTGATAGGTTCATCCAGCGTGTATATCCTCTGAAACAGTGCTTCTACCTCCTATTCCAATGCATGTAGAAGTCTGGCACATTCAACCTCTGAACTGGCGTTTTCACCTTCTATTCCGACGCTTGCGATAATATGGTGCATTCATACTCTGAGATAGCACATCTAATTCTTGTTCTGGCACCTATGTAACTTTGGCGCATACACCCTACCTTACGGTGATTTTATACCATTTTTATGGCGTATTTGTTAAATTAGCGCATATGTCTCTTCTTACAGCGCTTTTGACAGCTGTCTTAGTGCATCTGTAAAATGACGCATGCAAGCTCTATTTCTGTGCATACAGATTGCATAGCGATGCATCTAATTTCTCATTGGGGTTTTTAGGATTTCATCTGATTTTTCTATTTGAGTTAACGTTTGTCTTGCAGGATTAGAGGCTAGATTAGATCATTTAGCTGCATTAATTAGTTCACTTAGATTGATTAAGGGAAAAAGAAAAAAAATGCATGCATGCAAATTTCATGTAGTCTTTAACTAGGAAGAGAGTAACTGAGCCACTGCTATCTTTTGCATATTGCTTTCTTCTTTAGTTAGATCACTGCTATCTTACAAACAGGAATGAACATTATTATCTCTTAAAAAATTCAAAGTTAACAAATGTGTGAGTGCCCAATTAGATATCCCATTTAGTTTTTTTTCCTTTTAACTAGGTTTAGATTAATCAGTGTCTTCTGTGACTGTTGAATGACAATGGGCTTATGCTCACCCCTTTATTGGGTGACCAGAATGCCAGACTTGTTATTCCATTTGTTTAACCTTTAGAGGGGTCTGCCCTTGGATGCACGCTTGTCCAAGTGGGAACGACCCTGAGTGGAAACAGGCTAAAGTCAAGCCCTCCCAATCCACTTTAAATAACTTGTGCTTGAAATGAAAGCTTCCTACAATGAGTGCTGCTGTGTTACACCGACGGCCAACCTCCCCCAAAACCCTCCAAGGCCTAACCCTTGGAGGTTGGGAGACTCCATAACAGAGAGTAGTGTTGCTGCACGTGTAACCACTTGAATAGTTGCCTTAACTATGAACAACTTGTTTTGTATACCAAAAACCCCTATTTGTTGACACAAAGGGTAGAGCCCTTGAAGCGGCCTTAATTCATGTGATTCTTAGTAGAGGTAGTAGGGACAATCCTATGGTTTGGTGGGGGTACGAGCCTAACGAAACCTAGATCTAGTATGCGTGATAAGTGAGTGTCGTGGAGGGGAGCCAGTGTTGCCAGATCCTAAAGGTACATGCTTTGAATATGCACAGCTAGGGGATTCAACAAATACTATCCTTTCCAACCTAGGATGTAATTGTTATCTTGTCAAAAAGTCCATAAATACAAAAAAAAAAAACAAAAGATAAAAATCATGAAAACTTCTATGTTTGCTATGTCTTTTTCCATAATTGAAAAACAAAATTCAAGAAAAGACCAAGTTTTCAAACCCAAAATAGAAAATCCTTGAAAAACATGCCAAAAACTCTGAAAAACCAAGCTAAAACCAAAACAATACTTTTGATTCGACCTGTAGTGCATTTGCTAAGACTTGTGGCGCATATAAACTCTGTTGTTGCACATTTGAAAAATACCAGATTGGCACATTTACTTTGACCTACTGCACTTTTATCCTTTGTTTCCATGCATTTGTAGCTGTGCATCTATCACAGTAAGCTTTTTCAGTCTTGTGTCAATTTCTGTAGAGATGACAAACCAATTAGAATATATTGGTCAAACACTCCAATATCTATAATTGCAAATAAACTTAGGTCCCTTGCCCCAAGATTGTGTAGCAATTTCTCAACAAATCCAAGTCTTAAAACAAGAAATGACAATCTTGCAAGCTGAACGTGCCAGTACCCGCTTGCCTCTCCCCAAAATCATATATCCTTTTCCCATACTCATGATAAGGCAAGCACCACGGCAAGTTGGAACTTGTATACCACTCCGTCTACTAGTCCTCCTTCACCATCTTCTAAAACACATATCCCAAAGCATACCAGTTCTACACCAACACCACCATCGAGTTCCCCAAGCTGTAAACCGACAACCAAGGAATCCTTAGATGATTTATGGAAAAGAGTTTTTCCAAATTTATACAACCAGAGAAAAGCTAGGGAGAAAGCTAAATCCCCTCATTCACCTATCCATACACCTACCAATGATGTGATCCAAGGGCTACTAGAAAAGAGTCAACCATGTCTCCAAATTCTGGTCTTTGACCTTACCAAAAATCATTCATGTAATCCACAACCCCTTGAGCTTATTGAAGAACATCGTACCATTTACCAAAGTCAAGGTCCATAGCACCTTCATATTGTTGATCAAGGGCCTATCTAAGAGTCTTCTACATCAACTTCAATTCAAGAACACCAAGAGTTATGTCAAGAACACACTTTAGAACATGTGGAAACATCAACCCCTTATCTAAATCAAGATCAAAGCACTCCCATCTGACCCCTACATAACCTCTATCTTTTCGATGATCCGATACCTATACATGAGCAAGAGATCCAATTTCCAACCATGCATAACCTATATCTTTTCCATGATCAAGATACTACCCTTGATAAAGAAGCTATCCATGAGCAACTTGATCCTATGCATGAGCTAGAGATCCAATTTCAGCCCTTCCATAACCTATGTCTTTTCTATGATCAAGATATTATCGCTGATGAAGAACTTATACAAGAGAACATTAATCCCATCATACTAAATCCTATCTATGATCAAGATCCCACCTATGATGAAGAGCCTATCTATGATCAAGCAGACCATGATGATCCTCGTAGCCTACTTTATGTGTTCCATGGTCCTGAGCCTATAACCCCATCTAGTCCTATCCAAGATCCAGCAACTTCCACTTCACTTGATGAGACACTTGCCTCCCAAGCAAGTGTAGAAGATCAAACTAGTAATACTCCTCTACCATCTGTTATCGACCATGCTTCAAATCCCCCACCATATATCCTTGGTCTTACCACCTTCATTCAAGAGTGTTCCTCCTTAGAACACCAGCAACCATTATCCTCTATCTCATCTTGTCCATCCAATAAAGAACTTGTGTCTAGTGTTCAACCTACACATAATCCTATTTTCCATCACATACTCTAGAATATGAACTATTAAGGTAAAGGCTTAGGCCTACATGAACAAGGTATTTTGGAACCTATCCATGTCAAAGTTCCTCCACCCTCATATGGCCTTGGATACATACCCCAAGATGAACAATCTCAAGATGTTGGTACTTCCTCCACTCCTCCTAAATCTCCCACTTTTCATTGTAAACCCTATCATATTCCCAAAACATATGTCGCCATTCCATCTCCATCATCCTACAATCATCAAAAGCATGTGACCATACACCTTCCACCATTCAATCTACCTCCACTACTTCTAACTCCTAATAGCCCTCTGTGCATCCTACCACCACTTCTTCCAACACCTTATTCATCCATCTATAAATCCTCTAACAATCCCAATCATGGCCAACAAATGCACATGGTGTCTAAACAAAGAGCTTCCACCTACCCCACTTCCACCATCCCAAGAGAATTCAACAGCAAAAATTTGGATGCCTCTACCTCTCAAGTCAAAAATCCTAAGCGTCCTCATGACCTAGGATACAAAAGCCAAGAATTAAAGAATTATCCATATCAAAAGCTGCGTACACCCATACACCTCAATGCCAAACTAAAAAAGGTGTGGATCCCCAAGCAACAAGTAATTACCTCTGAAGCTGCACAAAAGCTACATATACCCAAGCCCATACCTTCATAGGTACAATCTAAAAGCAAAATGTTTTGGGTACCTAAGCAAAAAGCCCTAAAGTTACATGAGGCATCCACCTCTCAAGAATTCCAACCATCCACTATCTTTCATTCCATCCACAAATCTCCAATCCTTCCATCCCACATGACAAGCAGAAATTAGAACAATATGAATTCTTTGTGGGTCCCTAAATGCCTAAATCAACGATCTCCTAAACGAACAACACCATTACTTCCTACCCCACCATCTCATCAAAAGCTTCAATGTTTATCACGGTGTGTACAGCCATTGGTCATGATTCCCTTCTATCCCACAACATTTCCACATACCTCTATCATGCCATCATTTAACTATTATCCTACATATCTACCTTATCACCTCCCTATGGTCCATGCTTTTGTATAAGTCCATTATAATCCACATCATAATCCATTATCCTTGCATCCATAATCCATATCATAATCCACTATCTACCTACTCCATCTCACTTTTCATGCAATCCCCTACCAACATCTATGATTATAGCGACACTTGACATAGTCCATGTGATAACACCCATCTAGTGGGACTATCACCTTTCAGGTAACTAGATACTTGAGTCTCTCCTTATCCATATCCACCTTCTCCTATCTAAATATTCAAAAAAAAAAGAAAAAAGTAAAGAAAAATCCCTTCGTCCAATGGTGAAAATCTGGCAAACAGGTGCCTTGGATAAGTACAATGATGAAAACCTGGAAAATAGGTGTCATGTGTGAGTTGATCTCCTACATCACCTACACTTGGGGGAACCTTGTCTCATCGACATATCACTCTTCTCCTATCAATTTCCTTCTGTACCATTTCCTATCATATCTTTCTATCCATTACATACCTATCTTGTCGTGTCCATCCATCCTAAATCTTCCTTTCCTCTATTTTTGATCTTGATAAAGATTGGGGGCACAATGTTGACAAATGTTTTAGATGTCTCTTGACATACCTTATCCCTCCAAACCCACACAAATCCTGCATTATCCTCTAATCGTCCTTCATCGTAAGCTTTGAGTTATTCCTATACGACATAGTCGTTGGAGATCACATCCTTGATTCCTTCTATCCACTATTGTCCATCCCCATACATACTCATTCCATTCTTTATCACCCATACATCTGCCTATCCATGGTGTTTCCCTTGTCATAAGTATTTAGCATTAAGGCTATCCAAAATTCTTATCTAGTATCATGTCCATAGTGTCAGCCTAGCATAGCCTTTGTCATCAGTGTTATCTATTCCATATCATGTCTCATCTGATCCATATCTTAGGTCCATCAGGGTTCTTCCCAAACTACATTGCCTCTATGTCATCATGTAGGCAAGGCCATTATCAATGTGCCCCCGAGGCTCCACTACCCATCCATTCCCTACCTTATCTCTTGTCCTCTGGTTTGTCCATGTCTGCACCTTTCACCAGACCCAAGCACGTGTAGCAAAGCACATTTCCAAACAAAAATCTTGATGCAGAACATCAACCTATCCAAAATAGAGAAGTGCGCCATATTGAAACACTCAAACCAATTCTATATCAATTATGGCAAAAGGACACATCTAATGCAAGAATGTTTTGTGAACAGGTTAACTTACAAAGTCTTGGATTTTTGTCATTATGTCTTCCTATGCTACTCAAGGATGTCAAAAGATAGAGACACTATGATGGGGACATAATCTTTTTCTTTGTCTTCTGCTTGTGGATCAAACTTTAGTAATGTGACGACTTTTGTCTAACGACATGATCAGCAAAAGATCATCGAGGATGTCGGAGGTCTGAACATGAAAAGGGGTAATCCTTGTCTGTTGAAATGCAAGAGATACTCAAGTCATCTAGATTCAAATTTGACTAGATGCTTGTATTAGCTTGCTAAATCAAAATCCATGTAAGCAATACTCAGGTCATCTTAGTTCAATTATACCTTGATGCTTGTATTTTCTTTCAACATTTTAAAAGCCCAATGATGAAACAAAGCACTTCAAAATACTTGCAATATCAAGATGACAAATATCCATATCCCTATCCATAATGTATCCAATTGCATTCCATATCCATATCCATAGCCATATCCATATCCATATCCGTATCTATATCCAATTGCATTGTACATCCATAGCCCATGCAATAAAATTCTATGTAGCAAATCAATGTTTACAAATAAAAGCTTGCGATTTCTTCTATCGAGTCATTCTTCTATCAATCAAACTTCTATATGTCTTCATATCTCTCATCAACAGTTCTAGCTGTCAATCTGAGCAGTGATCAAAATGCAAGTCTATCCTTAAATCCATACCAATCAAGTCAAGCCAATCTTGTCAAATTATCCAATCGTAATCAACAATCTTGATCCTAATCTTGTCGTAAACCATATCAATTAGTCATAAGTATCCTTCGTGTTGCTCTAGGGATATATCGTTCCCTGCCATGACAACACTGTCGTATATTGTTATCATATCAAATGTCTTAGACAAGATGTTGTATTGTCAAAACCAGACCCAGAGCCTTATAAGACATTTTTCATTCCTGAAACCAAACATCATCAATTTTTATCCTTGGTTTACCACTCAACAGGGGCATTACCTTAGTTGTTCTTGTATCATTTGTGCATACTTGCTTCTTGCTTGTGTGTGTTATCATTTTATCTTGCATCGCATATCATTCGCCTATTTCTTCTACATCTAACCATTTCTTCTCCTATCAACCTATCTTCTTCGTAAGATTGTCCATCTCACACCTTCTGCCTTCTTCCCATCCAATCTCCCAAGGGGGCATCCTGTCGTTAAACTTGTACCAGGGGCAAACTGGGGCATGTATCATTTTTTAGACAATCTTATTCTTTGAAACAATGTGATAAAACACATTGCATCAAAGAGGGGCAAAATGTATACACCTAAAAATGACACGACTCTGTCTAAATAAATATTCTTAATATTTATTCCATCTAAATTCCTCTATCAATAAATAAAAAAATAAATTTATTTATTCGATTCATATTTCCTCTAAGTTAATTAAATATCAAAATATTTAATTACATCTTCTAAAGTCAAAATTAAATAAAATCTTTTATTTAATTTATTTCTTCCAAACAATTAAATAATTTCTAATTATTTAATTAAGTTGTTCATTCCTCCAAATTTAAATAAATTAATTAAGTTTATTTAAATCCTCTCACTCTCCAAAAATAAAATATAATTGAATATTTTATTTATTCTTCCAAAATCATGTGCAAATAAATTAAATAATTTATTTATTTAATTTGCTTTCTAATCTTCCAAATCTTTTAAAAATAAATTAAATAATTTTATTTATTTAATTTGCTTTCTTATCTTCCAAATTATCTACAAGTAATTAAATAAATTTATTTATTTAATTATGCTTTCTTTTCTTCTAAAAAATCTTCAATATTTTCTTCTTGTCATGCAAAAGCAAAAGATGAGTTAAAGCAACTTTAAAGAAACTTTGATCTTAAATTAGAAAAATATATACTAATTTAAAGAAAACAAAACTCATCCTCATCAAAAAAGCAGTTAACTCAACAAAGCTTCTTTTTGAATGACACATGGCCTTCTTCTATTCGCGCATGTTCGTACGAACATTCTCCTCCATTGATCTTCTCTCACACATCTCTATAAATACAACCCTCTATCTCTTCATTTCATATCCTTCATTTGAGCAAACTTATGCTGTAGAAACATTAGCACGCCTTTGGCACCACTACTACCACCACTTCATATCATTATTATCTACTCACATTTGTGTTTGAAGTTTATCTTCAAATACAATCAAGTATCCTAGCCAAGTTCTCCTTGTCATCTTGAGGATTCGAAGTGAGGAAGCGAGCTTTCTGAGGGCAATATTCATCTCCATCAAGGTCAAGAAAGAAAAGGCGAGCAATGGAAGGCGTAAGGTAAAGGTTGTAAGTATCACTTTTATTGTTTTAAATATCCTTTTCCTTCATATTCTATTGATGTTTGGGTTTTTAATATTCATTTGATAATCCCATTTTTACCCTTACACCTATCACTTCCAATCTTGATCATGAATCCATCCTTACCATCACACCCACAAAATCAGATCAACCTATCGATCCCCTCTCCTTAGTACATTCTAAACTTATCAATTGGGATCTACGAGGAACCCCCCAACTAGACATGTTCGAAAATGACAATGCCTACATTGATTACATGGAACTAAGAGACCACCTACCCATAGGGGATTGTAAAGTTGGCTTCACCATAGAACTCAATTCCATTGCTTATTTTGGAGAGGGTGTCAATCCTTCCAGTCACAAAAATATAAACATCAAACATGGATCTAATGGTGAAAACTGCTCTGTGGCATTATCGGATCCCAAAAAGGTAAAAATAAAGGATGCATATGATGGTGAAAACCTCTCTAAGGCACTAGACAATGGAAGGCTTGACACTCTCCCCAACAACATGTATTAGGAGAAGTCACAATTTGTTGTAGAACCTACAGAACTTGTCGACATCGGTACAAAAGGTAACGCCAAGATCATACACTTTGCCAAGTCTCTAACTCTACCGAAAAAGACAAAATTTGTACCCTTCTTCAAGATGAAATAGGTCAACTTTTCTTGGTCCTATGTAGATATGCCCGGGTTAGATCTAGACTTGATCTTGCATCATCTACCACTTGATCCTGGAGTTAAACCTGCTAAACAAAAACTCTATAAAATGCATCCACATGTCGCATTGCTAGACAAAGAGGAACTCAAAAAACTATTGGATGTAGGGTTCATCAGAGCAATCAACTATCTAGAGTGGGTATTAAACATTGTAGTAGTATCAAAACTAGATGGAAGAGTCAAATTGTGTAATGATTTTTGAGATCTCAACAAGGCATGTCGCAAAGATGATTTCCCATTACCCAACATTGACATCATCGTAGACTTGATAGCTAGACACACTATGCTTTCTCTTATGGATGGTTTTTCTGGGTACAACCAAATTAGAGTAGCTCCAAAAGATCAACATAAGATGGCATTCACATGTCCATGGGGAACGTTCTACTAGAACATCATGCCATTTGGGTTGAAGAATGCAAGAGCAACATACCAATGTGTAATGACCACTATCTTCCATGACATGATGCATGTCACCATGGAAGACTATGTGGATGACATCCTTGCCAAGTCACTTATAAGGGAATCTCACTTTGATGTCCTAGAGAAAGTCTTTCAGTAGCTAGAACAATTCAAGGTCCGATTGAATCCAAAAAAGTGTGTGTTTGGGGTCACCTCTGGCAAACTCTTAGGTCTCATAGTATCAACAAATGGAATTAAGGTCGATCCTACAAAGGTCAAAGCTATCATGGAGATTCCACCACCAAGGAACATCACCCAACTGCAGTCTTTATAGGGAAAATTACATGCAATCCATCAGTTTATCTCACAATTGGCAGACAAGTGTCAACCTTTCACTCATCTCTTGCATAAGAACATTCCATTTAGATGGGATGAGAAGTGTGAAGAAGGATTTTTCAAATTGAAGGAGTATCTCATGAATCCACCTATCTTGATGCCACCTATCCAAGGCAAGCCACTATATCTTTACATATCTGCTACACCAATAGCTCTGGGGGCCCTTTTAGAACAAGAATATGAAGGCAAGGAATGGGCCATCAACTACATCAGTTGCACATTGGTGGGGTATGAATTACAATATTCTCAAATCAAAAGATATCATCTTGTGGTTTTTTCTTCACAAAAACTATGCCGTTACATGCTTGCACATTTAATCAAGCTAATTGCAAAGATCGATCCACTCAAATACTTGTTAAGCAAAGCAGCTCTAACAGGCTGCCTAGCTAAATGGGTAATGCTCCTAAGTGAGTGTGACATAGAATATGTGGAAAGGAAAGCTATCAAAGGTCAAATCATCATAGATCAGTTAGAAGAAGTACCATTGCAAGATACTACTCCAATGAAATTCAAGTTTCCTGATGAATCAATTTTCAATATCACAACACATTCATGGAAGCTATACTTTGATGGCTCTTATAAAAACCATGGATCGAGGGTGTGAATCTTATTGGTCACTCCTCAAGGTGACATAATACCTAAGTCCTATCATATGCTTTTTCCTTGCACAAACAACATTGCAGAGTATGAGGCCTTAGTCATTGGTCTTAAGATGGCGGTAGAGTGGAAAGTGAAAGAGCTACATGTCTATGGAGATTCGCAACTAGTGATCAACCAAGTGAATGATGATTGTCAGACAAAAGATGACAAGATAATACCATACAAGCATATGGTAGATGACTTTAAAGGATACTTTGGGATAATCTCCTTTGAGCAGATTCCTCGCATAGAGAACAAAGTAGCAGACACCATGGCAACCATCACCTCACTTCTTAATATACCAAAGAATGAGTCACATTTTGAGTTCTTGGTGGAGCCACTCACACAACTAGCTTATGATATCCCCAAAACATAATCCATTTGCCTCCTAGTAGGATCTGATTCACCCTTGTATGGTAAAATTTACACTTACCTCAAGGACAACACCTTACCAGCTGACGTATCCAACAACCAACACTGAACCTTTATCCACCAAACATCCCGTTATACCATTATTGCTGACACCCTTTACCACTGAGGTCTGGATGGTAATCTACTCAGATGTCTTGAATGTGACAAATCTCAAACCGCCTTATAGGAAGTACATGAAGGAATTTGCAGATCACACTCTAGTGGTCCTACCTTAGCTAAGAAAGTCTTACGTTTGGGATACTATTGGCAGAACATGGAGACAAACTCATATCATTTTGTAAAGAAATGCAAGTAGTGTCAGATTCATGGTAACCTCGTCCATGCACTAGCTCAAGAACTGTGGCCTTTAACGACACCTTGGCCCTTTTGTCAATGTGGACTCAACCTTGTGGGAAAAATCCACCCTCCATCATCTAATGGCCACAAGTTCATCATAACTGCCAATGAGTATTTTATAGAGTGGATTGAAGCTGTTCCACTCACTAATGTCATAGGCAAGCAAATTGCCTCATTCATCCTCAATTACCTCATTTGCCAATAAAGAATTCCCTCATCCATAGTCATGGATAATGGAAGACCTTTCAAAAATTAGGATGTTCAAGAGCTCTGTGACAAGTTCCAAATCCAACACCGCTTCTCCACCCCATATTACGCCCAAGGCAATGGTCAGGTAGAGGCATCCAACAAAACCATCTTGAAAATCCTCAAGAAAACTATTAAGAACACCAGTCGTGATTGACACATACAACTAAATCCTGCTCTATGGACCTATCAAACTAGCATATGCACTCCCACATGTGCCACCCCATATGCCCTTGTCTATGGTTTCGAAGTCATTTTGCCCATTGAGGTCGAGTTACCATCTTTGAGGGTGTCATTAAAAGGTCTTATAACTGATGAAGACTATAGAGTTTCTAGACTGCAAGAGTTAGAACTGTTGGAGGAGAAATGACAGAATGCTTTCAACCATCTCAAAGCCTACCAATAAAGAATGTCATGTAGCTATAATCACAGAGTCTGTCCAAGGGTCTTTAATGTTGGTGATCTAGTGCTTAATGAAAATCCCTGCAATCAGTAGGATTGAGAGAAGAAGGGAAAGTTTAAACCCAACTGACTTGGTCCTTACGTAACCATTGTTGCTTATGGATTAGGAGCGTACTAGTTAGCTACATTAGAAGGTGAGCTATTCGATGACCCAATCAACAATATGTATCTTTTCCGGTTCTATACCTAGAGAACCCCAATGTAAGAGGGGCAAAAAGTCAAAAAATAAAAAAAATGCAAAAATAACAAAAAAATAATAAAAAATTAAAAAAATAGAAAAATAGAAAAAAAATCATCCTCTGGTGAAAACCTGGTAAACAAGCACCTTGGATAGATACCATGATGAAAACCTAGTAAACAAGTGTCATGTATATTTCATAAACATTGCAATAAAAGAAAAGTAGTGAAAACCTGGCAAATAGGCGCTCTTTGCAATTCAAACTGCTTCCTCCATCTTTGGGAAACCATCACCTTGCGTCCATCCTTCCTACCATTATCCATCATCTGATCGTATCCATTTCGCAAGACCACCTAATGATAACCTATCATGGCTTGATACTCTATCAACTTTTTCACCTTACAACCTAAGGTTTATCCAGTACCCTATCCATAGTGTCAGCTTGTCATAGCGTCCATCATCAGTATCCTATCATCCCGAACTATGTCACCTCTGCGTCTTCATGTAGGCAAGGCCATCTTGTATCGATATACCCCTGAGGCTCACTACCCATTCATTCCATACCTTATCACCCATCCCCTGGTCCATCCACATCTGCACCATTTCCCATCACCTAGGTCCTAGGTCCACAAAGTCCACACCTTGAACTACGTTGCCTCTGTGTCATCACGTAGGCAAGCACATTTATCAATGAGCCCCCAAGGCACTAGGTCAGTCCCTTAGGGCCTGTTTCTTCATATTCATTGTCAGTTCATCCACAATAAGTCAATCCTCTACTTGACTAGTGGCAAGTCCTTGACCTAGTCATGAAGTTGGATCCTACAATGCCACATGTTCTAAGAGGGCACCGATAAGGATTGCGATACCTTTCACTAGACACACAAGCACAAAAAAGCATGCTTCCAAGCAAGAAATTTTGACGTAAGACATCAACCTATCCATAGAAAAACAAACAAGGGCCTAAACACTCTAAACGATTTTATCTAAATTATGGTAAAAAAACACATCTAATGCAAAAAAAAAATTTATTGGTTGTGCCTAAGAATCTTAAATTTTTGTTATCATGTTTCCTATGCTACTCAAGGATGCCTAAATACTAGAGATGCTATGATGGGGGCATGATTATTTTATTTGTTTTTTGCTTGTGGCTTTATCTTTAGTAATGTGAAGACTCATCTAAAGACATGATCAACATAATGATCATTGAGAACATCAGAGGTCTAAACATGAAATGGGTGTAATCCTTGTCTATTGACACAAGAAATACTCAAATCGTCTAGATTCAATTTTGGCTAGATGCTTGTATTAGCTTGCTATATCACAATCTCAGTAAGGGATACTTAGGTCATCTCGGTTTAATTATACCTAGATGCTTGTATTTTCTTACAACATTTTAAAACACAAAAAAAATAAAAAAATGCCCAATGATGAAATGAAGCACTTCAAAATACTTGCAATATCAAGATGACAATCTGCATCCATAACATATCCATTTACATTTTGTATACCATACATAAATAAAAGCTTGTGATTCCTTCATTCACGTTTCTTCTATTAACCTTCTTTCTATCTCATTGTGTCTTTCATCGAGTCTCTTCTGCATTGATTGAGTACACTTGGACATAACAATATATGTATATATATATATCATTTTTGCATTTCATATTAGGTGACATAGTCATTGAGTTGATTTTATAGCCTTCTATATCACAATCCCTGTAACGGATACTCAGGTCATCTCGGTTTAATTATACCTAGATGCTTGTATTTTCTTACAACATTTTAAAACCAATGACGAAACGAAGCACTTCAAAATACTTGCAATATCAAGATGACAATCTGCATCTATAACATATCCATTTACATTTTGTATAGCATCCATAAATAAAAGCTTGTGATTCCTTCATTCACATTTCTTCTATCAACCTGCTTTCTATCCCATTGTGTCTTTCATCGAGTCTCTTCTGCATTGATTCATATTAGGTGACATAGTCATTGAGTTGATTTGATCATTCGCATACATATAGGTGCATTAAATCATACATATCATTTTGAATTTCATATAAAGTGAGATAGTCATTACATCGATCAAATCATTTTGCATGCATATAGGTGCATTTAAATTATCCATTGTATTTTTAACAACATAACATAGATGCATACATAGTATCTCATTAGAAAACCATCAAAAACATAGCTGTCAATAATCATCTGATACCATTTTTGCATAATAGATGTTGCACATTCGATATCATAATATTTACATAACATACAATCATAACAAATAGAGTGCATCCATGATCATTGCATAAATACAACATGCATGTAGGCCATCATAACTGCATCATCATATCTAAACACAAAATGTAAAAGTGTCTATAGCAAATAGAGTGCATCCATGATCATCGCATAAAGATAACAATACATGTAGGCCATCATAACTACATCATCCTAAATAATCATAAAACATAAAAATGTCCAAGTGTACAAGATCAGTCCATCATCCATGAGTCAACTAATAACAGGTGTATACATAACATCAAAATAATAATCATACATGTCTCAATAGCTATGCAAAATACAAGTGATATATACATAATCTGGCTAACCATGAGCCATAAAAAAATGTATGTACAAAAGAAAAAATTTGTATAAAATCACAGCTAACCCTGCTGCCATGGGATGCTGCTCCCTGCACTGCCCTCTCCCTCTCCTCTACCTCAGCTTGTCCCTGACTGTTGTGGGCCCATGCCTGATGTTGCCAACCGTGAACCACCTACCCTCTGTGAGGATATAGCCACTGACTGTCTCCTATAACTTGGTGCCCTCTCATCTGTTGGCACCGTCCCATGATATAAGCCTTTGTAGTACTATGTCTAGGCTCGCACTGTAGCCAACTCTCTTGTCACCTGTGTAAACTGGGCTTGGGTCTGCATCACCTATGTAATAAGAAATGTTGTGGCCACATTAGTACCTAGTGTGGCTATGGTTGCATCTCTCTCTCCTATCAAGGCATGTACCCTAGACAATGCTACATCCCTCTCCCCTGTCAAAACCTGTATCCTGGCCAGTGTGGCATCCCGCTCTACAGTGATGCCAGTAATAACCCTTGCGTCTCCATCTCTCCATGCCTCAGCAGCTCTCAACTGTGCTCTTAGCTGTCTAACCTGGCCTCATAGCAATGTCACTACATCACCCTACACCTACTGCTACAAGTTGGGCTGATTAGGTACCTACGACACCTACGAAACATCTTCCTGCTCTACTTCCAACTCAACCACTCCCTACTGGGCCACCTATTACCTCCTACTAGGGTGGGGCCTGCCCCACTCTCTGCCGCTGTCTCGGCTGATCATCACCTCCTCCTCCCTCATCTCCTCAGCCTCCACCATCTCCACCTCTCCTCCTCATCTGCCTCCTCCTCCATTGGCCCCCATCATCTTCCTCCTCTGACTCCACCTCCTCTAGGTGAGGAGATAGCTCTCCCAGTCCAAAATGCCTAGGAAATAGATGTGCCGCAAACCAATCCTCGTAATCATATTCCATCCCTACATCCACTATCTCCCTCCTCATCGGCCATGCCTGATAGGGGATCTACAGAAAATCTGTTTGGGCCTCCTCATACAAAGCCATAGGTCCCCATTGCCATTGCTCTGCAATAGTCCTTACAAAAAGTGCCTGCCCCTGTGGCATACTCTGTACCCACCCAAACTACTGGAGGACATGACTGACTATCTATCTCTCCAATATGTGTGGAGTCTGGCTAATTAACCATTGCATCTGAAACACGTAGGGCAACTCATCGGCCTCATCATACCATACCATGCACTCCACATAGGGCCACCACACAACTGCATCCACATTGTCCAATTGATGTCGCCAATACTCCAACTTCCCCAACCTATGTTGAGAAAGTACACCAGAGTATCCATAAGAGTATGGCTCATCCCTCTACCTGTGAAATGTGCAAATAGGCTGTGTCACTGTAATGTGCTCCCAAGCCCAAAACTATAGCAAAGAAACACTTGCAGACAGACTAGATGCTCCACGATACACCACCTGATGCATATCATGGTACAGATGGGCCAACACATAGACACCCCAAGCCAAACGAGTGACCTTTGGTCAGCATCCTCTCCAAGGTCTGACCCCAGCCAACCACAAAACCATGAGATCGTCGATCAGGGCATACAACACCACTGATCAAACCAACTACAATCCCAGGGAAATAGTCATAATAATCATACATATCCTGCCAGCTGATCACTAATCCTGCTATGTCTGGGTCATCAAATACCCTCCTGCACTTAGGTAAACCAGCATCACGCTATGGGTCGTACTCTACCTGCTCCCCTACTATAGGTAAGTGCAGGATCTTGTAGACGTCCTCCAACGTAACAATAATCTCACCAATGGGGAGGTGGAATGTCCCATCCTCATTGTGGAAGCACTCCACCAAAGCAGTCAACACACTAAGGTTTGCACAAACCTTGAGCATGAAGCAAACATAGTATAATCCAATTGCACCGAGCACCAGACAATCTACCTCTATCAACATATGTCATCAGCTCATCGTAATAGGGAACTGCTCCCATGACATGAGAGTGTCAGAAATATCCTCCTGCAATCAACAAAGCAATGTGTCAACCATTACCATATCAATGCAAACCTACTCAACTATCAAACCTATCAACATCACATACTTAACAAATCAAATTGACCAAACCAAGCATATCATCTTTTGTATAGATTCTATCAATCTTAGAGATTGCTTATCAACTATTGCATCGTTCAAGATGCCAATTGAGTCAATTTCACTAAGTAACTGACTATCCTAAGCAAATGTGATGTTCTAGGTGGTATTTGCATAGTATCCAAGCAAATGTGCAGCTTCATAGTGCATGCACAGCCAAAAGAAGTAAATGCGCAGTTCCACAACAAATGTGCAACTCTGCGACATAAATGCGCATAACCTAGTGTATGCATAGAAAGACTAAACAAATGCATTGAACCTAAACAAATGCGAAGTATCAAAGAGTGAATGTGCAAAAAATGTAAATGTGCCACAAGATGACCTATATGCATTGAACTAAAACATATGTGCAGTTTCGGGGCACAAATGTGTTGAAACCCAAATCTATGCATTTACTCTCCTCTCTTTGACACACATTTATTACACTCATAAATGCACCTAGCCTAAGTTGTTTCGACATATGCATCGAGGGTCCTACCTTTACTACCTGCCTGAATTGTCAGACCTGCTCGAAATGATGCTCCTCGTGTGGAAAATCCATCTCTGTGCTGACTACTCTAGCTCATGCACTTTGTAAAGCTCCAAGTATCTCTCACAAAATGACGAGTGTGCAAATGATTAGGATTGTGGACCCAACTTCTATTTATAGACATGCAACCCTACCTAGCTATGTGGTGACCTTGCCTATTCTCTATACCCTTTTTCCTCCATTTTCTCAAGTTGTAACCTATTTTCTTCACCCTAACCTATCCTTTCACCTTCTTCATTGTGAGATTGTCCATCTCACGCCCTTGACCTTTTATTCCTATCCAATCTCCCGAGGGGGCATCCTAGTGTCATGTAAACTTGTACCAGGGGCAAACTGGGGCATGTATCATTCTTTGAGGCAATGCAATAAAACACATTACATCAAAGAGGGAAAAAATGTATACAACTAAAAATGACATGACTCTAGCTAAATAAATATTTTAAATATTTATTTCATTCTTATTCCTCGATCAATAAATAAATAAATCAATTTATTTATTTGACTCATATTTCTCCAAAAATTAAATAAATCATTTATTTAATTAAATCTTCCAAATTCTTCTAAAAATATTCTAAATTAAATGATACCAAATTATTTAATTAATTCTTCTCATTCTCTATATTTAAATAAATGCAAATATTTATTTAAATTATCTATTTCCTCCAAAATTGAGTTGATACCAAAAATAATTCAATTAATCCATGTGCACATGTAATTAAATATTTTTAATATTTAATTACCTAATATTCTCTCACACACATGTCCTATTTCTCCTCCAGTCAGATTAGTTAACTCATCAATCAAATATGTTAACTAATTAGTCATCTGAGTTCACTATTCAATCATCTTAGTCAACTCCCCAAACAATTTCACTTATCTCTCCAATCAATTCTGTTAACTGGTCAGTCATCTCAGTTAACTCCTCAATCTATTCTATTAAATCCCTTATGCATGAAGGAGCATGACACTTGTCCTCTCCCTATTCACGCACATCCTCTCAAGTTTCCTCAACCATTGATCTTCTTATTCATTCTACACAATTGATCTTCTTCCTCACAAAACTATAAATACAACCCCTATTCCTCCATTTGAATCATCCAAGATTTTATAAACTTACTTTGTAGGAATCATAGTGCACCTTTGGCACAATCACTCCATATCTTGAGATCACCATTATCATTGCATTTAGAAGATCCTCTTCATTGCAAAACCTATCAATAGCCATTCTCCATTGTCATCTTGGAAAAAAGCAAGGAGGTACACCTTCTGAGGGCTATATTCATACAATGAGGTCAATTCAAGATAGGCGACCAATGGAAGCCATGAAATATGAAGGTTTGCAAGGTATTGTGTTCTTTGTGTTTAATATTGTTTATTTCTAATTTCATTGAGATTATTGAATTATTAATAGTTTATTACTGTTAACCACATTTTTTGATAACACATTTAATACCACTCAATTATTTTTTTTGCAAAAAAAAATTGAATTTCTTATTGTATTTATAGCCTTGTCTACCAACAACTAGATGTAATGACTTTCCATAAAAATAAAAATATAAACTATTTAGTAATAGGCCTATAAATATTTGTGCCTATTGGCCATTTGATAGCACCTTTGGTGCTTTTACTAGTAATATCCCTACTATGGGCAACAGCTAAAAACCCACCATCATAATATGACATGCGTTCTACTAAAATATGGCCATCAAAAAATGTGCCTTACAAATATTAAGGTATCAAAAGCTAGTAAAAATGAGATGAATGTAATTTGGCATTTTAAGGGGCAACTGATTTCTGACCGTCCCACATTAGAAAGGGATGAGCCTGCATAACACAAGATCCATGTAAAAGTAGCAGCAGTTGTTTTATATAAAGACTTCCATCCCCAGCAAGTGAAGCACTAGTATGCCTTTCTGGGTTTGCATAGTTATGGATCCAAATAGAGTGTTTCTACAATAGGACTTACAATTGTAAAGTGGTTTAAATAATACTTGTACAAGATAATGTACATGCACTCCAAGCTCTCATAAATAAGTCTACACCTTACACTATTTAGTTATTTGAGCTCCTTTAGTGAATGTCTTTTATTATTGATCTCTAGGTATTTATTTTTGATCCCTAGACTTATCATTAATCATTCTAGATCAAACATGTGGACATAAATTTGACCCAAATTACTTCCACACTGATAGATTTGAACCTTCAACTTTTAAAATTTAAAATTAAATTTTAAACATTACCCACCACTTCACTAGCCATTGTAAACTAACTTGGCACATGTTTTATTGAATCATGGGCTTGGTATTTGTATTTAATGACACTCATTCACTCATTTGAAATCATAAAAGGATTTTTATCAAGTTATAAAAAAGCATGCTAGTGTTATTAATAGAGCACTTATGAGATCATTGTAGTAGTATTTATTGGAGCATTAAATCACAAAACATCATCCTAGGTCTATTGCACACTATTTTGTTCTCTTTGATCTTTCATTTAGAGTCATAAAACCAATCTATAAGGTGTCAAACTAAGCAAAACATTTACCCTCATAATTCAACTAACTACCCAAATGTGTTCCTAAATAGTATAAACTACAACTCTCCACATTCTATGAGAATGGATCCATGAGTTTCATCTTAGTTTACACACAAGTTCAATTTCTCTCACAAAGATCAACTATGCACTTGCATAGGTGATCCAAAGAGGAGATAGTCAATTTGTAGAACTTGAGATCTTCATTTGAGTCAACAGTAAAAATCCAACAACTTGGTGAATAATTTTCTTCAACCTATCATGCAACACATCTCCATCTTTGGATTTTGAGACGTTAGATTTAACTTATTTAATTTTCTCTTTTAACTTTAGGAATTTCAATTATCAATTCCAACTCATTTATCTAGATTAATTATGTGCTTAGTTTAATGCATTAATTTAATTAGCCTAGATAAATTTTATGTAAATCATTTTATATTATCAACACTTATATTTTATGGTTGTGTTAGTGTAATGATCAAAATGTGTATTGTAGACCAAAAGATTAGCACAAATTATAGAATTGACTAGGCAAGGCATTCCTATAAAATTCATCATCTAACATCCTAAGTTAAATAGAGAAAAATTATTTTAGGGATACTAAAATTTGGAAACACCTAAAAAATTGTGAGATCTTAATATTGATTATGGAGGAATGAAGAAACATTTCATAATGTAAAATTTACCAAATTTGGCCTAGGTTTGAGCCACTACCTTGCCACCAAATAATAACCTCCCTTCCAAAAAGAACACACTAAAAATTCATTAATTGCAAAAGATTATGCTATATTCTATCTTTTTCTTTGTAGATTAGAATAAGTATTTCACATTCTAAGACACCTTCTAGCTTCAAAGGTTGTAACATCTTCTCTTCAATCTCTTTTCAATGCTTCATTTCCTTTTCAATTCATCTCATTACATCTCCAAGCAAAACTACCCATTCAAATGTTTTTCTATTTTTTTTCTAGCGAGCCTTTCCTTTTCTTACTTGTCTCTTATTTCTATAGTTTCTTCTTCTTTCTTCGATGAGGCTTTTCACAATCCAACAACATACGCTCTCAACACATCTCCTAGCAAACACCTCACTCTAATACCACTTGACATAGTAAAGGTTAAGGGGTCCTATCCAATAGTCCAACCTTGAAGCCAAACACATAAATCTTGCACAAGATCAACAATATTCAAAATCATAGCAAAACTACAAGGTCTTTTATTCATATGTGGCGTCAGGAATACAATATGAAATTCAACAATAAATCTTTCTCAAATACCATACTCACCTATAGGGACCTCGTATTTACAATGACAAAGTAATTCAATCAGAAGACTAGATATGATGTTCCTCACGAACTAGTTGACCCTCCATGGTATCCTCTCAAAACACAAAACCAAGCCAATCCTTCCCTACAAATCTCAATGGACTCCTCTATTTTATGGTGAATCTTTCCTTCCTTAGGTGACAATCTTCTTCAACAACAAAGGTGACCTAAAAAAATAGAAGTCAAAAAGCCCCATTGACCAAAAGTGAACCCCATCCAAATACCACAGTGCACCTTTTATAATATGGGTTTATGAAAGTTAAACTGCCTCCCAAAGTGGATGGTTATAGAATTGAATTTGGTACAAGAATTTGAACCAAATTTGGGAATGTGTCCAAATTATATAAGTCCCACATATATGGTGACTTATCACCTAGCATCACTCGTATTAAAGTTTACATAGTATTAAAGTTTTCAAAGTAAACTAGAACATGGTCAAAGATTTCTAGTGTACTTGGAAGTACCTAATTTCTAGCCCATTGGGGATTTCCACTGCATGTGGAACTACCTGATTTTGAAGAGAGATGATCCTTTTTGGAACTTAATACTATTGAGGAACTTTATTGGGGTTTTGATAAACACTTAGAACTCATCAAACCTTCTAATGTTCTAGGAACTATCAAATGTTTTGATTTCCTTTGCAAAGACTTCATTGGAGTTTTTAAGGAATCAAGAACTATTCCTTTTGGTCAGGGATTTCCACCCCACTAAGAACTACTTACTCACAAAGAACTATCAGGTTTTTCAAGAGTTCCAAGAACTCTTAAATTTTTTTATTTCCTTTCATTCTCTTTTGTGCAAGTTGTTATAAATTTCCAAGCTATTTGGAACTAGGAAATCTCATTAGGAACCGGTTAGAGATTTCTAGGTGGGTCAAAACTAAGTGACAACTTGGAACAAGTTAAAGATTTCCAAGTGACTTGGAATTATGTGATTTTTCTTTTAAAAGTCTTAGTGTTGAAGACTTTGTTGGAAATATGAAAAGGAATAGGAACTCTTCGAGCATTTCAAATATTCTAGCAATAGCCCATAACTTCAATTATGTTCCTAGTTAGGCCAAAAACTCTTATTTGCTCCAAACTTCACAAATTTGCTCCAAATTACATCAAATTGAAACTATGGATACCCATTTGGCCCTTCTAGAAGATGAAGTCCTTAATTTGACCAAATTTAATGTAAAAAAATCCTACTGAAGAAAACCACCAAAGCTAACATAATGAAAAAATAAAACACAACAAAAGTGAATTGATCTTGAAAATATTTTCGGTTGATACAGGATCGCCTGTGAACCTAGATGCTCCTACATCTTTAGTAAACTAATTTAAAGTTACAATTTTAGTTCTCAGTGGAAACAAAAACAAGTTATCAACTCCTATGATAGGTTTAGAATCTTAGTCCTTATAACTAAACAAATTATCTGTGTAATTTTTATAAAGGTCAATAGCAATAATATCTTATATTTGAAATGGTTTGTAACCAACTGCATTACTTAACAATCTCTATTTCAACTCATATCTATACTAATAATAGTTGGTATAAGAAAATCATAGATCTTAATGAAAACCTACAATTTAGGATAATTCAAAATTTAATTGCATCATCCAATAAAATCAAAATTCATAAAAATAGACCCATCTGTTTGAAATCTAAAAAATATTAATTTATAAATTTTAGAGCAAAATAATCAAGAAGCTTATAATTCTCTAAAACAAGCATATCCAAAAAATTGAATGAAATAATCACCTTAATCCTTTTATACAATTTAAGTATATTCTCTAATTGAAATTAGAACTGTTAATCATATCTCATTATTTCTAAAACAAGATTTCACCAACATTTATATCCATTTAATGAATTGAGAAGATGAACTACAAAATAAAATAACCAAAATGGCATGCAAGACATGTTATTCATCATAGGGACTCATCCACAAACTAGGGACCTATATCTCATGTAGCATAGGAATAGAGGTGAATTATTTATGAAAAATAAGTAAGGGTTGCTTTTTGAACCAATAAAATATTCCTAATATTCTATGAGATATAGGTGTTTTTGGTAAAATGCATTATAAAAAGGTTTGTATGTTGCATATACAAAGTTGTTTGTATGTGAAGTCGTTGTATAAGTCTTTTAGAGTATAATCAGGTTTTGTATCATGGTAATTTGTATGCATATGCTTAATGTTTGTATCCTTTGTATACAAGTTGGACCTAATAGGTTTTTGGAAGTGGAATGAATAAAATGTCAAGTTCGCATTGTATGTTGGTTTGTATGTATGTTTAACCTAAGCGCAAATGATGAAGGGGGAAAATCATAAAACACAAAATAAAAAAAATTGCATACATAAAATAGAACTTTCTTTATTGATTTGGACAACTTATTACACTACAAAAGCTCAAATACAATAAGAGGAATCAACCCTCCATAGGCTGCAACACATTACAGCTTCCTGTCACAAGACTCTAAAATCACCTACCTTCTGTAACCCCAAATTAGCTAGGGTTTCTATTTTCCCACCTATTCTTGACACCACACTTTCCCCCTTAACTCTTCTACTACCCAGGGTTCCCAAAAATGGTTATCAATAGCCTTTTTGGCGGCCAACAACCTAATTTCAAAATTTACATCTCCCTCCAAAAATAGGTCAAGTTCCGGGAGCCATAACTTTTGATCCGGGTGTCTGATTGACAAACTGTTTTATGCGTTAGAAAGATCATGGAGTACTCTACACGCTAAGAACCTACTCTACTAGTTCTAGCCATTTTTGGGCCCGTATGGGGCCATTTAGTGCCTCAAACCTGAGTTTGAATAATTTTTAGGCATTTTTTGAGAAACAAAAACTTTAACATTTTTTAGTGTGCAAATGATCTTTGTGTGATTCATTCAACAAAGGTCTTATATTTCTGTTATGTAACTTCCTGTAAATTTTCACTTCAATCCATCCTCAAATGCAAACTTTCTAAAAATAGCAAGTTACTATTTTTAGCAATTTGGAAAAACTGAAAGTTCTACATCATTATTCAAGAGATTATGGAACCAGAACCACAAATTTTGAAATGAAATGGAAAGAACATCAACAATTTTGAAACACATCTTATTTTGGGTGATGCAAGATTGCCCTTACATCACTAGATGCTCTTGCATCAAACACCTAGGGTAATTTGAGAAGTAACCCTGTCACATCTCAGGTGTTTGTGTGAGGAAAACCCAAACGGTCAACCTCTACCTTAGACAACCAAGAAGAATCTTCAATAGGTCTTCCTTTCTATTTCACTAAATATTCTTCATATTGCTTGTTCTGAGTACTTCTTCCCACATGGCTATCCAAGATCTTTTCTATCTTCTCTATTGAAGTAGATGCCACAATACTCCACTGTTCTTCTGTTGTTCCATCCTTTGTTCCACCTTCATGATATTTTGTTAAATCAGCAATTTTGAACATAGGAGAAATATTAATCCCACTCAGCAGCTCTACCTCATATGCATTTCTTGAATCATGCTTCTTTAGGATTCTACATAGTCCAAATTTCTTCATTTTCAACTTATTATATGTTCCAATTGGGAACCTTTCTTTTCTCAAGTGAACCATGGCTTCATCTCCTACCTGGTACTCCTTATACCTCCTTTTCTGATCTGGCTTAGCCTTGTAATGAATATTCATCTTATTAATGTGCTTTCTCACCTCTTCATGCAAATTCTTCAGATGTTCTGCAAAGTCTTCTACTTCAGCACTCGTCTTTTCTCCTTTGTCCAGCTTCCTTAACTCTGAAGCATTTCTTGGACTATTCCCATATACAATCTAGAATGGTGATTTATCAATACTCCTATTGGAAGAATTGTTGTAAGCAAATTCTGCCCATGGTAAAATCAAATCCCATCCCTTGGGCTTAACTCCTACTAAGCATCATAGCAAGTTACCCAAACTCCTATTCACCACTTCGGTCTATCCATCAATTTGTGGGTGGTGTGCAGAACTAAAATTCAAATCTGTCTTCAACTTCTTCCATAATGTCCTCTAGAAATAACCAACAAACTTGGTATCTCAATCTGAAACTATGCTCTTTGGTAGACCGTGTAATCTCACCACCTCTCTGAAAAATAATTCAGCAATATGAACAACATCATTAGTCTTCTTGCATGGAATGAAATGTGCCATCTTTGAGAATCTGTCCACCACCACAAAAAAGGAATCATGTCCTCTCTGTGTTCTTGGTAATCCAAGAACAAAATCCATACTGATATCATCCCATGGCTTCTTTGGTACAGGTAATGGCTAATATAGCCTTGTATTCTGACTTTTTCCTTTTGCCATCTAACAAACTCTGCAACTCTGTACAAATTTCCTTACATCCTACTACAACTATGGCCAATAATAATTTTCACCAACAATAGCAATGGTCTTATCTTGACCAAAGTGTCCAGCCAATCCTCCACTATGCTTCTCCTTAATCAAGTTCTCTCTCATGGAACTCCTTGGAATGCACAACTGGCTTCCTCTAAACAACATGCCATCTTGGATTATGAAATCGAACCATTTTGTCCTATCCAAAGTAATAGGTTCCAAACAAGCTTTCCAGGCCTCTGCAAAATCTGGATCTTCAAGATACAAACTTTTGAGCTCATCAAACCCAACAATCTCTATCTTCATTTCCATCAACAAATTTTGCCTTCTGCTCAAGGCATCGGCAACTCTATTAGACTTCCCACTCCTGTGCTTCAAAACAAAAGTATAGCTCTACAAAAACTCAACCCATTTTAAATGCCTATGGTTCAACTTTCCTTGACTATTAAAATAATGTAAAGCCTGATGATCAATATATAAAACAAATTCTTTTGGCAACAAATAATGTCTCCATTTCTTCAAAGCCTGAACTATTGCATAAAATTCCTGATCATAAACAAAATACTTTTTCTTGGCATCACTCAGATTCTCACTAAAATAGGCAATGGGCTTACCTTCTTGACTCAAAATAGTTTCTATACCACTACCACTAGCATCACAATATACCTGAAATACCTTATTGAAATTTGGAAGTGCCAAAACAGGTTGTTCTATGACTTTCTATTTCAATGTATCAAAGCTCTTGTCTTCTTGTTTAGTCCATCTAAACTCTTTTCTATCCCCTCTCATTGTCACAGTTAAGGGTGCACAAATTCTACTGAAATTCCTGATATACTTTCTGTAAAAACTTACCAAACCATGAAAAGATCTTACCTCCGTTGCACTTCTTGGCATAGGCCATTTAATGATAGCCCTTACTTTTTCTTGGTCCATTTTAAGACCTTCCTCTGAGACAACAAATCCCAAGTATACCAACTCCTTCTTTGCAAAACTACATTTCTTCAGATTAATTAGCAACTTCTCCTCCCTTAGCTTCTCTAAAACTCTTCTGATATGTATTAGATGCTCATCCCAAGTCTTACTGAAAATCAAAATATCATCCAAATAAACAATAACAAATCTTCCCAAAAATTCTTTCAGTACCTCCTTCATGAGCCACATGAATGTGCTTGGTGCATTGGTTAGCCCAAATGGCATGACTAACCACTCATACAAACCTTCTTTGGTTTTGAAGGCTGTCTTCCACTCATCTCCTTCTTTGATACGGATCTGGTGATACCCACTCTTCAAGTCAATCTTTGTGAAGTACATGGCTCCACTCAAACAGTCCATTATGTCATCCATTCTAGGCAATGGAAATCTATACTTGATTGTGATCTTATTGATGGCTTGAGAGTCTGTATACATTCTTCACTTTCCATCTTTTTTGGTGCTAGTATTGTAGGTACTACACATGGACTTAGGCTTTCTCTTATCAATCCCTTCCTCAAAAACTCCTGAACTTGTCTATTCAACTCCTCATTCTTGGCTGGAGTCATTCTATGGGCTGCCTTATTTGGTAAACTGGTTCCTGGTATCAAATCCATTTGATGACGTATCTTCCTTATTGGTGGTAAATCTTCTGATACATTATCAGAGATAATATCCTGAAACTCTTCCAACATTTCTGAGGCTTCTGTTGGTACATCTTCACATTTATCTTGACTAATCTTAGGAATCAATGCAAAGCAATGATGCTCATGCTTCATACCCTCCAAAAATTTTCTACCATCTACCAAGCAAATTCTGGCAGTACTACATACCTTTTCTTCCACCTCCTTTAAGGGCTTCAACTTATGTCAAACTCCATCCTTTGTTAGGGAATATGTGTTTGTACAGCCATCATGGACAACACTCCTATCGTACTGCCATGGCCTCCCCAATAGCATATGACATGCATCCATCAGTATGATATCACACAACACCTCATCATGGTAGTCCCCAATCTTGAACTTCACTAAACACTGCTCATTGACCAAAGCTTTGTGGTCCTTCTGCAACTATGCAATCTGATATGGATGTGGATGATTTCTTCTTGTCAACTTCAACTTGTCAACCATCTCCTCCAAAACAAGATTATTAGTGCTCCCGCTATCAATAATAATATCACAACACTAACCTTCACAGTTGCACCTTGTGCGGAATAAACTCTTCCTCTGATTGGGTTCTTTCTCCTCATTCAACAAGGTTCTTCTGACAACTAGGGTTTCTCCCCTTTCAACATCTTCAGAATGCTCAGAATGTGCATCTTCATCTACATGTGCAACTCATGCATTTCCTTCAGGTCTTCTATTTGTCCTTCCTTGATGTTTCAAACACTCGTATGCTTGATGCCCTTCTTCTCCACATTGGAAATAGGTTCCTCTAAAACCTCCTCTTCCAGGTCCTTGCACAGGTCTACCTCTTCCTCTTCCTCTTTCATCACCATTGTTCTGATCATGAGGGTGGTAGGTATTATCTCCTCTCTGATTTTGACTAGAGCCAACTTCTTCACTTTTCTTTGCATCTTCATTTCAGCCCCCATAGGGTCTTCCACCAGTCCTTCTACCTTGACCTCTTCCCTTTTACTTGTTGTCAAATCTTTTATTTAGCTTCTCTTCCACCTTTAGGGAAAAGTAGTATGCATCTTCTATGGTGGTCATTCTGACCAGGCTCAACTCCTCTTGAATACTCAGCCTCAACCCATTAATGTAATGGGCCACCTTCTTCTTGTTGGGCTTTGCATGGCCTATCCTGATAGTAATCTTATAAAACTCTTCTGTATACTCCTTGACAGACTTGTTACCTTGCTTTAGTCCCTGCAGCTTCTTCAACAACTCCATCTCATAGTCCACAAGAATGAATTGCTTCTTTAGTTTCTCCACCATCTAATCCCATCTGGTGATCTTTCCCTTTCCCCTTCTATTCCTCTCTAATTGAAGCTCCTTCCACCAAATACTGGTATGGCCCTTCAACCTTGTTTTTGTAAACTTGACCCAATCTAGGTCCTCCACATCTTCATACTTGAAATACTCCTCCATGTCATTGATCCAATCAATAAGCTGTTCCAAATTCAAATCTCCAGAATATGTAGAAACTTCGATCCTGGGCCTCTTTCCAATCTTAGAAATGGCCCTCAACAACCTAACTTCTACAAGATCTCTTGCAGCTTCTTGTCCTTCCTTAGATAGCTCTTCTTCAACTTCATCTTCACTTTCTTCTCTTGTTCTCAGATCAAACCCTCTTCGCAGCTCCTCTTATAGTGCATTGATTTGCCTTTGCAGGGCTCTAAAAACCTCTTCCTTCAAAGTATTCCTCCCAACATGATTTCTTCATGCATGCATTTTGATGTCCGCAACAAACCCACAACCTCAGGTCCTGGTGCAAACTGCCTCATGGTCGGTGATCTGTCTACACACTCAGGAACCCTTGCTCTGATACCACTTGATGAAGGGAGAAAATCATAAAACACACAACAAAAAAAATTGCACACATAAAATAGAACTTTTTTTATTGATTTGGACAACTTATTACATTACAGAAGCTCAAAGACAATCAAAGGAATCAACCCTCCACAAGTTGTAACACATTATAGCTTCCTGTCACAAGACTCTAGAATCACATACCTTCTGTAACCCCAAATCAGCTAGGGTTTCTATTTTCCTGCCTATTCTGTGTAACAACTCACTTCAAGAAATGTGCAATAACTGAATCATATATATAATCAAGGAAAACAAAAGAACAACTAGTAAAACAACATAAATAAGTAAATTTTGCATGTAATTCATAAAATTTCTTCACGATAAGGTAAAATAATAAGCAAGTAATGCATATGAACAGTTAGAAATCAACATCTAATAAGTAATTTTTTTTTTAAAAGAACATAAAATACAAACTGGTATTTTAACTACTAAGTCTCTATTCCAACCATTGTAAATAAAACAATGATTAAGATAAAGGAAATAAGAGTACCGTATACATTCGTGGGAATGACTAGTTCAGTACTCAAGCTTGTCTAATCCTATTGTCTTTTATTTTTCCAAAGGGATTCGGAGGGAAAGATATCATCAGGGCATTTATTCGCCCAACCACAGACTTTTCAGTCCCCTGCATCATTTCGACTGAAATGACCCAGCCTGCCACCAAGAAGTTTTATTAAGAGAATCCAATGCCATCTAAGACTGGTGGTTACCCTACTACTTCCTAGTTGATCATACACTATAGATAATCTTCTAACTAGTATGATCATCTGACTGGAAAAGTATCCGGGCAAAGTAACTGACTGACACCAATTCACATGCAAGTGTCACCTCGGCCAAGGTTTTGCAAATGTGCGCGACACGACTCAACTGGTCATGTAGTTCAATTGTCACCCTACTCGGCTTGGTCTTGGTTATTCAACATATTTCAATTTGAATCACTTGTGCTACTGCACATGGATAGCATGACGTACATTCTAGTTTTCTGGTATGTGACAACACCATTTCTAAGTATAGGTAGATTAGATTCAACAGCATGTTTCGGGTTTCTATTACCAATTTATAGAAGGTTGCTCTCATATAACTGAGACACTTTTGGTTCCATCTAAGCTGAAAGAATCTTTCTGCATTATTGAAGTTTGTAAATTTGAGGCATTGAAGTTTAAGACAAAATGTAAATCTGGAAAAAAATAGGTTGTGCCAGCATTATGTTCCAAAAGGAAGAATTTTAACCAAGATGATTCTATCATAGAGAAGAATAGCTAGTCACCGTTCCAAGAAAGTTCTTTTCTATAAGGAATACTATCCCATTCATTTAAGGCATTCTTAAACCTAGTGCTTTCTCTTTAGACGTCATTATCAAACTAGATTTCTTGTTAAAAAAAATAGATTGCATGAAGGTAATTCAAAGGATGAGTTCTTCTTTACCAAGAATGAAAGATAAGTTCATTCTTGAAATTTTCTAAGGCTCTCCTACTAAAATCATCTATAAGAAAAGAAAGATATTTCTCATTATTCTTTACAAGATAGATAAAGAGACTATTTTTTTCTTTGTCTAGGTTCATAGAAAATTTGGTGAGGACTTTCTTGGACTAATTCCCACTCACTATCTTACGTGGGGAAGAAGATTAAGAGTGATAAGGAATGCAGATGACTTGCCTTTAGATTTCAGCGTTAGCTTGAAATTATTCTTGCAGTTGGACTCACTCTTCAGGACAACTTTAGAACTCCTTGCGTCCTCAGGAAAAGCTTTCAAACTCCTAGCGATATATTCTGCAGCTCCCGTCCAATTCTATTACTTGAAACTTAAGCAACCTCCATCTTTCATTCCCATCACTAAAGACTGGTGAACTCTATCGTTGCTTCTATCCTCCAGAATTCACACATTCTCCAAGGTCTTTTTCCTTGCTCCGCTTTGCACTTTCAAGAATGCCCACACAAAAATGGTTTTGCCCATAAAAAGAGCTCATTTCCCATGACCCGATACTTGTGCACCAATTCTAAATGTCTATTTTTAGCCTTCCCCACAAGAAGAAATTCTTTACTCAAACTTATTGATGGGGGAAAAAAAGATATCGTCCGTTAATTGTTTCCCATTCGAAGCTCTTAAAAAAATCACTTTATTGATGGGTAAGGCCATGTGATGGAGGATGATCAAGTGATGGCTTAAATTCCTCTGCCTAAAAGAATGTGGTTGCGGTTAAGATAGGAGTTAAATGAGGTTTTAAATCTAGGTTACTAATAGAAGAATATAATGAAGAATTTAGTCTCATCGTAGATACTCAAAATATTACTATTCCTCTACAAGGAAGAACCCCTTAGTATATCAAATGAAATAGACTTGGAGAGGTTGAAGTCATGATGACTAAAATTGAAGGAATCTATATAGGTTTAATGTAAAAGAAGGTAATGTTAAATTCAGATTTGGCGAGTCAAGTTACACTCGTATGAGGAAGAGGTAAATAAGATAATTGGCTTTCGGTTTCAGTTGGGATGCCATATTTTTTTGAGAAGAAAGTTTATCTAGCACTAGGTTTTCTCACTCTCATCTGAACACAATTACTAGGTCAATTCAATTCACCAACAATTTCAGATGGCATTAGATTCTCTTATTTACTTCTCATTCTTGATGATATCTTCCCCCCCTTTTCTTGGGGATTGACCGATCCTATGATCACTCAAACAAAATAGTAGTTAGCCAATAACACATCTCCTGTATTTTTTTATTATTCCAAATTTGTCTATTCATATTTGAATTGAACCAAACATACATGATTAAATCTTCATTATCATTGATCAATAAATTCTATCTAAAATATTTTCTTTCTAAACTTAAGATCATCTCATAATCCAAACATGACATCATAGTTGAACACATTTTAACATAATTACATCACATGGTGTAAACACATATCACAAAAAGTACGACACAAGTGGGATGTAACATACCTTTCCCCTTATGAATCATCGTCCTCGATGATTGTAAGATATCAAAAAGTAATTAAGTCATGTGGTTTAACTAACCATAAAAAAAAGTTCAACCGTTATATACATTAAACAAATGTGGAAATTTTTGCTGCATTTTAGTATAATCCTCCCAGGTGGCACTATCTTCTGAATACTGGTCCCACTGGACCTTACATTGGGCCACCTCTCTGTTACGTAAGCTACGCTTACGTACCTCGAGCACCTTGACTGGCTTGATCATGATGACCCCTAGGTCCTGAACCTATAAAGAGTTCCAGTCAATCATATGTGTAAAATCAGATATATATCTTTTTAGATAAGAAACATGGAAGACGTTATGCAATCGAGCGAGGGCTGGTGGTAGAGCAATTTTGTAGGCAACCGGGTTGATAATTTCTAGAACCTCAAATGGTCTGACATACCAGGGTGGAAGTTTGGTGGATTTCCCAAATTTTATAGCACTCTTATGTGGTTTGACATGCAAAAGCACTTTCTCCCCAACTTCAAATTGTCTGGGAGTTCTTTTGGCATCAGCATAGCTTTTTTGTCGATCGTTAGCTTCTGCTAACCTTTTCTTGATCAACTTAACTTGCTCTTCCATTTCAAAAAGCATTTCTGGGCTGAGGGTTATCCTATCTTCCAGCTTATCCCAGCTGATAGGAGTTCTACACCTCCTTCCATACAGTGCCCCAAATGGTGCCATTTTTATGGATGATTGATATGAATTATTGTAAGCAAATTCCACTAAAGGAAGGTATTCTTCCCATTTGTATTGTTGATCCATACAATACATCTGAAGAAGATCTTCTAAAATTTGATTAACTCTTTCTGTTTGGCCGTCAGTTTCAAGATGGTAAGCAGAACTAATGTTCAATTTGGTACCCAGAGCTGAAAATAATGTTTGCCAAAATCAGGAAGTTACTCTAGCGTCCCTATCAGATATTATTTTCTCAGGTATTCCATGTAATCGAAATATTTCCCAAACAAATTTGTGAGCAATAGTAGAAGCACCATCGGTCAAATTTCCTAGTAAAAAATGTGCTACCTTGGTGAGTCTGTCAACTACTACTAGGATGGTATTATGTTTATTGCTAGACATGGGTAATCCTTGGATAAAATCCATGCTAATTATCTACCACTTCTAGTCAGGTACTGCATGAGGTTGTAATAGTCCCGTGGGATGCTAGTGTTCTGCTTTGACTCTTTGGCATTCTAGACAACTTACTACAAATCTTGCTACGTCTTTCTTCATTCCCTTCCAAAAATATAAAGGTTTTACATCTACCATAAGTTTGGTAACTCTGGGATGCCCTGAATACGGTGCTGAATGTGTTTCTTTCTAGATTAAAGTTCTGAGCTCTGTATCTTCGTGTATGTACATTCTACCCTGATATCTTAACAATCCATCACCTTCTATTCTGTATCCTTCATGCCTTGAATCTAATGGGTCAAGTTGAAGAGCCTACCTTACTTGCTGGTAGTGTGAATCATTCTTCAAGTGTTGAAGTACTCGGTCTCTGAAGTCTGAGTGTACATGCCTTCTGCGGCTTAAAGCATCTGCTACCCAGTTTTCCCTCCCCTTGATATAATTGATCTCGAAATCATAATCTGAAATCAACTCTAGCCATCGTCTTTGTCTAGCATTTAAATTTGGCTAGGTAAATATGTATTTTAATCCCTGATGATCAGATCAGAGTTCAAATGGTTTTCCTAATAAATAATGCCGCCACATTTGTAAAGCGTGAATAATAGCAGCTAATTCGAGATCATGGGGGGCATAATTTTGCTCATAGTTTTTGAGTTTTCAAGATTCATATGCTATTACTTGTTCATTCTGCATGAGTACCCCACCTATTCCTTCCCCTGAGGCATCGGTTACCACAACAAATTTTCCCTCGGGATCTGGTATTTTTAATACAGGTACAGAAACTAGTTTCTCTTTAAGCAAATCAAACACCTTCTGACATTTTTCTGACCAAACAAAACTTTTCCCTTTTCTTTGCAATGAAGTAATCGGATAGGCAATATGTGAAAAATCCTTTACAAACTTTCAATAATAGCCTGCTAAGCCCATAAAACTTCAGACTTCTTGAACATTTTTGGGGACAGGCCATTCTGTTATTGCTTTTATTTTTGCAGAATCAACTGCTATACCCTTTTCAAAGATAATATGTCCCAGATATTGGACTTCTTTTTGGAAAAAAAGTACATTTGGATAATTTTCCATAAAGTTTGTTTTCACGTAGGCATTGCAGGACAAGTTGAAGATGCTGATAGTGTTCCTCTTGATTCCTTGAATAGATTAAAATGTCATCCAGGAAAACTAAAACAAATCTATCCAAACAGTCATGGAACACATTGTTCATCAAATTCATAAATGCAGCTAGGGTGTTGGTAAGTCTGAAAGGTAGTATTGTGAATTCGTAATGCCCATAGCGAGTTCTGAAGGCTGTCTTATGAATATCTTCCTCTTTTAACCTCAACTAGTGATATCTTGAGCAAAGGTCTATTTTGGAAAAGACTAACGCTCTTCGCATTTGGTCAAATAAATCATCTATGCGGGGTAGAGGATATTTGTTTCTGATAGTCAGTTTGTTTAGCATCCTATAGTCTATGCATAGACGTAGAGTTCCATCCTTTTTCTTTACGAAAATTACAGGTGCCCCCCATGGCGACACACTCGGTCTAATTAAAGCTTTGTCTAGCAATTCTTGAAGTTGGGCCTTCAACTCCATAAGTTCAACAGTTGTCATGCGGTAAGGGGCCTTTGAGATAGGTGCTACTCCAGGAACTAACTTTATAGAAAAATCAAATATTCTCTTAGGAGGTAAACCTGGCAACTCTTCTAGAAATACATCCTGATAGTCTCGAAGATAGGGATATTTCTCTCCAAATGCTTCTTGTGTCTCCTCTCCTAACTTAAAATCATTTTCTCTTACTTTGCTAACTTTCTCCATTTTTACCGCAAATATCTAGCAGCCTTTCCTTCCACTTCGTTTTAATTGCATGGCAGAGAGTCGTCGTAACTTAACTTTATGTTGAACTCCTTGCATTTGAACTTTATTTCCCAAATCATCTTCACACTCAATCATTTTTTTATAACAATCCACCTTGGCCTTGTGTTTCTCCAACCAACTCATGCCTAAGATGATATCATAAGAACCTAGAGGTGCCACATATAGGTTTATTTCAGAGATGAGGCCTAGAAGTTCAACCCTGGCTTCAAATAAACATTGCTCTACCTGAGCTCTCGATTGATTAGCATATTCAACCATCCAAGAATTTGCCATGTATCCTACTCTTTTTGGAAATCTACTCAATAACTTAGGTGAAATGAAATTCTCTGTAGCCCCGGTATCTATGAGTATGGTTATAGGGTGCCCATAAAGCATACCTGGAACTTCTATAGGTGTGAATTGATACTCTTCTTGTCTGTTGTCCACTGCTGCGTGAATTCTCTACTGAAAAGCTGTCTGTTGGTTGGGTAGTGGGTTTTTCTGCTATGACCCTCCTTGGTTCCTGGTAGGACATTGGTTAGCATAATGATCACCCCCGCAAGTAAAACATCCTCTTGGGGGTCCCCTTTTTTCTGCTCCCCTATTGTTTTCTTCATTGTTTCTCCTAAATTTGTCAAAACTTCTCTTGTCCTTAGACTGATCTAGGTGATTTCCTTTGTTTCCTCTCGGATCCCTATTTCTGTAGTTGAAATTGCTTCCTTTCTTTTTGAAGGGTTGAGAATTTTGTGACCAATTCTGCCGTTTTCTGTTTCTATCCCTTATGGAGTCATCCTTCTTAAGTTTCTACTCCTGTCTGATAGCCTTCTCATAAGCTTCGTTCATGCTGGTTGGCGCCAAAACATCTACTGATCCCCCAATGCTATTATTGAGTCCCATGATAAATTTCCTCACTTTATACTTCTCATCCCTATGGAATTGGGGTACATACTTAAGTAAATGCGTAAACTTCTCCCAATATGCATGCACTGTGAGCTCACCTTGTCTTAATTCCTAAAAATCTGTTAACTTTTGTTCATAAAATAGCTGAGGTAACCATTGTTGTCTAAAGACTTCCACGAACCCATCCCAAGTCATAACCGCAGATGACCATCCCAGTTCTACTTTTTTATTCTCCCACCATCCAGCGGCTTCTCTAGTTAATTGATAAGCTCCCCACACTGCTTTCATGTTTTCTGTATATTCTTTTATTTCAAAATACTTTTCCATACCTGTCAACCAGGCTTCGGCAGCATCTCCTACTTTTGATCCATCATATTGTGGGGGTTTTACTTTCTTCATATCGTCAAAGATAATACCATGCATTGCCTTGTTTTTATCAGGCTGAGTTATGGCGTGTTCCTCATTTCTGGTTGGATGAGTGTGAACATTTTATGAGTTTCTATCCTTAATTCTTGATTCATGTTCCTCATCTTGGTTCCTGTTACTTCTGTTCTCTCTCTGCTCTAGCTACTGGAGCCTAGTCTGAGTATCATGCATCATCTGCAAGAGTCTATCTAACTTTGTAGTAGAGGTCTCAGGGAGTTCAGTCTCCCCCCTTCCTTCAGATAAGTGAGCCATTTCCTTACCAATTAAACCTATTAAGGTAAGTATGCTCTTAGTTCTATATTACCACTTAGATTCTTTTATTTATACAGCAGATTGAACACAACAACATTTATTTTCATTACACACTGCAAAAAAAAAAATTTATTAACACACTACAAAATTTTGTTTACAATATTTACATAGTTCTTTTGGAGCCCCTAGCTAAGAGCTTTCATCACCAGCAGTTATGGGCTCTTCCTGCCCGTCAAATTTTGAATAAGGAATTAACCGATAACCCGGAGTAGGTACCCGAGTTTCCTTCATGTTAAAGGACATGTTAAGGTTTCCATCTAGAATTACAGGTCGTTTGACATCTGTTAATTTTCTAAGCTCTATGGAAATAGTTCCCACCATTATTTGTTTTGTTTTAGCTTGGTTTCATTTTTTGGCTTTGAGCCGTTTAATAACATCAGCTAATGTTTCATTATCCAAGGGTATAGTACAACATAGATAATCATTTGTTTCCTTTGTTGTTTTCCATCACGGAATGGTACCTGGTTCTCGTGTTCTCTTACATTTTACAGTGTATACCCACATCCTAGTACAAAACCAAAATGCTTGTTTCAGTTTTAAAAGTTCTAAGCTTCTCTTAGTGATGAGCCCATGGTTCAATGTCGAACCTAGTAGCTCTGATACCATATGTAACAACTCACTTCAAGAAATGTGCAATAACTGAATCATATATATAATCAAGGAAAACATAAGAACAGCTAGTAAAATAGCATAAATAAGTAAATTTTGCATGTAATTCATAAAATTTATTCACGATAAGGTAAAATAATAAGCAAGTAATGCATATGAACAGTTAGAAATCAACATCTAATAAGTAATTTTTTTAAAAAAGAACATAAAATACAAATGGGTATTTTAACTACTAAGTCTCTATTCCAACCATTGTAAATAAAACAAATGATTAAGATAAAGGAAATAAGAGTATCGTATACATTCGTGGGAATGACTAGTTCAGTACTCAAGCTTGTCTGTTCCTATTGTCTTTTATTTTTCCAAAGGGATTCAGAGGGAAAGATATCATCAGGGCGTTTATCTACCCAACCACAGACTTTTCAGTCCCCCGCATCATTTCGACTGAAATGACCTGGCCCACCACCAAGAAGTTTTATTAAGAGAATCTAATGTCATCTGAGACAGGTGGTTACCCTACTACTTCCTAGTTGATCATACACTATAGATAATCTTCTAACTAGTATGATCATCCGACTGGAAAAGTATCTGGGTAAAGTAACTGACTGACACCAATTCACATGCAAGCATCACCTCAGCCAAGGTTTTGCAAATGTGCGCAACATGACTCAACTGGTCATGTAGTTCAATTGTCACCCTACTCTGCTTGGTCTTGGTTATTCAACATATTTCAGTTTAAATCACTTGTGCTACTACACATAGATAGCATGACGTACATTCTGGTTTTCTAGTATGTGACAACACCATTTTTAAGTATAGGCAGATTAGATTCAACAGCATGTTTCGGGTTTCTATTACCAATTTATAGAAGGTTTCTCTCATATAACTAAGACACTTTCAGTTCCATCTAAGCTAAAAGAATCTTTCTGCATTATTGAAGTTTGTAAATTTGAGGCATTGAAGTTTAGGATAGAATGTAAATCTGGAAAAAAATAGGTTGTGCCAGCATTATGTTCCAGAAGGAAGTATTTTAACCAAGATGATTCTATCATAGAGAAGAACAGCTGGTCACCGTTCCAAGAAAGTTCTTTTCTATAAGGAATACTATCCCATTCGTTTAAGGCATTCTTAAACCCAGTGCTTTCTCTTTAGACGTCATTATCAAACTAGATTTCTTGTTAAAAAAAATAGATTGCATGAAGGTAATTCGAAGGACGAGTTCTTCTTTAACAAGAACAAAAGATAAGTTCATTCTTGAAATTTTCTAAGGCTCTCCTACTGAAATCGTCTATAAGAAAAGAAAGATATTTCCCATTATTCTTTACAAGATAGATAAAGAGACTATTTTTTTCTTTGTCTAGGTTCATAGAAAATTTGGTGAGGACTTTCTTGGACTAATTCCCACTCACTATCTTACGTGGGGAAGAAGATTAAGAGTGATAAGGAATGCAGACAACTTGCCTTTAGATTTCAGTGTTATCTTGAAATTGTTCTTGCAGTTGGACTCACTCTTCAGGACAGCTTTAGAACTCCTTGCGTCCTCAGGAAAAGCTTTCGAACTCCTAGTGATATATTCCGCAGCTCCCATCCAATTCTATTACTTGAAACTTAAGCAACCTCTATCTTTCATTCCCGTCACTGAAGATTGATGAACTCTATCATTGCTTCTATCCTCCAGAATTTGTACATTCTCCAAGGTCTTTTTCCTTGCTCCGCTTTGCACTTTCAAGAATGCCCACACAAAAATAGTTTTGCCCATAAAAAGAGCTCATTTCCCATGACCCGATACTTGTGCGCCAATTCTAAATGTGTATTTTTAGCCTTCCCCACAGGAAGAAATTCTTTACTCAAACTTATCGACGGGGGAAAAAAAATGATATCATCCGTATTTGTTTCCCATTCGAAGCTCTAAAAAAAAATCACTTTATTGATGGGTAAGGCTGCATGATGGAGGATGATCAAGTGATGGCTTAAATTCCTCCGCCTAAAAGAATGTGGTTGCGGTTAAGATAGGAGTTAAATGAGGTTTTAAATCTAGGTTACTAATAGAAGAATATAATGAAGAATTTAGTCTCATCGTAGATACTCAAAATATTACTATTCCTCTACAAGGAAGAACCCCTTAGTATATCAAATGAAATAGACTTGGTGAGGTTGAAGTCATGATGACTAAAATTGAAGGAATCTATATAGGTTTAATGTAAAAGAAGGTAATGTTAAATTCGGATTTGGTGAGTTGAGTTAAGTTACACTCGTAGGAGGAAGAGGTAAATAAGATAATTGGATTTTGGTTTTGGTTGGGATGCCATATTTTTTTTAGAAGAAAGTTTATCTAGCACTAGGTTTTCTCACTCTCATCTGAACACAATTACTAGGTCAATTCAATTCACCAAAAATTTTGGATGGCATTAGATTCTCTTATTTACTTCTCATTCCTGATGATATCTTCCCCCTCTTTTCTTGGGGATTGACTGATCCTGCGATCACTCAAACAAAATAGTAGTTAGCCAATAACACATCTCCTGTATTTTTTTATTATTCCAAATTTGTCTATTCATATTTGAATTGAACCAAACATACATGATTAAATCTTCATTATCATTGATGAATAAATTCTATCTGAAATATTTTCTTTTTAAACTTAGGATGATCTCATAATCCAAACATGACATCATAGTTGAACACATTTTAACATAATTACATCACATGGTGTAAACACATATCACAAAAAGTATGACACAAGCGGGATGTAACATTCTTGACTCCACACTTGCCCCCTTAACTCTGCTACTACCCAGGGTTCCCCTAAATGGTTATTAATAGCCTTTTTGGCAGCCAACAATCTAATTTCAAAATTTGCATCTCCCTCCAAAATAGGTCAACTTTCGAGAGCCATAACTTTTGATCCCGATGTCTGATTGACTAACCATTTTATGCGTCGGAAAGCTCGCGAAGTGCTCTACGTACAAAAAAGCCCTCTCTTCTAGTTCCTGCCATTTTTGGGCCTGTACGGAACTATTTAGTGCCTCAAACTTGAGTTTGAATAATTTTCAAGTGTTTTTCAGGAAACAAAAACTTTAATATCTTTCAGCTCACAAATGATATTTATACGATTCCTTCGCCAAAGATCTTATATTTCCATTACGTAACTTCCTATAAATTTTCACTTCAATCCGTGCCCAAATGTAAACTTTCTAAAAATAACAGGTTACTATTTTTAGCAGTTTGAAAAAACTGAATGTCCTACATCATTATTCAAGAGATTATGGAACTGGAACCACAAATTTTGAAAAGAAATGGAAAGAACATCAACAATTTTGAAACACATCTTTTTTTGGGTGTTGCAAGATTGTCCTTACACCACTGGATGCTCTTGCATCAGCAAATAACATGCAAGGTGATATACATTCATGGACTTGAGGAAGATATAAAATGTGGTTAAGTAAGGTGAGAAAGGTACGTTCTGAAGTTTGTATGTTTGTATGTTTTAGTTTTGTATCTTTAACATACTTACAAGTGTGAAGTCCAAAAGAGAATTAAATCTATTATAAGCAATGCATTATATCTTAAAGTTTTATCGAGTAAGTATGCATTCGCTTAATATACATGTACGGATCTAAAAGGATTATGCAATACAGTTAATAAAAGTGACAAGGTTCGAAAAGGTTGTATAAAAGTTTGTATGTATGTGAGATTGTATCTAAGAGTAGATACAATTATTGTTTCTTTGAAAAGATACAAGTGGGTAAGTGAAGTAGGGCCCGCAGTGGTTATCTCATGGTTGTATGTTTAATATACAAATGGATATACAAACAAATATACAAGTGGAGATACAAAGAAGTGAAATGTAAGATTCAATGAAGATTTCAAAAGAAATGAAACAAGTTTATTTCTTTGTATGTATGTGCGATTGTATGTTAACGACATACAATCTTGATATAAAAAGAAATAAAAGACATTGTTGGGAATTAAAAGATAAAAGGGGTTTGTATGGGTTGCATTTGTATGATTGTTTACATCTATCTTATATACATTATGACATACAAAGTTGAACAGAAAGAAAGAGTAACATTGTTTATAACCAGTTGCATGTTTAGGCTTGTATATTGATGACATACAAAATGATATACAAAAAGTAAAATACAAGGAGACATACAAAAAATAAGATGTATGCAAAGGGTAGACTAACGGATAGAATGTTCAAAATTAAAAATGTTGAAATGGAAAGCCTAGGCCATATGTGCATTCAATGCAGCATTTAATGTTGAACTAACACTGAAATGATGAAATCTAACATGTTAGGGTAAATAAAGAGTTGTTTTTTCTTTCAGAATTGCATTGTTAAAAATAAAATTGCAGAATAAAGAACTATTGTAGAAATTGAAAAGAAAATTCATTGCAAGATAGAATTTCAGAATGGAAAATCTTGAAAATGGTAAAAGTGGTCAATGTTGTTATAGTTGAGCTGTCATGGATACAGGTATGTTTCTTAAATGTCGTTACAATGTAGTTAATCATAAAATATGAATTGGTTAGAGTAATTTCGGTTTAAAAATGCAAGTTAAGGATAAATTATTGTATCTAATTAGGAAATTAGATAATTGTTTTAAATACCCTGAAATCTAAATGGAAAAGACAAAAAAGAGATTAGGGTAAATGTAAAATGTAGAAATTATTCGTAAAAACCATAGGTAAACGAAGTAAAACCAACAAGTTAAATGTGCATTTTTTCACAAGATGGCCCCAAAATAGAAAAAAGTAGATAGAGGGGGTGAAGAAGAGGTGAAAAAAGAGAGAAAACCACACAAATAGAAAAAAAAAAAAAAAAAAGATTTACCAGTGCATAGAGGGTATCCATCCCTGATCAATACAAGTGGAGTCGGGACAGACACAAGCATAGGAAACTATGATGCTGATGATGTTCTAAAGAAAATTATGGTAGTGGATGCTACACCTGACATAAAATGTATTTGGGAAAGAGGATTATACAAAGCTACAGGTTTTCCACTAGCCATGGAGGCTAAGGACCTAGTTCTAGAATGTATAAATAAATATGATTTAGCTACTAGAAGTGTAATACATGAAGACAAGGTCATTGCAGACTTATCTACAGAAGGGATCACAAGAACATTTGGTCTAGAAATACAAGAAGAAATCATGGACATTGATATTGACCAATATACAGAGGATTTCAATAATAATGAAAGGGACTATAGAAGCAAGATCTTTGACAGTTGGTATAATGTAGAGAATAAACCCAAGGTTGTAGCAAGAGTGCATAAGAACCTGCATAGAATAGATTTTAAGGAAGAATTACATTTGATGATAACAATGTTGAGTAGGTTAGTTGGTTTAAGAGATGCCATTAAATGTGAACCCTGGATGTTTACTGTCATTCAATTCATGAGGGAAGCCAAGAAAGAACAAGGATAAATCCATTGGGCTAAAGCTATTATCATAGCTATATGGAAACAAGCAATATTGAGAAAATAGAAGTTGATGCCTTTTTACTTGTCTTCATATGTATTATACTCATGTGCATCAATGATTCAACCATATATATATGGAATTGACAGAGTTGGGACCCTCGAGAATGGCCCAGATCAAAAACTAGTATATGACCATTCTCCAGACCTATAGGAGGATAATGCATTAAGAAAGTATGCTTTAGTGAATGATGTATTCTATAAATACATGGTAAGGTTTTTGAGAGGAGAACAGGATAAGAGGTTATCTAAGGATGCAGAGGATACTATTGGATTGCACAGTTCCTGGTACATACAATTCCAAAACTTTACATACATCATAACTGAGGGTTTTGAAGGAAAACCATTTATGCTACCCAGATATCCATCTAACAAGTTGATTGTGTTAGAGTTCTCAAGGAAAAATTTGAATTCTTTTAAGATGTACAAGAAGAAGTATGGAAGAGGAAACCTTAATTTCCCTTGGACAATTGCTAGCTATTCTTACTATAGTGAGGAGGTGGCCACATATTCAGAGAAGGAACTGAGGTATTATGGATTTTAGGAATTTGAACTAGCAAGATGGTTTGATCCTTTTCATAGGATCCAAAGAACCATTGATCCCAAATTCAAACATCAAGTGCACATTGAGGACTACTGGTCAGATTGCAAGGATGTTAGGGAAATGAGGAAAAGAGAACACAAAAGGCTAACAATAGAACAAATGAAAACTATGGGGGAAATCTATGTGCCTCTGGAAATTAAAGATGATGATGAATTGTTGCATCATAGTTATAAGAATGCTAGGATTGTTCCTATTGGAGACCCTGATTGGTCACAACCATGGAATACATCTTTGGATACAATATCCAAACCTATCATTTTTATTTCCAAGACATGGTTGAAAAATAAAATAGGAGAGCTTAAAGGTAAGGGGATTGAGCCCACATTTCCAAATAAAGATAAGAAGAGAGTGAGGGAGCATCAAGATGAGCTCCAATGTTTCTATGAGAGGAAGAGAAAAATTATGGAGGCCAAAATCAATGAAAAGGAAAAGAATACCACTCTAATGGATTGATATGCCTTAGAGGTGATAGTGGCAGTATCATTAGCTACATTTATAGAAGCAGAATCATCTGGTCATGGCACCAGTGCAGAAAAGGCCCAAGCTGCTAAAGGATCAACAGGATAGAAAAACATGAGGGCAATAGCAGTGGAAACATCAAAAGGGGAAACATCAAAACAAGATGATGTTATAGGTGCACAGTAGGTGGGTGCTAATTTGAGTAGTATACCTAGTGAGGCTACCTCAGAGGAGGAAAGATAAACATATACCAAGTTAAAAAATGAATTAGCTAAGGAAAAGATGCAAGAGTCAAGATTGCATGAATCCAAAAGGGTAAGTGAGACTGTCAATGTAGAGGATGATAGCAGTGATAGTGAGATTAGGGATGTAGATCCCAGTAAAAGAAAATAAATTGGTAGAGATGAAGAGGAATTGAGTGAATACTCTGGTGCAAAGGAGGGGCAGGATACTTAGACATATATGGAAATTGAACAAAGCTCACAGTTTGAAGGGGAAAATGTATAAGATAAAGTAGAGGAAATAGATCCTTTTGGTACATTAGTATCACCTAAAATCATTAAAGAGGTATAGGATGTAGCACACCAGATAGAGGAATCTAAAAGGAAAGACACACCTAAAAAGGTTGTAAAGGAGACACCAGCGTAGGCTGAGAAAGAAATAGACATGAGTGCTTTTGGTGTTGATGTGTTAGGTATTTTGAATATGTATGATGAGCAAAGTGAAGAAGAAAAGAATGTAGAAGAAGAAAAGAATATAGAAAACAAGGATGAAAAGGAGAAAGATACAAGGGAACTTGGTAAGACTACAGGTTCACCTTCACAAATAGTGCAAACCAACATGCCTGAAAAATTGCAAGGAAAAGTTGAAATAGTAAAAGAACTACTAGAAGTATCATACAAACCTGAGGAAGGTAGGGATGACACAAAGAATGTTGCTGAAGGTAACATTGAACATGAGAAACAAAAGGAGGGTGACAATATAGAAAATATGGAGCAAAAGGATAACAAAGAAGAAGAACAAAAAGAGCCTTCTGAGAAAGAAAATCTAGAGTAAGGTGATATAGAGGGAGGAGACACTGAAATAGAAGAAGATGATAATGAGAGAATCAACAAAGCAAGATAATCCATTGATTCGAAAACAAGGCCCTTAGCCTCAACCCCCTCCGCAACAACAAGAGCAACAAGAACAAACAGAAATGGAAAAACCTCAAGAGGAAGTGATTAATCAAGAAAATGCTAAAAAGACTACAAAAGAGGCTCTAGCCTAGTTAGGCTCGGAAGTTAGAAGGGAGAAAGTAGAGGTACAATTGCTACCTACAGATATCAAGAGTCTATTAGGTGGTTCTACATCACAAAAAGAGAAGAGGAAAGCTAGAACCATTTCAGCAATCAAAAGAGGTCCTGCTAGATCTAGAATGCTAAATCTTGCCATACCACAAAAGGACAAGGCCAAAGGAGAAATAACAATAGAGGATTATGAAATACTTAATATAGATTTAGACCATATGACAAGGGAATAGCATATACATGAGTGGGAAGGCATGCATCAGGCTATTGTAGAGATATTGAAGAAAGATAAGGATAAACAAGAATACTTGAAAGGACACATTATCTAATTGCAACAGTTCATTATCCAATTGCAACAATACTAGAGCTACCTAATGAAATACCAGTATTATCAAAGGATGAAATAAAAGACATGGAAAATAAAAGGCTTGAAGCCAATATTTTATAAGAATAGTTCAGAGAATTCATACAAAAAGGAGAAGAAGTGACCAAGAAAGTAGTGACAGGCTGGGAATTTAGAAGGGAAGAATGCAACTATGAATTAAGGAAGCTTGAAGAAATTGAGGAGAGAGAAGAAGAATTGATAAATGAAGGACTCATTACTCCTCTTATGGCTAATCAATTACCACAGGCCAGGTTAGAATTAAAGTTTGAGGATGATAGTCTCAAAAGATGTATCACAGTTGCTCAAGATTTAGAAGAGATCGCAGATAAAATGATAAAGTTGCATATGAAAATAATTGAGAAACTCATTGATCATGAATGCCTATAAATACCAACATATGAATTACAAGAGGCATTAAAGGAGTTTAAAGCTATTTTGCACCATGCTTGGGGAACTTGGCAGCTTATCTGAGTAAGGAAATGATTGATTCAATAATGGAAACAAGTGCCAAAATAAAAAAAGTATAAGAAAAAAGATGAAGGTTTGAGAAAATAAGAGAGGAAGTTAAAGGAAGGAGTCAGAATGCAGGAATACATATGGACAAGAAGTCCAAGGGGAAATTGCACTTTCATAGAAGGGGTAACAGGTAATTTTAAGATATATCTAAAAGAGTAGAAAAGTATCAAAAGGGAAAATAATGCTAAGTATGAGTGCAATTGGAGGATATCATTGATCAAAGTCAACAAATAAGAACAAGTTAGTGGGTATCTTATTTTGAAAAGATTCCAAAGGCATCCTTTTAGGTGAACAAAGATACCAAGAAGATATTTTGAGAAATGGTTAGGAATTGATTTACACCGTTGATATAGAAAGTTTGAATGCAAACTGTTGATTGAGTTTGTAACTGTAGTAGTATGAAGCTTCAAATTCTATATAAAAAGCTCTGCTACTTGTATAATTTTACACAAGGATTTTGAGTTATTAGTTGTAAGTGTAATTTTCTAAGTGTTAGAAAAAGCATTTTTTAGTCCTAAAGGGAAGTCGCCTGTGTCTACATTTAGGAGTGCATTGAATATCCAGTCTCTCTATGTATCTGTGAAAACATCTATAAGTTTTCTGGTAAATTGGATCAATCTAATAGAAGTCACTACTACATTGTAAATCTTGTGTGATTTTATACTTGAAATAAAGGTGAAGTCAGGATTTTGTGTCTATTACAGAGTGTGTTCTGAATATAGCTTTTGTTTGATGTATATTCTTTAAAAGATTGCAATCTCTCATGTATGTTCGTGAAAATGCTCAAGACATTGTGTGTGTCAATTTAATTGTGTTGAATTGTTCAAATTATTGTATTCTTCCAGTACGTGCGTGGCAGAACATTTAGATTTTAGAAGATTGTGTCTAACCTAAATCTTTTCTAAACTTTTCTCCAAACAATTGATAAATAATTAGCTTAAATGCAGATATCTAAAGGAAATTGTCTTGCATTTGAATAAAGAATGAAGAATTACATTGATGTTTGACAATTTTCATATTAATTTGAAAGGAAAAGTTTGTTTCACTGTAAATCATACAAACCTTTGTGATATAATAATGAGTTTATGCAAAGGACTAAATATTCTTTTGATATTTGCAACATTTTGCATAGTTTGAGTCCAATAAGTCACTGAGTACTTTAATTTACATAAGGCCCCTTGAATATTACAGTTTCACATCAACCTATTGAATTGTCCATAAGATCAAGACCTGACCATATAGAAACTTGGGATTAGGAATTGTTAGTTAATTCTTCATATCTTTCAAGATAGCTAAGGTTCATTTTGTGAATTTTAACTTTTTTTATGAATGTGTAAAAATAATCATCAATAGTTTTTGGCGCTAGAAGGAGGGCTTGATTTGAATTGAGGTAGGATTTGTGCAAAACTAGCTTATAATAGTGGTCGAGTAACCAGGTCTAGGTCAAATTCAGACGATATCTACATCCAATTGACTGATAGAAGATGAAGTAAGAGTCCTTTGATCTAGAATCCTAGAATATCACACATAGGAGGTTCATCAAGAACTCCTCTTGGATCACCTTTTAACATCCATAACATAGTGAGTCTTGACAGTTCTTCATTCAAATCTTTAAATCTTGGTTTAGGTCCACCTAGAAGTCCAAGTCCTGCTAAAGGTCCTAGTCCTCCTTTAAATCCAGGTAGTCCCAGAGGTCCAAGCCCACCTCGCGGTCCTGCAATGGCATATTTCAATGTCAATTCTCCTATATCTTTTGCAGATTATCATGAAATGCCAAAGAATCCTAAAAAGATATGTTCTAAATATAAATTGTATCAATATCCAAAAGATCATATTAGGGATATTCAAGGAAGCATGCTTTAGAGCTAGGTTAGAATATGAGGGTGTAGTGTGTAGGTTGTTTCCTTACACCTTCAATGAACAGGCTTCTAACTGGTATGTTAATTTGCCAAATAGTTATGTCTCTTCTTGGGAACTTATGGAAGAAGCATTTTTCTCTAGGTTTAGAGGACCAGTCGATCCTTCTACCTTATGTCATAAATTGGTTGCAATTAAAATAGGTGAGGGAGAACTTATTGATTATTTCAATGAGAGGTTCCAAAAGGATTACTTTAGGTTAGTCATTCCTTATATTGTAACTCCTAAGGCCTTAATATAAATGCATTATGTTTCCCTAGATCCATTGACCGCCATGTTTGTCAGGACAAAAGCCAATATAGATACTATACGCAAAGCTTATAAAGAGGCATCTGATGTAAATAAGGAGATGAGACAAACAACCTATAATCCTTTCTTGAATGGAGGGAACCCTAGGATGAAAAATCAAGCACAACCTTTGAATGGAGTTCCTATGCATCACACTCCATTGTTAAATCCAATTCCTACATATACACTTGTGTATAATCCTTCCCCCATCCAGAATAGAGTTCCTTATACTGGTAATAGTACTAATAACTATCAAGCTAATGGTTAGTCCTTCTTCTAGCCTCCTCAGGATACATTTGTGGCAAAAGCACAAGAGGATAGGGAGGAAATCAAGGAAATTACTACATATTTGAGAAGACTGACCACTGAGATGACACAGTTAAGAAATGAAAATTTCTATGGTAGAAATACTCATGGACATAATCCAAACCAAAACTAGAATTACAGTCAAGGTCAAAATTCAAATCAAAATAAAAATTCTAATGAAGGACAAAATCATAATCAGGGATAGGGAATGCAAAACTGAGGACATATTGGAGATAACAAGGCCTGGGGTAATAACAACCAAAATCAAAATCAACCTAAGCCACCTAGGACATGGAACAAAGGACCAAATAATGTCACTCTAGCTTATCCATTTGGGAGTCTAGATAATCAGGAAGTGAAACGACTAGCTAGAGTTCAAATGGCTAATGTAGCATGGAAGAATTGGTGTAGGATTCACAATAAAAGTGCACATGCTAAATTAGATTGCCCTTAATTTTATCTCGTGGCTACCATTTTCAATGTTGATGTACAAGCTCCCACATCTAAATTTCTCATTCCCAAGGTGAATGAAATAGTGCCCTCAGGATTTGAGTCTGCTTTAGTTTTAGAAAGTTTCAGCTTCGCAACTAAAGAAGAAGAAAATCAAATACTAGAAGATGAGCCTTATTTTTGTGAGAGTTTGTATCCTGAGTTGGCCCTAGTATTGGATGCTTTTTAGTTTCCCTTTGAAATTAAAAATGAGTCTTATGTGAGCCAGAGGAGGTGCAGGCTTTTCAACAATCTAATAGAAACCACACTTATAATCTGAGAAGCAATACTAAGCCTAGAGGTCCTTTCAGTACCTCCACTCCCCCTAACAATTTCAATACTCCTCTAGATCAGCATGCCAGTAATAATCCTGCAATCTTAAAATCTAATCATCATGGGACTAGTGGGGCAATAGCATCAAAAGTTCAAATAGGGAAAACAAAATCTGTGGAAATAGTAATGTTAATGAGATTTTTGTCTGAAGAAATTAAGAAAATCAAGATTAGTCTATCTCTATATGAGTTATTGAAAAGTCTAGGGATACAGTTTGGTTTCATGAAATCTTTAGATACATCTGTGACAAAAGAAGCTTCTGTTGATATGGATGTCCCTAGTAGAGATTCATAGTCCAAGGACAAGAATAAGAAAATTGAACAACCTTCTAACACTAATGTGGTCATGTATATAGATAAGAGGGAGTCTCCTCCTTTCTTCTTAACCACTAGAATGTTGGGAAAGAATATACATAATTGTATGGTGGATTCTTGTGCTTCAACCAATGTAATACCTTTAGGAATATGTAAAATTTTAGGGTTGACTCCTACCAAATCTACTAAGGTTGTGACTCAACTAGATAAAACTGAGGTTAGTGTAATAGGTGAATTGATCCACATTTAGATGCAGTTAGCTTCAGATCCTAGAGTAAGTCAATTCATTGATATTCCAGTAGTGGATATACCAATAAACTATGGCATGTTAAGTAGGGTCTGGTCCAAAACATTAAATGGATATATGGCCACTGATTTCTCACACATGTGGTTACCCTGGAGAGGTGTCCCAAATCATATTAGGATAGAAGCTAAGCCTAGAATGAAACACATGATTACAGAGTATAACTAAACAAATAAAGTATTATATGCCTCTGTTGAACCTGGTGTTTATAGAGTAACTAACAAAGGAGTGCAAATTGAGGAAATCCTGATGTTAAACTTTTAGACAAAGCCTATTAGCAAAGAAACTATATTATTCATTGAATCTGATTGCAATTCTTTTGAGGAGGAAGAGAATGTAGTAAATAGTTTTGGTTAAATCATGAGGCAAGAAATAGAGGAGTGTATTGAACAAAAATCTCTAGTTCTGTGCAAGTTGTACAAAAGTTTGTGTAGGGTCCATAATAAGCCTCATCCTGAAGAAAGTTGTGGAATATGCAGGGATATCATAGAGTATCAATATGGAAAGTGCATGAAACTGATAGAATTGCAAGAGGGGAAAGTTAATCCTGATAAACATGAGTTGTATTTTCATGATAACATAACTGAGCCCATCCAGGATTTGAAGAAAGAAACAAAAGCAAAAGGTGTCTGTTATTTTGATTTACAAGTTGAAAATGCAAATGTACAAGTGAGTAGGAATGAAGCACCCAGAGCTAAACAAAATATAGACAGGGTAGGGCAGGCCAAGGTAAAATGTCAAAAGAATAAAAGTGGCATGTGGACACTTAAATGTGATGGATCTAAGTCTCAACAAGGTGCAGGAGCCGATGTTGAACTTATAGATCCCAGTGGTAAGTCATTTTTAGCAGCATATAGGCTAGAATTTCCTTGTACTAATAATGTAGCAGAGTATGAAGCTTTTATTTATGGACTTGTTATGGCTATCAAGAAGAAGGTAAGAATGATCAGAGTTTTTTCTAATTTTGAGTTAGTGGTTAGACAGGTTAGGAAACTGTATGTGTGTAATTATAAGAAAATGGTCAGTTATAGGCATAGGGTATGGGATTTAATTGAATCATTTGATCTTTAACATAGAGCATATCCCTAGAGAACTGAATCTAAGACCAGATGCATTAACAGTTGTTGCTAGTACTTTAGAGGCTTTAACTTTGTCAGGTCTAAAACCATTTGTTGTTGAATTAGTGAATGTCCCAAGTATACTAGATAATGTTACTCATTTTTAGGTATTTGAAGGAGACCGACAAATTGTAGACTTTCTTACTTGTAATGAAGTATTTGAAGCTCAAATCATTGATGAGCAAGGGAGGCTTGATGTGTCTTGGGATGAAGAAGACATAATAAACCTGAAAAGCAATTTCTTACCCAAGGGGGTAATAGAGTTGGAAAAGATTTTCAACTTTGATGGTGTAGTCAAACAGAAAGATTTTCAACTTTGATCCCTATAACCTGGGAATAGAGGAAAGTCTACAAAATGTGTTGATTGGAAAGGCTTTATCTGAAGAATTAAGAAAAGAAATTGTTGATGTTCTAAAAGAGTATAAACACATAATAGCATAGACATATGAAGATTTGAAGACTTATGAAACGTGCATCATAACTCATGTGATACCTTTAAGACCAAGAGTTAAACCATTTATGCAAAAATAAAGGCCTATGAATGCTATTTTGGAACCTTTAATCTTTGAAGAAGTAAGAAAATTGTTGTCTACTAAAATAATTTTCCTAGTAAAACATTCAACCTGGGTAACAAACTTAGTACCCATGAGAAAGAAAAGATAATTATCCATTACCTCCAATAGATAAAGTACTGCAAGCAGTAAATGGAGCTAGGATGATGTCCTTTTTAGATGGATTTTAAGGATATAATTAGGTATTGGTTGATAAAGAAGATAGGTTGAAAACTACGTTTACTTGCAAATGGGACAATTATGCATATAGGAGAATGCCTTTTGGTTTGATCATTGTAGGTGCCACCTTTCAGCGAGCCATGGACATTGCTTTTCATGGATTGTCAGGTAAGTGCATTGTTATTTATATGGATGATTTAACAGTATATTGTAAAGATATGTCCACTCATGCAAAAGGTTTGAGAAGAGTGCTTAAAAGATGTGAAAGGTATGAGATTTCTCTTAATCCAAAGAAATGTTCATTTGGCATAACAGAGGGAAAATTGTTAGGGCATATCATTTCTAAAAATGGAATATCAATTGATCCTAGTAGAGTAGAAGGAATAAGAAAATTGTAATTACCTAATAGTAAAAAGGAGTTAAAGTCTTTCTTTGATAAGATTAACTTTGTCAGGAAGTGTATTACAGCATTTACAGAGATCGTGCAACCACTAAACGCAATGCTTGAGAAAGATGCAAAGATAGAATGGACACCAATAACCAAGGCCACATTTGAAGATATTAAAGAGGCCATTTCTGATGGTCCCATGTTAGCAAGTCTTAATTATACTAAGTTATTTTACATATACTCTTTTGCATCTACACAATCAGTTGGAGCTGCCTTGACACAAAAGGGAGAAGATAATGAAGAAAAACCTATAGCTTTCATGAGTGTACCATAAAAAGATGCACAACTGGAGTATTTAGACATAGAAAGACATGCATTTACATTAGTAAGTGCAGTGAAAAAGTTTAGGAACTACATCCTGTGAAGTCAAGTTAAAGCCATAGTACCAGATGCAGCAGTAAAAGTGCTACTGATGCAAAACGAGCATGGAGAGAAAAGGGCTAAATGGATTATGATATTGCAAGAGTTTAATATGGAGATCATTCCAATGAAGCTAGTTCAAGGACAAGCATTAGTACAAACCATAGCAAACACATATCCAAATTTGGTAAAACAACATTATGTACTAAACTCTAGTGATGCATCAGGTTGGTACAATGATTTGAACACATTTATGATATCAGGTAAATATCCAAGTAAGATGAAGTCCTCTCAGAGGAGAGCCTTGAATATTAAAGCACAAAGGTACATGGTAGAAGGGGGTCTTTTGTTTAAAAAGAACCATGAAGGTATATATTTAAGGTGTTTGAATAGAATTAAAGTAGATAAGGTATTGTCAAAGTTACATGATAAGTATGGAACTGCTCATGGTTCTGATTTAGCTACTACACACAAGATTTTAAGAGTTGGATACTATTGGCCAACAATGTTTAAGGATACAGAAGGCCATATTCAAAGTTGTCACACCTATCAAACTATAGTAGACAAGGGAAGAAATCAGGCTAATCCATTACAACCAGTTATTCAATCTAGGTCATTTGCACAGTGGGGCTTGGATTTCATTAGAGTCATAAATCCTCCATGATCTGCTGGACATAAGTTTACATTGATAGTGACAAACTATTGTAAAAGGTGGATAGAAGCCACGTGTTGTAAATTCTCTACTACTAGGTTGGTTATCAAATTTCTTGAAGAAAACATCATTACAAGGTTTGGGACTCCATATTCTTTGGTATGTGATAATGGCCCTGCATTTTCTTCTTTGACATTTTCCAAATGGGCATTTGAGTATGGAATATTTTTAAAATTTTCTTCAAATTATTATCCTCAGGGAAATGGTTTAGCTGAGTCTACTAACAAGATTTTATCAATTGGACATCATTAAGAAGTTAATTGAAAAGAATCCAAGAGAATGGAACACATTGTTAAAATATGCGTTGTGGGTAGATAGGACTAAGGTTAAGTCAGCCTTTGGCAATGCACCTGTAGTTAGGGTAAAATTGCAAATCAGGGCAAATGAATAAACAACAATGATAAAAACCCTAGCAATACACAACGAAGCACAAGACAACATGAAAATCTAAATAACAAATATAAATGCAAACCGATCTCCACTCTATGCTCGATTTATCTCCATTGCTCTTCTCCACCTCGCATGAGCATGCAAGATTTTGAAGGATTATTGTTGGAGGAATGTTGGGTGCTAACTTCTACAGCATAACATTAAGATGATGATGATAGAATGAATGATAGATGAGGATGCAAAGGCTCTAATGATATTTTGACAGCATGTGGATACTTGAGGATCAATGCATGCTAATGGCTTGTGAGGGGGTTGATTTATAGGAAAGGCTTGGTTCAAATGGATGGTTGAGATTAAAAAGCTAAATGATTGATGTGGATGGCTAGGATTGATTTGGTTATCCCACTCTTTAAGGGAGTTGTAGTCATTTGACAAGTGGAAGGAGAAGGATAGGGCTCATGTGTGCTTATGTACATAAAAAAGTACTACATATGAAAGATATTAAATAAAAGGTTGTAGTACCACTTATCTTTTTAAATGAAAGAGGCACACATGTCGGCTAAATGATAAGATAAATTAATTAAATAAATAAAATTTATTTAATTAATTAGAAAGTCGGCTTATAATGAAATGTGAGAACTTAATTCAAATAAAATATTTGAATTAGTTGGGATATGAGTTGGATATTAATTAAATAAATAAAATTTATTTAATTAATTGGATGGTGGGATTAGGATATGATTGGGAAATTAATTAAATAAATAAAATTTATTTAATTAATTGGAAAGTGGGATTATGAATGTGAAATTAATTAAATACATAAATTTATTTAATTAATTGGCTAAGTAGGATAAGGATGGGAGTAAGTGGGATTTTAATTAAATAAATAAAATTTATTTAATTAATTGGCTAATGGATAAATGGGATTAAGAGTGGGATTTAGGACAAAATGTTACATGATGTCTAAGTAATGTTTTTGACTAGGTGTTGCAAGACATGGACAAATTTGGGACAAATTTGGGTGTCTACATTTTGCCCCTCTTTGAGATGATACTTGAGATGATAAGCTTTATGTTGAGTAACATCATTTCAAAGAAGCTAATGTATGGATAGAAAAAGGATAGTCATGATGATGGAAAGATAGGATGATGATGATAATAGAAAGAATAGGTTGGTGACGAAAAGATAGGGTAATGATGCCCCCTCGAGAGGATAGGTGGGTTGGACAAACACGGGTACACTCTCGAAAAAAAATGGCTTGGCTGTGAAAGATAGAGGAAATGGATAGAAGAAATGAAGGATGCGTTATGCTGCAATGAAAGTGAGCAACCATAATGTTTGATATAGCACTAGACATTATGCACCAAGGTAGAAGGACCAGGGTGACGATGTGTCTCGTACCCCAGCGTAATACAACCTTGTCAGTACACAAGTTATGAATATTAGCTAGAAATGATACCGATATGATGCAAATGCAAGAGAAAAATAATAACACACACAAGCAAGCAAGCATGCGCAAATGATACAAAAACAAACAAGGTATTGCCCCTGTCAAGCTATAAACCAATGATTAATTGATTGATTGAGGATAGTTGAGAGTGTTGTCATTGTGGGGAAAGCTATATCCCTAGATCAACACAAGCTTGTTTGCTGAGTTGGTTGGCTGATTGGATGATTGATTTGGCTTACAACAAGGCTAGGATCAAGACCATTGATTGCATTTGAATAACTTGGTTTGATTGATTAACTTGATTGGTATAGCTTTAAGGATTGACTTGCATTTGGATCATTATTTTGGAATGATTTGATGATTAAAGGATTGATGAAAATGAAAGATTGATAAAGGATTGATGAATTGAATTGGATTGATATGAATGTGATTGATGAATTTGATGGATTGATTTGATTTGAGCTTGATGCTATTGATGGGATAATATGGATTGGATTAATGTGATTTTGATTTATTGATAGATTGGCTTGATTTGATCATTTGATTGGAGGAAATGGATTGATTGAATGATAGATTGATTGGAATAAGTTGTTTATTGATGAGGAGAAAGAGGAAAATCATCGGTGCCTGAATCTGGGCACTTCCTTCATACTCCAAACTACTTACATACCCTGAATCCATGGGATCAAGGCACTTAACAATGGAAATGAGATGTAGTTTTGATTTGAGTTTTATTGACGATACTCAAAGATCGGGTTATGGATTGAGATTGATTGATGAAATGTTGATGATGTGATGATATGTGTGGTGGATTGAGCTTCTTTTGATTGGTTGGAGTGATTGGATTTATTTCGATTGGAGTTGATGTGATTGAGTTGATTTGCGTTGGTGTTGATGTTGATGATTGATAGGATTTGTTTTGATGGTTGGCTTGGTGTGCTTTGGTTGTGATGTTTGCTATTGCTAGTTTGATTGTTTTGATGATTGGATTGTTTTGAATGATGGTAGTGATGGATAAAGATTAGAGTGTCCACTCAATCTAAGCATAAGCAAGTTTTCTCAGTGTGCTCAAAGGATGTAAAACAAACAAGGTATTGCCCTTGTCAAGTCATAAACCAATAATTGATTGTTTGATTGATGATGATAGTGTTGTCATTGTAGGGAAAGCTATATCCCTAGATCAACACAAGGATGTGGGAACGCTATATCCCATTGATGATGATTGATGATTGATTTAGCTCATGACAAGATTAGGATCAAAACCTGTTGATTTGATTGGATAATGTTCCTTGATTGATTGGCTTGCTTGATATGGATTAGTGTGACTTGGATTTAAGATCATTGCTTAGATTGATTTGATTGATATGATTAGAAAAAGTGATTGATTGAAATGGATGAATGAATGTTATTGATAGGAAGAATTGATGATGATTTGATTTTGACTGAATGTTGATGGAGTGGATTGATTTGGATGATGTTTGAATCGGTCTTATTGCTTGGATTTTTCATTGGATATTTGATTTTTTAAGATTTTTTTGACATATTTTGATTTTTTGTGGATTTTTTTGAAATGTTTTGGGATGTCAATGGATTTACAATTGGGTAGCCTTTGTTCCTGATACCAATGACAAGGGAAGACCAAGTCTAGGTGCAAATGATGGATAAAAGGATGGGCTCACAGTAAATGGGATGGCAAGATCATGAGAGTTGGATGGGATGAAAAACTCATGATAGATGGATAGATACAAGGATAGGCTATGGAATAGAAAGCTCATGATAAATGGATGGGGATAAGCTATAATATGGAAAGCTCATGATAAGGATACGTCATAGTCGATGGATCATAAGAGAGCTAGGATGTGATCTCCAAAGGCTATGTTGCATAGGAATAACTTGTCCCATTCTAGGTAGAAGACTTAGGGTTTTACATGACAAGGTTAATGACCATGGGATGATAAGATGGATTTGACATGAAGCTTATGATGATAGGAGGACATGATGGATTGGTTTGAATGGGATGGATGAATGGTCAATGGATAGGACTTGGTTTGGAAAGAAGGTATGTCAAGAAATATCCAAACATGTTTCAACATTTTGCCCCTATGTCTTCATCAAAATCAAGAGGAAGGATTGATAGATGGGTTCAATAGGAATAGGCATGTTTATGTAATGGATAAGGATGGTAGGATGGTAAATGATAGGTTGGATGAGACAATGTGCCCCCAAGTGTAAGTGACATAGAAGATCAACCTACACATGCTGCATGTTTGCTAGGTTTTCATCATGGTACTTATCCAAGGTGCCTGTTTACCAGGTTTTCACCATTGGATGAAGGGATTTCTCTTTACTTTTTTGATTTTGATTTTGATTTTTTTTCTTTGATTTTTTTAGATGGGATGACAATTACACATGGTGCGTGTTTGCTAGGTTTTCACCATGGTAATGGATAGGAGGGACTCAAGTGTCTAGTGCTATGAAGGTTGATAGTGTCCCTTTAGAGATGGATGTTATCACATAGACCATGTCATTATGCTCATAGATGTTGGTAAGGGATTGCATGGATGGGAGATGGATTAGGTAGATAGTGGATGATGAAATGGATTATGAAAGGTTCATGCAAGGATAGATGGATGGGAATAGTGGATTGTGATGTGGATTATATAGGCTTATGGAATGAAGATGGATGAAAAGTTTATGCCAAAGCATGGACCATAGGGATAGCATGGGGGATATATGTAGGATAATGGATGGAAGATGGGGAGATGTAGTTATGTGGAGGTGCTGCAGAGTGGAAGGGAACCATGACCAACGGTTGCACACACCGTGATAAACATTGAAGCTTTTGATTGGATGGTGGTGTAGGAAGCAATGGGGATGTTTGCTTAGGGGATGGTTAATGAAATGATTTAGGAACCCACATATATTTAGTATTTTTAGTGCTTTTGTTTTGTGTGTGGGATTTTTGAAGGGAATGGAAGTTTTGGGTGGAAATAGGCTCTTGGATGGAGATAGGTGATTGGGATTCTTGAGAGGTGGATGAGGATGCCTCATTTGACTTGCTAGCTATTTTCTTAAGAACCCAAACCGTTTTTCTTTTGGGCTTTGCTTTTGGAGGTATGGGCTTGGATAGCTTTGTGAATGTACTTTGTTTAGAAGATGGATGATTTAGAGACTTTTTACATTGATGCCCCAAGGCATGAGGGTCCTTAGGAGTTTTAGTTGGATTTTTAGCTTTATAGATAAAGGTATCCAAATGTTTATTTTGGAATCCCATGGGTTTGGTGGAAGTGGGGTTGGTGGAATGAGTGGAAGCTTCATGTTTAGGCAATGTGTGCATTTGTTGATCATGATTAGGAAAGCAAGGGTACTTATGGATAAGTGGATAATTAGGTGTTGGTAACAATGTAAGCATAGTGGATGGAGGGATATTAGGAGTTGGAAGGAGTGGAGGTAAAGTGGATAATGGGATGTTAGGAGTTGGAAGTAATGGAGGTAAAGCGGATGGTGGGAGGTGTATGGTCACATACTTTTGACATTTGTAGGTTGATGGAGGGGGAATGGCGACATATGTTTGGGGTATATGATGTAGTTTGTGATGGAAAGTGGTGGACTTAGGAGGGATGGAGGAATTACCAACATATTTAGAGGGTTTACCTTGGGGTGTATATCCAAGGCCATATGAGCATGGAGGAACTTTGACATGGTTTGGCTCCAAAATACCTTGTTCATAAAGGCCTAGGCCTTTACCTTGGTAGTTCATGTTTCGGAGTATGCGATGGACAATGAGACTAGGTGTGGTTTGAACACTAGACTTGAGTTTGTTAATGAATGGAGAAGGTGAAGTGGATAGAGGTTGTTTTTGTCCTAAGGAAGAACATTCATGTATAAAGGTGGATGATGGTGGACTTGAAGTGGAATTAATGGTGGATGTGGAAGGAGGATCATTAGGATCTTGATTATGTTCATTATGTTCACTAAGATCCAAGCTATTTATTTGATCTTTTATGCTTACTTGGGGAACAAGTGTCTCATCATGCCAAGTGGATGTTTGCTCATTATGGTTAGGGCCATATGGCGGATGACCAGGAGCAATTTGGATATCTCACTCATGGATAGATATAGGATCAAGGTGCTCATAGATAGCTTCTTTATAGGTATCATCTTGATTATAAAGAAGATAAATGTTTTGGATAGGTTGAATTTGGATAGCTTGCTTGTGAATGGTTGTTGGGAGATGGATAGGATCAAGTGGCTCATGGATGGATTCATCATTATGGCTATCATCTTGATCATGAAAAAGATACATGTTACAGATGGGTTGCATAAAAGTATTTTGATCTTGAGTTGGACTAGGGCTTAATGTTTCCACATACTGGATTAAACCTTTGACATACTTCTTGGGTTGCTTGAATGGAAGTGGAAGGCTCTTGGATAGGCTCTTGGTCAACAACATGAGAACATGATGACTATTGACTTGGATTAATGATAGAAGGTTTGCAAATAGGCTTGATGGCTTGTAGGTCACATGATGGGCTTGAAGGACTAGGCATGGTGTAGGACTCTTGAAATGATGTTTGACATGGGGATAAGTAGTTCCTTGCTAATAGCCAATGGATCGCATCCTTCACAAGTGTATGGGTGGATGGGCAATATAATGGATGGATGATAAGGGTAGATGGCATTGGATTAGGATTAGGTTGGGGGCTAATTGGATTGGGTGGATTAGGATTTGGACTAGATGGGGGTGACACATGGGATTGGGATGATGTGGCATGATTTCCCATTATAGGTGGGTACACCTTGTAAACAATTGGGACAAATATTGGGCATTTATTTGTATTATGGCCTTTGGTCCTATGGTATGCACAATAATCATGTTCATCATATAGAATTTCTTCACATGGTTTGACTTGAGGAAGTTCAATGAGTTTTGCTTCAAGCATTCTTTGTAAAACTATCTCAGCCACCTCCTTTGGTGAAGGATTAGAATGAGATGGTGATTAAGGTAATGGAGGGCTTGGTGGTTTGGAAGGTAGAGGGACCAATGGACTAGGGGTAGGATCACATGGTGGTGTTGGGATAGGACTTGTTGGCTCACGTGTTAGCATGTGATTGGATGGTGGTGGCCACTCTAGATTGGTATCTCCCTTATCAAAGGTAATTAAGTCTTGCATAGGATAACTTGGACTCATTTGATTTATGTACAAGGGACCACTTGGACTTGGATGTGCTTCATGTTGTAAAGGTGGACTTAGGCTCACTTGTGCTTGTTGTTGAGGCCATTGATAGTATTGGTGGTTGAGTGAAATGGTGGGATATGTAGATAAAAGGTCTTAGGTTCAGTATGAAGTTGAGGGCATTTGATCTTGTTGCCAAGGTGAATTTGGGCTTACATGTTCTTGTTGTGATGACATTTGGTTACCTTGTGAATGGGTTTGGTGGTATGTTGGAATGTGAGAATGAGAAATTGGATAATGTTGGGGTGAAGCTTGATTTGTTGATGTGGCATTGACATGATAGGTGGATGAATTAGGTTGGTATGAAGTTGAAGATGATGACATGTAAGGTTGATGTGGAATTTGTTGAGGTTGGGATGGTCTTTGGACTTCTTGTTGTGATATGATTTTTTGTTGATGTTGGTAAATGTGTTGATGTGATGATGATGGAGGGGTTGCATAGGATAATGATTGTTGAGATATAGATTGATATGGATAAGGGATGACATTGGAAAGGTTATGATAAGTTGATGAAGGATTGATGTGACATGTGGATGGATTTGGTTGATATGGAATGGATGGGGATTTTGGACTTGTCTCATCCTCATCAATAAAGAGATAGCCTCCTCGAAGTATAAACTTGGTCTTAGGAGGAGAGGCTCCTTTAATTGTGATTTTGGGCTTTGGTTCATTCTCATGATTTGAATTAGGAGGATAGCCACCTTTAATTGTGATTGGTTTCTTCTCATGATTTGGATTAGGAAGATAGCCACCTTTAATTGTGATTGGTTTCTTCTCATGATTTGGATTAGGAAGAGGGGTTCTTCTAATTATGACCCTAGGTCTTGGTTTATCTTCATGATTTAGATTAGGAAAGGGGCTCCTCTAATTGTGACCATGGGATTTGGTTTTATTTCATTGTTTGAATTAGAGGGGTAGCCTCCTTGAATTGTGATTATAGGCTTAGGTCTTGTCTCATGATTATAAGGATAACCCCCTTGAATTGTCACCTTAGGCTTGGGATTTGGCTCATTATTAGAGGGATAGGCTCCTTGAATGATTACGACCATCTTGACAAGTGTTGACTAGGACTAGGTTGATGATGATGTGGAGATGATTTGGAATGAGTATGGATATGACTAGGATATGTTCAGAATAAAATTGATTTGGTGGATGATTAGGATATGATGTGGAATGACAAAATTGGGTGATGTGGATGAAATGTAGGATGAATTGTTTATGTGTTTGGTGTTTATAGCTTGATTTGGCAATGTTTAAACAAATGATTATGCATATACACACATGAATCACTCACGCAAGACACATACGTAATTGTTGACTTTGAAAATGAAATGTGATGATTATGCAAGCACACATGGAAGACACATCAACAAGCCTAATGTCTAGTCAAGTGGGTATGGCCAATTAGGTTTTGGGCTATGTTTACACAAGGTTGACTAGGAATTTGAAAGTGAAATCCTACCACACAGCCGGGAGAAAGGGGTAACCCACCCTTCACCTTCACTTCCCAGAGGTATAAAGTTTTTTGGGCCTTAGCCAAGGGTAACAAGATTCCAACTCCCAATGAGGGTGTCTTTTGATTTAGCCTCGATTGAGGTCATCCCTTAGAGTGGTGTGTCTCCAAGCAGGCCTCCTAGATAGGGTTTACAAAAGCAAACCAAGTGAGCTATCACTTGATTCACACTCGCACTTGTTAATTGACCCTTTAGAAATAAAATGTGTGGAAGACAATTCAAACATTTGTTTATTTTTAAAGCCCAAATCTAAATGTGATGAAAGACAATGGTTTGTTTTAGCCCAATTTTTTGATGTGATAGCAAACAAGTTGTTTGTTTTATGCCCAAAATCCAAATGTGTGATTCAAACAATGATTAAGATGAAAGATTAGAATGAATGCACCTGATTATTTTTGCTTTCCAAGTTGTTGTAGATGATTGATATTGCTATTACTAAAGCTCCTTATGATCACTTGAAATTTTTCTGTTGTAGCTTCCTTATATCATGGACAAACTTCTGCTAATATCTTGTAGAAAAATTCGTAGCCATTTGGAAGATATGATGAAATCTTTAAAACCTAGGGTTTTGTCAAAAAAACAACGGATCTGCAACAAAAGTTAATTAAACCTACAAAACTCGACAATGGGGGTTAGATGAATGCAAATTTTTACTACAAAAACCTGCAAAAAAGATCAAGCAAAGTGAGTCCCACCAGGCGTGCCAAATGTAGTTAGGGTAAGATTGCAAATTAGCACAAATGAATAAACAACAATGATAAAAACCCTAGCAATGCACAATGAAGCACAAGACAACATGAAAATCTAAATAACAAATGTAAATACAAACCGATCTCCGCACTATGCTCGATTTATCTCCATTGCTCTTCTCCACCTCGCATGAGCATGCAAGATTTTGAAGGATTATTGTTGGAGGAATGTTGGGTGCTCACTTCTGCACCATAACATTACGATGACGATGATAGAATGAATGATAGATGAAGGATGTAAAGGCTCTAATGATATTTCAATAGCATGTGGATACTTGAGGATCAATGCATGCTAATGGCTTGTGAGGGGGTTGATTTATAGGAAAGGCTTGGTTCAAATGGATGGTTGAGATTAAAAAGCTAAATGATTGATGTGGATGGCTAGGATTGATTTGGTTATCCCACTCTTTAAGGGAGTTGTAGTCATTTGACAAGTGGAAGGAGAAGGATAGGGCTCATGTGTGCTTATGTACATAAAAAAGTACTACATATGAAAGATATTAAATAAAAGGTTGTAGTACCACTTATCTTTTCAAATGAAAGAGGAACACATGTCAGCTAAATGATAAGATAAATTAATTAAATAAATAAAATTTATTTAATTAATTAGAAAGTCGGCTTATAATGAAATGTGAGAACTTAATTCAAATAAAATGTTTGAATTAGTTGGGATATGAGTTGGCTATTAATTAAATAAATAAAATTTATTTAATTAATTGGAAAGTCAGCTTATAATGAAATGTGAGAACTTAATTCAAATAAAATATTTGAATGAGTTGGGATATGAGTTGGATATTAATTAAATAAATAAAATTTATTTAATTAATTGGATAGTGGGATTAGGATATGATTGGGAAATTAATTAAATAAATAAAATTTATTTAATTAATTAGAAAGTGGGATTATGAATGTGAAATTAGTTAAATACATAAATTTATTTAATTAATTGGCTAAGTAGGATAAGGATGGGATTAAGTGGGATTTTAATTAAATAAATAAAATTTATTTAATTAATTGGCTAATGGATAAATGGGATTAAGAGTGGGATTTAGGACAAAATGTTACATGATGTCTAAGTAATATTTTTGACTAGGTGTTGCAAGACATGGACAAATTTGGGACAAATTTGGGTGTCTACAACACCTTTATCACCTAGTTTATGGGACTGATCCCATACTTTCAGTGAATTTGAGAATACATGTCTAGAAGTTTACTAATGAGTATTTGGGCTTTGATGATCATAGAGAGGCTAGGTTAGTCCAAATGTTACAATTGGAGAAAAGAGAGATCAAGCCATAGATAAATTTGCTAAACACCAAGCTATGGTTAAAAGGTGGTTTGATGAAATAAAAAGGATTAAAACATTCAGAATACTAGATCTGGTGCTATTTTGGGATAAAGCTCATGAAAAGAAGGAAGATCATGGAAAATTTGATGAATTATGGTTAGGTCGACTATAGGTTGTAGAGATAATAGGAGACAATAGTTTTAGGCCCAAGACTTTGACTAGAGATGATGTACCATTACCTGTTAATGGCCAACATTTGAAACATTACTTCCAATCTTGAGAAAACAAGGTCTGTCCTATTATGTATCATATTGTAAACAATGTATAGGGTGTGGGTTTGTTTTATTTTCTTTGTTGGTTTTGTGTGTTTTGTTTTGTTTTTTTGTTTGGTTTGGTTTGTTTTGTTGTTTGGTTGGTTTGTTTGTTGTGTTTCCATGTTAGGGATGTTTGTTTTGATTTGAGGTATGCGGGAGTAGATTAACAACCACTGAAAACAATAAAAAATTCAAAGCATTCAGGTTAATCATTTAAAACTTATGCATATCTTGTTGTGACTTTCATGAATGTAGAAAATTGTGTAACTTGTGAAATTTTATATTCAATAAATGTGGGTTGAGTATTCAAGGGAGGTTTCTCACAATGACACACCTAAAATTCTTGGGTTTGTTGAACATGCTAGTGGTGCTGTTAAGTGAAAAATCAGAGGTTACCCTTACTACCATTACAATTCTCAACTTAATTTTAGCAAGTGCTCATACCTTGCATCATGAACGTATAATGATAATATCTTATGAAATTTTATGCTACACAGAATTATAAATAAATAAAAAATAGATTTTATTGAAAAACTAGATTAAGTCATCTAGGTAACTCTACCAGGGCTATAAACACTTGCTAGTAGTGGGGCTCTACTTAGGAGAATTGTAACAATAACCTTGTCAGGGCTATGAATGCATGCTAGTAGCAAGACTTTATCCGGTTGGCTATAAGGGAATGACATCAACTATGTAGTTTAACACTAGTCGCTGGTTTATTCAACTCATTTTCAAGATGAGGATTATTAATCACATGCACACACTTAAACTCTATTGAAAGATTCATGCACCTTATTGAATACATTGAGTCTCAAGTTAAATAATGGTTTGCAGAAAAGGAAGTTGGAAGTTGTGAATCTATTTCATTTAGTTTTCTTTCATGATTTTAATTTATTTATTTTATTTGGTTGCGAGTTGTTGTGATGCTCACAAGATGCCCCATTTTACCTCTTAGCAAAATGAGGACCCCTGCTATAGCTATTGCTCTTTTCTTGTGTGTGTGGTCTTACTTGGTGGTAATGGGAAAAGAGGTAAGTGTTACAAATCATGTTGAAAAATGAAAATATGTAGCATTAGGTACCACAAGGGAATAGAGGTGAATTCTTTGTGAAAAATAGGGGTTGCTTTTTGAACCAATAAAAAATTCCTAATATTCTGCGAGATATAGGTGTTTTTGGTAAAATGCATTACAAAAAGGTTTGTATGTTGCATATACAAAGTCATTTGTATGTGAAGTCATTGTATAAGTCTTGTCGAGTATAATCGGGTTTTGTATTGTGGTAGTTTGTATGCATATGCTTAATGTTTGTATCCTTTGAATACAAGTCAGACCTGATAGGTTTTTGGAAGTGGAATAAATAAAATGTCAATTTCCCATTGTATGTTGGTTTGTATGTATGTTTAATCTAAGTGCAAATAACATACAAGGTGATATACATTCATGGACCCGAGGAAGATATAAAATGTGGTTAAGTAAGGTGAGAAAGGTATGTTCTATAGTTTGTATGTTTGTTTGTTTCGATTTTGCATCTTTAACATACATACAAGTGCGGAGTCCAAAAGAGAATTAAATCTGATGTAAGCGATGCATTGTATCTTAAAGTTTTTTTGAGTAAGTATACATTCGCTTAATATACATGTGTGGATCTGAAAGGATTATGCAATATGGTTAATAAAAGTGACAAGGTCCAAAAAGGTTGTATAAAAGTTTGCATGTATGTGAGATTGTATCTAAGTGTAGATACAATTATTGTTGCTTTGGAAAGATACAAGTGGTTAAGTGAAGTGGGGTCTGCAGTGGTTATCTCATAGTTGTATGTTTAATATACAAATGGATATACAAACAGATATACAAGCGGAGATACAAAGAAACGAAAGGTAAGATTCAATGCAGATTTCAAAAGAAATGAAATAAGTTTATTTCTTTGTATGTATGTGCGATTGTATGATAATGACATACAATCCCGATATACAAAGAAACAAAAGACATTGTTGGGAATTAAAAGATAAAAGGGGTTTGTATGGGTTGCATTTGAATGATTGTTTACATCTATCTTATATACTTTGCGACATACAAATGAAAGATAGAAAGTTGAACATAAAGAAAGAGTAACATTGTTTATAACCCATTGTATGTTTAGGCTTGTATATTGATGACATACAAAATGACATACAAAAAGCGTTATACAAGGAGACATACAAAAAATGAGATATATGCAAAGGGTAGACTAATGGATAGAATGTTCAAAATTTAAAAAGTTGAAATGGAAAGCCTAGGCCATATGTGCATTGAATATAGCATTTAATGTCGAACTAACATTGAAATGAAGAAATCTAATTTGTTAGGGTAAATAAAGAGTTGTTTTTCTTTCAGAATTGCATTGTTAAAATTAAAATTGCAAAAGAAAGATGCACAAATTGAAAAGAAAATTCATTGCGAGACAAAATTTCAGAACAGAAAAGCTTGTAAATGGTAAAAGTGGTCAACACTATTATAGTTGAATTGTCATGGATATAGGTATGTTTCTTAAACGTCGTCGCAATGCAGTTAATTATAAAATATGAATTGGTTAGAGTAATTTCAGTTTAAAAATAAAAGTTAAGGATAAATTACTGTATCTGATTAGGAAATTAGCTGATTGTTTTAAATAACCTAAAATCTAAATGGAAAAGACAAAAAAGAGATTAGGGTAAAGGTAAAATGTAGAAATTCATGGTAAAAACCCTAGGTAAACGAAGTAAAAACAAGTTAAATGTGTGTTTTTTCACAAGATGGCCCCAAAATAGAAAAAAGTAGATACAGGGGGTGAAGAAAAGGTGAAAAAAGAGAGAAAACCATGCAAATAAATGGAAAAAGAAGATTTACCAGTGCACAGAGGGTATCCCTCCCTGATCAGTACAAGTGGAGTCGGGACAGACACAAGCAAAGGAAACTATGATGCTGATGATGTTCTACAAAAAAGTATGGCAGTGGATGCTACACCTGACATGAAATGTATCTGGGAAAGATGATTATACAAGGCTACAGGTTTTCCGCTAGCCATGAAGGCTAAGGACCTAGTTCTGGAATGTATAAATAAATGTGATTTAGCTACTAGAAGGGTAATACATGAAGATAAGGTCATTGCAGACTTATCTATAGAAGGGATCGCGAGAACATTTGGTCTAGAAATACAAGAAGAAATGATGGACATTGATATTGACCAATATACAGAGGATATCAATAATAATGAAAGGGACTATAGAAGCGGGATCTTTGACAGTTGGTATAATGCAGAGAACAAACCCAAGGCTATAGCAAGAGTGCATAGAATAGATTTTAAGGAAGAAAAACATCTGATGATAACAATGTTGAGTAGGTCAGTTGGTTTAAGAGATGCCATTAAATGTGAACCTTTGATGTTCACTGTCATTGAATTCATGAGGGAAGCCAAGAAAGAATAAGGACAAATCCATTGGGCTAAAGCTATGAGCACGACTATATGGAAACAAGCAATATTGAGAAAATGAAGGTTGTTGCCTTTTTACTTGTCTTCATATGTATTATACTCATGTACATCAATGATTCAACCATATATATATGGAATTGCCAGAGTTGGGACCCTAGGGAATGGCCCAGATCAAAAACTAGTGTATGACCATTATCCAGACCTACAGGAGGATAATGTATTGAGAAAGTATGCTTTAGTGAATGATGTATTCTATACCTACATGGTAAGGGTTTTGAGAGGAGAACAAGATAATAGGTTATCTAAGGATGCAGAGGATACTATTGGATTACACTGTTCCTAGTACATACAATTCCAGAACTGAGGGTTTTGAAGGAAAACCATTTATGCTACCCAAACATCCAACTAACAAGTTGATTCTGTTAGAGTTCTCAAGGCAAAATATGAATGCCTTTAAGATGTACAAGAAGTATGGAAGAGGAAACCTTAATTTCCCTTGGGCAATTGGTAGGTATTTCAGCTACAGTGAGGAGGTGGCAGCATATTCAGAGAAAGAATTGAGGTATTATGGATTTGAGGAATTTAAACTAGCAAGATGGTTTGATCCTTTTCATAGGATCCAAAGAACCATTGATCCCAAATTCAAACATCAAGTGCACATTGAGGACTATTGGTCAGATTGCAAGGACGACATGGAAATAAGGAAAAGAGCACACAAAAGGTTGACAATAGAACAAATGAAAACTATGGGGGAAATCTATGTGCCTCTAGAAATCAAATATGATGATGAATTTTGCATCATAGTTATAAGAATGTCAGGCTTCTTCCTATTGGAGAGCCTGATTGGTCACAACCATGGAATACATCTTTGGATACATTATCCAAACCTATCATTTTGTTTTCTAAGATATGGTTGAAGAATAAAATAGAAGAGCTTAAACCTAAGGGGATTGAGCCCATATTTCCAAAGAAAGGTAAGCAAAGAGTGACGGAGCATCAAGATGAGCTCCAATGTTTCTATGAGAAGAAGATAAAAATTGTGGAGGCCAAAATCATTGAAAAAGACAAGAATGCCACTCTACTAGATCCATAAGCCTTAGGGGTGATAGTGGCAGTATCATCTGGTACATTTATAGAAGTAGAATCATCTGGTCATGGCACCAGTGCAAGAACAGGCCCAAAATGCTAAAGGGTCAATAGGACAGAAAATCATGAGGGCAATAGTAGTGGAAACATCAAAAGGGGAAACATCAAAACAAGATGATGTTATAGGTGCACAGTAGGTGGGTACTAATTTGAGTAGCATACCTAGTGAGGCTACCTCAGAGGAGAAAAGGCAAACATAAAAAGGTAAAAAATGAATTGGCTGAGGAAAGGATGCAAGAGTCAAAATTGCATGAAGCCAAAAGGGTAAGTGAGACTGTCAATGTAGAGGATGTCAACAGTGATAGTGAGGTTAGGGACGTAGATCCCAGTAAAAGAAAATAAATTGGTAGAGATGAAGAGGAATTGAGTGAATACTCTAGTGCAAAGGAGGGGCAGGATACTTAGACATATATGGAAATTAAACAAAACTCACAGTCTGAAGGGGAGAATGTATAAGATAAAGCAGATGAAATAGATCCTTTTGGTACATTCATATCACCTGAAATCATTAAAGAGGTGCAGGTTGTAGCACACTAGATAGAGGAATCTGAAAAGGAAGACACACCTAAAAAGGTTGTAAAGGAGACACCAGCCCAAGCTGAGAAAGAAACAAAGATGAGTGCTTCTAGTGCTGATGTGTTAGGTATTTTGAATATGTATCATGAGAATAGCAAAGAAGAAAAGAATACAGAAAACAAGGATGAAAAGGAGAAAGATGCAAGGGAACCTGGTAAGACTATAGGTTCACCTTCATAGATAGCACAAACCAACATGCCTAAAAAAGTGTAAGGAAAAGTTGAAATAGTACAAGAACTACTGGAAGTATTAGACAAACCTAACGAAGGCAGGGATGACATAGAGAATGTTGCTACAGGTAACATTGAACATGAGAAACAAAAGGAGGGTGAGAATATAGAAAATATGGAGCAAAAGGATAACAAAGGAGAAGAACAAAAAGAGCCTTCTGAGAAAGAAAATCCAAAGGAAGGTGATGAAGAGGGAGGAGACACTAAAATAGAAGAAGATGATAATCAGGGAGAATCAACAAAGCAAGATAATCCATTGATTCCAAAACAATACCCTTAGCTTCAACCCTCTCGGCAACAACAAGAGCAACAAGAACAAACAAAAATGGAAAAACCTAAAGAGGAAGTTATTAATGAAGAAAAAGATAAAAAGACTACAAAAGAAGCTCAAGCCTGGTTAGGCTCAGAAGTCATAAGAGAGAAAGTAGACATAGAATTGGTACCTATAGATATCAAGAGTCTATTAGGTGGTTCCACAACACAAAAAGAGAAGAGGAAAGCTAGAACCATGTTAGCAATCAAAAGAGGTCTTGCTGGATCTAGAATGTTGAATCTGGCCATACCACAAAAGGACAAGGCCAAAGGTGTAATAACAGTAGAGGATTATAAAATACTCAATATAGATTTAGGCCATATGACAAGGGAATAGCATATACATGAGTGGGAAGACATGCATCAAGCTACTATAGAGATATTGAAGAAAGATAAGGATAAACAAGAATACTTGAAAGGACACATTGTCCAATTGCAACAATTCATTAGAGGGATATTTGATCCTAATGCCACAACACTAGAGCTACCTAATGAAATACCAATATTATCAAAGGATGAAGTAAAAGACATGGAAAATAAAAGGCTTGAAGCCAATATTTTTTAAGAATGGTTCAGAGAATTCATGCAAAGAGGAGAAGAATTGACCAAGTAAGCAGTGATAGGCTAGGAAATGGCTATGATAGAGAAAAACAAATGCAATGTTCTTATACATAATTGCCAATTTAGAAGGGAAGAATGCAAATCTGAATTAAGGCAGCTTGAAGAAATTAAGGAGAGAGTAGAAGAATTGATAAATGAAGGAGTCATTACTCCTCTTATGGATAATCAATTACCACAGGCTAGGTTAGAATTAAAGTTTGAGGATGATAGTCTCAAAAAATGTATCATAGTTGCTCAAGATTTAGAAGAGATCGTGGATAAAATGATAAAGTTGCATATGAAAATAATTGAGAAACTCATTGATCATGAATGCCTAGAAATACTAGCATATGAATTACAAGAGGCATTAAAGGAGTTTAAAACTTTTTTTGCACCATGCTTGGGGAACCTGGTAACTTATCTGAGTAAGGAAATGATTGATTCAATAATGGAAACAAGTGCCAATATCAAAAAGTATAAGAAAAAAGTTGAAGGTTTGAGAAAAGAAGAGAAGAAGTTGAAGGAAGGAGTAAGAATGTAGGAATACATATGGATAAGAAGTCCAGGGGAAAATCACACTTTCATAGAAGGGGTAACAGGTAATTTTAAGGTATATCTGAAGGAGTAGAAAAGTGTCAAAAGGAAAAATAATGCTAAGTATGAGTGTAATTGGAGGATATCATCGATCAAAGTCAATAAATAAGAAGTCAGTAGGTATCTTATTTTGAAAAGATTCCAAAGGCATCCTTTTAGGTGAACAAAGATACCAAGAAGATATTTTGAGAAACAATTAGGAATTGATTTACACCATTGATTTGGAAAGTTTGAATGCTAACCAGTGATTGAGTTTGTAACTGTAGCAGTATGAAGCTTCAAATTCTATATAAGAAGCTCTGCAACTTGTATAATATTACACAGGGATTTTGAATTATTAGTTGTAAGTGTAATTTGCTAAGTGTTAGAAAAAGTAGTTTTTGGTCCTAAAGGGAAGTCACTTGTGTCTACATTTAGGAGTGCGTGGAATGTCCAGTCTCCTCTATGTATCTATGAAAACATCTATAAGTTTTCTGGTAATTTGGATCAATGCAACAAAAGTCACTACTACATTGTAAATCTTGTGTGATTTAATACTTGAAATAAAGGTGAACTCGAGATTTTACATCTATTACAAAGTGTGTTCTAAATATATCTTTTGTTTGATGTATTATTCTTTAAAAGATTACAATCTCTCATGTATGTTCATGAAAATGCTGAGGACATTGTATGTGAAGATTTAATTGTGTTGAATTGTTCAAATTATTGTATTCTTCTAGTACATGAGTGGCAGAACATTTAGATTTTAGAAGATTTTGACTAACCTAAATCTTTTCTAAACTTTTCTCCAAACAAATGATAAATAATTAGCTTAAACATAGAGATCTAAAGGAAATTGTCTTGCATTTGAATACAAAATGAAGAATTACATTGATGTTTGACAATTTTCATATTAATTTGAAAGGCAAAGTTCATTTCACTATAAATCATACAAACCTTTGTGATAGAATAATGAGTTGATGCAAAGGAATGAATATTTTGTTGATATTTGCAACATTTTGCATAGTTTGAGTCTAGTAAGTCATTAAATACTTCAATTTAGATAAGACCCCTTGAATATTACAGTTTCACATCAACCTACTGAATTCTCCACAAGGTCAAGACCTAACCATACAAAAACTTGGGATTAAGAATTCTTAGTTAATTCTTCATATCTCTCAAGATAGCTAATGTTCATTTTGGGAATTTTAACTTTTTTTATGAATGTGTAAAAATAATCATCAATAGTTTTTAGCGCTAGAAGGAGGGATTTATTTGAATTGAGGTAGGATTTGTGCAAAAATAGCTTATAATAGTGGTCGAGTGACCAAGTCTAGGTCAAATTTAGATGATATCTACATCCAGTTGCCTGATAGAAGATAAAGTAAGAGTCCTTTGATCTGGAATCCTAGAATATCACACATAGGAGGTTCATTAGAAACTCCTCCTAGATCACCTTTTAATATCCATAACATAGTGAGTCCTGATAGTTCTTCATTCATATATTCAAATCTTGGTTTAGGTCAACCTAGAGGTCCAAGTCCTCCTGAAGGTCCTAGTCCTCCTTTAAATCCACGTACTCCCAGAGGTCCAAGCCCACCCCACGGTCCTACAATGGCATATTTCAATGTCAATTCTCCTACATCTTTTGCAGATTATCATGAAATGCCAAAGAATCGTAAAAGGATATGTCCTAAATATCCATTGCATTAATATCCAGAAGATCATATTAGTGATATTCAAGGAAGCATGCTTTAGAGCTAGATTAGAATATGAGGGTGTAGTGTGTAGGTTGTTTCCTTACACCTTCAATGAACAGGCTTCTAATTGGTATGTTAATTTGCCAAATGGTTATGTCTCTTCTTGGGAACTTATGGAAGAAGCAACTTTGTCTAGGTTTAGAGGACCAGTTGATCCTTCTACCTTATATCATAAATTGGCTGAAATTAAAAGAGGTGAGGGAGAACTTATTGATAATTTCAATGAGAGGTTCCAAAAGGCTTACTCTAGGTTAGTCTCTCCTTATACTGTAGCTCCTAAGGCCTTAATATAAATGTATTATGTCACCCTAGATCCATTGACTACCATGTTTGTTAGGACAAAAGCTAATATAGATACTATATCCAAAGCTTATAAAGAGGCGGCTGCTATAAATAAGGAGATGAGACAAACAACCTATAATCCTTTCTTGAATGGAGTGAACCCTAGGATGGAAAATCAAACACAATCTTGGAAGGGAGTTCCTATGCATCATACTCCATTGCTAAATCCAATTCCTACATATACACCTGTGTATAATCCTTCCCCCATCATGACTATAGTTTCTTATACTAGTAATAGTACCAGAAACCATCAAGCTAATGGTCAGTCCTTCTTCTAGCCTCCTCAGGATACATTTGTGGCAAAAGCATAGGAGGATAGGGAGGAAATCAAGGAAATTACTAGACATTTGAGAAGACTAACCACTGAGATGACACAATTAAGAAATGAAAATTTCTATGGTGGAAACACTCATGGACATAATCAAAACCAAAACTAGAATTACAATCAAGGTAAAAATTCAAATCAAAATCAAAATTATAACCAAGGACAAAATCATAATCAAGGATAGGGAATCCAAAACTGAGGACATAGTGGAGATAAAATGGCCTAGGGTAATAACAACCGAAATCAAAATCAACCTAAGCCACCTAGGACATGGAACATAGGACCAAATAATGGAACTTTAGCTTCTCCATTTGGGAGTCTAGATAATTAGGAAGTGAAACAACCAACTAGAGTTCAAATGGCTAATGTAGCATTGAAGAATTGGTGCAAGATTCACAATACAAGTGCACATGATAAATTAGATTACCCTCAAATTCATCTCAGGGCTAGCAATTTCAATATTGATGTACAAGCTCCCACTTCTAAATTTCTCACTCCCAAGGGTAATGAAATAGTACCCTCAAGATTTGATTCTGCTTTAGTTTTAGAAAGTTTCACCTTTGCAACTAAAGAAGAAGAAAATCAGATACTAGAAGATGAGCCTTATTTTTGTGAGAGTTTGTATCCTATGTCAGCCCTAGTATTGGATGCTTTTTAGTTTCCCTTTGAAACTAAAAACAAAGTCTTATGTGAGCCAAAGGAGGTGCAGACTTTTCAATAGTCTAACAAAAATGACACTTATAATACAAGAAGCAATACCAAGCATGGAGCTCCTTTCACTACCTCCACTCCCCCTAACAATTTCAATACTCCTCTAGATCAACATGCCAGTAATAATCTTGCAATCTTAAAAGCTAATCATCATGGGACTCGTGGGGCAACAACATCAAAAGTTCAAATAGGGAAAATGAAATCTATGGAAATAGTAAAGTTAATGAGCTTTTTGTCTGAAGAAATTAAGAAAATCAAGGTTAGTGTACCTCTAAATGAGTTATTAAAAAGTCTAGGGGTACGGTCTAGTTTCATGAAATCTTTAGATACATTTGTGATAAAAGAAGCTTATGTTGATATGGATGTCCCTAGTAGAGATGCACAGTCCAAGGACAAGAATAAGAAAATTGAACAACCTTCTAACACTAATGTGGTTATGTATGCAGATAAGAGGGAGTCTCCTCCTTTCTTGTTAACCATTAGAATGTTGGGAAAGATTATACATAATTATATGGTGGATTCTAGTGCTTCAGCCAATGTAATGCATTTAGGAATATGTAAAACTTTAGGGTTAACTCCTACCAAATCTGCTAAGGTTGTGACTCAAGTGGATAAAATTGAGGTTAGTGTAATAGGTGAATTGATGCACATTCAGATGTAGTTAGCTTCAGATCCTAGAGTAAGTCAATTCATTGATATTCAAGTAGTGGATATACCAGTAAACTATGGCATGTTGTTAAGTAGGGACTGGTCTAAAACATTAAATGGATATATGGCCACTGATTTGTCACACATGTGGTTACCCTAGAGAGGTGTCCCAAATCATATTAGGATAGAAGCTGAGCCAAGAATGAAACACATGATTACAGAGTATAACTGAACAAATGAAGTATTATATGCCTCTGTTGAACCAAGTGTTTATAGAGTAATTAATAGAGGAGTGCAAATTGAGGAAATCCTGATGTTAAACTTTGAGACAAATCCTATTAGTAAAGAAACTGTGTTATTCATTAAATGTGATTGCAATTCTTCTGAGGAGGAAGACAATGTAGTAAATAGTTTTGGTCAGATCATGAGGCAAGAAATAGAGGAGTGCATTGAACAAAAATCTATAGTTTAGTGCAAGTTGTACAAAAGTTTGTGTAGGGTCCATAATAAGCCTCATCCTCAAGAAAGTTGTGGAGTATGCAGGGATGTCATAGATTATCAATATGGAAAGTGCATGAAAAGGATAGAACTGCAAAAGGGGAAAGTTAGTCCTGATAAACATGAGTTGTATTTTCGTGATAACATAACTGAACCCATCTAGGATTTGAAGAAACAAACAAAACCAAAAGGTGTCTGTTATTCTAATTTACAAGTTGAGAATGCAAATGTAGAAGTGAGTCAGAATGAAGCACCTAGAGGTAAACAAAATATAGATAGAGTAGGGCATGCGAAGGTAAAATGTCAAAAGAATAAAAGTGGCATGTGGACACTCAAATGTGATGGATCTAAGTCTAAACAAGGTGCTAGAGCCAGTGTTGAACTTATAGATCCCAGTGGTAAGTCATTTTTAGTAGCATATAGGGTACAATTTCCCTATACTAATAATGTAGCAAAGTATGAAGCTTTGATTTATGGACTTGTTATGGCTATCAAGAAGAAGGTAAGAATGATCAAAGGTTTTTTTGATTCTGAGTTAGTGGTTAGACAGGTAAGGAAACTATATGCATGAAATTATAAGAAAATGGTCAGCTATAGGCATAGGGTATGGGATTTAATTTAATCATTTGATGCCTTTAACATAGAGTATATCCCTAGAGAACTAAATCAGAGACCAGATGTGTTAGCAGTTGCTTCTAGTACTTTAGAGCCTTTAAATTTATCGGGTCTAAAACCATTTGTTGTTGAATTAGTGAATGTCCCGAGTATACCAGATAACGTTACTCATTTTTAGGTATTTGAAGGAGACCAACAAATTGTAGACTTTCTTACTTGTAATGAAGTATTTGAAGCTCAAATCATTGATGAGCAGGAGAGCCTGATGTGTCTTGGGATGAAGAAGACATAATAAACCTGAAAAGAAATTTCTTACCTAAGGGGGTAATAGAGCTGGAAAATATTTTTGACTTTGATGGTGTAGTCAGACAGAAAGATTTGCCCAAAACTAAAGGGGGTAAATGTGATCCCTATAACCTGGGAACAAAGCAAAGTCCACAAAATGTGTTGATTTGAAAGGCTTTATCTGAAGAATTAAGAAAAGAAATTGCTGATGTTTTAAAAGAGTATAAACATGTAATAGCATAGACATATGAAGATTTGAAGACTTATGATATGTCCATCGTAACTCATGTGATACCTTTAAGACTAGGAGTTGAACTTTTTAGGCAAAAACAGAGGCCCGTGAATGCTATTTTGGAGATTTTAATCTTTGAAGCAATAAGAAAATTGTTGTCTGCTAAAATAATTTTCCTACTAAGACATTCAACCTAGGTAGCAAACTTAGTACCTATGAGAAAGAAAAGTGGAGACATTAGATTATGTGTGGACTTTAGAAACTTGAACAAGGCATCTAAAAAAAATAATTATCCATTACCTCCAATAGATGAAGTACTGCAAGTAGTAAATGGAGCCAGGATGATGTCCTTTTTAGATGGATTTTCAAGATATAATCAGGTGTTGCTTGATAAATAAGATAGGTTGAAAACTACGTTTACTTGAAAATGGAGCAATTATGCACATAGGAGAATGCCTTTTGGTTTGATCAATGTAGGTGCCACCTTTCAGCGAGCCATGGACATTGCTTTTCATGGATTGTTAGGTAAGTGCATTGTTATTTATATGGATGATTTAATAGTATATTCTAAAGATGTGTCCACTCATGCAGAAGATTTGAGAAGAGTGCTTAAAAGATGTGAAAAGTATGGGATTTCTCTTAATCCAAAGAAATGCTCATTTGGAGTAACAGATGGAAAATTGTTAGGGCATGTCATTTCTAAAAATAGAATATCAATTGATCCTAATAGAGTAGAAGGAATAAGAAAATTGCAACTACCTAATACTAAGAAGGAATTAAAGTCTTTCTTTGCTAAGATTAACTTTGTCAGGAAGTTTATTATAGGATTTGCAGAGATCATGCAGACACTAAACACAATGCTCAAGAAATATACAAAGATAGAATGAACACCAGTAGCCAAGGCTGCATTTGAAGATATTAAAGAGGCATTTTCTAATGCTCCTATGTTAGCAAGTCCTAATTATACTAAGCCATTTTACATATACTCTTTTGCATCTACACACTCACTTGCAGTTGCCTCGACACAAAAGGGAGAAGATAATGAAGAAAAATGTATAGATTTGATGAGTTGACCTTTGAAAGATGCACAGCTGAAGTATTTAGACACATAAAGATAGGCATTTGCATTAGTAAGGCCAGTGAAAAAGTTCAGGCACTACATCCTGTGAAGTCAAGTTAAAGACATAGTACCTAATGCGGCAGTAAAAATGTTGCTGATGCAAAATGAGCCTGGAGAGAAAAGGGGTAAATGGATTATGATATTGCAAGAGTTTGATATGGAGATCATTCCAATGAAGCTATTTTAAGGACACGCATTAGTACAAATCACAGCAAACACATATCCAAATTTGGTAAAACAATAGTATGTACTAAACTATAGTGATGCATCAGGTTGGTACGATGATTTGAACACATTTCTGATATCAGGTAAATATAAAAGTAAGATGAAGTCCTCTCAGAGGAGAGCCTTGAAGATTAAAGCAAAAAGGTACATGGAACAAGGGGTTCTTTTGTTCAAAAAGAACCATGAAGGCATATATTTAAGGTATTTGAACAAAATTAAATCAGATAAGGTATTGTAAGAGTTACATGATAAGTATGGAACTGCTCATGGTTCTTATTTAGCTACTACCCACAAGATTTTATGAGCTGGATACTATTGGCCAACAATGTTTAAGGATGCAGAAGGCCATATTTGAAGTTGTCACATTTATCAAACTACAACAGACAAGGGAAGAAATCAGGCTAATCCATTACATCTAGTTATTGAATCTAGGTTGTTTGCATAGTGGGGCTTAGATTTAATTGAAGTCATAAATCCTCCATCATCTGCTGGACATAAGTTTATATTGACAGTGACAGACTATTGTATAAGGTGGACAGAAGCCACATGCTATAAATTCTCTACTTCTGAGGTGGCTATCAAATTTCTTGACGAAAACATCATTACAAGGTTTGGGGCTCCATATTCTCTAGTATGTGATAATGGCCCTACATTTTCTTCTTTGAAATTTTCCAAATGGGCATTTGAGTATTGAATAGTTTTAAAATTTTCTTTAAATTATTATCCTTAGGGAAATGGTTTAGTTGAGTCTACTAACAAGATTTTATCAATTGGACATCATTAAGAAGTTAATTGAAAATAATCTAAGAGAATGGAACATGTTGCTAAAATATGTGTTGTGGGTAGATAGGACTAAGGTTATGTCAACCTTAGACAATGTACCTTATCACCTAGTTTATGGGACTAATCCCATACTTTCAATGAATTTGAGAATACCTATCTAGAAGTTTGTTAATGAGTATTTGGGCTTTGATGATCATAGAGAGGCTAGGTTAGTCCAAATGTTACAATTGAACGAAAAGAGAGATCAAGCCATAGATAAATTTGCTAAACACCAAGCTATGGTTAAAAGGTGGTTTGATAAAAGAGAAAGGATTAAAGCATTCAAAATATTAGATCTGGTGTTGTGTTGGGATAAAGCTCATGAAAAGAAGGGAAATCATGGAAAATTTGACAAATTGTTATTAGGTCCACTACAGGTCGTAGGGACAATAGGAGACAACAATTATAGGCTCAAGACTTTGACTGGAGATGATGTGCCATTACCTATTAATGACCAACATTTGAAACATTACTTCCAAGCTTGAGAAAACATGGTGTGTCTTATTATGTATCATATTGTAAACAATGTATAGGGTGTGGGTTTGTTTTGTTTTGTTTTGTTGGTTTTGTTTGTTTGTTTGTTTGTTTTTGTTTTGTTTGCTTTGTTTTATTGTTTGGTTGGTTTGTATGTTGTGTTTCTATGGTAGGGATATTTGTTTTGATTTGAAGTATATGGGAGTAGATTAACAACCACTAAAAGCAACCAAAAATTCAAAGCATTCATTTTAATCATTTGAAACTTACGCATAACTTGTTGTGATTTTCATGAATGTAGAAAATTCTGTGACGTGTGAAATTTTATATTCAATAACTATGGGTTGAGTATTCAAGGGAGGTTTCTCATGATGACACACCTAAAATCCTTGGGTTTGTTGAACATGCCAGTGTAGGTGTTAAGTGAAAAATCAAAGGTTACCCTTGCTACCATTACAAATCTCAACTTAATTTCAGCAAGTGCTCATACCTTGCACCATGAACATACAATGATAATATCTTATGAAATTTTATGCTACACAAAATTATAGATAAATAAAAAATGGATTTTATTGAAAAACTAGATTAAGTCATCTAGGTAACTCTATCGGGGCTATAAATGCTTACTGGTAGTGGGGCTCTACTTAGGAGAATTGTAACAATAACCTTTCCGGGGCTATGAACGCCTGCTAGCAGCAAGGCTCTATCTAGTTGGCTATAAGGGAATGACATCAACTATGTAGTTTAACACTAGTCACTAGTTTATTCAACTCATTTTCAAGATGAGGATTATTAATTAAATGCACACACCTAAACTCTATTGAAAAATTCATGCACCTTATTGAATACATTGAGTCTCAAGTTAAATAATGATTTACAGAAAAGGAAATTGGAAGTTATGAATTTATTTCATTTAGTTTTCTTTAATGATTTTAATTTAGTTGTTTTATTTGGTTGCTAGTTGTTGTGAAGCTCACAACGTGCCCCATTTTACCTCTTAGAAAAATGAGGACCCCTGTTGTAGTTGTTGCTCTTTGCTTGTGTGTGTGGTCTTGCTTGGTGGTAAAGTGAAAAGAGGTAAGTGTTACAAATCATGTTGAAAATTGAAAAGATTTAGCATTAAGTACTAGAAGGGAATACAAGTGAATTCTTTGTGAAAAATAAGTAAGGGTTGCTTTTTGAACCAATAAAAAATTCCTAATATTCTACGAGATATAGGTGTTTTTGGTAAAATGCATTATAAAAAGGTTTGTATGTTGCATTTAGAAATTCGTTTGTATGTGAAGTCGTTGTATAAGTCTTGTTGAGTATAATCGGGTTTTGTATCATGGAAGATTGTATGCATATGTAACGCCCCTCCCAAGGAACCCCAGAGGACAACACTAAACTAGGTCAAATTAATAGAACATTTTTTATTTATTTATTTTTTTTAGCAAATAACAATTGAATTCATAACATAACATAATCAACTAAACCCAGGTCCTCTGAGATTCCTTGACTATGCTACTGACAAAGCTAACATCAAGGTAACTAGAACATATCATAAAAGATAACATGATCGATTTAACATTTCAAATCACTTTCTAGCTAGACATCATATGAAAGATGCATCACTTTACAATACTCTTTACAAGATGAAATCATCAATCATTGTTACATCATTACAATATTTACAACATTGCTTCCCCTAGCATGGGAAAGATTACATCATATTACAATAATTGATACAACGCACGCACAATCCAATATGCAATTACATGCTAGGAAGCCTTCTCAAACAGGAACAAGGACTGGAGTCCATAGTGCAATGACCAATTTCCACATAAACAAACATGCAACAAGAATACCCAATGGAGAAAAGCACCAACCACCCGACCATGTGTAACCCTGAGGTCCACCCCCCATGCCAGGAGATAACAGAAGGTCCCACATCTAGCAGACAGTCAGGAAAACAACAGGCTAACATACACAAGAGCTAGACATGACTCCATCACAACACTACTAACACACCAACATCACGTACAACACTTACTTCACTTCGAGAGGCACTCATACATCAAGAGGAAATATAACTAGGGAGTGCTAGACTGCAATAGGGAGGAGTATCATCACATGGTTCTAGCATGGGTTGTCCCAGTAGTCTCTCACTAGACCCCGGCCCCCCATCTATGGTTGTCCTGGTAACCTCTCACTAGGTCCCGGCCCCATAGGGTGACACATGCAGAACCAACACACTAAACACATCTCCCAAAGACACAAAGACTTACACAAACTTTACACAGATGGCACCCAACTTTCAACAAATACATAGGCACTTAACCCAGACACATTCTTTAATACAACCATAAAAACATTCCTTTAATAAAGTATTATTCATACAAGTAATTATAATTAAGAATAAATAAAATCATCATCTCTATTGAACTAATTTCTATGGAACCCTAAGTTTAAGTTGCAACTTTAATTAATATTAAAATAATAAGATTCTAATTAACTAACAATTTGCAAACTCAAAAATTAGTAGGCTATGGGCAAATGTTAGGGTTACAAAACTTAAAATCATAATGACAAAAAAAAGAGAGAGAAACAAGATTTATCAGATGAGATTTATGCATGTAAAATAAGGAAACACTAAAAATTATATGCTTGAAGGAATTCTACGGCCACAACAACCCATCAACCCTTTCGTTTTCATATCTCCGTCACCATACTATGGAGGCTAACTAATCTCATTTCTCTACTGTCTAATAACTCTCTTCTATATGAATAACCTATGTTTATGCTCTATCTAACTTTGAAAATGAACTATAACAATCATCATAAAGAAGGCAAATTTTGATGGGAAGTCATTTACATAACTAACACTATAGATTGCCCAAGATGATAACAAATATCAATAATTATTAACTTATGCTAAGATCAAATTAAAATACATGCTTAACCTGAATATCTAAATGGTTTGTTATATTGAAAATGAAATGAAACTATGAATATCTAAAATATTTACCTTAAAGTCTAAATAATGTGCATGATTGAAAAATTACCAAGCTCTTCGAGAACTTTATATAAACATGTGATATGATAATAAAAGTTTCCCATAAGGAGAATATTGTTCTACTCACTAATAATTGAATCTAGTCACTATCTATGTTGAATAAATATAGGGTTTGTACTTAAGAAAATTGACCTTGCAGTTGGAAGAGATAAGTTGCATCTGTGAATAAAATAAGTGGTCTTATCAAGGACATAAGTCTAATCACAATAAATATAATTAGGTTAACTATAATAACTAGAGACTATAATTAGGTGAATAAGGAATAAATTATTTAAATGATTATGGATTTATGTTCTTTGCTAAAACACAAAAGGTCTGGTTAAGAAAAGAGGAATACCTATGGTTCCATCATTTTGTAGCTCTTCACATAAGCTAGAGATTAATAATTCAATTATTTTCAAGAAAGTTTATCCCTTTTTAGAATATGATTATTCTAAAACCTTAAATGTTCAATTATTAAAAAAGGTTTGTTCAAATAGAGAGTCAAATCCTTTTTTTTGTTTTTATATTCGGAAGGCATATTTATTCTCTTTTCACATTATACACATGAGGAAGAGATAAATACAATAGAACAATGTTGGAGTAACTCACATTTAATATTAATAATTAAACCTTATCTTTTAAAAGAAAAAAAAATCTATATAAAAAGCCCGAGAGATCATTAATGAAATATAGTGCCTTTCCCAATTCATGTATTGAACTATTACTTTATGGATTGGATTGGAAAGAAAGATTTGTAAAATAATTAAATAAAATAACTCAATTTCATTTTAGCCAAAAGAATAGAAAATAAAATATATAAATTATTATTTTATATAATGCGCTTACCACGGTTCTCTATAAATAAAATATAGTTCTAGAAATAAACCCTAATAAAATAGTATATTTTATACCAGCTTTACAGTAAATAATATGTAGTGTTGGAAATAACCTTTATAAAATATAAAATATTGTACCACACTTGTAAATAAAATAGAGTGATGTAAATTTAAAAGATAGTATAAAATATTATTTTATAGCACTATATTAAACCCTAATAAAATATAATTATAAACAACAACGGAAAGATAATAATTTAAATTTCATTGTGTAGAAAACATAAGTAAAAATTGGTGACAAAATCTATAAAATATAATGCACTTACGCACTATATTAAACCCTAATAAAATATAATTATAAACAACAATGGAAAGATAATAATTTAAATTTCATTGTGTAGAAAACAGAAGTAAAAATTGGTGACAAAATCTATAAAATATAATGCACTTACCATTCAATTAACTTATGTTCTTCGGGTCTAAAATATTGCAGCCACCTTAAAAAAAAACTCCATTGAAATTTATAATGCACAGTGCTCCCAATAAAGTAATTTCCAAAAAGATAAAAAGCTCCCTCCCCAAAAGGAAATTTCCTCTTTAATAAATAATGAAGGGAGGGAAGTTATTTTTCCCACTCCCGTACAAAATAAATTTACAACCACCCCAACTAACTACCTAACTAACCCTTATTAAAAAAATTAAATATATGCAGCCAACATAATTTAAACATACACACAATAAATAATTTTACATTGATTAAAAGTATTTCATTTAAAATCACAACAATATAATAAATATTCAATTTTACACAAACGGGTAAAACCATTCACTCACACTCACTCACATAATATAATTAATTATATAACCAACTTTATAATATTCTATTTATTTACTATATTATTATTATTTCTTAATTATAATATTACACTATAATTATATATTTATTTATCAATCTATTTTAATGCATAAGATAACCAAGGCATATTATCAGGAAAATTAAACCAAAAGCCAAAACAATTATCTAACCACTAACTAGGGTCAAAAGGCAAAACTTCAAGTAGCACTGACTGACCACAAAACTTCAAGCAACCCTGACTGACCACAAAACTTCAAGCAACCCTAACTGACCACCAATAGTACTTGACAAGGTATCAAACTAGGTACTCATCCTCTTCGAGGATGATGGTTAGGGTGGGGGACCAAGTGCTATCTCTGGTCAACTACTTCCATTGGGTGCAAGGCATGCTCAAACCTGCCAATTCAGGTGGAGTCGATGCCTGGTACCTGTTCACTCAAACATACAAGTTAGAGCACATGTACATAATAGACAAAGCACTAGGGAAGGGACTCTAGCAATCGTATCTCATACTTGTATGTCACCCATACGTCCAAGGGTATGATGCCACCCTTTCCACCTATCCTAACAACATACTACTACATCACCTTATCCAAATAAATCTCTGCATAATAATAATAACATAACAATATGCATCATGCTCCCAAAAGTATTAACAGAAGCTCTTGTTCCATCCTCATCATCAGGTTCCTTAGCCAAACTACCTGCACATCCAAGGTGAGAATGGATGGGCACTACAACATATGCTTAATGTTTATATCTTTTGTATACAAGTTAGACCCAATAGGTTTTCAGAAGTGGAATAAATAAAATGTCAAGTTCTTATTGTATGTTGGTTTGTATGTATGTTTAATCTAAGCGCAAATAACATACTAGGTGATATACATTCACGGACCTGAGAAAGATATAAAATGTGGTTAAGTAAGGTGAGAAAGGTACGTTTCATAGTTTGTATGTTTGTATGTTTTAGTTTTGCATCTTTAACATACATACAAGTGCAGAGTCCAAAAGAGAATTAAATCTAATGTAAGCAATGCATTGTATCTGAAAGTTTTTTTGAGTAAGTATGCATTCGCTTAATATACATGTATGTATCTAAAAGTGACAAGGTCCAAAAAGGTTGTATAAAAGTTTTCTTGTATGTGATATTGTATCTAAGTGTAGATACAATTATTGTTGCTTTGGAAAGATACAAGTGGGTAAGTGAAGTGGGGCCCACAGTGGTTATCTCGTGGTTGTATGTTTAATATACAAATGGATATACAAATAGATATACAAGTGGAGATACAAAGAAACAAAAGGTAAGACTCAACATGAATTTCAAAAGAAATGAAATAAGTTTATTCCTTTGTATGTATGTGCGATTGTATATTAACAACATACAATCCCGATATACAAAGAAATAAAAGACACTGTTGGGAATTAAAAGATAAAAGGGGTTTGTATGGGTTGCATTTGTATGATTGTTTACATCTATCTTATATACATTGCAACATACAAATGAAAGATACAAAGTTGAACATAAAGAAAGGGTAACATTGTTTATAACCCCTTGCATGTTTAGGCTTGTATATTGATGACATACAAAATGACATACAAAAAGCAATATACAAGGAGACATACAAAAAATAAAATGTATGCAAAGGGTAGACTAACGGATAGAATGTTCAAAATTGAAAAAGTTGAAATGGAAAGCCTAGGCCGTATGTGCATTGAATGCAGCATTTAATGCTAAACTAACACTAAAACGATGAAATCTAACATGTTAGGGTAAATAAAGAGTTATTTTTCTTTTAGAATTGCATTGTTAAAATTAAAATTGCAGAAGAAAGAACTATTGCACAAATTGAAAAGGAAATTCACCGCGAGACAGAATTTCAGAATGACAAAGCTTGAAAATAGTACAAGTGGTCAATGTTGTTATAGTTGAGCTATCATAGATACCAGTATGTTTCTTAAACGCGATTGCAATGCAGTTAATTATAAAATATGAATTAGTTAGAGTAATTTTGGTTTAAAAATGCAAGTTAAGGATAAATTACTATAGCTGAATAGGAAATTAGCTGATTGTTTTAAATGACCTAAAATCTAAATGGAAAAGACAAAAAAGAGATTAGGGTAAATGTAAAATTTAGAAATTCATGGTAAAAACCCTAGGTAAACGAAGTAAAAACAACAAGTTAAATGTGTGTTTTTTCACAGGATGGCCCCTAAACAAAAAAAAAGTAGATACAGGGGCTGAAGAAAAGGTGAAAAAAGAGAGAAAACCACACAAAGAAAGAAGATTTACTAGTGCACAAAGGGTATCCATCCCTGATCAATACAAGTGGACTTGGGACAGACACAAGCGTAGGAAACTATGATGCTGATGATGTTCTATAGAAAATCATGGCAGTGGATGTTACACCTGACATAAAATGTATTTGGGAAAGAGGATTATACAAAGTTGTAGGTTTTGTGCTAGTCATGGAAGCTAAGGACCTAGTTCTGGAATGTATTAATAAATATGATTTAGCTACCAAGAGGGTAATACATGAAGACAAGGTCAATGCAGACTTATCTACAGAAGGGATTACGAGAACATTTGGTCCAGAAATACAAGAATAAATGATGGACATTGATATTGAAAAATATACAAAGGATTTCAATAATAATAAAAGGGACTGTAGAAGCAGGATCTTCTACAGTTGGTATAATGTAGAGAATAAACCCAAGGCTGTAGGAAGAGTGAATAAGAACCTACATAGAATAGATTTTAAGGAAGAAATACGTCTGATGATAACAATGTTGAGTAGGTTAGTTGGTTTAAGAGATGCCACTAAATGTGAACCCTGGATGTTCATTGTCGTTCAATTCATGAGAGAAGCCAAGAAAGAACAAGGACAAATCCATTGGGCTAAAGCTATTAGCACAACTATATGGAAACAAGCAATGTTGAGAAAACAAAAGTTGTCTTTTTTCTTATGTTCATATGTATTATACTCATGTGCATCAATGATTCAACCATATATATATGGAATTGACAGAGTTGGGACCCTAAGGAATGGCCCAGATCAAAAACTAGTATATGACCATTATCCAGACCTACAGGAGTATAATGCATTAAGAAAGTATGCTTTAGTGAATGATGTATTCTATACATGCATGGTAAGGGTTTTGAGAGGAGAACAAGATAAGAGGTTATCTAAGGATACAGATGATACTATTGTATTGCACAGTTCCTGGTACATACAATTCTAGAACTTTACATACATCAAAATTGAGGGTTTTGAAGGAAAACCATTTATGCTACCCAAATATCCATCTGACAAGTTTATTGTGTTAGAGTTCTCAAGGAAAAATTTGAATGCTTTTAAGATATACAAGAAGAAGTATGGAAGAGGAAACCTTAATTTCCCTTGGGCAATTGGTAGGTATTCCTGCTATAGTGAGGAGATGGACACATATTCAAAGAAGGAATTGAGGTATTATGGATTTCAGGAATTTTAACTAGCAAGACAGTTTTATCCTTTTCATAGGATCCAAAGAACCATTGATCCCAAATTCAAACATCAAGTACACATTGAGGACTACTAGTCAGATTGCAATGACGATAGGGAAATAAGGAAAACAACATACAAAAGGCTGACAGTAGAAAAATGAAAACTATGGGGGAAATATATGTGCCTCTGAAAATTAACGATGATGACAAATTGTTGCATCATAGTTGTAAGAATCCCAAGCTTGTTCCTATTGGAGAGCCTGATTGGTCACAACCATGGAATATATATTTGGATACATTATCCAAACCTATCATTTTATTTTCCAAGACATGGTTGAAGAATAAAATAGAAGAGCTTAAAGCTAAGGGGATTGAGCCCACATTTACAAACACAGGTAAGAAGAGAGTGAGGAAGCATCAAGATAAGCTCCAATGTTTTTATGAGAAGAAGAGAAAAATTGTGGAGGCCAAAATCATTGAAAAGGACAAGAATGCCACTCTAATGGATCCATATGCCTTAGGGGTGATAGTGGCAATATCATCAGGTACATTTATAGAGGCAGAATCATTTGGTCACAGCACTAGTACAGAATAGGCCCAAGCTACTAAAGGGTCAACATGATAGAAAATCATTAGGGCAATAGCAGTGGAAACATCAAAAGGGGAAACATCAAAACAAGATGATGTTATAGGTGCACAATAGGTGCGTGCTATGTTGAGTAGCATACCTAGTGAGGCTACCTCAAGGGAGAAAAGACAAACATATATAAAGGTAAAAACTGAATTAGCTGCGAAAAAGCTGCAAGAGTCAAGATTGCATGAAGCCAAAAGGGTAAGTGAGACTATCAATGTAGAGGATGACAATAGTGATAGTGAGGTTAGGGAGGTAGATCTCAGTAAAAGAAAAGAAATTGGTAGAGATGAAGAGGAATTCAGTGAATACTTTGGTGCATAGGAGGGTCGGGATACTCAAACATATATGGAAATTGAACAAAGCCCACAGTCTAAAGGGGAGAATGTAGAAAATAAAGGAGAGGAAACAGATCCTTTCAATACATTAGTATCACCTAAAATCATTAAAGAGTTGCAAGATGTAGCACACTAGATAGAGGAATCTAAAAAGGAAGACACACCTAAAAAGGTTGTAAAGGAGGCATCAGTTCAGGCTAAGAAAGAAACAAAGATGAGTGCTTCTGGTGCTAATGTGTTAGGTATTTTTAATATGTATGATGAGCATAGCGAAGAAGAAAAGAACGCAGAAGAAGAAAAGAATACAAAAAACAAGGATGAAAAGGAGAAGGATACAAGAGAACCTAGAAAGACTACAAGTTCACCTTCACATATAGCACAAACCAACATGCCTAAAAAAGTGCAAGGAAAAGTTGAAACAATAGAAGAACTACTGGAAGTATCAGACAAACCTAAGGAAGGCAAGGATGATGCAGAGAATGTTACTAAAGGTAACATTGAACATGAGAAACAAAAGGAGGGTGAGAATATAGAAAATATGGAGCAAAAGGATAACAAAGAAGAAGAACAAAAAGAGCTTTCTGAGAAAGAAAATCTAGAGGAAGGTGATGAAGTGGGAGGAGACACTGAAATAGAAGAAGATGATAATGAGGGAAAATCAACAAAGCAAGATAATCCATTGATTCTAGAACAAGGCCCTTAGCCTCAACCCCCTCCACAACAATGAGAGCAACAAGAACAAACAGAAGGAAAAACCTCAAGAGGAAGTGATTAATGAATAAAAAGATAAAAAGACTACAAAAGAAGCTCCAACTTGGTTAGGCTCAAAAGTCAGAAGAGAGAAAGTAGAGATACAATTGGTACCTATATTTATCAAGAGTCTATTAGGTGGTTCCACATCACAAAAAGAGAAGAGGAAAGCCAGAACCATGTTAGCAATCAAAAGAGGTCTTGTTGGATCTAGAATGTTGAATTTGGCCATACCAAAAAAGGACAAGGCCAAAGGAGAAATAAGAGTGGAGGATTATAAAATACTTAATATAGATTTAGGCCATATGACAAGGGAACATCATATACATGAGTGGGAAGACATGCATCAGGATACTGCAGAGATATTGAAGAAAGATAAGGATAAACAAGAATACTTGAAAGGACACATTGTCTAATTGTAACAATTCATTAGAGGGATATTTGATCCCAATGCCACAATACCAAAGCTACCTAATGAAATAGTAGTAATATCAAAGGATGAAGTAAAAGACATGGAAAATAAAAGGCTTGAAGCCAATATTTTTTAAGAATGGTTCAGAGAATTCATGCAAAAAGGAGAAGTTACCAAGAAAGTAGTGACAGGCTAGGAAATGGCCATGATACAGAAAAACAAATACAATGTTCTTATACATAATTGTCAATTTAGAAGGGAAGAATGCAAATCTGAATTAAGGCAGCTTGAAGAAATTGAGGAGAGAACAGAAGAATTGATAAATGAAGGAGTCATTACTCCTCTTATGGCTAATCAATTACCACAAGCCAGGTTAGAATTAAAGTTTGAGGATGATAGTCTTAAAAGATGTATCATAGTTGCTCAAGATTTAGAAGAGATTGTGGATAAAATGATAAAGTTGCATATGAAAATAATTGAGAAACTCATTGATCATGAATGCCTAGAAATACCAGCATATGAATTACAAGAGGCATTAAAGGAGTTTAAAGGTATTTTTGCACCATGCTTGGGAAACTCGATAGCTTATCTGAGTAAGGAAATGATTGATTCAATAATGGAAACAAGTGCCAAAATCAAAAAGTATAAGAAAAAAGTTGAAGGTTTGAGAAAAGAAGAGAGGAAGTTGAAGGAAGGAGTCAGAATGCAGGAATACATATGGACAAGAAGTCCAGGGGAAAATTGCACTTTCATAGAAGGGGTAATAGGTAATTTTAAGGTATATCTAAAGGAGTAGAAAAGTATCAAAAGCGAAAATAATGCTAAGTATGAGTGTAATTGGAGGATATCATTGATCAAAGTCAACAAATAAGAAGAAGTCAGTGTGTATCTTATTTTGAAAAGATTCCAAAGGCATCCTTTGAGGTGAACAAAGATACCAAGAAGATATTTTGAGAAATGGTTAGGAATTGATTTACACCATTGATCTGGAAAGTTTTAATGCTAACTGTTGATTGAGTTTGTAACCATAGCAGTATGAAGCTTCAAATTCTTATATAATATTACACAGGGATTTTGAATTATTAGCTGTAAGTGTAATTATCTAAGTGTTAGAAAAAGCATTTTTTAGTCCTAAAGGGAAGTTGCTTGTGTCTACATTTAGGAGTGCATGGAATGTTCAGTCTCCTCTGTGTATTTGTGAAAACGTCTGTAAGTTTTTTGGTAATTTGGATCAATGCAACATAAGTCACTACTACATTGTAAATCTTGTGTGATTTTATACTTGAAATAAAGGTAAACTCAAGATTCAGAGTGATAGAATTTCTAGAATAAAAATGATAGAGTAAGGGTGTAATTCAGAAGTGATATGAATAGTTTTGGATGCACGTTCTTATATAGTTTTCATGAAAAACAATGGATGGCTAAGATTAAAAAGAACTCAAATATGATCAATGGTCAAGAATGAGTGAGACAACAAGCTATGAGAGAAATAAGGAATCATATGCATAAATCAGGGGATTTGAAGAGTTAACTAAATAATTGACTTCAAAATTTAAGGAAATTGATTTGAGATGACTAAGTTAAGTCCCAAAATAGAAGGAATTGATTTGAGCTACATTCAAAAATTATGAAAATTGATTTGAGAACTCAAAGTCAAATTTTGGAGAGGTGGAGAACAAATAGACATGTGTTGAATAAATAATAATATTTTATTAATATTATTTGTTATTAAACATGTGTGAGAAATTAATAAGATTTTGATAAAAATAAAATAAGATATTTGAATTGATTTCAAAAAGCAATGTCAAATTTGAGATGAACAAATTTGATTAATTTATTTTTGAGAGAGGAATTAAATAAATTTTTGATTTATTTAATTTGACTTGATAAGTGGGATAATTAAATAATTTTTATATTATTTAATTATGAGAGAAGAAATAATTGAGAGAAATAATTAAATATTATTTATTTAATTATTAGAAGAAAAAGAGAGATAAATAATTTAATTTAATTTAATTATTCTTTTCGAAGAAATAGTTTAATAATTAAATAATTAATATTATTTAATTATTTAATTAAATAAGGGAAATTAGACGAATAATAGAAAGCATGACTGATAAGGTAAAATAACAGTTTTATGTTATTTGTCAGTGTCTCAGAAATTATTTAGAAAAGAGATGCATTTTAATTATTGATTATGAAATTGTTTATTATTGACCATCAACATGATTATGTTGATCATGACCATTTACTTAATGGTAAATTGAGTTGATTATTTGGGTAATATGGGTTGACATGTTACACAAAGGGTATGGTACTAGTAGCATATGTAGTCTCAGAGTCTAAGAAATTTTTTTTTAACTCAATATTCACTATATCAATTCATTTCATTGCATCTTTCTGATACACTTAAAATCATAACAACAAACATCACTTCTTTGCATGTTTGTGGGAGAGGAACCATTGAGATAGGCAAAGGATACTTCACTAATGTGCTTTATGACCTAGAATTGAATAAGAAACTCCTCCCCGTTTATTAGATTGTAAACAGTGGGACTAGGAAAACAATTGAGTTTGGACTAGATTAAGTCATTATTTGAGACTTTCTGAGTAGAGAGATTGTAGCCGTTGGGAAAGATGATAATTCTTTACACATTCAAAGACTTCACTCTAAATGAATTTTCTTCTATGGTACACTCACCTACATCTAGTATGGACAATTCATCACCAGCATCATCACCTGTTGCTACAGAGTTCAGAGTCGCTTCATAGAAAGCTTCCATAGATTCTCTACAATAGTATATTGATGCTAGCATTGAGGACATATGTAGTCACCTTTGATTGCAACTTTCTTGCTAGTACAGAGTTCAAAGAGGCTTCTTAGAGAGCATTTAGTGATTCTCCATAGTAGGATATTACTTCTTTGTCTCATGTATAGATCAATTTCTTGTTATTTTCTCTTTTTTGGAGGAATGTTTTTCCCACTAGGTTTTCTTTCTTTCTCCACTTTATGGGAGATTTCATTGTACATGGGTACCTCATCAGGTATAATTTCTAGGACCCATCCATCTTTGGCCCACCTAAGCCATGCTTAAAGGGGGTTTTAGTGTAGAAATATTGTTTAATCAGTTTATTTATCTACACCTTGTATTAAGCCACCTAGGTGTTAATGTGCCATTTTAGAGAGTTTGTCAAAATGTGTCCAAGCTATGTGGTGCATATTTTTCTCCACTTGGAGAAACAAACTCACCACCTTAAGTTGAGTGCATGGATTAACTCCAATAGTGAATCGAACTCCTTGTTTTATTTGTACAATTCATTTACATTATAAATATATCTTTTTTTCATCAATCATATCGAAGATTACTTCTATCATTTTCATGTGATTTTCTTTGTATCTAATTTCCCACAGGTTGAGTGAGTGGCTGCATGACATCTATGACTCATTGGTGCTAGTGTCTATCCAGTTGATCCACCAACACCAATAGTATCAACTATTCCATCTTCTCCTCTGCCTTCACCTCCTCCTTAGCATACAATGGATAATCCTCTTGTTGATTTTAATACAAAGGTCACTCTTCCTCCTTTAGCACGTAATCCTTAGATGAGACTAGTCCCTCTTCTATGGTTGAAAGAAGTGATAGGAAGGAAGAGAAAACATGCCAAATTTATAGATCTTCATTTTGATGTTATAGAAAAACTATTGTAATCTACTCATCAATTAGAAGAAATTTAGAAGATGTCTATAATGATGATGGACTCCTCCACAGGCCACCAATATATGGAAATCATAGAACCAATTGCAACTAAAAGTGAAGAAGAAGTGAGATAAGCAAATTTCAATGTTAGGAACGTAGACCATGGACAATCCACACATGAAGGTGATATTCATGTAATGCCAAGGTTTTAATGGATGCATTGATCAAGAGAGTGGAAAATGATCTAAAAAGGAAAGAGAGTAGCTAGAAGAGAAGGTAGAAATTTTAACTACCTCTATCAAATCTATTATTGACACTACTACTCAACCCCTTAATACTTCCACTATAACTCCCATAAAAGTTCCTCCCAAAGGAATAAAATCAAATGTTATAGATAAAATTAGAAAATATCAAGCTTATGGTAGGGAAATAGAAACTTGGGTGGAGAAAATAACCTTTAATGGGTTACTTTATATAGAAGCTCGACTATGAAGTTGTATTAGAAAGTCCTAGCAAAGAAAAAGGAAATCAATGTTGATATTCAAATTATTAAAAAAGAGGAATCTATGTTGATAGTCATTGTCAGGGACTTGCAATAAATCGTTAAAGATGACATGAGTATCATGGTTGCCTAAAACATTATCAACAAATGTGAGGAGAATGAAATAGTCAAATGGTTGAAAGGAATTGAATGGAAAATTTTGGTGATCAAACAATTCTTGGCCGAATGCAAAAAGTTAATCAAAAGATGTGATTCTATCTTGATGGACATTTGAGAAAACTATTTTTCTAAAGATTCTAGTATCCCAGATGAAAATGAAGTTAACTCAACTAAAATCAAAGTGGTGAATAAGAACTTCAAAGATATAATCTCAATTGAATTGTTTAAAAAGGATATTGTGGATGATAATACAATTGAAAAATTATGCAATTTTTCCACCTATCTAATTTCTTTCTAGAAGGAAATTACTAATTTCCTCAATAAAATAGAGGAGGTTAGTGAGATACTATCCACAAGAAAGATATGTCTTAGCACTATGACAATTCCTAATGGAAAAGTTAAAGTGCCAGTAATGACTAATTTTACAAATTATAAGGGGAAAATGGCTCCTTCTCAAACGAGGTCTCTTTCTAATGATGCAAGTAGTGAAAAAGATCTAGGAAAAGATAAAGAGAAAGATAAATAAGTTCAAAAATAATATGTTATTTTAATCTTTATTCAAAAAAGTGACTTTCTTTTTAAGTCTTATTTTAATTATAAAGTAAATTTTATTCTTATAATAAAAGAAAAGCAAAAGAATAAAGTTTATTTTTATTATTTTCCCTTTTTCAGGAAGTAGTTATAAATCAAGAAACTAATTCATTTGTAAAGCTATATAAGAAAATGTACAGAAAGGAAAAGGGTCTTTTTGGCCAATTTTCCTTCTACTAATTTTTGGGCCTTCTATGAGGGTTATCCCTTTTCTATGAAATATTTGCATAGACATTTGTAAAATAGTTGGAGAAGAGACTTTGTGCTCTAAAGTTTTGAATTTCAGATATTTTGATGGATTTTGAGTCATTGGTTCTATGGTTATGAATTTTTCTTATGTTAAGTTTGCAACATATTTTATAAATTTCTTTCATGAATGGTATGCGGAATATGAATAATCTTATGTAGATCTTGGATTCATTTTTCACCTAGATGTTTTCATTCCTATGTTTAAGTATTATTTGTAAATATTATCTTTTAGATTTCTATCATTTGATGCTTTCATAAATAGTTGCAATTGTTGTGAGACTTTGTACTCATACCTTGTATTTTCTCTTTTTTTCTAGTGTAGTTGTACACCTTTCCTACTTTCAAGTTAAAAGCACACCCCCAAAACTTTAAACTTCTATCTTACAAGGGAGTTTCCCTTTAAACATTGAGGAAGGTTGTTTGTCTCATTACAAGCTCTCCAACTATTGGAATGATATTCATTGCTCTTTGGAAGAGTCATAATTTTTTCTTAGTGACAAATCTATTAACAAAAAAAATATAATCTCATTTGCATCAGAGTCAAACTTCATATACACTATGTCTAGTTGGTTGAGGATATTTTCATCACATCTTGGTGAAAGTTCGCTAAGAGTATTCTCATCAATTTGAACATCAAAATAGAACTTTTCATGTTCATTTTTGTATTTAGTAGCTTATATACATTCTCTCTATTTACTACAAAGTTGTAATTTGTGTCATGCTAATCCCTCCTCTAGACAATAATGATTCACAAATATTTTATTTGATGTGGAAAAACCTTAGAAATTTCTTTAACATATTGTCTAAAACTTATTGTGTTTTCTTTGTATTTATATTGACCTCAAATTGCATTTGTCACTTGTAAGATTGGGTTGTGTGCTTGCCTCCTCCTTTGGATGGCATAGGTTTGTTAGGGTAGTTGTATTTTCTTTTGTTGCTTCCATAGCAGACTGACTAAACTCTATTAGGGCCTCTTGAAGAAGATTCCTTTGGGCTAGAATTAGCAATACTTCCCACATAGTGACATTTAAATTTGTCTTCTTCATTTGGTCCACTATTCTAAAGGGTATTTGATTGCCCTTTTGGGATGTTTTAGTGACATCTAGATCACACTTTGATTGTTGATTGGATTGGAGTGGCAATTTTGGCATTAAATCTACCCTTCTAATAGTTTGATCTGCTCTCTTTGAAGGAACCTCAGGCACCTTCTCCCTTTCTATAATGTTGGAGACACATTATGTATGGGTTCATATGCAACTGCTAGTACAAGTATATCTTTAGTAGCTCTTCGCTTTGATCTTGTATTGAATGTTATGGGGCCAACACCCTAATTAATACTACATTAGTCATCAGGAATCCAATTCATCAAGGTAGCATTATGTTGCATTTGTTCTTGACCTCCAACAATTCCCTAATTGGTGCCAACTTGTTGTTCTAAACTTGTGGGTTGTTCTTGCACTTTCAAAGCATCTCTGAATTGTCCACTCTAGCGTAAGTTTTGATCATGTGGCTAATTGCAAGGATAAAACTAGTCATTGTCCTGGGCTAGGTTGTTTTGAATTGGCACAAGGGTCCCTAAGGTACTTGTTGCATTAGGATTAATAGCATTTAATGGTGTGATATAGCTAGGATGCCCTTTCCTTTACACATTACCTTGATTTGGAGGGATGTTGTGCTGATATGTATGATTATAGGGTTGAAATGGTCTACTAGATTATGCTTGCTATCTCTTTAGTTTCACCAATTCATTGCTAAAGTTTTGCAATAGAGTCTTGACCTCATGTAATTCATTTGAGGGCACAGATAAAGGAGTTGTAGGGATGGTTGTTGTAGGAATTGGAGGCACAACAGGCTAAGTAATAGGGGCCTTTGGGAATATAGGCATTGGTGGCCTTGGGGAAGTCTTTCCTTCCTAAATTAGGCAATTTTTTTCTTTTATTGTTGTGTCATAACCATCAAGTAATACAGTCCCACCCATGGATTGAATCATGACAGCAATATCTGAATTCAAAGACTTTAGGTAATAGATGAAGGCAATGTTTGGAGAGGGTTTTACTAGTAGAGGGATCATGTACCATGTATTTTGGAATATGTAATTGAATTCCACCATATATTCATGGGGGCTCTTTTGATCATTGCTAATTGCTCCATAAGTGACAAATGATCACTCTTCTCTTCAAACTGTTGGCACATTTTTGTTCCCAACTCATCCCAACTGTGTATAGAACTGGTCTGGAGACCCCTATACCACTATAAGGCCTTTCCCTAGAATGAAGAAGTTAGCAATCACACAGACACATTGTCATCAATGACATTGTAAACTGAGCAAACACTAGCAACATCTTGTATATGCTCAACAGGGGTAGTAGAGTTCTCACCAGTAAAAAATGGAATAGCCTTTAAGGATGAAGTAGGGATGTCATCATACTATGCTAGGTCAAGAGGGCTATCTCCATGGAATGCAACAAATGGAAGATTTCTAGCCATATTAGGGATATTCAGGTTGATTATAGGTATGCATAGGGTTCTTCCTAAATATTAAAACCTAACCTAAAAATTGACTAGAGGGGGAGTAGAACGAACTCTTGAATGGGATGAATTATTACTTCTACTTTCCCTCAAAGGGGAGCTAGATAGTCTATTTCTTCTTCTACTATCAACAAAAGAGAGTTCTATGAATTGGAAAGTACCTCTAGAAGAAGATCTCGTCTACACTCTAGGCATGAAATGTTGAATGATTGTGTAGGAATTGGATCAACAGAGTTGCCAGGTGCATGTTGAATGCTTTCACAATAGCAAATGAACCAATAATGACATTGAATCTTAGTCCAGCTCTTACTTAGAGCAGAGTGTCCCACCGGGCATGTAGAAATTGTTATCACATAGAATTGCACCCCTCTTGGAGGGATTCCAAGTATTCTAATGACACAATGGGAATGATCTCAAGGTGTGGGACCTTGCAATATAAGATCAGACCTCTAGAGAAGGCTAGTTCCTCATTCTAAGGCTAAGGCTTAGAGAAATTAACTAACCCTAGTGCTAAGGCTTGTAAGGGAAAAGGGATAGAAGGAAATAGAAGGGGAAAAAGTGATGCACTAGATTTAATGTGTAGTAGTTGATCTGAAAACAAAACAATGACCTCAACTCTAAAGAACTCACACAAATTTCCAATCCTGACAGAGGTTTTGGAATAGAAAACTCTAACCTTTAAAGGAGCTATTTTACTCACAAGATAGATTATAATTTTAGATAAAACACAAAGATAGAGTACAAGAGAGGCAAAATATTAGAAGTATATTGATCATGAAGGTCAAATGACAATTACAAAGTATAACCAATTGTAGCAAAGAATAGACACAAAATAATCAATTACATTCATTGTTGAATCAAACTAGAAGACATCAAAGGCCTAGCTTCAGGCACAATGCCTCAAATTCTAGTGATTCTTACAATTGCATTACAAGGTCTAACTACAAAAACATTTAGCATCATAACGACCTAGAAAAACTACTCCTAGATTACAAATTTTATAGAATTTATATCAACCTTATTCTCTGCAATGAACATTAAAAACTAGTCATCAAAACCCAGGACAACCTATACCTCATTCAATTCACTGATTAGAAAACCCCTATGGCAAGGATGCATATTTTGACTATGTCTATATGATGCCATGTGATGTTTATCTAATGTAGACTTTGATATGATGCTATGCAATGCTTATCTAATGCAGACTTAGATGTTTTACTTGATATGCTTCTAATGTGCAAATGCAAATGGTACCTATATGATTATGAAGTTTTTGTGATGCACTTATCTATGTTTTTTTGTTTTTTCTGTTGACACTATGTGATGTTTGCAAAATGTATATGGATGATCTAATCCACTTTATTATGTATTCCACTGATTTAATCATGTAAATGACTATCTAATGTGATATGATATGCAACTGTATGCTATGTTTTTGTGATGTCCAAATGTACTCTATTGACACAAAGATGACATAGATAGGAGATTGATTGAAAGAATGACTCGATAGAAAGATTCACAAGCTTCAGTTTGTATTGATACTCTACATTGTTTAGATCTTTTATTGCATGGGATACGGATGTATGGATGTATAATGGATGCTTTGATTGTGACATCTTGATGGTGCAAGTATTTTGAAGTGCTTATTTCATCATTGGGCAATTTTTTTTGGTACTTTTTCTAAATGTTGTAAGGTAATACAAGCATCTAGGTATAATTGAACTGAGATGACTTGAGCATTGCTTACATGTATTTTGATTTAGCAAGTTAATACAAGCATCGAGGTATAACTGAACTGAGATGACCTGAGTATTTCTTGCGTATCAACAGACAAGGATTGCCCCCATTCATGTAAGACCTTTGATGTCCTCGATGATCTTTTGCTGATCATGTCTTTAGACAAGACTTCACATTACTAAAGTTTAATCCACAAACAACAAACAAAGAAAAGGATCATGTCCCCATCATAGCATATCTAGCTTTTGGCAGCCTCGAGTAGCATAGAAAGACATGATAACAAAAATCAAGACTTAGTAACTTAACCATGATTCTAACCCACAAAACATTTTTTCATTTAGATGTGTTTGTTTCTTGCCATAATTTGGGTAAAATCATTTATAATACCTTAGGTGTTTGTTTGTTTTTCTTTGGATAGGTTAATGCCTTGCATCAAGATTTCTGCTTAAAAAGAGTAGGTTCTGTTTGCACTTGCTTGTTTAGTGAAAGACTCCACAATCCTTATTGACAAGATGGACCCTAAGGGACTGACCTAGTGCCTCGAGGGCTCATTGCTAAATGGCCTTGCCTACATGATGATGTAGAGGAAACGTAGTTTAGGGTAAACCCTAATGAACCTAAGACCTAGGCAGTAGAAAGTGGCATGGACTCAAATAGATAGAAGGACTAGATATGTGACAGATGGGCAGTGGAGCCTCTGGGGCGCATTTGAGAAATGGCCTTGCCTACGTGACAATGTAGAGGCAACGTAGTTCATGGATTTGGACCATGTGGACACTGACAAGAGATGCTATGCTAGACTGACACTATGGATAGGATATGGGATAAAACCTTGGTTGACAAGGCAACAAAGAGATAGAGTACCAAGCCATGATAGGTTATTGTTAGGTTTTTATTATGGAACAGATATGGATCGAATGGGACACAAGTGAAGGAAGAATGGACACAAGGTGATTGGTTTCCGAGAGATGGATGAAGTGGTTTATCATTAGTAACGCCTATTTACCAGGTTTTCACCACTTGCTTTTATTTGCACAAAAGATAGAAAGTACACATGATGCCTGTTTGCCAGGTTTTCATCATGATACCTAGCCAAGGTGCTTGTTTGCCAGGTTTTCACCAAAGGACAATTTATTTTTGTATTTTTCTAATTTTTTTTATTTTTTTATATTTTTCTAATTTTTTTATTTTTTTGATTTTTTTGTGCCCCCCTTACATTGGGGTTCTCTTAGGTATAGAACCGACGAAGATGCATGCTGTTGATTGGGTCATCTAGTAGCTCACCCTCTGATGTTGCTAACTGATATGCCCCCAATCCATAAGCAGCTACGATCACATAAGGCCCAAGCCAGTTGGGTTCAAACTTGCCTTTCTTTTCCCGATCCTGTTGATTGTAGGGGTTCTCCTTAAGTACTAGATCTCTAACCTTAAAGACTCTTGGGTTGACTCTATGGTTGTAGCTTCATGACATCATTTGTTGGTATGCCTTGAGATGATTAAAGGTTTTTTGTCTCCTTTCCTCTAGCAACTCTAGTTCTTGCAATCTCAAAACTCTGTACTCTTCATCTAATATGAGACCTTTTAACAACACCCTAAGAGATGGTAACTTGACCTCAATGGGGAGGATAACTTTTGAGCCATAGAAAAGGGCGTAAGGGGTAGCACCTATGGGAGTGCGTATACTAGTTCTGTAGGCCCATAGAGCGGGATTGAGTTGGACATGCCAATCACGGCCAACATCATTGATTATCTTCTTGAGGAGTTTCAAGATGGTTTTGTTGGATGCTTATGCTCGGCCGTTGCCTTGGGGGTAATAGGGTGTGGAGAAATAGTGTTGGATTTTGAATCGGTCATAGAGTTCTTGGACATCCTAGTTTTTGAAGGGTCTTCCATTATCTATGATAATGGATGAGGGAATTTCATATCTGCAGATGAGGTAATTCAGGATGAATGAGGAGATTTGCTTACCTGTGACGGTGGTGAGGGGGACAGCTTCAATCCACTTGGTAAAGTACTCAGTGGCAGTTATTATGAATTTGTGGCTGTTGGATGACGGTGGATGGATTTTGCCTACAAGGTCAAGTCCCCACTAGCAAAAGGGCCAAGGTGTCATTAAAGGTCTTAGCTCTTGAACTAGTGCATGTATCAGGTTCCCATGTATTTGGCACTGCTTGCATTTCTTCACAAATTGATATGAATCTGTTTCCATGCTTGACCAGTAATAACCCAAATGCATGAGTTTCTTAGCTAAGGAAGGACTACTAGAGTGTGTTCTACATATCCCTTCATGTACGTCTTGTAAGGAGGTTCGGTATTCTTCTCGTTCTAAACAATAGAGTAAAGTACCATCTAGACCATGTCGGTATAGGGTGTCGGCAATAATGGTATAACGAGAGGTTTGGCGTAGAAAGGTTCATCATTGGTTTGAAGATAAGTCAAGTGGGAGGATGTTGTCCTTGAGGTAAGTGTAAATCTTACCATACCAAGGTGAATTAGATCCAACTAATAGGCATATGGAATGGGTTTCAAGAAGATCATATGATGGTTGTTGAATTGATTCCACTAAGAACTCATACCGTGACTCATTCTCTAGGATTTCTAGAAGAGAGGCAATGGTTGCCATGACATCTGCTGCTTTGTTCTCAATGCGAGGTATCTACTCAAAAGAGATGATCACAAAGTATTCCTTAAAATCTTTGACCATCCACTTGTATGGGACAAGCTTCTCATCTTTGGTTTGGTAATCATCATTGACCTGATTGATCACTAGTTGAGAATCACCATAGACATGTAGCTCTTTGATAATCCATTTTGTTTCCATCTTGAGGCCAATGACTAAGGCTTCATTTTTTGCTATGTTGTTTGTGCATGGAAATCAAAGATGATAGGACTTCAGTATGGTGTCGCCATGAGGAGTTACAAACAAGATTCCTGCTCCTGATCCATGGTTTGTGTAGGACCCATCAAAGTAAACCTTCTAGGAATGTGTTGATATATTGAATAAGGATTCATCTGGAAACTCAAATTTCATTGGTGTAGTATCCTGTAGTGGTGCATCTGCTAACTAATCAACAATGACTTGCCCCTTGATAGCCTTTCTATCTACATACTCAATGTCATATTCACTTAGGAACATTACCCATTTGGCTCTGCAACCTGTAAGAGCTTGTTTGCTTAGTAGGTACTTCAGTGGATCTATTTTTGCAATAAGTTTGACTAGATGTGCTAGCATATAATGTCAGAGTTTTTGGGAAGAAAAAACTATCACAAGACATGATCTTTCTATCTGAGAGTATTGCAACTCATAGACAACCAATGTGCGACTGATGTAGTAGATGACTCTTTCTTTATTTTCATAATCTTGTTGTGCTAGAAGGGCCCCGAGAGCTGTGGGTGTAGTAGATATGCATAGTCACAATGGTTTCCCTTGGATAGGAGGCATGAGAATAGGTGGATTCATAAGATACTCTTTTAGTTTGTCGAATACCTCTTTGCATTTCTCATTCCATCTGAATGGAATGTTCTTATGTACGAGATGACTGAAGGGTTGACACTTGTCTGCCAATTATGATATGAATCTACAGATTTCTTGTAGCTTGCCTTGTAGAGATCTTAGTTGAGTAAGATTCTTAGGTGGTGGCATGCCCATGATAGCCTTGACTTTGGTGGGGTCTACCTCTATTCTATTTGCCAATACAATAAATCCTAAGAGCTTGCCCGAGGTGACTCCAAACACACATTTCTTTGGGTTCAACCTAACTTTGAATTGCTCTAATCTCTGAAAGGCTTTCTCTAACACATCCAGGTGTGATTTTCTAGTGAGTGACTTTGCTAGGATATCATTGACATAGTATTCCATTGTGACATGCATCATATCATGAAATATGGTGGTCATAGCACGTTGATATGTGGCTCCTGCATTCTTTAGCCCAAATGGCATGACATTCCAGCAGAAAGTGCCCCATGGACAAGTAAAAGTTGTCTTATGCTAGTCTTTTGGTGCTATCTTGATCTGATTATTTCTCAAGAAGCCATCCATGAGAGATAACATGGTATGCCCTGCTGTTAAGTTGACTATGATATCTATATTTGGCAACGAAAAATCATCCTTGCGGCAAGCTTTTCTTAGATCTCTAAAATCATTGCATAGTCTGACTCAGCCATCAGGTTTGGACACTAGTACTATGTTGGAGACCCATTCTAGATAGTCTATAGCCCTGATGAACCCTACATCTAGTAGCTTCTTAAGTTCTTCTTTTACAAGTAGTGCAATTTGTGGATGCATCTTTCTAAGCTTTTGTTTCACTAGTTTCACTCGAAGATCTAGTGGAAGATGATGTAGAATCAAATCTGGATCTAACCCTGGCATATCTGCGTATGACCAATCAAAATTGACTTGCTTTCTCTTGAAGAATGGTACAAACTTCTCTGGTGGGGTTAGAGACTTAGCAAAGTGAATGATCTTACGATGTTCCTCTGTTCCAATGTTAACAGGCTCTGTGGGTTCCACACCAATCTGAGACTTCTCCTAGTGCATGTCATTGGGGAGAGTGTCAAGCCTTCCATCATCAGGTGCCACAGTTGGGTTTTCACCATCGGATGCATCCTTTCTTTTTACTATTTTGGGATCTGACACTGCCATGGAGCAGTTGTCACCATCAGATCCAATTTTTATTTTGATATTTTTATGACTGGAAGGCTTGGCACCCTCTTTGAAATAAGCCATGGTATTAAGTTCAATGGTGAAACCAACTTTATGATCTCCTTTAGGTAGGTGGTCCCTAAGTTCCATGTAGTCAATATAGGCATCATTGTTTTGGAACATATCTAGTTGTGGGGTTCCTCGTAGATCCTAGTCAATAAGCTTAAGATGCACAAGGTGGAGGGAGTTAGAGGATAGATCTGATTCGTTGATAGTTTGAATGGATATGCTAGGAGGATTGGTAGGGGGAGTGTTTGGGATGGTACTTTCCTCCAAATTATTTATTGCAATAGAAATCAAACCTTCCTCGAAAGTCGTATTCTCAGGAATAGGCAAATCACACTCTAACAACCTATGCAGTAGAGTTTGTCCCTCATGGTAGGGGCTATAAGTTTGAATGTTATCAACCTCTTTGATGTCATAGGAATGCTCTATCAGTTCATCCCACTCATATTCATTGGAATTTGTGTCACTATCCTCTTGAAGGGTATGGATCATTTCCACAAGACAAGCATTTCCTTTAGCTTTGCCCTTATCTTTATATCCTAGACCTTTTGTAGTTCTAGCCAATGAGGATGAAGAATGTTGAATGGGCTCTATAATTCCTTCTTTTCTTAGGCTGATGGGGCCTTGTCCTTCGTAACCCATTCTATGTAGGATAGATTTACCTCGCCCATAGATTTTTGTTGGGAGCTTAGGTGGTTCTTGTTGTGTGCTCTCTTCTTCTTTAGTATAAATCCATTATAGGATATCTCTTTCCTCTGTTTCATCTGATAAGGTGCCCTATTTTACAAAGGGAGCTGTGGGAGGTGTAGGAGGAGCAGATGGCTTTGGAAAATGCTTGGGTCACCCAAAGGATCTAGGAGATAAAGACATTTTGGCTAGATTGAAGCTGTACTCAATAGATTATTCCCCTACTCCTGTTTCTTTGATGGTAATTTTCTACTCTTTGGGCTTGGATGAGGAAGCTTCAGAGGTAGAATCATGCTGCAGGGTAGGGGATGTAGATGCTCTATTGTTTGGTATGATGCAATTAGGTTTTGAAAGGATAGAGTTACAATGCTAAAAGGGGTCAGGGTCACCTTCGATGGTGACATGCTTGACGTTATGAGGGAATTTTATGCACTGGTGATAGGTAGAAGGCACAACTTTCATGGCATGAATCCACGGTCTACCTAGGAGAATATTATAGGCGAGCTCCCTCTCTAGGACTTGGTACACAATGTCTTTTATCACTGGTCCCACTTTTATGGGTAATAGCACTGATCCTTTGGTAGTTCTGTCCTCTTCATCACAGGTTTTGATAGTAATCTTCTTCCTTGGATCAACTACATTTTCAAAGAACCCCAATGTAAGGACTATCTTCAACGTGCAAATATTTAAACTGGCTCCCCCATCACTGAGAACCCTCTTGATGCGGTGCTTATGGATGAAGGTGACAATGTGTAAAGGGGTGTTATGAGGTTGAGACACTGAGAGGTCATCTTGTTCAGAAAATGATATGGTACTTGAGGAGGTCAGATTACCTACAATGGCCTAAAACTTCTCTTGGGTCAAGTTAGTGGGTATAGTGGTTTCCACTAAGGCTTTATCAAAAATCTCCTTGTGGGAAGGAGATAGACGCAACAACTCTAAGATAGAAATGTGGGCAAGAGTCTTCTGTAGTTGGTCTATGATGCTATACTAATGGAAGTTGGACTGAGAAGGTGACGACCTTGGAGGAATGGTATTCAACATGACCTTACCACTGTATGTGATGATACTACAATCAGTTATGTTGGGCTCTGATTGTTGGTTGGGTGTGACCACATTAATTTGTGGTATGTGTTTTGTTATGTAATTGATGGTATAGTCAAATGGCACACTTGTGTAGTTGGCATTACTATTCCCACTATTCTAATTTTGCCTGTTACGGTTGTTGTTGTTGTTGTTGCGGTTGTTGTTATTGTTGTTGTATGGCCTGTCATGATTGAGAAGTGGATCCTTGTAAGCCACATGCGTCTCATTAGAAGTATGTTGTTGATTTCCTCCTTAACTTTGATCAAGTACATCTTGAATAACATGTTTGAGATAGATACAATTGTTGGTTGTATGTCCTCTTCCTCTATGATACTCACAACAGTCAGTGTCTTTCCAATAGTGAGGTTTTATTTGAGATTCATAATTGCTTGTTGGTGGTAGAGAGATTTCATTGTTGGCCAATAGATTCATTAATGCGGACTCTAGGGACTCACCTACCAGTGTGAACTTTTGCCTTGGATTTGAGTTGAACCATGGTCTTGGCTTCTGAGAGAATGTTTTGTTGGACATAGCATTTCTTGCCTCTCCTTTGAGAGTGAATATTGGCTATTGTTTGGGAGCCACCACCTTGGCATCAACTACTCCATTATTGATGACATTTTTATTCTTAATCCAAAACTTTGATTTGTCAGTCGTGTAGTTGGAGGTAGGTGTGTCCTTGTATAACTTGATTTTCCCCTTGGTGATCATAGCTTTCTCAATGAACAATCCCATTTCAATGACCTTTGAAAATGAAGTAGGGAATTGAATTTGTATTTGGTAGCTAAGATCGGAGTTGAGGTTATGGACAAATATCTCCATTAATTGCTTCTCAAGTACATCATATGAGCATTTACTTGCTAGTTGTCTCCACCTTTGTAGGAAGGAGGTGAATGATTCACCACTCTTTTGCTTGGTGTTGCATAGGTCGAGCATGCAGACTTCATGTTCAATATTGTAAGAGAAGTGCATGATGAATTTGTTAACTAACTCATCAAAAGTTTTGATGCCTGGTGGAAGCCGTGAGAACCACTCCATGGCTTGACTACCTAGAGATCTAGGGAATAGTCTCATTAAGAAAGTCTCATTGTGAGCAACTTCCATGCATGCGACATTGAATTCCCTAATGTGATCTCTAGGGTCCCCTTTCCCTTTGTACTTGTCAAACTTAGGAACTTCAAATCGAAAGGGGAATGGTACCATGTTCAAACTCTTATCAAAGGGGTACAGTGCAATATCTTCCAAGGAGTATGTTTTTGTGTTTGTACCCGTCTTGAGATTTGTCATTTGTTGTGCTAGACCTTCGATTTGTTTCCTCATTTCTTGTATAGGTGTGTTTGGGTCTATGGATTTCTTTCCTTTGCCTTCACCATTGTGGTGTTCATGATTATCCTCTATGGTCTCTTTGAGTTTTCTTAGATCAAAGTCAGTAGGGAGCTTAATTCCAAGACTCGCAAGATGATAAAAATACTTGTGAGGGTCCTCATGGAGCACTTTTTCAAGTAAGCGTTCAAATTTCTGATCTTAGAGGTGTCCTTGATAATCTTCATGAGAGATTTCCTCATCACTATCATGAGGGGTGACAATACGGTTAGATGTTCTAGCGATTTCAAGGTGCTTTTGGTATTGAGATCTAGTAAGAACCATGCAAGGTGATGTGAGATGTGGTGGGATGAAACTAGAGATTTTGGCAAGATGCTGATGGAGACTGCTAAGAATAGGATACTTATGGCAAGATTTGGACAAGGGACTTTCTTGATCAATGATTCCAAATAAGACAGTCGATACAAGATGATAGCCACTAGTAAGGGTACTTGATACCTATCTTACTGTGTAGGGACTAGTCATGCACCAAGACCACTAGCAAAGTTATGTGACCTACGAGGGTTACTTAAATTCAAAGTGATATGAAAAAGGGGCTTATGCTGATTTTATACGGGATACTTTGACTTTGGACTAGGGAGGCCTGATAGAAGGTGAATGAGATGACCAACGAAAAGAGGGGGTATGCTATGGAATGGATGAAAAAGTGACTGCAAGGTAAGATCTAATCTCAAAACTTGGAACTAGACTAAAATGGGTAGCCAGAAATGATAAAATGTTTCTCTCAAAGATTGTGGAAGTGCTCACTGTCATGTATGCGCCAGAATAGATGCACTGCAAAAACTGGTAAATGAGCAACAAGTTGGCATAGAAGCGCCACACTAGTAAATTGCAGATGAGTTGTAACAGATAGTAAAAGTGTTGGAAGTTGGTACATACGCACCTCAGGTCGGTACGAATGTGCCACTCTACTTTTCTCAGTGATTTTTGAAATTTTTTGGCAATTTTTTTATGTTTTTGGTATCTTTGGTTGCAAGAAGGTCTTGTGATCTAATTTTCTAAAATTATGGCAAGAAGACACAGCAAACACAAAGAATGTTTTTACAGTTTTTTATTCTTTGTGATTTTTTGACTCTTTTTCAGACTAAAAGAAAGTAAGTACAATCCTAGGTTTCAAAGGACAGTATAAAACCAAATTCTCACTATCTCTAGTGAAGCATCTTCGGGAGGTAATAATCGCCCTTTCCTGTGCCAGATTATAGGGGTTTTTGGTCTACTAAAAGAAAGGATGAGTAATAAAGGTAACCGTTCGAGTGGTTATACATGTGGCAACACTACTCTCCATTATGGAGTCTCCCAGCCTACAAGGGTTGCATCTTGGAGGGTTTTGTGGGAGGTGGGCTATCGGTATAACACAACTGCACTCATTGTTTGAAGCTTTTTCTCTAAACACAATTTATTTATAGTGGCTTGGAAGGGCTTGGTGTCTAGCCTATTACCACTTAGGGTCATTCCTACTTGGATGAACGGTATCCAAGAGTAAGCCCCTCTAAAGGAAAAACACATGGGAAAATGATATGTCTTGCATTTTGGTCACCCAAGATAGGGGAGAGCATAGGCCTAGTATCATTCCCAAAACATACAATACAGTGATTCTTTTCCCCTATTTAAAATGAGAAAAAATAGATGAGCTATCTACTTGGGCAAGCATGGAAATTTGTTAACATTGAAGTGATAACAAGATAGCAATGGTCTAGTTTTACCAAGATAGTAATGATGTGTTCAATTTTATCCTAGATAGCATGAACTTGTTAACTTTGAAGTGATGATCGAGATAGCAATGGTTTAGTTTTACCCAGATAGCAATGATGTGTTCAATTTTTACCTAGATAGCATGAATTTGTTAACTTTGAAGTGATAATTGAGATAGCAATGGTTTAGTTTTACCCAGATAGCAATGATGTGTTAAATTTTATCTAGATAGCATGAATTTTTTAACTTTGAAGTGATAATCGAGATAGCAATAGTTTAGTTTTACCCAGATAGCAATCATGTGTTCAATTTTATCTAGATAGCAATGAGTTGTTAACTTTGAAAGAGCAATATAGCAATGATTCAATGATATGCAAGATAGAAATGATTCAATTACCACCTTCCTAGTTAAAACTATGTGAGATTTGCATGAGCCTCCATTTACTTTCCCATTAGAAAGTGAAGTGTGAGTTAACAAGTCCACCTATATGATTCTAAACCAGTACCTAGCCTGCAAAATAGATCAAGAGTGTTCCTGTAAAGAGATGTCAGTGTTAGCAAAAACTTCAAGGAAACCCTAAAAATCACTGCCTAGATCAGATGCACAACTTTAGAGATTGAATGCACACAAACAGATCTCAAAAGCACCATAGTACATATGTGCTAAGACAGAGGTCAAAAGTGTAGGAAAATAGTGTATATGTGACGAAATGATAGATGCATCGTATCAAAGGATATATGTGTCAGAATAGAGTCTGTACAAACTGAAAGAATGTATGCGCTGGAACAGATAGTATATGTGTTAGATCAGAGATTGTATGCGTTGAAGGAATGTATGCACCATAACAAATAGTAGATGCATGTTAGGATATGTCAAATACGTTGTTTCCTCCTATGTACGGCTTTCTAAAACATAAAAACTCAGTTTTTGGGTTAAATTTAGGGCTAGGGCCCATGGTGGGTGCCAAAAATGTTAAGGAAAAATTGGATTCAAATGAATAATCAATATATCACTATTAAAATACCAAAAACTCAATGAAACACAAAAACAAAGAGATCAATCAAACAAAAGAACTTCAAAAACCTTTGCAAACCTCAAAGCTTCATAGCTTCCATTGGTTACCTATCTCAATCAATCTTGCATGTATGAATAAAGCCCTCAGAGAGTGCACTTCCTTGCTATGATACCAAGATTGTCAATGGAGAACAGCTATGATAGTTTCTTTGTAATGAAGAGGAGCTTCATAACAATGGTAGTAGTATGGTAACAAGTGTGATCACAAGCAATGAAGGAATTGGTGCCAAAGGTGTGCTGTAATTCCTACAGAGTAACAATACTTAAAGCATGAAATGGAAGAACAGGGTTTAATTTATAGACTTGAGAAAGAAGAGATCAACGGTATAGAAAGAATGAGAAGATCAATGGTATAGAAAGGTTGAGAGAATGTGCGTGAATAGGAAGAAGACAAGTGTCACCCAAAAGCTATTTTATTTGAGTTAACTGCTTTCTTTTCTAAAGATAAGACGTGCTTTACATAAATTAGAAAGTTTTTTTCTAATTTAAGAGATATTGATAAAAACAAGGTTGATTGAGTAGATAACTTAACTTGAGATTTGCTTTTGCATGATTTAAGAGAAATTAAATAATAAATTTTTTAATTTTGTGTGCATGAAGAAGAAGACTTATTTTTAGAAGATTTGGAAGATATTAGAAGAATTTGAAGATAAGAAAGCTAATTAAATAAATAAATTTATTTAATTGTTGTGCATGATTTGGAAGAATAAATAAAATATTTGATTTGATTTTATTTTTAGATATTGAGAGGATCTAAATAAATTTGATTGATTTATTTAAATTTGAAAGAATGATTTGATTTAATTAAATAGTTAAGAATTATTTAATTGTTTGGAAGAATTTAATTAAATAAAGGATTTTATTTAATTTTGACTTTAGAAGAGGTAATTAAATATTTTGATATTTAATTAACTTAGAGGAATATGAATCAAATAAATAAATTTGTTTATTTATTTATTAACAAAAGAACTAGAAGGGAATAAATATTAAGAATATTTATTTAGACCGAATCATGTCGTTTTTAGGCGTATACAGTAATATATAGTAGAAGTGTTATTTTTAGAGAAACTAAGCCTTCTTCTATTACATTGCAACAAGAACAAGGTGAACAAAAAGATGTGATTCAACTCCCTTCTACACCTGGGAAAGTTGAATTGAGTCCCCTAGATAGACACGAAGTTGAGGAGATCTCATCTAGCTCTAAATCTTCAGAAGAGGAGAAAGAACCTCTAGCTCAACTTGTTCAAAGGTCTACAAGGCATAGACAACCACCTAAAAGGTATTCACCTGATGACTAGAGATGTGTTTTTTCTTTGAATACTAACATAGGTGAACCTAGATCTGTAGAAGAGGCATTTGGGATGAGTGATGCAAAGTCCTAGAAGATTTATATGGATGGAGAAATGACATCTTTCAAAAAGAATGATACATGGGACCTAGTGCCATTTCTTGAAGGATGAAAACCTATTGGTTGCAAATGGGTGTTCAAGAAAAAGATTGGTTCAGATGGAGGTATTGAGAAGTACAAAGAATGGTTGGTTGTGAAAGGTTACTCTCAGGTTGAGGGTGTTGATTACAGTGAGATAGTTTATCCTTTTGAAAAAATGACATCCATTAGATTCTTGTTTTCTATTGCTACTGCTTATGATCTAGAGGTTAAGCAAATGGATTTGAAAGTGACTTTCCTTCATGGTGATTTGGAGGAGGATATTTATATGACACAACTAGAGCTCTAAATGGTGAGCTTGGTAAAAGTATTTTGATTTATAAATTGAAGAAATCTTTGTATGGCCTCAAAACAAGTCATAGGATGTGGTAATAGAAATTTGATACATGTGTGTTGAGTTTGGGATTTGAGTGTTCTAAATCTAATCACTATGTTTATTATAAATTTGGTGGTGATTGTTTCCTGTTTATTGCATTTTATGTTGATGATATGTTATTTATTGGTAAAGGGAAATGAATGATATTAGAACTAATGTCTCAACTTGTAGATAAATTTGAAATTGGTGCAGCTAAATACATTCTTGGGATGGAATTAAGAAAAAATAGAGTGAACAGAAAACTATGGCTTGGCCAGAGTAGGTATGCCAATTCAGTTTTATAGAGGTAAATAACATGCAAGATTGTAGACCAGTATGTATTCCTTTTACAATTGCAACAAAGTTATCTACTTCACAATCTCCAACATCCCCATTAGAGATGGAAGATATGCGGAGAGTGCCTTACCAGAGTGCAGTCGTAAGTTTGATGTATGCTATGGTCTATACTAGACCAAACATTGCCTAAGCAGTGGGACTTCTTTCCAGGTATACATCTAATCTTGGTAGTGTTCATTGGAATGTAGTTAAAAGAGTCTTTAGATATTTATGAGGTACCTCAGAATATTCATTTTGTTATCATGGTAATTTGATAGGATACATGCATTCCCTTGATATTCATGGTTATGTGGATTCAGAAATGGTAGGTGATGTTGATAGGAGATGATCCACCAATGCTTATGTATTTACTTTATTTGATGGTGTAATTAGTTGGATGAGTAAGTGACAGGATGTGGTGTCTTTGTCCACTACTGAGGCTAAGTATATGGTATCTAATCATGCTTATAAAGAAGCCATTTGGCTTAAGAGACTATTTTCAAATATTGGAATAAAACAAGGTGTAGTGATAGTTTATTGTGATAATCAAAGTGTGATTTGCTTGGCTAAAAACCTAGCATTTCATGCCAACACCAAGCACATAGATGTACAATATTTTTTTTAGATAAATGGTCAAGGATGGAAGGGTGAAGCTAGTTAAGGTAGAGAATTTGATGAATCTTGCAAATTCATTAACTAAACTTGTGAGCACAAAGAAGTTCAGATGGTGTTTGGAGTTTATGGGCCTCACAGCCCCTAGTAATTAAATCATGGTGTTGATACTCCCTTTACTCTTGCAAGGTGTTTTACAACTGGGATAATATTAGGAAAATTTTCTCAACCTTGAAACTACAAAAGGTTTCTATTCTTCTTAGTTTTGGTCTTTCGAATATGCTTTATCCTGAAGAATGGTTTATAACTTACAAAGTTTCAAAAAGGGGCTAAAAATGGTAGGGATTACTATTTTTAGTAACTCTACATTTGAGCATGGACGGACCCAAAATTTTCCCAAAAGGTGTGGAACTACCAAGTAAACATCTTGGGTGAGTTTCGACTCAAGATCCTACTTGAATTGGAAGATATTAAAGTTTCCATTTTTTGAAACTACCGAAAAAAGTTTTGAACTCATATTTGAGGCACTTAGAGGTCCAATGCCACTCAAACTTTTATTTTTGCAACTATCAAGGAAACTGGCACTTGGGTACTAGTGGGTGTTGCCACAATAATGGGTTACACTTTCTGAGACATCCTATTTTTCGTTGAAATCATATATTTTTAGAAAATATAATGATTTAAGCCTTGAAAGGTTCCATTTAAAGTATTTTAATTGAAGAAGGTTTGATCAAACCCCCTTAGATTCAAACCCCCTTGGATAGAACCCCACTAGTTTTTAACCATACCTATAATGGAGTCTCCTCTACACCTATCAAAATGCTGACAAAAAACCAATTTTGATTTATCTTTTGAGGGATCAAATGAATTCATTTAAAATTTATACTTTGTAAGTATGTAGTCCTTATTATAAGCTTCCCAAAAAATATAATTTTAAATATATTTAATTTGATTATTATATTTATTTTTTATTTCTTGTGAATATATGTTTTCTACAGAACATTAAGTTCTTTATTCTACACACATGGAAAATTAGTAAATTACTAAAACAAAATTCTAAAAAATATCTATGCACTACGTGTTGATGTCCTTGTTTCAACAAAAGAAAAAAATTGAATTTTGATACATACAGAAAAAGTTATGTTTTACGGAATACGCCTATGTCTAAATTATAATTGGTTTGACTTCAAAAATTAATTAAAAAATATATACTCAAGAAAACATTATGAAACCAAATGCATACATTATATATTAGTGTTACCAATCTAAATTTAAAAGAATCAAAATTTTATCCTTTGTAGAAAAAAAGTTATGTGCTACGGAATACACATCACTTTAAAAAAATGTTGTTTACTATTAAAAACTAGTTATCAAAGGAGATGCAAAACAATTTAGAATTTAACTCCAATTTTTTTAAAAAATATATATTTAGAATCTACAAACAAAATCTTAGAAATCACTAGTTTGCATCATCTTCAAATTCCTAATGGTTTAGTGGCTATAGGTGTTAGAATGTGAAGATTTAGTTCAAAATATTGATTTCAATGTCAAGTTTGGACAAAAAGTGTAACCCATTTTTGTGGGATGACCCTAGTGTCTAGGTGTTTGAGGTTGTTTTAGGGCCTTAACTCAATGAATAACACTTGGAACTAGTCTTTGCTTCAAAATCTAGTCTTCTCTCAACATGAGTGTACATATCAGTCTACAAGGGTGCTAAATCTAGTGTAAATCATTGGTGTTGACAATTTATGACATAACATTTAGCCCCCACTTTAGAATTAGTATGATCCTACGCTCATACACACACTAAAGTATAGAGAGAACAAACCTATTTGCTAGAATATTGAAGCCATTAGAATAATGCTAAGTTGAGAACTACAAAAGCCCCTAAGCTTAGGATTCTAAAGGTCTACAAAGCATAGCAAGAAGAGATTACATACACACCAGATATCCAACATAATTCAAACATATGTGGAGTATTCACAAAGCATACAATGATGAATACACATAAAACACAAAACATAGATGCAATACATGAAGTAGACACAAAGCATACACTAAGTAAACATGGGAAGACATGCAGTATCTAACATTGAGTATACACAACTTGAATACTTGGAAAAACAAGAACATGTGAGTTAAGTAATACATCATACATATAAGTAAGAAACTATAAACAATCATAAAGAGAACATGACACAGACACTAGATTTCTTTGTCACTAGGGGTCATGTAAAGATGATCTTCATGAATCACGGGATTTTAAGAACTACCAAATTACTAGGTGATCATAAATGTAAATTTGTATGAAGTGCATGGGAGAGCAAGTTGTGTTATGCTAGGTTACTCATGGACAAGAAACCAAAAGAAAGAATCACAAGATAGTAAAGGCCACTAAATTACTAGGTGAGTTTCATGTCAAGTAGAAACATCACAGGCTATTGAGGACCACTGAATCACCAAGCGAGCTCCATGCAAACCATATCAAATATTATAGACCAAGAAAAGCGTGATGTTTGTTGGGTAAGCCTGCTAAGGTGCTACAAAGATGATCAACAAGTATTTCAATGGTACAACCAACCACATGGTGCATGAACAAAGTAAAACACATAGCATGATGTGTGGCCCCACCTTAAAGTAATTGCTAACTTCTATCAGGAAGAAATTGCCTTAAATTAGAATGAATAATCAATGTAAACAAGAACGAGAGAATTATGGAAGCTATATACTCAAAAGCTATATCACAACAAGGGGTTTCCCCAGTACAAGAAAACTACAAAGTGCCACATAAATCAAACAATAACATAACATAAAAGGGATCTACTTGACTATGGTTAGTATATGAATGGTTATATATATAAAAGGGACAATCATTTTTAGAATTTTCATCATCCACTAGTCAACAAAACTATGAAGATGGAGGAATAAATATCACATAATAATAAAGAGATCATAAAGGAGGATCCTAAATCATCCAATGAACATGAAAATTTACAAATTGGAAATAACAACATATAGAAGAATGAAGATACACAAAGAGGAATGTCACAATAGGTTCGGTCCCTTTGTATCCTTACACCAACAAGAGTGTCAAGGGTCACCCAAAGAGAGCTTAAAAAACACAATACACACGTCGAGCAACATGATATGGGGATAACAACATGTACAATCATAAAACAAAAGAGAGAGAGAGGCCACACTTCCAAGTCAACCTAAAGAAAATTGTTCTACTCCCAACCTTTCTCATCATAAAGGGATGGAGGGAAAGATTGAAGAGGGACTATGGAAATTTTAGTGCAATGTACTAGAGTCATACCTATTCCACCATTATTTTTTGTATCATTATCAGAATAAAGCATAATAGATGAATTAATATGGTCCATTGTAGGATGTACATCAGTATCATTCGCATGAGTAGACAAAGTGTCAACAGATATATCATTCAAATCCATCAACATCTAATTCTTACAAGGAGGAAGTTTCTCCTATAGCAAGTTGGCAAGCAAAAGCATGACGTCACTTATTATACTCTTTTGCATTTTAATTTCTATTAGTTTTATTTGTAACATTTGTTAGGGGAACCATGAGATCTTCCAATGTGGGTTCCGTTTCTTCCTTTGCATGAGGAGCATGAGGAGGAACAAAAGGAACTTTTAAATGTTGGGATCTACCAAGTGAGCCGCTCTTCTATCTAAACCTATTGAATGTGTTCAAGTGTTAAAGCATCCTCAAGTGATTGAGATTCTATGGGAATGAGATTTCACGCAACCAATTGCTTTCCACTAGACTTTGAAGAGGCGAGTGAACAAAAACAATCCTCAAATTGCGGGGAGGTCTGGTTTGTGCTAGGCATTTGTCTCATGGTCCTAGATTGGATGGAGGAGGTTTAACGACAACATAAATTCTATAAACTTGGGTATGGGGAGGATCCTTTGACTCATGCTATGGTTCATTCAACTCCTATGTGGCATGGGGAACTATTGTCACATCCTCAAAAGATTGAGAGTCTCCAAGTGCACTTAGGGATAATTCAATGATTCTATTTGCTTTAAAATTTTGATAAGATAGAAAGAAGAGATCATTACGATGTTAAATAGAACCTTCTAGATGAGGCTAAAAGTAATCAAGTGAGAAGTGTCCAGGACAAGACAAGGGTTGGAACCCACTATGATGTGCATCATGCACCTATCCTTGGAATGGAAACTTTAAGCATTTAAGAATCATCGAGGGGATTACTTTCATGGAGGTAATCCATGGGTGACCCAACTTCACATGAAATGAGTCTAAAGTAGGAATAATAACAAGAGACATGCCCAATCTTCATGGTCCAACCTTGACAAGAAGAGTCAATGCACTAAGAGTTGGACGAATAGATCCATCATGTGCTCTAATAGATTTAGATATATCATACTTGTCTCTATGTAATTCATACATAAATAGGAAATCTTGAGTAAACATATTAGTCATACATACATGATAAATGAGTACTCCCCTTATGGGTTTGTCATTAATATTGGTAGTAATGTAGAGAGGTCCCTTAGGTTCTTGAATGGAAGCATCATGAGGTGTAAAAGAGATAGCAAATTTAGGTTTCACTCGCTCTCAACGAGGGCAAGCATCTACCATACCAACCACACTATCAAAGTCTCTATGCTAATGATTGAATGATGTAGAGTTAGGTGGTGATTCATGATGTAGAGTAGGGGAAGGTGTTGAAACTTTCCTCAAATGTATTTTGTTTGATCATGTAAGAAGCTTGCTGTCCTCTTACAATGCAAGCTAGAAAGGTAGGCAAAAAGAGCCATTTCATGGTTTTGAATACATAAACTACTTATCAAACCTCCCAACCACCTTGGACCACACTAAATTGACTAGGAGATACTCACTAAACTCACAAAACACCCTGAATGCTTATTTCACCTATTGTTTCTTCACAACTTGACCTTCTCACTTGTAGCCCTTGAAAAGAGGTTTTTGAAGCATATCTCATAGAAACTGGACCAAACCCATGAAACAACTAGTTTTTATGATACCCATTAGGCTCCTCTCTAACACATCTTTCATGCAACATAGATTTTTTTTAGACATGTGCCCCAAAACAGGACTATTCTTGCTATCCTTAGGCCTAATTAGGCCTCCTCACTAAAGCAAGTGTGTGGAAATCTTGACCCACACTGCAAATTCTTTTTCTAAGGTGATTGGGTTGTTGAAATATGATGGATTATGCTAGTTTTGTGGTTCTAACCACAACATAAACTATTTTTCCTTCAAAGTCTCACTCTACCTATGCTTGGAATGTCTAATACATAGAGATATTAGACTTCATGCACCCAAATTTGCCTTTTTGTTCCAATCCCCTACTCCTGTAATGAAACCCAATAGAAAGACATCCTAACTAAAGCATTTCCATCCATTTTTTACTATGGTGCAGATGGAATAGACTGCAAATTCATCAATTTTCTCAAAACCCTCAAAACCCTAGGGTTTATGACATATTCTCAGAAAAATGGTTATAAAAAGCTTCTACCACAATGAAATTTTCTCCTACCAAGTGTAAATGGAAGGTAACTTTTCTCTTCATCCCATGTTATGAATTAGAGGTCTTGATAGCGTAGTACGGATGAGTACAGTCATGGGAAACAACAAGAAAACACAGAAAATACAGAGCAAATTTAGAGAAAACGTTTATAAAATGCTTGAAACCTAAGAAAAATCTTCCCAATCTTGCTTAAATCAAAGTTAACTCAATCCATTTCAACATTTTGTGCAATGGGACTGTTGGCTGTACTGTACGGACCAATACTAGGTGTTTGAACAACAGAATATATAGAGAAATTTCAGAAAATAGGAAATTTGTTATTGATTTCTTACTCAAAACATCAACTTTACCTTTTTCATGAAGTCTTTAGGCATAAATAGCAGGTTTACTTGTTTTTCCTTTGATCCATCTCTCCACTCCTCACTGACAAAGGTAAAAATGAGGCTAAAAATAGCCTATGCACTAAACTACTTAACATAGAATGTACTAACTTAAGAAAATATTGAAGCCCTACCACTAATGCATCTAGATTGGTCATAATAGACCTTTATTATATTAGTTATGAAGATAAAAACTCCACCTACACTCCTATTGAGACCAAAATCTCCACCTAGGCTCTTATTGACCTTAAAAATAAAAATATAGACATGGTGCTCCTACACCATACAACCGGTCTTGAAATTTTTCCAAGTCTCTTGGAAATGAAGTTGTAACTTGTTCTCCTTTGAATATTCCATGCTTCTAACCTTCTTGTACCTTTTCATCAAGTTCACCTTGCCTCTGGTTTAATGCCACTATCATCACTTGTATCATGCTCCATCCTCACACTCTGATCTAAGGGGTGTTTTACAACTTTTTTCATCATGACACACTGCTATTACATGTTCCTTTGTTTCTGCAATTGGGTTTACATCTGCTTGCACACCTGCAACCAAATAATTACCTTGGGTGTATTGAGCTATCTCCTCCTTGCATGTTTTGAATTCACCTATTTGTGCCTTCACAGACAATTCATCCTTGGCCCTTTCTTGACCTGCCTTTACCTTCATCTCATCATTCTTTATCTCCACTATAATGTCTATAACCTCTACCTTCACTTCTTCCTGTCCTTCTTCTTCTTGCTTGGGCTTCTCTATGTCTTTGTCTATCAATAGTTCCATCATATTCATGTAATTAGGCTTATCAACCTCTGTCATACCTAAAAACACCTTGTTCATTGTCTCAACAATCTCATAAACCTCTATCTTAATGAATTTTGACTACCTTTTTACTCCCTTCAGTGCCAAAGGACACTTGACTGTCCCAATCATGATTTTGTTATGCCAACCTTGTTTCTCCTCAAGTAACTCTTCTATTACTTTCTCTTGGACTGTCCTTGTCACTATTTTGTTCTCTTTACTCTACAAATTAGACTTTCTTCCAAGTCTACTATCTTCACATTTCTTTTCTTCCTTACCTTTGCTGCACACTCAATCTCTCTTTCCTCTAAAGGACAAATCACTATCTTTATCATAGCATTATCTCTCTTTTCATTTGGAGACTCCCCAAACACACTGTCTTTGGCCTTTTCTTGGCCTCTTACTGTCAACTTCACATCTTTAGTCACCATTGGGACTTTTTCCAAACTTACTACCTTTACCTCTTCAACTTCCTTTTCCTTTTTAACCTCTACAAACTATTCTACTAATCCTTGCCATTTTACTCTACCCACTGCACCTTTCTACCTTCTTATTTTTTACTAGACTCTTTATCTTCCTCATTACTACATTTTTAGACTAAGAAATCACTGTGTCTGTAGTCTTCAACTGCTCATTAACCCTTTTTTAATCTAAAGGACTAAGTGTTGTCCTTATCATGGAATTATCTTGCAAACCTTGATTCAATTCACCTCTGACCCTTCCTTTATCAGTCATTGACATTAAACTATTGTCATTACCTTTCAAACTCATATTGCAGTTTACCTCTATCATGGTAGAACTTGACTATCCATCCTCTTTTTCTACCTTTAAGAGACAGAACACTGCCCCTATCATGATTCCTTCATGCATTACAAGCCTATCTTGTCTTACCTCAATCCATTTACTCTCTTCTCTTTTGCCTTGTACCTCTTTTGGTCTTCTATCTTCTTCATTATCAAACTTCTATTGTCCTCCATGTTCTTGTCCTTCCAGTGGACAAAATAGCTCTTCTATGGTGACTTTACTAGGCCAATCTTGCCTTTCTTTGGGTAACTTACTTGTACTCACCACAACTCTTCCTCTTACCTTTGTCATGAGGGTCATTTCCCCTTCTTCCTTTGTCTTACAAACCTTTGTGTCAAATTTACATATCTCTATTTTGACAGTGTTCAACTGTCCTACAACCTCCTTTGGCTTTGCTTTACAAAATCTAGTCTCTTCCATCACTTTGTCACACTTTCCAAGCTTGACTTAGGCCTTCAAGATCATTTCACCTTTGATGTTCACTATCTCAGTCTTCATTACCCAATCATCACCCTCTGTACTCTTCAACTTTGCATCTTTGTTTACTGCCTCAACATCTCCTTCTACTGTGGTGGTTGCATCCTCATTGTTCTTGTCTTCCTCAAACTTCATATATTCCCTCTTTCCAAACATGATAACTCTAGCTCCTTTGATCTTCTCCTCAATATTCTCCTGCAATGGTGTTAGTTTAAAAGAGATTCCATCCTTCTATATAGTGTAAGTATTATACCTCCCATCATATATGCCATGTCTATCATACTGCCAACATCTCCCTAATAACAAATGACAACAACTCATAGGTACCACATCAAAAAGGATTTTATCCCTATAGCCACCAATATTAAATTTGATAAAAGCTTGTTCTCTTACCAAAATTGACTGATTATCATTCAACCAGGATGCTTTATATGGTGCTTCATGAGGAATCCTTACTAAATTTAGCTTATCCACCATTTCTATGGAAACCATTTTATCAGTAGAACCATAATCTATCACAACTTTACATACCTTTTCTTTAGATTTGTACGTTGTCTTGAATAATGATCGCCTTGGAGTCATCTCCTTTGACTGAGCATACCTTTCTTTCAACTCTCTGATTTCTTTTGCTATGATATCTTTTGGATGCATCTTGACTCTTCAAATTGTAGCACATTTCACAGTTGAGTATATTGTCTTTTCATTGATGACAAAATGATGGTGGTTTTCATTGATGCCAAAATGGTCTTCATCAGTGACATGGTCTTCATCAATGGCAATGATTTCAGTGATATGGTTTTCAGTTCAGTGATATGGTCTACATCAGTGACAATGGTTGTTAGATCTCTCAGTTTTGATCTTTCAGTGGTCCTTCATGGTTAATCTTGTGTGAAGTTGTTTTGACTTAGTCATTTCAGTGGATGACATTCAGTGCATATTATCAGGGCAAGGGCTTGTGTCATTTGATAAAAGTTAACTTGCATCATATTAACTTCATGATAGTGGCAGATCAGTTGAAGGTTGGTTTACATATGTTGAGGTTTAAATATGTGTTGAGGTGTTTACATATGTGTTGAGGTTTAGAAAAATGGAAGTGGTAAATATGTTTTTCTTAACACTTAACAAGTCATAAACTTTGTGTTCAACACTTATTCTTCATTACCTTATTACCCGTCATAACTCTATGCACTTTATGTTATAAACTCAAACTGACCGGTCGAGGAGGTCATCAGGCCTTAAGTTGCAATGTAAGGGTATGAAACTCGTCGGTTTTACCGGCCCCATTGCCTAGGGTGCCCGGTAACCAGTCAATGCATTGTATGGTCCGCGGGAAACACAAAATCAACGATTATATTTGAATCCTCATGTGGCGGGCACCGCAGATCGGAGGATCAGTTTTTAAATAGAAAGTATCTCCAAACGGTTAGTTTGTCCCTTTAAAATTGACGTTCACTGTTGTTAAAAAGGCAATAAAACATGTTTGTCTTAGCCTTTCTAACCGAAATTCAAGGGGCACTGAAGTTGTTTTTTTTTTGTGTAAAGGAAAGAGTAAGTTTTTAGAAGGTTTCTAATTGATAAGAAGATGAAAAGGTAGAATTCTACGAAGGGGTTTCATTTTTTGTTTTATGTTTTTTTGATTTTGATAAGAGAGAAGATGAGAAGTTTGAGAAGAAATGTAATGTTGAAGTTGAACCGGTTTTTGAAGATTTTGGTTTTTGATTGAAATTCTTTTTGCATATAGAGATTTTTTTTAAATGGCAGATATAAAAAAAGGAGTTGCAGATGAGAGATAATTGATGAGAATTTTTGAAGAAGTTCTTTTGGAGAATGGAATTGTTATTTTGAAAGGTAATTTTTTGCAGGAATGGAGAATCATTTTTCAGGGATTTATGTTGAGAATTTGAAAGAATGTTAATTCAAAATGAATGGAATTCTTCAATGATCATGATGGATTAATGTTTGTTCAGAGAAAGTGAAGGTGTCAGAGAAAGTGAAGGTGATTAAAGACTATAATTTTTCAGAGAAGATAAATTGTTCAGTTTGCAGAGAGAGAAAGCTCAAAATGGTGAATTAGTTTGAAATTGTTTTGCAGAGGTATGAAATATATTGAAGATCAAAATTGATTGACTGTAGGTGTTGAAGACAGTTAAAGGTTGATTGCAAAGAATTTATTTTGTTTGTCTTAAAAGGGCGAAATAAGGTTTTGGTTTTTATTGAAACAGGGAAATCCCCTGAGTTATAATTTTTCATTGAATGTTGATGATGTCAGTGAGACATGCAGAGAGATAAAATTTGCTAGTGAGGCAGAATTGTAATGTTAGTGAGACAATTGTAATCTGAATTTTGTGTTAAGCCAGTGAGGCAGTTGAGTGGTTTTTATACGCCAGGAGGGTTTTCCACTCAGGAAATTTCTTGTGTCAAATCTGTGTGTTGATACTCTGCATATTTACTTTGTTCCTTCTGAAGAATTCTAAATTGTGAAATTAGATTAATCAAAAGTAGTAAAAAGTGTTAAAATTGTTAACAACACTGATTCACCCCCCCTCTCAGTGTTGTGTGTATTCCTACAATTGGTATCAAAGCCTGGTACCCTATCAAAGCTTAATCAGCTTGGGTAGATCATATTTCTGGAATACTTATCATGGCAAGTCAAGAAGGTTACTCAAATTATAAGGCACCTATGTTTGATGGCTCTAACTATGCTTTTTGGAAATTCAGGATGGAGTCATATTTGTCATCTCTGGGCTATGATGTGTATGATGCTATTGTTACTGGATATACTGCTACAAATCCTCCTAGCACAGCTGATGAGAAAAGGGCATATGAAAATAATGCTAAGGCTAAAAATGCATTATGTTGTGGTCTTACCAATGACATACTTGTAAAAATCATGGAGTGTAAAACAGCCAAGGAAATATGGGACAAATTGTCTAATATCTATCAAGGAGATGATAAAATCAAAGAAGCAAAACTGCAATCCTACAGAGCAAAATTTGAAAGTCTCAGAATGAGTGATGATGAGAAAGTGGCAGAATATCTTCTAAGGGTCCAAGAAATTGTAAATGCTATCAGAGGACTTGGTGATACATTGGAAGAGAAGACAGTTGTTACAAAAATCTTAAGGACCTTAAATCCAAAATATGAATCCAAAGTGTCTGCTGTTGAAGAAAGAGATTTAAGCAAAGTTACCTTTGATGAACTTCATGGCACTTTCACAGCTTATGAGATGAGGATTAGTAATGACATACCTTCAAGCAAAGAAGCTGCTTTCAAATCAGTCAGAAAAGAAAAGGAGATTTCTGATTCAGATGAATTGGATGATGAACAAGAAATATCTCTTGCAAGCAAGTTAAAGAAGGGATCTATTGGTAAGTACAAAGGTAAGCTTCCATTCAAATGTTTTGAGTGTGGAAAGATTGGACACTATGCAGCTCAGTGTCCTTACAAAAATCCAGACAGTGATGAAGATGAAAACAAGAAGCAATTCAAAAAGAAACAGTTTGTTTCTAGAAGGAAAAATAATTTCAGAAAGAAAAGAAGTCTGTTCATAAAAAATGTTGATATGACTGAAAGTGATTCAGATGATTTTCTTGATGAAAATGCACAGACTTTGTTTATGGCTATTCTAAATGAAATTGAAAAATGTGAAGAACAATCAAACAGTTGTGAAGCTGTTATTGACTTTGAAGGAGAATTGATATGTGCATTAAGTCAAGTCAAGAAACTTAAGAAGGAAATCATTGCTCAAAGAAGTCAGTTTCAAAAAGAAAATGATATCATGAATAACAAGTTAACTTGTTATGAGAAACAGATTACTGATCTAATTCTTTCTCTTGAAGAAAGTAAGAAAATTATTGATGATAAAGACAAAGAATTGAATAACAAGGACAAGGAATGTCATAAACTTGAAGCTGAAATTGTTGGTCTAAGAAGAAGACTTGATATGTGCAGAAGCAGTGATAAATTAGATGATCTTCTTGATAGACAAAAAGGATTCAAAGATAAATCAGCTCTTGGATTTGAAGAGGGACAATGTTCTCAAAAGGCTAGTATAAAAGGCAAATCAATCATAAGGACAACAAACTACAATAGAAGTGATACTTTTAGGTATAATGCTCACTTTACTGGATATTGTTTTTGTTGCAACAGGTTTGGACACAAACCCAGTGAATGCAGATTTGGAATCAGAAGAGAAATGCATCCATTCATGTTCTTAAGAAGTTTGAAGTGTCACAATTGTAAAAATTTTGGGCATATTGCAAAATTCTGTAGACCTTCATTGCAAATGCAGCAAACAACAAGAAATACTGTCTCAGGTTTGTCTTCTTTGGATTCTGAAAAGAAATTGCTTGTTTGGAAACCTAAGGTAATCAATAAGAGCTTAGATGTTATGATTGCACAAGCTGCTTTTCATGCCAAAAAGAAGGAACAGTGGGTGATTGACAGTGGTTGCTCCAACCACATGACAGGGGACAAAGATAAGTTTGTTAAGTTTGAAGACATTAATGAAGGCTCTGTTATGTTTGGAAATAATGATTGTATTATGATCAGAGGCAAAGGTACAATTCTTCTTGATGATGAAACACCACTAAATGATGTGTATTTTGTAGAAGGACTAAAGCACAACCTGTTAAGTGTTAGTCAAATATGTGACAATGGTTTTAATGTGGTTTTTGATGCACATGGATGTGAGATTAAAAAGAAATCAGGTAAAGTTATTGCAGCAGGTCTAAGGACTAGTGGTAACATCTACAATCTTCATAACTCAGAAACTAAAAGTGTTGATAGTCATATCTATTTCATGGGTCAAATTGAGGAAAGCTGGTTATGGCACAGAAGACTTGGTCATGTGAATTTTGACAATCTTGTGAGAATTAGCAAGAATCACAATGTCAGAAATATGCCTCATATTTCAAAACCAAGTAATACTATATGCAAAGAGTGTCAGGTGGGTAAGCAAACCAAAGTTAGTTTCAAGCCTAAGGAGTATTTTACTTCAAAACCTCTGCAGCTGGTACATTCAGATTTGTGTGGTCCTACAAGGACTAAAGCTCTGGGAGGAGAAAAGTATTTTATGCTTTTCATTGATGACTTTTCAAGAATGACATGGGTAACATTCTTAAGGCATAAATCAGAGGCATTTGATAGATTCAAAATCTTCAAGAAGATGGTTGAAAAGGAATTTGATTTCAAGCTAAAATGTCTAAGGTCAGACAATGGAGGAGAGTACACTTCAAAGGAATTTGAGGAGTATTGTGAAAAACATGGGATAAGAAGGCAATTCTCCACTCCTAGAACTCCACAGCAAAATGGAGTAGCTGAAAGGAAAAACAGGACTGTAAAAGAAATGGCAAGAACTTTACTACATGATGCAAATCTGCCTAATGTCTATTGGAGAGAAGCTGTTCATACAGCTATATAAACTCTGAACAGAGTTCAATTAAGGGTAAAGTCAAATTATACTCCTTATGAACTGTGGTATGGTAAGTCAGCTAATGTTGGGTATTTCAAAATTTTTGGAAGTAAGTGTTACATCAAGAAAGATAATGATAGCTTATGTGGTTTTGAGTCTAGATGTGATGAAGGCATTTTTCTTGGTTATTCTACACATAGCAAGGCATATAAATGTTTTAACAATAGGCTCAAAAGAATAATTGAAAGTACTAATGTTAAGGTGGATGAGGATTTGCAGCCCTGTATGCAGTTGATTCATGACATTGAAGTTGATCATCATTCACAAAAGGAAGAAGAAATTCAGGAAGAGAAAGAAGATCCTGAAAAATCTGTTGATGTTAAGACAAAGACTCTTTTAAAGGCATTTCAAAGAGATCATCCTCATGAGTTGATCATTGGGGATAAGGACAGTGGTGTGTTAACAAGAAGAGGAAAGCAAGTTGCTGCACATAATCAAGCACATGTGTGTTTGATATCTGAAATGGAACCAAAGAATTATGTTGAGGCCAGCAAAGATGAAGCATGGGTTAATGCCATGGAAGAGGAGTTAAGCCAAATAGAAAAGAACAAAACATGGGAACTTGTTCCAAGACCAGAAGGTAAGAATGTCATTGGATCAAAATGGGTGTTTAGGAATAAGCTTGATGATAAAGGTAAAGTTGTTAGAAACAAAGCCAGACTGGTTTGCAAAGGGTATTCACAAATTGAAGGTATTGACTTTGAAGAAACATTTGCTCCTGTTGCTAGATTAGAAGCTATAAGGATGTTTTTAGCTTTTTCAGTTTATAAAAATTTCAAAGTTTACCAAATGGATGTAAAATCAGCATTTCTAAATGGAGATCTTGAAGAAGAAGTCTACATGGAACAACCAGAAGGTTTTGTGAATAAAGATAATTTAGATCATGTTTACAGGTTGAAAAAGGCTTTATATGTTTTAAAGCAAGCTCCAAGGGCTTGGTATTATAGACTGGATAAGTTTTTGCAGGAACAGGGGTTCACAAAAGGAGGTGTGGATAGTAATTTGTACTATTTAATCAAAGGTGAGGATATTCTGGTTGTTGAAATTTATGTAGATGATATCATTTTTGGTAGTAACAATGATGATATGAGTCATTCATTTCCTAACATCATGAAATTAGAATTTGAAATGTCTATGTTGGGAGAATTGTCTTTCTTTCTTGGTCTTCAGGTATCTCAGCTTGAAAAGGGAATATTCATCTCACAAAATAAATATGCCAAAGAGATGTTAAAGAGATTTCAAATGGATGATTGCAAACCTTTGGGTACTCTTATGGAGACAGGGCATAAGCTAAGTAAAAATGATGAATCACCTGAAGTAGAACAATCTCTGTATAGATCTATGATTGGGAGTCTTTTATATCTCACTGCTTCTAGGCCTGATATTATGCAGGCTGTTTGTTTGGTTGCTAGATTTCAAGCTTGTCCTAAACAATCACATTTGAATGCTGTTAAGAGAATCTTTAGATATATTAAGGGTACACTTGATTTTGGTTTATGGTATCCTAGACACAATGATTTTACACTTCTTGCCTATACAGATGCAGATTGGGCAGGGTGTCCTGATGACAGAAAAAGCACAAGTGGGGCAGCTTTCTTTCTAGGTGGCAGATTGGTTGCATGGCATAGTAAGAAACAAGATTGTGTTTCTCTATCTACAACTGAAGCTGAGTACATTGCTGCTTCATCATGTTGTACACAGGTACTTTGGATGGTACAATCACTTCTTGATATTAAGGTTGAGGTTAAAAAGCCTGTGTCTATTCTTTGTGATAACACAAGTTCAATCAATATGTCAAAGAATCCTATAATGCATTCAAGAACTAAGCACATTGCTATCACATATCATTTTCTAAGGGAAAAGGTGATTGAAAATGAAGTTGCTTTGGAATATGTGCATACTAGTGATCAATTAGCTGATATCTTCACAAAGCCTTTACCAAAGGAGACATTTGAAACTCTGAGACAGAGATTAGGAGTTCTGTCTCTTGTCTCTCTTCAGTAAGTTACAGAGATATTAGATTCAGGGGGAGTTGTCTTCTAGATTATTTTTGATGTCCTGAATCTCATTTGTACATAGCCTGTATATAGTTTTTGTACATATCTTTGTGGTTGGCAGTGTTACAGTATTGTACATTTGATCAGTTTGAAGTAAAGTGTTGGTTTTGACAAATTTTTTCAGAGGATTGTATTTACAAGAACAGGAATTTATTGATTGTGGTGTTATTTCTTTTGCCTTTGACATTTTCATGTCAAAAAGGGGGAGAAATCAGTTATGGTTTTGCCATCAATGTCAAAGACAAAGGGGGAGTTTTGTAGCACATTTCACAGTTGAGTATATTGTCTTTTCATTGATGACAAAATGATGGTGGTTTTCATTGATGCCAAAATGGTCTTCATCAGTGACATGGTCTTCATCAATGGCAATGATTTCAGTGATATGGTTTTCAGTTCAGTGATATGGTCTACATCAGTGACAATGGTTGTTAGATCTCTCAGTTTTGATCTTTCAGTGGTCCTTCATGGTTAATCTTGTGTGAAGTTGTTTTGACTTAGTCATTTCAGTGGATGACATTCAGTGCATATTATCAGGGCAAGGGCTTGTGTCATTTGATAAAAGTTAACTTGCATCATATTAACTTCATGACAGTGGCAGATCAGTTGAAGGTTGGTTTACATATGTTGAGGTTTAAATATGTGTTGAGGTGTTTACATATGTGTTGAGGTTTAGAAAAATGGAAGTGGTAAATATGTTTTTCTTAACACTTAACAAGTCATAAACTTTGTGTTCAACACTTATTCTTCATTACCTTATTACCCGTCATAACTCTATGCACTTTATGTTATAAACTCAAACTGACCGGTCGAGGAGGTCATCGGGCCTTAAGTTGCAATGTAAGGGTATGAAACTCGTCGGTTTTACCGGCCCCATTGCCTAGGGTGCTCAGTAACCAGTCAATGCATTGTATGGTCCGCGGGAAACACAAAATCAACGATTATATTTGAATCCTCATGTGGCGGGCACCGCAGATCGGAGGATCAGTTTTTAAATAGAAAGTATCTCCAAACAGTTAGTTTGTCCCTTTAAAATTGACGTTCACTATTGTTAAAAAGGCAATAAAACATGTTTGTCTTAGCCTTTCTAACCGAAATTCAAGGGGCACTGAAGTTGTTTTTTTTTGTGTAAAGGAAAGAGTAAGTTTTTAGAAGGTTTCTAATTGATAAGAAGATGAAAAGGCAGAATTCTACGAAGGGGTTTCATTTTTTGTTTTATGTTTTTTTGATTTTGATAAGAGAGAAGATGAGAAGTTTGAGAAGAAATGTAATGTTGAAGTTGAACCGGTTTTTGAAGATTTTGGTTTTTGATTGAAATTCTTTTTGCATATAGAGATTTTTTTTAAATGGCAGATATAAAAAAAGGAGTTGCAGATGAGAGATAATTGATGAGAATTTTTGAAGAAGTTCTTTTGGAGAATGGAATTGTTATTTTGAAAGGTAATTTTTTGCAGGAATGGAGAATCATTTTTCAGGGATTTATGTTGAGAATTTGAAAGAATGTTAATTCAAAATGAATGGAATTCTTCAATGATCATGATGGATTAATGTTTGTTCAGAGAAAGTGAAGGTGTCAGAGAAAGTGAAGGTGATTAAAGACTATAATTTTTCAGAGAAGATAAATTGTTCAGTTTGCAGAGAGAGAAAGCTCAAAATGGTGAATTAGTTTGAAATTGTTTTGCAGAGGTATGAAATATATTGAAGATCAAAATTGATTGACTGTAGGTGTTGAAGACAGTTAAAGGTTGATTGCAAAGAATTTATTTTGTTTGTCTTAAAAGGGAGAAATAAGGTTTTGGTTTTTATTGAAACAGGGAAATCCCCTGAGTTATAATTTTTCATTGAATGTTGATGATGTCAGTGAGACATGCAGAGAGATAAAATTTGCCAGTGAGGCAGAATTGTAATGTCAGTGAGACAATTGTAATCTGAATTTTGTGTTAAGCCAGTGAGGCAGTTGAGTGGTTTTTATACCCCAGGAGGGTTTTCCACTCGGGAAATTTCTTGTGTCAAATCTGTGTGTTGATACTCTACATATTTACTTTGTTCCTTCTGAAGAATTCTAAATTGTGAAATTAGATTAATCAAAAGTAGTAAAAAGTGTTAAAATTGTTAACAACACTGATTCACCCCCCCTCTCAGTGTTGTGTGTATTCCTACACAAATTCCACTGTCAAACTTCAATCTTCAACTCTTCTAATGATCTATTGCCTTTGCTCTGATACCACTTGATGTAGACTAGGGGAAGGTGTTCAAACTATCCTCAAATGTATTTTGTTTGATCATGTACGAAGCTTGTTGTCCTCTTACATTGCAACCTAGAAAGGTAGGAAAAAAGAGCCATTTCATGGTTTTGAATACATAAACTACTTATTAAACCTCCCAACCACCTTGGACCACACTAAATTGACCAAGAGATACTCACTAAACTCAAAAAACACCCTGAATGCTTATTTCACCTATCGTTTCTTCATAACTTGACCTTCGTGCTTATAGCCCTTGAAAAGAGGTTTCTGAAGCATATCTCATAGAAACTAGACCAAACCCATGAACCAACTAGTTTTTATGATACATATCTTTCATGCAACATAGATTGTTTTTAGACATGTGCCCGAAAATAGGACTATTCTTGCTATCCTTAGGCCTAATTAGGCCTCCTCACCAAAGCATAGTGTGTGGAAATCTTGACCCACACTGCAAATTCTTGTTCTAAGGTGATTTGGATGTTGAAATATGATGGATTATTCTGGTTCTATGGTTCTAACCACCACACAAACTATTTTTTCTTCAAAGTCTCACTCTACCAATGCTTGGACTGTCTAATACATAGAAATATTAGACTTCATGCACCCAAATCTGGCTTTTTGTTCCAATCCCCTTGTCCTACAATGAAACTCAATAGAAATACATCCTAACTAAAGCATTTCCATCCATTTTTTACTATGGTGTAGATGGAATAGGCTACAAATTCACCAATTTTCTCAAAACCCTAGGGTTTAGGACCTATTCTCAAAAAAAAATAGTTATAAAAAGCTTCTACCATAATGAAATTTACTCCTACCAAGTGTAAATGGAAGTTAACTTATCTCTTCATGCCATGTTATGCATTAGAGGTCTTGACAGTGTAGTACGGATGAGTACAGTCATGGGAAACGACAAGAAAACACAGAAAATATAGAGCAGATTTAGAGAAAACATTTATAAAATGCTTTAAACCTAAGGAAAATATTCCCAATCTAATTTAAATCAAAGTTAACCCAATCCATTTAAATATTTTGTGTAATGGGATTCTTGACTATACTATACAAACCAATACTAGGTGTTTGAACATCAAAATATACAGAGAAATTGCTGAAAACAGGAAATTTGTTAATGATTTCTTACTCAAAACATCAACTCTACCTTTTTCATGAAGTCTTTAGGCATAAATAGAAGGTTTACATGTTTTTCCTTCAATCCATCACTCCACTCCTCACTAACAAAGGAAAAAATGAGGCTAAAAATAGCATGTGCACTAAACTGCTTAACATAGAATGTACTAACTTAAGCAAATATTGAACCCCTACCACTAATGCATATAGAGTGGTCATAATAGACCTTTATTACATCAATTATGAAAACTCCACCTACACTTGTATTGAGACCAAAATCTCCACCTAGGCACTTATTAACCTTAAAAATAAAAATATAGACATGGTGCTCCTGCACCAATTCAATGTGTGTTTCTATAATGTTTTCTTGATGATGGGGTAATGGATTTGTATATATTTACAAATTCTAGTTTGAATTAATTGACTTGTTCCCTTTGTCATTTTCACTTGCGACCTGGATAACGTTAAAGTCAATGAGGTCTTGAACTTCATGTTTAAGAAATATACATCTCTCTGTGTCATGTCCATGTTGGAATTAGTTTGGACAACTGAGAGGGGGGGTGAATCAGTTATCCCACAAATTAACCTTTTTTCTTATTTTAAACTTTTTTCTCAACTTTCAATTAGATTAGTGATGCAAACATTAAACCATGAATTAACAACACATGAGCACAAGCAAATTGAACACACATAACACCAAAATTTTTAAGTGGAAACCTGGTTAAGGGAAAACCATGGTGGGGGTTAACCCACAAGATTTGTACCTTGTTAAAAGTACTTAAATGAAATAAGAAGGAACTTGCCTTAGGGCTCACTACCTACACGAGTTTATGTTTAATATAAAAATAATGAACTAATAAATAGCATCTTGTTTATACCTGATTCAGTCCCATGAAAATATTTCTTATACTTCTGCTCTACACCAAACACTTCTCTATTGTCTCTTCATCCTTTGCTACCATTATTCTTTTGCTCCTCCTCTTCTCTACTCTACTTCTGAACCTTTCTTAGGATTTGAAGATTTTCACACATGGATGCTTTTTTGCAACTCATCTACACACCTTTATATCCTTCATCAACCTTGGAATAAACATCAAGGTTGACATTACAAACATCTGACTTAATGCGAAACACTATGCTATTGGCCAAACATAACTAGGACTCAAATCTTCCCTGATCAGCACACCACACTTCATAAAATTTCTCTTAGATAATCTGCAACATGCTTGAATCATCCGGTCAGCCAAGACTGGGAAGAATAGCAACACTAAGAAGGAAATCTTCATTAACAAGATCAAACTTCAATGTGGACCTTCAACACAACACCTACATGATACAAAGATCTCCACAAGCACATCAAATTCAACAAAACATCTTCATTCCTCCAAATCATTAGAATCACTTGCATCTTCATCTAGAACCCTAAGAACAATGTCTACCATAATTGTCATACTAGAAAGATTGCTTGTACAGACCTTCGAATCACAAACCACTTGAATGGATTATACACACTGACTTTCCAAACATGCCTCTAGATCCGCAAATCATCATATTACATTTCCAAAACAATCCAAACATCTTTCCTATCCCTCTGTCTCTTCTAAACACTACAAAACTAGTTCTACTCGGATGGCCATAACTTCTTCAAATCTTCATGTGGACCCTTCAAAACTTAACTGGAGCTTCTTCATATAATCCTCTACTTGTCCATATGGTCCCCATACATTGATCCTCATTGATTTCATCAATATCCTCAACAATCCAGTCTTCTATACAAGTAGTAAAATAGGATACAATTGACACTAATGGCAACAAGGATATGTTGACATCAATGACAACATCCTTTAGGCACATATTTGGAACAATCTCCCCCTTTGTCATTGATGGTAACATATGATGTGAAAATTTGATTTGACCATCAAGACAAGACCTCCTGCTTTCTCTTATCACTTCTACAATCACTTTCTTCACTACTTCCCCTTTCATCAGCAGCTAGTTTTTCACATGAACTTTTCTCCCTATTTGACATCAATGGCAAAGGGCACATATTTACAATCTTTTCTCCCTTTTTGTTTTATACTAATCCCAAAATTTGCATACTAACTACTCTCCCTAAGTAGTATCTCCTTAACACCAATCTAGATCACAAGATATGACTGTGAGTTCCATCAAACTGATGCACTTTAGTGCCTCTTAAATCTGATCAAGAGGGGTAATAACCCCTAACTTCTCCCTGAGATACTCAAAAGTATCCTTGGGAAGAGGCTTAGTGAAAATATCTGCAATCTGATCCTTTGACGACACAAACTCCAACTTGACTTCATTCTGATTCACCTTCTCTCTCGAGAAATGAAACTTGATAAATATATGCTTTGTCTTTGAATGTAGCACCAAATTATTTGAGATGCTTATTGCACTTGAATTATCATAGAAGATTGTGACAAGCTCCTCAAACATAATTTTGATATCCTTCAACATTTGCTTGATCCATAGAACTTGAGTGCAATTGTTTATTGCTACTATATACTCTGCCTATGCTGTAGATAGGGAAATTGCCTCCTAGTTTTTGCTCAGCCAAGAAACCAATCTACTTCCCAAGAAGAATTCACCACCACTAGTGCTTTTTCTATCATCCACATCTCCTTCCCAATTAGCATTTGTATATGCATGAAGAGTGAAGTCATTATCCTTTGGATACCATAATCCATAATCAATTGTCACTTTGAGATATCTAAAAATTCTCTTGACTACTACAACATGGGATTCTCTAGGATCAGCTTGAAATCTAGCAACAAGTCCAACTGCATTCATGATATCAAGTATGGTTTGAGTCAAATAAAGTAGTCATCTAATCATTGATCTATACCTTTTCTGATCTGCCTTAGGGGAGTCATCATCTTTACTCAACTTACATCTGGTTACCATAGGCATACCTACTGGCTTTGAATTTTCCATTCCAAACTTCTTCAACAATTCTCTCACATATTTAGACTGAGATATGAAGATACCTTTATCTAACTGAGTGATTTGCAGACCTAAGAAGAAGTTCATTTCACCAAACATGGACATCTCAAATTCACACTGCATCTGATTAGCAAATGTTTTGCACATACTCTCATTTCCACCAAAAATGATATCATCAACAAATACCTCAACAATTAGAATATTCTCATGATCAATTTTGAAGTAAAGATTACCGTCAGCAGTGCCTTTGCTATAACCTAGCTTTAGCAAATACTTATCTAATCTTGCATACCAAGCTCTTGGGGCTTGTTTGAGTCCATACAATACTTTCCTTAACATGCAGACCACATCTCTTTGATTAGAAAACTAAAATCCTCCCAGTTTCTCAATGTATACTTCTTCTTCTAACTCTCCATTTAGAAATGCTGACTTGACATCCATCTGATAGATTTTGAAATCCTTATAAGCAACAAAAGCAAGAAACAATATGACTACCTCTATTCTTTCCACTAGAGCAAAAGTTTCTTCAAAATCAATTCCTTCCACTTGAGAATATCCTTTTGCATACCAACCTTGCTTTATTTCTTACAACTTCACCATCTTCATTTAGTTTATTCCGGAAGACCCATTTAGTTCCAATCACATTTTTGTCCTCGGGTCTACAAACAAGATCTCAAGTGTGATTCTTTCCAATTTGCATTAATTCTTCTTCGATTACCTTTACCTAGTTTTCATCTTTGCAGGCTTCACTTACTATTTTTGGTTCAATCTTTGAAATCAGACAAATCTCTTCTTGATCTTCAACAATTCTTCTCCTAGTTCAAACACCTTTATTTCTATCTCCTATGATTTGATCTTTAGGATGATTCATCCTTACATACCTAGGGGTTTTGGGATTTTCTTGAGCTTTTGTTTCTTGAGCTGGTTCCTCAATTTCTGCACTATCCTCTTGAGTTACTATATTTTTTGGATCAATCTAGATCTGAATATGGGTCTGAACTTGCCTTCCTTGATTTTGACTGTCATCTTGATCTTCTAAATCATATCTGCAAGACCTGGAATGACCTTCTTTACTTTCATCAACTCTAACATTTGTACTTTCGACAATCTTTTTCAATCTTTTGTTGAAGCACCAATATGCCTTTCCTTGAGTAGAGTAACCCAGAAATATTCCTTCATCACTTCTTGCTTCAAACTTGCCTAGATCCTCATCTCTTTTGATATAGCATTTGCTACCAAAAACTCTAAAATATCTCATAGTAGGAGGATGACCAAACCATAGTTCATAGGGAATCTTACCAGTGTTTCCTTTGATCTGTACCTGGTTAAGAGTGTAGATAGTAGTACTCACAGATTCTCTCCAATAGACTTGAGGAACATTTGTTTCCATCATCATGGTCCTGGCAGCTTCTTGAATGGTCCAATTTTTTCTTTCCACTACATTTTGTTATGGAGTCCTAGGAGCAGATAACTATCTTTTTATTCCATGCTTTTCACAGAATGAATCAAACTCATCAGAGGTAAATTCTCCACCTCTTTCAGATCTGAAACACTTTATCTTTCCACCAATCTCATTCTCCACCATAACCTTGAACATTTTTAATTTTTTAAGAGCTTCTAATTTTTCTTTTAAGAAGGTTACCCACATCATCCAGGAGTAATCATCAATTAGCAACATAAAATATTTGTCTCCTTGCACACTCCTAATTCTAGCAGGACCACATAGATTAGTATGCACAAGTTCTAACCGTTCACTTGAAAATTGTTCTTTACTTTTGAATGAAATTTTGTTCTGTTTACCCAATTGACATTCTCTACACATGCTATTAGGTTTCACAAGTTTTGGCAGATCTCTTACAGCCTAAATAGAACTTATCTTGACAATTTTATCAAAATTCATATGACACATCCTCCTATGCCATAACCAACTTTGATCTGTCTGAGAAATCAAATAACTTTCGCTAGAACTACTTAAATGAAAGATGTTACCTCTTGTTTGAGTACTGGATGCAATTTTTGTTCCCGAGCTTTCAAAGATTCTGCATTTCCCATTCTTAAATCGAAGATCATAACCCTTGTCAACCAATTGTCCAACACTGAGAAGATTATACTTTAGTCCTTCCACATACAAAACATCATTGGTGTTATTCTTACCATCAAAAGAGATGGATCCTCTACCACAAATTCTACCAGCTGAGTTGTCTCCAAATTTCACAAGCCCACCTTCATTTTTTTCAAAGCTTACAAACTTACTTTTATCACCAGTCATATGATGAGAACATCCACTATCAATCACCCATTCATCCTTTTCAACAACATAGAAGCCAAGGCACTTCCAACATTTGCATAGCTAGAAGATTTAGTAGACATCGGATCTTCTTCTTTGATAGAAATAAACACCCAATCATTTTCAGTGGAACCTCCATGATCAGATTCATCATCGGTGACTCCTTCTCTAGCTTCCTGGACATAGTAACATTTCTTCTGACCTTTATATCTATTAGGATTTGGTTTCGAAAACCTCATTGGACATCTTGAGGCAAAATGACCAATCTTATTACAAGCAAAACATTTGAATGGCAACTTTCCTTCATACTTACTAGATCCTCTTGGCATTCTTTTGGCAATAAGAGCTTCAAGATCTACAGTCTTAATTTCATCATCTTCAAGATCCTTCCTTGCCTTCACCAATCTGTTTGATCTTGTTGAAGAGCTTTCATCCAGATCATATTTTGTTTTCCATATAGACTGGCCTTAAATGCATATTCAGACTTAGGAAGAGAGTCACCAAACTCACTTAATTCAAAAGCTGAAATTTTTCCAACTAATTGATCTCTTGTAACTTTTGAGATAGTTTGGATCTCCTCTATAGAAGCAAACTTATGTTTGTATGAATTAGGTAAAGATCTAAGCACTTTTGCCACAATTTTTTATTCTTCCAAAGTTCCACCAGCACACCTGATACCACACATAGGTTCATTTATCTTTTCCATGTAGATTGTGATATTTTCATCTTCACTCATCCTCAGGTTTTCAAATTTTCCTCTCAGACTTTGTAGCTTGGCACATTTGACATATTCATCACCTCCATAAAGATTCTTCAACTTCTTCTAGATTTAATGAGCAGTTTTTAGTCCAAAAACATTTGACATTTCTAAATCAGTCCGGGCACTCAACAAGGCTTCTTTATCTTGAAGGTTATTTTCAACATCTTTGATTTGATCTGGAGTTGAAGGACCTTTCTCAGGAGGTTTATACTCATCATTGATTATCACCCAATAAACATCACCCATGCATTGCAAGTGGCACTCCATGCAACTCTTCCAAATAGAGTAATTTGTTCCATCAAATATTGGACTATCCTTCAAGTAGGTCAACATCCTAGATCTCCTTGGGCGATTAAGCTTCTTTTAGAGGAACTTGGCTCTAATTCCAATTGTTGGAATTAGTCTAGACAACTAAGAGGGAGGGTGAATCAATTGTCGGACAAATTAACCTTTTTCTTATTTTAAACTTCTTTCTCAACTTTCAATTAGATTAGTGATGCAAACATTAAAGCATGAATTAATAACACATGAGCAAAAGTAAATTGAACACACATAACACCAGAATTTTTACGTGGAAACCCGATTAAGGGAAAACCACAGTGGGGGTTAACCAACAAGATTTGTACCCTGTTAAAAGAACTTAAATGAAATAAGAAGACACTTTCCTTAGGGCTCACTACCCAAAGCTCACTATTCAGAGAGGCTCACTGCCTACATGAGGCTTATTACCTACATGAGTTTATGTTTAATATAGAAATAATGAACTAATAAATAGCATCTTGTTTATGCCTGGTTTAGTCCCATGAAAAGCTTTCTTATACTTCTGCTCTGTCCCAAACACTTCTCTATTGTCTCTTCATCCTTTGCTACACTTGTTCTTTTGCTCCTCCTCTTCTTTGCCCTGCTTCTAAATAGGATTTGAACATTTATGCACACGAATGCTTTTTCACAACTCATCTACATGCCTTTATAACCTTCATCAACCTTGGAATAAACATCAAGGTCAGCATTACAAACATCTGACTTAATGTGAATCACTATGCTATCAACCAAACATAACTAGGACTCAAATCTTCCTCGATCAGCATGCCACGCTTCATAAAATTTCTCTTAGATCATCTGTGACATGCTTGAATCATTCAGTTGGCCAAGACTAGGAAGAACAACAAGACCAAGAAGGAAATCTTCATTAACAAGCTCAAACTTCAATGTAGACCTTCAACACATCAGTTACATGATACAAAGATCTCCAGAAGCACATTGTATTCAACAAAACATCTGTATTCCTCCAAATCATCAAAATCACTTGCATCTTCATCTAGAACCCTAAGAACGCTGTCTACCATAACTATCATACTAGAAAGATTGCTTGCAGACCTTGAAACCATGAACCACTTGAATGGATGATACACACTGACTTTCTAAACATGCCTCTAGATCTGCAGATCATCATATTATATTTCTGGAACAATCCAGACCTCTTTCTTGTCACTCTGTCTCTTCTGAACACTACAAAACTGGTTCTACTCAGATGGCCATAGCTTCTTCAAATCTTCATGCGGGCCCTTCAAAACTTAACTAGAGCTTCTTCAGATAATCCTCTACTCAACCATATGGTCTGTATACATTGATCCTCATTAATTTTCTCAATATCCTCAACCATCCAGTCTTCTATACAGGTAGCAAAATATGATACAATTGACACCAATGGCAACAAGGATATGTTGACATCAATGACAACAATGCTTAGGCACATATTTACAATAGTCCCAGGGTACAATAAAATTGGAAAAAGGCCTTCGTGTCAAAAGAAGGCAATTGCATCTTACTAGCATCAATTTGTTGAGTTGGAGGAAGTTTGATGAGATTATTATTTAGAAGCTGCAAGACTACTAAATGAAGTGACTCCAAAAGTTGTGAAAAGTGTCGCATATGTGGTTTTAATTTATAAGGGGTCAAAGTAGGAGATGATGTAGCTGCTACTTGTGTCTAAATATTGTTTGAAGATGAATTGATTTTTATGAAGTTTTTGTTTTGTTTTTTAAATGAATGATAATGCAAGGCAACAACTCTAGATTTACCAGTGGGAGCCAATGAGGTAGTATCTTCATATTGACTAACTAATAATTGATAATCAGGAAGAGCCATGAAAAAATGTGTAAAAGAGCTATAGTGCATTAACAAAATCTTATCACAGATGTGAGGTTGCAAGTTTCCAATGAAAACTCATTGTACATCAGCATCCAGAAGAGAATAAGGCATTTTTGAGTAGAGGGCTTGACTCTGACTTGCTAATTTTTTAAGTAGTTTCTTTCTCTTTTTCACAAAGATACTCAATTTTTCTTTTAGCCCATTTATGAAATCATCATCTTGTTTGAGTCTTTCTCTCAAGTTATTAACTTCAGAGTGGGATTGTTCAAGATCATCTAGAGTAGACTGAAGTTGTTCCTTCATACCATACATGTCCATTGAGATTCCCAGATCTTCCTCAAGCTGTTAGGCTCTGTTTAGAGGAACTTGGCTCTGATACCAATTGTTGGAAACAAGGTAGATAACTGAGAGGGGGGTGAATCAGTTATCTCTATTATCTTAACTTTCTTTTCTTCTTTTATAATTTGTGTAGCATCAAAACATATAAGCATATATAATCATGAGAACATAAATTAAATCAACACACATAACACAAGGATTTTTACATGGAAAACCCTATTAAGGGAAAAACCATGGGGTGACTAACCCAAGATTGTATTCTCTATTAAAAGAATAAGAAGTACAAAATGTCACTTGCTAATTAGTGCTCACTACCCGAGCACACTGCTCATAAGAGGCACACTGCCTACAAGAGACTCACTGTCTACAGAATTTACAGAAGGTAACCAGGTGTTTGAACTGATGAGAATCATCTCCAAATGTTAGAGTTCAGTTCTAGATAGGCATAATATACTAAACTAATGCACTTCATTGTTCCTCTACTCTAGTACTGCTGCTCTATCACATACCAGACTTATATTGCTACTTCCTTACTTATCTTTGCCTTTCTTCACACTTTTGTTTGTCATATCTATACACACACACACACCTTCATACTAGAATCCATTTGGTATATGTATCTACACCAAGGATTTCAACAATTTTCTAGTCGACAACAAGAATACTCAATATATTTACAATTTACTGATCTGCCAGCTGAATCCAAGCTTGATTTGTGATGCATATCAAAAACATAGACATTGAAGTCATCAATCATGTTAGTCAACAATGTATGATCCCTCAAATAGCTTGATCAACATCAATTACTTATCTAGATTGAAGTCTGATACTCTACCAATCAGTTCTTCCTTAGTTTGCTCTGCCTGTCTGGAACCCAACACTTAGATGCTCATATCTTTTCCATGTTTTATCACCAGAGACTCAATCTTTGGAATATACTAGTCATCATACTCCTCTTGACTTGTCCAAGTCTACAACTTGCTGGGTTACACCATTTGAGAGATCCAAACCTGATTGTCAGACCTTGTTGCATGCTATATTCTTGTTCACTGGACTAAAACAATCTTCAATCTGACTTCTGGTATAGGCATACTATGTGCTGTAGGTTTGTGGGATAGACTTTGTTGCCATCAATGACAACACTCATGAAGCCACATAGTGTCTCTTGCCAACACCCTCGTGATGTGTTTTATGTTGTTTAGGCCTCTTGGGATGACCCCTGATTCTCTTGTAAGGTCTAGGATACCAGGAGGCCACCTCTGTTGTGACCTTGTTTTTGTACCATCATTCTTCTATATTGCCTTTCTCTCTTATTTCTTTATTGTGTGTTCTGTCTTACAGACATAGCATTGCGGTTGGTGACTTGGGGGCACCCTCCTATGGGATTGTCCCTAAGACACTTGTTTCTCCTCTCTTTTTTATTGTTTCCCTTCCTCTAGTGTTTCTATCTACTAGGTGGATGATGGAAAACATTTATACTGATGCATACCTAGCGTCCCTTTAGCGAGAATTGAAAATTTGGACTTAGTTCCTAATTTGATGATGGGGTTGTATATCTTATCCAACACTTGGCTAGTAGAAGCACTTTGTGCTTTCTACATAGTGATTTTGATGATGTTTTTATCTCACTTACAAACCTTAACAATGATGCTGCTCTATGCACTTTGTTTGTCTTTGATTCTTGCCTTGGTGACACTCAGTTCTAAGATTTTTGTGATATAGCCCCACGGTTATCCTTGATCTCTGAATTCATAGTATAACCTTGGCTCTTTGTGTGATTGATCATATGCATCGATGTTGTTGTTTATCATGATTATTTGGACACTAACATGTTTCTTGCAGGGATATGTTTCTGGGAATGTTTGGTAATCATAAAGTACATGTCACCTATGGGGGGCATGGGCCTTGCGAATGTCCTTGTTCCCTTGTGTGTTTTCTTCCTACTTTAACATGCTTGATATCAATACCTGATATCAACCACCTTAAGGTGGGGGCATATATAAGGTAATCTGTTTGTTGTAGATGTTAGCAATGTGCTTGTCCTTAGGTGCAATTCAAAGGCTGGTGGTAATTAGTCCCTCCTGCACTCTGAGTTTGTTTGCAATCAATCAATCATCTTAAGCCAACTACAGAGGTGGGGGTGGAATATCTCTTGCAGAGAGTGCCCATCCTGTCATTTTAAAAAGTCCTCTACAGAGGCAAGGAGTGGTTCTGTGACTAACTCAACCCTTAAGCATGTCTTCAGTGATTGTTGTGGCAAAGCCCAATCATTCGTGTGTTCCTGTAATGTGCTTGAGATGGTGATGAGCCTAGAAATAGGAACACTCCATCACTTGTCCTTCATGTTTTCTCTGTGTCTTCAAGGTGTGTGTGTTTGGCATGTTGGTTGCCCCATATGCAGTCTAAACACTAGTATGATGAGTGCTTCCTACATTTTGGGAGGTTTGGTGTGTCTTGCATGGGTGTTGTCTCATATATGTAGTTTAAAGACCAACACAATGAGTGCTTCTTGCATTATGAGAGGTGTGTTTACTTTCCTTGTACTTGCATTTGCATTTCATATATATGAGGAAAAGAAAAGAAAAGAAACCATTCATGTCTTCCATGCATTAACCGTCTTCTATACATTTGATGTTTTCTCTGTGTTTTGTGTAATTGTAACTATATTCTCTGTGTTTAGCATGCCTATCATTTTCTTCAATATGTTTGGCATGTCTTCTTCATGTTAATTTTAAGACCAGATTTAGTATAAAGTAGAAAATGCAACACATGAACAATAAACACAACACTTTTACCTTGGGAAAACCCTCCTACTCGAGGGAGAAAAAACCTAGCAAAATATATCTCCAATATATATTGAATGAATAAGAGTAGTAATCTGCTTACAAGTTTGGCCTTACTCAAGGCTAAATTAATACAATGAATAATAGCATCACTCCTTGATGCTAAGTACAAATAAATATGCTTCCCCTTGAAGTCTGATCTACTGCAAATGGAATGGTAAACTTTTGTTGGAGATAAGAATGAAGTGATTTAAATTGATCTTGAAATGAATGATCACCACCCTACATATATACCAATCTAGGTGACCTTTCATCTAGGTTGGCTCCCTTAGAAAAATATAAAATAATAATTGCAATATGTAGGCCAACCTACTTTTAACTAAGGAGAAAATATCTCCTGAAGCTACCAAACACTAACACTCCCTCTTAGCTAGGGAGATATTTTCTAGATATCTACGTCATGGAGTCTCTCAACCTGACACCCACAATGGCTACACCCATTTGTGGAAAGTTCAAAGGTTCATCACGGAGTCTCTCAAAGTGATGTCATCATGGAGTCAATCAACATGACATCCACCATGGCTACTCCCATGTGTGGAAAGAAACATGTGAACAAGTGCCTATCATGGAGTCTCTCAACGTGATGTCATCATGGAGTCTCTCAACGTGATGTCGTCATGGAGTCTCTCAACGTGATGTCCACCATGGCTACTCCCATGTGTGGAAAAACACAAGTACAAAGGATTCATCACAGAGTTTCTCAACATGATGTCCTCATGGAGTCTCTCAACATGACATCTCATCTCAATCTTAGAGATGAACAAGGACTTGCACCTCATATTTCTCTGTCTTAGAGAAATATATAATACAAGGGATTTCACCTCAAATTTCTCTGTCTCAGAGAAATATACACTACAAGGTCTTTCACCTCATACTTCTCCATCATAGAGAAATATACACTACAAGGGCTTTCACCTCATACTTCTCCATCACAGAGAAATATACACTACAAGGGCTTTCACATCATACTTCTTTGCCACAGAGAAATATACACTACAAGGGATTTCACTTCATACTTCATCGTCATATAGAAATATACACTACAAGGGCTTTCACCTCATAGTTCTCCATCACAGAGAAATATACATTACAACAAATCTTCAGGATGATGTGACTCCCTTTGGAGCTTCAAGTACTTACATCAACCTCCTGACCTCCTCGTACAAGATTTCCTACAATGCTTGCCTTAGAGGAATGGTTTCTAATGCACACTACTGACTTGCAAAAGTTTAGAACTATCCTTTTCAACCTCATCCAAGATCACCCTATTATGAATAGGTTTGCAGAACTACCAATGTCAAATCAAGATTAACTATCTTGAGCAATTCTATTCTCTACAGTAGAAGAAGTCTTCTAAGGACTTAGCACCTAGCCTTGCAACACTACAACCCACTTAGCTGACACCTTCACTTCTCTTCAGCAAGTCATAGAACTCCCTCTTGATCCTTGCCTCCATTGTCTGATTTTTAGAGCCTTAAATCCTTTTTCTTTTAACTCTCCCTGAATGTCATTTCTTCCTCTTCAAAGTAGCTAATCACAAATTCTTCATCCAAGGCTGACCCAACCTTGTACCCTTGAGTGAATAATCATGATCTAGTTATGCACCACTAGCTTAGTCTGAATGGCAGCAAGCTATGTCTCCATTCTTCAACCTGCGTGACTTCCTCATAGGATGCATCAAGTTCTTCCTCCCTTTAATGCAATCTCTCATCATCCTTATGCTCCTTGATCCATCCTGGAACCATTTTTAGATAGACTAGTAATAGTTCATAGAATCAACCTATTCTGAAGAGACATACCAATGCTAGAAGCATACATGATTCACTATTCAAATGTATGAATTAATAACGACATAAAAGATTCATGAACATTATTCAAGGGTATAAAATACTTATCTCTTTATTGTCTAATCTTCCTCATAATCCACTAATTGTTCTTTCCTAATCTTTACACCTAAATATTCAAATCTCCAAATACGCCTAGAATAGGAACAGTAAACTTTCATTGAGATGGTGAATGTACCAATAGCAAAATTCCATATCATAAGATATGAAATAAAAGCACCAATATATTTTGTATCTCCATGAATAACCCTCAAAAAATCCAAGCAGTGATCAAACACTTTGAATGAAATACTTATGCATATATTGCAAATGACACCTTAGACAATAATCTACTCGGTTTCACTATTTAGACTCTCAATCATGAATTGTATGATTACACAAGAAACATGTGCAATATCATGTAGCGACAAAAAACTCCAATAGATAGATAATGTGGAATATACGAATCATGCATCACAATTTACTGCATTTCATATATATACTAGCAAATCGACATATAACAAATGTTTATAGTACATTCTGCTAATGCTCATTGAATTAATTTACAGAATGAAGGTACTCGAAGTTCCATTTGCTAGAAACAGTCCTGCCAGCATGTTCAAATTTTGCTTCCTTCTGAGGTCCTAATTCTGTTCCAAATGGTGCCACTAGTACTTAATATCCATAGGTGGAGAAAGGCTTTGATTGGTGAGTGGCGAGAGTCAGAGGCTACACAACCATGAGCAAATCAGGAGTCACTCCAAATGATAGTCTCTATACTTAGATCCATCTATCCTTCACGATTCTTGATGATGTATAGTGTCCACAACCCTGGGAGTCTATTGTGTATTATTTTAAGGATCTTTTAGGCTCACGTTGTGCTGTATGATAAGAGGTGAATGTTCAAGCCCTAGATACTTGATCTTTTCCACTTATCCACCTCCAATAAAGATGTCTCCTCTTGAGTGTCACGCTAGTAGACTATGTCAGATTCAATGCCTTCCAAAATGAACTTCATAGAGAATCTGCTTAATTAAATCTGATCAGATCTCTTGAACCCACTCTAGTACCATGTTAATTTTAAGATCAGATTTAACATAAAGTAGAAAATGCAACACATGAACAATAAACATAGCACTTTTACTCTAAGAAAACCCTCCTACTCAAGGCAAAAAAAACCCAACAAAATATATATCTCCAATATATATTGAATGAATAAGAGCAATAATTTGCTTACAAGTATGGCCTTACTCAAGGCTGAATTAATACAGTGAATAATATCATCACTCCTTGATGCTAAGTACAAATAAATATGCTTCCCCTTGAAGTCTAATTTGTTGCAAATGGAATGGCAAACTTTTGCTAGAGTTAAGAATGAAATGATTGAAATTAATCTTGAAATGAATGATCACCACCTTACATATATACCAATCTAGGTGACCTTTCATCTAGGTCATCTCCCTTAGAAAAATATAATATAATAATTGTAATATGTAGGCCGACCTTCTTTTAATTAAGGAGAAAATATCTCCTGAAGCTACCAAACACTAACACTCCATGCTTGGCATGTTTGTTGTGTTTGTTAACCATACTTTAATGCATGTATTGGCCTCATGTTTATACATACATTGAAGTGGGGGCTAAATGTAATGTCAAAAAATGTCCCCTTGGGGGATTTTCCCTCATAAGGTTTAGCTCCTGGGTCTTTTATCTGCATTTAGGACATCTTGCATCACATTTTGACATCTTGATGAAATGACCCCTAAGTTTCATGACAAATGGGACCTAGGGGGATCCCTTCAACCTAATCCTAACCAAAATGAGGAGGGAGGACTTGGGTGCCCACCCCCTAGTCCTACCCTACTTTGGGTCAGTCCTTCATTTTAAGTGTCGACTTGTAACTGTTGGTCCTATATTGACATGGTAAGTTTTTATTACAAAATTCTTGGCAGGAGTGTTTGTAGTTACATATATAAGCATGTTTAGGCATTCATTTGTAAACTAGATGATGATTAGCAAGCAATTATGATCTTTTGGCATTCTAAAGGTGATTCCAGGCATTCATTGTGTAGCAAGGGTAGATTTGTTTTGTCTATGTGCTTGTATTTGAAAATTTGAGCAATCATCTCCTCATGGCATGAAGAGCTTCTTCCTTCCATGAGATCTTCAGTACAAGGTGACATCATTTGTCCTTTTGAGCATTTATCATTTGGTTTTTTCCTCTACCTCACAAGGGCACACACTCTCTATTTGACAATGGTGTTTGGAAGACTTGAATGTCTCTCCAGGGCTTGACTGAGGCAAGCCTCTAAACACCACAACTCCCTCCCCATTTTGTTGTGATTGTAGGTTACAAGTTGAAGAAGTAGGAAAAGTGGAGTTGTAGGAGAGTGTTGCAGAGTCTTAGATTCACATATCAGAGTTGAAAATAGGGCCCTAGACTCAGGCACCCACTCATTAGTCCTCTAATTCCACAACGGAGAAATCTTTCAGACAACAAGAATAGGTTGAAAATCAAGTTCCCAGATCTTGAAAAAAATTAATGCATTGGACTAGGGTGCCCACTCATTAGTCCCCAACTATTCCACTTCTGAACCCCAAAAATAGGTGCACATTTATCTGTCATTTTACATCTTTTTGTAACAACATTTTTTGGTATTCGTCTGTTTGCTTCTGTATTTGCATGATTAGGGTTTTGATGTATAATTGAGCATAAGTGAACATAATTGGCAATCAAATCATACAAATCCAAGTTTCCTTGCATTCCTAAGTGACCAAGGGTATGATAGTGCATTGCCACTTGACCCAATGTCCTTGAATGAAAGGGTGAAAGGAGGATACACACATAAACTACCATAAACTAATTATCCAAATTTTACCCTTTACAATGATATTTCAATGGTCATCTACATATATCCCGATGGCAAGGAAAGTCCCACCTATGCTATTGACACTAAAATTTCTGCATTTGCATAACTTGTCTGATTTAGCTCGGATCTTGTCCAAATTTGAAATGCTAGAACCCATTTGGATCTTCTTCAAGATGAAGTCAATAATTATTTGTTGGCAAGAAATGGGGAAAGCACAATTTGAAAATTTGAGCCTAGTCATGTCTCTAAAGTTCGTTTATACCCTAGATATGACAATCAGAGAAATAAAGATAATAGTTAGGAATCATATAATGCGTTAAGAATACATCTTACACAACATATCATATACATTCATATACACAAATCCATTAGGTCCAATCCTTATATCTCCTTATATATTAATTATAGTACCATATTCATGTTGAAGGCACAAGACAACTAAGAGGGGGGGTGAATCGATTGTATCAAAAACCTTAAATTCTATTGAACAAAATCACATTCACATTCACTTAACCTCTTAATCTATTATGAAGATTAAATATGACATGTGGAATTAAAACTTAAACACATCAACACTATACACACATAAACACCAAATTTTTATGCGGTAAACCCTAAAAGGGAAAAACCACAGTGAGTGTTAGCTCACAATATAATATAGTAACAATACCAAATAACAAAAGAGGCTCACTGCCAAAGGGCTCACTACCTAAAGATCACTACCCAAAAGAATACTCATTGTAAAAGGCTCACTACGAAGGGGTGGCTCACTGCCAAGAGGTGGCTCACTACCAAGAGGGGTGGCTCATTGCCATGAATGGATATGATAGCATCTACAACATGCCTGAGTTCAGTTTCATTGAAGCACAATACATATCACCTTCGCTGCCTTACAAAAAAAACATTTCCATCTTTGCATTTTCACTCTCACTCCCACTACACATGGGTTCATTACATTTATTTATACCAATCATCAACCTTGGAACATACATCAAGGTCGGCAATACAATCTACAACCTTTGGAATAGTCTCCAAGGTTGGCAAACATACATAATTCAAATTAGGTTTGGACCTAAACAAAATTGTGGAGAAAATGAATGAAATAAGAACACTTCATAGCTTAGCTCAGAACCAAATACATCTTCACACACTTCAACACACTTCTACAATCCAGAAAACACAACTGCAAAGAGTGTTAGCACCCAAGTTGACCAAACTTGTGCAAACACCAAGAATACTTAGACACATGCTTTCAAGAACTTAATCATAGCTTGCGGATCAAACTCAATCCTTTAACATGATATAGAGATATCCAAAAACAACATAAAATCACCTAGGAGCCAACAAATCTAGCTACAACAAGTTTCACTTGAAGACAACAAATCTCACTTGAAGATAGCTTACAAACAAAACTACTTAGTTCTGCTATTCAATAACTTACATTCCGGAGCACCAAATCACAAATCATTTTGAATGAAGATAGCTAAGGACATTATAAACATATGCCTTGAACTGTATCACTTGAAACCACTATGTGGAGAAATGTGGAGCAAAATACTTTCTCCCAGACACCTCTTCACAACTCAAAAACTCTGTCTAATATAGTCTTCAAACTGGTGAACATAACTTCTGCACAGTGATCTAGACCACCAAATTTTGGATTTAGCATCTTTAAACACTTCTCTAGAACATATCCAAATCTCATACTCTGGTCTTCAATATAGAAGAAATGCAGAGCAAAAACTCAGATAGTATCCTGCAAGCCAGAATACTCTGCAACACACTATTTCCACTTGGAGAGCAAATTTTCTCAAAAGCACTTGGAAAATTAGTAACATGAACAATATGCTAACATCATTAGTACTTATTCAAGTAATTCAAATCACCTTAACATGACAATTCAATCAAACAACAATCAGCAATATCAGGAGACACTGTTAACACCAATGACAACATAATCATGTTGACATCAATGACAACACCAGTTAGCACATACTTGCAACAATTCATAATGCAAGTTCTAAGCCTTTTCTCTACACATATATCTTCTTCTTACATACTCTCTTCTCTACTCTCTTACTTTCTATTCTCTTACATATCTTATATACTCTAATAGGGACATGTACCTTACAACGAATCATAACTACTATCATACATGTCGGCTTCCTTGTCCACACTTCACTTGGGGTAACTTGCGATAGGTTCAGATGACTACTCTATTCTCCTACCAACATCATCATGCCTTTTTCAAACTATGTCTTTTTCTCAAGACATGTGATGCTAATTGCTAGGAAGAATGCTTTTTTAGATCACCTTCAGATGTGTCAAAGTTATGTCCCACTACTTTTTACCTCATTTCCTCCTCTATTTCTGTGGATTTTTTTGTTCTTTTTCTCATTGCCTCTATCAACTCTTGAGGAAAACCCTCCATGATCTCTTCTAGTGTTTGATCACTTCTACGCATATAAATGATGAGTGGCCTTTGTATAATTTCTTGGTTTTCCTGGAAAACATCATTATACATGTCAACTATTGATTTGAGTAGACCATGGTATTGAATTGCATTGACTAATGTATCATGATTCATTATAGGTTCTTCTTCTTGTGGTTGTTTTGGTTACTCTTTTTCTCCTATCACCACAATTGATGATTTGGTTTTCTTCTTTGGTGGTGGTTTTCTTGTTTCTATCACTTGTTCTTCCCTAATTTCTTCTTCTACAGATGCCTATACTAGTGTTCTCCTTACCCCTCATTTCATTCTAGTGGTTTTTTTCTCTACACTCATTTATAGAAGTATTTTTGATACTTCTTGCAAGGTTGTTTCATTTTTTTTTGTATTGCAGTGTTGACACCATTTGTGTGGATAACTCTAGCTCTACTTTAGCTTGTGAGATCGATGTTGTGGAGTGTCTTCTCCCTAATATCCTTGGTATTGGGGTTTGTGTTTTTGTACTCACCTATGGAACTGACGTGGTAGCCTATGGAGAGCTGTCACACTAGCTTGTGGAGCTGAGGAATTGGTTTGTGTCATTTGTTTAGGTATTTCCTAGTGTATTCAACATTTCCTTATGTTTCTCTACATTTTCTTCTACATCTTTCTTATGTTTTTTGTCCATAAACTCTCAGTATGTCCCAAATCTCTCTACATTTGGGTCCCTAGGCTTTCTTAGTAGAGTTTTTGCATATGCATCTACCTCTTGTGTTGTTATCTCATAGGACAACATAGGTATCCATGATGTCCTAGGTTCTACATACTCTATATATGTATAATCTATCTCAACTAGGAATGTTATATGATTCATATGGTATTGTCTCTCTTCCATGCATTTGTTGTTGTAGGGATTTGAAAAACCCCAATAGGTAGCTATGTAGCTCTATGTGTCCTTAAATTGACTGACATGATACTTATTTGTGCATCTACTAAAAATATGTGTTTGTCATGCTTTACCAGGAAAATTGGGTAATTCATTCCTAAAGTAGAATACTAGACATATGATGAGAATACCATACTAGAAATTGTAACATGAGTTCTTTGTTTTGTGTAGATTCTCCATTAATTTCAACCACAAAACTTTGCATAAATCAAAATATTTATCCTCAATCACCATATGGTATGTAGTATGGATTGCAGTGCCAATTACAAAGTTGTCCTAGTTGGCATAGAATATCTTATATTCTATTTCCTTTGTAGCATATCTCACCATGGGGTCTATTATCTCTTTAATGTTCAAGCTCCAACTCTCTGGTGTAGCTCCTATGAGCTTAGTAACTTTTGTTGAACACACAAGAATACTCAGAGGGGAGTGAATTAGTATCTAATCAAACTTCAAGTCCTCCAGAGAATATTAAAACTTAAGCATTACAGTATCAACAAAACATGAAAGATTAACACAATGCACATCAACACATAACACTAGATATATGTGGAGAACCCAAGAAGGGGAAAACCACAATGAGGATGAACTCACAATATATGAAGCTCAAAATTACAACTTTATTTTAGGGCTACAACCCAAGGAAGCTATTACTCTCTGAAAACATTGATTTAGGGTGACTCCCAAGGAAGCTACAACTCCTTGAAGACTTTGATTTAGGGTCACTCCTAAGGAAGCAAGTACTCTCTAAATTGAGAACAAACTCACAAAATATTATAGTATGATAGTCCTACTATCTGAAAACTAACATTGAAATTCACACCTTTGTGATTGCAATTCTTCTTCTTTTGATAATTGGATCAATTAGGAATAGTCTTCACTTCCTTCCTATAATATTAATGTCTTCAAGATGAATCAAGACAGCTTCTAACACATCTTCTCTTTCTCGTTTAGTCGTACATCAAAATGCATTCATTTTGCCCCTTATCTTGCTTGCAAGCCTTATCAGTCACTTTGCAATCACACCTCACTTGACTCAATTTTATTTATAGTTTATACATGATATTACATTGATTATATTTTTTTCAACTAGAGACAAACTAAAAAATACATTTACAACTCGGGTAGATAACACACAACATGAAATGTGTAGAGGACAATTCCTAAACAAGACTACACACTACACCAACAGAAGACCCATGCCTTGTGGACATCAACACTTGCTTAACTAGGTCCAAAACATTCTTCATAGTATTAAATATCAAGGAATTACATATGCACACTCTACTCATTTGAAAATAGGACAAACTTAGCAAAAGACATATGAAACTTGAAGCATAATAGCCACAACTTGAAAACCTTGTGTGGTATTGGAAACAAGAAAGATCTTCATGAAACTCTTCCAGATGAGTCTACAAGACTCATACAACATCTCCAAATACTCTTTTATCTCCATACAACAAAGATTTTGTGCCACACATCTTCAACCATGAACTTTGAGAACAACCAGTCATCTAGAACACACTGCAACATACTGTCATTGAAAAACTAAGCTTGCGGATCACCAAGAACCTTGAAATTGCAAGAGAGCATGTACTGCACATCTATAAACATGTAAACAAAACTAAAAAGGAAAATATTCACTTCAAGAGGAATGTGGAGCATTCCAATCGGCATTCAACACCACCTTACTCTTCCAGAACACATGTCAGTAGTTTATCATGCATAAATTCCATAGCGAAAGGACAGATGATCTAAAGACTTGGAATTATCACCTTCACTGCACCCTAAACATAGATCTAGAAAAACATATCCATAACTACTAATGTGGAGGAATTCAGATCATTCCATTGCCCTACTAAGAATACCTTCACAAAAACAACACTGTTCAGACTGTCAATCTGCAAAACACTCTGTTGTGATGCTCACAACATGCCCCATTTTACTTCTTAGCAAAATGAGGACCCTCGTAGTGGCTATGACATTTCACTTTGTGTGTGGGTCTGCTTGGTGGTGAAAGGGAAAAGGAGGTAAATGTTACAAACCTTGTTTAAAAAATGAAAAAATAAGCATTAAGTACCAGAATAGAACAGGGGTGAATTCCTGGTCAAAAATGAGTAGGGGTTGCTTTTTGAACCATTTCAAAATTCCTAATATTTTGCAAGATATGCGTGTTTTGGTAAAATGCATTATAAGAAAGTTTGTATGTCGAGTCATTGTATTAGTCACATAAAAGAGTTGTCAGGTTTATTATATCTCGGTATTTGTATGCATATTGCTAACATTTCATTTTTTACATACAAATCAGACCCAACAGAATTCAGAGATAAAAACGGATAATTGGGTAAGGCCACAAGTTGCATCTTAAGTTTGTATGATTGGAAAAAGGAAACATACAAGGTGATATACAACATCATATACATATTGTAGACCCGAGGAGAATATGGATGCGGTTTTATCAGGGTATGTTTCATGGTTTGTATGTTGTATGCTTTGGATACATACATTTCGATATACATACAACCTGGAAGTCAAAAAAGAAAATTAAAATCTGATATAAGTGATGTATCGTACCTTAATGCCTATTGAAAGATGCATTTCACTTTATATGCGAGTATGGAACTGAAGATTTATGAACTATGGTTTATAAAAGATGAGAAGTCCAAAAGGAAGGATACAAATGAGTTTGTATGTATCAAGGTTTGTATCTAGGGATAGATACAAGTAGAAAGTAAAGTGGGTCCCACCGATTGTATCTTGGGCTTGTATGGAAACAATGTATATCTTCGATATACAAGCCAATATACACAAAAAGATGCAAATAGGAGATGCAAGATGGATTTGAAAGAAAGTTAAATAAAGAAAATTCTTTTTATGTTTGGGACAATTGTATGTTAATGATATACATGTCTGATATAAAAGGAAATAAAAGCCATCTCGGGAGATAAAGGTAAAAGGAGGTTTGTATGGGTTATTTGTATACGCGCTTGTATCTAATGAGACATTCAAAGAGTGTTATACAAATCAAAGATACAAGTACAAATAAAAAAGGAAAAAGGAAATAACATTAGTTATGGATTCTTGCATATATGTTTGTATGTTGAAAAGATACAATGTGAACATACAAAGAATAACACACAAGGAAAGATACAAGGAAAATGTGATGTATGCAGAAATGAACTAACGGTTAAAAGTTTAAAACCAAAATGCTGAAATAGAAAGCCGAAGCCTTAGGCACATTAATTGTTGTAATTAATGCTGAGATAACACCCAAAAAGAGTAAATTCAAAGGAGTTAGGGTAAATTTAACGTCATTTTCTTCCAGATATACATTGTCAAGAATTAAAGCTACAGAAAGAATAATTGCTACAGAAAAATTGAACATAATTCATCAAAACGACAAAATTACAGGAGTTGGACGGAGTAAGAGATGGTAAAGTAAGTCAAAAATGTAAAGTTGAGTTGTGAGGAGATACATGTATTTATCTTAAAATTCTATTACAGTTCATTTGGTAAAAATACAAAATAGATGTCAATAATTTCATTTTGAAATATAAACATTTGTTAAATTAATGGTTTAACTATTAATTAGCTAGGTAGAGATAAACAAATGTGAAAGTTAGAATAGAAAAAAAAATGGGGGTTAGGGTAAAATGGTAAAAAATAGAAAAATTCAAAGGAAAACCCTTAGTAAAAGGTAAAACAAAAGGTTAAAAGGGATGCATTTTTTGTACAGGATGGCCCCAAAGTAGAAAAAGGTAGATACAGGGGGCAAAGTAAAAAAGGATAGGAAACTATGCAAAGAAATAGAGAAAGAAGAATTGCCATTACACAGAGGGTACCCATCATTAATCATATACACTAGAGTAGGGATAGATACAAACATTGGGAACTATGATGCAAATGATGTCTTACAGAAGATCACAACTGCTAATGATTCACCTAACATGAGGTGTATATGGGAGAGTGGATTGTACAAAGCTGTAGGATTTATGTTGGCTATGGAGGCCAGGGATTTGTGTCTAGATTGCTTAATTTTGTATGACCCATCAACCAGGAAAATAATGTTTCATGATAGACTCATTGCAAACTTATCCATAGAAGGTATTGCAAAGACATTTGGTTTGGAAATCAATGAGAAAATGGTGGATATTGATATAGATCAATACAATGAGGATTTTCATAATAATGAAAGGGATTGCAGAGGTAAGATATTCTATAGTTGGTACAGCCTAGAAAACAAACCCAAGGCTATGACAAGAGTTCAAGAGAATTTACTAAGAATATACTTCAAAGAGGAAATACACCTGATGATTACAATGCTAAGTAGATTGGTGGGATTGGGAGAGTGCACTAAGTGTGAGCCCTAGATGTTTACTGTCATTGAGTTTATGAGAGAACCAAGAAAAGAGCAAGGACAAATTCACCAAGCGAAAGCCATAAGCACAGCCATATGGAAACAGGCCATGCTAAGGAAGCAAAAGTTGCTGCCCTTTTATTTGTCTTCATACTTATTATATTCATGTGCAATAGAGGTTAGACCATTCATACATAGAAAAGAAAGGGTTGGAACCTTAGGAAGTGGTCCAGGTTAGAAGTTGGTATATGAGCACTACCCTAATTTATAGGAAGAGAATGCATTGAAGAAATATGCTTTAGTTAATGATGTATTCTATACCTATATGGTTAGAATTTTAAGGGAAGAACCTGACAAGAGGATATCAAAAGATGCAGAGGATACAATTGGGCTACATAGTTCTTGGTATATTTAATTTGAGCATTTTACTTACATTAGAACTGAAGGATTTGAAGGAAAACCCTTCATGTTACCCAGGTATCCTTCCAATAAATTAATTGTTTTGGAGTTTTCAAGGAAAAATTTGAACACCTTTAGAATGTACAAGAAAAAATTTAGCAGAGGAAACCTTAAGCTACCTTGGTCAATTGGTAGAAATTCATGCTACAGTGAGGAGGTTTCTAGTTATTCAGAACAGGAATTGAGATATTATGGATTTGAAGAGTTTGATTTAGCTAGAAGGTTTGACCCCTTCCATAGGATTCAAAATACAATTGATAAAAAGTTTAAGCATCAAATACATATTGAAGATTTTTAGTTGGACTGCAAGAACGATAAGGAGGTAAGAAAGAGGGCTCATAAAAGACTAGCAGTTTAGCAAATGAAAACTATGGGAGATATATATGTTCCTCCAGAGGTTAAAGAAGATGATAAATTGTTACATCACAGTTATGCAAGTGTCAGGATTGCTCTTATTATAGAGCCTGATTGGTCACAACCATGGAACACATCTTTGGACGTATTGTCCAAACTAGTTATTTTGTTTTCAAAAACATGGTTAAAAGATAGGATTGAAGAACTCAAAGCTAAGGGGAGAGAAATCACATATCCTAAGAAAGGGAAAAAGAGAGTAAGAGAACCTAGTGATGATCCCTAATGTTTCTATGAGAAGAAGAGAAAGATTGTAGAAGCTAAAATTGTAGAGAAAGATAAGAATACTACTATGATGGATCCTTATCTATTGGGAATAATAGTAGCAGTATCATCTGATACATTTGTAGAGGCAAAATCATTACATCATGAGATTAGTATAGAAGAAGCACAGACTTCTAGGGACGTAATAGGACAGCAAGTTAGAAGAGCAATACCAATAAGTATATCGAAAGGGGAAACTTAAAAAACAAGTGAAGTCATAGGAGCACAACAGGTAGGTGCAAAGTTGAGTGATATACCTAGTGCATCCACCCTAACAGAAAAGAGACAAGCATATGCTCAAGTGAAGATAGAATTGGCTGGAGAAATGCTACAAGGGTCAAAAGCACATGAAGCCAAAAAAACCACTGAGACTATCCATATTGAGAGTGACAACAGTGAAAGTGAGGAAAGGGGAATGTATGTAGGAAAAGAAATTGAAATAGAAGAAGAATCCAGTGAATTCTTAAGTGAAGAAGACGAGAAAAATACTCAGGCTGAGATGGAAATTGAACAAGGCTTAGAGTCTAAAAAGGAAAGGGTACAAGAAGAATCAAGAATAGTAGATCCATTTGGTACCCTAGTGTCTCCTAAAATAATCAAAGATGTGCAACAAGAAGCACATAAAATTGAAGAGTCTGAAAAGGAGGATGCACCTAAGGAGACAGTAAAAGAAAAACCTGCTCAAGTAGAGGAAGAAATAGGAAGGGGCACCTCAGTTGTAGATGTATTAAATATTCTTAATAGGTATGATGAACAGAGTGAAGAAGAGAAGAACATAGAAAGTAGGCAAGAATAGGAAAAAGAAGCAGAAGAAGATGATACAATGGTAAGATCCCTTGCACATACATAACAAATTAACAGATCTAAAAAATAACAAAGGGAAGGTAAAAATACAGAGGATGCAACCAAGAATCCTAAGGATGAAGAATATATTGAAAATGTTGGTGAAAATAAAACTGAAGAACAAGCAAAAGACATAGACATGACGAATATAGAGAAAGCACATAAGGAAGAAGATCATGAAAAAGAATCATCAAAGGGAGGGGGTCCTGAGGAAGAAGATGAGGCTGGAGGGGACATAGAAATTGAAGAAGAAGAAAATGAGGGAGAGTCTCAACAGCAGAATAATCCCCTGGTACAAGAAGAAGCCCCTCAATAGCAACCTCCACAACAACAACAACAACAACAACAGGAACAAAAACAACCACAGGAACAACATCAAGCACAAGAATAGGGAGAAGTGGAAAAACCTTAGGAATAGGTAATTGATGAAGAAAAAACTAATGAAGGCACAAAAGAGATTCCTATCTGGTTAGGAGCAGAGATAAGGAAAGAAAAGGAGGTACAATTGATACCTATTGATATCAAAAGTTTATTGGGTGATACCACACCAAGGAAGGAAAAGAGAAAGGCCAGAACAATGGAAGCCATTCAAAGAGGTCTAGATGGATCTAGGACGTTGAACTTTGCCATACCACAGAAGGAGAAGACTAAGGGAGAAATAACCTTAGATGAATATAAAATACTAAATTTTGACTTGGGGCATACTACAAGGGAACAACACATCACTGAGTGGGAAGACATGCACCAAATAATGACAGAAATGTTAAAGAAGGATAAAGATAAATAGGAGTATTTGAAGGGATACATTGTCCAATTGCAACAATTCATTAAAGGGATATTTGATCCCAATACAATAGTGCCAGAACTGCCTAGTGAGATAGCAGTTGTATCCAAGGATGAAATAAAAGACATGGAAAATAAAAGTCTTAAGGCCAATATTTTTGAAGAACGGTTCAAGGATTTCCTACAAGAAGGAGAGCAGGTAATAAAACAAGTAGTAAAAGGGTGGGAATTGGCTGCAAAAGAAAAGAATAAATGTAGCATGCTTGTATATAATGGCCAATTTAGAAGGGAAGAATGTAAATATGAATTAGAACAGTTAACAGAAATTGAAGAAAGAACATAAGAATTAATTAATGAAGGAGTAATTACCCCTTCAATGGCAAATCAACTGCCACAGGTGAGGTTAGAATTGAAATTTGAAGAAGATAATCTTAAAAAGTGCATAACAATTGCTCAGGACTTAGAAGAAAAAGCAGATGACATGATCAGAATTTATAAAAGGATAGTGGAAAAACTCTTAGATCATGAATACATGGATACACCAGCATATGAACTAGAAAGGGCCTTCATAGAATTCAAAGCCATTTTTACACTATGCATGGAAAGTTCTAAAGCATATCTCAGTAAACAGATGATTGATTTATTGATGGAAGAAAGTGCCAAAATGAAGAAATACAAGAAAAAAAGTGAAGGTTCAAAGAACAGAGAAAAGAAACTAAAAGAGGGGGTTATAATGCAAGAGTATGTATGGACAAAGAGTCCAGGAGGAGATCGCACCTTTGTAGAAGGTGTAATTAATAATTTCAAATTATATTTGAAGGAGTAGAAATTGTAAAAGGACCAGTGGCTTTCGAAAAAGATCAAGTAAAGAGTATCTATAGGCAGAAGTCAAAGAAAAGGGGAATCTTATTTTGAAAAGATTCCAATGGCATCCTTTGGGAAGGAAAAGATACCATTTAGATATTTTGAGAAATGGTTAGAGATGAATATGCACCCTTGATCAATAATAGACAGATCTTGACTGTAGATTAAGTTTTGTAGCCGTAGCAGTAGGAAGCTTCAAATTCTATATAAGAAGCTCTGCTACATGTACATTAGTGACACAAGGATTTTTGAAAGATAGCTGGCAATTGTAGTTTGTTTGAACATTTTGATTAGAAGGAGTGCTTTAGTTTAGAAGTGGAGGTTTCTTGTGTCTGCACTAAGGAATGTGTGGAGTATCTAGCTTCCTTATTATATCTGCAAGACATTTGTAAGTTTTGTATTAAGTTGATTAATGAAGCAAAGAGTCATTCATACATTGTAAATCACATATGACTATGTATTTTGAATAAAAATAAATGTAGAATTCTGTGTTTATTTTTAAAGTGTTTTCTGGCTCTTACTTGTATTTGAAATAATACCTGTTTAAAAGCTTGCAATCTTAGATGTGTGTTCATGAATATACTCAGGGCTTCACATCTAATGATTTAGTCTGTTGATTTGATCAAGTGATATATTTCTTACAACATGAATAATAGAGCATTTAGATCCTATAGTAGAATGATATTCAATTTGAATTTCTCTAACTTTTAACAAATATTTGAAATAATTAGCTTAAACGATGAGATTTAAAGGAAATTGTCTTACATTTGAAGGAAGCATGAACAATTGTGTTAATATTTGACAATTTTCATATTAATTGGAAGTGAAAAGCTTGTTTCATTATAAATCATACAAAGCTTTGTGATATAATAGTAAATTCATGCAAAGAGATGGATAATTTGTTGATACTTAAAACAACTTGCATAATCTGAGTCCAGTGAGTCATAGATCACCTTAAATCAAGTAAGGCCCCTTACATATTACAGTCTCACATTAACCTACTAAATTTTCCACAAGGTCAAGACCGGACCATACAGAAACTTGGGATTAAGAACTCTTAAGTGACTTCTTCATATCTTTCAAGACAGTTAGGTTCATTTTTGTGAAATTTAACTTTTGTTATGAATGTGTAAAAATAATCATCAGTAGTTTTTGGCACTAGAAGGAGGGCCTAATTTGAGTTAAGGTAGGATTTAAGTAAAGCTAGCTCATAACAGTGGTAGGGTGACCAGGTCTAGATCCAGTTCAGAAGATATATTTGTGCAATTACCTAATAGAAGGCAGAGTAAAAGTTCTTTGATTTGGAATCCTAGAATATCACACGTAGGAGGCTCATCTGGAATGCCTCCTAGATCACCTTTTAATATTCATAACATAGTGAGCCCTGATAGTTCTTCATTTAGATCTTTGAATATTGGTTTAAGTCCTCCTAGAGGTCCTAGTCCACCTAAAAATCTAGGTACTCCCAAAGGTCCAGGCTAGGCACAAGGACCTTCAATGGCTTATTTTAATGTTAATTCTCCCATAACATTCACTGATTATCATGAGATGCCAAAAAATCCCAAAAAAATATGTCCTAAATATCAATTGCATCAAGATCAAAAGGATCACATTAGGATATTCAAGGAGGCATGCTTTAGAGCCAGGTTAGAGTACAAAGATGTTGTGTGTAGGTTATTTCCTTACACCTTTAATGAGCAGGCTTCTAACTTGTATGTTAACTTGCCTAATGGTTATATTTCTTCTTGGGCACTTATGGAGGAGGCATTTTTGTCTAGGTTTAGAGGACCAGTTGATCTTTCCACCTTATATCATAAATTGGCTGCAATTAAAAGAGGTGAAGGAGAACTAATTGATAACTTTAATGATAGGTTTCAAAAGGCTTATTCCAAGTTAGTAGCTCCTTACATAGTAACTGCAGATGCATTATTAGCCATGTATTATGTCGCCCTTGATCCACTAACTACTATGTTTGTCAAAATAAAGGTTGATATAGACACAATATCCAAATCTTATAAGGAGGAAACCTCAGTAAACCAAGAAATGAGACAAACAACTTATAATCCATTTCTTAATAGAGGAAACACTGGGATGCAAAGTCAAACACAATCATGGAATGGAACCCCTATACATAGTACTCCATTATTGAACCCAATTCCTGCATACACACCTGTGTATAATCCTTCCCTAATCTAGGCTATAGTCCCTTATACTCATAACACTACCAATAACAATAAGAGTAATGGTCAGTCTTTCTTCCAACCTCCTCAGGATACATTTGTGGCAAAGGCAGAAGAGGATAGGGAAGAAATCAAAGAAATTATTGCACACTTGAGAAGAGTGACAACTGAAATGACACAACTGAGAAATGAAATTTTCTATTGTAGAAATAATCAAGGATACAATCAGAACCATAACAAGAATCATAACCAGAATTATAATCAAGGTTAGTGTTCTAATTAGGGTCAGAATTATAGTCAAAAACAAAATCATAATCAGGGACAAGCAATGCAAAATAGAGGACCTGCTATAGATAACAAAACCTAGGGTAATAACAATAGAAATCAAAATTAGCTGAGGCCACCTAGGACATGGAACACAGGGCCAAATAATGGCACTCTAGTTTCTCCATTTGAGAATTTGGATAACCAGGAGACAAAACAAACAACTAGAATTCAAATGGCTAACATAGCATTAAAGAATTGGTGTAGGATTCACAATACCAATGCCCACACTGAACTAGATTGCCCTCAGTTTCATCTGGCAGCAAGTATTTTCAATGTGGATGTACAGGCTCCCACCTCTAAGTTCCTCATTCCCAAAAGTAATGAAATAGTGCCCTCAGGATTTGAGACTACTTTAATCTTAAAGACTTTTACCTTTGTAACCAGGAAGGAAGAAGATCAACATTTAGAAGATGAGCCCTATTTTTGTGAGAACCTATATCCTAAATTAGCTTTAGTATTGAATGCCTTCCAGCTCCCCTTTTAAGATGAAAATGAAGTGTCATATGAAACAGAGGAGGTATAGGCTTTCCAACAGTCTAACAAAAATCATACATACAATTTGAGAAATAACACCGGGCCAGGAGGTCCTTTCACTACTTCCACTCCTCCTAACAATTTCAATACTCTCTAGATCAAAATGCTAGTAATAATCCTTCTATACTAAAGGCCAATCATCATGTGAATAGTGGAACAGTAGCACAAAAAGTCCAAACAAGGAAAACAGAGACAATGGAAACAATGAGGTTAATGAGTTACTTGTCTGAAGAGATAAAGAAAATCAAGGTCAATATACCTTTATGTGAATTATTGACAAGTCCAGGGGTCAAAAATACTTTCATAAAATCCTTGGATACATCTGTGACAAGTGAGGTTTCTATTGATATGAATGTTCTTAGTAAGGATTCACAGCCCAAACAAAAGAGTAAGAAAATTGAATAGCCTTCCAGCACTAATGTGGTCATGTATGCAGATAAGAGGGAAGCCCCTCCTTTCTTGTTAACCATTAGGATGTTTAGAAAGAACATACATAATTGCATGGTAGATTCTAGTGCATCAGCTAATGTAATGCCTTTAGGGATATGTAAAACTTTAGGGCTGATCCCTACCAAATCTCCCAAGGTTGTTACACAATTGGATAAAACTGAGGTCAATGTGATAGGAGAACTAATGCATATTCAATTGTAGTTAGCCTTAGATCCTAAGGTGAGTTAGTTTATTGATATTCAGGTAGTAGATGTACCTATGAATTATGGGATGTTGTTGAGTAGAGACTGGTCCAAAATATTGAATGGATATATGGCTACTAATTTTTCACACATGTGGTTGCCTTGGAGAGGTGTTCCAAATCAAATCAGGATAGAAGATGAACCCAGAATGAAAAATATGATTACAGAATACAACAAGACTAATGAGATATTGTATGCTTTTGTTGAACTTGGTGTTTATAGAGTCACTAACAAGGGAGTGCAAATTGAAGAAATCCTTATGCTAATTTTTAAAGAAAAACATGTCAGTAAAGAAACAGTAGTGTTCATTGAGTCTGATGAAGAAGACAATGCAATAAATAGTTTTGGTCAGGTCATTAGGCAGGAAATGGAAAAGTGCATTGAACAAAATATACTAGTTCAGTGCAAGTTGTACAAAAACATGTGCAGAGTCCATGATAAGCCTCATTCTGAAGAGAATTGTGGAATGTGCAAAGATATTATAGAATATCAATACATAAAGTGCACAAAGGGGATGGAACTACAAGAAGGAAAGGTTAATCTTAATCAATCTAAGACATACTTTTAGGACAACATGGATGCATTAATTCCAGATTTAGAAAAAGAAACAAAGGACTAGAGTGTCTATCATTTTGATTTACAAACTAAAAGTATAAATATACAAGTAGGTCAAAATGAATTACCCATGAAGAATAAGATAGTACCTCACATGTAATAGAAAAGGAAAAACATGTCAAAATAAAATGTCAAAAGAATAAAGAGGGCATGTGGACACTGAAATGTGATGGATCTAAATCTAAACAAGGTGTAGGTGCAGGTGTGGAGCTTATAGATCCTAATGGTAAGTCATTTTTAGTAGCATATAAGCTACAATTTCCTTGTACTAATAATGTAGCAGAATATGAAGCGTTGATTTATGGACTTTTTATGGCTATCGAGAAAAGGGTGAAAATGATTAGAGTGTTTTCAGATTCTGAGTTAGTAGTTAGACAAGTAAGAAAGTTGTATGCATGCAATTATAAGAAGATGGTTTGTTATAGGCATAGGGTGTGGGATTTAATAGATTCATTTCATGCCTTTAACATAGAGCATATCCCTAGAGAATTGAATCATAGACCAGATGCATTGGCTAGCACTTTGGAACCCTTAACGTTGTCAGGTTTTAAATGATTTGCTATTGAATTAGTAAATGTTCCGAGCATACTAGATGATGTTACTCATTTTTAGGTATTTGAAGGGGATCAGTAAATTGTGGATTTTCTCACTTGTAATGAGGTGTTTGGAGCTCAAATCATTGATGAACAAGAAAAGCCTAATGTGTCTTGGGATGAAGAAGACATAATAAACTTGGAAAGTAATTTCTTACCTAAGGGAGTAACTGAGTTAGAAAAGATCTTTGACTTTGATGGGGTAGTAAGATAGAAAGATTTGCCCAAAACTGAGGGAGGTAAATGTGATCCATATAACTTAGGAACAGAGCAAAGTCCATAGAATACATTAATTGGAAAGGCTTTCTTTGAGGAGTTAAGAAAAGAAATTGTGGATGTTATGAAAGAATATAAGCATGTCATAGCATGGACATATGAAGATTTGAAGACATATGATACATCCATCATAACTCATGTAATACCCCTGAAACCAGATGCTAAACCATTTAGGTAGAAACAAAGGCCTGTGAATGCTAGTTTAGATCTTTTAATCTTTGAAGAAGTGAAAAATTGTTGTCTGCTAGGATAATCTTTCCAGTAAGACATTCAACCTCGGTAGCTAATTTAGTACCTGTAAGAAAGAAAAGTGGAGACATTAGGTTATGTGTAGACTTTAGAAATTTGAACAAAGCCTCTGAAAAAGATAATTATCCCCTACCTCCAATAGATGAAGTCTTGCAAGTAGTAAATGGGGCTAAGATGATGACTTTCTTGGATGGATTTTCAAGATATAACCAAGTCTTAGTTGATAAAGAAGATAGATTGAAGACTACTTTTACTTGTAAATGGGGTAGTTATGCATATAGGAGAATACATTTTGGTTTAATCAATGCAGGTGCCACTTTTCAACGAGCTATGGACATTGCGTTTCATGGATTATCAGGTAAATACATTCTTATTTATATGGATGATTTAACTATTTACTCCAAAGATGCATCCACTAATGCAGAAGATTTGAGAAGAGTACTTAAAAGATGTGAAAGGTATAGGATTTCTCTCAACCCAAAGAAATGTTCATTTGGTGTAACTGAAGGAAAATTGTTAGGACATGTCATTTCTGAAAATGGGATATCCATTGATCCTGACAGAGTAGAAGGAATAAAAAAATTGCAATTACCTAACAGTAAGAAGGAACTAAAGTCCTTTTTTAGTAAGATTACCTTTGTCAGGAAGTTTATTACAGGGTTTACAGAGATTGTGCAACCATTAAATGCCATGCTTAAGAAGGATGCAAAGATAGAATGGACACCAGTAGCCAAGGCTGCATTCAAGGATATTAAGGAGGCCATTTCTGATGCTCTTGTGTTAGCAAGTCCAAATTATACAAAGCCATTTTACATATATTCTCTTGCATCTACACATTCAGTTGCAGCTGCCCTGACACAAAAAGGAGAAGATAATGAAGAAAAACCCATAGCTTTCATGAGTGCACCTCTGAAAGATGCACAACTAAAGTATCTTGATACAGAAAGATAGGTGTTTGCACTAGTAAGGGCAGTTAAAAAGTTTAGACATTATATCCTACAAAGTCAAGTTAAGGCCATAGTACCAGATGTAATAGTGAAAATGATACTAATGCAAAATGAGCCTAGAGATAAAAGGGCCAAATGGATTACAATATTGCAAGAGTTTAATATGGAAATTATTCCAATGAAGCTAGTCAGAGGACAAGCATTAGTGCATACCATAGCAAACATAGATCCAAATTTGGTGAAGAAGCACTATGTATTAAACTCTAACGATGCATCAGGTTGGTATGATGATTTGAATACTTTTATGATATCAGGAAAATATCCAAGTAGGATGAGGTCTTCTTAGAGGAGAGCTTTAAAGATTAAAACACAGAGGTACATGGTACAAGGAGGTCTTCTATTCAAGAAGAACCATGAAGGTATATATTTAAGATGTTTAAACAGAGATGAAGCAGATAAGGTATTGTCAGAGTTGCATGATAAGTATGGAACTGCTCATGGTTTTCATTTAGCTACTGCACATAAGATACTAAGAGAAGGATACTATTGGCCAACAATGTTTAAAGATACCGAGAGTCATATTTGAAGTTGTCACACCTGTCAAACTACAGCAAACAAGGGAAGGAATCAGGCTAATCCATTAGAGCCAGTCATTGAGTCTAGGCCATTTGCACAATGGGGTTTAGACTTCATTGGAGTTATAAATCCTCCATCATTTGCAAGAAATAAGTTTATATTGACAGTAATTGACTATTGTACAAGGTGGACTGAAGCCACATGTTGCAAGTTTTCTACTACTGAGGTGGTTATCAAATTTCTTGAAGAAAACATCATAACAAGGTTGGGAACTCCATATTCACTGGTATGTGAAAATGGCCCTGCATTTTCTTCTCTAAAATATTCTAAATGGGCATTTGAATATGGGATAGTTTTAAAATTTATTCAAATTATTATCCTTAGGGGAATGTTTTAGCTGAGTCCACAAACAAGATTTTATTGGATATAATCAAGAAGGTAATTGTAAAAAATCCTAGAGAATGGAATACATTGTTAAAATATGCATTTTGGGTAGATAGGACTAAGGTTAAGTCAACCTTAGGCAATGCACCTTATCAACTAGTTTATGGGACTGATCCCATACTTCTAGTGAATTTAAGAATACCTATCTGGAAGTTTGCTAATGAATATTTAGGATTTGATGATCACAGAGAAGCCAGGATAATCCAAATGTTACATTGGATGAGAAAAGAGATCAAGCTATTGAAAAATTTGACAAACATCAAGCAGTGATCAAAAGATGGTTTGACAAAAGAGTAAGAGTCAAAATATTCAGAATATTGGACTTAGTGTTGTGTTGGGATAAAGCACATGAAAAGAAAGGAAATCATGGAAAATTTGACAAATTATGGTTAGGTCCATTACAGGTCGCAGAAATAATAGGAGATAATACTTTCAGGCTCAAGACTTTGACTGGGGAAAATGTGCCATTACTGGTTAATGGCCAACATTTGATACATTACTTTCAGGGTTGAGGTGAGGGTAGTTGGTGTGTATCATAGTGTAAGTAATGTACAGTTTTGTTGGGTCTTGTCTTGTTTTATTTTTGTTTTGTTTTGTTGTGTGGGTTTGTGTGTTGTGTTGCCTTGGTAGGGATGTTTGTTTTGTTTTGAAATATATAGGAGGAGACTAACAACCACTAAAAATAATAGAAAATTTAGAACATTCAGGTTAATTATTTGAAATTTATGCATAATTTGTTGTAACTGTCATGAATGTAGAAAATGGTTTGTCTTGTGAAATTTTGTATTCAATAACTGTGGGTTGAGTATTCAAGGGAAGTTTCTCACAATGACACACCTAAAATCCTTGGGTTTTTTAAACATATTAGTGTGGATATTAGGTGAAAAATCTGAGGTCATCTTTGCTACCATTACAAATCTCAGCTTAATTTTAGCAAGTGATCACACCTTGCAGCATGAAGTTACAAATGTAATATCTTATAAAGTCTCTATCTTACACAAAATATAAAATAAATAAATAAATAAAATAGATTTTACTGAAAATCTAGATTAAGCCATCTAAGTAACTCTACTAGGGCTATAGAGGCTTGCTAGCAGTGGGGCTCTACTTAGGAGAATTGTAATGATAACCTTGTCAGGACTATAGATGCCTGCTGGCAACAAGGCTCTATCCAGTTGGCTATGAGGGAATGATATCAACTATGTAATTTAATAGCATTCACTAATTTGTTCAACTTATTTTCAAGATGAGGATTATTAATCACATGCACCCACTTAAACTAAATGGGAAAATTCATGTACCTTATTGAATACATTAGGTCTCAAGATAAATAATGATTTGCAAAAAAGAGAGTTGGAAGTTATGAATTTATTTCATTTAGTTTTCTTTAATGGTTTTAATTTAATTGTTTTGTTTGGTTGCTAGTTGTTGTGATGCTCACAACATGCCCCATTTTACTTCTTAGCAAATTGAGGACCCCTGTAGTGGTTGTGGCTTTTTGCTTTGTATGTGGGTTTTCTTGGTGGTAAAAGGGAAAAGGAGGTAAATGTTACAAACCTTGTTTAAAAAAAGAAAAAATAAGCATTAAGTACCAGAATAGAATAGGGGTTAATTCCTGGTCAGAAATGAGTAGGGGTTGCTTTTTGAACCATTTCAAAATTCCTAATATTTTGCAAGATATGCGTGTTTTGGTAAAATGCATCATAGGAAGGTTTGTATATTGCATATACAGGTCATTTGTAAATTAAGTCATTGTATTAGTCATATAAAAGAGTTATCAGGTTTATTATATCTTGGTATTTGTATGCATATTGCTAACATTTCATTTTTTACATACAAATCAGACCCGACAAAATTTGGAGATAAAACAGATAATTGGGTAAGTCCGTGAGTTGTATCTTAGGTTTGTATGATTGGCGAAAGGAAACATATAAGGTGATATACAACATCATATACATATCACAGACCCGAGGAGAATATGGATGTTGTTTTATCGGGGTATGTTTTATGGTTTGTATGTTGTATGCTTTAGATACATACATTTTGATATACATACAACCCAGAAGTCAAAAAAGAAAATTAAAATCTGATATAAGTAATGTATCATACCTTAATGCTTATTGAAAGATGCATTTCACTTTATATGCAAGTATGGAACAAAAGATTTATGAACTATGGTTTATAAAATATGAAAAGTCTGAAAGGAAGGATACAAATGAGTTTGCATGTATCGAGGTTTGTATCTAGGGATAGATACAAGTATTGTTGTATCGCGGGGGATAAAAGTAGAAAGTAAAGTGGGTCCCACCTATTGTATCTTGGGCTTGTATGGTAACAATGTATATCTCCGATATAAAAGCCAATATACACAAAAAGATGCAAATAGGAGATGCAAGACGGATTCGAAAGAAAGTTAAATAAAGAAAAGTCTTTGTATGTTTGGGACAATTGTATGTTAATGATATACATGTCTGATATAAAACGAAATAAAAGCCATTATCGGAGATAAAGGTAAAAGGGAGGTTTGTATGAGTTATTTGTATATGCACTTGTATCTAATGAGACATGCAAAGAGTGATCTACAAATCAAAGATACAAGTATGGATAAAAAAGGAAAAAGGAAATAACATTAGTTATGGATTCTTGTATATATGTTTGTATGTTGAAAAGATACAATGCAAACATACAAAGAATAACATACAAGGAAAGATACAAGGAAAATGTGATGTATGCAGAAATGAACTAACGGATAAAAGTTTAAAACTAAAATGTTGAAATAGAAAGTTGAAGCCTTAGGCACATTAATTGTTGTAATTAATGCCAAGCTAACACCCAAAAAGAGTAAAATTCAAAGGAGTTAGGGTAAATTTAACATCATTTTCTTTCAGATGTACATTATCAAGAATTAAAACTACAGAAAGAAGAATTGCTACTGAAAAATTGAACAAAATTCATCAAACTGACATAATTACAAGAGCTGGACAGAGTAAGAGACAGTAAAGTAAGTCAACAATGTAAAGTTGAGTTGTCAAGAGATACAAGTATTTATCTTAAAATGCCATTATAGTTCATTTGGTAAAAATGCAAAATAGATGTCAGTGATTTCATTTTGAAATATAAACATTCGTTAAATTAATGGTTTAACTATTAATTAGTTGGGTAGAGATAAACAAATGTGAAAGTAATAACAGAAAAAACAAATGGGGGTTAGGGTAAAATGGTAAAAAATAGAAAAATTCATAGTAAAACCCTAGGTAAAAGGTAAAACAAAAGGTTAAAAGAGATGCATTTTTTCTACAGGATGGCCCCAAAGCAGAAAAAGGTAGATACATGGGGTGAAGTTAAAAAGGAGAGGAAACTACATAAAGAAATAGAGAAAGAAGAATTGCCATTACACAAAGGGTACCCATCATTAATCAGTTACACTGGGGTAGGGATAGATACAAACATTGGAAACTATGATGCAAATGATGTCTTATAGAAGATCATAGTTGTTGATGCTATACCTAACACGAAGTGTATATGGGAGAGTGGATTGTACAAAGTAGCAAGATTTTTGTTGGCTATGGATGCCAGGGATTTGTGTCTAGATTGCTTAATTTTGTATGACCCATCAACCAAGAAAATAAGGTTTCATGACAGACTCATTGTAGACTTATCCATAGAAGGTATTGCAAAGACATTTGGTCTGGAAATCAATGAGAAAATGGTGAATATTGACATAGATCAATACAATGAGGATTTTCATAATAGTGAAAGGGATTGCAGAGGCAAGGTATTCTATAGTTGGTACAACCCAGAAAACAAACCCAAGGCTATGCCAAGAGTTCACAAGAATTTACTAAGAATATACTTCAAAGAGGAAATACACCTAATGATTACAATGCTAAGTAAATTGGTGGGCTTGAGAGAGGGCACTAAGTGTGAGCCCTGGATGTTTACTGTCATTGAGTTCATGAGAGAAGCAGGAAAAGAGAAAGGATAGATTCACTGGGTGAAAGCCATAAGCACAGCCATATGGAAATAGGTCGTGCTAAAGAAGCAAAAGATGTTGCCTTTTTATTTGTCTTCATACTTATTATATTCATATGCAACAGAGGTTAGACCATTCATACATGGAATAGAAAGGGTTGGAACCTTAGGAAGTGGTCCAAGTCAGAAGATACTATATGAGCACTACACTGATTTGAAGGAAGAGAATGCATTGAAGAAATATGCTTTAGTTAATGATGTATTCTATACCTATATGGTTAGAATTTTAAGGGAAGAACCTAACAAGAGGACATCTAAAGATGCAGAGGATACAATTAGGCTACATAGTTCTTGGTATATTTAATTTGAACATTTTACTTACATCAGAACTGAAGGATTTGAAGGAAAACCCTTCATGTTACCCAGGTATCCTTCCAATAAATTAATTGTTTTGGAGTTTTCAAGGTAGAATTTGAACACATTTAGAATGTACAAGAAAAAGTTTAGCAAAGCAAACCCTAAGCTACCTTGGTCAATTGGTAGAAATTCATGCTATAGTGAGGAGGTTGCTAGTTATTCAAAATAGGAATTAAGATATTATGGATTTGAAGAGTTTGATTTAGCCAGAAGGTTTGACCCTTTCCATAGGATTCAAAATACAATTGATAAAAAGTTTAAGCATCAAATACATATTGAAGATTTTTGGTTGGACTGTAAGAATGATGAGGAGGTAAGAAAGAGGGCTGATAAAAAAGTAACAGTTGAGCAAATGAAAACTATGGGAGATATATATGTTCTTCCAGAGGTTAAAGAAGATGATAAATTGCTGCATCATAGTTATGCAAGTGCCAGGCTTGCTCCTATTACAGAGCCTGATTGGTCACAACCATGGAACACATCTTTGGACGTATTGTCCAAACTAGTTATTTTATTTTTAAAGACATGGTTAAAAGATAGGATTGAAGAACTCAAAGTTGAGGGGAGAGAAATCACATATCCTAAGAAAGGGAAAAAGAGAGTAAGAGAACCTAGTGATGATCCCCAATGTTTCTATGAGAAGAAGAGAAATATTGTAGAAGGCAAAATTGTAGAGAAAGATAAGAATGCTACTTTTATGGATCCCTATGCATTGGGAATAATAGTAGTAGTATCATCTGATACATTTGTAGAGGCAAAATCATTAAGTCATGAGATTAGTATAGAAGAAGCACAGACTTCTAGGGAAGTAATAGGACAGCAAGTTAGAAGAGAAATACCAATAAGTATATCAAAAGGGGAAACTTTGAAAACAAGTGAAGCCATAGGAGCACAATAGGTAGGTGCAAAGTTGAGTGATATACCTAGTGCATCCACCCCAACAGAAAAGAGATAAGCATATGCTCAAGTGAAGACAGAATTGGCTAGAGAAATGTTGCAAGGGTCAAAAGCACATGAAGCCAAACAAACCACTAAGACTATCCATATTGAGTGTGACAGTAGTGAAAGTGAGGAAAGGGGAATGTATGCAGGAAAAGAAATTGAAATAGAAGAAGAATCCAATGAATTCTTAAGTGAAGAAGAGGAGAAAAATACTCAGGCTGAGATGGAAATTGAACAAGGCTTAGAGTCTGAAAAGGAAAGGGTACAAGAAGAATTAGGAAAAGTAGATCCATTTAGTACCCTAGTGTCTCCTGAAATAATCAAACATGTGCAAGAAGAAGCACATAAAATTCAAGAGTCTAAAAAGGAGAATGCACCTGAGGAGACAGTAAAAGAAAAACCTACTCAAGCAAAGGAAGAAACAGGAATAGTCACCTCAGGTGTAGATGTCTTAAATATTCTTAATATGTATGATGAATAGAGTGAAGAAGAGAACAACATAGAAAGCAGGCAAGAATAGGATAAAGAAGCAAAAGAAGTTGATACAATGGTAAGATCCCCTACACATACAGAGCAAATTAGCAGATCTAAAAAAGAACAAAAGGAAGGTAAAAATATAGAGGATGCAACCAAGAAGCCTAAGGATGAAGAATATACTAAAAATGTTGGTGAAAATAAAACTAAAGAACAAGAAAAAGACATAGACATGATGAATATAGAGCAAGCACATAAGGAAGAAGATCAAGAAAAAGAATCATTAAAGGGAGAGGGTCCTGAGGAAGAAGATGAGGCTAGAGAGGACACATAAATTGAAGAAGAAGAAAATGAGGGAGAGTCTCAATAGTAGAATAATCCCATGGTACAAGAAGAAGCCCCTCAATAGTAGCCTCCACAACAACAACAACAACAACAGGAACATTAACAACCACATGAATAGGGAGAAGTGGAAAAACCTCAGGAAGAGGTACTTGATGAGGAAAAAATTGCTAAAAGCACAAAAGAGATTCTTCCTTGGTTAGGAGCAGAGATAATGAAAGAAAAGGAGGTACAATTGGTACCTATCGATATCAAAAGTTTATTGGGTGATACCATGCCAATGAAGGAAAAGAGAAAGGCCAGAACAATGGCAGCCATTCAAAGAGCTCCAGATGGATCTAGGATGCTGAACTTGGCCATACCAAAGAAGGAGAAGACTAAGGGAGAAATAACCTTAGATGAATATAAAATACTAGATTTTGACCTGGGGCATACTACAAGGGAGCAACACAACTATGTGTGAAGACATGCACCAAATAATGATAGAAATGTTAAAGAAGGATAAAGATAAATGGGAGTATTTGAAGGGACACATTGTCAAATTTCAACAATTCATTAAAGGGATATTTGATCCCAATACAATAGTGCGAGAACTTCCTAGTGAGATAGCAATTGTATCCAAGGATGAAATAAAAGACATGGAAAATAAAAGGCTTAAGGCTAATATTTTTGAAGAATGGTTCAAGGATTTCCTACAAGAAGGAGAGCATGTAATAAAACAAGCAGTAAAAGGGTGGGAATTGGCTGCAAAAGAAAAGAATAAATGTAGCATGCTTGTATGTAATGGCCAATTTAGAAGGGGAGAATGTAAATCTGAATTAGAATAGTTAATAGAAATTGAAGAAAGAATAGAAGAATTAATCAATGAAGGAGTCATTACCCCTTCAATGGTGAATCAAGTGCCACAGACAAGGTTAGAACTGAAATTTGAAGAAGATAATCTTAAAAAGTGCATAACAGTTGCTCAGGACTTAGAAGAAAAAGCAAATGACATGATCAGAATGCATAAAAGGATAGTGGAAAAACTCTTAGATCATGAATGCATGGATACACTAGCATATGAATTGGAAAGGGCCTTAACAGAATTCAAAACCATTTTTACACCATGCATGGAAAGTCCTGAAGCATATCTTAGTAAATAGATGATTGATTCATTGATGGAAGAAAGTACCAGAATGAAGAAATACAAGAAAAAGAGAGAAGGTTCAGAGAATAGAGAAAAGAAGCTAAAAGAGGGAGTTATATTACAGGAGTATGTATGGACAAAGAGTCTAGGAGGAGATCACACCTTTGTAGAAGGTGTAATTAATAATTTCAAATTATATTTCAAGGAGTAGAAAGTGTAAAAGGAGCAGTGGTTTTCGAAAAAGATCAAGTAAAGAGTATCTGCAGGTAGATGTCAAAGAAAAGGGGAATCTTATTTTGAAAAGATTCCAATGGCATCCTTTGAGAAGGAAAAGATACCATTCAGATATTTTGAGAAATAGTTGGAGATGAATATACACCCTTGATCAATAATAGACAGATCTTGACTGTAGATTAAGTTTTGTAGCCATAGCAGTAAGAAGCCTCAAATTCTATATAAGAAGCTCTTCTACGTGTACATTAGTGACATAGGGATTTTTGAAAGATAGTTGGCAATTGTAGTTTGTTTGAACATTTTGATTAGGAGTATTTTAGTTTAGAAGAGGTCACCTGTGTTTGCACTAAGGAATGCGTGGTGTATCTAGCTTCCTTATTGTATCTCTAAGAAGTTTGTAAGTTTTCTTTTAAGTTGATTAATGAAGCAAAGAGTCATTCATACATTGTAAATCACATATGACTGTGTATTTTGAATACAAATAAATCTAGAATTCTACATCTATTTTCAAAGTGTTTTCTATCTCTTGTATTTGAAATAATACCTCTTTACAAGCTTACAATCTTAGATGTGTGTTCATGAAAATAGTCAGGGCTTCACATCTAATGATTTAGTTTGTTGATTTGATCAAGTGATATGTTTCTTACAATGTGAATAATAGAGCATTTAGATCCTACAGTAGAATGATATTCCATTTGAATTTCTCTAACTTTACCCCAAATATTTGAAATAATTAGCTTAAATGCAGAGATTTAAAGGAAATTGTCTTACATTCGAAGTAAGCATGAACAATTGTGTTAATATTTGACAATTTTCATATTAATTGGAAGAGAAAAGCTTGTTTCATTATAAATCATACAAAGCTTTGTGATATAATAGTAAATTCATGCAAAGAGATGGATAATTTGTTGATACTTGCAACAACTTGCATAATCTGAGTCCAGTGAGTCATAGATCACCTTAAATCAAGTAAGGCCCCTTGCATATTACAGTTTCACATTAACCTATTGAATTGTCCAGAAGGTCAATACCTGACCATATGGAAACTTGGGATTAAGAACTCTTAAGTGACTTCTTCATATCTTTCAAGACAATTAGGTTCATTTTTGTGAATTTTAACTTTTGTTATGAATGTGTAAAAACAATCATCAACACACTCTTTTATTAATCAAAACACAATGAAACTTGGATCAAGCCACCATTAACATCTTCAACATCAACAAGACATCTGATCATCTTAGTGCTTCTAATTCCCATATTAGTGTATCTTCTTAATGCTTCTAATTCCCATCTTAATATGTCTTCTTGATGCTTCTAATTCCCATCTTAATATAACTTTATATTCAACTCTTCACTAATCAAGGCATGGCATCCAACCATGAAATTCAGTAACCACATTATATTCAATTTGAAATCCAACCACAAACAATATCTTCTCTGCTAGATAGGACATGACATCCAACCATGAACACCATCACACATCCAAGATGGTGCTGACATCAATGACAACCTTTTGATAGTGTTGACATCAATAAGAACATTAGGAACCATATGTGTAACAATCTCCCCCTTTAGCAATGATGGAAACACATACCTGCACATTCTCATCCTTTGAAATCAAGAAATAAGGGCAACTTCTTCACTTTTAGGGGGTATAACTTCTTCTTGCAACAAACAAACTCCCCCTATCATCAACAACAACTACCTACTCCCCCTAAGGGGTAGCCACCACCACTCTAGGAAAATGATATAACATGAACTCCCCCTAGACAGATGCACCACTATGCATCTAGAAAGAAAAAGGAGGGGCAATTACCTCTATCAGAGATCCTCAAAAGTGTCCTTTGTAAGAGCCTTTGTGAAAATATTTGCAAACTAATCCTTTGTTGGAACATATTCCAACTTTACTTCCTTATCTGCAACCTTCTCTTTCAACAAGTGATACTTTATTGCTATATGCTTGGTTCTAGAGTGCATCACTGGATTCTTGGAAATATTGATAGCACTTGTATTGTCACACAAAATAGGAATGGGCTCATCATACAATACATTGATATCCCTTAGGGTTTGCTTCATCCACAACACTTGTGTACAGCAGGATGCTACTGCAATATACTCAGCCTCTGCAATTGATAATTACACTGAATCTTACTTCTTTCTCTTCCATGAAACCAATATGCTTCCTAAAAAGAAAGCACCACCACTTGTACTTCTTCTATCATCAACACAACCAACCCAATCAGCATCAGCGTAGGCACTTAAATCAAAGTCATTACCTTTTGGATACCATAAGCCATAATCTTGAGTTCCTTTCAAGTATATGAATATCCTTTTCACTACCTTATCATTTGTTTTCTTGGGATTGGCTTGATATCTGGAAACCACACAAACTGCATGCATAATATCAAGTCTAGAAGTAGTTAGGTACAACAATCCTCCAATCATAGATCTATACAAAGTTTGATCAACCTTCAGAGAATCACCATCCTTCCTCAAGTGACATCCAATGACCATGGGAGTGCTCTCTCATTTTGAAACATCCATACCAAACTTCTTCAATAACTCTTTGACAGACTTAGGTTGAGAAATAAAGATAGCACCATCAAGTTGAGTAATTTGAAGTCTAAGGAAGAAAGACATATCAACAACCATAGACATCTCAAAATCCTTTTGCATCTCCTCTATAAACCTCTTACACATATCATCATCTCCACCAAAGATGATGTCATCAACATATACTTCAACTATCAATATCATATCTCCTTCTTCTTGATGTAAAGAATGCTATCAGTAGTATCTTTCTTGAAGCCTTGCTGAAGTAAGTAATTGTATAACCAAGAATACCAAGCCCTAGATGCTTGTTGGAGACCATTCAAGGGTTTCTTGAGTTTGCACACCATGTTCAGATATTCTAATATCTAAAAACCATTTGGTCACTCAATGCAAATCTCTTCTTCTAGATCAACATTCAAAAATACTTATTTAACATCTATTTGATATACCTTGAAGTTCTTATGAAAAGCAAGGGCAAGGAACATTCTTATTGGCTCCATCCTAGCTACTAGAGCAAAAGTCTCATCAAAATCAATACCTTCAACTTGTGAGTATCCTTTACATACCAACCTTGCTTTATTCCTTACAACTTCACCTTCTTCATTCAGCTTGTTCTAGAAAACCCCACTTTATTCCTATAACAATCTTATTTGCTGGTCTGGGAACCAATTCCCATGTCTAATTCTTCTCAATCTGATCCAAGTCTTCTTCCATTGCCTTTATCCATCTATCATATTTTCTAGCATTAACAAAGGTTTTGGGTTCTTCTTTTAATAGCAAATGTAAGTTTACTTACTCATGTGTCTTAGCAAACCTTCTCCTTGTTTGCACACCTTCATTCTTATCTCCAATGATTTGATCTGTAAAAAGGTTCTTCTAAACATACTTTACTAGAGTCTTAGGCACCTGCTCTAGTTCTAGTTCCTTTTCTTCTTTCACTTCTTCTTCTCCATCTTCAATGCATGGAATGATATCAGATCTGGAGTCATCTGATTCTTGTGAGATCTGATATAGGTCTTCATCTACTTTTACATTTGTGCTTTTAATCATCTTTGCCAACCTCTTATTGTAGCATCTATAGGCCTTGCTTCTAGTTGAGTAACCAAGAAAGATCCCTTCATCACTTCTTGAATAAAAATTTCCTAGGTCTTCTTCATCTCTTCTGATATAGTATTTATTGCCAAAGATCCTGAAGTATCTGACAGTGAGAGGTTTTCCATACCATAGCTCATAAGGGGTCTTAGTGCTATTGACCCTTAGTTGCACACTATTAATTAGATAGACAACACTATGAACTACTTCCTTCCAATACATATCAAGTAGGTCTGCATCTTTCAACAAATTGCCCTTGACATCTCCTGCAAAGTCCTATTCTTCCTTTCAACTACCTAATTTTATTGAGGGCTCCTAGGAGCTGACAAATGACTCCTAATACCATGATCTTCATAAAATGTTTCAAATTCATTTGAAGTAAACTCACCTCCTCTTTCAGACCTTAAACATTTGAACTTAACATCCACTTCATTTTCAACCATAGCTTTGAACACCTTAAATTTATCAAGGGCATCTAATTTTTCTCTTAAGAAAGTAACCCAAGTCATTCTAGAATAATCATAATTGAGAAACATAAAATACCTCTCATCTTATTGACTCTTTACTCTTGTAGGGCCACATAGATCAGTGTGAATCAGCTCCAGTCGCATTGAAGAAAAATACTCCTTACTTTTTAAACTTTTCTTTGTCTTCTTTCCCATTTGACATTCCTTGCATACTGTGTTTGCAAGCTTGATTATCTTGGGACAGTCTCTAACTACATGAGTAGAGCTAATCCTTACCATATTATCAAAATTATTGCATCCCATTCTTTTGTGCCAAAACCAACACTCATTGGATTGAGCCAACAAACATGTTCTTCCATTTACCTCCTTCAGATGTTAGATATCACCATATGACTTGATACATTTTGTAACTTGTTTTCTAGAACCTACCTTCCTGATTTCACAACCTTTGGCTTGAAAGGTGAGATTATAACTTTTGTTGCACATCTGACTAACACTGAGAAAATTATGTTTTAGCCCTTTGACATAGAGGACATCCTCAGTCCTATTCTTCCCATCAATAGTTATAGTACACTTTCTACAGTTTTGTGCTGACTCATCACCACCAAACTTGATAGCTCCACCATCCCACTTCTTAAGGCTAATAAACTTCTCCTTATCACCAATCATATGATTTGGGAAACCACTATCAATTACCCAAGCCTTATCTTCTTCTCTTGCATGAAAAGTAGTCCATACAACCATTGATCTATCATTGTTTTGGTCTACTTGCAAGGCATTAGTCTTCTCACATTTTCCAACATTATCTGTTCTATCACCAACACTCAAAGCCATGAAAAGTGTTTCATAATTTGAATCATCATGATCCTTATCTTTTGAAGAACAACTATTCTCTATGAAATATAGACTTCTTTTGAACTTGTCTCTCTTGTTACTACCCCTTGATTCTTTAAAAGGACATTTAGAAGAAAAGTGACCAACCTTTCCACACTTGAAACATTTGAAAGGTAACTTACCTTTGTATTTTCTAGTGCCTTTCTTTAGTCTTCTCAAAAAAATTGCTTCAACTTCATCAGAGCTCTCATCTTCATAAAAAATTTCATCCTTTATCTTCATACCGAATTTGAAAGAAGCTTCTTTCTTTGGATCATCAATGCCAAACTCTCTCATTTCAAAAGTAGTAAGGATACCAACAATTTATCTACAATGTATGTATCCAAGTCTACATTCTTGTCAATAGAAAATACCTTATGACTGTAAGATTTGGGAAGAGATCTCAAAACCTTCTTCACAATTTCATCCTCTTCCATTTTGCCACCAAAACCTATGATGCCGTTGACCACTTCATTCACTCGGAGTGTGTATCTAGAAATGTCCTCATCCTTTATCATTTTGATGGTCTCAAATTTTTTTTTGAAGATTTACATATTTAGCTGCTTTACTTTCTTATCTTCTTCATAAATTGTTTCAAGTTTAACCCAAACTTCTTTAGCAAAACTGCAACTCATTACCTTCGAAAGTTCTGAATCAGCTAACCCAATCATGATAGAAAAATTTTCTTGACATTTTTATCATACTTCTTAACTTCATCTAAGTCTATAGGAATAGTATTAAGAACATTGTAGCCAAACTTGATAGAGTCTGAAAAACTACACCCTAGAGAATTGTATAGGCCTCCATAATTAGTTTTCAAAGAGCATAATTTGTTCCATCAAACCTAAGTATCTTGTTGGATCCATTAAGTTCCATCTCAGACCTTCCTCAAGTGGTGAAGCTTCCTTTAGAGGAACTTGACTCTAATACCAATTGTTGAACACACTAGGATACTAAGAGGGGGGGTGAATGAGTATCTAATCAAACTTCAAGTCCTCTGAAGCATATTAAAACTTAAGCATTACAATATCAAAAAAACATGAAAGATTAACACAATACACATCAACACATAACACCAAATATACGTGGAAAACCCAAGAAGGGAAAAACCATGGTGAGGATTAATTTACAATATATGAAGCTGAAAATTACACCTTTGTTTTAGGGCTACAACCCAAGGAATCTAATACTCCTTGAAAGCTTTGATTTAGGGTCACTCCCAAGGAAGCTACAACTCCCTGAAGACTTTGATTTAGGGTCACTCCCAAGGAAGCAACTACTCCCTGAATTAAGAACAAACTCACAAAAGATTACAGTATGATAGTCCTACTGTTTGAAAACTGACATGGAAATTCACCTTTGATGATTACAATTCTACTTCTTATGTTAATTGGATCAATTAAGCACACTCTTCACTTCTTTCCTGTCATATAAATGACTTCAAGATGAATTAGGACATCTTCTAACACATCTTCTCTTTCTCCTTCAGTTGCACATCGAAATGCATTCATTCTGTTCCTTATCTTGCTTGCAAGACTTATCAATCACTTTGCAATCACACCTCACCTAACTCAATTTGATTTACAATTTATACATGATATTACATTGATTACATTTCTTGTCATCTAGAGACAACATGAAAAATACATTTACAAGTTGGCCAAACATCACACAACATGATACATGTAGAGGACAATTTATAAACAAGACTATACACTACACTAGTAGAAGACCCATACCTTGTGGAGATCAACACTTGCTTAACTAGGTCCAAAACATTCTTCACAATATCAAATATCAAGGAATTACATCCACACACTTTGCCCATTTGAAAATAGGATAGTCTTAGGCAAAGACATATGAAACTTGAAGCATAATGGCCAGAACAAATTCAAAACCTTGTGTAGTATTGGAAATAAGAAAGATCTTCATGAAACTCTTCCAGATGATTCTACAAGACTCATACAACATATCAAAATACTCTTTTATCTCTGCACATCAAATATTTTTTTCCACACATTTTCAACCATGAACTCTAAGAACAACCAGTCATCTAGAACACGCTACAACATACTATCATTGAAAAACTGAGCTTGTGGATCACCAAGAACCTTAAAACTACAAGAGAGAATGTAATGAACATCCATAAACATGTCCACAAAACCACAAATACAAACATTCACTTCTAGTGGAATGTGGAGCATTCCAATGGGCCTTCAACACTACCTTTCTTTGCTAGAACACATGTCGGTACTCTACCATGCATAACTTTCACAATGAAAGGACAAATGATCTAAAACCTTGGAATTATCACCTTCATTACACCTTGAACATAGGTCTAGAACCCCATAGGCATAACTACTAATGTGGAGGAATGTGAAGTATTCCATTGCCCTACTAAGAACACCTTCACAGAAACAACACTGTCTTCACATTGTCAATCTGCAAAATACTCTTCTAGTAATATAGACACCACAAAACTTAGATCAAGCCACCAGTAATATCTTCCCAACATTAGCAAGACATATGATCATCTTAGTGCTTCTAATTACCATATTAATGTATCTTCTTGATGCTTCTAATTCACATCTTAATATGTCTTCTTGATGCTTCTAATTCCCATCTTAATATAACTTTATATTCATCTCTGCATTGATCAAGGCATGACATCCAACCTTGAACTTCAATAACCACATTATATTCAACATGACATCCAAGATAGTGTTGACATCAATGACAACCTTGTGACACTGTTGACATCAATGAAAACCTTAGGAACCATATGTATAAAAGCTTTCTCATTTTTTATGGCTTTCTTGGATGGCAGATCTCCCATCACACTCAATCTGGTGACCACTTATACTACTTGCTTTGTGATGCAGTAGGGTTTATCCAGGTAGATAAACTCATCATGAATCTGACATCGTACAATTTGTACCTAGTCATGTGATCCATGCAAAAGTCTAGATAGTCCTTCCATACGTCTAATAGGTCTTCTTCTCAATTTATTGGTATTGAGGAAGGTACCCTATTTGGTCCAACAAGAGGAGTGTCCTACGGAGCTCCTCAAACTTAGTGTGGTCGATCTCTATAATCATCTCATGAAAATACTTCCTTGTATATCTCGTATATACTACGTCTGGTGGGATTTCTAAAAATCCCCCTCTTTATCCACCTCCATATCCTTGAGCATGTATTTCTTGTATTTCAGCTTCAATTTGTTAGAAACATCAACTAGTGTAGGGGTCACCATCATTTTTTGCTCATAGTTCTTAACTAGGGTTTGTTTGTTATGTGTTTAGCTTGCAACAATTTTAGAATGTAAAGTTGTAATCTTGTCATTAGGGTTCCTTATATACTTTTCAATCATTTCATTGTGTATTAAATGCATCTTCCCATTTGCATCTTCCCAGGGTTTTCTATCTATTAATCCTTCACACGCCCTCTTAACGGTAATTTGTTTTTCCTATAATACATTAATGCATACATGATATATATTTTATAAATTTCCCACGTTATCTTCTTACTTCACCAATTGATGGTAGTGTTTTAGTCTTGTGCCATTAACATACCCTGTTCATGAATTTCCATCCATTTCTTGTAGTTTGATTGCACCTGATTTTATGATTTCATCTATAAAGTAGGGTCCAAGTCATCTTACCTTAAGCTTTCCTTGTTTCTTAAATTTACTATCATAGAGTATTACTAAGTCACCCTCTTTGAAAGTTTTCAACTACAAGTTTCTATCATGCTAAGCCTTTTGTTGCATCCTTTCTAGGCTTATGTTATATGCTGCAATGAGACTATTTTCATCCATTTTTTCTAGATCCTCAATTATTTAAACTAATGAATCTTCCTCTATTAAACACAAGGTTAATGTAGTACAAACATTTGGAATTATAAAGTTCATAGGTATTGTGGCATCCATCACATATAGTAGTTCAAAGAGTGTAAATTTTTTTGTTCTTTTGTATGATATATAGCAGGCCCAAAGTACCAAAGGTACTTTTATGTCCTAGTCTTGCCTATTTCCGTTACACATTTTAGTTAAGGCTATGCCTATTCTTTGTTTTAGTGCTTCAATTTCTTCATTTTCTTGTTGATGGTAAGGTGAGCTCTTGTTTTGTGTGATCATGTAAGTTTTTAGTAGTTCCACAATCATTTTATTTACAAAGTGTTTACCCTGGTCACTAGTTATGCTTAGTGGGCATCTAAATCTCATTATTATATTCTCATATAAGAACTTAATGAAAGTCTTTACAGTGCAATCCTTAGTAGGTTTGTCTTCTTCCCATTTAGTTAAGTATTCCACCCCTATAATGATGAATCTAGTTTTAGAGTGTTTGGCTAGGGGATCTATTGGTCTAATGAAGTCAATTGCCCATTTATCAAATGGAGTTTGAGCTAACGCTGGTCTAAGCGGCATTTCATCTTTGGTTGTTGGTTTCCCTATGTGCTGGTAAATATCACATTATTTTACATAATGTTTTTTATCTCTATATAGTGTAGGCCACCATAGTCTAGCCAATTTTATTTCTCTTGTGGTTATGTCCCCATAATTATGACGTCCTACAATCCCTTCATGAGCTTCACTTAGTATAGATTTTGTTTCATGTCCATAGACCACTCTTCCTATGATAGCATCATTTCCTAAAATATGTAATCCTCCTATCAGTTTATAAGGTAGGGCTCTCTGCATTAAGGTTTGCTTATCATGCAATGTCATATCCTTTGGAAATTCACCTGTAGAAAGTAAAATTGATGTATCATGCAATTCTTCCAATACCATAGTTACTTTGAACAAGTTTTCTCTAGGGAGGTCTTCCATTTGATTTTTAGGTTCTTTCCCTATTTCAATTCTAGATAAATAATGTGGTCCCTGATTATGTTTCCCTAGTTTCATCATTATTTTAAAGTCAAATTCCTGGGACAAAAGTAGCCAACAACATTTTTTTTGAGTGACTGATTTATTTAGTAAGTATTTTAAGGGCTCATGGTCCATATAAAAGATAAATGGTGTTGATAAGTTAAGTAGTGCCTAAATTTTTGTAGCACAAAGGCCATTGCTAGAGCTTCCCTTTCTATTGTAGTATAGTTTTTCTATGCCTTTGATCAATTTCTATTGGAAAATGCTATAGGGTGGTATTTAGTCCCTTTAGGTTGTGCTATCACTGCTCATATTTCTATTCCTAATGCATCTATGGAAGGAAGCAAGGTGTGTGGAAAATGCTTCCTACATTGATCTATTGAGGAAATATTTATGTAAATTTTAACTTTTACACTTACATATTAAGATGCACATTAATAGAAAGGTAATAACAACATCCAAATTCAAATACAAAACTCACAACACAAGATATATGTGGGAAAAACCGTTTAGGTAAAAAAACCTCACACTCCAAAGCTGCCCAATATATTATTCAAAAATCAATAAGATTACAATATACTTGCAGAGCAAGCTTTCACAGGAGCATAACCAACTAGAGATCCAATAGGTAACTCAACATATATAAAACTCTCACACACAACCTCCATCTCAATCTCTCGATATATAGGAGATACAATATAGTAAACCGCCAATGGTAAGTACAAAACCATGACCCAAGAAACCACCCAAAAGTGGTGCCTAAATTATCTCTAATCAAATATGCCTTGTGATGTACCAAATCACACAGTAACATGTGTAGCTCTCTGACACAGGAGCATCCTAGGTTGCACAGTAATCTTGAATCAACCAAAAACATTTGCATTCTTTCTTTTTCTTTCATTTTTAGTTCATTTTAGTCAATTGTAGTTTCAGCGTTTTGTACCACATTTTACTGCATCTTCATATTAGAGCTTGTGGACTAGGACTTAGCATCTGCATATCATCATCTACATCATATCCAAATTTCAAGTCATTTGGATTTGTCTGCTAAAATTTATCACTATCAGGAGATCATCAGATTTCACAGAGAAGAGCATTTAAATAGTCAATGGAAGGATAAGGTTTGTGGAGCACTTCTGTGACTTGTAGAGCTCAATGAACTTATCACAAGACACATATGGATTAGATAGACCTTCCTTGAGGTTCGTACCAAGCTTCATCCATTTGCAGAGCATTACCAGATGTTGCAGGCCAACCTACATGTTTCTACATACTTCATCATTTCATTAGAGTTTGTAACCCCTTTTGGCCAATGCAAAGGATTCTTTGAGCTTGAGGATGATATATATAGATCTCTAAGATGTATTAGGGAGGAATTAGCTCATAGTTAGTTGATTTCATAAGATAGAGTTAGATTCTTTTTGGGGAAGCTGCTTCAATGTCGTATCTTTCATATCTGTTATAACCCAAAAAGCAGGCTCGTGAGCCCTTTGATTGTAGCTCGCATGTTGCTAGTATATGACCTTTGTAATTCTTTGATATTATAACTATATGAATCTTCCAATGCATTCTAATTTTGTGTTGTTTCTGTTGTGTTTACTCTATCTACATGGTTTGGACAGTTCACTCTATGAACCCTCCAATCATGACACCCCCAAGTGGTATCGGATTGAGTTTGTGAATCCTTTGGGAGAAAAGTTTTGAAGTGAAGGAATTCTAGAAGATCTTGTGGTGAACTAATTGCTGACCTAAGGTAGTCTACTTGTGTTTTTCAACATAGCGTCGATTGTGAGGCAGTTGCTACCTTGTAGTCAGATCGCCAAATTGAGGCAGTTGCACTGGATCCTAGGAAGAAATGCCACCGAGGAGGATGACTACTGTGGGAACTATGGGTGGAAGAATGGAAGAGATGATGGAGATGATGAAGATAATTAAAGTTAGATTAGAATATGTAGAAGAAGATAGAAGAAGAGGACTAAACCCTAGACAAGATTTTGAAAGTGATGATGAAGAATTTCAATATATTTATCAAAATGAAGAAACCCTAGAAGAAGAAGAAGAAGAAGAAGAATCAAATCAAGTGAAGATGTTGAAATCTATTTTGAAGATTGGAAAGAGACATAGAGTGGAAGTACCGAACTATACTAGAAATTTGAATCTAGAGGAATTGATTGACTAGATAAATGACTTGGAGGAATACTTTGAATATGAAGAAATTGAAGATCTGGAGAAAGTAAGATTTGCAAAAACTAAGTTGAAAGGACATGTTGCTATTTGGTGGAAACAAGTTCAGTTGGATAGAAATAGGAGAGGAAAAAAAAGATCATAAAATGGGATATGATGGTGACAAAATTGAAGAATCGGTTCATACCTGCTGACTATGAGTTGGAATTGTTGAAGAGATTACAAAACCTGAGATAGAAGGAGAAATCTGTGAAGGAGTATACTAAAGAATTTCATAAGATGATCATAAGGATTGGAAATAGTGAGGAAATTAAGGAGAAAGTGGCAATATACATAAATGGATTGAGGTTGAACATTCAAGAAGAATTGAGTATGGTAATGATGACAACAATAGAAGAAGCATATCAATTTTCCTTGAAAGTTGAAGACAAGTTGAACAAGAAACATGAGCAAAGATAGAGAGTTAGAGAAGGTAAGATGCAAAGAGGTAGAACATATTCTAGAGGAGAAAGATCTTATATAGAGTAAAACAAAGAAAGTAGTCCATTCAAGGAGGATAGAGATAACAGTTCATACCAGAGAGATGATAGAACCTTCTATCGTAGAGGGAATCATAGTTCTTACCACAATGAAGGGTACATGAGAGATGAAAGAAGATTTGATAAGAGAACATTCAGAGGAACTTGTTTTAAGTGTGGAGGTGAAGGACACATAACATTTGAATGTCATCATGGAAGTACAAGCAATAGGACAGAGAATAGTACAAGAACAACTAATGTGGAAGAAGAACCTATTGGATCACCTAATTCTATTGAAACACCAGAGAAAGCAGAATCATTAGTCATGAGGAGAGCATTATTTCAAGTAGAGACAACTAAGGAACTACCACAAAGGAAAAGTTTGTTCCAAACCAAATGCAAATTAGGAGGAAAATGTTGTAAGGTTATCATTGATAGTGGTAGTACAGATAATTTGGTTTCAGAGGAGATGGTGACTAAGCCAAATCTGGTGAGACTAAAACACCCTAAGCCCTACAAGATAGCATGGATTTAGGATGAACACAAGGTATTCATGAGTGAACAATGTTTGGTGAAATTTCATATAGGATCTTATAGTGATGAAGTATTGTGTGGTATTATGCCAATGGATGTATGTCATATATTGTTGGGTAGACCATGGAAGTATGATAGAAAAGCTATACATGATGGGAGAAAGAATACTTATACTATAGTGTCAAATTGAAAGAAGATTACCTTGATACCTTTGGAAGATGACCCTAAGAGTGAAGCATGTGGAATTGCTAGAATCTGTTTGGTTGATGGAAGGAAATTTTTGAAAGGATTGAGACATGAGAACATGTGTTTTGCTTTGATTCCTAAGAAGCATGGAACCCTAAGTACAGAGACTAAAGAATCAAAGCTAGAGGAGATAACTAAATTGATGATAGAGTATGAATACATCATATCAGATTATGTACCTGAAGGATTTCCACCAATCTGGAGTATCAGTCATCACATAGACCTTATACCTAGAGCTAGTTTGCCTAACAAAGAAACACACTGGATGACTCCAGTAGAGAATGTAGAGCTGAATAGATAGATACAAGAACTATTGAGGAAAGGATTGATCAGAGAAAGTTTGAGCCCATGTACGATACCTACAGTGTTAGCACCAAAGAAAGATGGAGAATAAAGGATGTGTATAGACTCTAGAGGAATCAATAAGATCACATTTAAGTATAGATTTCCATTGCCAAGGATGGATGACATTATGGACTATTTGAGTGGAGAAAAGTATTTCACAAAGATCGACTTAAAGAGTGGATACCATCAGATTAAGATCAGAGAAGGAGATGAGTGGAAGACAACTTTCAAGACAAATGAAGGATTTTATGAATGTTTAGTGATGCCTTTTGGATTGACTAATGCACCGAGTACTTGCATGAGGTTGATGAATGATGTTTTGAAGAAATTATTGGGTAAGTTTATTATTGTATACTTGGAATATATTTTGATTTTCAGTAAGACAAAAGAAGAACATTTGTGGCATATTAGATAAGTATTGCAGAGCTTGAGAGAAGAGAAATTGTTGATAAACATCAAGAAATGTAGTTTCATGAAGGAAGAATTGGTATATTTTGGATTTGTGATTTATGCGGAAGGATTGAAGATGGACTCTAAGAAAGTTAGAGCAATTATTGAGTGGCCAACATCTGAGAACATTGGAGAGGTAAGATCATTTCATTGATTATCTAGTTTCTACTAGAAGTTCATAAGAAATTTTAGTTCAGTATGCACACCTATGATAGAGACAATGAGAGGTGACAAAAAGGATTTGTTTTTATGAATAGGTAACCATATCTATATTAATAAAAGATAAAAATACACATATTCACAAAAAAGGGTGGGTGGTAAGAAGGAATACCCCAAGAGTCATATGGGAAGAGCCCAAAAATTGATAGAGTCTTGGTCAATGCCTAGAATTCAGAAAACATTACAAAAAGTAGTAAATAAAAAGGTCATTAAGTGGCTAGAGTAGTGCTAGAGGATGGCAAATCTTGATCATCTAGGTTTCCCCATACAGTAGCAGGGTCTAAAATGATGTTAGGAGGAGCCCAACCATTTTCATCTTTCTTAGTTTCTATATTTTTATCTTCAAAGTGAGGTGAAATTGCCAAGTACAAACATGGGACCCATTTAGAAGTATCAATGGGCTAGCTAGAACTACCTCTAGAAGTGGAGCCACTAGAAGGCCACCTAGAATCTTTGCTTCCATCTCCTACCACTCTGCTAGAAGGCCACCTAGGCCAGCCTGTGGAGGGGGAAAGGATGACCACTTGCAAGGGCAAGAACCATGATGAGGAGGAGCTCAAGCATGAGGACAAAAATACCTCGCAGAGCCACTTTGTACCGGCCCTGTGAAGGAAACTAGCCCTGGGAGGAAGTGGGAGAGGGAGACACACAAGCCACATTGCAAGGGGCATTTCCTAAGTGGTGCAGAACCTCCTAAAGGTGAGATACTTCAAGCGTAACTTTGTTTTCTTGCACTTAAATCTACAAGAGAACATTAGAGTAAATAATAGCTTTAGACTATAAAGAAACAAATATATCAATCTAGGTGCAAGAAAATATGTAGGAATTTCTATCTTTCCAAATAATGAAGAGGATTTCCTCCCTGAAAGTGTGCCAAATCTGAGTATACTTTGCAGGGAGCCTAGGAGAATCTCCCAAAAAAACTATATGCCAGGAGAAGGGCTCTAGTTAAAATGGTTGAAAGAAATCATGAATCTAATTCCACAGTTGTCAAAATCTAGTACAGAACTAGAAGAGATACTTAAATGACTCGACCTACCCACAAAAGGTGCAATGAGGATCTTGAACCCCCAAGTGAAAAAGTTGAGACCCCACTGGTAAGCCTTGGAAAAGAATACACCAAGCAAAGTCAGGGAGCTTTGGCTTAATAATTGTAGACCACGTAGTAGAAAATCTTTTGCACCAAATAGGCACTGAGGATTGGAGGTGCCATCACTGATTCATGGTGTTGATCATGGAAAAATGAGGTGAAAGCCATTGATAACCAAGCTAAGGCTTGTAATTTCTGAAAGGCATTTTTGGATACCATTTGAAGTCCTTCCACCAAGGCTTGGTGGATTAGATACCCACCTTATGAAGTATATCATCTGGAATGGCACTCACCAGGTTGTCATAGGTTTCACAGTCTGGTTTTCAAAACCCAACTAGGCACAAAAAGCTTCCCACGACATAATACTCATGGTGGGTCTATGAAATGTATCTTGTAGGGTTTGGATTCCCTTATTGTGGAATCTAAGAGCCTTAAGCCAAGGAATCTTGGCCAATGACTGACCAACACTAGAAAAAAGAGGAGACCAAATATTTTGATGATTTAATGAGAGCCCATCACAAAATCTAGTCCCTCACAAGCGGAGCTAGGGTTTGACCACCTCCCAAGCATGCCAAATTATTTTGGTGACAATGGTACCCAAAATAGGGATAGGCGTCCTCATAACAAGAAGGGTTGGAAGGCCAATTCCCTTCCAATAAGGTCTGTGGGTGGGATAACCCGCTTCAATACTATGCCAAATGAGGATTTTCTAGGCCTCATTACTAGTAAGAGCACATATGATCTAGTTGACACAAAGAGCAATCCCTTGCCACTAAGTTGAAAGAAGGCCAAGCCCACTAGAATCTCTGGGGGGGCAACAAAACTCCTAGGCAATGTAGTGAAAGCCTTGGTGGGTCCCAAAATATGCTCAAAGAAAATCTCTGAGTAATTTTTCTAGCGTAGCATAAGAGGTCTTGGAAAGGGCCCAACATGAAGAGTAATACATATGAGTCACTGCTAAGACTTTGGAACATACCTAAAATTTCCCAGCTAGGGAGAATGGCTTGGTAAACTAGAAAGCTAATTTTTTCTCAATTTGAGATAGAACCGCTTGCTAGAGATTAGAAAAAGAGGCCTTAAAGGCAAAAGGGATGACAAGAAATCAAAAGATTTCGCTAGGAGCAACCCACTTCCACCCATATTACTAAATCTAGAGAGGACTGGGAAGCATGGATTGTCTATAACACAAGGTTTTGTGCCACTGAATGGCAGAACCAGAGGCCAAGCAAAAGGTCTCAAGACAATCAAGAGTAGCTTTGATAAAAAATTTCATCTTCCAGTAAGGTAAGGAAGGAATCATCGACAAAGTGGTCATTGACAAGCTAAGTTGATGAGTTAGGCAAGGAAATCACCCAAACAAGCCCCTAGGAAATAAAATGAGCAAGAAGATAGTCAAACCCTTCAGCAGCCAGCACACAAAGCAAGGGGGCAAGTGGGCAACCTTGACGAATGGAATGAAAAAGACCAAAGATTGAGATTGGCAACCATTAATAGTGATGCAATCTAAAGCTTCAGAGAACAACATGTTCATAGACCAAATGAAATTTAGGCCAAATCCCAATGCAAAAAGCATATCTAAAATGAAGGGCCATTCTATGTGGTCATAATGTTTAGTAAAATCAATTTTGAGGAAAATTGCCTTTTGATTAGAGCATCTCACCCACTCCATGCCTTCCCAAAAAAAATGATGTTGTCCAAGATGAACTTTGATTTGATAAAACCAGTATATTTAGGGCGTGCACAACTTGAGGCAAAAGATGGCAATTTTTTAAAGAAAGGGCTTTGGCAATTATTTTGTAGGAAACATTAAGGAGCGTAATGGGCCACCAGTCACAGATATCCTTGGAATCACCATATTTAGGTATGAATTTTATATTTCCTTTATTGATAAGATTACCTAGGGAATTAGAATGAAATTCTTCAAGGTAAACTTTATGCAGATCCTTCCCTAAACAATCCCAAAGAGATTTGTAAAATTCAAGGGGAAACCCATCAATTCCTAGAGCCTTGTGATCAGCCATAGTGTAGACGCCTTCATTGAGGTCTTCAATTGTGAGCAATTGTTCATAGAAAGCTTTCTAGGCTAAGGAAAGCCTATTTGGCACAACAACAAGGTAATTCTAGAGCACATTCTTCCACTCAAGAGCGGCCCATAGAACAACTCAAAACCAAACAAGGAGAGAAGGATGGATTTGACCTACCCCTACCCTAGAAAATGGGACCTACCCCTACCCTAGAATTTGAGCTGCCCCCCAACATAGAAATTTCACCTACCCCTACCAAAGGAAATGAAACCTACTGCTAAGTGAAATTGATTTGAGAAAAGACCTGCCCCTACCTATTCAAATGGAGAACCTACCTCTGCCCATGGATTTGACCTGCCCCCACGCATTGCCCCTTTTAATAGTAGGGGAACCCACCCCTACCGAAGCCCTATTAATTCTATGGGAAACCTACTAGCAAGGGAAATGGATTTGAGAAAAGACCTACCCCTACCCTTGCCTAACAACCAATGATTAGAGCCCTACCCTCTAAAAAACCCTACCCTTTTAGTCTTGGGCTATGAAAACTTGCTCATAGTATGTAACAAACTCCTGGAAAATATTAGGCAGTTCTGAAAGAACAATATTGTCCTCTTTGATTTGCTCAATGCCAGGTGATGAATGTCTAGATCAAAGAGCCAAAAAAAATATTTTTGAGGCATGATCCCTAATCTTGAACTAGTGTAATCTAGCCTTGAATTGTGCCCCTCTGGATGCATAATTATCAACAACTTGCCTTTGATGTCTTAGCTCTACAACCTTGAATTGCAAAGATGGAGAGAAAGGGTTAACCTCCAAGGTCTCAGTGGTAGCTCAAAGATTAGATGTTGTTTCTTCATAAGACTGTCTACAAAAAATAGTCAACTAGCACCCATACATGCGAAGAAACCTTGCAGTATGGGTGATAGCATCATTCCACCACTTCATCCAGCTAGTTGAGTGGGGCAGACTGCATTCAAGATTCTAGATGGTGCTGATGTGGGCTAGCATGGGTTGGTGACTTAGTAGAGAGGTATTAAAAAAAATTGGGTCCTACTTGTGTGGAGCTGCCTTACTTGCCATTCAATGTAAAATAAAATAGGAAAGTGGTCTAACAATGTCACATCCACTAACAACTTAACCAAAAGTGGGGAAGAGTTGGCAAAAGAGAAAAAAGATTGAGATGAGATCATAGCATGATCAAGGCATTTAAACATTCTATTAGAACTAGCTCAATAATTGCACCAAGTGTGCCAGAGAGAATGAGAATGGCAGCAGCTAATGTTGGGATCAAAAAGACCCAATTTATTATGCATGTAAAACCATGCCTCTCTTTCACCAGCTTCCCATCAAAATGGAAGAATACCATCCTTGTCATATGCCATCTCAACCATATTGAAATTGCCACAAAGCAACCAGGTGGCAACTAGCAATGACTCAACAATCCAACAATAGAGAATAGATCTTACAACATCATTAGAGACATAAACATTAATAATCCCAAAGGAATGATTATCAATGTTCACAAGAATCTAGACAAGCCAATGTGTGTGGTTAGACCCATGAGCAACCACCGAAGCATGCCACCATGGGGACAAAAGAGTGACTACACTACCACACCTGACTTCATGACTGGTATAAAACATTTTACTGGCTAGCTAAATAGAGTGACAAGACGAAAAAAGCAAAAATCCAACAACTTTCACTTCCTAAAGACACAAAACATCAATACTAGCACACTTCTAAAGAGTATCCCTAACAGAATACTTCCTAGAGAGGTTGGTTAGACCTCAAACATTCCAGGAAAGAAAATTCATGTTAGATACTCAACCATTTCATTGGAGTTCGGCTCTTCCAGAGAGCAATAGTGATTCTACAAAAATTCTGGTGGGATTGTCCCAATCTAAATGGGAGGAGATGAATGTCTCCATTTCTCCTAAACATATTCTCCTTCTTCAAGAGGTTGAGAAGGGCTATTAGAGTGCCTGTGATTTCCCAACATGGGAGGAGACTAAGTTAGCTGAGTTATCATTATTGAGACAGGCTGGGGTGTAGCCAAAGGCCTTGGTTGAGCTGAAATGCTAGTAGAGACCTTGTGGGTTTCCTTCCCCTTCACAGAAGGGTTTGAAATTTATTTTGTCGATGCAGGGGTTTTGGTAACCACACTGGAACCATTGGACTTATTTTATTAGTTGTAGCCATTGATAAATTTTCCTCTAGTTTGGCAGAAACACCTTCTGCTTGATGGGGCTTGTCAGCTTCCCGTGGCAGAGACTGGGTATGGGGGATTGCAAGAGGGCAATCCTTATTCTTATGTTCAATGGACTCACACCAATAGTCATTATTCAGTAGATTAAAATAAATGACCTTCTGGGTATGCCGAAGAGTACCAATTTGAATATCAATGCACTCTTTCAAATCCTATATACATCAGGAGTAGATAAAAGTTTTGAATTATTGAAGTAGAAAGTGACAGAGCAACTAGTGTTAGCATTACTGGATTTTAACAAAGTATTTCAAGTAGATTGTGATGCCAGTGGAAATGCAATAGGAGCAGTGTTATGTCAAGAAGGTAGACCAGTAGCATATTTTAGTGAAAAGTTGAATGATGCAAGGAGAAGATATTTAGTTTATGATCAGGAGTTCTATTCCATAATTCAACCCTTGAAGAAGTGGAGACAATATTTGTAGCCTAAAGAATTTGTGTTGTATACAAATCATCAAACTTTACAATATTTGAACAGTCAAGGAAAGTTGAATTAGAGACATATGAGATGGGTAGATTTCATGCAGAGTTACACAATTGTGTTGAAGCATAGGAGTGGGAAGTCAAACAAAGTTGTAGATGCATTAAGTAGAAGAAGGAATTTGCTAATAGAGACAAGGATATAAGTATTGGGATTTGAAGAACTAAAGCATATGTATGAAGAAGATCTTGATTTTGCAAAACCATGGAGAGCATGTAAGGAACCTATTGTGATAGATAGAAGTAATTGGTTGGACCATTTTATTCAGGAAGATATGTTGTTCAAGGGAAATCAATTGTGTATACCTAGGAATTCAATGAGAGACAATTTGATAAAGGACAAACATAATGGTGGATTGATAGGACATTTTGGAATTGATAAGACAGTGGCTTTGGTAAGTGGACATTACATTTGGCCTCAAATATATAAGGATGTAAGAAAGTTTGTCTAGAGTTGTAGAGTTTGTAAAGTTGCAAAAGGAAGTAGTCAGAATAATGGATTGTACAAATCTTTGACAATACAAGAGAGACCTTGGGAAGATATAAGCATGGATTTCATATTAGGAATGCCAAGAACATAGAGAGGACATGATTCTATATTTGTAGTGGTGGATAGATTTTCAAAGATGGTACATTTCATACCTTATAAGAAGACAAATGATGTAGTGCTTGTTGCTGACCTATTTTTCAAGGATATTATGAGATTGCATGGATTACCTAAGAGTATAGTTTCAAATAGGGATACAAGATTCATTGGATATTTTTGGAGAACACTATGGAAGAAGATGAAGACAAATCTAAAGTTTAGTTCAACATTTCATCTATAGACAGATGGACAAACATACGTGGTAAATAGGAGTTTGGGTAACTTATTTAGATATTTAGTAGGAGATAAGGAATTGGGATCTAATTCTACTGCAATCTGAGTTTGCATATAAAAATTTAGTGAATAGGAGTATAGGGAAGACACCATTTGAGATTGTGACCAGAATAAAACCTAGAGGAGTAGTAGAGTTGAGAGACATCAGCATGGAGAATATGAGAAGTATAGGGGCAGAAGAATTTGTAGGATACATGGAGACAGTACATAATCAAGTCAAGAATCATTTGGAGGAGATGAATAGCTAGTATAACAAGAAAGGATATGAGAAGAGGAGACACAAAATTTTTGGTTGGAGATGAAGTAATGGTATATCTAAGAAAAGACGGATTTCTAGTGAGGACATATAATAAGCTAAAGATGAAGAAATGCATATGAAGTGGAGCTACCGAAGACATTTAGTATATCACCTATATTCAACATTATAGATCTATATCAGTATCATAAAGGAGAATCAAGTGATAGCATTAAAGATAATTTGAAGGATCGGTTGTTGTAGCAACAACCAGAGAAGATAGAGGACATCTTGGATAGCAGAGTTGGACATAGTACTAGAGGCAAGAAATACAAGGAATATTTGGTAAAGTAAAAAGGCAGACTGGAAGAAGATTCATCATGGATATCTTAGGCTAAGGTTGACCATCTTGGTTTTCCTCTAGCATCAACAAAGTGAGGGACTCACTTTTTCAACAACCTCGGGTGTCTGATGTAGGAGCATCCTTGATTGCAGAGCAATCTTGCATCAACCAAAAATATTTGCATTCTTTCTTTTTCTTTCATTTTTAGTTTAGTTTAGTCAGTTGCATCAACAATTTGTACCGCATTTCATGAAATCTTCACATTGGAGTTCATGGAGTAGGACTTAGCATCTACATATCATCATCTACATCATATCCAAATTTTAGGTCATTTGGATCTATCTACTAAGAGTTATTGCTATCATAAGATCATCATCTTTCATAAAGTAGAGCATTCAGATAGTTAGTTGAAGGAGAAGGTATGCAGAGCACTTTCATGACTTGTGGAGCCAACTGAACTTATCACAAGACATATGGATTAGATAGACCTTCCTTGAGGTCTACACCAAGTTTCATCCATTTGTAGTGCATTACCGAATGTTGTAGGCCGACCTACATGTTTCTACACTCTTCATCATTGATAGGAACCTGTGTGTAGCCCTTCTCTTTACTTTGTTAGTATGTTACTTTTGGACGCATATACTTTGTAAGTCATCCTGTGAGTATATTGTATTATCCCACATTCATGGGAAGTAATAATTGTTTAGATTAGACTTAGTATATAAGTACGTGTTGAGGCCAATGAAGCCATCCATGAATTTATTGTATTGAGCTTGCTCAAAGGAGGTTGCCCCCTCTAAGTGGCTTGCAATCAATAAATTCCTTCTAAGTTTTTGCTATTTCAGATATTTCATACATTTTTCATTATATTGTTGCAAGAGGTTCCTCTCATCTGGTATTAGAGCACTTTCTTGGGCTCGCTGGATGGGATTTTTATCGAATTGTTTTTCTGCAGTGGGCTTCGGGCACTGTGATTATTGCAATAGTTCTTTCTTTTTCACATTTGTATTGTTCATTTCAATTGTAGGTTTGGATCAGGGAATATCCTTATCTGCTTAACTATGGGAAGTGCCTGGGCATAACCCTCAAACTTATTGTGACGAGTACCATAGGAACCCTGAAGTAGTTGGCTCATTGAGAAGACCTGCCAACGAAAAGGGCAACGGCCCCTACCTAATTGACTAGTTCCCATCCATGAGGTAAGCCAAGAGCTATCATTTATGGCAAAGCAGTTATCAGTTTTACCTGAGCCGTTGAGTGAGGGGTACTGCCCCAATACACAAGTCATTAGACAACATTGGTGGCTGAGTGACTCCGCTAAACCTTTAGGAAACTGAATATACTTGGGGCCCATATCTATTGATAGCTAGAAAATAACAGATTGAATCCGTTTAGAGCAGTTGGCAGATCATTTCCAAAAAAAAGAGTAAAAAAAATTTCCATTTTTTTCGATATCTTCCTTTCTTTAGCTCGACTTCCTCTCAAAATTCACTGGAACCCCTAAAATTTTATTTTGCATATTTCCTTTCTTTGGGACCCTATCCCAAATTCCACTTATCAAAGCCATAAATTCCACATTTGTCTATTTTTAGGGTTTTCCATAACTTCTTCAATTCTCACCCAATAGCCTTCAAATTTTCCCACAGTGTTCATTTCATATTTCTGCTCCTTTGTTCCTCTTGGAAAAAATTTCCCATTCTTTCACCCCACTTTTGAAATCCCCATTTTCTACTTTCCTTTCCCTTAGAGAGTGTCCAAAACCTAGTCAAACCCCAATTACCCATCTGAATTTTTCCCAAATCCAAATTTTCCTTTAATAAAAAAGTTTCTATTTTTGTTTTTCTACTCATCCCCCCCCCCAAAAGAAAAAAAATCTCCTGGTTATGGTTGTTACCTACACAAGAGCAAAAAATGGAGGATGAACTTGTAGCCCTCAAGATCAAACTCCAAGATCTAGATGAAAAAAATTCTGGGCCTCAATCTTTAGCATTCAACCATGAACAATAGATGATAGCCAGAGTCTTCTGCAGATATTGGGTTCTCTTCTTCTAGCAATTTTTGTCAGTTGAAGTTTGATTTTCCTCACTTCAATAGTGATGATCCAACTGGATGGATATACCAGGTAGAACAATATTTCAGTCTGCATAATACTTTTGAAATCAACAAAGTCCCACTTGCATCCCTTCATTTGGAACATGAAACCCTTCAATGGTTTCATTGGTACATCAAGGCTCATGAAGAGCCAAAATGGATAGATTTTTGCAAACTCATTTTACAATGATTTGGTCCTAGTGCTTTTCATGACTTCACAGGAGCACTCACTAAACTTCACCAAACAGGCACTGTGAGAGAATATCAGGCAGAATTTGAAAAATTGGCCAATCACATAGAAGGATTATCTGATGAATTCTTCAGGAGTTGTTTTGTCAGTGGCCTGAAGGATGCAATCTGATCTGAGGTTAAAGTGTTCCATCCCAACACAATGATGGAAGCCCTAGGGTTGGCTAAGTTGGTAGATAACAAGATCATAGCTCAACAACAATCCAAATCCAATTGTTCCATTCAGAAATATAGTTTCCCAAAGACCTCAAATAATGCCAGCTCCTAGAACAACTCCTATCAAGCATTTGACTGAAGCAGAGATGTGGGCACATAGGGAAAAAGGGCTTTGTTATAATTGTGATGAGAAATTCACTTAAGGACATAGATGTGTTGAGCATAAGCTCTATCTCTTGGATGTGGATTATCTACCTGAAACTAAAGTTTATGCAGATGCTCAGGATACAGTAGATGATTAGGTTAACACTTAGCAGCCGCTTGTTGACCTTGCTTCTCAAGAAGACCACCCGGAGATCTCTCTCCATGCTTTAGTAGGAGTCACCACCCCACAAACCATGTGGGTCAAGGGTTACTTCAAGAAGCCCCCTCTTACAATACTCATTGATTTTGGTAGAACTCATAATTTCATTGACCCTCAGATCACCAAACAGGGTTATTGTTTTGTCCATCCTTGCTCCAGCTTTGAAGTAGTGATTGCCAATGGGGGCACATTACCTTGCAAAGGGAAGTGTTGCAATGTGTATATCTCAATTGGAGATTATAATCTATGCTCTGACATGTTTACCTTTCTCTTTAGGCATATATGATGTGGTTTTGGGTGCCCAATGGTTATGCACACTTGGACCCATCTTATGGGATTTTGCTAAACTTTGGATGTAGTTTTTAGACAATGGGCAAAAACACAAATTGAAGGGCTTACAACTAGGGTCTCTCAACATCATAAGTTCGCATGGAAAAACTTCTTAAGAAGAATTCACATGTTGTCATCACTCTACTCCATTCTATTCAGATGTAACCATCAGTGGTCTCCACTACTCCTTCTGATCTATAATGAATTTTGGATAGGTGTGCATGTGTCTTTGCTGAACTAGTGGGATTGCCACCTACACAACCAAAGGACCACCATATTCAGCTCCTTCTTCGAAGTATTCCTCCCAACATTAGGCCCTGCCACTACTCATTTCACCAAAAGACAGAGATTGAGATGCTCGTTCGAGACTTATTGAAGCAAGGTATTATTCACCCTAGTTCCAGTTCCTTTTCTTCACTAGTTATTCTTGTCCAGAAAAAAGATGGATCATGGCACCTCTACATTGACTTCTGAGCACTTAATCATATCACAATCAAGGATAAGTTTCCAATTCATGTTGTTGATGAGCTTCATGGTGCTCATTTTTTCTCCAAGTTGGATCTTCGTTCTAGGTATCACCAAATTTAGGTTCATGAGGATGATATCCCTAAAACAACTTTCTACACACATGATGGTCACTATGAGTTTTTGGTCATGCCCTTTGGCCTCACGAATGCTCCTTCAACATTCTACGCATTGATGAATAAAATATTCTGGCCCTACTAATGGAAATTTATTCTTGTTTTCTTCAATGATATCCTCATTTATAGTAAAACATGGGCTGAGCATCTCCAACATCTGGATCTCATACTGTAACTTCTCTCTGATCATCATCTCTGTGCAAAATAATCTAAATGTGTTTTTGGCCAGGAGGAAGTGGAGTATCTCGAGCATATTGTTTCATCCCAAGGGGTTAGAGTGGATCTTGCAAAAATAGACGCCATAAAAAATTGGCTGCATCCTTAGATGCTCAAGAGCCTCAGTGGTATTTTGGGGCTGACTGGCTACTATCGCAAGTTTGTCAAGGATTATGGGAAGATTGCAGCTCCATTAACAACTATGTTAAAAAAGGATGTTTTTACCTGGACACATGTTGCTCAGTGTACATTTGAAAAATTGAAACAAGCTATGTGTACTGCACCTGTTCTAGCTATGCTAGATTTTTCCAAGCCCTTCACTATTGAGAGTGATGCTTGTGGCAATGGACTTGGTGTTGTTCTCCTTCAAGATGAACATCCCATTGTGTTCACCAGCAAAGCCCTTTCTGGTAAGAATTTAGTACTCTACATATGAGAAGGAAATGATGGCTATTTTGCATGCAGTACAGAAGTGGAAGCCATACCTACTAGGAAATAATTTTTGCATCAAGACTAATCACTAGAGTGTGAAATATTTCTTGGAACAATGGATCTCCTCCCCAACACAAAAAAAATGGGTCAGCAAACTCATGGGTTATGACTATGAGATCACTTACAAGAAGGGTAAGGACAATATTGTGGCAGATGCTCTTTCTCACACATGTGATGACCAAGCTTCTCTTTTAGCCATTTCTATGCATGTTCCAAATTGGTTGGAATCTATCCAGTAGTGCTATGTCAATGAGTCTTCATTATCTCAAATCATACAATAGTTGGCCAATAACCCTTTTGTTGTACCACATTACTCTTGGGATGGTGCTTTGTTATGATACAAGGGTCATCTGGTGCTTCCCCAAAGCATAAATCTGCATTAGGCTATCTTCTATGAACTCCATGCTTTTCCATTGGTAGGACACTCTGGGTTCCTCAAAACTTATGAGTAGGCACATCGTAACTTCTTTTGGAAGGGAATGAAAAGTGCAATTCAATAGATGGTGGTTGAATGTTGTTACCTACCAACACAACAAGGGTGAAATAACACTCCTTCCTAGATTTCTTAAACCCTTGCCCATCCCTACATGGATTTGGATAGATATTTCTATGGATATCATTGAGGGGCTCCCTAAATCTAGAGGGAAGACAATGATTTTGGTTGTGGTTGATCGCCTCTCCAAATATAGTCATTTTTGTGCCCTCATCCATCCCTATACTGCCTCCTCAATCACACAAATTTTCTTAGACCAGATCTTCTATCTTCATGGCATCCCTTCTTCCATTGTCTTAGATCATGATGCAACTTTCACCAGTCATTTTTGGACAGAATTATTTTGACACACAGGCACCAAACTGAAGATGAGTTCTGGGTATCACCCATAAATAGATGGTCAGATTGAAATTATCAAAAAATATTTGGAAACTTATCTTTGTTTCTTCACCTCATAACAATAGCATTAGTGGGCAAAGTGGCTTCCTCTTGCTGGATGGTGATACAATACCTCCTACCACATTGCATCTAAAATGACTCCATATGAAGTAGTCTATGGTTAGGCATTGTCCGTGCTCCTTCCATACACCCCAGCAGTTCGCAAGTTTAGGTAGTCGACACAGTTCTCTGAACTCGAGATTAGATTCTTTGCATCTTGCAGGACAACCTTCACATGGCCATAAATTGAATGAAACAACAAGCTGATCAGCACCATTCTGAGCACACTTTTCAAGTAGGTGATATTGTTTCTCTTCGTCTACAACTGTACAAGCAATCATCCCTAAAACTCAAAGTGTGTCATAAGCTGGCTCCAAAGTTCTATGGGCCATATAAGGTTCTTCAAAAGATTGGGTCAATTGCTTATAAATTGGAGCTTCCTCCTTCCCATGTTCATCTAGTATTTCATGTCTCTTGTCTAAAGAAAGTTCTTGGCACCAACATCATAGCACAAACTATTTTACCAGAACTGGATAATGAAGGATCCATCATTTTGGAGCCAGAGGCAATCCTCAACAAGTGCACTCGTCAGCTTCACTCTTGATCCATCACAGAGGTATTAATTTAGTGGCACAGAATGTAACCAAAGGATGCCACATGGGAACCACTCCTTTGGATTCAGGAACAATTTCCACATCTTAAGCTTTGAGGACAAAGCTTTTCTAAGAGGGATGGGATGTTAGGAACCTGTGTGTAGCCCTTCTCTTTACTTTGTTAGTATGTTACTTTTGGATGCATATGCTTTCTAAGTCATCCCATGATTATATTGTATTATCCCACATTCATGGGAAGTAATAGTTGTTTAGATTAGACTTAGTATATAAGTACGTGTTGAGGCCAATGAAGGCATCCATGAATTTATTGTATTGAGTTTTCTCAAAGGAGGTTGCCCCCTCGAAGTGGCCTGTGATCAATAAATTATTTATGAGTTTCTTCTATTTTTGTTATTTTGTGCATTTTTATTATATTGTTGTAGGAGGTTCCTCTCAATCATTTGATTGGAGTTTGTAACCCCTTTTGGCCAATGCGGAGGATTCTTTGAGCTTGAGGATGATATATATAGATCTCTAAGATGTATTAGGGAGGTAGTAGTTCATAGTTAGCTGATTTTATAAGATAGAGTTAGATTCTTTTCAGGGAAGGTTCTTAAATGTCATATCTTGCATATTTGTTGTAACCCAGAAAGCAGGCCCATGAGCCCTTTGATTGTAGCCCACATGTTGCCGACATATGAGCTTTGTAATTCTTTGATATTACAAGTATATGAATCTTCCATTGAATTATATTTTCATGTTGTTTCCATTATGTTTATTCTAGCTAGATGGTTTGGACAGTTCACTCTATGAACCCTTCAACCATAACTGCACCACTCTCCCCTTTATACCTCTTTTATGTGTCCAACACATTTTCACATTTCCCAAAAATGGGAGGTCCAACTTCCAGAGGTCATAACTTTTGATCTAGGTGTCCAATTGACAAACCCTTTGATGCGTTGGAAAGTTTGTGAAGAGATCTACCAAACTATAATAAATTTGTTAGTTACAACAACTTTCAAGGCATTTAGGGACCTCAAATTGCCTCAAAACTAAGTTTAAAACTTTTTTGGGCAGTTTCAAAAAACAAAACCTTTAATATCTCGCGATCTAGGTATGATCTTGAGTCAAAACCCACCCAAGATATTTACTTAGCAATTCTGCACCTTCTAGGAAAATTTTAGGTCAATCTAAGGTCAAATGTAGAGTTACTAAAAATAGTAAGTCCCACCATTTTTAGCCCATTTGGAAACTTTGAAAGTTCTAGATCATTCTTCAAGATAAATGGTATTCAAAAAGACCAAAATTGGGAAGAATAGTAACCTTTTGTAGTTGCAAGGTTGAGACTCTTTTCCTAACAATCTACATGTACATGGAATGGTATATTCCAATCAGGAAATATTAGTATTGGTGCTTTGGTAATCTTTTGTTTCAAAGTATCAAAATAAGTTTTGCACTATTCTATCCACTCAATATTTCTTCTACATTTCTCCTTTAATAGTTCTTCTAGAAGTGCTTCCATTGCCACATATCCTCTAATAAATTTGCGGTGGTATCTTATGTAGTCCAAGAAAATTTTTACTTCTGGTGTTGTCTTTGGTGGTAGTAGTGTGAGTATTAATGTAACTTTGAGAGGATCTACCATTAATTCTTCTTTGTAGATAATATGTCCTACTAAGGTCCCAAAGGGTACCACAAACATGAATTTCTTTAAATTTAATGATATTTGTAAGCTTCTACATTTATTTAGCATCATTCTTAAGGTCTGCACATGGTTTTTCACCAAGCCATATATTATCCAATCATCTAAGTATATTGTTGTCACTTGGATTTTCACCCAGTGTTGAAGGCTTTTAGCGCTCCAACAATCCAGTGAAACATTGAGATGACCTCCAGGTGTGGGACCCTGCAAGAAGGTCAAATCTCTAGATAGAGGCTAGTTCCTTTGTTGAACAAGAGATTCAGTTATCCTAAGACTAAACCTAATCTATCCACCATTTATGAAAAAAGGAAGAGGGATGAACTGAAAGTAAAAGGAGGTGATACACCAGGTTCGAATGTTGGTAGGCCCTCAAAACAACCATGTATGCACAGAATTACTTGTAGAGGTAAAGGAAACTAAATGAAATCCAAGAGGAAAGAAGCATTTACAGATGGGGATCAAATAGAAAATACACAGAGTAAAAAATAATTCATGAAAAAGCAAAAATCTGATGTTTATTCCCAAAGAGGCACAGTTACAATTGAAAAGAGATATGGTTTTTAAGACCAAAAAGCTAACCTGAATACATTGCATTTCATGCCTTAAATAGAATTTACAATGAAGCACCATTTGTACTATAATTAATGCACCCATGGTCCTGTTAGAGATATTTTACAAAAAGGAATATTAGAAGAAACTCTGATTGCTTCATAGAAATGCAAAAAAAAATCTCCTAGAAGTGATTGAGCAAATATCTAGATGAAAACTTGTGCTTGAAACTCCACCTGCAACAATGAATGCTTAATTGTAACCTGCCATATGGAGATGAACATTTAACTTCTTTTTGGACTAGATTCCCACCTGGGATGCAAGATTTGATCAAGATTGATCATGGCAGACCCTTTCCTCTGCTTCATCTCCTTGACCCTGATGAACAATTCAGCCTTTTTATGTCATGTCGGCCAAATTTACACATTTTCCTCAGTCAACAACTTATCCAGATATCCAAATGTGCATGCCTAAGTTCTGCCTTAGGCATATGTAGATCTTAAATTCTGGATCAAAATTTCAAAGAGTGGATTTTCCCCAAAAAGCTTGCCAAATGATAGAAGATGAAATTCTAACCAAGTTTTCCTTTTGGATCATGTTAAATTTTCTTAAAACCAAGAAGATATTCAAGGTCAAAGTTGTGGTCAACAGTCATATTGATATTCATGTTTACACTTAAGGTCTTCACATTTGCAAATATTTGCACAAATTGTCCTAGCAAAAAACATGAGTCTTAATATCCCAACATCTGGATGTGCACCCGTCAAATTTACCCCAGTGGTATTGTGGAGCCGTCACATGCATGGATATTCAATGTCAGGATATTAAATTTTAATATGCCACCCTTGAGTGTCTTGATGATGTCATTGTCATAAGCTCTTCTTTGGAAACGGATCTAGATGACATCATTAGGACATTCACATTGAAGAATCCAAACAAATAGGAAGGTCCAAATATTAAGAATTAATATCCCAAAGTCAAAATGTCTTGATGATGTCATTGTCATAAGCTCTTCTTTGGAAAGGGATCTAGATGACATCATCATGACATTCATATTGAAGGATCTAGACATTGGGAAAGATCAAGATATTAGAAAATATCCAGATATTAGCTAAGGTCCAGATATCTAATAAGATCCATATATTAGCACAGTTCTAGATATTTAGAAAATATCCATATATTAGCTAAGGTCTAGATACTTAGAAAATATCTGGATATTAGCTAAGGTTTGGATACTAAGAAAATATCTAGATATTAGCTAAGGTCTAGGTACTTAGAAAATATCTGCATATTAGCTAAGGTCTAGATACTTATAAAATATTTGGATATTAGCTAAGGTCTAGATAGCCGATAAGATCTGGAGATACTAGCTAAGATCTGGATACATAAAAAAATATCTAGATATTAGCTAAGGTTTGGATACTTAGAAAATACCTGGATATCCAGACAACAGATATCCATGCCAAAAACCAACTATAAAGATAGAAATTTCTGCGAAGGCAAACTTTGAAGTTTTTAGGCTTCTAGATTTTTCTGGGTTTTTTGCAAGGATTCTCTAGTTAAATTTTCAAGGATCTTTACAAGGTAGAACACTGGAATTTGAAGGTTTTAGGCTTGCAGAGCTAGATTTCAAGGGATTTCAATGAGGCTTTAAAGGTGAACTATTTGACTCTAGGTAGAGGAAAATAGGTCAACATTTTGGTGACCTCTTAGGGATGTTTGCCTACTAAACAAATAGACCTATGGCCTTAAGTATCCATTAGGCATGGAGTCCAAAATTAGACTGCAATAGATCAAATCAACATAAACTTGCCCACCAAAAAACACTAAAACAGGGAGAGGCTTGCATTCTCCTATTAACAATGCAACCTATCCAAAAGCACTTAGTCAAGGGAAAACTGAAACAGAAAGAAACTAAAACAATATGTACAAAATCTCAGACCCACCTTAATGGTATAGTTTGAGATGTATCCCATTAACTAAGAATGGTAGAACCTCACCATCCAGCCTTGAAAGAATGAAAGCATTCGCTTGCTTGTAGCTGATGATGACATAAGGCCCACTCCAAAGTGTTCAAACTTGGTGGGCCTCCAGGTTTGGCTCGGTCAGCATCCCATTTCAAAAAAAAATCACCATCATTGAAGGTTTGGACCTTGGCTTTCTTGTCAAAATACCTTTTGGTCTATTTTTTATGCCCTTTAACTATGCTCATGGGTGACTAGCTTTGATCTTCTAATTCAGCCAACTCAGCCATTCTGATAGACCTTGCATCTTCTCCTTCCAATTCTAGTTGCTAAGATAATTCTAATGTAGGAAACTCTAAAGATATAGGAAACCTAGCCTCTCTTCCATACACAAGAACAAAATGAGAGTTTCCAATGGCTCTCTTGTATGTGATCCTATAAGCCCAAAGAGCCAATTTGATCTTATTGTACCATTGCCTCTGGTTTGTCTACATGGTCCTCTTTAGAATTCTAATCAGGTTCTTGTTGGTGGATTCAACCAACCCATTACCTTGGGGATAATAGTTGGATGAAGTCTTCAAGAATACATTGTATTTAACAGCCCATTCAACAATCCTTAAAACTAGTAAAATTTGTTGCATTGTCAAAAATAATGGTATGAGGAGATCCCAACCTTGTCATGATTTCTTCCAAGAAATTCATGATAGGTGACTCAGGAACTTCTTTAAGTGGGACTGCTTCAACCCACCCGGTGAAGTAGTTAGTTGCAGTCAAAACCCACTTGTGACTAGCAATGGAAGTAGGATTTATCATGCTAATGAAATCTAATCCCCACTGTGAAAAGGGATGGTCATCCTAAATAGGATGGAGTGGGAGTGCTACTAATCTTTTCTTTCTAGAAAAGAGAGCATACTCATTGTATTTTCTTACCCACACATGAGTATCATTGAATAATGTGGGCCAAAAGTAACCTGCTCTCATTATTTTCATTATTGTGGCTTTCATAGAGAAGTGGCCACCAGCTAGGCCAGCATGAAACTCACTGAGTAATCGATCAATCTAATCCTCTTCTATTCATCTTAGTATGACTCCATCCAAGTTTCTCTTGAAGAGAACACCATCCACCAAAGCATAAGTGATATACTGTAGCCTAAAATGCCTTCTTTTGGTTCTATCCAATCCATAGGGATACTCACCAATGGATAGAAATATGGCCATATTTGTTATCCAATAAATCATAGCTGATGGTTCAATTGTAGGTTCCTCCTCATTCAAGTGGTAGGATGAACTCACTTCATCTACAGAAGTCTAAGCTAGCTGTTCACACAATCTTCTACCTCTAATCAGCTTAGTGGCTTTGATGATCACATCATACTCTAGGATCTTGGTGACCCATCTGGATCTATTTTTGCTAATCTCAATTCCCATTATATAATCCCTCATATTGGGGTGAGAAACTAAAACATTAATATGATTATTTGCCAACATATATCTAAATTTTTTCAAATCTCTAAAAATGGCAAATACCAATTTATCCATGGGGGTGTATCTGACCTCATAGTCCTTCAAGGTCTAACTAAAAAAGGTCAGGGGCTGCTCCATCCCCTATTCATTTCATTGCATCAGAAAAACAACAATATTGTTCTCTCCTCCATGTGCATTAAGGAAAATGTTCTCATAATTTGGGCTCATGAGAGTGGGAACTTGGGAAATCTCTTCCTTGATCATCTAAAAACTATCCTTCCCTTCCTTAGTCCATCTGAAGACTACATCTTTCTTGAGCATAATGGTTAGAGGCTTTACCAAACCAACACAGTTAGGAATGAACTTCCTAACAAAATTGATCTGCCCTAAAATTGATTCTAAGGATTTTTTGTGAGTAGGCAGAGGAAGAGAAACCAGAGCATATGTCCTTTCAAGGTCTATGGAGATCACATCCTTAGACACTATATGACCTAGAATTTTATGCTGAGAAATAACAAAAAATACATTTCTTGGGGTTTAGAGACACCCCAAACTCTCTACATCTTTGGACGACCTTTTCCAGATGCTCCATATGATTTTCTCCCTTCTTGAAGAAGACTATAATATCATCTAGATAAATCAGGATGAACCTATTTATAAAACCTTTGAAGTCAATATTCATTGCCCTCTGAAATGTTGTGCTAGCATTAGAAAGACCAAATGGCATTTTTGCATATGCCATGGTTCCCCATTTGGTTGTGAATACTGTTTTAAATCTATCTTATTATCTAACAAAGATCTGGTTATAGCCAAAAAATCCATCTAATAATGAAAATCTCTCTGCCCCTGCAACAATTTGCAAAATTTGATCCATAGAGGGAAGAGGGTAGTGATCCTTCAAAGAAGCCTGATTTAGGTCCCTAAAGTCCACATAGATCCTATTCTCTTTATTTTTCTTTCTTACAGGCATCAAATTAGCAACCCAAGTAGAATACTTGATAGAGAAGGTGATCCTCACCTATATGAGCTTGGCAAGCTCTTTTCTCATGAGTGGCTCAATCCTTGGATTTATGGGCCACTACTTTTGATGGACCAGCTTGCAATTTAGATGTAGATCGATGACATGTTGAGCCACGTCTGGATTGAAACCTTTAAGATCTTCATACGTCCATGCTAGGATGTCACTATATTTCTAAGAAAGGCATATAGAATCTTATTGTTCAACATCACTACATACCTTTCCGAGCAATAACTTCTTATCTTGGGCAATGATTACCTTCTGGTAATCTTCCCATTTGAATGTCATATTCTTTCTCTTGCCCCTGAACTCATCATCAGGGCTTAAAATAGTCTCAAGAGTAACTAAAACATTGGGCAGCTTGTTGGTTTTGAGATGAATGATCTAGTCATGATAGCTTTCCTATAATCTAGGTTGTGCCATGAAAGAAAACTTTGCTTCATTTTGAATGAAGTTGGCAGTCTACTCATCGCTATCAAAGACTTGCCAATGAACATCATTATCAGGAATAGAGGGCCTGACAACAGTTTTCACATGTTGATCAAGAACCTGAAACAAATATGTAGGTGGCAAAAATTGAGCCCCCATTGTGGCCAATTGATCAACCTCTAAATTTAGTTTCCTTAGAATCACATGTAGGTTGAGAGCATCAAAACTCTCAAACATGTTAAAAAATCTATGTCTACAAGCTCTCAGAATCTAGTTTTTTTTGTTGTCCATCTTTCTTTGACTTGGTTGACTACCAACTCAGTGTCCCTAAAGATCTCCAAATACTTGATATTTTTATTTTCTACTAACAACAAGCCATGGACTAATGCCCCATACTCTACCACATTATTCGTGCAAGAAAAATGTAATCTATGAGAAAAATGCAACTTCTTACTAGTCGGAGAGACTAGTAAAACCCATGCACCACCTCCATTTCTGCTCTTTGCACCATAAAAAAATATCCTCCATGGACCATTGGAGTCATCATCTAGATTAAATACAGAGGGGACTGAAGGATTATCCTCATAGATCATGTAGGTGCCCAAGTCAGTTGCCTCAAGTGGTGTTATAAGGATAAAAAATACAGTGATCCCTTGCCCACTCATGAAGAAACAGATTAGGGATTGGAAGAGGTGAAGATTCTGCCTCAATAGGCTCTGAGTCATACACTTCCTCAACCTAAATCATAACAAGTAGGTTCACTAGGCTATGGTCATAGTTCTCCACATGGTAATTTGAAATTGGTTCAGCCTTGATGGCGAACCTTGTGCCATATCTAGTCTTCAACAACATATGAGACTAGTTAGAAGAAAGATAGCCACCTATCTTGGCTGTGAAGTCCCTTGACAAACAAATGACAAAGAAGGGAGGAAGATCAAAGAGAGAAATGTCTTGTTTGAAAGTCAAGTTTGGACATGCATGTAGAGTCAAGTCCAATCCCTTGATCACTCCTATAGTGTTTACATAGGCGTCATCCAATTGTAATACTCCTAATGAAATAGGGGTATACTTGATGCCTAATGCATCTGCTATCTTCTTGGGCATAACTTAAACACTAGCCCTTGAATCAATCATACAGTTGTGCACTCAAAACTTGCTAATGATCAAAGACAAGTAGAAAAGAGATGGATTCTTAACTACACTTACTTGTCCTTCACTTGGCTGCACAAGACTGGTAGGACTCTTCTTTTTCTATTTTGCTAATGAGACTATTGTTGTTGTTCCAACTAATGGGAAGTGCCTTAAGGCTTCTTGCAATAGATCCCATTGAGAAGGGATTAACATTACCTCCCACATTGAGATGTTAATATTTGTTTTCTTCATTTGTTTGACAATATTTAGTGGAATAGTGACTACCTTATACATTGAGGGAACCCATGTTCCCTTTTTTTACTATTCAACAGTTTGTTTAGGCACTTTTGATCTTGATGGAACTTCTTTTGTAGCAGCAAATTTGCTGCTTTGAATTGGAATTGTGGCACTAGACACCTTTGCCTTTGAGACAGGCACTTTTTGTAACATAGTAGGCATGGGGCTAGCCTCCAACTACCTCTTTTTGGACCTAGTATTGTCTACAATACTACTTATAGGCATGATCGCACTATCCATGAGTAGATTGATAGCATAAAAATCCTTTGCAATCCATAACATCATATTGGCATCAAAGGTAGCCTCATTTGATACATCAAGATTGTTATTGGCTACCTCTAATAATGATGTCTGCTAGGTATGAAAGTTATGCACCATTACAACTCTTTCTTGTGCTCCAAAAGCACAAGTGGAATGATTATGAGGTTGGTTGCAGGGGTAGCACCAATCTGCCTCTTGGGCTAGACTATTTTTAGTAGGGACCAAAACCCTAACTAGATTGACAACTGACATTTGTTGGACAGGTCAGACTATTTGTAAAGGTTGTACAAGATTAGGGTTTTGATATCTATTTTGTTGGTAGCCTTGATTCTAGTTCTAGTTTCTATTGGAATTGTACTCTTGGTTCTAATTTTGGTTGGATGACTACCCCTGATTATAATTCTGATGGGGTTTTGGGGTAGTTTGAATAGCTATACTATTCACCTTGTTGGTCAAATTAGACATTAAGGTTTTAAGAGCACTCTCTTCTTGATAAAGAGAGGATGTTGAAGCTTTAGGATTTAGAATGGGCAATAATGGATTGCTAGGATGATGAAGGTAGTTATGGAAAAAGGGGAATAGGAGGCTTGCAAGCAATTTTTGTAGCCTATATTAGACAATTTTCAACTTTTAGAGTTGTCTCATAACTAACAGGTAGGGTTTCAGCACCCATAGATTACATCATCACTTCAATTTCAAAATTTAAACTTCTTAAAAAGTATTAAAAAAGCACCTAGTGGAGATGGCATGAGGGTAGCTGTAATTCTCTCCCACATCCTATAGAATCTAAAATTGAAGTTTACCAGCACCTCAATTGGGGCCCTCTTAATTGTTGTTAGTTGCTCTAGCAATGAAACATTATCTTCTCTTTCTCCAAGATACTTGTAGAGGTCCTATCCCAGCTCATCCTAGTCATGTAATGAATTAGGGGTCAATCTCCTACACCTTTTTAGAGATCTCCCTTTAAAAGATGAGACCAAGAGCCTAATTGCAACATCCTCATGTTGGATATGATGGAGTGAGCATACACTAGATATGTCTTTGATGTGCTTAGCAGGGATTATAGAACCATCACCTGTAAAGGGTGAAACACTCTTTAGGCGTGCAGCTGGTATGTCATTATAGGCAGCCAAATCTAAAGGACTATCTCCATTGAAGGTCACAAAAGGCAAGTTTCTTGCCATCCTAGAGATATGCAAATTCAAAATAGCAATATACAAGCCTCTGCTTGTGTGTTGAGACCTAACAATAGAGGGTATAGATTGATTTCTTGGATGAGTTAAAACATTGCTATTATTCCTCTCACAAGAGACCTAGATAACCTAGATGTTCTCCTTGAGCAACAACAGATAATTCAGTAAGTTGGAAATTACCTCTTGAAGATGCCCTAGTTTGCATAGGCATAAAAGATGGCGCTGATCAGAATTAGAAGCTAGTAGAGTCATCAGGTGCATGAAGAGTCTGCCAAGGTGCAGATTACTAAAAAGAACACAAGATTCTCAGTTTGATTCTTTGATTTGGATTACTCAAACATCCCATCGAGCATGCTAGAAATTGTTGTCACTTGGATTTGCACCCAAGGTTGAAGGCTTTTAGGGCTCCAACATCAATCCAATTAAACATTGAGATGACCTCCAAGTGTGGGACCCTGCAAAAAGGTCAAATCTCTAGAGAGACACTGGTTCCTTTGCTAAAAATGAGATTAAACTATCCTAAGACTAAACCTAATCTATCCATCATTTATGAAAAGAGGAAGAGGGATGAACTGAAAGTAAAAGGAGGTGATACACCAGGTTTGAATGTTGGTAGGCCTTTAAAACAACCATGTATGCATAGAATAACAATCAACAACAGACCAGCATACACAAATCATGAACTATTTGTAGAAGTAAAGGAAACTAAATAAAATCCAAGAGAAAAGAAGCATTCACATATGGATATCAAACAAAAAATACATAGAGCAAAGAATAATTCATGAAAAGGAAAAAATATGATGTTTATTCTCAAAGAGGTACGATTACAATTGATATGAGATATGGTTTTTTAGACCAAAAGGACAACCTGAATATATTACATTTCATGTCTTATATAGCATTTATAATGAAGCGCCATTACCTACTGTAATGAATGCACCCATGGGTATGTCAGAGATATTTTACAAAAAGGAATATCAGAAGAAAATATGATTGCTTCACATAAATGTAGAAAAATATCTCCCATATGTGGTTGAGCAAATATCTGGTTGGAAATCTAAACTTGAAACTCCACCCGCAATGATGAATGTCGAATTACAACCTGCCAGCTAGAGATGGATGTTTGACTTCTATCTAGACTAGATTCCCACCTGGGATGCAATATTTGAACAAGATTGATGATGGCAGACCCTTGGCTCTGCTTCATCTCCTTGACCTTTATCAACAATTCAGCCTCTGTTATGTAATGTCGGCCAAATCTACACATTTCCTCAGTCAGCAACTTATCCAGATATCCAGATGTGCATGCTTAAGTTCTACCTTAGGCATATACAAATCTTGAATTCTAGATTAAAATTTCAAAGTGTGGATTTTCCCCCCAAAAGGCTCGCCAAATGATAGAGAATGAAATTCTATGTAGGTTTGCCTTTTGGATCATGTGAAAATTCCTTAAAACCAAGAAGATATTGAAGGTCAAAGATATGGTCAATGGTCATATGGATATTCATGTTTATACTTAAGGTCTTCACATTTGGAAATATTCAGACAAATTGTCCTAACAAAACACATGAGTCTCAATATCCTAACGTCTGGATGTGCACCCGTCAAATTTACCCTAGCAGTATTACGGAACCATCACATACATGGACATTCAATGTCAAGATATTAACTTTTAGTATGCCTCCCTTGAATGTCCTGATGATGTCATTGTGATGTAGGAGCATCCCTAGTTCAAAGCAATCTTACATCAACCAAAAATATTTTCATTTATTTTATTTTCCTTTCATTTTCCAGTTTAGTGTAGTCAATTTAGTCAGTAGCAGTTTTAGTAGATTGGTCTATATTTTGACACTTTGAAGAATGTTGCAGGTGCATTGATGAAACCTATGAGCATAGATAAGTTCAAATGGTGTTCGAAGTCTATGGGCCTCTTGGCCCCTAGTAGTTAAATCTTGTCATTCTATTGGCTCTTGCAAGGTGTTCGACAAGTGGGAGAATGTTGGGAATTAAGGTGTCTCAACTTTGCAATTCCTAGCATTGATTATTAGATTATTTATTTATTTAATTGCCTAATTTTGTATTTACTTGCACATCTCGATTTGTCATTTAGTTTGAGGTGGCATTGTGACATGTCATCCTACTTGTAATATGACTTGGATGGTCAAGTCAAACACATGTGGATTTGGGCATCCCATTTGAGGTGGCACTAATATGCCATGTGTCAACATCTTGGAATATGACGGAGGAGTTATTTTGTATGATAGAATCTATGACATGTAAGAGCCAAGTATATAGATTCCTATGACAAGTGAAGACAAGTGTCAGACAGTATCTTTGTACAAGAGAAAGGCATCTTTGGGCACCCAACTTGGGTTATGACATGTTGTAAAAGGAATATGCTATTTTTAGTCATATATGACAGATTCTCTTACAACATTAAGTGTTGTCATGTTGTATATTTTTATGATAGCTGTAAGATACATAAGAACATCTGTCATTGCCTATTTTTAGCCTTAGAGTGCTCCATTCTTAGGAGGTCAAATATTCCATGTATGATAGATGTAAGAGAGTGTATGCATGTTGTGCAAGTGTCCTTTAATGTTGGAAAATGGACAATGGGCCAAGATGGACTCCTACCTCTAGAAGCTTCTCAGTTTTGCCTTGTAACTCTATATATTGTAGAGTTTTGGAGTAGACATATAGTGTTTGTACAAGTACTATTATGCTACTGGAATTACTCTAGAAACAACATTTGTAGACTCCTGGAAGAACTTGCATTGTAAGTGTATTGTAATCCTTTACAGATTTGATAATACATTGTGCAGGTTTTGGAGTGTGAGTTTTTTAACTAGAAAGGTTTTCCCCATGATATATCTTGTGTCACTCTCTTTCTATGTGTTGTGTTGCTATTGTAATCTTTATGTTATATGTTTAATATTGCTACAATTGTAAGTATTTAAAAGAATTTTCATACTATTTTGTTCATTATGTTGGTGTAGGAAGTGTGTTCCATGTACCTTGCTTCCTTTCACGGAGAAGGTGAAATTTGCAAAGACCAAATTGGAAGGACATGCTACTATTTGGTGGAAAGAAGTTTAGTTGGATAGAAATAGAAGAGGAAAAGAAGAGATTACAGAATGGGATAGAATGGTGATAAAATTGAAGAACTAATTTATACCTGTTAACTATGAGTTGGAATTGTTGAAGAGATTGCAAAACTTGAGACAGAAGGAGAAATTTGTGGAGTATATTGAAGAATTTCATAAGATGATCATTACGACTGGACATACCGAAGTGAGAAAAGAGAAAGTGGCTAGATGCATCAATGGAATGAGGTTGAACATACAAGAAGAACTGAATTTGGTGAGGATGACAACATTGGAAGATGCATACCAGTTTGCCTTGAAAGTTGAAGACAAGTTGAACAAGAAGTATGATTAGAGATAGAGAGGTAGAGGAGGTAAGTTTCAAAGAGGTCAAACTTATTCCAGAGGAGAATGATCATATGTGGAGTAGAACAAACAAGATAGCCCATTCAAGAAGGAGGACAAAGATAGCATTTCATACCAGAGAGATGACATAACTTTCTACCATAGAGGAAACCCTAATTCTTACCAGAGTGAAGGATATAGAACAAATGGAAGAGGACATTATAAGAGAACATTTAGAGGAACCTATTTTAAGTGTGGAGGTGAACGACATAGAGCATTTGAATGTACAAGCAAGAAGATAGAGAACAATGGAAGAGTAGACTATGTGGATGAAGAACCTATTGGATCACCTAGTTCAGTTGGTAAATTAGAGAAAGGAGAATCACTTGTCATGAGGAGAGTGTTATTTCAAGTAGAGGCAAATGAGGAACCACCATAGAGGAAAATTTTGTTCTGAACCAAATGTAAATTAGGAGGTAAAAGTTGTAAAGTTGTAATTGATAGTGGTAATTGAAATAATTTGGTTTCAGAGGAGATGGTGACTAAGCTAAAGTTGGAAAGATTGAAACACCCTAAGACATATCAGATAGCATGGATTCAAGATGATCATAAGGTACTGGTGAGTGAATAATGTTTGGTGAAATTTCATATTAGATCTTATCATGATGAAGTACTGTGTTATATTATGCCTATGGATGTATGTCATATATTTTTGGGTAGACCATGGTAGTATGATAGAAAGGCTATACATGATGGGAGAAAGAATACCTACAGTATAGTGTCAAATGGAAAGAAGATCACATTGATAACTTTGGAAGATGAGCTTAAGAGTGAAGTATGTGGGAATGCTAGAATATGTTTGGTTGATGGAAGGAAATTTCTGCATGGTTTGAGACATGAGAATATGTGTTATGATTTGATTTCTAAGAAGCCTAGAAACCTAAAGATAGAGACTGATGAATCACAACTGGAGGAGATATCTAAGTTGCTGATAGAGTATGAAGACATCATATCAGATAAGGTAACTGAAGGATTGCAACCAATTAGGAGTATCAATTATCAAATAGATCTTATAACTAGAGCTAGTGATCCAGTCCAGGGTCATTTGAGTGGTATTTTTGGAAAATATCAAAAATATAATTTTTGGTATTTTCTACATCTTAGTAAATTGCATTTCTGGAGGCCTTCGAAGCATAATTAGGGCTCAAAACTAGTTAAGCCTTAGCAACTAGGTAGCTCAAACTAGATAATTAGTTTATCTTTCCAACATGTACAAGAAGTTTAATTTCTTATAAAATAGCTAGGAGTTATGACCCTGCCAAGGGGAAGATCAAAAATTTTCTAATTTTTCAAGTTTTTTTGAATTTTTGTAATTAGTTTCACCTTCCAGTAGATCTTTTTTTATTCCAAGGGTAATGTGACCCTTCATATGATATGTAAGCCTATATATTTCAAAGGAAAATGAATAAAAATAAGTTTTTGGAGGCAATTCATAACTCTTAGCGATTTTTCCTATTTACAGAAACTCAATTCTTCTTTGTTTATTTTATTGCATTACAATACCACATACTCAGTGCTAGGTATTGTCTAGATCAACAAGTTTTCCTAAGAAAGTAGCACAAAGAAAGACATCAATAGAGAATGAAGAATTGAATAGATAGATACATGAATTGTTGAGGAAAGGTTTGACTAGAGAGAGTTTGAGCTCTTGTATAGTACCTCTAGTGCTAGCACTAAAGAAGGATGGAGAATGGAGAATGTGTATAGACTCTAGAGAAATAAACAAGATCACATTTAAGAATAGATTTCCTTTGCCTAGGATGGATGACATTATGCACTATTTGAGGAGCAAAATATTTTACAAAGATAGACTTGAAGAGTGCATACCATCATATCAGAATTAGAGAATGAGATGAATGGAAGACTACTTTTAAGACAGATTCATGATTCTATCAGTGATTAGTAATGGCTTTTGGATTGAAAATGCACTAAGTACTTTCATGAGATTGATGAATGAAGTTTTGAAGAAATTCTTTGGTAAGTTTGTTATTCTACACTTGGATGATATTCTAATTTTTAGTAAGACAAAAGAAGAGCATTTGTGGCATATTAGACAAGTATTATAGAGGTTGAGAGAAGATAAATTGTTGATAAACATCAAGAAGAAGAGTTTCATGAAGGAAGAATTGGTATATTTGGGATTTGTGATTTCTGCGAAAGGATTGAAGATGGACCTGAGAAAGTTAGAGCAATTTTGAGTGGCCAACACCAAAGAGTATTGGAGAAGTCAAATAATTTCATGGATTAGCTAGTTTCTATCAGAAGTTCATTAGAAATTTTAGTTTAGTATGTAACCCTATGACAGAGACAATGAGAGGTGACATAAAGGACTTTAAGTGGATATCAAGAGTAGATAAAAGTTTTGAGCTATTGAAGTAGAAAGTGACATAGCAACCGATGTTAGCATTACCAAATTTTAATAAGGTATTTCAAGTAGATTGTGATGCAAGTGGAAATGCAATAGGAGTAGTGTTAAGTCAAGAAGGTAGACTAGTAGAATATTTTAGTGAGAAGTTGAATGATGCAAGGAGAAGATATTTAGTATGTGATCAGGAATTCTATGCCATAATTCAAGTTTTGAAGAAGTGGAGACATTACTTCTTGCCTAAGGAGTTTGTGTTGTATACAGTTCATCAAGCTTTACAATATCTGAGCAGTCAAGGAAAGCTTAATCAGAGACATATGAGGTGAGTAGAGTTCATGCAGAGTTACACTTTTGTATTGAAGCATAGGAGTGGAAAGTCAAACAAGCTTGTAGATGCACTGAGTAGAAGAAGGAATTTGCTAATAGAGATGAGAGTCAAAGTGTTAGGATTTGAAGAATTGAAGCACATGTATGAGGAAGATCTTGATTTTGCAAAACCTTGGAAAGAATGTAAGGAACCTATTGTGATAGATAGAAGTAAGTGGTTGGACTATTTCATTCAAGAGGATATGTTGTTCAAACGAAGTTAGTTATGTATCCCTAGGAGTTCAATGAGAGACAATTTGATCAAAGAGAAACATAGTGGTGGATTAACAAGACATTTTGGAATTGTTAAGACAATGGATTTGGTAAGTGAGCATTACTTTTGGCCTCAGATATAGAAGGATGTTAGAAAGTTTATGAAAAGTTGTAGAGTATGTAAAGTTGCAAAATGAAGTAGTCACAATACTAGATTGTATAAACCTTTGACAATACCGAAGAGACCTTGGGAAGACATAAGTATGGATTTCATAATGGGATTGCTGAAGACATTGAGAGGACATGATTCTATATTTGTAGTGGTGGACATATTTTCAAAGATGGCACATTTCATACCTTGTAAGAAGACAATTGATGCAGTGCATGCAACTAGCCTATTTTTCAAGGAGATTGTGAGGTTGCATGGATTACCTAAGAGCATAATTTCAGACAGAGATACAAAATTCATTGGATACTTTTGGAAGACACTTTGGAGGAAGATGAAGATAGATTTGAAATTCAGTTTAGCATTTCATCCATAGATAGATGGATAGATAGAGGTGGTGAATAGGAGTTTGCATAACTTTTTGAGGTGTTTGGTTGGAGAGAAGGTAGGAAATTGGGATTTGATTCTATCACAAGTAGAATTTGCATACAATAATTTAGTGAATAGGAGTACTGAAAGGACACCATTTGAGATTGTGATAGGAACTAACCCTAGAGGAGTAACAGATTTGAGAGACATCAGCATGGAAGATAAGAGGAGTACAAAAGTAGAAGAATTTGTAGGACACATGGAGACAGTGCATAATCAGGTTAAGAAACATTTGGAAGTGATGAACAGTAAGTATAAGGAACAAGTAGATGAGAAGAGAAGACAGATTTTTTAGTGGGAGATGAAGTGATGGTATATCTCAGAAAGAGAGATTTCCAATTGGGACATATAACAAGTTGAAGATGAAGAAGTTTGGACCATGTAGGATACTCAGAAAGTTTGATTCAGGAAAGGCATATGAAGTAGAGCTATTAGAGACATTGGGAATATCACCTATTTTCAATATTGCAGACCTATATCAGTATCATGAAGGAGAGTTCAGTGACAACATTGAACAAGACCAGAAGAAGTAGTTACCACAACAAGCATCAGAGCCAATAAAGAGCATCTTGGACATTAGAGATGGATGTAGTACCTGTTAGATTTAGGATAGACAACTGAGAGGAGGGGGTGAATCAGTTGTCAAAAAATTTCTTTCCAATTACAAACTTAAAATCTTCTTAGTCATTTAGTAGCATATCAATAAATCAATCATGGAAACATAATGCATTCAATCAAGAGCAGAAACACATCAACACATAAGACACCAAGATATTGACGTGGAAAACCCAGTTAAGGGAAAAACCATGGGGTGATTAACCCAAGATTGTATTCTCTATTAGAAGAATATAAAGAACAAAATGGCACATGCCAATTAGGGCTCACTGCCTGAGCACACTGCTCACAAAAGGCCCACTGCCTATAAGAGACACACTGTCTACAAAAGAATAAGTATCACATTCTTAAACTAGAAAATTAGCATCTTCACCATGCTTGAGTTAGTTTCATTAAGCCTAATACTTCTGCTCTGCCTTTCACTTTCCTCCTTGCTACCACACACTCATCTCCACAAGGACACCTTTGAAATGACTTCGCAATCCCTTATTTATACAAGAAATCAACTTACGAATAATCATCTAAGTCAGAAAATATCTACAAGAACATCTGTAAGATGTGTAACTCATCCAGTCGGCCAGTCTCAGGAAGAACACCATCATCCAGAAGTTATTCTTCAATTGCAATCTCCAACTCCAATGCAGACCACCAACATGAACTGGACACGATCCAAAGACCTCCACAAGCTTGTCTGAATCACCAAGAACATCCACACTTTATCTGCTTACTGAAATCCTTCTCTCCTTCATCTAAAAACTCAAGAACATAGTTTGTCATCATTGTTACAAAGGAACAGATGCTTGCAGACCTTCAAACCATGAACCAATCAAGTTGACACTTCACAAAAACTTCCTTAACACTCCCTCAAATCCACAGAACAGGATAATGCATTTCTGGATCTCACCGGACCTGTCTGTATCACTCTGTCACCTTTGAACACCTACCAGAACCAATTTTACTTGAGTGGACACAACTTCTTCAGATCTTCATACGGACCTCTAAAATATCTATTGGATCACCTTAAGACACATATCTACAAACCCTTTAAATCACATCCTCTGATCCTCATTTCATCTTGGACTTTTATCTTACTGTCCTCACTGTTCTTCATTGTTCCTGATTAAGACTAATTTTCTCAATATCCTCAGCACATAACTCATCCAATCCTTATCATTAATGCAATAGGAGTATGTTGACATCAATGACAACACTGGTTAGGCCCATATGTGTAAAAATCTTCCCCTTTGTCATTGATGGCAAAATATGATGTGAAAAACTGTTATGATCATCAAGACAAGAACTTCTCCTTACTGTCACAACTCCCCCTATCAGAGACAACCATTCACATGTCTTCTCTTACTTTACTACTCCCCCTTTGATCATCAACCACTTGTTTTTCACATGTCTTCTCTTCCCCTTTGACATCAATGGCAAAGGGAACATACTTGCAATTTCACCACTTCAGAATCATATTTGTTGCTCCCCCTGAGTAGCATCTCCCCATCATCAATCCGGACCACAAGATATGACTATGATATCCACCAAAATGATGCACATCAGTGCACCTTAGTTCATCCCCAGAGGGGTAATAACCCCTAACTTCTCCCTGAGATACTCAAAAGAGTCCTTAGGTAGAGGTTTAGTAAAGATATCTACAATCTGATCCTTGAAAGGCACAAACTCCAATTTGACTTCATTCTTGTTCACTTGCTCTCAAAAAGTGAAACTTGATGGATATGTGTTTAGTCTTTGAATGCAACACTGGATTCTTAGATATATTTATTGCACTTGAATTATCACAGAAGATTGTGATAGGTTCCTCATACTCCACTTTGATGTCTCTTAGCATCTACTTCATCCACAAAACTTGAGTGCAACTACCTGCTACTGCAATATATTCTACTTCAATTGTGGATAGAGATATTGCCTCTTATTTCTTGCCTAGCCAAGAAACCAATCTCTTCCCCAAAAAGAATGCTCCACCACTAGTACTCTTCTGGTCATCCACATCTCCTTCCCAATCTGCATTTGTATATAAATGAAGAGAGAAATCATGATCTATAGGATACCATAGACCATACTCAACTGTCCCTTTTAGATATCTAAAAATCCTCTTGATTTCCATGAGATGAGATTCTCTAGGATCAGCCTGGAATCTAGCAACAAGACCAACAGCCTACATAATGTCTAGTCTAGTTTGAGTAAGATACAACAGTCCTCCAATCATTGACCTATTCTTTTTCTGATCAACCTTAGGAGAGTCATCATCTTTGCTCAATTTATTTCTGGTTACCATGGGAGTATTCATTTGTTTTGAATCTTCCATCCCAAATTTCTTCAACAATTCTTTCACATATTTGGTTTGAGAAATGAAAATTTGTTTCTTTGTTTGAGTGATTTGTAGACCCAAGAAGAAATTCATTTCCTCAAGCATGGACATCTCAAACTCACTTTTCATTTGATTTGCAAAGGTTTTACACATACTATCTCTTCGTCCAAAGATGATATCATCAACAAACACTTCAACAATCAAGATGTTCTCGTGATCAATTTTGAAATACAAATTACTGTCAGCAGTACCTTTGTTGAAACCAATCTTCAAAAGATGCTTATCCAATCTTTCATACCAGGCTCTTGGGGCTTGCTTCAGTCCATACAGTGTCTTCTTCAACTTGCAGACCATATCACCATGATCAGACAATTGAAATCCATCTGGTTGCTCAATGTACACTTCTTCCAAGTCACCATTCAGGAAGGCAGACTTGACATCCATTTGATATACCTTAAAATCCTTGAAAGAAGCAAATGTAAGAAATAATTTGACTACTTCAATTCTTGCCACTAGAGAAAAAGTTTCTTCAAAATCAACTCCTTCTATTTGAGAATAGCCCTTTCAGACCAATCTGGCTTTATTTCTGATTACTTCACCAACTTCATTCAGTTTGTTCCGAAAGACCCATTTGGTTCCAATCACATTCTTGTTTCTAGGTCTGGGAACAAGATCCCAAGTGTGATTTTTCTCAATTTGCATTAGCTCTTCCTCCATTGCTTTAGTCCAATTTTCATCATTGCAGGATTCATCTACTGTCTTAGGTTCAATCTTTGAAATCAGACAATACTCATCTGAATTTTGAGCAATTCTCCTTCTAGTTTGCACACCTTTTCTTTTGTCACCCATGATCTGATCTTCAGAGTGGTTCAATCTTACATACCTTGGAACTTTGGGAGTTTCTTGCACTTCTGATTCTTGATCAAGCTCATTAAAACTCATCTCTTCTTCCTGATTTATCGGATCAGTTTGAATTTGACTTTCAGAAGAGGCTTGGACTCCTTGAATTGGAACACCATTCTAATCATCTTCATCATATTCATAAAACCTTGATGGTTTTTCAATTCCTTCATAAACCTTTACATTTGTACTTTCTATCATCTTTCTCGATCTCTTGTTATAACACTGGTAAGCTTTGCTTTGAGTAGAGTAACCCAAGAATATTCCTTCATCACTTCTAGCATCAAACTTTCCTAGATCTTCATCTCTTTCGATGTAACATTTGCTACCAAAAACTCTGAAATACCTCACAGTAGGAGTGATTCCAAACAAAAGTTCATAAGGATTCTTACCGGTATTGCTTCTGATTTGAACTCAATTGAGAGTATAAACTGCAGTGCTGACAGCTTCTCTCCAATAGATTTGAGGAAAATTTGCTTCCATCATCATGGTCCTAGATGCTTCCTAGATGGTCTGGTTCTTTCTCTCAATAACTCCATTCTGCTGTGGAGTCCTAGGAGCAGACAACTGTCTCTTTATTCCATGTTTCTCATAGAAATCTATGAACTCACTGGATGTGAATTCTCCACCTCTATTAGACCTCAGACATTTCAATTTTAATCCAGTTTCATTCTCTACCATAGCCTTGAATATTTTGAATTTCTCAAGAGGTTCTAACTTTTCTTTCAGAAAAGTTACCCACATCATCCGAGAATAGTCATCAATTAGTAACATGAAGTATCTATCACCTTGCACACTCCTAATTATTGTCAGACTACAAAGATTAGTATGAACTAAGTCCAATAATTTGGTAGAAGATTGTTCCTTGCTTTTAAATGAGACTCTACTTTGTTTTCCCAACTGACATTCTTTGCTCAAACTATTTGTAGGTTTCACAAGTTTTGGAAGATCTCTTACAGCCTGAGTATTGCTTATCTTGATGGTATTATCAAAATTCACATGACACATTCTCCTATGCCATAAACAACTTTTACCAGTACCAACCAAGTGGAATATATTACCTTTAGTTTGAGTACCAGATGCAATCTCTATTCTAGAACTTTCAAAAATCTTGAATTTTCCATTCTTGAATTGGAGATCATAGCCTTTGTCGACCAACTGACCAACACTGAGAAGATTGTGCTTCAGTCCTTCAACATATAGTACATTACCAGTTTTGTTCCTTCCATCAAAAGAAATAGTTCCCCTTCCTTTGATTCTACCAACAGAATTATCACCAAACTTTACCACTCCTCCTTCATACCTTTCCAAATCTATGAACTTATTTTTGTCACCTGTCATATGGTGAGAGCATCCACTGTCAATGACCCAATCATCCTTTTCTTCAACTTGGGCAGCCAGAGCTCTTTCTACAACTTTATGATTGACAGATTCAGAGGACAATGGTTCTTCTTCCTTGATGGCAATAAACACCCAATCATTTCTGGATTTTTTTCCTGTCTCTGATTCGTCATCTGTTACTCCTTCATTATCATCTTCCTCATGAACATAGTAACAATTCTTTTGGAACCTTGATCTATTAGGATTTAGCCTTGAAAATCTTTCCAGACACTTTGATGCAAAATGACCAATCTTATTGCAGTTAAAACACTTAAAAGGCAAATTTCCTTCATACTTACTAGATCCTCTTGGTAGTCCTTTTGCAATAAGGGCTTCAAGTTGAGTAGTTTCAACTTCTTCTTCTTCCAGGTCTTTTCTTGCTTTTTCATACCATGATAGTTTCCTTGAAGAGTTCTCTCCCAGATCAAACCTTTGTTTACCTTTTACACAGGCACTGGCTTTGAATGCTAATTTAGTCTTTGGGGGGCATCTCCAAACTTGGCCATTTCAAATGCAGCCAATTTACCAGTCAATTGATCTATTGTGATAGTTGTATGGGCTCTAAATTCTTCAATGGCAGTAGCCTTGATTTTATAAGAAGCAGGAAGGGATCTGAGAATTTTGCCAACAATCTCATCTTCATCCAAGACTCCACCAACATTTCTAATTCCACAAACAATCTCATTTACTCTTGGCATAAAAGTAGTAATATTTTCATCATCTCTCATCTTTAGATTTTCAAATTTCCCTTCCAGACTCTGTAACCTTGCACATTTAACATACTTGTCTCCTTCATGCAGAAGTTCCAATTTTTGCCAAATCTCAAAAGCAGTTGGTAGGTCAACAACATTTCAAAGTTCTGAATCAGATAGTGCACTTAGAAGAGCTTCTATAGTTTCCAGATTGTTTTCAACATCTGTGATTTCATTTGGGGATTTCAAACCACCCTGTGGAGGAGTATACTTTGTTGAAGCCATGTTCCAGTACTGCATTCCCATACATTGTAAGTGAAATTTCATGCGACTTTTCCAAAGATTAAAATTGGTTCCATCAAACTTCAAACTATCCTTCTTGTACGACGACATCCTGGATCTCCTCAAGCGGTTAAGCTCCTTTTAGAGGAACTTGGCTCTAATACCAATTGTTAGATTCAGGACAAACAATTGAGAAGGGAAGGTGAATCAATTATCAAAAACTTTCTTTCCAATTAAACACTTAAAATCTTCTTAGTGATTTAGAAGCATATCAATAAATCAATCATGGAAACATAATGCATTCAATCAAGAGCAGAAACACATCAACACATAAGACACCAAGATTTTGACGTGGAAAACCCGGTTAAGGGAAAAACCACGGGGTGATTAACCCAAGATTGTATTATCTGTTAGAAGAATAGAAAGAACAAAATGGCACATGCCAATTAGGGCTCACTGCCCGAGCACACTGCTCATAAAAGGCCCACTACCTACAAGAGACACACTGTCTACAAAAGAATAAGTATCACATACTTGAACTAGAAAATTAGCATCTTCACCATGCTTGAGTCAGTTCCATTTAAGCCCAATACTTCTTCTCTACCTTTCTCTTTCCTCCTTTCTACCACACACTCATCTCCACAAGGAAACCTTTGAAATGACTTCATAATCCCTTATTTATACAAGACATCAACTTAGGAATAATCATCTAATTCGGCAAACATCTAAAAGAACATCTATAAGATGTGTAACTCATCCAGTCGGCCAGTCTCAGGAAGAACACCATCATCCAGAAGTTATTCTTCAATTGTGAGCTCCAACTCCAATGTGGACCACCAACATGAACTGGACACAATCCAAAGACCTCCACAAGCTTGTCTGAATCACCAAGAACATCCACACTTCATCTGCTTACTGAAATCCTTCTCTTTCATCTGGAAACTCAAGAACACAGTCTGTCATCACTGTTACAAAGGAATAGTTGCTTGTGGACCTTCAAACCATGAACCAATTGAGTTGACACTTCACAAAGACTTCCTTAACACTCCCTCAAATCTACAAAATAGTATAATGCATTTTCGGATCTCACCGGACCTGTTTGTATCACTCTATCACCTCTGAACACCTATCGGAACTAGTTTTACTTGAGTGGACACAACTTCTTCAAATCTTCATGCGGACCTCTAAACTCTCTACTAGCTCACCTTAAGACACATATCTACAAACCCTTAAAACCACATCCTCTGATCCTCATCTCATCTTGGACTTTTATCTTACTGTCCTCACTATTCTTCACTGTTCCTGATTGAGACTAATTTTCTCAATATCCTCAGCACATAGCTCATCCTATCCTTATCATTAATGCAACAGGAGTATGTTGACATCAATGACAACGCCAATTAGGCCCATACTTGCAACAGTACTAGAGGCAAGCAATACAAAGAATATCTTGTGAAGTGCATAGGTAGACCAAAAGAAGATTCATCTTGGATTTCTCAGGATGAGGTGAATCATCTTTGTTTTCCTTTAACCCTTGCAAAGTGAGGGACTCACTTTCTTAACAACCCTAGGTGTCTGATGCAGGAGCATCCCTGGTTCAAAGAAATCTTGCACATCAAGCAAAAATATTTTCTTTCATTTTGTTTTCCTTTCATTTTCTAGTTTAGTACAGTCACTTAAGTTAGTAGTAGTTTCAGTAGATTTGTACACATTCTTCCATTATTTCATTTTAGACCTTGCAGAGCTAGACATAACATCTAGACATTTTCATTCACATCCTATCAAAAATTTAGATCATTTGGATCAGATACCAGAAAGATATCGCTATCAGAAGTTTGCCTAGTTTCACAAAACATAGCACACAGACAAGAAGAAGGAGAAGATTCTTGGAGCACTTCCATGACTTGTAAAGCTAAATAACTCATCATTCAAGGTACTTTGGGACATGCCTGACCTTCCTTGAGATTTGCACATTGTTTCATTGAATTCTGGAGGATTTCTATATGTTTTGGACTGACCTATCTGTGTACACACATTACATCTATTTCATTGGAGTTTGTAACCATTCTTGCCCGACGCAGAGGATTCTTATGATCCAAAGATGATATATATTCATGTAATAAATTCCTAGGAAAGTAGTTCATGATTATAGAGATAGTTCATTGTTCAAATTCCTTTGTAAGGCACTTCAAAGTCATATTTGCGCATGTATTATAACTGGAGAATTAGGCCTGTGAGTCCTAATTTGTAAGCCCACATGTTGTCAACATGTTTGTATTTTGAATCTATGATATACTAAATGACTAAATTTACATTTACAATCTACAATTGAGTTTCTTTCGTTGTGTTTATTCTTGTTACATGGTCTAGACTATTCACTTTGTGGATCCTCCTAACCGTGATTGCACCACATCGTCATAAGCTCTTCTTTGGAAAGGGATCTAGATGACATCATCAGGATGTTCACATTGAAGAATCCAGACAAATAGGAAGGTCTAGATATTAAGAATTAATATGCCAGTGTCAAAATGTCCTGATGATGTCATCATCATAAGCTCTTCTTTGGAAAGGGATATGGATGATGTCATCAGGATATTCGTATTGAAGGATTTAGACATTCATATTGAAGGATCTGGATATTAGAAAATATTTGGATATTCGCTAAGGTCTGTATATTAGAAAATATTCAGGTATTAGCTAAGGTCTGGATATCTGATAAGATCCAGATATTAGCTAAGGTCTAGATATTTAGAAAATATCCAGATATCAACCAAGGTCTGTATACTTAGAAAATATCTGGATATTAGATAAGGTCCAGATACTTAGAAAATATCCAGATATTAGCTAAGATCTAGATACCTGATAAGATCTAGATATTAGCTAAGGTCTGGATACATAGAAAATATCTAGATATTAGTTAATGTTCAAATACTTAGAAAATATCAAGATATTGGCTAAAGTCTGGATATCTGATAAGATCCAAATATTAGCTAAGGTTTGGATACTTAGAAAATATTTGGATATTAGCTAAGGTTTGGATACTTAGAAAATATATGGATATTAGCTAAGGTCTAAATACTTAGAAAATATTTAGATATTAGCTAAGGTCTGGGTATCTGATAAGATTCGGATATTAGCTAAGGTTTGGATACTTAGAAAATATCTAGATATTAGCTAAGGTCCATATACTTAGAAAATATCTGGATATCTAGGTAATAGATATCCATGCCAAAAACCAACTATAAAGAGAGAAATTTCTGCAAAGGAAAACTTTGAATTTTTTAGGTTTCTCATTTTTCTAGGTTTTTTGCAAGGATTCTCCAGATGAATTTTCAGAGATCTTTACAAGGAAAAATACTGGAATTTAAAGGTTTTAGGCCTGTAGAGCTAGATTTCAAGGGATTTCAAGGAGGTTTTATAGGTGAACTATTTGACTTTGGGCAAAGGAAAATAGATCAACGACTTTGGAAAGAGAGCTCAATGAGACCTTTGATGAGCACGATGGCTTGATATGAGTAGTGTATGAACATGTGATGAGCTTTGTATGAAAGCTAGGTGAAGCAATGAACAAAAAAAAGGCTCCTATGTCCTGTATGAGCATGAGAATGCTTGATTTGGAGAGCAATAACTTGCAAGAGTTGTGTGCACAAATGAAATTACCTCTCTAGAAATGCCTTCAAGATATGCAATAATGAAAGATTTAAAACTTTGAAGAACTAAAGAAAGAAATAAAGAAAGATGGTCAAAGGCCTATGAAGAAGCTTGAAAAATCTTGTGAAGATGAGAAGAGTAATCTCCAACATGCTCAACTTGGAAAATAATGAAGAGGTGAGGGTATTTATAGGTTTGAAGAAGGGATGAGTGGTGAAGAAGAAGAAGAGTTAACTCAATTTGATTGGAGAGTTAATTTAGAAGACTTAAGAGTGATCTGGGCTAAAATTGGAGTGATCTACACAATAAAAGCTTATCACTCAAGAAGAACTGAAGAAGAAGGAATGCATGGGAATGCATGAGAATGCATGATTTGTTAATTAAGGATAAAATAGAGTTAATTAAGAATGTGTAGGTGCATGAAATAGTTAACTCTATATTTGACATGAAAATCCATGCAAACAAGAAGAAAAACTGGTGAAAATAGAGCTTTTTTGAGTTAGAAACTCAAGTTTTTCTACAGCTAGAAACACAATAAGGTCATGCCTAGGGGTCACCCCTTTCATCAATTAGGTCACCTAGGGGTAACCCTAGGTCTCCCGAGGCAAACCATGGGCAACCCTCAAAGGAGGGCACCTAGGTTGAAGTGCATGATGGGAGATGGAAGAAGAGAAAAGAAGGGGATCCACCTCTAGAAACATGCCTATCATGTGTGAAAATTGAAACCTCCACTTGCAAAGTAGGATCTTTTGGGGGGAGATCTAGAAATAATAGGGGGAGATTTGGATTGGTTGAGTGAAACTAAAAACCAAAAGTTAGAGATGGCTAGGGCGGACCTCTAGAAGGCTTCTAGGGGTGGGAATGGATGAAAAATACTGAGGAAAGGTGAAAAATCACCTACAAGATGTATACAAGGCTTAGGAATATGGTCACAAGCATAGAAAATGTAAACTGACAAGTGTTGAAAAGTGTCAAAAAGCATCGACAACAAAGAGAGAGAAAACAACAAAGGGGAAACAACACAAAATGAAAGAAAAGACATGTCACCAAGAGAATTGCTTCTAAGAGTATGTTATTTCATGCTTACATGTATGTGACAAGGATTATAACTCATCATAGGGGTCCTCGTGGAGGTTGTGCATGATTTTGGTGCTTACAATAATAACTATCTAGGGAGAGCAACTCAAGGCATATCTTTCATCCCTATTTTGGACAATGACTACCTCTCAGGGGGAGAAAGTTGATAGATGGTAGTGTAGATGTCGTAGGTTGATGTGACATGGTGAGGAGACATATTAAAGACATAGGTTGATGTTAGTAAGGAGTTTTCTTACCTCCCTTTTCCATTGATGACAAAGGGGGAGAGTAAGAGTAAGGGGGAGCAACACTAGAGCAATTTATGTAGAAGGATTAGAGCAGCACTAAAAATAGTTTATGCATGAGTGTTGCCATCAATGACAAAGGGGGGATTGTTTATATATTGTCATTGATGTCAAAGTTGGATGTCAAAGGTGTGTGTTAGAGTGTCTCTAGCAGAGGAGAAGTGCATAGAGGCAAATAGTTCTAAGAAGGGTAGGAAAATATGCTAAGGCATTAGTTTCGCCCTTAGTTGGCAAAAGTTTAGTTTCAAAACTAGCAAGTTCATCGATTCTAATCTTTTTTGATTTAGTGATAGAAGAGAGAGAAAGTGGCCTCGTTGAAAACTTTGAAGAGGGAAAAGGACTAAGGCTTAGCCAGAATGTTTAGTTCAAAAGTTTGGTTTTTCGCTGGTTCACAAATTTGGTGATTCATCAACAAAAGAGGAGGAAAGTCTTTTCAATAAAGACTTTAAAGAAAGAGAAAAAAGGTAAGTGTTTTGAAGTGCAAGTTTCTTGTTGTTATGAAAGTTTTGAAATAATGAACTAGTTTATGAGTTCATCATTTTGTTGATTCATTGACTAGGCGACACTTGATAAAGAAAGGAAGCAGTGTGTGAAGCAGAAAAAGAAAAGTTTGAAGAAATGAAACTTTGTTGATAAACACATAGAAAGGCTAGTTAAGGATCTTAGAGAATTGTCGATAAAGGAAAATTGATAAGGTGAAAATTGTGTATTGGAAACCTTCTAAAATTTGGAACTATTTCTTAGTTTTTAAGATTCGTAGACAAGCCGATAGCATAGAACAAAGGGCTAAGTTTTCAAAAGTCAAAATTCACCACTAAGGAAGACATAAGCCATGGTTCCTAAAAGTTGATATTTACCAACAAAGGCCAAGGTTTGAAAAAGTCAGGATATGCAGATAGAGCGACAAAGAGACCAAAGTTTGAAGAAATGAATATTTGCCAATAAAGGCAACTAAAGCCAAGGTTTGTGGAAGAGTGATTTTTCCAATAAAGGTGATAAAGGAGTAAAGGGAAAAGTTTGAAAAAATGAGAAATCGCCAATAAAAGTTTAAGAGACAAAAGTTTGGAAAAATGAGGAATCGCTGATATAGAAGACAGAAGCATAAGTTTGTCTAGGGTGATTTTTGTTAATAAAGAAAAGAAAGACCATAGTTCAAAAAGATGTGATTTTTCTGATAAGGGCATCAAAGGACAAGTTTGTAGTAAGGAAATTTTACCGATAAAGAAGAAGACAAAGGCAAAGTTCTCAAAAGTAAAAAATTGCCGATAAAGGGCTAAAAGCTAGAGGTTTGAGAAATGACAAATTTTATGATAGAGGATGGTTAAGGTCACATAGTGGATGCATGGAAATGATGGTGATGTAGAATAGCTAGATGTTTTACATGCACAAAGATATAAATACAAATGCGACTGTGATTGATGATAATGATGGATAAATAATATTTAAACAGATTTAATGCATGCATAGTGCTACATGTAGAATTATCTTTCTAGACATGTAAAAAGAAGAAGTACAAAAAGATTGGATTGTGCACATGTAGATGTGCGAGTATATGTAGAGATAACAATATATATAAGTGATTGAAAATAGAATTAGTACATGATGCATAGATGGATTGATGAAGCAGGTGTGAAAAGAATTTAGTACATAGAGAGTCTGGGTGAGCAGAGTGAGAGGAGAAGACTCTATATGATTTGAATAGATACAATTGAGGTTTATGAAGAACCAAAAGGTTGCATACTTGAATATGCAATTAAATAATGAGGTTGGTGCCTCCTATTGATTGAGTTGGTTCTCAAATTAGGGGATTGTAGTCTCCTTAGAGTTAGTGCTCTTAAATCAGGGGTTTGGTGACTCCTTTGAGTTGGTGCTCTTAAACATTGTAATCAATGGTTTCATTTGTGAGGTTGGATTAGGACGGTAGATCCTAGCATCATTTTCTCACCATGGTTTTTCCCATATTTGGTTTTCCATGTATATTTGGTGTTCATGTGTGCATGCTTTCTTGTTGTCGATGTTATTGCATTGAAATTTAATTTGATCTACATTCTAGAGGCTTGAAGTTTTAAGTTTTATTGTTCTACTAATTCACACCTCTCTCAATAGATTGCTTGTGTTCTAACATATAGTAGAAGAATAAGTAGGAATAGGATGTGTAAGTATGGGTTCTAACACTTAAGTCCCTATTTGATTAGAGGATGTGACATTGATGATGATTTTAGTGCAACTTGATGCAAATAGAATACTGTTATGAACTATATGCACAACACCATGCAAGACTTCCAATCTTTCTCGACCTTCGAGAAAAAAAACTTCATAGACTATCAAGAATAGGGATGGCCTCCTCAACTATGTGTTTTGAGCTTACACATCACTAGAAATTAGCCAACTCTATGTCTAATTTCTAAACTTGAGCTTCAGGAACATGAGCCACAAGGTCATCAATGTTGATGGATTCATGGAAGTTTGATGCTTTAGGGAAATGTGAAGTATGAATGCTAGGAAGAATTGATGGATCTTCTCGTGTGATAAGACAAGGAATTCTAGGTTCTGGTGTATTGGTCTCATCATTATGCATAGTCTTTGAACCCATAATTCACTAACTTCTTTGCACAAGAACATTAGAATCAGGGCACCGGGTCACAAAGCTCGTAAAGCATCTACAAGCTTTAGTAACACAAAAGATGCACCAATAGAAGAAATGAATGATGAAGAAAAATAAAGATTTGAAGTGATGCAATAATATACCCCTAATCAAATTTAGTTCTACCCAAATCCACTTAAATATCAACAATGTTAATGCTTAATTCAAACCCAAATTTCAATGCTTTTTTTTCAAAATGCAACAATTCAAAAGTGTTCCTATTTAATTTTCAATGCAAGATGGTAATTGTAATGTTGTAGAACAATCCAAAATCAGATTTGGAATGAAAATGACTACAGAAAATTATGAAATTAAACTATCTTTCCTAAACCCTATATTTCAACATTAACTAGGTTTCACAAAATGCAACTTTTTCAACAATTTCAAGAAATAAAAGGATCCAAGTGCACAATGCGACAATATGAAATGACTAACTACTATAACTCAACTCAGATCTGATGCAAAACTCAAAAAATTAGATTATGTTATGACAATCTATCCTTTCCAAATGCAAACAAAGTGATAACTATGCTTTTTTCAAATCTATGATGCGATTTTTTATTTTCCAAATTTCAAATGCAAGGATGCATGAATGTTTTGAACAAAAATAATGATAAGGTACAACCAATGAAAATTCTCTAAACATACTACTCAATACAACAAGACATTAAAACAAATCACAAATCTATAAACCCTAGGTTCAAAAAATAGTAAGATTTTCTATAAATGCAATGTTTTTTCATACCCTAGTTTTGAAACTATGCAATATTTAACTATGTATGAATGCAAAATAATTAATGAACTCACTCCCATTCAGATCTAGGGTGATAATCAACTCATATATGAAAGAAGAAGGATACAAAATTGAAAGAGATATTGGGTTCACCAAAATGTAATGTAGAAAAGAGTGATCTAGCCTAAAGAGTTAAACTAGGTCAAACCCTATTCTACAATACATTGGGACACAAACTGAGCTTGGCTTCTACCTAAGAAAGAGAGCCAAACTATAGGGGTTTTGCCCTTTTGTTGTTTACAGATGCATCAACCAAGTTCAACCAAGTCAAGAAAGTAAGCTAAGACTAATGATCAAACCCTATAATATGGAAATCAAACTGTAACTAACTACCAGAAGCATATCACAACAAATAGCAAGTACAACATAGATCAAAGGAAGATTCAGAACCTAGATCTTGTAGTAGAAATATCCTAAACTAGGGCACTCAGGCACCCTAGGCCTTTTCTATGGTTTAGCAGAATCTTAAATGTCACCAAGCCTGTACCTGTCTGCTCTACCTTCTTCCCAGAAATCAGCTTTCAAAACCTTTTTTCTCTAACTTGCAAACAAGGAAAGAGGAAAAGGTTGTGCTATGTATAAGGGCTTGCCTCAGTCAAACCCCATGTTGGTGTTCCCATCTCCACTACAATGATGATTAGATTCAAGAGTGTATGCCCTAGGAGGGTAGAGGCCAAATCTGTAATAACATGATAAATAATGAATGATAATTATGATGATAACCACAAGAGATATGACCTTCCAACAAAGGAGAGTGATGAAGAGGGTATCAAACTTCCTTCAAAGACTGGAAACAAACTTCAATAGCATCCACAAGTAGATAACACTCTAAGCATGAAGAACACATTAGCATAGAACACAATATGAGAACCAACTTCATATTAATCCTCTACCATGCACCTAGTGTATAAAATGAACTACAACACTCATTTAAATATGCATTCCCGCTCACTTACGACAAATAAAACTTAATTAGGCTAACAAATACAAACTAAAGAAGTGTCCTAAACCAACACTACAAAGTGGGGCTAAAGTTACCAACTAGGACTAGGGAGGTTGAGCACCCTGGACCTTTAGCCCACAAACTATGGGGAGTGCCAAATATAGTGATCTTAGTCTAGTCCTTAGTTAATTCTGTTAAGTTTATTAGGTTCAAGATTTTATCATTTTAAGCTCAGCAATGTGCTAAAATAGGTCTTGATTAACAAAGGCAACAAGATAGGTCCAATCAGGTGCTAAACTAAGTGTAAAATGATAGTGTACACATTTTACGATGTTACACTTTTGCCCATATTAGGACAAGCATCAATCCAAATCAGGATAGGTAGTCTTCCATCCATACAAGATGTGCATCTATCCTAACAGGATAGGTATAGACTCTAGCTAGAGACTTGGGGCCATCAGGATCTAACGGATCCTGAGCCACTCTCTAAAGACTACACTACTTCTAGGGTGCACTCAGGTCGATGACTTTAGTACTTTAAACTTTTCAAGATTAGTAGCTTGAGTCCTGGATTAGAATTTTTCCGTAGTCCTTAGGGAGTTGAACGAATCCCTATGGCATAATTTAGAGTATAAGGTTGGGGTTTTTCTAACAAAAAAGTCTCACTTAAGTTTTCTTGGAGGTCTTAACTTGATTGGGTATTCCCTAAGTCATGTTGAAGTTGTAATGGTTATAAGAGAATATAAAACCCCCAACCTCGTGCCTGAAAACCTGCATAATGGGAACATTCTTCGTTCCCCAAGATGCCCGCATACTCACTTCCAAATGGGATCCAAGTGTATTTTATATATAGTTCTGGTTTCTACTCTAGGTTTTATGTGAACTTTTAAAAGTGGATATGCAACCCTTTCTAGGGTCCAATTTCCCCAGGCAGTTCCTCTACAACTGCTACCCACATGGGAAGAATTTAGAAGTAACTGATCTATCTTGACCAATAATTGATTTACTAAAACTTTACTACTTCCTAGCCCTATAAAAATAAAATTGTGACTACGCACCTAAAAGCAATCCCTTTATCCCCTTATAACTTTATTCCCTTAAATTTTTTTTAAAGAACTAAACAATGCTACTAGACAATTCTAGATCCTTTTTAGCCAAGAGAAAGGAAATATTTGTTAGGTAGGTTCATTTGAATTTATCTTTTTAGTTTGGCATATGAGGGGGATTACCCACTTCTTGTACTTTTATCCATGAGATGATCCTTATTGCTCCCCGACAATTTATAGGGATGACGCCCAAATGTCGTTGTTGTAGCTATGTTAGGGATAAGTGTAGTAGTTCAATGTGACAACATTACCCATAAACACAAACCAAAGGCACCATCAAAACTAAACATTACATTTGGTTTTTGGGTTTCTCTTTATTAATTTCATTGTATTGAGTAGAGGGAAGAAAAAAATTATGTCTAAACAACATTTTCATAATTCATTCAACACATTTGTAACCATTTAAAGCAATTTGAAGGAAAGATCATTGTAAAGAAATTTGTGATAGTTACCCATATTTAACTTAAATAGGAGAAATAAAACATTTGTGAGAATTCCTAACTTAATAATTGATATTGAGATTAGATGATTCTAACTGAAATAAACTAAGTAAATTGAGCATATTATTGTAGTAAACGTAATGAAATCAATTAATCTTATAAAAAAAAATTGTGAATTAAACTTTAGGATTTGAGCATAGTAGTTGTAGATGAAACTTAATTAAGTTCATTGATAAGATACTTTATCTAACTAAGTTGTTCAATTGGAATTGAATTAATTCTTCTATCCTAATTGTTCATTAGAAACTTGGTGAACTAATAATTAAATTGTTTAATGATAATTGATAATACAAAAGAAATAAGGGAATGATAAATTGAAATTTGACTCAAAAAATGTGTTTTCTTTGCCTCCTAAACATTATTAATAAATTAAACCATGGGAATTACTAATGAACCAAAACATACTAATTAGCCATCAATTGTAAAATAGATTCAATGTAAATAACCCAATTAAATAAATGAACCAATTAATTATTTAGAGGATTATTTAAATAAAAACAATATAATTTCATTCCTATCATTTTTAAATTAATCCTAAATTCTTAATAAAAGATTTAACCATTATAAAATTCTTTAAATTACCCACATAAATCAACCTTAGTTTATTAATAACTATTAAATGATTTAAATTAATTATTTAAACCATAAAAAAATAGAAATTGATCTTTTAAATTCAGAAATAGCCTTTTAACTTAATATTCAAAGGAATTACACTAAATCTAAAAAAAGAAATAAAAATAAATAACAAAACGAATTAACCAAGAAAGTTTGGACTTTCTTTCACTGGCCCTGGCTAAGGCTGGGGCCTTACCCTGAGCGCCCTACATGCGTAGGCACCTAAAAGGTAGCCTACACATGCAGGTTGCAAAAGGATGACCTATGTCGATAAGTTGTGGCCCCCATTGGAGGTGGCTTGCCTATGCAAGTTGAGCCCACTTAGGGTCAGACTGCGGTCGATTGAGGGCAGTCACCCCTCCACAAATAAAATTACATTTGGTTTTTTGTTTAAAATATATATATTCAAACCCTCTTCATGTTGGGATAAGGTGCCATTAACCTTGTAAATCCAATATTGTAATTATTCCATTTATTATTTGTAATTACCCATAAGGGATGTACAAGTTTCACCAGCAGTGTTAAAAATTATTTACTATCCACGGTAATTATAGAGTTACTGTACAGAAAGTCTCAGAGTTACCGGTGGTAGTTACAAGATGTCATTTACTATGGTAAATGGTAATTGGTCAAAGTGGGGTGCACATGTGGAGGAATAATCTACTTTTAGTGTTATGACGCACATCATAGATGATGTAAGAAGGTGCAAGAGATTCTATGACAACTGTAAGTTGTCATAAGAATCTATCACACTTATAATAGCATATGACATGTCATAAGATGCTATAAATGGCTATGTTTGGCTCCAAGGTGTTCAATCTTGCATGGGTACATTTTTCCAAGTGTAGGATGCATGTATGACAGCATTTGTGACCCCGTAAGAGCCTATTCTTGGCCATGGATGTCCAAGGTTGTATTGTTGACTCTTGACAAGTGTTATGAGCTTGTAAGAAGTCATTTAATGTCTTGAGGTTGTGTAAATTTTATATAAACCATAGCATAGTAGATGAGAGGCATAATAGCAGTTTATAGGTACCCAGGTTCTATTGGAGTGAAGGTTGAAGGACAGAGGAAGTGAATGTATTTGTAATCTCCTTTTGTGAAGATAATACAACTTGGCCTCTTTTCTTGGTGGAGATTTTTACCCAAAAGGGTTTTGTCCATGTTAAACACTTATGTTATGTGCTTCATCCTACTTCTGGTATATTTTTGTATTGTGGGTTTGTGTTTTGTTACAATCTCCATTGTTAATAGCACATAGTTAAAGATTGCTGAAATTTATCTCGAATCAGATTTCCATTGAAGTAGTGTTGCTTTCATTTCTAACATTTGGTATCAGAGCTTGGCCAGCTTTGACTCTTGGGTGGTAGTGTGGAAGTTGTAGCTACAGTGGGAGATTTGGTTGTGTTTGTTTTGCGGATCTTGTGTTGTTATCATGGTTGTATCCACCATTGCATCAACCTATCGAATGGACATGAAGAAGTTCAATGGAATGAGGTATATGCTTACATCATAGTAGGAGGGTTTCTATCTCTCAATCAATAACTGTCCTTTTCATTGAATGCACCTAGATATATGATTAGACACATAGCATCATTAGGTCTAACATTTTTAGGAATGTGCCTCACTATTTTGGTAAATCTTAGATTGAAGGCTGGGATTGATTCCTTATCGTCTTTCTCAATCTGCATGAGTTTTTTAATTAACATACTGACATTTATTCTTTCCCCAAATTGTTCCATAAAAGAAAACTTTAAATATTTCCATGACAAAATAAACTGATTGGGTAACCATGCAAACCAATCTTTGACTTCTCCTTTAAAAGTTTGAACAAATAATTTTATGATTACATTCTCATGATCTATTTCAAAATCTCCCATTAAGTCACAAAATTCTTGTAAATGGTTGCTAGTTGTTTTGGATCTATCATTATTGAATTTTCTTATCTAACTTCTAACTTCATTTGGTACATGGTTTGGAAAACCCATAAATATTACTGAAGTCAATGGCCTTATACCTTTCCCTGAAAAATTCACTTTGATAATAGAAGTGTGTTTGCTGAATATACATCTTTAAATTTCTAGGGAGAATTTTTTAAGTCTTTGTAAAATACCTGAGGAGCACCTTTACAACTAGTGCAAATTTTGTTTTGATTTTATGAAAAATCAAGAACGCTCGACTGCATTACCAGATCCTTTTGTTATAGAGCCGCCACCTCTGCTTACAGAGGATTGAAACTTTGAAGGCATATCACTTCCTTCTAAATTTTGTTTCACAGTAGAGTTATGTAGAACATTCTGAGATATGAAAACTTGATGCCTTAGCTTTTGTATCTATCTTAACTTTACATGAAAACACATGTTAGAGTCGCCAATCTTCTTCTATAAGGAACATGAAAATCTAACCTCTAACCCTTCAATATTCATGGGAATTTATCTAGGTAAGACCTTTCAGGAGAGAACTTGATTTCATCTTCATTTTCAAATAGAGTTGTGCATCTGTGAGTATCTCAACTGGACCAAAGCTTCTTGATCATGAGCTTCAAGAATGTTGGTAATGAATAAGGGAATAAAATATTTTAGGATAAGGGAATAAATTTTTTTAGGTTAAGACAATTCTTATTGTATTCCCTAGCAAAGTCACCAATCTGTTGGTCATTTTAAATTCCCAACCACATCTCAAGGAAAAACACATAGGTCTATAGGATAGCCATTTTGTAATAATGGACCTGCCTTGAGGGACTGGCCAATGAATAGGAAATAGGGGTGTTCAATCCCTCTTTGCTCTACACTTTAGGCTCTATGAGACCAAGGAGGTTGTTCCTATTTCTTATGGATATCCTTCCCCTTTTGGAGAAGACAATGTTCTACTCAAATGGGTGGGGTTCATGAAATATTTGATTAACAACACTTCTCTAATAACAAATATGTTCCTATAAGACTGCTTAAAGAACATCTGATAAAGTGAAAAGATGGGCTAGTTTATTAAGCATTTATTTTGTTTCTTTGTAGAGGAACATGTAAAATAATATTAACCTCTAACACCTATTTCTGAAAGGGAAATTGCATTGATTTCTTTGTAATAATGATGAGGGTGATTTGAAGGATGTACACTCATTATAATATTCTAGAATAGACCAGTGCCAATCCAAGGGCCATAGAGTCAGGAAACTTATAGAAACATCCAAAGAATTGTGATATAATAAAACTTAGTTTACTGTAAAGATGAAGTAATGCCTTACATTAAAATGCTCTACTAGTCTTGGAATCTACCATACTTAGTTATCCATGTAAACCCGAAATACATTCTATATCCTCTGACAGCCAATTATTTCACTACTTGAGCGAATGCTGTAAGAAAAATATACAACATAGAAAAAACTATGGCAATGAATAAATATGATCCTCAATCAAATATATTCATAAATATAGAACTATATACCTGAAGGAGACAATAACATCTGAAGACTCAACAGAAACTATAAAGCAAACCATCCAGTAAATTATAACATAGTCTTTGCAGATCTATAAAGATACCTTAACTCAGAATGAAAACTTAGAAACATATGATAGATTTATTGTAGAAAACAAACTATTTACAATTCATCCCTAATTAGATTGAGTCCACATTTCAGACTAAGTTTGAAGATATGACCTTGAACCAATGTTTTTTCACAAGCCCTAAATTCCCTTTTATAAAGATAAGTGAGCAGACAAGCTTCAGGCTTAAGTTAAAAGAACTTACAACTTCTCAGTAACCAAAAGATGCAGTTGTGAGAAGAGGCCAATGTAATCATGTCGCAACTGTATGCTCAACTTCCTTTGTATATGCTGAAGTACCTGTAAGATTATGTGTTCTTTCAATTTTGGTGGGGAAAATAAGCAGTGATGTTGATGGGGGATTGTTTGATAGATGTTGCTAGAGCTCACATACCCATCATATGCCACTTATCAGTTTGATAAGAGAATTCACTACCCAGATTACCCACCTCCATTCAGAATGACTGCAAGTGACAATATCAGAAGAAAACCCCATTAACTAGAGTTCTTCGCCTTATGCCCATTGTCATTTGCAAGGATGTGATTCCTCTTTCAAAATTGAGTGGTCACCAACCAACTCAACCAGACTAAAACTAGATGAAATCACATTGGGCTAGATATGGCAGTGCTACTCATCTAGCAAAGGGGGTAGCAACAGCAACAAAATGGAAGCACCCTGTCTTCATATGCTACATTCAGAGAGGAGACATCCCTACAAGTAGAGATAATGCTTTGTTAGTAAAAGTAGAAGAGGGATGAAGGTAAAGAGAGAAATAATTTCCCTCTACACTTGATACTAATTTGCCTAATCACAGACACAGGGAATGACTAGAATCAGGAGATCAAAATCAAAAGTCACAATCCGAATGAAACAATAGGAAGAAGAAATGCTCATAAGGGTGTGTAGAATGTTGCCATTGCTCCCAAATTTTCCCTGCACCACCTATTCTAGAGGAGATAATTCTAGGTCTTTCTAATTCTATAAGGACAGATTGATAGCCATAAGAACAAGGAAGAAAACCCAATAGAACAGGGGAGCACACAGATCACATAGGAATAGGGGAAAGGCATACTATTAGAACACATTTAAAATATTATACAGGGTAACATCAACACTTGTCTATTTATAGAAATTTCAAGATGCAGTATACATCCACACATCTTTGGTCCAATTAATTTCTAGTCACTTCAAGGCATTTTAGTCATAAATGGAAATCTTGTGGAGATTACCACAAATGAATTGAAAGATTGGATTTCATAATTCCACATAACTAGGAACATCACCTCTTGCACTGAATCATGCCAGGTCAACTGTCTTGGTTTCCCCATTTTAGCACTGTCATTATGTCAAATTTCATCACACAATAGATGAAATGTCAATCCAGGTAGAAGCTCATATTTCTAAAGGTTGAGCCTACATAAACCAAATATTTCTGTTAATAAATTCCTATATGGTGGCTGCAATGGCGACTTAGCACATGCCTGAGCAGTTAATGCTTGTAATGAAACTCTATCAAATCAGTGCAAACATATCTCCATGTCACACTTTTAAATTTTGGCCGTTGATCCTGATCTTAGTTGGCTTGATTTGAACAGTGCTTATTTGGTCCTTGATGAGGTAAGAGAATAATGCTTTTCTTTCCCAATGATGACTTTCCACCTGGGTAGTCCTCCTAACCATGATCCCAATAAAATATCTCCCCTTAAGTGTAATTACAACCATATTCTACAGTTCCGCAGGTGAGAGGTACGACCAGAGATATGATCCTAGCAGAATGGCAGACAACCATCAGATCAACTACACAAAATTTAGGATAACATTCCAACAGGTGGCCATGTCCATAAGATAATGACACATCATATTCTTGCTACTTAATACACCAGTCCCAACCCTTTAGAATGTTATATTTTGAGATTTCTACCATTCCGTAAATACTAGTTGGGACTATGGAATAAAGTTTGACAGAATGGTGGAAACAATTAAGATTTCCCCTACTCCGAACAAGGACCACCATTATTACTTTTGTGGCAACTAAAAATGGTTTTTATGACTTGGCACCTTGTTCCCCAATTCTGCAGTCGCCTAAAATGTCCTCATGGTGAAGCATGGCGGAATAGTGGAAATATAAATAAAACCTCTTGCATCTATTCTGGGCCCACCGCTTACTGTTCTCAAGAGTCATCAACCAACTATCACTCCTTCCACAATTCCATAGGTGCCAAGTTTGTCAAGATTTTATTGTTGGTGGAAAGGCAGAAATGAGACCATCCATTGCCACCTGTCAATAAAGAGTTAGTAGGATGTGACCTTGGCAACTAAAATAAAGATTTTCAAGCCATAGGCTAGAAATGGTAATTACTTGGTGAGGGGCCGATTAGAAAACATGTTAAGGGAGACATAAGAGGGCACTTAAACCATAGGTAATGGGGACAAGTGGTCACTGAAGAAATATAATAATTTTGACCTTCACACTTCACTTTGGCATGGGGGTTTAGGGTTTTAGTGTTTCCTAGAATTTGTAAAGCACCCTAAACCTGGAAATCCATCAACCTAATGACATAAGCTTGAGGAAAAAACATTAGAACCTATGAAAAATTTAATATGACTCCAACACCCTCTTATCACAAAAATGTCTTCAAGATGAATCAAAATAGGCCTTATTTCTTTTGCTCTTTCTCCTTCAATCGCACATCATAATGCATATCATTTTAATATTCTGCTCTTCACACATTCATATTCACAATCATACTTTACCTAGATCAACTAGGTTTACAATATATACTTGATATTGCATTGATTACATTACAAGTCATCCAATACAACAAGAATATTACAATTACAACTCAGCCAGAAATCACACAACATGAAACATGTAGACAGCAAGCCCTAACATGAACTACATGCAACATTAGGAAGAGAAAAATGCCTTGTGGATCCAAACACATGATTAACTTTTTCCTAAACATTTTTCATAGCATCATCCTTTAAAGAATAATGTCCACACATCACACTCATTTCAATTAGGTAACCCTTAAGAAAAACATATGAATCTTGTAGCACAACAGTCATTACAACTTGGTGGTACTCATGGATGATCAAACATTGCTTATAATTCTCTGAGATGAGTCAGCATGACCCACACAACATCTCCAACCACTTCTTAAACTCTGCACAACAACTTTGTGGTGCACACCTCTAACATTCCCAAGTAGGCCTCAATAATAATAACTCTTCACAAACTAACTTGAAAACTTTGTGTGGAATTGGAAACATGAAAGATTTGTGTGTGCATCAAACTTGAGAAACATAGAGACATGTATAATGTCCACATAAACTCATATAACTAATCTATACAATCTCCAACTACCACAAGTACTCAAACATATGTCATGTGAATAATTAGGCATCTGGAACCATCTGTAGCACACTGTCATTTGAAAACTAAACTTGTGGACCTCCAAATCACTTGATACTACAAAGTAGCATGTGTTTAACATCCCTAAAAATATCTACAAACCTGCATGGACAAATCTTCACTTTTGGAGGAATGTGGAACATTCCAAACAACCTTTATCATCACTTTACTCTACCATAGCACAAACCTGAACTCTGTCACTTATAACTTTCACTATGGAGGAGAAAATGATATAAAAATTTAGATTTAGCACCTTTATAGCATACTAAACTTTTGAACCACATGACCATATCTTTAAATGTAGAGGAATGCAGAGAATTTTACTAAGTAGTCTTCCAAGGAGCTTCCTGCAAGAGCACCCTTTACCAACATCCAGAGACCAGAACCTTCTTATAACAACACATACTTCCTTAGGATCAAGAGTAGAGAGCATACAACATGCTACATGCCATGAACACCATCTTTCCAACATTGTATTACTTCTAATCATCATCTTGATGCTTCTAATTCCCATATTAATATATCATCGTGATATCATCTTTGTTGACCGCAAACAAGCTAAATACAACTTTATTTGACATTAATCAAGGCATGACATCCAACCATGAACATTAACAACACCATTTCTAGTACACCATTATAGTATATCATTGACAATCCAAATTGAATGTTCGAAACTACGTGTTGACATCAATGACAACCACACAACCACATCAATGACAACATTAGGTAATATGTGTACAACAGAATATGATACCTTCTTTCACCTTCCATTTTGATATTAAAGAGAAGATAGTTAGACTTATTCAACAAATCATGAAGAGAGGATGCAAGATCCAACATTTTCCTATGATCTTCTCTAGAATCTTAAACATCAAATTTAAACAAACCTATAAAATTATAAAGAAAAGCTCAAAGATCGTAACAAGAGATAGGTTGATCATTATTAGTAGCTAATCTTTGAGTCTCACCCAAATGAAGTCCACAATTACTATTACCAATGTCATGCATATTTTTAGAAGAAATTGGAATATCGAAGGAATCTTTTCTTTAAACCTTTGATCTAGAAGAAGAAGAAGGACGAGGAAGTTGATTAACATCACTAGGAGTAGTAGGAGAGAATAGAATTTCCACCTTGATATTAATATTCCTGATTTTGCTATCATATATATGCAAACTAGATTGAGAGTGATTTAGCATAACATACTGGGTGACCCCACTATTAGAACTCCCTAAAATAACAAAAGTGAAACTAGATAATCTCATGACCCAATCAATGATAAGTAAAATAATATTAGAATCCCACATAGATCTTAGAAAGACAATAAATAACATACTAATTTGGAATTGTGATCTCCATTTGTAAGAGGTGGGTACTAATTTTATTATAAATTTTAATGTAGTGGTTGCATTACTTTACATTGATTATATCTACTTAATTATATGATTTAATCTATGCATGTGTATATGGGATGTGTTCCTTGTTGTAATGGAGTCACCAATGACTACATTGGAATTTGGTAATGAGTGAGTTATAGAGAAACTCATGTAGTGCCCCCTTGTTGTTGGCTTGTGATAGTGGTAGTTCTGCATTGCTCTCTGTCAATCGAAGACAGTTGTTAGTCGTTCATTGCATTGATTCAGTTCTGAGACATTTGATTAGTCGGTTATGATTTATGTTTATTTTTAAACTAGATGAAATATGTTTGACTGAGATAATTAGACATGTGTTATGAGTTTATGATGGCACTATTATTATTCCAGTTATGATGCGAATTAATATCATCATGTGTCATTTGATTTGTGGTATTTGAATTTAGATAAAAGTTGTTATGATATTGTTCAAGAGTAGGGACTGTGTAGTATTAATCACTTCGAGTACCCTACTATGCCATGATTCTCTAACTCTCTATGTGTAGACATATATGAACTTGATCGTATACAACCAACTGTTTGATTGTAGGCTACAGGGACCGAACCTCGACTTCGCCTGATATAGCAGGTTGAGCGGGTTCTTACACCAATGGGTATCAGTGATGGGAGATAACATGAGGTCTATTCCATTAGGTTGGTCCTTGTCTTTGTGATGGTCTCGAGTCATGTTGTGTCGCTTGGTCCTTGCCTTTTATGTTTGGTTATCTCGTGTCTTGGAGTATCATCGCGTTGTGTTGATTTTGCCCTTGTGAAGTTGGAAGATACTTTAATGATTTATTGTTAATTAATGATGCTTCTATTATGTTTTAATATTTGGTTTAGCTTGAAGCTTGAATGACACCTTGGTTAAATTTTATTATAATATAGAATTAATTATCTCCTACCCAAGGATATTCATGTCATAAATTGGGGTTTCGAGTAATTAGTATATATTTTGTACGGAATAATTTTGATATGTTTAATAAATGCCTTGAGCTATGGAATATGAATTCTATGATTTGTGGAATCTCTATTATTAGTAAAATTTTTAATTTCCTAAGGAGTGGGTTGTTGGGTAACAAATGCATGTCTGCATCTATTTTATAAGTTGAATCATTTTTGTATGGGAGGAAAAAAATCTTGTTCGGGAGGAGTTGGAAAGAGGAGGAACGGGGAAATTGGTTGCAGGAGTTGGGGAAATTTGGAGGTGGGTCTAAAATCTCAGGTATGTGATTTATCTCTCTGTGAAATTTACAATTGTTGTAGCTTGTAAGTTAAATTTTATTGTAGCATGTTCTGTGTGTGGAACTAGCATGTCCGGTGTGTGAATTTGCATGTAACTTGGAAATTAATTATCTTTGTGTGTCCGGTGTGGTCGAAAGTTGCTCCTATCTCTGTAGGTTCCTCCAAGATGTTTTCTTCTAGATTAGCCCAGGTCTTAATTCTACTAAATCTTGTGCCCATCATCTGTAATCCTGCCCTATCATTCTTGCATATTTATCTCTCAGACAGAAGTGGATTGCCCAGTAAGAAAGTGTATCCTAATTGCACACCATTTTGTCTCTCTCTCCTAACATATTTCTACTGCTCTTATTCAGTGGCAACTTGACTGAGTTGATTGTTTATGAGGCTATTTAAATGCTCCACCATTCCTCAGAAGACCTTTACATATGTTTCCCTTGTCACCTTGTGTTCAATGCAATACCTTGTATATTCTTTGCCTATGTATGAAAGTTAGGTTTCCTTGTTTTGTTGTCGACATCTTCTACCTTTTGAGCACTTCATTCACCTCTTACCCTGTTCCTTGACTATAAATCAATGGCATTCTGCCCTATGCATATTCTATCGAATTCCCTTATAGACAAGTGAATCCATTCTGGTTTTCTCCCTATTGTTGCCTTGGCTAAACCTTTGCTAAATCTACCTTAATCTCTTAGTCATAGCAAAAATATTTGGAGGAAACATTGTTGAAGCTTCCTTTTCGGTCAAGCCATGAATTTATGAAGGTGAGTCATTTTAATAGTTAATTTCTGTTATTCTAGTTTTCTGATGTTGTTGTTTTGGTCTGTTGGTAGAAAGGTCGATGGGACCCATGCGCCTAGGTTTAGAATTCATCTTTCTTTGTTAAGCGATTGCAACCCTTAGTGGTGGCCGTCTAAGGTGGTAGATTTGAAAGGGAGTCTTGTTCAATTAGGAAAACTATGGCATTTGGTAGGTTGCATCATTCTCGTGCCAAAATTGTGTCTTTAAACATTGATTTTGTAGCCAATCAAGCAAAACTTGGTCAACTGCCTAAATCCAAACACATTAACGGTTTCTGACAAGGTTTTTCTTCAATCAAGTTGTACTTCTTTGGTTGTCTGCCAGCAAAGCCCACTTCAAAAATTGAGTCATTTGTTTTGCCCTGAAATCTTTTTCAATTATCTTGGGTTATGTTTTGTTGGTTGTTCTTAAATAATATATAGAATTCATTTAGTGATGTTTTCTTATTTAATTTATATATAAAAGTTACAAGTATCCTATTCTAATATATTGTTTCAGATGACAAATTCTGCTTTACAGTAACTCATTTACAACAATGTCCATATCAAGAAACAAGTCACTATCTTAGCAAGCTTTAGTTTTAGAAAAGAATTAAGAAAATCTGTCAAGAAAATGGATTGGTAATTCCATATGGCATCATGATAATTGGAAATTCAATGTTTTAAATTGTATTTGAAAGTGGTTATAATTTAGAAATTAATGTTTTTCTTATAGGTATGATTGGAGGAATTTTAATTCTAGCTCGGTACCCATGCTCTTAGGGTATCTTAAGTTTGTTTTGAAATGGAATGTGGTAATAAGTTAGGGAATTTTGTAGGTTACAGTAGTTGTTTGGATTGGAATATGCTATTAGTGATTAATGATATAGATCAAATCCTTAATGCCCATAGAAGTTTTATTTGAAATTGTGGTTAGTAATGAATAGGTATACACTTATCAAGGATATAGGTGTATTTTTTTATAAATGTCTTTATTTAATGGATCTAAATTATAGTTTTATGTTGATTTGATGATTCTCCATCTTTCGTTCCTTGAGATTTAAGTTGCAATTTGAAACATACAAGTTGGCTTATAGGAAACTAATACGGTTATAATGTTTGTATTCGAAATTGTAATTTATAGAATGGTAGTTCGCATGTGATCAGTTTTGTGAAATAGAAAGGTTTAAATTAGTAGATTGTGGTCAATAGTATAATTTGATATTAACTCATGTAATTAAAATTAATTATCCTATTCTCATGGATGTGTTCATTAGAGATTGTAGATTTGAAGGTGCTTGATGGAAAAGATGTGATTTTGGAAAAGTATATATTATAGATGTTGATCATGATTGTAGTTAGGTTAGTGTCGAAGAAAGATTTTTTCTTATAGATGTTTTTATTAGAAATGGTAATATACACTATTTAGGTTTATAATGACTTGGATTTTGGAATATGTTAAGGAAATTATAGCGATAGATGTTGTTGTTACATTTGATAGTAATTAGAAACTAAAATAGGATATTATATTTTCTTATAATTGTAATTTTGTTCATACTATCATAGGATACCTTGTTTTTAGTAAATATATCTCAAGTTAGAGCTTTTGTCTTTTTTGAGTTATAATACTAGATTCTGTAGTGATGTCCACATAAATGATATAATTTATGTTAAATCATTTCATTGCGTGAAAGTAAAAGCCTTATTATGATAGTCAGTCTATATCATCCTTAAGGGTTATGTTAAGTCGTTTTCAAATATGGTTTTGTTGGAAAATTTGTTGTTAAGAGTAATGATGTCTTAGGGCAAAGAGTTCCATGTTATATTATTGTGGTAGATAAATAATGTGATGGAAATTGTAAGAGGGCTTTACATTACTATATCTAGTTCATAGGGTAATCATAGTGTATTGATTTCCTTGGTGAATTTTAATTTGCTAGCCTTTTTGTGCTTCGTAAATGGTGGATATCATTGCATATGTTATTTTACTTCATTTTAGAGACTTTGAGCTGATTGATACCATCTATTGTTGTTAATGTCGTGAACTGAAATTTTTTTCTTATAAATTGATGTTAAATCTCATAAGTTGTTCTCATGATTGAATTAGAAGTTCTTGGAATATCTTATGTTCGATTATCCTTTTGGTCGTATCTTTATACTTGTTTTGGATCATTGTGCTTACCTTTGGGCAGATTTTATGTTTATGATTTGGTTAACTATGAAGTGTGAATCTTGAGAGGTGTCACGGCTCCTTGGTGTCTAATTGTGGAAGCATTGTCTTTGTCAGTTAATGGTTACTTTTTCCTTCGGTTGTACCTAACTCCAGAGGTGTCGTGCCTTGGTCTTTGGTTCAGATGGTGGCATGTCAATGAATTGGGATGATTGAACTATCGTGTCTCGTTATGAATCGGGAAATGGTCTCTTGGATATAATACTTGGTTTCTAGAATGTATTGCTTCAAATTTTGAAGGGACTCTAAGGACTTATTGTTGTGATCTAGTGAATGGCGTAAGTTTGGGTTGGAACTAATTTGTGACTTTTATACCTGTATGTCATGGTATGTATGATTGATCAGAGAATGCTAAGGGAGTGGCTTTCATGATGGGGTCAGTGCCTAGTGAGAGGCCGCCTGGGTAACCCCATGGAAGTTGTAAGCATGAGGAAAACTTAATAACTTAATCAAGAGGGTTGGAGTATTAAAACACTTAACAAGATAAGTAAGAGACCTCACCCATGCCCTGAGTGCTCTCATAGGCTAAGGATGGGATGAGAAGGCCCGGTTGGTAAGGCCAACCTCCTTGTCTCCATGAGAGGACCTGTTGGCTCAACATGCATCACCCTATGGGGCCGCTGCCTAGAGAGAGGCTGCTAGGGTAACCATAGATGGGGGCCAGCTTCTGGTGATATATAGCCTGGGTAACCCATGCTAGGACCATGCGATGACACTCTCCTTATGCAGTTCAGTTGTTACTTATTGGGTGTGCCTCTGGAGGGATGTCTTGTCTTGTTCAGTTTTGTTGTTATGGTCAGTGGTGTCATGTCAGTTGTCATTCTTTTATTTTTGGTTATTGCTTCTTGGCTTAGTGGAATCCTCGTCATTATCTCCTAGCTCGGAGGGGTGGACCTTAGGGTTCCACATGGTTGGGAGGCAGAGCTATCCATTGGTCGTCTTGGAGATTCAGTTCGAGACCTGTGTATAGGTGTACCAGTTCTAGATTGCTTCCCACCTTTGGTGGTGTTGTATACTTTCTTATGCATTCTTTTGTAAACTGATGTGATCAGTCTTGTAATCTTGTATTGTAACTTTGCATATTATCTATCTTGCTAATGTAAAAAGTTGATCTTATCTGTAGCAGCAGTATAATATATATCTCTTGTGTGGTTTTAACTTTTTATTCACTAATGCAGTTATGTTTCCCTAGAGGAGTTAGAAGTGTACTTTTCTTCATGTTGTGTATTATGATATCTTTGGTTACTGTTATTACATTTACTTGCTTCAAAAAAAATTAGTTCTGTAATGTTGCACTTTTAGTCTTGCACTCTAGGGTCGCATGACGGGGCATTACAACTCACATGTGATGAAAAAATTACAAGAAGTTTATTTTGTAGTAAAAAACATGAGAAAATTATAGTTTCTCATATTGTAAGCATGGGATACTTTAATTGTGTGGTGAAAGAGACATTAAGATTATACCAAATAGGTCGCTTTCTCATACCAATGAATCTATAGAGGATTGTATTATGGAAGGACCTCATCATCACTACCTGATACCAAAAAATGCAAGGCTTATTGTTAATGCTTGGGAAATAGAAAGAAGTCTGAAAGTATGGGAAGATCCCTTGGAATTTAGGTCTATGAGATTTATGGGTAAAAACTTTGATATAATAAAATATCCTAAATTAAGGATGATTACTTTCGGGTTAGGAAGGGGAATTTTCCCTAGTGCTTCCATGGCCTTTGTTAATGTTGAGATTGCATTAGGACACCTCATTAATTAATTCAATTGGAGAAGTGAAGCAAAGTTAGACATGAAAGAATATTTTAGAATCACCATTCCTAGAAAAGTGCATTTCTTTCCTATTCCAAATTGGAGGTTAAGAGTGAATGCACCTTCTCACCTCAAAATTCAATTACTATATATTATTGAAGTGAAAAAGGGTTGCCCTCTCTTAGCAATTGGCCTATATTACTATATATTAGGACCATCGTATTAGGTTTAACAAAATCTAAAGTGAAAAAGGGATGCCCTCTCTTAGCAATTGGCCTATTATTTTCCATATTCTAATCATGATTTCTAGTTTATTATGCTAGGTTGATATTCATCAAGCATAGGTTTTGAGTTTTCTTTCTAGGATTTGTTCAGTTATATATTTCAGAGACAATACTATCATAAAAAATTGATCACTCAATTTTAATATCATTATGGTGCTTATCACTAAAAGGATGATCTAGATCACATATCTTATATCACATATGTTGGAGGGTTAAATATAATGTCATTAATATTTTAGAGTATAAGCATTGACTAGATTTTGATTCATAGGGTTCTAGTTCATCATCCTAGGTTGATATCCACTAAGCCTAGGTTTTGACTGTATAGAATTTTTGGATCTAGATATGGTAGAGTTGGATAAAGTAAGGAGTTAGTGCATTGTATTCAATAAAATGACATTTATAAAATCTATTGTTGCCTATTAAAGTACATAGTTTTGGTGATGATCATGCCTAGTTTCATTTTGTGCACCATACACTAACTGTTGGATCATCTCCCTCATGCATGCACCATCTAATCTCCTCCCAACATTATCACTATTTACTCCTTTATTATTGGCTACTCTAATTCAACACTTAAGTGACACTTGCTTCTTAAGTGGCACATCCTCATTGGTCCATAGATATTTAGTGACAACTCAACTCCATGTGGTAGTGTATGAGGACTAAGTTCTTATTGTCATGTGTATGTTGGTGACATCATAAATGGGACCCATTTATTTAAATCTGTAACTACTTAGTCCTTTATGATGGGCTTCACCTCTTCTAACATGGACTTGATGGTGAATGATTTCTTGCCACATGTCACCTTTAGTGGTGGCTAGTCCAATCTCATCTCAGTGGTTCATACACTTGCCTCATTAGTGAGTCTTGATATGGTATATGGAGATTATGTGTCTAATACAAGGACCACCTTTCTCTTTTGAAACTCATAGAGATTTTGATGACCTTTTGTGTCCTATACAGGTTGCATAGCTTGTTCCTATTGGTAGTAGCTAAATTAACCCTAAAGGCTAATCTCTTGAGTGTACATCTTTCTTTATTCACTATACACTCATCATTGAGAAAAATCCACCCTTGCACTTGTTGTTAATTCCCATATAGTTCAATATTTTTACCATGTCCTCCATGCCTGATAAAATTCAAACTGTGCAAATGCCAGTTTTAAGGTTTCTTTCCTATCTGATGATGTGATAGCTCCAGAGACTATGCATGTAGGAAGTGAAGTCCCTTGTCAACATATTTTCACTTTCAGGGGTCTCCTTGGGATATTGATGACCTTTATGGTGGTGGTTGAGCTCTAAAAGTTCCATTTTGACCTTTCCCTAGATGCTCTAGTTTTAGGTTTTTTTTCCCACAAACCATGGGAACAATAGGGAAATAATGACGTCAAGTGTACTACTTAGGTTGTCAAGGCCTTTTTCTATTCAGTGGGGCCATTTATAATGTTTCAGATGCCATTGAGACATCTGTAGAATCAAGGAAGGTGAAGATTAGCTTTACAGACAACCTCATATAAATGGTTGTCACACTTATTGCATATCACTCAAGATCAAGATTTGTATGATGTAAAGGGACCTCCATATTTTTGTATGGGTGGAGAAGAGTTAATGTCAAGTGAAGGCACTAATTGATCCAAATGGATGTTCTTTTGTGCAAGATTTATCCTTCCAACTTGTGTGTGCCTACCATGCCTAACACCTAATACTGATGTGACATTTTGATGGGATATGTCCACACCATTGTTTCTAACAGAAAGATATTAGGTGATATATATAGAAAGTTTAGAAGTCAACTAATGCAAAAACTTTTAGAGGTCATAACTTTTGACTCTTGAGTCTGTTTGAGCTAGAATTTGGTGTGAAGACGCGTCTTGAGGAGACGATTGAAATGTTAAATGAACTAGCAAGTTCATTAGGTCACCATTTTGACATTTTTTAGGACCTTTTTCAATCTTCTAGGGCTCAGATTGAGGTCTTAATGATTTTTTATATTATTTTTCAAACTTTACATGCAATTAGATTAGAAAGTTGAAAATTAGTCCTATTTAAGTTATTTTCAAATAATTGGAAATTTTCATGGCCATGAGGATAAGGATGTGAAATTACCAAAAATTGCAATTTTAGAAAGTTGTAAAAAACTACCAAAAGGGGTAATTTTCATGGTATTTCTTTTCAATTCTAGCAATATGAAATGGAATGAGAAGTAGAATTTGAAAATATTCTTGAGTTTCTAAATTTGTTGGCAATAATAATGGTGACGAATATTATGCTGTGAAGTTTGGTTGTATCATCTAGTATCAAAGCAGGAAGATGATTGGGAGAGGAAGAGGAAGCGTGGGTCTTTCTCATATGCATAGGGACATGCAAAATATACAAAGACAAGTAGAAAAACTTGTAGGTATGATGGTCGATTAGAGATTGAGACAAGGAAGAGGTGATTCTGATGAAGAAATAGGCCAAGGGGATGAAGATCAACATGTAGAAGCTGAAGAGGAAGCACAATTAGAGTGCCTAACTTTTGAAGAGAGGATGCTCAGAGCGTTAGAAGGAGAAAATGAAGGGAATAAAATTAAAGTTTCAGAGTATGCATGTAATCTCAAAATATAGGAGTTGATAGATTGGTTGAATGACATGGGGAAATTCATTTAATGGAAGACTATGATAGAGGAAAAGAAGGTGAAATTTGCATGCACCAAGTTAAAGGGTCACACAATGATTCAATGGGATCATCTACAAAAGGAAAGAACTAGAAAGGGAAAGACTAAAATCAGCACTTGGAGCAAAATGGAGAAGCTCAGAGAAATTTTTTTCCCTATAGACTATGTGCAAACTCTTTTTCATAGATTTCAAAATTTGAAACAAAACTTATCTATTGTGCAATAGTAAACAAATAAATCTTACAAATTGTCCATTCATGTGGAGCATCAAGAAACTAATGAACAAATGCCTGCAAGGTATGTAAATGGTATTTAAATTTTTATTCAAGATGAATTGAGTATGCATAGGTTCAATAGTATGGAAGATGCATACCAATTAGCTTTAAAGGTGAAAGAAAAATAAAGTAGACAATATTTTCAAAGGAATAGAGGAGAAAGGAGAGGGACATCATCTCCATTGTGAAGCGGTTTGAATTATAGTTGGGGAGAATCATCCCAAGGAACAAAGAAATTAGAATATATCTGACAAGATCATCAAAGTCAACAAAGAGGAAGAGAGTTTTAGAGGGGAAGAGGTTATCATGGTGGTAGAGGATGGGAAAAGCCCATGAAAACCTTTCATTTTTTATAGGTATGGTGAAGAGGGTCACAGGGCATTTGAATGTCCAAACTATCACATGCAAGAAAGGAAACAAGGAAAAAAATCTAGGTTGAACATGGTTCAAGCTAAGAATGAAGGAGAAGGGACAGAACTAGAGGTTCTACCAGATGTGGGTGAGAATCTCATGATGAGAAGAGCAATGGTGATTATTATTGGCTTCAAACCAATATTTTTGAACCAGGTGCACCTCAAGAGGAAAGGTATGTCAAATTATTATTTATAGTGGCAGTTGTGAAAATATGATTTCTAGAGAAATGGTAGATAAACTGATTCTACACTATGAAAAACATCCACATCCTTATTGTATTGCATGGTTTAAAAAGGGAATTGAAGTCACTGTTGATAAGAGGTTTTTAATTAAGTGTTCTATAGGAAATATGTAATGCCCCCGTCATGCAACCCTAGAGTGAAAGGCTAACAAGTACAAAATTATAGAATAATTTTTTTTTTGAAGGTAATAAAGTGCAACAACTATATCCAAGGATATCATAAAACACAACATGAAGAAAAGTGCACCTCTAACCACCCTAGGGCAACATAACTGCATTAGAAAATAAGTTAAACCATAAGAGTGATAAACATTAACTATTGAATTAAATAACCCAATAACTTTATCAACAACAATATAATTTGATTACATAGCCCCAGTTCCAAATTACATGATTACAAGATTACAAGATTATAAGGATACAAGATTGCAAGAATACATGATTTCGAGATCGATCTTGTCGATTTACAAATAGTACATAAGAAAGATATACAACACTGCTGAAGAATGAAAGCCACCCGAAACTGGAACAACTCTGCACAAAGCTCAAACTGAATCTCCAAGAGAACCAATGGATAGCTCTACCTCCCAACCGTGTGGAACCCTGAGGTCCACCCCACCGAGCTAGGAGATAACAAGAGGATTACCACTAGGTCAAGGCTGCAGTCAAGAACACAACTACCAACCAGACTCCAAGAAAACAAACATGATGTACAGATTGCACAAGACCGACAGTACTCATCAAGACAGATCAAAACATTAGACTAGATCAGACATGAAAACAAGATCACACTCCAGAGGTACCAACAAGTATGAAGAGAAAATACTGAACCGCGTAAGGAGAGTGTCATCGCATGGCCCTAGCATGGGTTACCCAGGCTATCTCTCACCAGAAGCCGGCCCCCATCTATGGTTACCCTGGCAGCCTCTCTCTAGGTGCCGGCCCCATAGGGTGACACATGCGGAGCCGACATGTCCTCTCATGGAGACGAGGAGGTCGGCCTTGCCAACCAGGCCTTCTCCTCCCACCCTTAGCCTATGAGAGCACTCAAGGTGTGGGTGAGGTCACATTAATTATCTTGTTAAGTGTATTACTACCCAACCCTCCTAGATACATTATTAGGTTTCCACTTGTTTACCACTTCCATGGGGTTACCCAGGTGACCTCTTGCTAGGCGCCGGCCCCACCATGGAAGCCACTCCCTTAGCGTTCTCTGACCAAACAGTCAAACCACAACATGCAAGGATAAGGGTTACATAACAATTCTGATTATCACAAGATCCAATCACTAGCCACAACACACAATTCCCATTGCCCTACTCAAGCTCAACCATACCTCATAAAACAATGAGACACAAGAACCAATGCCAAAGACCAAAAAGTAAGACCTCTGGAGTCGGTGAGTAAGTTCTTCACCCGGTTACTACATCACCTTTCCCCTTCGGCAAACTAGGTTCCACGACCATGATATAATGCAAGATCGACAAGGGGGTGAATACTCAAAACATTCTCAATACAAGCTGACAAGAATACCTAATTAGTTCCAAGGGTAACTTCTCACCATCACCAGACAAGGTTAACATAATAAAATCATAACCCAACAAGGATAATTATAATAATACAAGCTATACCCAAAGAGTTATCACTTCCATGTAAAAGAGATAATTACATTTAAACTATAACCGCAGACCTTTACACATGATTTAATAACAAGTACCCCACATTGATTTTCAAGAAACGATAATCTTCTTTTTGCTTCATAGTCATCCAAGGATTCACTTATAGATTTTACTCAAAGATATAAGACAATTGGAATCATATGAACCCTATTCACAACTACACTAAGATGTAATCATGAACGCTAATCTAGATCACAATGTAATACTATTCTATACAACTCTAGTTAAAAACTACTTCCAAGAGTAACATCATTCCTATCGAATTTATTGCCAAACAACTTCCATTCCCTTCATAAGTATGACTCTATATTTAAAACAAAACATTAATTCATCATAGCATACTTGATCTTTTGTAGACAAATACTCTTGCACTCGACTAAATTGTACCCTATGAGAGTTATCTATAGATCAACATTCCTAGGAAACCTATCAAGGAATTCACTATCATTAATCATAATTTCCATCTCTAAGAATCTTGTTTATATCTTATCATTCTTCAAGAAGAGAAGAAAAAGAAAAACAACGCTCAATTTCCAACTAAAATAAACATTATTCAAAAATCAAATTCTAATAAATTTAGACACTAGTGTTGATATCACCATAGCACAATTACCCTATGTCATAATAATATTTCTACCCTAGTGAGTAGAGGATTCCATAAACAAATTAACAACCGTCATTTAATAACAAATAGATACATAATCTAAAAACATACCTATCCCAAAATGATAGTTGTTAACGCGGCATTCCATAATTGTAAAATAATACAAAAATAAATTTTCATTCATATTTCCAAGATATTTCACATTCTATCTAAAAATAAATAAATCCATATATAATATAAATAGGGAAAATTCTTAAATATTCCCTAAAAAAAAATAAAAAATAAAATCATTCTAATATAAGAAAATATATATACTTTTCTTTCTTTATTTAAAACCATTTATACTTCCCCTTAAATAATAAGATAAAATTTTATGAAATAAAAAAAAATATAAGGAAGAGGCTCACGGTTCTAAAGTAAGAAGCTTTAGTTTCTTTTTTTAAAAAAAACATAGATTTCTAAGTAGTCTCCCATATCTGATTTATTTAATTTTAGAGTTCTAGTCATGTCTATGTTTCTAAAAACAAGTTTCCTTCTATTCCTACGTAATGATTAGAAATAAACGGTTTTCTTTTTTTTTTCTTTTATTTTCTTTTTTTCTTTCTGAACATACACTCAATGCCATGCAGAAGCAAGAGTAAATATTTATACACTTTCTAAATATTCTTTTCATAAGGAAAAAAAAACACAATAATCAAAGGATCTAAAGAAGCATGTTAACAAAAAAATCATACTGAAATTTTCTGTCAATCACCACAAGAGAATGAGGATTAATTTATTGCAAGCGACTGAGTTTCTGATGAGATGCCATATGGTGGCCAAGAAGAGGATGCAGAAATCTACTTTGAGAAAGGCTCAAGTCTTCCAATGTTGCAGAGCCAAAGAGGAAGAGGCTAGAGGTAGAAGAAATTTCAGAAAGAGCAGGGATAAATGCAAGAGAAGGGAGGCCATACGGCAGTGGTAGGAAAGATTGTTATCAACATTAATCAACCATGTTATGGATCGACCAAAGTGTAGTTTGAAAGTTGGATTTCTTTTTGGTATAAAGTTTTAGGAGTAGCCAGTTGAGAACAGCCTGCCAAGACGTGCCATAAAGTGGCCAAAAAAAATCTAATGAGAATGGATTGCTAGCTTACAAGGAAGAGGCTCTGCCATGAACTCTCAATCCGCAAGGAAAAACTCAGAAAATGTTATTAGGATAAAAATTTGGAAAGGAAAATATTGAAATCCAATTTGCATATGATGGAGAGCACTCAATAAGGATAGTCCCTGAGATTCACCTCCAGTCCAAAGAAAAATTAACATCATCTGATCATTGATTGACATGCAGGAAAACAAAACATTACACACAGAGCTAAAGATTGATGAGGGAATCGGTTGACACAAGGGACTAAGTGGTTCTCATCACTTGATTAAAAGAATAGGTAAGTGAAATTGGTTTTGATTTAACCGAAGGTGCATAATATTTTGCCCTGCCGTGATTCCCTCCAAAAGTTACATTGATTTCTGATTGAGACTAAGTAAGCTCTGTCATAGAGATTGCATGTGCCTCACAAATTGATGTGGGCTGCTACAGAGACCTTCACTAAGAGGTTGAAATAGGAATTGATGGTTGGGCAAGATATAATAGAACAATGAGAACGAAATTTGAAGAATAATGTAGGAAGGATTTACAAGCTCATTAATTAAGTCAGAGGAGAAAAATGTCATCATAAGAAAAGTTCAAGAATTGATCTACAGGCAAAAATTGCAGTAGTTCCATCAGATAAATAGGTTGAGGTTGAAAAGGTTACTTGAAGAATTTAAAATTTTACCAATCCTTCCAACAAGCAACCAACCAGAGCAAGGAGTTTACAAACGTAACAAGGGCGACTAACAAGTTGATTCTATGCCAGAGTAACCATCAACAAGAATTCAACAAGAACTCTAATTCTTCAGAGCAAACAAAGACAAAGAATATACAGAGATTCACAAGACATACCCGTACAATTCACGCTCTAGAATTGAATCTTCTTTCAGAATTTCTTTTCCTTTCTCTGCAAAATATTTTCTTGAAACATCCCCCTTCCCGAACAAACATAACCATAGACATAAAAACCCTCTCACACCAAAACCTCCCGAGACCAAAAATAGACAACAACCATTAATTCCAGTAACCCCCAAATCTGAGACACAATCCCCTTCATTAAGAGAAATTGAATTTTTACTTAACATAGAATTTTTCTGCTTCTTGACAACTATCCAACAATAAATGATCATTCAAAAATCATTAAACTAGCATCCAATACTATTTTTCAAAGACACGATATACTAATTTAATCATATTAACTTATGACATAGATACTGATTATATCATAGCATATTCCACTTAATCTATATTGGAATTTATTTAAATAATATTCCAATTAAGCAAAATAATATAGTATTCGACAAGCTGTTAAATATTCTTAATACCACATTACCTCATTAAGCAATACCCAGATACAGATGGGCTAACTACCCAAAACTCGACAGTAACATTCAAACCACATGACGACTAACAAACTGAAGGTTAAACTGACCTAGGGAATAAACCTCATGTTATCTCCGTCAACAATATCCATGGTGTAGGGCCCGCTCAGACCTGCTAAGTCAGGTGGAGTCGAGGCCCGGTACCTGCAACCTGCGTGAAAACCAATGGGTTATATAATTGTAAATATATATATATATCACATACACCGAGACAGAGAATCGCGGCGTAGTAGGGTGCTCGATTCGAGCAGTACTACACCGTCCCCGCTCCAACACAAGACTATAATCAGCAGCATAAACATGATATTTTCTAACCATCACTAAGCATATCCATCTCATCAAAACTGAAATAATCATAATGTCATCATTACCTCCATCGACAAGGTCCATCAAGATTAAGGAGAGCATAAACCAATACATACTAGTCCAAAAATCTCGAAACTGTAATTATGCAATATAAAACTATCAACTGTTCCAGAATTGACAGAAAGCAATAATAGAAATAACATCTAACACAAGCCAAAACGTGAGGGGCATTACAAAATACTTATAAGGATGAAATATGGTATGATGTCATTCCAATGAATGCATGCCATGTGTTGTTGGGAAGGCCATGACAATATGACAGGAAGATAATGCATGATGGAGAAAAGAATACATACACATTTTTTAAAGAAGGTTCTAAAGTGATTTTATTGCCCCATAAGGATGAAAGAAAATTTGAGAGTATGCTATCTGCAAGAGAACTTATCAAGGAAATGAAGGTGGCATGGTTCTATTATGCACTAGTGGTGCAAAAAGAAGATGGTGACAAAATACCAGTACCAATAGAAGCAACAAACGTAATAGAGGAATATGTTGATGTTGTAGCAAATGAGTTACCTAATGGTCTACCACCAAAGAGAGCTATTCAACACCACATTGATTTGATCCCAGGAGCATCTGTACATAATCAAGAAGCTTGCACAATGAGCCCTACCCACCATGCAGAACTCAATAGACAAGTGACAGATCTCATAACAAAAGGCACGGTGATGGAGAGCATTAGCCCATGTGCAGCTGTACCTGCATTATTAACTCCAAAGAAGGATGGCACATGGAGGATGTGCATAGATAGCAGAGAAATCAATAAAATCACCATCAAGTGTTAATTTTCCATCCCTCATTTAGATGACATGATGGATGTGCTTGCAGGGGCTAAATACTTTAGCAAAATTGATCTACGCAATGGTTATCACTAGATCTAGAGTCGAGAGGGGGATGAGTGGAAAACAACCTTCAAGGCTAGGGATGGATTGTTGGCAAGAGACACTGCTCCGGTATGGACTTGTATGTTGTCATTGATGGAAACAAGGCTCAGAGATCTCTTCAACATGACAGGGAGACACAACTCTAGAAGATCACATCAAATTTCAGGTCCAGTTGGTAGAAGTGGCTAAGTATGAGTATGTACAGAATAGAACACAGTAAGTGGTTCAGTATGCTTTTGTAGATGATGATTTGGTAATGTGTTTCAGGTATGATGTTAGTAATGTTTTTATGGTGTCATAATCCAAAGATTAAGTCTTGAATTCTTTCAGAAGTCACCTTGAAGAAATGTCTAAGTCTGGATAAGCAAAGGTATAGCAAGAACAATGAACAGGATATAGTGCAGTGGTCCGCATTCCTCCGTAGGTGAGCATTTTGTTATGATATTTTTAGGTGTTGTAAACACTTATATGAAGTGTCTAATTCCAAAGTTGGGAGCTCTGAAGTCCACCGAAAAGATAGTTGCAAGCTGCTAAGTATCAACATAGTGTATGACAAAGATAAAGTCTCAGTTCTGATGGTCTGCATTTCTCTGCAAGATGATATCATGCCTTGCAAATCTAAGGGTAAGTTTGGGAATATATGAAGAGTCCTTGATATGATTTTGGAGGTGCTTTAAGATCTACAGTAAAAGTTGTAAGTTAGCAGATGAACCTATTAAGCATGCTCTTGAGGAACAGGCCAACTAGTATGATAAATTAAATTGTGTGGAGAAGAGATAATGTTTGAAGGATCTACCTATGTGATTAAATGATTAGAGCAGACGTATATGAACACATTTGGGAAAAGTTTTGGGTCTGCATAATATATAGTGCATTGTATTAAGCCGACAAGCCACATCTTTCTATGTACACATTTCATTTCTTGGATGCTAACCTAATTGTGGATCAAATCATGATGCAGATATATAAAGGCAATGAGTTTTAGTTGTGAGGTGTGCGAAGGTTTGTATGTGATGCAAGTATGCGAATAGCATAGAAGAGTTAGAAGATCAATAGCGATGAAGACTTGGGATTCAAAGTTTAGTTGATAGATGACTGCACCCTGGCATAGTGACAGATGCTTTTGTAGTGTTCAATTTTCATGTGCAATTTACTTTTGAAGGTGAGCTCTCTTCATCAAGGCAGTGAGCCTCCATTAGGGTTTAACAGCCCTCAAGGTTTAACAACCCTTATTGTAATCTTGCTAGGTTTAGGGTTGAGGTAGTGAGCCTGCTAGACCTAGTTGTACTTCATGCTAGTGAGCCATCATGTTCCAAGCCCATGGAGTGACCAAGCTTGAACATCATTATTTGTAAATATTGCAATATATATTTGAGAGTTAATCTTGTCTGTGGTTTTTCCCATTTTGGGTTTTCCATGTAAAATTCTTGGTGTCTATGTGTCATGTTTTTATGGTTGCTATTCATATGCATATTATGGCTTTGTTTAATTAATTTTGGAAAATAGTTAAAACTTAAAGTACATCAAAAGACTGTTAGAACACTGATTCACCCTCCCTCTCAGTGTTCCTAACATTCAAGAATTGGTATCAAAGAAAGGTTCCTTGGAAAAAGTCTAACAGCTTGGGGAAGATCTGGGATAGCGTAATCATGGCAGCAAGAAGATTTGGAAATTATGAAAGGAACAAGCAACTTGAAGCAACTCTTATGGATCTTGGAAATTTAGAAGTAAAAATTAGGGATCTGAAAGAAAATTTGCAACAAGCTGATGAATGCATCTCAAAGCTAAAAGAGCAAGTCAACAAATTTAGAGACAAATATAAAGAAGTTAATTATCAATTGATATCAGTAAATGAAGCCCTAAATGAACAAGAGCGGAAGATGATCTGAATCTAATTGTGAAGAACAAATTAGAAGATTGTACAAAACTTTAAAAAGAAATTGTAAGTCTAAAAATGGATCTAGAAAGGCCAAAAGCTTTGAAGAAAAATTCAATATAAGTATGGCAAAGCTTGACTAAATGATTGCTAGCCAGAAGAGTGACGATGATAAGAAAGGATTGGGATTTGAGAAAGGGGAAAGTTCAAAATATGGTCAAAAAAACACTAAATTAAAGCTAAACAAAGGAAACCAGTTTAGAAATTAGAGAAGAAGACCTAGAAGAGCTCCAGTCAGACAACCAAATGCTCAAAGGTACCCATCTGTCAATGGTTATTGTAACTCATGTAATAAGTTTGGTCATAAGGCTACTTAGTGTAGGAGCAGAATAAATCAAAAGGTTCAATCATTCTCTGGTCAATGTTTCAATTGCAATAAAATTGGTCATAGAGTAGTTGAGTGCAAAAGTAAAGTAGGTCAGAATTCTATTAGGTGCAATGCATGCTATAAAATGGGCACAAATCAAATGAATGCAGAAGTTTAATAAGAAATGTTTTCCAAAATATAAGAAATAGTCAATCATTCAATGGAAAGTGTTTTGGATGTAATATATTTGGACATATGCTTAATCAATGTAGACCAAATCCAATTAATAAAAGGAATCAAGGTCAAAAGAATATGGTGTGCTTCAATTGCAGAAAATCTATACATATTGCAATATTTTGTAGAAGCAAGAATGTGAAGAGAAACTACTTTTCTGAAGAAAGGAAGACAAAGCAGAGAAATGATAAGGGAAAGGAGGAAGTTGATCTGGTTGAAACCAAGAAAGAAGTAATTGAAGTTAGGGATTGATTAGCATTAGTATTCAGTGAAGATACTTCCTTCGGGAAGTGAATTGAGAGCTCTGGCTCAAGGGGAGCAATGTTGAAAATCCAAATCCCCCTGCTAGAAAGTGGGTGCCAGAATCTGGCACAAAGGTGTATGATGAAATCTGATGTGACATAGCTCTTAGAAGAAAAAATGGAAGAAAAAGGGTCAATGCAGCATATTACAGAGCAATCCTAATCAACTATGTTCTACAGTGAAGGGTGTTGACAACTTTTTGGGAATGAGCATTTAATGATGACTAGGTCAAGCCACGCAGAGGATAAAAGGAACTTGTTTGTTTTCAAAATCACTTTACACTCAGAGATATCAGAAACTCAGAGATCAAAGCTAAACTAAAGCAACGACAACCAAGATTTGAAGCATTCAAAGAAAGGAAACCCAACTCAGTGAAACCAGGTATTTTCATTGAAACCTCATTTGTGAATCTATTAAATTTCTGCAATGGCAACTTCGCAAGTTGTAGATATCTCTAATTGACCTTGGCCTAAGTTTAAGAAACACCCCTACAAGGCAACTAAAGTGGATCCAATGGGTGCAATCTCAAAAATACCCTACAGAGTCCTGTATGTGGAAGATGTTAGGGCATACATCCATGTGGCCCTAGATGAGCTTGGTGATGACAAATTCTTAGATTTATTCCTAAAACACTTGAGTAATGATCATTTGATTTAAAATAAGAATACAAAGCCTTAAAAGGGAAGAAATTCATCCAGTATGTAAAGTTTCCCACATTTGCAGAGGATGAGTGGGTCCGGTATATCCTTAGTTGAATCCACGATGAATTCATGTGGTTAGGGAAAGGGCAACCCTTTAAAATAACAAAAGAGGCAATTCAGGCAGTCACTAGACTAAACTCCATTCGGAGGAGTGCCATTATTCAAGGCGGTCAAGAATCAAACAGTTATAGATGCTACCAGAGCAAAATTTGACAAAAGGGTATTGACAATAAATGATATCACTGATCCTGTAGTAAAGTTTATCTCTATGGTCATAGGTTACAAAGTTTACTTCTCAAACTAGGAGAACTCAATTTTTGGTACTACAATTTACACCACCTATCAAATGGTTAAAGAGAATACAAATTATGATTTGTGTGAACTACTGTGAACCGAACTACTAGAGAATCTAAAGAAGATAAAGGAAAGAAAGAACTATCCATTCAAGTATGGTACACTAATTGTCTGTTTATTCTTCTATTTCTTGAATGAATTCCCAAATCATAAGGGATTGATTTGGTTGAGTAATAAACTAGTAGCTATGCAAATTAGAAATTGTCTTAATACCTTGAGAAGTTATAATAAGCAAAAAGTATCCCTATGGGGAATTTTTCAAGAATTTTCAAAGTATGATGCACTCTAGAGAAAGAATTCCTGAGAAAATTATTGATAAGTACAAGGACACAATTTGTTTCATGGTCACTAAGGATCAATGTTTAATGGAGGCTGTGGAACCTAGAACTGTATGGGTAATGCCCATGGGTTATGAGGTAGATGAACAAATTTTGGAAAACTATGCCCAGCACTTGCTCAACAAACCTAAGGATTCCAAGGAAGAAAGGTTTGGAACATATAAGGAGTTATCTATGAAACTCCATGTTGAACTTCGACAAACTAAATCCACTAGAAAAGTTATAAAAGAGTTGGAATAAATTGCCACAAGGTTTGGCATCACTAAAGAGCAACTCAAGGAAGCAAGAGAAAATGCAAAGAAAGCAAAGAAGGAAAAACAAGAAAGTGAACAGGATATGGTTTCAGAAGAGCCTATAAAGAAGCAAAGAGACCCTAAAACAACAGAAAGGACTACTAGAAGCTCTGCTACTTCATCTAGTACAACATATTCAAAGAAACCCTTTGACAAAGATACAAAGAGGAAGAAGATGAAGGGAAAAATATTGTATGTCAGTGTGGGAGAAAAGGATGAAGAAGAGACAGAATCAGATGAGGAAGTAAAGAAAATGAAAGTTGAGGCTACTAAAGTCTCCAAAAGAAGCAAGGAGAAGTCATTCGGAAGAAAGATACCCAGCAAAAGACAAAAGGTAGATTAATCTCAAGCCACATTAAAGCTTGAAGATGTATTAAAATTTGTCACTATTGATGGAAACTTAAAACCTGTGGCTAAATTCTATAATGATTATAGTGATGCTGATAAAAGGGTTTTGGAAGAAGCCACCATAAATTATGTGAACATATACAGTAGAGCTCTCATTGAGATCATTGGTCATCTCCCATATACCTTGGGAAGTATTTTATCAACTAGAAAAGAAACTGCTATGGCCAAAGACATTGAACTTAAAGAGGACGCACTAACAAGGTTAAGTCCAGAGATCACTCCTGAAGAAGCCAAAATTTCTAAGGAACTCAAGGATGCCTTCAGAACCAAGAAAAGGATGAATTCATTAATGATAGGTGAAATCGACAACGTGGTCAAGGAAATAGAGGAAACCATTTTGGAAATATTGAAGAAAAACAATATTCCTACCATCTATGACAATGAAGAAACAAATACTGGAGATGACACATCTATGCTAGAAGTCAGCATGGATCAAGGTTTGGAGAAAACTGATACAAATTCTCTAGTAAAATATAGAGTAATAGAAAATCAAAAGGAAGAATCTGATCAAACCCCTACTGCTGGAAAGGATCAAACTGAAACAAGTCTTTTTCTAGGACAATAGACTGATGATCCAGATAACAAGGAGAAAATTCATGAGTAGATCAAAGTTAATAATCAAGAACTTGATAGACCTAAGGAAAGCCCTACATCAGAGAAAAATATTGGTCAACAATAAAATATGGACATGGAACCTCTGGAATAAAATCAAGAAGAAGTGTCTAAAGAAGCAGTAAGAGACACTATAGAGATAGTAAAAGAGATTTTGGAAAAAGAAGAATTAGTTCTAGATGAGCCTAAATCAATCCAAGGACCAATAAACCTGAACACATTGTCTCCTGCTCAAATGTTCAAGTTGGCTTCAGTTGTCCAAGATAAAGCAAGAAAAGAGATTTTGAAGTCCCACATTGAGGATAGTGAACTCATAAATGATGCATCCAGCATTTTGGAAAAGTTGGTGCCAACTTACTAGAAGGATACCTCTCTATCTACCACATGTCAACTCAAGGGACTAATTCACTTTGTAAGTACACATTTTGAATCTCTTGAAAATTTTGCTAAAACAAAAGTTAGACAAGAGTTTAATGAGAAAAGGCTAGATGAGTTGACAAAGTAGATAGCCCATGATAAGGCTCAACTAGAAAATGGAATATAGAATATTCAGAGTGCTATTGTAGAAGCTAGTGATGTATATGAATTTTGTCTATCATGGACAAAAGTTACAAAGAAGACAGAAGAAAAGATCAAGGAATTGGAAGAAAAACGGATGGATATTTCTAAGAATTTTGATCCGATACATGAATCAACTAGCAACAAGGAAGCTCAATTCATTAACATCCACAATGACTTGAATAATTTAATAAATCAAAAGTATCAAATCAAGAGTAGAATGGGACAATTGAGAAGACTGATCAGTGCCAAACTAGATTCAATGACTAAGCTTGTGGTTGAAGCACTACTTGCTCAACAAACTGCCTCACCATCAGATTTACAAAAGGCAGAAGCTATAGTTTTTCTACTCAGTGGTCATATTCAAATTTTGTATAATGCCAAGAAAAGATGGAATGGTGAATGGGCTCAAGTAAAGAATATTTTCAATGACATCCTCCAGCACATTTAAAATTAAGTTGAAGATTGCACTTGTAAATATGCGGTAGAATACATAAAAATTTTAAACACTCTATCTTTTGTTTTTTGGCTCTGTATCACACCCTTTTCCATTCATGTCAAATGGGGAGAAGAAGATTAGTGAAAAGTGGATAAACATCTTAGGGGGAGCAGAAAAATAAAGCATATATAATAAGGGGGAGCAGTCAAGTATTTTTCAGCAGTCAAGCATTTTTCACTAAATGTTGCCATCAATGGCAAAGGGGGAGATTGTTGGAAAGAAACACTACTCTAGTATGGACTTGTATGTTGTCATTTATGGAAACAAAGCTAAAAGATCTCTTCAATATGATAGGAAGACACAACTCTGAAAGATCACATCAGATTTTAGATCCAGTTGGCAAAAGTGGCTAAGTATGAGTATGTACAGAATAGAACACAGTAAGTGGGTTTTTATGTTTCCACGGATGATGATCTAGTAATGCAGTTTAGGTATGATGTTAGTAATTGTTTAGTGGTGTCATACTCTAGAGATTAAGTCTTGACTTCCTCTAGAAGTTACCTTGAAGAAATGTCTAAGTCCAGATAATCAAAGGTATAGAAGGATCAATGAATAGGGTATAGTGCAGTGGTCCGTATTCCTCTGCAGGTGAGCATTTTGTTATGAGGTTTTGATGTGTTGTAAAAAATTATATGAAGTGTCTAATTCCAAAGTTGGGAACTCTAAAGTCCACCGGAAAGATAGTTGCAAGTTGCTAAGTATCGGCATAGTGTTTGATAGAGCTTGACAGAGACAAATTTTGAGTTCTGATGGTCTGCATTTCTCCACAAGATGATATCATGCCTTGCAGCTCTGACAGTAAGTTTGGGAATATATGAAGAGTCCTCGATATGATTTTGGAGTTGCTTTAAGATATGTAGTAAAAGTAGTAAGTCAGCAAATGAACCTATTAAGCATTCTCTTGAGGAATAGGCCGACTAGTATGATAAATCAAATTACATGCGGAGAAGAGATGATGTTTGAAGGATCTACCTAAGTGATTGAATGATTAGAGCTGACCTATATGAACACGTTTTGGAAAATTTTTGGGTCTGCATAATATATAGTGCATTGGATTAAGATGACAAGCCACATCTTTCTATGTACACGTTTGATTTCTTAGATGCCATCCTGATTGTGGATCAAATCATGATGCGGATATATAAAGACGATGAGTTTCAGTTGTGAGGAGTGTGAACGTGTGCATGTGATGTGAGTATACGAATAGGAAAGCAGAGTTAGAAGATTAGCAGTGATGAAGACTTGGAATTCAGAGTTTAGTTAATAGATGACTGCACCGTGGCATAGTGACAGATGTTTTTACAGTATTTAATTTTCATGTGCAATTTATTTTTGAAAGTGAGCTTTATTCATCAAGGTAGTGAGCCTCCATTATGGTTTAATAGCCCTCAGGGTTTAACAACTCTTATTGTAATCTTGCTAGGTTTAGGGTTGAGGCAGTGAGCCTGCTAGACCAAGTTGTACTTCATGGCAGTGAGCCAGCATGTTCCACGCCCGTGGAGTGACCAAGTCTGAACATCATTATTTGTAAAGATTGCAATATATATTTGAGAGCTTATCCTCTCCGTGGTTTTTCCCATTTTGGTTTTTTCACAAAAATTTTGGTGTCTATATGTCATGTTTTTATGGTTGATGTTCATATGCTTGTTATTCCTTTGTTTAATTATTTTTGGAAAATGGTTGACACTTAAAGTGCATCAAAAGACTGTTAGAACACTGATTCACCACCCCCTCCCGTCTCAGTGTTCCTGACATTCAACATGGATTATATGAGTGGATGGTTATGCCATTTAGGTTATCTAATGCACCCAACACCTTCATGAGGCTAATGAATAATGTAATGTGTCCTTACATTGGTAAGTTTGTAGTGGTTTATTTTGATAATATTTTGGTTTTTAGAAAAATAAAAGAGGAGCACATGCAACACTTGAGGATCATATTAGATGTGTTCAGAAAAGAGAAACTCTATGAAAACTCAAAGAAGTGCAAATTCATGCATGAAAGTCTGGTATTTTTGGGCATTGTCATTTCCACAAATTGTGTCAAAATGGATGCAGAAAATATTAGGAAATTCTAGAATGGCCTAGTCCAAGGAACATAATAGAGGTAAGAAGTCTTCATGGGTTATCCACATTTTACCAAAAATTCATTCAAAATTCTAGCAATATTGTAGCACCCATAATAAAATGCACCAAAGGAAGGGAATTTGTTTGGGCCAAGGAAGATGGGGAGAGTTTTAAGTTTCTAAAGAAGAAGGTGAGAAAAGATCCTATTTAGGCATTACCATATTTTTATAAGGTATTTGAAGTAGATTGTGATGCTTCACATGTGGGCACTGAAGTTGTACTTAGTCAAGTAGGTAAACACATAGCCTTCTTTAGTGAAAAGTTGACTAAGGTAAGGAAGAACTATTCAACCTATGATGTAGAATTTTATGCAATTGTGCAAGCATTGAGACATTGGAGGCATTACCTAGTGCTCAAAGGGTTTGTGTTGTTTACAGACCATATTGCCTTGAAATACTTGAACACGCAAAAAAAAATTGAATAACAAGGATGCAAAATGGGTCTCTTTCCTACAGGGCTATAACTTTGTTCTCAAGAATAAGTTAGGAAAATAGAACCAAGTTGTAGATGCTTTAAGGAGATGTGATGTACTATTGACAACAATGGAAAATGAGGTGATTGGTTTTGATGCCTTCAAAGATATATATGAATCTGCCAATGATTTTTGGGAGATTGTGGAATAGTTGAAAACCCTAGTAGCGGGCAACATGGAGCACATCCAAGGTGAATATATTATGTAGGATGGCTATATCTCTAAAAGAAAGAAATTTTGTATTCTAGTTGTGTCTATGCAAGATAATATTATAAGAGAGCTTCATAGTAGTGGGTTGGCTAGAGAATTTTGCAAGGATAAGATGACAGATTTGGTAGAAGACAAATACTACTGGCCAAAGATGAAAAGAGAGATGACAAGATATGTGACAAGGTGTAGGATTTGTCTGATGGCTAAAGGATATTCATAGAATACAGGGTTGTATATATGCCATTACCAGTAGCTACTAGACCATGGACAAATTTAAGTATGGACTTTGTGTTAGGGCTACTAAACACACAACAAGGTAATGATTGAACATTTTTTTCATTGTTGATAGGTTCTCTAAGATGGCTCATTTTATTGCCTACAAGAAAACTAGTGATTCAACTACAGTGGAAAAATTATTTTTTAAATAAGTTGTTAGGTTGCATGGTGTTCCAAGAACTATCACAGTTGATAGGGCTACCAAGTTTTAGAGTCATTTTTGGAGGACCCTATGGAAGATGGGAACTAAGCTCTAGTTCAGTAGTGCTTATCACCTCCAAACAGATGGATAGATAGAGGTTGTAAATCAGAGTTTGGGAAACTTGTTAAGATGCATTGATGGAGAGAAACCCAGACAATGGGACTTAGCCTTATGGCCACAAGTTGAATTTTCCTATAATAATTCAATATATTGATCAATAGGTAAATCACCATTTCGAATTGCTTATGGTAGGAACCCTAAGGATATTTTGGATTTGGTATAGCTACCAATTAGAGACAGGATTGGTGATGATGGAGAAGCATATGCATAACATATTCAGCAATTGCAAAAAGAGGTGAGGTAGAAGCTCCAAGAAAGTAATGACAAGTATAAAAATATAGTAGATGCTAGTAGAAGAAATCAACTATTCACTGAAGGAGAATTAGTGATGGTTTATTTGAAAAGAGAGAGGTTTCCCATGGGAACTTAAAACAAGTTGAAATACAAGAAAATTGGTCCTTGTAGGATTACAAAAATTAATGACAATGCTTATGAGGTAGATTTACCAGAGAAGTTAGATATTTCTCCCATGTTTAATGTTTCTAATTTATATTCTTTTCATGGTGAGGGTCATGATGAATAAGGTGAGGCCTATGTAGATTGGAAATAGCATGTTCCAAGCAAGAAAAGGGAAATGATTGCACAGATTTTGGACAAGCGGGCCATTTACACATGACAGGGTCAATACAACAAGTTTCTGCTACAATGGGAAGGGATAAAGTAGGCATATAATACATGGATTCTAGACTAAGAAGTGAAGAAGATGGATCTGGACAAGTGGCACAAGTTTTAGGAAAACAGCTTATAGGAGCTACATTCTTTTCAACCAAAGGAGAATGATGCATAAACTTTCGAAGGTCATAACTTTTGACTCGGGAGTCTATTTTAGCTGAAGTTTGGAGTGAAGATGTGTCTTGAGGAGTTGACTAAAATTTAGACCAAACTAGAAAGTTTGGTAGGTCACCATTTGGATATTTTTTGAGACCTTTTTCGATCATCTAGGGCCTCAAATTGAGGTCTTAATGATTTTTTAGGATTTTTCCAAGTTTTTTCTAATTATTTTTCAAACTTTACATGAAATTAGATTAGAAAGTTGATAGTTAGTCCTATTTTAGTTAGCTTCAAATAATTGGCAATTTTCATGGCCATATGGATAAGGATGCAAAATTACCAAAAATGGCAATTTTAGAAAGTTGTTAAAAACTACCAAAGGGGGTAATTTTTGTTTTTTTATATATTTGGTATTTCTTTTCAGCTGTAGTAAGATGGGAAGGAATGAGAAGTAGAATTTGAAAATATTCTCAAGTTTTTAAATTTGTTGGCAATACTAATGGTGATGAATATTATGTTGTGAAGTTTGGTTGCATCATAAATGGTTGTTGGTGAATTTTGGCTACAGATTAGTGAGCTAAATATTTATAAGGTAGAAGAGCTATCTATCTCATAATAGTATTAGGGTTTTGTAATGTTGTATGTTGAATCAGATTCCATATTGTAAATGTATTTTCTACTTAGTTTGAAGGAGTATCTATCCATGTATAGTTTGTTAAATCTATGAATGTCTCCATGTGTATTGGATGAGACTTTGGGAAGGATGCTTGTTCCTCTAATTAATTTTTTTAGTGAGTGTATTGTGAGTGATTAATTAACCATCATAGAGATTGTAAAAAGTTTCATGAAGCTTTCAATAAGTTTTTGTTCATTGTAATACATGAATCTCATTTATTCTCTCATGGATTATTGAAGCATGTTTTTTTATTGATTCTATAAACATATGTGTGTTTCATATGTGCATAGAGCACAACTTATGTATGTAATCTACCACACTAGGTCCTTGTAGTTATCATCTTTCATATGTTACAACTTTTAGATTACACATGATTTACTTATTTTGTTTGGAGATTCAACTGTATCACCCATATAGGATAAAGGCACCAATCTATAGTGAGTTCAACCCTTCGTCACATAGCTTCACATACAAAAAAAACTAGAACAAAATCATATTAGTATCTCTTAGTGGTAGTAGTCCTTCTAAATCTACATAGCGTATTTCTTTAGAAATACCATGTCTTAAAGGAGCCATTTAAGTAACATTTTTAGAGGTATATGCATTATTGTCTAGTTTGCATTCATGTGTGAAGTATGGTGTTACACTGAACTACATCATTAGGAATAAAAGTTGATATATCTTTGGTCACATACATGCATTTTTCCTACTTTGAAGAGGTTTTCAGTCTTGCATATGGTAAACCAACACATTGAATCTTAGTGACAATAATTGAAGTTCTCTTGTGCATAGGATATGGTTTTTTCTTGAGATAAGTTATGTTTATTCATTTCTCTCTAATTGTCCTATAATATTAAAACCTTATGAAATATTCCCCTTGGCCTAGCAAATCCAAAAGAAGGAGAAGCTGCTCTTTCTCATGAATTTGTCCAAAGTTGTCCTTGCTTGATCATAAGTTGCAAGTATGATTGCTTAAGATAAATTTCACAGTGGCTAAAGGTATGGCTTATCTTTAGGATTTGAGGAGCTAATAGTTGTGAGAGACAAAAAATGACACTATTGTTTGAGATGCATTGAGGGTTTTCATCATCTAAGTGTGCTAGTCATATTGATATCAACATCTTACTAGATTATTGACTAATACAAAGATCACTTTCTCTTTTCAAGTATTGGAGAATATATTCTATGAATGGTACAACACTCCATTATTAAACTACGAGTCTTCAACGTTGGAAATTACTCTTCATTTTGAATGTGTTGTGTTTGATATGGTATTATGGGTCACATTAGCCAAGATGTTGTGGCTATATTTTAACTCTTATTATTTTCATGATAATGGTATTTAATACTAACTATAATACCTTTAAGTATAACTTCCATGGTTTAAATAGTTTATAGTTTTAGGGTTTAAGGTTCATAGTTTATAGTTAAATTTTCTTTTTAGAGTTTATAGTTCATAATTTTAGGGTTTATAGTTCATAGTTTTAGGGTTTATAGTTAAATTTAACATTTTAGGGTTCATTGTATTTTTAAAAATTGTAAACCAAAAATCTTAAATTTGTAAATTGTAAACCCCTAATCTCTAAAAATATAAATCATAAAACTTAAACCCTGTAAGGAAATGAGAACATCTCAGAATATATGTCTAAGAACAGTGGTGTCTTTGACAAATTTAAATTCTTTTCAATCTCTTCCAAAAACACACACAACTATGCCATAAAGTAGAAACAGATATAGTACATTTCCAACATTGACCCTTAGAGGAAATACAAGCAACAAGATCTAATTTCAACAACAAAAATATTAAACATGAAAGACAAAATAGAAGACATAGATTTACGTGGGGAAAACCCTTACGGGTAAAAAACCCCACACTCCAAAAGACCAGATCGCCATTGTATTATTCAACAACAAAAAAATACAGTTACAATACAATTCATGCACTAAGCCTTTCGTGGAGATTTACATCTTGCCCCTCTAGAAGAATAATTGACAGCATAACCCTGCACAAAGTTCTCTAGCACTTGGGTTAGTCCTTCATACTGTTATCATGCCACAGATAGCACACAGTATAGGACATCACCCTACACCCAAACTCTATTCTTTTTCCTCTCTCTCACCCTCCTCTATTCCAATGCATTTTTACATATAACATTATAGAAGAGAGCATTCAGTTCATATCTCAGACCATTACAACTTTTGGTCGATAGTTCATTCTTAACCATTCGCAACCATTTGTATTCAATAGTCCCACATGCATCAGTTGACAAATATAGCAACAACATATATGCATGAACACATGGTAAGTATATCATTGGTGCTTTACCGCCGACGACCCCAGCTAGTCAAATAGCAACGAACCATCAGAGTGACCAAGCCCTTTGGTTAGACTTCATCCTCCTTCACTGATGAAGTTCCTCCTGCCAATGCTAAACATCATCAGACAGACCAAGCTCATCAGAGTAAGAATTCTACTGAAAACTGATAGTGTTAGTCCCGCCAATACCCAAGCCTTCATCCTTCATCGGTGTAACATTAAGTACCGGAGAGACTTCGTCCAACCACGCCGATGTCATATATCTCACTGACACCAAACCTCCATTGGAGTGACCCAACACATCGGAAGGAGATATACACAACACGCTGATAAGGTTTATCACGCCGATGTCCAACTATCAGAGTAACACAACACCATCAGTAATAGTCTCTTAGATCACACCAATAGTTCACGTCTTGCCAATACATAGAACAACCCACTATGAACAATGTGATCACTGAGACAAAGCACAACTCTCACGAATGCCCATAATCTGAGTCACAAGTACTCAACATTCTCCCACTTGACAAACGAATTATAGGAAACCATCAACGCTCAGAACCAAAGTTGATATTGTTTCCACTCCACTGTGCTCACAAGCTACATAGAAGCTCTAGCATAACCAACTTCAAAGCTTCCAGAAATAGCCATGAAAAACATACTCTAGAAACAAGATAGAACATCAGCTAGAACAACAATCAAAAAACTGACTGCACCCATCCAACTGAATAAAACCCACGTGACTAAAAATAGAACACACAGCAAGTGCTAAAACATCCAATCACTCATACCTTGAAGGTATTAACATCAGCAGACTCATGACACCTACATAAACACCCATCAACTGCAAATACAAGCTCCATGTGTCAACCAGTCGAAAAAGACCAAACACATCCAAGAACTCCCACTGCATGGGTAATACAGATCTAAAAAAGATCACGGCATACAAAGTCCACCAATGGCATCACATAGAAAGTGTAAACATCATGTAGCATTACAGGAACATCCACCATGATATGCAAAATCTGTAAATCAATAACCACATCTCACCACCAATCCAAAAATCTCTCAAGTTCTTCACACCCAACAATGAAAGAGATAACAGAACCTTCATGCTATCACCCAAGAACATAAGTAAAAAACACATGACCACAAACTAGTTATCACTTAAGCTCCAAACAAAACCTCAAACCAATGTAATGTGAAACACACCATCAGAAAAATAACTGAGACCAAGAGAAACATTGCACATCATATACCTGTAGACAATCCTTCTACATACACCTCTGAATGCCAACTGTGTCAAGTATGATCTCCTTCAAAACACCCCAAAGAGAACAACATAACAACACCCAAACAAACATTCAATCTCAAGAGATCAAATTCAACATATGTAATCATGCAACTAACATGGATGTAAGCCTGTCAAACCAAAGAAGATCAAACTAATCCATTTCCCATTTCAGGAAATCAACCCATAAACCATCTCCTAAAAATTCTCATCAATGAATGATATCTTAAACTCAAATACACAGGGAGATTAATCATGCTATCCATCTCTCACAATGAATCCTCCAGAACCATATATCACTAGTTCAAGATCCATATCTATGAAAGAAAGCATAAAACACCTGAGAGAAACAATGGGCAATACCTCTCAAGTGAAACTTGTTGAGTAGACCAAGAGTGGGGAATGAGAATGTTCTTCCAAGATATCCAAGTCCCAATGACTTTCTCCAAGAACAATCTCCTCTAGATCTTTTGTTGAACTCACATTCAACCAAGGTAAAGACTCCTTGAACTTCCTGCTACAAACTTTGATTAATCATAGCATATACAGTCTCACCTTATTCTCCATGTACCCATGGACATCTAGAAATAATCATATCATGCTAAACTCCAAATGCATCACTGCACCAACATGAAGTAATCAAGCAAAAGATCAATGCACCCAACACACAGAGAATCACCAAACCACTGTCAAAGTTCTAATTATCTAAATCAGGAACTTATCATGACATCATGATCTTACCATCCCCCTTTAGAGATTCCATGCCCCAGGTGAACATAACCATGGTCTCAAGAGCAATGTATCATGCCAAAACTCAATTGAAGAAATCAAGAAAATATCATGACACGAAACAAACCAACATCACCTGTCAAGCACCACCAACACCTCAACTAAAGACTGAGTAAGTCCTTCATGGCTCCAAGATGCTACATATCCTCAAATAGTGCCCCTGCAAATGTGAAAGAACCCTTCTGCAGCAATAGGATATAAGAGCTCCTCCTAGTAACATCTACAACACTAAAGAAGATCATTAGTAACATCTACAACACTAAACAAGATCATTCACCACTAAGTGATGAATCTGCAGTCATTGCTAAACATCCCACTGAATTGTGGCAACCGAGCTTTCCAAGCAACATGACCAAACATCTTCTCATCTAAAAATCTTCCAGGTCCACATATTAACACATCAATAAAAAACCAAATGGCACCAAGATCTCCAAACCAAGAAAATACAACATCACTGTCAAAAGCTTACACTGAACTGTGTATCCAAGCTATACATGACATCATGACACACATGCTACAGATTACTGACTATTCAGGTACTTTACACTATCCACCCTTTTATCCCAATGCAATCACACTAATGCACAAGTGACCACAAACAAGGCCAACTAACAAGTCTGCATGATCACTGAATGATCTTGTGAATATAGACAGTCCACATCCGATTCATCTCACTATAGCTTAATAGGTGGCCAGCCCACAAAACTACATAACTCGTAGATCCAATCAATGCACCACACAAACTCACTATCGTATTGAAAACTGCAAAACTAAGATCTCAAGAGGTAAATAACCATGTAGACAACATGACAAAAAGCACCATATTACTTATAATCTGATTTGCCAAACCAGTCCAAAACCTGAGCACCATAGTTAAGGAATCCATCAAGCATTTCCACAGAAATACTGAATGACATATCACATACCAACATTCCTATGACAAGAAAGTATTTCACCTCCTCACACCATGCATGGAGCATGCATGCAAAACTGCAACTATATCATCCAGCAACACCCCAAAAGCCAGGGTCTAGAAATAGCTTAACTACAGCTTTACAAAACCGCAAGTTTTTCTTTTGACCGTGTAAAACCTGCAAAACCACTATGTTTTAAAAACACCCATGCACATCCATACACACTTCACATCTGGAAGACCAAGAATATGAATCAAGAAACACCATAACGGTTAAACTAGAAAAATGGATCATCATGGATATGCATAACCATAGATTTTAGGAAAAAACTATGAAACCCCTCAAAACCAAGGAACATGATTCTGAGACATGCAAGTACAAAGCATCCATTAAAGGAAACAACAGTTCAAGAACTTTAGGCCCACTTGTAGGCCAACTCCACAACCACCAACCTGCACATGCATCGAGAGAGACAAGCTATTACAGAAGCTCTCAGACCATCCAATGGTCAACTCCATAGCCTACATGCAATCATGGTAACAAAAAAGTTATGCCTTCCAATACCAGGACAAAACATCAAGCATGAGCATAATACTCCATGGATGAGCAGCAACACAAACTTCTTCATATCATCAAAGAGCCTCTCACACAGACACCCAATATGAAAGTTGTTGCAGAGACACAACCACAAATCATAATCCACCCCATGCAATAGGATTATACACTGTCAAATAAGAGCCTCAGGCCACATCATGACCAGCTCTAGTCTCTTCATCTTCACCATCCTTCAAGCACTGCTAAAACATAAAAACAAGATCAACTGCCAGACTTCACTCAAAACAAGGATCAAACATCAGACAATTCCTTCAGATTTCCTCAAGCCTGTCACACTAAGAAATCATCATAGAAGGAATACCTAGACCTTATACACCAGGAACTCTTACATGCAAACACATGCAGCACACAAACGTACATATGTGAGCAACAAAGCAGAACCCAAAAGAAGGCTCTGATACCACTTGTAAGGAAATGAGAGCATCTTAGAATGTATTTCTAAGAATAGTGGTGTCTTTGACAGATTTAAATTCTTTTCAATCTCTTCCAAAAACATGCACAACTATGCCACAAAGCAAAAACAGACATAGTACATTTCCAACATTGACCCTAGAGGAAATACAAGAAACAAGATCTAATTTCAATAGCAGAAATATTAAACATGAAAGACAGAACAGAAGACATAGATTTATGTGGGGAAAACCCTTACAGGTAAAAAACCCCACACTCCAAAAGCCTAGATCACCATTGTATTATTCAACAACAGAAAAATATAGTTACAATACAATTCAGGCACTAAGCCTCTCATGGAGATTTACATCTTACTCCTCTGGAAGAATAACTGATAGCATAACCCTGCACAAAGTTCTCTAGAACTCAGGTTAGTCCTTCATACTGTTATCATGCCACAGACAACAAACAGTATAGGACATCACCCTACACCTGAACCTTGTTCTTTTTCCTCTCTCTCACCCTTCTCTGTTCCAATGTGTTTTTACATATAACATTATAGAAGAGAGCATTCGGTTCATATCTCAGACTATTACAACTTCCGGTCGATAGTTCATTCTTAACCATTCACAACCATACGTATTCAATAGTCCCACATGCATCAGTTGACAAATATAGCAACAACATATATGCACAAACACATGGTAAGTATATCATCGGCACTTTTGCCGCTGACAACCACAGCCGTTCAAACAACAATGAACCATCGGCGTGACCAAGCCCTTCGGTTAGACTTCATCCTCCTTTGCCAAGGAAGTTCCTCCTGTCATGCCAAATACCATCGGACAGACCAAGCTCATCAGAGTAAGAATTCTACTGAAAACTGATAGCGTTAGTCCCACCGATACCCAAGCCTTCATCCTTCGTCGGTGTAACATGAAGTACTGGAGAGCCTTCTTCCAACCACGTCGATGTCATATATCTCATTGACGCCAAACCTCCATCAGAGTGACCCAACACATCAGAAGGAGATATCCACAGCACGCCGATGAGGTTTGTCACCCTGATGTCCAACTATCAGAGTAACACAACACCATCGGTAATAGTCTCTCAGATCACACTGATCGTTCACATCTTGCCAATACACAGAACAACCCACTATGAACAATGTGATTGTTGAGACAAAGCATAGCTCTCGCCGATGCCTACAATCTGAGTCACAAGTACTCAACAAACCCTAATCTCAAAATGTAAACCTACAAACAACAAAAAAGACATAAAAAATCATGTAAACCTACCTAGAGGTCTTTAGGAACTGCGAGTTTGGCGGTAGGAGGTGGATGGTGCAATAAATTAGTCAAAAACGTGGCCAAAAAGTGGTGGTAGTGGGTTAGCAAGTAGATATCCATTTTGTTGCCATCCTTCTCTGTCATTGTCTATTGGAAAAAATGAGCTTATAGGCCTTCCTTAAAAAATTATATACCTTTAATAAACAGATACCCATTTAGGCTAGGATCCTAGAGCATAACGGCTACCCATTTTGATTCTAGGCTCGAGAACCCATTCCTAAACGGGTACCCATTTTTAGAAAATAGATACCCATTCTTGTCAGGATTTTTTTTGCTTGACGCTTCCCCTATATGTGGACCCAACTTCTTACTTTTACCCCTTACATACAAAACGCCTAGGATTTAAATGCTAAAATATAACTAGATAGTAGAGAAGATCCCATAAATTTGTTTGATTTTTAAGTTAAATAGCTAAAAAATACTTCTAACACTTTTCTTCTTTTGTCATTTGAAATCCACCTTAAGGTGAATTGGTTGTTACTATATATTATTTAAACATGCCTAAGAATTAAATATTTGATAACAACCCATTACCCTTGTTTTATATATAAATTAATAGTTTCTTTGTCTCTTATTTGAAATCTACCTCATCATAAGGTAAAATGGTCATTAATATATTTTCTTGAGAAAAAGTATATATATTAATCAAATAAGGCCATATAGGTCATTGTTACAAAAGAAATAAATAAATAAAATAATTACAAATATTGCCCTTTTCACATTCAACTAGATAATTTCAAAAGTAGATAAATTTTCATAAGAGACATTTTCATTTCAAATACCTAATGCATAACATTTCCAGCAATTAGATTTAACCTTTTAATTTAGTTTCAAAAATGTGATTAAATATGTTTCCATAGCACCTTATTCTAAGGCAAATATAAATTAAAAACTACAAAACTCTTTTTGACTCAATAGAATTTCAATTATTCCACAAACACTTTGTAAGCATTACAAATACTAAATAAATGAAAACAAAAGAAGAGATAACTAGCCTACATAAGACAATTGTATGGTTCTTATGAGTTTTCACAACATAGGAATACAAAATTGGCACCAATTTAGATAAGAGATTCATAGGACTACATAGGGCACATATTGGAATTCATAGTTGCATCAAATGGGGAATTCAAAGATAATGCATTTAGCCATGTTGATCATCTCTAGATTAATCACAATCGGGGAACTTATTCCTATGCACTCAATTAATCATCAGTTATATTTCAAAGCACAACATATAAATACTCGACACAATATAATGAATAAGAAAATATCAATTAACTACATCTTACTGAAAATCATCTATGACTAAAATGATCTAGATATCAAATATATGAAATCAGTAATCCACAATGTTGAACCAAATAATATAATCATAATCACATATAAATTGAAGTGAAGCTAAAACACTAGTAAAGTTTAAACATATAAAATAACAACATATGAATCCAACATAAATAATAAAATATCTCGATGGAAACACAAAGCATCATCAGTAAATATGGTATATATGGGTGAGTGTGAGAACATGATGGATCAAACAGTGGCAATGTCAAAAAAAACTTGTTGAATGAAAAGTGCTAACATTTAGATTTATATTTAGATTTGGATGGGAAAATTTTTACTATTTCTTTCTCAAATATGGATTGCCTCAAAAAATGCCTTTGGATTACCTTAAATTTAAGGAAGTGGAAGTCCTAGAACTTGCCAAGGAAACTTGCAAAACCACCCATTTAGTATTATCTTGAAATTTTCCATGACTTCATCCTTGAAGTTGATAGACTTTTCTATTAATAAATTTAATAAAAAAATGGTTTGTAGAGGAAACTATCATGATTCTAAGAATATAATAGCCTTGTTATAATTTTAATAGGTAATTATTATTAAGTTTCTACATACACTATGTCTGATTTTTTTATGGATATACATATTTAAAAAAATTCATAACTTTCAAGCTACTTATCTTTTTTTAAATCTAGAAGATGGGTCACATTATATGCTTTATTGGCTATGGGCTAAAGAAAATAAGTTTTGAATTTCATAAATTTTTTTACCAAGTTAGGTTGGTTAGAAAATTACTTTTTAATATTTTCTAACAATGACAGTAAAAAAATCATAAATATTTATTTATTAAAAGAATTAAAAAATATATTTGTCACATCTACTCATGTGTCCTTTATTTAAATCCAAAGCTTGGAGAAAAATAATGTCTTTTTCTTATACTTAGGTTGGCCAAAATCATGCCTACTTGTTTATATTTTTCTAAAACTTTTAGTAGTGCCTTATTGAAATATTCAATTTTCACTTAACTCATTTTAAAATTAAAAAAAAAAAAGCAGTAGCTCATAAACTATATTCAATTTCGTACAAACTTCATTAGTACTTTATTTTTAGATTATGTCAATAACTAATTCAATTTTTGAAATGAGGTTACTCAAGCCTATTTTTAACATTTGCATTGCTACTTAGGTGTATTGTTTGGCCCGCGATGATCCTACACTCACCCCTATATCAAAATAGAAAAAAACAACAAGATAGGGCAATTACACTTATGGGACCTACATCCCCCTCCCCTAAAACTATGCTTATTCCTAGAAGCCTACAAAAGGGTGTGGATAGAGAACCCTTGGCTACTTTGCATTATCCCAAATAGTAGTTGTCTCATCATAACAATTCACTAGACCCTTACCTAATCTAGGTCTTGTCCTCGAAGGCTTAGCCTCTGATGCTATAATATAATAATGGGCTCAAAAAAATTTCCTACCCTCTTCAACTTGCAAGGAGCCATTATCACCAACATTTGTCAAATCCAGAATACAATCTAAAGATAGAAACATGGAAGACATCATGGATGCAAGAACGACTAGTTGGAAAGACAAGTTGATAAGTAATAGGATGAAGCTTTTTCTATAATGGATCGATCTCTTATGTGTTGGGAATTAAGGTGTCTCAACCTTTGCAAGTTCCTAATCTTATATTTATTTATCCAGCACTATGTTATAGGATCCCATAGTCGGTACCTTGTAAATTTTGGTGACTTTGTCAATCACAGTTTCCCCCCAATGTAATTAATGGGGGAGTGCAGGGGGCAGATCCCCTCTTGCAGGGCTTGGGGGGGCTTATCCCCCTAGTAGGGGCTTGGGAGCGGAGCCCACAGTAAGGGTTTGGGGGCAACACCCTCGAAGCAAAAATGCCCTATATTTAATAAAGGCATTAGTAGTTATTTTGTTATTGGCCGACATGGATAAACTGACATTGGATAACCGCCAAAGAGGCTTGATAAATAAGTGGCTGGAGAATGTGAAAGGTCATAGAATGCAAATGAGAATCAACATGGTGTACATCTGAAAGAGCTTGCATTGCAAGTGTCTTGTAATCATCTTTTGATTTGATAATACATTGTGAAAGTTTTGGAGTGTGGAGTTTTTCACCTGAAAGGGTTTTCCCCACGTATATCTTATGTTTTGTGTTTTATATTTGCATTTGGATGTTGTTATTATCTTTCTGTTAATGTGCATCTAATAACCTGTAACTAGTAAAGATTGCAATAATTTGCATAACTTTCCTCTTTAGATCAGTGTAGGAAGTTGTTTCCGCATACCTTGCTTTCTTTCATTATGTAGTTGCACTCACAAAAATACTTGATCTCCAAATGAAAAATGTTGATCAAATCACTTAGCATTGACATACTTATTTTGTCAATCTTAAGTAACCACCAACTACTCTCTAATTCAAACAACTTGTTGCTCCATATCCTAAAGCATAAGTAACTCAATCATCTATCCTATCCCATCTTAGTAGATTTTGACAAGAATGGCTATATGAATCCTAATATAGTGTCATTCCAAGAGAATTATGATAACCATTTTTATACAAGAAATCAACAAGGTACAAATAGTCCTCACACTTGGACTATTGATCCATAACATACATGTGAAGCATATACTCCAACACTCGATTCATTATCTATGTTTGACCATTTATCTCTATGTTTTGTGGGTTTTCACAACGTAGGAATCCAAAGTCAACATTGATTTAAATAAATGATTCATGGGACTATAGAGGGTACATCTTGCAACTCAGAGTCAAGTGAGATGGGGAATTCAAACATAACTCATTTACCCAAGCTGATCATCTCTAGATTAATCATTATTAGGGAACCTATGCCTGCATATTCCATTAAACAACCAACATGATATAATCCATAAAGCAATAACAATTTACTATATCTAACTAAAAATCATCTATGACTAGCATGATCTAGCTATCGAAGATGCAAAATCAATAATCCATAATGTTGAACCAAATAATATAAGTATAATCAAATACAAAATGGAAATAGTGAAGCTAAAACATTGCTAATGTTCAAGCATATAAAATCATAAAATATACATTCAAAATACATATTCGAACATCTAGATGGCAATGGAAAACATCATTGGAAAATATGGTATTAGCATCAAAATAGAACCAAATTGCAAGATAAGGCACATACACTTGTGGAACTTACAAGTGATATGCTTTAACAAGTAAATACAAATTATATAGTTAAAACACTACACAATAGACAATACAAAGCTATACTAGAAAGACTACTTGTTGACAAGTTATAAATTACTATAATCAACTTGTATGCAACAACTAATACAAATTATCTATAATATTATTGACCAAGCATTAGTTGAGATACACTTCAGTGACAATGTATCATTTTTTGGTGACGTCAATGAATACATTGCAAATTAAAAAGAAAATTAGAAACATTCCTTAGCAACAACAATATATATTTCCTACTCAACAAAAGTAGCCCTTTATCAAGATCATTTATTGACCATGCTTGGTCAATTAAAAACAAAACAAATATCAAATCTTCAAAATGGACACATATTATAGTGACCACAACACCATGTATCTTTTATTTGTTATTTCAAACAGAAAAGAAAAGATTGGCATAATAAATATATGTTAGAAGTGAAGGCAAACCACTACAATATGGAAATCTAAAATTTATTCTAGAGAATGTTAATGGAGACAAATTAGTAAAAACAGAAAGAAGGAAAATTAGGAAACACAAGAATAACATAGAGATTAACATGGAGAAACCCTTGTGGGAAAAACTCCACCACAAATTTGTTTTATCTTCAAAAGAGATTACAATACAATAACTTCCTTCAAACCTTAGTTGTAAATAGATAACACTCCATATCACTTTTTTTTTTAAAAAGGAAGTCCTATAATATTCCATTTAATCCCCACATGGTCTCAAAGTTAACCTGCAAAACTGTTGACCCCTCTCCCCTAACTCCTCCGAAGACTAGGATTATATGAACCATCGGAACTGAATCTTAAATATGATTTACTTAAAAGGATAAAAGAATTGCAATTTTCAAAATACGCATTGTTTACAGGAATCCATAATGGTATCTCACTGTAACAGATCTTTGGAGTTATGGTTGAAATCGATTACAAAAGATCCATGTTTACCAGCTGAAGATTCATCAACAGGGATAACTTGTAGCCAAGACAATTCTCTGCGAGTCATTATCATGTAAAAATCTTGGCTAATCTCAATAACTTAAACAATTCATTAGGTCACATATCTTATGCAATTAATATGTTTGATTTCAAATTTTTTATTTTTGCTAATCCAACAAACATGCTTCTTAAGGGCTCCATACCTACTAATATAGATGTTTACTAACATAGTTAGTAAGAGTTGACATAGATATTTACTAAGTCACTTTTACAGTGAGAACGCCAAATTCGCTTTCGATAGAAATTCGTTATAGCTGGTGCAGGCTGGTGCCTAATGCTCGATTATATGATTTCCCATTGAATTATTCCAAATAGTGCACTTCATTTTCAATAAATCTTGCCTGCCAACTAGGAAAGATTTTTTATTTTCACATTAAAAGTGGCTTGATTTGTAGGGGCTGAGGCGACGTATGAAGAATGTCCACCAGCAGTTGGACACTATTTTCGAGAAAATAATAGATCAACATGTGGACGGCAAGCAGAGTCGCAGCGCAGAGGAGGAGGAGGAGCGGCATAAAGACTTGGTTGACGTGCTTGTGGACATGGAAATTACAGTAGAAGATAAGAAGGCTATCATTATGGTAAGTCAACTATCAACTTTGCCTAAGTCCGGTTAGATTTGCAAATTTTAATTTTGTGAGATTTAATTGTTTGAGAAATTTGGAGTTATTTAAGGCTAATCTATGTGAATAGACTTTTTCTTTGTTTTTTAATATGCAAATTTTAATTTTATTAATTGTTATAATTGAATAAAAGCTCTAAAATAAGTACAAAATTAACATATAGTTATTAGTTGAATATAAAAATTAGATCAATAATAAAGTATAATCAATTAGTATTATTAGTTTTTTAAAATATGAGAGTATTTTTTTATTATTATTTATCATTTAAGAAAGAATTAGTATGTGTTTTGAATGGGTTTTTTAAAGATTTTTTATTGTAATGATAAAAATTAAATATTTATATTCTTTTCTCTTATGTTTTTTGGTCTCATTTTCATTAGAGTGTCTTAAATATGAAAACTAGTTTACAAGTTGATAATTACAAAATTAATATATAGCTATTAGTTGAATATAAAAATTAGATTATGATCAATTAGTATTATTTGTTTTTTAATAAATGAGAGTAATTTTTTGATTTTTTATTTATCATTTAAGAAAGAATTAGTCTGTGTTTTGAATGAATTTTTTAAAGATTTTTTATTGTAATGGTGAAAATTAAAAATTTATGTTCTTTTCTCTTATGTTTTGGTCTCACTTTCATTAAAGTGTCTTAAATATGAAAACTAGTTTACAAGTTTATAAGTACAAAATTAACATATAGTTATTAGTTAAACATAAAAATTAGATCAATAAATAAAGTATAATCAATTAGTATTTATTCATTTTTTAATAAGTTACAGATTTTTTTTTTTTTTTTATTTATCATTCAAGAAAGAATAAGTATGTGTTTTGAATGGATTTTTTAAAGATTTTTTATTGTAATGGTGAAAATTAAATATTTATGTTCTTTTCTCTTATGTTTTAGTCTCACTTTCATTAAAGTGTCTTAAATATGAAAACTAGTTTACAAGTTTATAAGTACAAAATTAACATATAGTTATTAGTTGAACATAAAAATTAGATCAATAATAAAGTATAATCAATTATTATTTATTCATTTTTTAATAAGTTAGAGAATTATTTTTTATTTTTTATTTATCATTCAAGAAAGAATTAGTATGTGTTTTGAATGGTTTTTTTTTAAGATTTTTTTATTGTAATGGTGAAAATTATACATTTGTATTCTTTTCTCTTATGTTTTGGTCTCATTCTAATTAGAGTGCCTTAAATATAAAAATTAGTTTACAAGTGGCATATTTTTTATATAGTTTCAACTCGTCACATGATATCTTCCTATCCTTTTTACTACAAAATTGATGAAGGTGGTTTAAACAACTCTTGCATAGGATGATGTATATGCACTCCAAGCTCTTGGAAATGAATCTACACCTTACACTATTCCATTATTTGATCTCCTTTAGTGAATGCCTTTTATTATGGATCTCTAGATATTTATTTTTTGTCCCTACACTTATCATTTATTGCCCTAGATCAAATCTATGGGTGTAGATTTTACCAAAGTTACTCCACATCGATAGATTTCAATCTTGAACTCTTAAAATTTAAACATTGCTAACCTCTTCATTGGTCATCATAAACTAACTTAGCACATGCTTTATTGAATTGTGGACTTGGTAGTTGTATTTGTATTTAATGACACTCATTGACTTATTTGAAATCATCAAAGGATTGTCATCTAGGAGTTATCAAAGAGCATGTTGGAGTAATTGATAGAGAACTTATGAGATCATTCCAATAACATTTATTAGAGAATTAAATCATGACACATCATCCTCTATCTATTCCACAGTTGTTTGTTTTCTTTGACTTTTTATTTAGAGTCATAAAACCAATCTATTAGGTGTTAGATTGAGGAGAACCCAACCCTTGTAATTCAAAAGATTTTGCAAAGGTGTTCCTAAACACTACAAATTCAAACAATCCACATTCTACCAAATTAGATCCATGAGTTATAGCTTAGTCCACGTATAGAATGATCTTGCAATAGTGTGTCCCACTTTTTGGCCTAAGTGGGACATTGAAATCAACTTTTTTAACCACATTTTATCTTTTTGTCAATTATAGAAAATGAACCATTAAGAATTTGAAGATGATGTAAACTAGTGATTTTTTTAATTTTGTGTGTAGATTTTGTATATAAATGATGAAGAGCGCACAACGGATACCTGATTGATGCCCTGAAATTCTTGCAGTCTATGAACTAACAGCTGATGAATCACCGATTCAACTTCATCAGCCAAGCCTTTCACCTTTCTCCAATGCCCCGATGGCATTTACCCTCTGGTGAGGCACGTTCTGCCAGCGAACACTTATAACCCTTGGCTGATTCGCCAAAACCACCATCGCACAATTTTTCTCCTGCGAACCCTAGCACATGAAGATGCTAGGACATTCTTACTGCACAAAACCCTCGATCTAGATCATCTACACCATCGAATAGGAAAAAAAAAACAAGGAACAAAACAAATACTGATACATTGAAGCCATTCCACTAATTTTGATAGAAATCTCACTAGTGGAATGCTTCATAGCAACATACAGCAACAATGGAAAATGTAAAATGAATAGAAATTTATAGTCGCGCGATTTACAGTTCTAAGGAATAGAAATCAAAATGGATAGAACATAAATGCTTTATTTCTCTTGAACACAATCACATTCGATCCTTCTTCAATCTGATTACATGAAAAATGATATCTACATTTGGTTCAATCCTCTAGGTTTATAAACTCACCCAAAGTAGTAGTGAATTGTCTCCAAGTGGCTGGGAGACAAATCCAAGCGGCTGGGAAACAATAGCCTCTAACTACCCTACTGCCTTATTTTGGCATTATGTGGTTACAATTTGACAAGTGTCCTAAAGTCAAAATGAACCTAGACACTAATAGAAATTACATGCATTGGTCAAATAGACCTTATTACAACTCAAAACATGATTTCAAGGCCAAACATGACTTAAATGCCTCATGGAGGCCATTGTGGATTGGATGCACCTGCATCATACACCCCACCGTAAAAAGAACTCATGCCCCATGAGTTAATGCTTGGGTGAATTTCACCTTTACTCTTTGCTATCTCATGACATCCCCATGATCTCTGAACTGCAATTTGCTTCCATGGAGTCAAAAGCTCATGCCTAGGATTGTAGGCTCTACTCACATCTGTCTTTCTTACTGTCATCTTTATCTGAACACCTGCATTCAAAACCTTGTTTGATGCTTCCTATACTACGGATATGGTAGAATATGTTTGCCTTGCAACTCTTGTTGGCTCTAGAGGACAAACAATGGTTCCTACTATGATAACATCTCTTTCTTTCCAATCAACTTGTGACTACTTGCAGACCTACTACTTGACCTTCTTTTGATCCATCTCAGACTTTACCATCTAATCGTCATCATTCAAAACTAAAATCACTTTCAAACTGTGATCTTTGGTAACCCCACTCCTTGAGGTATCCTCAACTGTCGTTGTCTCTTCTTCATTGATCTTCATAAATTCTTTCTTACCCATCAAAATAATCTTCACTGCCTTCTTTGCTTCAGCATCCTCCTGCAATGGTGTCATCACAAATGTCTTGCCATCCTTTTTGATGGTGTATGTGTTAGCATATCCATCATACAATGCATGCCTATCAAATTGCCATGGCCTACCTAAAAGTAGGTGACAACACTCCATGGGAAAAATGTCACATAAAATTCTCTCCTTATATTCGCCAATCTAAAAGTCAACATATGCTTGTTCACTTACCAAAAGTGATTGACTATCATTTACCCAAGATGCCCGGTAAGGAGTTTGATGAGGAATCCTTTCTATGTTTAATTTATCGACCATTTCCCTAGACACCATATTATCTATTGAACCAGAATATATGACTACCTTGCATATTTTACCTTTGCTTTTGCAATTGATCCTGAAAAGAGCTCTCCTCTGTGATGGTTTAATCTTCACTAGTTCTTTAAGCAATGTCCTCTTGATCATTAGACTTTCTCCCATTTTTGAATCCAAATTTACTTCAGGAGATGTCACACTCCCTATATCCTCTTGAATCAAAGTGGTTCTCTTCTCATTACCCTGAGAAGTTGAGGCCTTCTTTGGACACCTATAAGCTGGATGCCTTATCTGATTACAAGTATAGCAACTCATGTTGGAGAACTTGGATCCTCTGTCTGATCCATTTCTCCCACCTCTTTCATTTGGCCTTCTTCCTTGGTAGCCTCCTCTGCTACTTGAGTCTCCAATTTTCTCTTCTTGGTTAGACTCACCACTAGGCCTCTGGTTAGGACTTCTGCCTCCAAAACTACCTCTAAAATTTCTATCACCTTTTCCTCTACTCTACTGCTCACCTTTCCTCTTCAGCTTCTCTTCAACTCTTAATGCTACTTGAAAGCATTTTTCCATAGTTTCAGGGGTAAATAAACTTATCTCATCTTGAATATTGATCCTTAGACCATTTAAATACCTTGCTACCTTGGCTTTTTCATCCTCCATGTACCCACAATGAAGAGTGTACTTGTGAAACTCCTCGGTGTAAGTAGCCACATCCATATCTTTTTGCTTAAGATTCTGCATCTGCCTGTAAATCTACACCTCGTAGTCAGGTGGAATGAACTAGGACTTGATCTTCTCCAGCATATTGCTCCATGAAGATATCGTACTCTTCCCATCCTTTACCCTCTCTCCTTGGGTATAATTTCACCATGTAAGTGCAGCACCTTTGAGTTTGGTTTTTGCAAACTTAACTTTCTTACTGTCAGGAACCTCTTTGTATTCGAAGCAGTTGTTCAGAGCCTCAATCCACTCCATAACTTCATTAGCATTCATATTTCCACTGAACATGGGGATATCTATCAGAGCCTCTAAAGAGTCCTTGCCAATTGCCTTGATGGCTTCTAGAAATTGCTTTTGTTTAGCTGGTATCTTTTCCCCTTCTTGTTCCTCTTTTGTTTCCTCTTTCTCTTCTTCTTCATCTGAATCTTCATCTACCCTTTTACCTATCTTCATTGCTTTCAATTCTGCTTGGAGTGCTTCCCTGACTCCAGTTTTGATCATCTCTTCCATCTCTTGAAATTTCTTGACCACTTCGGTGGTCATCCCCTTTGGAGGCATATCACTAGCCTCTCCCTTGCTTTCTCTGTCTGACATAAACATTCACAGACAGCACCAACACTTTTGCAAATCCTTAATTCGACTACAACAAAATGCTCAATCAGCTATCCATCCTACATGCTACTTCACAGACCCATTCCTATCATCCAACAGCAGATCCTGGAGATGCACTACCACTCTCTCTCATAGTGGCTTCACTCTGCACCCTCTTCCAGCCAAATCTCTATTGGTGAATGGTCTTGATAGACCTCATCAACACCTGCCCACACACTACAGGAATCAAATTCATCTGTCTTCAAAAAATTGAATACACAACACCTCTGCCTAGATATTTCACTAGCTCTGATACCAATATGATGAGGAGCGCACAACGGATACCTGATTGATGCCCTAAAATTCTCACAGTCTACAAACTAACAGATGATGAATCACTGATTCAACTTCATTGGCAAAGCCTTTCACCTTTCTCCAATGCCCCAATGGCATTTGCCCTTTGGTGAGGCGCGTTCTATCAGCGAATGCTTATAACCCTTGGCTGATTTGCCAAAACCACTATCGCACAATTTTTCTCCTGTGAACCCTAGCACATGAAGATGGTAGGACATTCTTACTACTCGAAACCCTCAATCTAGATCATCTGCACCATCGAACAAGAAAAACAAAGAAAGGAACAAAACAAATACTAATACATTAAAGCCATTCCACTAATTTCGATAGAAATCTCACCAGTGGAATGCTTCATAGTGACATACAGCAACAATGGAAAATGCAAAACAAATGGAAATTTACAGTCACATGATTTACAGTTGTAAGGAATAGAAATCAAAATGGACAGAACAAAAATGTTTTATTTCTCCTGAACATAATCACATTCGATCCTTCTTTAATCTGATTACATGAAAAATGATATCTACATTTGGTTTAATCCTCTGGGTTTATAAACTTGCCCAGAGTAGTACTAAATTGACTCCAAGCGGTTGGGAGACAAATCCAAGCGACTGGGAAACAATAGCCTCTAACTGCCCTACTGCCTTATTTTGGCATTATGTGGTTACAATTTGACAAGTGTCCTAAAGTCAAAATGAACCTAGATACTAACAGAAATTACATGCATTGGTCAAATAGACCTTATTACAACTCAAAACATGATTTCAAAACCAAACATGACTTAAATGCCTCACAGAGGCCATTGTGGATTAGATGCACCTACATCAATAAATATATAATTTTTAAAATAATTTTTTTAAGGTATTTGTAATTATTGTTTTTTAAAACTTTATAGTATTTTTAATGAGTGACATTTATTTTATGACAACTTTTATTAGAAATAAGATAAAATCATAATTTTTAAACATAGATCACTAACACTGTTATCTAATGCATGCATATTTTTGAAGAACTTTTTGTTACATGTTTTATTTATTATTATTTTTTTAATTCACATTAATTTTAATTTAGAATGATTTTATTCCATAACACAATTTTTATGTATATACTGAAATTATTATTTTTAATAGAAACAAGGACATTGATATGGAGTGGCAAATATTTTTTAGACATTTTTTCTTCTTTTAAAATTTTTTCCATGTGCATCAAGCAAGACCCTTATGTTTGATTAGAAAAACCTATGTTCATTAAAAAATAGAAAAAAATACCATACTTAAATAAAGTGTATTACAAATTATACTCTTCAGAAGCTTACTCTGAGGCCTATGATCCTACAAAACTTCATGTCACAATTTTGAAACAAAAAAATTCTATGAGAACTCTATGAGAAGCAACCTTCAAATGAAGGTAGGTATTTTTCATTAGAATGTCCCTTTCATGAAGCATTTTGAACATGAAACATTTAAAAAATAGAAAAAAGGCCTCCATTTGAAGGACCTTCATTTGAAGATCATGATGACATCACCTTCAGATGAAGGCCCTTCATTCGAAGGTATATGTTCATTTGAAGGTGTTTTGAAATTTTTGGAAACTTGGGCTCATTTTTTGCCCATCGTATAATTGGGACATGCTATTGTGGGACTACCCCGCAAGTTCAAAACTCACAAAGATCAATTATGCATTTGCAAAGATGATCAAAATTGAAAATAATCAATTTGTAGAATTATAGATATTCATTTGAGTCATCCCTAAAAATCTAGTAGTTTATAAAATTATTTTCTTATGTCTATCATGCAACACCTCTCCATCTTTAGATTTTGAATTAAGTATCACAAGTAATTTATTCAGTTTTCTCATTTAGTTTTAATAATTTCAAATATCAATCCCAAAACATTTATCTAGGTTAATTGTGTACTCAATTGAATGTATTTATTTAATTATCCTAGATAAATTTTATGTAAAGCATTTTATTTTCTTAACACTTATATTTTATGGTTCTATTAGTACAATGATAAAAAATGTATTGTAGACCAAAAGATGAGCAAATTAGGAAATTGGTTAGGTAGAGCGTTCATATAAAATTAAATATTATATAAAATTAATAATTTTACATGTTAATATCTAGAGAGAAATGATTTTAAAGATGTTAAAATTTGTAAACACTTAAAATATTATGAAATCTTAATAGTCATGAGGGAGAAATTAAATAACTTTTCATAATGTAAAATTTATCACAACTAGCCTAGAATTGAGCCAAGTTATCTTGCCACTCAATAACAACCTCCCCTATGAAATGACCACACTAAAAATTCATAAATTGTGAAAGAATATGCACTATTCTATTTATTTTAAGATTATAATAAATATTTTGCATTACAATTTAAATAAAACTATTTTTTAAATTTATACTTTTAAACTCTTTACTTATGTTGATGTGGAATGACTTATAAGTTGATGTGACATAATTTTAAAAATATAAAATGAAAGACCATATTCCCAATTAGGAAAGTTGTGACACTATATTTGTGAGAAGAAATATAGTAAAGACCTAAATCTTTTAGTCTTTTTGGTAGATTAAAATTGGAGAGGCCACAACCATACAACCTCATCCTTATTCTTGAAAAGATATAGCCTAAATATTTTAGTTGGATTAAAAGGACTATGCCATGTGAAAAAGGTTTAAGTGTGTGTTATTAACCATATCTTATTTGCAACTTAAAATATATATTGTTTTTACAAGTTGGAAGTGTGATCTCAATATATGAGAGGTTGGTACTAGTTTTTATTATAAATGCTAATGTAGTGGTTGAATTACTTTTAATTGATTATATTTTCTTATTTATATGATTCAATATAAATAACCTCATCCTCATAATTTTAATTTTAATTTGGTAGATTAAAATTGGAGAGGCCACAACCATACAACCTCATCCTTATTCTTGAAAAGATATAGCCTAAATATTTTAGTTGGATTAAAAGGACTATGCCATGTGAAAAAGGTTTAAGTGTGTGTTATTAACCATATCTTATTTGCAACTTAAAATATATATTGTTTTTACAAGTTGGAAGTGTGATCTCAATATATGAGAGGTTGGTACTAGTTTTTATTATAAATGCTAATGTAGTGGTTGAATTACTTTTAATTGATTATATTTTCTTATTTATATGATTCAATATATCCATGTGTATATAGGATATGTTCCTCACTGCAATAGAGTCATCAACAATTACATTGGAATGGGCAATGAGTGAGTTATTGAGAAACTCACGACTGATGAAAAAATTACAAGAAGAAATTGATTTTGTAGTAAAAAAGATGAAAACATAATAGTTTCTCATATTGTAAGTGTAGAATACTTGCATTGTGTGGTGAAAGAGACATTACAATTATATCCAGTAGGCCCTTTTCTCATCCCCCATGAATCTACAAAGGCTTCTATTATTGAAGGACCTCATTGTGACTACTTGATACCAGCAAAAACAAGGCTTATTGTTAATGCTTGGGCAATAGGAAGAGATCTAGAAGTATGGGAAGATCCCTGGGAATTTAGGCCTAAGAGATTTATGGGTAAAAACATTGATATAATAATAGATCTAGAATTAAGCATGATTCCTTTTGGGGCAGGGAGGAGAAGTTGCCCTGGTGCTTCCATGGCCATTGCCAATGTTGAGATTGCTTTAGGACACCTCATACACTATTTCAATTGGAGAAGTGAAGGAAAGTTAGACATGAAAGAATCTTTTGGAAGTACCATTCCTAGAAAAAGTGCATCTCTTTGCTATTACAACTTGGAGGTTAAGGGTGAATGCACCTTCTTGCCTCAAATTTTAATTACTACAAAAATTGTTCACTACATTTTCACTTTAATTGTGTGAAACTTAACCATTATAAATAAATATTCCTCTCATAATGAGATGAATACTGACTATATACATATTGCAATATGTTGATTTCATTATTTCCAATATATTACTTCATCATTGTTCAACACATAATAAATTATCTCTTTTATAACATGTTTATAGTTAAAATTTGTTGGCTTATTCTCTCTTGTGAGAATTTATATTTCTTCTCACTATTTAGTTGGGTCATCAAGTGATGGATATTCATATATGTTGATGAATATTGTAAATTAAAAATATTCTTTTAATTACAATAATTTTAATTATCATGTATCATTGTAAATTTATAATTTCTAGATATATTGTGTCTTTTCTATGTATGCTAATTAGGATTGTTTTCATATCCTTTATAATATAGCATTTGTATTCTCCCTCATATGTAAGGTTAAAGGAAACATATTTATCTAACTAGTAACTTAACTTCAATATGGAAATAAACATAAAAAAATACTTACATGTACAACTCACCCAAGATTTCAAAGCCAAAATAGAACTAGATAGTAGAGAAGAACCCATAAACTTGTCTTATTCTTAAGTTAAATAGAAAAAAAATACTTATAAAACTTTTCTTCTTCTCTTGTTTGAGATCTATGTTAAGGTTAATTGGTTTTTATTATATATTATTTAAAATTTCCAAATAATTAAATATTTGATAGAAACTCATTACCCTTGTCTTATTTATAAAATAATATTTTATTTTTCTATTATTATAAATCTACCATGCCATAAGGTAAAATGTTCGTTAATATATTTTCTTGATAAAAATAAAAAAATTACTAATCAAATAAGGGTCTATAGGCCATTATTACAAGAGAAATAGATTATTTATATAGTTACAAATATTTACTTTTTCACATTCAACTAGCTAATTTGCAAACTCGATATTTTCTACATAAGAGACATTTTGATTTCAAATAACGAATGCATAGAATTTCCAACAATTCTATTTAACCATTTAATTTCTTGAAAAATACAATTAAATATTTTCCCATAGCACCTTATTCTAAGGAAAATATATTTAAAACCCCTAAAACTCTTAGATCAACTTAAAAACATTTTAGTTATTCCACAAACACTTTGTCCGCATTACAAACACTAAACAAAATAAGAGATAAGTATCCTACATAAAATAATCATACAATTCTTATGAGTTTTCACAACTTAGGAATCCAAAATCAACACCAATTTAGATCAGGTAGTCATTGAGATACATAAGGCACATCTTAGAACTCATAGTTGAATGAGACATGAAATTCAAACATAAAACATTTAACCAAGATGATCATCTCTAGAATAATCACCATTGGGGAACTTATTCTTGCACATTCAATTAACCATTACACTGTTGGCAAGAGACACTATATGGATTCATGAATGTTGTCATTGATGGCAACAAAGGTTAGCCCACACATCCGTAGGATGTAATGAGTCTTTACCGGAAGACAGATTGCAAAGTATTGAGGTCCGGTAAGCAAGAACAGAGCAGTCAGTAAGGTCCGACAGATAGGTCCGGATATCTCAGAGGAAGTATCTTGGTGAAGTGCAGATTTGGGGAAGTCCAGAGGACTACCTTAAGTGATAGATTCCAAGGATTTAGCCTCTGGTGATAGATGAAGAAAAAGATATGATCACTTGAGTATCAAGTTCCTGAGCAATAGTATGAACAGAGGAAGAACTGACCGGCAGAACATCAGACATCATTCCGGATGTGTTGCTGATGATGAAAAAGGTTCTTAAGGCATAAGTTATGTCTGGCTAACATGATTGATGACTTCCACAAGTATATTATTGATCTACAATGTTTGGTAAGCAAGGATTCAGCGGACAGATCAGAATTTATGAAAAGATTGACTATTCCGGGTGCCGACTAGAAAGGTGATGAAATCACTTGTGCAGATATCTATACATGATGGATTTAGTTGTGAATTATGTTGTTGTTGTTGGATATGTGTGAATAAAAGTAGAAGAGTAGAATAGAAGTAGTAAGGAAGGTCCGATATGTGAAAGGAAAGCAACATAAGAGAAGAGGAAAGATGAAGTGCAACAGATCAGTGTACTGAACCTAACCAGAACTGAACCTTAGCATATGTAGATGCTCCCAATCAGTTCAAGTATTGTATAACACCCTTCTGTAGACAATGTGTCTCTTTGTAGGCAGTGTGCCTCCTTGTGAGTAGTGTGCTTGGGCAGTGAGCCCTAATTGGCAAGTGCCATTTTGTTTTTCTATTCTTCTAACAGAGAATACAATCTTGGGTTAATCACCCCATTGTTTTCTCCCTTAACAGGGTTTCCACGTCAAAAATATTGTGTCATGTGTACTTCCATTTTCATGGTTATGTTTTCTTGTTTGAATTAATGCTGCATTGATTAATAAGAAAGTTCAGAAGAAGAATTAATTAGGATAACTGATTCACCCCCCTCTTAGTTATCAACAATTGGTATCAGAGCCAAGTTCCTCCTAACAGAGTCTAACAGCTTGAGGAAGATCTGGGAATCCAAATGGATGCATATGGTTTAAGGGAGCAACTCAAGACTGCCCTTGATGATCTTGAGCAATCAAACTCTGAAGTCAATGAATTGAAGGAAAGACTCAAGCAAGCTGATGAATTCATGAGAGAACTAAAAGACAAATTAAGTCTCTCTATGAAAAAGAGAAAGGAGCTACTTCAGCAATTGGCAAGACAAGGTGAAGCAAATGATGCAAATGAAGAGCTGAATGAGAAAACCAAGTTATGTGAAAAGTTATCAAAAGAAATCATTATGGTAAGACATGAAATGGAATCAGGAGTTATGAAGTTTACCCAAGAAATTGAAGAGAAAAGAAAAACTGAAGATAATCTAAGACAATCTCTCAAGGAGAAATCAGAAGATTGCCACCAGATGGACAGAATTATCAGACATCTTGAATCTGATCTTGAAGATGCTAAAAATAATGAAGAAAAACTTGAGGATCAAATTGTCTCTCTCAAAAGGGATCTTCAAATAGCAAATGAGTATAAAGAGAAATTCAAGATAAGTTCTGCTCAACTTGAAATTCTTCTTGACAGTCAAAAGAAGGCAGATGACAAGTGTGGTTTGGGATATGAGAAAGGAGAAAGCTCTGGATCTGGTCAGAGGAATTTTGGATCAAAAAATCTAAGGGATAGGCCTAGAAGACCTTCGATAAGACAGCCTAATGCTCAAAGATATCCATCCTTCAATGGATACTACCACAACTACAATAACTTTGGTCACAAAGCTAATCAGTGCAGAAAGAGAATGAGTCAGACTAACTCATCCTTCTCTAGACAGTGCTTTAACTGCAAAAGGTATGGTCACAAATCTCATGAATGCATAAATATGCAAATGAACAAATCATTCAATGGTAGATGCTTTGCATGCAATAGAATAGGTCATATGGCTAATCAATGCAGATCAATAGGATATTAGTCAAATATGCAAAGAAATGTTGTTTGCCAAATCTGTAATAGATCCGGTCATAGTGCAAAATTTTGTAGAAGCAAGAATCAAGACAAAAGAGGTCTGGTATATCATAATCAGAATCAAGATAAGGGTAAACAAAAGGTGAATGCGGATGAAGTTAAAAGTGAGATGAGCAAGATTTGGGTGAAGAAAAGTACTAAGAATGTAGAGGTTGGATCCGCACCAGACTCTGGTGCTGATATTCCTTCTGAAAATTAAAAAGTGAGCTCTGGCTTAGGGGGAGACACAAAGAAAACCTTGTTCTCCCAGCCAGCCAATTGGTGCCGGAACTGGCACAAGAAGAGTTGTGGATTGAAGGATTCATAAAGGATACATCCAAACAAACTATGGTTAAGATTTGGAAGATCCGCAAGATGTTTAAAGATCAGGGTTGATCTGGTTCTTCAAGTCACCCAAATAAGGCAAACCGGAATAATGTAGGTCGAGCATTTATTACAATTTGATATTAGGGGCTACAGAGCAATATAAGGGTTTCTCATTAATCACTTGTTCATTCTGCACTCAAGAAGAAATGAAAATTGGAGCTCTGCAATGAAATTCCTCAAGTTCATCGAAGATCACTTGCAAGAGTTATTACTTCTAGAGATCAATCCAACCAACTCTGTGAAACTAAAAGGCGCAAAAGGTATTTTCTGTTTTCAAATATCTCACTGCAAATCTCTTGATAATGGGTACTCCAAATATTGTAAAGATTTCTGATAGACCTTGCCCTACATTTAATAAACATCCATACAAATCCTTGGAGGTAGACCCCCTAGGTGCATTTTCCAGTGTTCCGCATGGTGTTTTGCACATCAAATATATTAGGGTTTATGTACACACAAATGTTGAAGAGTTTGGGGAATTCAAACTAAGGGATATCTATCACAAACAACTGTTAGATGATTCATTTGAGCTCAAACCCCAATACAAGGGGCTCCGGAACAAGCACTTTGCACAATACATACATTTCCCCTATTTTATGAAGGATGAATGGGTTAAATACATTTTGAGCAGAATACATGACAATTTCATGTGGTTAAATGGACCATTCAAGATCACTAAAGATGCCATCAGGGTAGTTACCGGACTACACTCATCCGGTGGGATTCATGTTCTTAAATCTGTAAAGAACCAAACTATGAGTGAGGCTACCGGATCCAAGTTTGACAAAAGAGCAATGACAGTAGATGATATCACTGATCTGGATGTCAAGTTTGCTTCTATGATCATTGGATATAAGATATATCATTCTAGCAGAGAAAATTCTGTACCTGGAACTGCCATCTATACCGCTTATGAAATGCTAAGAAAGGATGCAGACTATGATCTTTGTCAGCTTCTCTTGAACCAACTCTTGGAGAATCTACAGAAAATCAAGAAAGATAAAAACAATTCATTCAAGTATGGTGGATTAATTTTGTGCTTGTTCTTCTACTTTATGAATGAGCTTCTTGGATCTAGTGGCTGGGTATGGGAGAGTGATAGGCTAGTAGCCATCCAAATCAAAGATTATTTACATGGACTTGGTGATAACAAAGCACAAAATACAGCTTTGTGGGGATACTTCAAGAACTTTCAGAACATGATGCAAGCAAGAGAAAGGATTCCTCAGTCTCTTGTTGAGAAATACAAAGACACTGTCTTTTTATGGTAGAAACTGATCAGTGCCTAATGGAGGCAGTAGAACCAAGGATAGTCTGGATTGTAACGCCCGCCTTGAACACCTTAAAGAAATACACATTTATGCTACATGAAACAGGAACATTTTTTTTTTAAAATGTTTAAGATAGCAAATTAATGTTAACATAACTATATGTTAATTACACCATTACACTTACGACATACTCTCCAAGGTTTCAAGACTGCATTACTTAACAAACCAACTAACATAATTTAACATTCATTAGTAATTGATTCGAATCCATTGCATAATTAACTTATTCATATTCATTGCATGTCGACAAATAATGTAATACAATCTACATAATTAAGTACATAACTGAAATGCTTTCCTTACTCATAAGTACATCATTACATTGCCATTTTCAGACTACATCCGAATCACATCCATTATGATTGATCTGTTACACAAATCTAGTACAAGATTACACATACATCTTCATCAACTGGGACAAGTACAACTGGAACAAATCTTTTCTGCATATGAACTTGACAAGGAATAACCAATGGATAATAAAGCTCTTCCACCCGAACATGTGGAACCCTAAGGTCCACCCCCCGAGCTAGGAGTTAACATGAGGTCCCAAACAATAACAGTCAGGTAGATAAAAGACAAACAAGAACAAAGGATGACCAAACGCCAATACAAGACATGGCAATTACATAAACAACACAACACTACTTAACTTCCAGAGGCAACACATAACGAATGGGGAGAGTACAACTAGGGAATGCTAGGCTGCAGTAGGGAGGAGTGTCATCACATGGCTTGTCATGGGTTGTCCTGGCAAGCCTTCCTAGGCCCCGGCCCCCATCTTGGGTTGTCTTGGTAGCCTCTCCCAACTCTCGGCCCCCATACAACGCTCATGCGGAATCAACATACCTTTCATGAGGACAAGGTAGTTGATCTTGCCATTCCAGGCCTTCTCATTTCATCTCAAGCCTAAACAAGCACTTGAGCCATGAGTGAGGCATCCACTTATCTTGTTTAGTGTGCTTAACTACCCAACCCCCTAATTCATTATTTAGGTTATCACTGAGTTATCAAACTCCCACATGGGTTGTCCTGGATGCCACTTTTGGGCTCCGGCCCCCATTGAGAGCCACTCCCCTACCTGCATCTAGAAGACCCTACTCAACAAACATAGCAACCATCATCATGAAGACGATGCTACATGAACCATGCAAGGCATTAACCATCTTACATAACCATTATTCTGATATGAACATAAATATGTAATGATGCAAGGCATTCACCTTCTTGCATATCATCTCAATTACAAGGACATACTCTTAATACATTTTCCATGGCTTCCAATGAAGTAACTCATAAGAAAAATACTTTTTCATGAATACCGATGTCTCCCCATTGTCTAATCCAACACAACATCCCAAACAAATAAATAAATAAATCACAACATTCATGAAGAGCCTTTCTACACAGCAAGATGCATTCAGAATATTTACATTCTTCCACTACACCATAACCAAATTCCTTATACATGACAAAAGGCGACATGACTTCAATAACTCAGGACACTTATCAACACATTACATGAAGTCGAAACACAACAACCTTGGCCTCTGGAAATGAACCCTTGACAACTTACACCTTGACCATTTCATACCATTTCAATTCACACTAACTAATTATCTAATACCTTTAAATCAAATTTCCAATACAATAATTATATACCTAATCCTTAATCCATTATCTTAACAAAATGAAGAAATCATATTAAAACCAATGTCAATCTAAATTAAATTTCATTACCCATAATATATAGTCACAACGATTTTCTTTTAATCAAATAAACAATGACAACATTATTCTAAATTCCCAATTTCATTTGGCTTTTAAACAGTCAACTATACTTTTGAAATAATAATAATAATAATATTAATAATAGTAACAATAATTATTATTATTATTATTGTAATAATAACAATAATGATAATAATAATAATTATAATTATAATAATGATACTAATAATAACATTGATATTAATAGTATTACTGTTAATATACCAAGGTCATTGAACACTATATATATATACACATGCATTCAAACACATTGTAAGGAAAATAAACATTCCTTAGGGTTAATCTAAGCCAATCAAATGAAATGCATACAAGAAAGCACAACTAACCTAGATTAACAATGACGGGTTTCTGCAGACTAGAATTGAAACAATAAATCTTAATGCATGGAAAGTAAATAAGAAAACTCTGTTTCTGCCTCCAAAATGTGACTTCTTATCAGTGAAGTGCATCAGATTCTGTGCAGAGTTTGAGAGCTGTCTATGGTTGCGTCTACAACTACAGATTTGTCCTCTACTGCTAGATTTGTCCCTACGCAAAGACTGCTCCTATTCTTATGCTCACCTAATTTGTCTCAGCTTCATCTACCTTTTCTAATATCCAAGGACTGGAAGAATAGGCATGAAATACTTCTGTTCACAGTTAACCATTTGATAACATGGCTTAAGAGCTACATATTTAGATTAGATCTATAATTTGCATCCTGCGTGTCTTACAAGCTATATTTTATTGTTCCTGAGTTACAAATATCACTCAGGGTTTTATCTTTTAATTTTATTTGTAATGCTTACAGACCTTCAATCGTGATCCTGCTACAGACTATGGAAACTACCATTTTGGGAAAAATGGGTCACTGAGTCGACCTATTGTGTCATTTATCCAGCAGAGTTGATCTCCAGATAGGATAATGGTACTCGAGTCCAAGATAACAAGTGTTATAACTTTTACTGTGTAAGGATTGCTCCCTGTAGCTTCCTTAGAAGTAGCCATAATCTTGAATTTTATCATTAATATATGCTATATTCTTTGATGCCGCCAAACTGAGAGCACTGCTTCCATTTTCTGAATACTGTATTGTACCAATCATAGTGAAGTCTGCACTGAATACATCAATTTTGTTGTGAAATAAAGATAGCTCTGAGTTCTGCATTTATTAACCATATTTAGTAGCCCAGGGACATTACAGCTAATGCTGCAAGGTGATGAAAAATCAATATACACAAAGGAGTAATCAAAGGCAGACAGATCAATTGTGGCACCACAGTTCCCTTCAAAACTGGACCTTCTATTATTAATTTTCATTAGAACTTCTCCAATTTTGCAAGTCTGGCATCTTCAAAGTGAGAAGACATGGAGTCAACCCCCAAGGTATAAATTTACTTTAGCCCAGATGTTACTGTAGGCAGAGCAATACATAATGAAGTATCATCCTGCCTTAACCACACCCAACGTGCAAAATAGACATTCTCTTCTCCCAGCCTTCCTTAGTTGATGCTCATAAACCAGTTTGATATCTGAGTTTACGTGAACTAGGCCTCAGTTAAGTTATGGTGACTTCTACATGGAACCCAAAACTACTGCGTGACTTAAGTTCTTCTCCCAAGAAACCTACAGACGATTTAAGGAGGAGTATGGTCGACCTTCTTGCCCGAGCTGGGCGGTGATGAGGACACCCTAACTTGTTATGGAATTAACTAATAAATCAAAGTTTGTTTGGAAAGGACATGCTATCTTGGTATCTGTGAATCACATATGAATATAGGCTTAGGTGTAAACACAGCATCACTATTATTGATTCGCACCAATAACATTTAAGCAAAGGTGATCGATTGAAGTTTGCTGAGTCAGTGGGATAAATCAATAATACCAACAGTGGCAATGATGATTAACGGTGACTATGATGAAGTGGCAATATTTTTTTTTATACTAGCGAGAAATGAAATTCATAGGAATCTGAGGGTGTCTATGTTATTAATGTTCGCCAAGGAGAAGACCTTGATTGCCCAAAACGAGATTGATTAAAGACTTTAGCCATGCAGAGGGTAATTTTCAAAAGGAAAATGGAAGTCAAAGTGGAATTATTCCTAGATCAAGAGAGAGCCCCTTATACAGTGCACTTTGGGTTGCTCATGGACTCCTACATAAGGTATCCACCAGAAATGTGGATAAATGCATACTGCTATTCACAAATAATGACGATCCATAGGGAAATGCTAATCTTGGGGTCAAAACAGACATGACAAGGACAACAATTTGGGTATTTCAATTGAGCTTTTCCTTTTGAGTAGATCCGATGAAGAATTCAATGTTTCCATTTTTTTTTTGATATGCCTCTACAAGATATAGAGAATCGAGATTCGTTTGATGGCAAAACAACAAGCTTGTATGTTAGAAGAGCTGTTTACTATGACCCGGAGACTGGGAGACTATTAGAGGATCCATCCAAGAAAAGGCGTTTGCAACAATAATCTCTGTGATAGTAAACTAGGAGATAAGGTCCATCTAATAAAGTGATGCTGCTACCCGAAGATGACCCCAGTGCAATAGATATAATAATAGCCACTAGTATACAGAAAATGGCGTTTAGCTGGAAACAGCGATCCAACTGGAGAAAGCACGATTTGCAGGTTAAAACCATTATGGATACAAGCTAATTAACAAATAAGATAGCGCTGTCCAAATAATGATTATTGAAAATATATTAAGGTGAACTATCATTCACATAATCGGATCAGAGACTGCAGAATAAGACTGACGGTTTGTATAACTAGATCTAAATCGACTGTCCAACTCAGGATGCCATTCGCTACCTACTAAAGAGCCACTATAGCTAATAAACCATACTTTACTAAACCTAACCCTAGCACCAATTATGACAGCTTATAATCTTCACATTTCTACTAGTCATAGCTATCTTTACAACGATGCGGTTCATGATTAAATCTTAATTGTGTTTCAGACTTCGGTTCTTTTCCAACTCCTACACAGAAATGGCATAAATGGTGAAATTCTAACCGTAGAAAATAGCTTAATTGCAAATTGAAATATCTCTTGAAGCATAAATTTGACCAAGACAATCCATTTAGAATCAAGGAAACAATCAACACCCACAGATTCAAAATTTAGAGGAAAGGAATTATGCATTTAAAGGAACCTGGCTATGGTGTCAAATCGACGAGTCTGCTTCAGTTGCTGCAGTTCCAAGCTTCTTATTTCAGCCTTCTTCTCTTTTCTTTCACCTGTAATGCCCTCCCCTTTGCCTCAACAAGCTTCCCTTTTATAAAACAGTCCCTTTCCTCTTCCAAGGAACTCGGCACGCGATCCCGTGCATCTCCCTTCTAAAAATATATTTTTATTTAATTTAACGATCCCAAGAGGTTACTCTTTTTTAAATATTAACACACAATTCTGACAACATTTAATTACTTTATAGCCGACCAACCATATTGTATTTAATAAAGTTATAACATTACAACAATCTATAATTGTACAACTATATATTAATTTATTTTATTAATTTAGTTGTAAAACACTAATTACTTACAACTATTTTATTTATTTAAATATTTATTGCAAATAATATTATTATATTAAATAATACAAAATTTCTTACAATCTTTATTTAACAACTATACTTCTAATAAAATAATAATTTATTTACAACAATAATTAACAACTATCGACCTAATACCCAATATTATCTTTTATCAATACATTTAATTATCAACATTATACTTTCCGTAATATAATTCTATTTAATGCACAACGATTCCTTACACACTTAGACACTTTCTAACCTAGTTAGACTCCAAGGTACAATATTACCTGTCTGCAAATCATGATCAAATGACAGACAACGACCACAAGGGTAACCTAACAACTAGACAACACAGACTAGGGACCTCATGTTAACTCCAACAACCAATCCATTGGTGAAGGCACACTCAGACCTGGTAATCAGGTGGAGTCGGTGCCTAGTACCTGCATTCCTGCAACAACGCACGGTTAAACATAACAAGATATATATCCACATACAGTCCTATAGTGAATGGAAATCGCAGTGGGGTAGGGTACTCGAGAGCGAGTAATACGACACTGTTCCATTCACGTTTAAGAATAAACAATTAACTATGTTGAACAAGGTATCTGATTACTAGTCATCAACATAAAATGATCAACTATCTCTAAATCCCATATAGTGAATAAAATCAAAACATCTGTAACATCTAGTTCATTTATCAAATTCTAAAGCATAAAATAATAGAATCCAACATCAACAATTGTTACTATACTGATTAGGTCCATAATGAAGTAACAAGATAACAAGAGATCCATCATCTACGGTCTAAGACACTATCATAAAGTCTAAGCAAACATCAATCTGATGGACAACGAGATGAGGGGCACTACATGGATCATGCCCATGGGATATGAAGTTGATGAACAGATTGTAGAGCTACATGTTCAACACATGCTAAGTCAGCCTAAAGATCCAAAGGTAGAGAGGTTTGGAACCTTTGAGGAGCTGAGTGTAAAAATTCATGTGGAACTCAGAGAACCAGAGATGAAAAGAAAAGTGAGAAAAGAAGTAGAACATATTGCCAAAGGCCTTGGCATCTCAAAGGAGGCACTTGATGCCAACTGAGAAAAGAGACAAAAAGATGAGGAAGAGAAGAAAGAGGCAGAAAAGGGAAGCAAGAAAAGTGCTCTGGTAGAAACTTCCACCTGGACCAGATCTTCAAAGAAACCAGCAGGTGTCCCCATTAAAAGCTCAAAACTGGAAGTCCAGACATCCGGAAAAGGAGAAAAGAGAACAAAGAAAAAGGCAACAAGGTCATATGTTAGCCTAAAGGATGATGAGGAAACTGAATCAGATGAGGAGATAAGGAAACTAAAGAAGAAGAAGAAATCATCCAGTAAACACTCTACTGGTCAAGGAGAAGAAGAGAAGGAAGAGGAATTTGTTGAAAAACCCACTCTCTCCTTAGATGATGTAGTGAAAGCGGTCATAGTGGATGGGAACCTGCAACCCTTAACAAAATTCTATGATGATTATAATGAAGCAGATAAAAAGATTTTGGAGGAAGCCACAGTTAGGTTTTTGAACATTTACAATAAAGATTTTATTAAAATTATCTCTCTAATTCCTAAGAGTCTAGAAAAGGAGTTGGAAATGAGAAAGACCAATGCCATGGCAAAAGACCTTGAGATCCAGGAACAGATAGCTATTCAGCTATATCCTTTAGTTGATCCCAAGACAATGAACATGGTATTCAAAGACTACAAGGATGAATTTAGGAGCAAGGCAAGGATAAATTAGCTTATGCTTGGTGAGACCAACAAGGTAGCCAAGGACACTGAAGAGATTCTCTGGAAAACCTTCAAAAGATTTAATCTTCCTATTATAGAGGACTTGGGCACTGATCCCTCAACCACAAGTGTTGCAGAAGAAACTACTGAGAAAATGATAGAAGAGGTGGGCTCTGAACAGACTAACATTTCTCCTCCAGGTTCCCCTATAGTCTCCAGATCTAAAGGAAAAGAAAAAATGCAAGAGAAAGAAGCAGAGGTGAAGGAAAAAGAAGATGATAGTGCTAAGGTTGCAGAAGGAGAGAAGACTTCGGCAGAGAAAACCACAACTGCTAGTCGTGGGAATGTAGAAGGAGAGAAAACTCCAAAGGATAGCTCCAAGACTACAGAAGAAAAGAAACATCTATCTCCGGCAAGAGACACTGCACAAACTATCCAAGAATTCCTTAACAAAGAAACAATGGAGATTGATGAACCAGAGCTTCTACAAGGTCCATTCAATTTTAATTCTCTTTCTCTGATACAGACAATGAAGATAGCTTCATTTGTAAATGCTAAGGCTAATGAAAAACTCCTAAAGTCTCATATGGAAGACTGTGAGTTGATAGAAGTTGCATCCGGAGTGTTGGAAAAGATCATGCCATCTTTTCAGATGGATCCCACAGCCTCCTCTTCTGATAATCTCAAAACCTTAGTTAGCGGTGTTAATACACATTTTGGTTCTCTAGAAAAATCAGCTGAAGAAAAGGTCTGGAAGGAGTTTTTGGATAAGAGATTCTCAGAGGTACAAGGATTAATCACTAATGATAGGAGAAATATGAGTATTGGGATAAAGAGCTTAGAAAATGCTCTTAAGGATGGTGATGAAATATACAAATTTTGTATCTCCTGGTCCAAAGCAACAATAGAGATTGAGAAGAAAATAAAAGAGAAAGAGAATAAACTACTAAGTTTGTCTCAAAGTTTTAATCCTCTCTCTTCCTCCATAGTAAATCAAGAGTGTCAAACTATTGCAATCACAAATGCAATAAAGAATTTTGAGAAGAAAGGAAGAACATACTTAACCGAATGGGTGAACTTAGAAGGATTATTATCCCTAAGTTAGAGGCCATGCATGAGGCCATAAATGATGCTCAGATTACAGCCCGGACCAATGATCTGACAGATCTTAAGAAGGCTAAAGCATTTGCTTTCTTGTTGAGTGGTCACATCTCAATTTTGGATAGGATGAAGCAGAGTTGGGCAATAGAAGTTGTACAGCTAAAGAATACTTTTTCAGACATACTTAAGTATATGTAAGTACAACTTGTATATATATACTTATGCGGCTAAGTATAGTTAAAATTTTGAAAATTTTGGTATGCAGACCCTACCCTTTGCCATTGATGTCAAAGGGGGAGTAAGGAGTAGTGAAAAATGAGGAATCCAACTAAGGGGGAGCTCCGAAAAATGTATATAAAGACAGAGCATCAGCCAAGGGGGAGCATAGTGTAAACACTTAGTCATTTTTCACTAAGTGTTGCCATCAATGCCAAAGGGGGAGATTGTTGGCAAGAGACACTATATGGATTCATGAATGTTGTCATTGATGGCAACAAAGGTTAGCCCACACATCCGTAGGACGTAATGAGTCTTTACCGGAAGACAGATTGCAAAGTATTGAGGTCTAGTAAGTAGGACCAGAGGTCCGATAAGCAGGAACAGAGTAGTCAGTAAGGTCCGACAGATAGGTCTGAATATCTCAGAGGAAGTATCTTGGTGAAGTGCAGATTTGGGGAAGTCCAGAGGACTACCTTGAGTGATAGATTCCAAGGATTTAGCCTCCGGTGATAGATGAAGAAAAAGATATGATCACTTGAGTGTTGGGTTCCTGAGTAACAGTATGAACAGAGGAAGAATTGACCGACAGAACATCAGACATCATTCCGGATGTGTTGCTAATGATGAAAAAGGTTCTTAAGGCATAAGTTATGTCTGGCTGACATGATTGATGACTTCCACAAGTATATTATTGATCCACAATGTTTGGTAAGCAAGGATTCAGCTGACAGATCAGAATTTGTGAAAAGATTGACTATTCCGGGTGCCAACTAGAAAGGTGATCAAATCACTTGTGCGGATATATATACATGATGGATTTAGTTGTGAAGTATGTTGTTGTTGTTGGATATGTGTGAATAAAAGCAGAAGAGCAGAACAAAAGTAGTAAGGAAGGTCTGGTATGTGAAAGGAAAGCAGCATAAGAGAAGAGGAAAGATGAAGTGCAGCAGATCAGTGTACTGAGCCTAACCGAAACTGAACCTCAGCATATGTAGATGCTCCCAATCAGTTCAAGTATTGTATAACACCCTTCTATAGACAGTGTCTCTTTGTAGGTAGTGTGCCTCCTTGTGAGCAGTGTGCTCGGGCAGTGAGCCCTAATTGGCAAGTGCCATTTTGTTTTTCTATTCTTCTAATAGAGAATACAATCTTGGGTTAATCACCCCGTGGTTTTCTCCCTTAATAGGGTTTCCATGTCAAAAATATTGTGTCATGTGTACTTCCATTTTCATGGTTATGTTTGCTTGTTTGAATTAATGTTGCATTGATTAATAAGAAAGTTCAGAAGAAGAATTAATTAGGATAACTGATTCACCCCCCCCTCTTAGTTATCAACATACACATATTTTCATAGTACAAGTATAGCCAAAGCACAACATATAAATAACCAACATGATATAATCAATAAGACAATATCAAATAACTATATCTTACTAAGAATCATCTACATGACTAACATGATCTAGATATTAAAGATATGAAATCAATAATTTACAATTCTAAACCAAATAATATAATCATATTAACATAAAAATTGAAACAATGAAGATAAAACACTAGTAAAGTTCAAATGCATAAAATCATAACATATGCATAAACAATATATAATCAAACATCTTGGTGGAAACACAAAACATAATTAGTAAATATGATATCTATATCAAAATAGAACCAAAAAACAATATAGGGCACATACATAAATTGGACTTTCATCCCACTCCAATGAATCTATGCTTATTCCTAAAAGGCTAGAAAGGGTGTGGATAGAAAACCCTCAACTACTTTGTATCCTCCCAAGTACTTATTGTCTCATCATAATAGTCCCACTAGACCCTTAACTAATCTAGGTATTGTCCTTGAAGGCTCAATCTTTGATGGTATAATAAAAGAATGGGCTCAAAACAAATTTTCCTACCTTGTTCAACTTTCAATGCACCACAATAAAGAACATGTGTTACATCTAGAATATACTACATTGAGATAGAAACATGGAAGACATCATGGATGTGAGAAAGACTAGGCAACAAGGAAAGTCAAAAAACAAAAAGAGGAATCATTTTCTATAATGGATCAAGATATTATGTAGTTACACTCTCAAAAATACTTGATCTCCAAATGAAAAATGTCAATTAGTCTCTTGGAATTGACATATTTATTCTATCAATCTTAAGTAACCAAAAACTACTCTTCAACAAACAACCTATTTCTCCATATCCTAAATCATCTTGGGACTAGTGGAAATTCAATCCTCTATCCTATCCCAAATTATTATATTTTGACAAGAGTGGCCATATAAAGCCTAATATAGTGCTATGCCAATAGAATTATGATAACCATTATTATACAAAAAATCAACAAGGTACAAATAGTCCTAACACTTGGGTTGATTATCCATAACATACATGCAAAGCATATCCTCTAGCACTTGATTCATTATCTCTATCTAACTATTTGTCTCTAGATTTTGTGCATTCTCACAACATAGGAATTCAAAATCAACACTAATTCAAATCAAGGATTCACAAGGCTACATAGAGAACATCTTGCAACTTGTAGTTAAGTGAGATGGGAAATTCAAGCATAATACATTCACCCAAGTTGATCATCTCTAGATTAATCATTATTGGGGAACCTATGCCTGCACATTCAATTAAACATCAAATGTATCTACACAATACAAGGATCTCCAAAGCACAACATATACACATTAAGTGTAAGTAGGAATATAATTGATAAGAACCAAAATACATATCTAATATCTTTTTGCAATAGCAATAACATGAAGTGTAAGTAGGAAAAAATATACAAATTAAAAAAATTCAAATAGAAAACTAAATAGCCTATGAACCAAGAGATTATGAATGCATCCTCATTTAACTACTACACACTCCATAGAGAACATTCCCTAAGTTTAGAAGCAATGCAACCTGCATCCCAATACAACAATTGCAAAGATTTGCACAAGCACTGATGCATATCCAATTAGCACTATTGTTGAAATAGTAACATCAACAAAAGCATTGGGAACACAAAGAACACTTCATCTAAAAGATTGAAACTTAGATAAGGACAAATAAATTGTAAGTTTGACATCCATTCATTGTTAGCATAGTATTGCATTGTTTAATATCTGCTTAGTTTAGATAGTAGTTACCAGTTATGCTACCAGTTATGTAGTTATGTCTGTTACAACTTCTTAACTACATTTCTCCTTGGCATTTCTACTTGTATAAATGTTTATGTAGTTCATCAAATAAATCAATCAAGAAATCATCAATATATTATTATATGCTTTTGTTATTCCTATGCAATGGTGTAATCTATACATGGTCACCATATTTCAATATGGTATCAGAGCGTTGCTAGTTCTTGTGCCTGTGAGAAGATGAAAGGAAGTTGAAGGGTTACACGTTCTTAGAGGAAAAATGGCTGCAAGTTTAGAAGTTTGGTCAAATGTTAAAAAGGCGAATGCAAATTGAGTTTCTCCCTCTAGGTGGATGCCAGCCATGATTTCTCCTTAGTGTGAGCAAGAAATAGAGATTTCCACACCCATATATCTGACGAAATCAGCCTTGTCTTTGAGTGCATGTGTATAACTCCTGTGTTGAATATATGTATTTCATCTAAGTTTCAGATTTGTTCTATGCTTATGTGTACTGCCTCCAAAAACTTGTGTACCTTAGCATTGAGTCATGTTCATTCAAATGATTGTTGATTTCTATTGGTTTGTGTGCTATTCTACAATATCTATGGTGCCCTAGCATTAATTAACTATACCTGAGCATATATTCTACAATGTTGAATGGAAATAGTGATAAAAACATGATAAAACTATCCAGATTTAGCTCAAGACTTGTGAAAGCTTTGTATGATTTTTAGAATTTGTGGTTACGATTTGGACATTCCTTGTATGCTGGTAGATGAAGCGCATTCGAACAAGAAGGGTATAGGCCTTAAAGGTGCAAATTAGATTTGCAGGGCTATCTCCATTTGTGTGAAGGAGAAGAAATATGTTTTAGGCCAATTGAGATATTCACAAGTGATTGTTTTGAATTGATTTTATCGGTTGGGAGAAGATTGTGCTTCCTTCATTTTTTGGGGTTTAAAGAATACATTTACATAGGTGCTATTGGTGTATAATGTTGGATTAAGAGAGAGGGTGTAAAGAAGTTTGAAAGGCTAAAGAATTAAGAATGGTTCCTGCTCTCAATGTTAGTTAGTAGCAGCGCATAGAGCATCTACTAATGAAGGTTGGAGAAAATCTATTCAATATCATGCAATCTTTTTGTACCATGGATGGAAACAAATTGGTTGTTCTTACTGATATATATTTGGAGGCTTTCAAGGATTGTAGTACTTCCTCTGGTGCTATCTTTAGAAGGTAAGGACTAAGAGAGTCATATTGGAGGTTGGTGGCATCAGAGGATGGAGGAATTTTCATCATCTCAAGTTAGCTTCTCGCTTTGAGATGATGCTTTGCATGAGAAGCATTTTTTCCTTTAGTTTTTAAATTTTCCTTATCATTGCTAATATATTTGAAGAATACATGTTTTGTGATAATTATGTTCTAGAGACAGGTTTGGGATTTGGTGTTGAGCTCAATATGGATTGTTGTCAGGCTAGCTTCAGAGTATATGATCAAGAATTATACCCTTTCGTGGTCACTACATAATGATAGAGATCTGTTATATCTCTTAGGGATTATTGTCGAATAATTCAAGACTCTGTGATTGGAGAGTTCAAGACTGAGAGCTCAAGAACACAGCTCAAAGATACACCTTTTTGAGGGTCAAGAGATAACTTGATGGAGCCCCACTTGGTTCAGGATTTGTTCTTTTGGGAAAAGATCTTCTATAAAATATGTATTCATATTATGTAATTAGCTTTGTTGAGTATATTATCATTCAGGGGGGTCCCTTAGTACTATTACAAGAACAATGGAATAAGGGGGGAATGTTAGCATAGTATTACATTATTTAATATATGCTTAGTTTAGATAGTGGTTACCAGTTATGCTACCAATTATGCATTTATGTCTGTTACAACTTCTTAACTACATTTCTCCTTGGTATTTCTCCCTGTATAAATGTTTCTATAGTTCATCGAATAAATCAATCAAGAAATCATCAATATATTATTATATTCTTTTGTTATTCATGTACAATGGTGTAATCTATACATGCTCACCATATTTCAATATTCATTACACTTACATTAAAAGTTAGATGTCCTTAAACATTATTTCAGTTGTTAATAGAATATTACTTACAAATGATAGCTTCAACTACACTAATTTTTTTAGACCTTATGCCAAATAATGTTAAAGAACATCTACTAATAAAGCAATATCATGTCATGTTCAAAAACATAGTTTGAGCACACATAAATGATCATAACTTATTTTGCATAGCTCAACTAGAATTCATCACCCAATAAACAATAAAAAATCACTATAAGACTTGAGTGCATTCCCTGCTATAGTTAATAAGGTGAACAAACATTTTAGAACCTTTTATACATAGTATAAAAACTAGTATGAACAAAAATACTAACATATACATTATACTATTTTTGACTAGGTTGGAGGAAACCTAATAGTTGCAATTAAGTACTTAAATCTATTTGAACTTATCTGCACCTATAAACTAACAATTTGATGCTTTGATAAATTAAATTTAGATATGAATCATTGCAACAAAAATAAGAAAATATGTACAACCACTTACATCATCTTATTTGTAAAATAAAGACATTGAATAATGAAGTCTTCATGTGCATTGTTAAAAAAATATATTAGACAAAATCTTCTTGGAGAATTAGCATACGTATAGGATGACTAATACATGAAAGATAAGTCCCAATGATATACATGTTGAAGGATATTGGAATGAAAGCAACTTTTACAATAGACAAAGAGTAGTTCAGGAAGATGATGCTACAAACAACTTCTCATAAGATATAAAATGAAAGATACAATTGTTGATTCTTTATTGTAAACATTTATTATAAATTATACAATATTTGACTTCACCTAATTGTTGCTTTTACACTACCTTATAGTGCCTTTGACAAGTTCCAAAGCTACAACCATGCCTATTTTTCTTGATGTAATTATCTAATACTATGGTCTTTGTCATTTAATTATTACAAAATTAAATTAAATTAATGTCCAAATTTATTATGATACAAATCATGTACATTTTTAGGATAGTTTAAAGTTACTGAAAACTATAACAAATATTGATTTTTATTTTTTATGTCACAAATCATGTAATTTTATTGACACATTTTTAGTGAATTTATGCTATATATGGTGTCTTTGAACATCTATTTATATTTGCCTCAGATATTTACTAGTGCAAGAATATTCTCAATTTGATCTCTTATTATGAACTTTTAATTTACTAAATTGTTTTCCTTTACAATGACGATACTTCAAATAAAAACATGAATGAAAAAGTTACTTAAGTAATTTTTCTACTCTCTAAAATGATTTTAACATGGTATTTTACAAGCAATTTTTTAAGTGATTAAATTTTATAATAATTGTAAGCACTCTTCCTTTTCATAATAAATCAACAAGAAAATGATACATGAAGTATAATTAGGATGGATGGATAAGATTTTATTAGAGATGGATAGTTAAGATTGAATGTGACAACATTAGGACAAGAATGGAGGATTCTAGGGCATATCCTTATGTCAATGACTACGATTAAAAGATTTAGCATGGAAATGAGTGGTGGAGATATAAAGTTTGTTTGACTTTTGGGAGAGTGTCTAGGTTCAATAAATCTAGACAACTTTTAGCTAGTCATGTGACTTTTTTGTATTTTTAATTTATTTATTTGTGGATAGTAGATAAGGATGGAAATTATGATAAGTAGCAGATTTACAATATGATTTAGGATTTTTAAATTAATTAATAAAATAATAAATTATTTAATTAATTAATGGAGAGGTATGTGGGAAAATTGAATTAATTAAACAAATATGATTTATTTAATTAATTATAATTTATTTAATTAATTTGTGCTAGGATGAATGTGGTTTACTATGGAATTAGGATGGTGTCACATGGTGTTGAAACTGACATTAGAGGTGTCATTAAGACATGGTCAATTTTAAGTGTACAAATAATATTGAGAAATACAAAGAGGAAATGGCTTGATGTTAGGAGATGCATCCTAGTTTGTTGATCTTGCACATGAGATTTTAAAATATTTTACAAATGTAAAGTTAAGAGAAGCCCCACCATTTGCTCATGAAAACCATGTAAGCTCTCGGGGCCCACCATAGTGTTGGGGAAATAATATTTTATTTCCCACATTATGAGGCTTGAAAGTGTTTAGTGAAATTTCATTTAATCTTGAAGATTAAGTCTATACCATCAAATCAAGGTTGATCAACGATTCCTAGGACTTCAAGAAGAAATTAAAACGTAAAAGACACAAAAATCCTCACCATTGGCCCTTGAGAACATGACACGGTATTTTAATAATTATTTTTATATGTGGTAACATTTATAGGAAACTTTGTAAACTTTAAACACCTTTGTCATGCTCTAGATTGATCTCACCACTATGTGTAAAGAGATTCTCAACCCACCACCATGTTGCTCCAACTTGCAATAGGAAGTTTATCAAAAGGTTTGGTCATACAAATGGCATATTAAATCTAACATTTACATTGCCGGGAGCTAAGCCCTAAAGAGGTTATATTTTATCTAAATATTATAGTAGGATTTTAATATTTAGGTGAGGTAGGTAAATTTGAATTTCACAAGAGGCAGGAAGATGAAAATGAATGAAATGAAAATGAGGAAATTTTCCAAAGCTAGTGTAAGCCATTTGATTTGACATCAATAAATCATTTGATAGCCCATGGGATGTGTGCCCCTACATCCCAATAACATAATCTCGATATTTGTGGCTTCTCTACATCATCCTGAGGTATACAATAGTAGAGTAGTAGAGGTGGGGTTAGTACCATCCAAAATTCAAATTTCTTCCCAAAAAGGTGTGGTTGAGCATGCAAGGCCAATGACTATGCATAACCAAGATAGGCAAGTTTCAGCACCTATGGCAATGACAATGTAGAACTAGGTAGTGGACTCCATGAACAAGATACCAAGGACCTTGAAGTTCTATCCAACCAAGTTAACAAGAGCATTAAGGCACCAAAATCTACATACATGTATTTTCCTCTATCAATTTCAAAATTCTAATGTAAAATGGATGGGAAAATCATTATGGGTTGGGTGGTCTAGATTATCAATACAAACCTACATGTCCTTTAATAGTAGAATATGACACCTTAAATACAATTGATCTTTTGAGCCTAATGTGTTAGTTGATTCTCAAACTTTGTTGTCATGGATAAGCTTTTGATACTGATGTGTTATCTTTGTCTTTTCTATCTTTGTTTCTATATAGGGTAGACTATGTATTATTTTGAAGGGATTGTGTTTATGTAATATATTTGATGGATTAGTCAACTTAATAAGAATAAAACTATTATCTCAAGGACTTCTAGTCTTGTCTTTGTTCACCTTTGGTTATTATGTGCATATTTCTTTCCATCAATTATTGCATTGTGAGTTGTTAAAGCTCTAATTTGGTAGTTAAGACAACTTATCTATCTGGCATGAGCCTTTTTTGCTTTATTTTCTTTTTGCAATATCTCTATGTTTTGACCCCACTATACAGCAATGTTAGCCTTAGCTTAGATAGAATAGGAGCCAAACTTCGAATCCTAGAGATTTTCTTGCAAGTCATTTCTTTGCCTGCAAATCTTTTTCATTATTAGTGAACCATCCATAGTACATTTAGTTCTTGAGGCTAGATATTTAGAAATTCTTCCACTTGAAACAATTAGCAACTATTGGCATGCCCATTGGGAGAAAAGGCCTACAAGAATGATCAACAATACACAAAAAAATATTCACCAAATTTGACTAAAATAGTATCTATATTCAAATAATGACATGATATATAAAATCAAATGACATCATCTATAGCTAGGCTCTAGGGAATGAAATCAAATGACATCATGTATAAATAACTCATCATACTTTTGATCAAAGGTCACAATGTATATAAAATCTAGAGGTAATAAAATCAAGGTTCTTCTCCAGATTAATTGGTTTAGATCACTCTTCAATAACATGTAATATTTTCTCATAATCATCTTTGTCCAATCTCCACTTATGATGCCCACATGTGTCTGGAACAAGACAAAGAGACATGCTAGTAGCAATTACTAGGTGTCTATAATGACACACCATGTTGTGAGGTTCATAATCAATAAAATGAATCCCATTTTGAAGGATTTTTATGTTTCAAATAGTTTCCCTATACTCCAACTGATCATGTTGGAAACAACATTCTAGTACTTATTTTTGGTTTTCTTCACTTCATCCTATCTCATGTTCAACATAATAAATAATAACTTATGACTTCTACATTTCTAGCCTCTACCATTACTACAGAAATATCTTCTGGCATAATGAAATACTAAACAAAATATTAGGTCATGAAATCAAAAATTCAAGAACCAAATTAATTAAATTTTATCAACATATTACTTTATAATAAGAGATGTTTTTTTTTTAATTAATCTTGAAATGTGGTCATAATCATTTGAAATCAAAGGAATATCTTCGAATCTTTCATTTTTATCTTCTCCATATGTGTCACTACCAACTAGTGGCACCAAATTCTATTCACTGACATAGCCACATTGTTGGATCCAACAATTCTCTTAATTTTTCAACATGCAATTAAAACAAAAGTAAGAGTAATCCCTAGTATGCAATGTACAAATTTTAATTATAATTGTGATCATACTATAATAAACTTTCCAACTTAATATTTTAATCAAATCAAAAGTTTTGAACTCAAACAATGTACATGTTATCTCCCAAAATTCTATATGGATGTGGGTTCCTGCTATTGACTAAGAATCTTCCTTCTCTTGTGAACACTGAGAACTAGCTACATGAGTCTCCTCCTACTTAGGGTGAAAACTTTCTAGTAGTTTCTGCAACAACCCCACTGTTGGCAAGAGACACTATATGGATTCATGGTTGTTGTCATTGATGGCAACAAAGGTCATCCCACATATCCGCAAGTCATGATATGTCTCTACCGAAAGTCAGATTAAAGATTGTTGTGGTCCGGTGAACAAGAACAGAGCATGTGGCAAGGTCCGACAGATTGGTCCGGATCTCTCAGAGGAAGTGTCTTGGTGCAGTGCGGATTTGGGGAAGTCAAGAGGACTATCTTGAGTGGTATATACCAAGGATTTAGCCTTCGGAGATGGACAAGGAAAAAGATATGAATAGTTGAGTACCGGATTCCTGAGAGACAGTGAAAACAGAGGAAGAACTGACTGACAGAGTATCAGACTACTTTCTAGATGTGTTACAGATGATGATAAAGGTTGTGGAGGCATGAATCATGTTTGGCCGACATAATTGATGATATCTACAAGTATATGCTTGATCCGCATTGCTTGGTGAGCAAGGATTCAGCCGACAGAACAAAGTTTGTAAGAAACTAAACTGTTCCGGATGCCGACTAGAAAGGTGATGAAATTACTTGTGCGGATATATATAAAGGATGGATTTAGTTGTGAAAGGTGTGTGTGAGTGAAGATATATGCGAACAAGTCCAGAACAGAGCAGAAGTAGTAAGAAAGATCCGGTATGTGAAAGGATAGCAGAATAAAGAACAGAGGAAAGATGAAGTGCAGCAGATCAGTGTACTGAGCCTAACCGGAACTGAACTCCAGCATATGCAGATGCTTCCAATCAGTTCAAGACTGTGATTCTTATCACTTTGTAGACAGTGTGTCTTCTTGTAGGCAGTGAGCCTCTTGTGAGCAGTGTGCTCGGGCAGTGAGCCCTAATTGGCAAGTGCCATTTTGTAATTTCCTATTCTTCTAACAGAGAATAATTTTTGGGTTAATCACCCCGTGGTTTTCTCCCTTAACAGGGTTTCCACGTCAAAAATACTGTGTCATGTGTTTCTTATTTCATGGTAATGTTTTCTGTGTTTGATTCAATGCTGCATTAATTAATAAGGAAGTTTAGATAGAGAAATAATTAGGATAACTGATTCACCCCCCCCCTCTCAGTTATCAACAATTAGTATCAGAGCAAGGTTCCTCCTAATAGAGCTTAACAGCTTGAGGAAGATCTGGGAATTCAAATGGATGCATATGGTTTAAGGGAGCAACTCAAGACTGCCCTTGAGGATCTTGAACAGTCAAATTCTGAAGTCAGTGAATTAAAAGAAAGACTCAAACAGGCTGAATAATTCATGAGGGAATTAAAAGACAAATTAAGTCTCTCTATGAAAAAGAGAAAGGAGCTGCTCCAACAGTTGGCAAGACAAAGTGAAGAAAGCAATACAAATGAAGAATTGACTGAGCAAACCAAGTTATGTGAAAAGTTATCAAAAGAAGTCATTATGTTAAGACATGAAATGGAATCAGGAACTATAAAGTTTACTCAAGAGATTGAAGAAAAAAGAAAGGCTGAAGACAATCTAAGACAATCTCTTAAGGAAAAATCAGAAGAATGCCACCAGATGGACAGGATTATCAGACATCTTGAATCTGATCTTGAAGATGCCAAAGATAATGAAGAAAAACTTGAGGATCAAATTACCTCTCTCAAAAGAGACCTTCAAACAGCAAATGAATATAAAGAGAAATTCAAGATAAGTTCTGCTCAACTTGAAGTTCTTCTTGGAAGCCAAAAGCGGACAGATGACAAGTATGGTTTGGGATATGAGAAAGGAGAAAGCTCCGGATCCGGTCAAAAGAATCTTGGATCAGAAAATCCAAGGAGCAGGCCTAGAAGACCTCCGGTAAGACAGCCAAATGCTCAAAGATATCCATCCTTCAATGGATACTGCCACAGCTGCAACCACTTTGGTCACAAAGCTAATCAGTGCAGAATAAGAATGAATCAGATTAATTCATCCTTCTCCGGACAGTGCTTCAACTGCAAAAGGTATGGACACAAATCCCATGAATGCAGAATTATGCAAGTAAACAAATCATTCAAAGGTAGATGCTTTACATGCAATAGAGTAGGTCATATGGCTAATCAATGCAGATCAAGGGGATATCAGTCAAATATGCAAAGAAATGTCATTTGCCAAATCTGCAATAGGTCCGGTCATAATGCTAAAGTCTGCAGAAACAAGAATCAGGACAAAAGAGGTCCGGTGTATAATCAGAATCAAGACAAGGGTAAACAAAAGATGAATGCGGATGAAGTTAGGAATCAGATGAGCAAGATTTGGGTGAAGAAAAGTTCAGAGAATGTAGAGGTTGGATCCGCACCAGACTCTGGTGCTGATATTTCTTCCGGAAATTAAAAAGTGAGCTCAGGCTCAGGGGGAGACTCAAAGAAAATCCTGTTCCCCCAGCCAAACAAGTGGTGCCGGATGTGGTACAAGATACGGATTAAAGGGTTTGCAGATATGAGTCTTGAGATGCTTCAGTCAAGTTTTCAGAGGTCCGCATGGAATTATGAAGAAGCTGTGGTCGATCAAGTAAGACCTGTTCAGGGAAATGCTCCGGTATGATAAAAGATTACAAAAAGGTCCGGAGAGATCCGGAAGTGCACGATCTTGTTTTGCGGATTGGACAGAGTGTTTGGGATGTTCTTGTAATATGTTACCTCGATTTATTCATGATTTAAAGATCCGGATGATATTCAGTGATCAGGACTAATCTGGGATACTCCAAGCTGTCCAGACATGGCAAACCGGAATAATGCAGGTGAAGCATTTATTGCAGACAGATATTAGGGTTTGCGGAGCAATATAAGGGATTTCTCAAAAGTCATTTGCTCATTCTGCACTCAAGAAGAAGCGAAAAGTGGAGCTCTGCAACAAAATTCATCAAGCACACCAAGGATCTCCTGCCGAAGTCATTGCATAAGGAAATCAATCCAACCACTCCATGCCAACTGAAGACGCATAAGGTATTCTTCGTTTTTCATTATCTCACTGTAAATCCTTGAAGAATGGCTACTCCAAATATAGTTAAGATCTCTGATAGACCTCGCCCCACATTCAAGAAACACCCTTACAAATCATTGGAGGTAGATCCACTAGGAGCCTTCTCTAGTGTTCCTCACGGAGTTTTACATACTGAAGACATTAGGGTTTACATACATGCAAACATTGAGGAATTTGGGGAATTCAAATTAAGAGACCTCTATCACAAACAACTGATAGACAATGCTTTTGAGCTAAAACCAGAGTATAAGGGTATCCAGAAGAAACAATTTGAGCAATTTATTCATTTCCCCAGCTTTGAAGAAGATGAATGGGTCCGGTATGTACTGAGCAGGATGCATGACAACTTTCTATGGCTGGATAGACCCTGCAAGATCACAAAAGAGGCAATTAGGGCAGTAACTGGTCTATACTCTTCCGGAGGGATACCTATCCTCAAATCTGTCAAGAACAACATTGTAACTGAGGCCACCGGATCAAAATTTGATAAGAGGGCAATGACCATTGAAGATATTTCAGATCCGGATATCAAGTATGCATCCATGATAATAGGATACAAGATCTATCACTCCAGTAGGGAGAATTCTGTATCCGGAACTGCAGTATACACAGCCTATGAAATGCTAAGAAAGAATGCAGAATATGATCTCTGTGAACTACTGCTAAGCCAATTAATGGAAAATATATAGAAAATCAAGAAGGACAAGAAGAATTCCTTTAAGTATGGTACTCTTATTGTATGTCTATTCTTCTACTTCATGAATGAGCTACCCAGATCAAGTGGATGGGTATGGCAGAGTGACAAACCTGTTGCAGTCTAGATAAGAGACTATTTGCATGGACTTGGGGATGCAAAAGCAAGAAATACAGCTCTATGGGGATACTTCAAAAACTTTCAGAGCATGATGCAAGCAAGAGAGAGAATTCCCCAATCTCTTGTTGAAAAATACAAAGACTCAGTGTGTTTCATGGTTGACACTGATCAGTGCCTAATGGAGGCAGTGGAGCCAAGGATTGTCTGGATCATGCCCATGGGGTATGAAGTGGATGAACAGATAGTGGAGCTGCATGTTCAACACATGCTAAGTCAGCCCAAAGATCCCAAGGCAGAAAGGTTTGGAACCTTTGAGGAGCTGAGTGTAAAAATACATGTAGAACTCAGGGAACCTGAGATTAAGAGAAAGGTGAGAAAAGAAGTAGAGCACATTGCTCAAGGCCTAGGCATCTCAAAAGAGGCACTTGATGCCAGCCGGGAAAAGAGGAGGAAGGCTGAGGAAGAAGAGAAAAGTAAAGAAAGTGCTCCGGTTGAAACTCCCACCCGGACCAGATCATCAAAGAGATCTGCACCTTCCACAACCAAAAGCTCAAAACTGGAAGTCCAGGCATCCGGTAAAAGATCCAAGACAAAAGCCACAAGGGCTTATGAAAGCCAAAAGGATGAAGAGGAAACAGAGTCAGATGAGGGTGTAAAAGAAATAAAGAAGCAGAAGAAGAAAGGATCCGGTAAACCCTCCACAGGCCAAGACAAGGATGAAATGGCAGAGGTATCTGTTGAAAAGCCCACTCTGTCTCTAGAGAATCTAATCAAGTCGGTCACGGTGGATGGAAACCTTCAACCAATGACTGAATCCTATGATGACTTCAGTGAGGCTGACCAAAAGACTCTGCAGGAAGCCACCATCAAATATCTGAACATATATAATAAGGCTTTCATTGAGATCATATCTCTTATTCCTAAAAGCCTAGAAAAGGAATTGGAAGTAAGAAAGAACAATGCTCATGCAAAAGATCTTAAGATCCGGGAGCAGATAGCTATTCAGCTATATCCTCAAATTGATCCCAAGACAATGAACATGATCTTCAAGGACTGCAAAGATGAGTTCAGAAGTAAAGCCAGGATGAATCAGCTCATGCTTGGTGAGACTGACAAAGTGGCACAAGAGACAGAAGAGATCCTCCGGAAGGCCTTCAAAAGGTTCAATCTTCCTGTTGTAGAGGACCTAGGTACAGAAACAGCTGCAGATCCTGAATCATCTGTTCTGGAAGAAGTGGGCCCCGAACAGACAAACATCTCTCCTTCGGTTTCCCCTACAGTCTCCGGATCCAAAGAAGAAGAAGAATTACAGGAGAAGGAAGCAGGGGTGAAAGACAAAGAGGTTGACAGTTCCAAGACTGCAGAAGAAAAGAAACATCTGTCTCCGGCAAGAGACACTGCACAAACTGTTCAACAATTTTTGAGCAAAGAAACTTTAGAGATTGATGAACCGGAGCTTCTAAAAGGCCCATTCGACTTTGACTCTCTCTCTCCGGTACAAACAATGAAGATAGCTTCATTTGCAAATGCCAAGGCAAATGAAAAACTCCTGAAGTCTCATATGGAAGACTGTGAGTTGATAGAGGCTGCTTCCGGAATACTTGTAAAGATTATGCCATCAATTCAGATAGATCCGACAGCCTCCTCTTCCGGTAATCTAAAAACCTTAGTCAGCAGTGTTGATACACATTTTGATTCTCTAGAAAAATCAGCTGAAGAAAAGGTCCGGAAGGAATTTTTGGATAAGAGATTTTCAGAAATATTAGAATTAATCTCTAAAGATAGGAAGATTGTGAGCATTGGAATAAAGAGCTTAGAGAATGCTCTTAAGGATGGCGGTGACATCTACAAATTTTGTATATCCTGGTCAAAGGCAACAGCAGCAATTGACAAGAAAATAAAAGAGGAACAGGACAAGCTTCAAAGCTTATCTCAAAGTTTTGATCCTCTCTCTTCCTCTATAATAAATCAAGAATGTCAGACTATTGCAGTCTTGAATGAAATAAAGAATCTTGAGAAGGAAAGGAAGAATATCACCAACCGGATGGGAGAACTTAGAAGGATTATAATCCCTAAGTTGGAAACTATGCATGAGGCTATCAGTGATGCTCAGACCACTGCCCAAACAAAAGATCCGACAGATCTCAGGCGGGCAGAAGCTTTTGCATTTTTGTTGAGTGGCCACATCTTAATTTTGGACAGAATGAAGCTAAGTTGGGCTACTGAAATGATTCAACTGCAGACATCCTTTGCAGACATCCTTCAGTATATGTGAGTATGTAAATATGCGGCTATATATAGAAAATTTTTGAAAATTTTGGTGTGCGGACCCTACCCTTTGCCATTGATGTCAAAGGGGGAGTGAGGAGCAGTGAAAAATGAGGAATCCAACTAAGGGGGAGTTCCGAAAATTGTATATAAAGACAGAGCATCAGCAAAGGGGGAGCATAGTGTAAACACTTAGTCATTTTTCACTAAGTGTTGCCATCAATGCCAAAGGGGGAGATTGTTGGCAAGAGACACTATATGGATTCATGGTTGTTGTCATTGATGGCAACAAAGGTCATCCCACATATCCGCAAGTCATGATATGTCTCTACCGGAAGTCAGATTAAAGATTGTTGTGGTCCGGTGAACAAGAACAGAGCATGTGGCAAGGTCTGACAGATTGGTCCGGATCTCTCAGAGGAAGTGTCTTGGTGCAGTGCGGATTTGGGGAAGTCAAGAGAACTATCTTGAGTGGTATATACCAAGGATTTAGCCTCCGGAGATGGACAAGGAAAAAGATATGAATAGTTGAGTACCGGATTCCTGAGAGACAGTGAAAACAGAGGAAGAACTGACTGACAGAGTATCAGACTACTTTCCGGATGTGTTACAGATGATGATAAAGGTTGTGGAGGCATGAATCATGTTTGGCCGACATAATTGATGATATCTACAAGTATATGCTTGATCCGCATTGCTTGGTGAGCAAGGATTCAGCCGACAGAACAAAGTTTGTAAGAAACTAAACTGTTCCGGATGCCGACTAGAAAGGTGATGAAATTACTTGTGCGGATATATATAAAGGATGGATTTAGTTGTGAAAGGTGTGTGTGAGTGAAGATATATGCGAACAAGTCCAGAACAGAGCAGAAGTAGTAAGAAAGATCCGGTATGTGAAAGGATAGCAGAATAAAGAACAGAGGAAAGATGAAGTGCAGCAGATCAGTGTACTGAGCCTAACTGGAACTGAACTCCAGCATATGCAGATGCTTCCAATCAGTTCAAGACTGTGATTCTTATCACTTTGTAGACAGTGTGTCTTCTTGTAGGCAGTGAGCCTCTTGTGAGCAGTGTGCTCGGGCAGTGAGCCCTAATTGGCAAGTGCCATTTTGTAATTTCCTATTCTTCTAACAGAGAATAATTTTTGGGTTAATCACCCCGTGGTTTTCTCCCTTAACAGGGTTTCCACGTCAAAAATACTGTGTCATGTGTTTCTTATTTCATGGTAATGTTTTCTGTGTTTGATTCAATGCTGCATTAATTAATAAGGAAGTTCAGATAGAGAAATAATTAGGATAACTGATTCACCCCCCCCTCTCAGTTATCAACACCCACTACTTGGAAAAAATAATCCTTTCTTCACATTGACCTCATCTCATAATAAGAGATGCTTCTCTCTGTACTTCTAGAGAACCATTGTTAGGGTCTTGCAAAACTAATTGACAAGTATGATACTACTTAGGAGGCATTAAACCAATCATGCTTGAACACACACATAAAACAAAAAATAAGCAAACACATAACCTAAAGATCCAAGTGTTACAACCTAGGGATCTAATATAAAATGTAACATTTTCCCTAAGCTTTTGCCTAAGATATTAGTGGTTAAAAATAGGTGAATAATTTTTTTTGATATGCTTGTAAGACAAACATGTCACAATGCACACCTATGCACTAGAGATGATGCAACATGATGCAATGACACTTAAGGAACATGATGTCAATGCATAAAGCATCAGTCCACAAATGAAAGACTTAAGCACTATTATGTGATGACCTCAATGTATCAACCATATGAGAGGGTAGACTTTCTTCAAACCATGGTGAATGGGTTCGAGACCACTAATCCCATCTTGCAAACAAATAAGAAACAAGTGTTATAAATACATTTTTTCTTTATATAAATATCATAACTATCCAATATATGTATGTCATTTATAAAATAAGGTGCTTATCTAAACAAGTATTGTTGCTAGGGGAGAGGACCCAATAGTGGAGCACCCTAACTTCACACCTCTCAAAATCATACGTGGCAATTTTGAATCACTCCAAAAATTTTACAATAGCTTACTTGGCAACACCCCTGCTTATAACTAAGGTTTCAAGGCCACATTATCAAATATGATCCCACATCAGCATGCTTTTTGTTGAGGCATCAAATAGTTCCCCACAAAAAAGGGTGGACCAATAGGTGTAGATTAAGTCATGTTTTGTTGATGCGCTGATGTGGCATCACATGATTGGTTGCTTTTTAAATCTAAAGGGCACATTTCATTCAATTATTAGTACTTATAGTAACACTAACAACCTTAAAGTCACAACTGCTAGTACTAAACTTTTAAAAATATTGGGCCTTAAATGCACATATACTATCTCAGCCATTGAAACTATCTCACCTATTGGGTCTTTTCCCCTATGTGGACAAATAATCTTCTTATGTGTGCAACTACTAGGGTGGCATTGGAATACTTCATATATATTTTATGTTTGTCCCATGACAAATGTAAAAGGTGAGTACAATAAATACCTTGTATTTTGTTATGAAATGTAAAAGATTGTCAAAAAGTTTTATGATCATTTAAAGTTAAAAATAAGTTGTTGTTTAAATAAGAATGTGTTGTTTTTTATAACAATAAATAGTATTTTGGGTTCAACTATTGGGCCATTCGTGTTGGATATAAAGGTTAGAGATAACAAGATTCATGGTTATCAAAAGGTATTGAGATCATTTAAGTTACGCACAAGTTATATTTTAAATAAGAATATGATGTTGTTCTAATAACAAATGATATTTTTTTGTTCAACTACTAAGGATTGCATGATAAAGTTTTGGTTAAATTTTTAAATATTCATTTTAAGGAAACCTCTCACTAGACATAACAATGTACAAGTTGTGTGACCAACCACACCTCCAAACCTTAGTTGTAGATAGATAATAGTCCATATCATATTTCTAAAAAATAGAGGTCCTACAATATTCCATATAACCATTACATAGTCACAAAATTAACCTATTACTATTGACCCCTCCCAAAAGTCCTCGGAGGACTAAGATTATGTCAACTTCGGAACTGAATAAATAATGGAATCTGTTTCATTTAAACATATTTGGACATTACTGTAATGCTGGATTAGATGTTTTCCCATTGAACACGACAGCACTACAATTAATTTCAAATGAATTATTGCAAATAGTGCACTTCACTTTCAACCTTGCCTTACAACCATAAGGACGGACATTTCAGGTGGCCACTTGGTAAGACAAGTTGACACTTGCTGAAAAATTGTGGACGAAAATGACACTGCGATTGTAAGTCCAACTACTCTTCCTTTAATTTTCATTTCGGAGTTTGATGCCAGATTTAAGAAGGTCACATCAATGTATCAAGAATACTTTAAACAAACAAAAGGATGTTGAAATCATAACACCTCAGAGAGAATATACTTAAAAAGATCCAGTTTCGATGGACATCCTTAGATAAAGAAATGCAATTCCTTAGATTCACATTATTTACAGGAATCCTTGCCTTGACAGGGGTTAATAATGGGTATCTCACTTGTAACAGATTGTTATGATTGAAACCGATTACTGTAGCAGCACGTACAAATGAAATGTGTGGTGCCTAATGATTTTATCTACGAACACTAGGAATCTGCTTCATTTTAACATATTTGGACATTATCATAATGCTGGACAGCCTTACAATTAATTTCAAATGAATTCTTGCAAATAGTGCACTTCATTTTCAATCTTGCCACCCTAAGGCGTGACAGTTCACGTGGCCAGTTAATAAAAGTTATGAAAATTTTGACAAAAAGCTGGAGGAAAATGACTCTTCCTGAATTTTTCACATTTTTCATTTCCGAGTTTTATGCACGATTTAAGACCCAGATCCGATGGAAATGTTGATAAGGATTATAAGTTAGTTTAATCAGTATTTTATTAATTTTATAAAAAATATTTTAAATTTATGTTAATCAGTTTACTGTTTAATAGTTAAAAGTAAATTTTAATTTATAAAATATATTTATTATTTATAATCATTACTATAAATAATATCCGACTATTAAATTGATACCACCTAAAGCATTTCCTAATAAGTGACTGATTTCCGCTCATTTTATCATATTTGGACATTATTATAATGCTGGACAGCCTTACAATTAATTTCAAATGAATTATTGCAATTAGTGCACTTCATTTTCAATCTTGCCACCCTAAGGAGTGACAGTTCACGTGGCCAGTTGATAAAAGTTATGAAAAATTTGACAAAAAGCTGGAGGAAAATGACTCTTCCTTAATTTTTCACATTTTTCATTTCCGAGTTTTATGCACGATTTAAGACCCAGATCCGATGGAAATGTTGATAAGGATTATAAGTTAGTTTAATCAGTATTTTATTAATTTTGTAAAAAATATTTCAAATTTATGTTAATCAGTTTACTGTTTAATAGTTAAAAGTAAATTTTGATTTATAAAATATATTTATTATTTATCATCATTACTATAAATAATATTCGACTATTAAATTGATAGGACCCAAAGCATTTCCTAAGAATCCCAGGTGAAAGGGATGAGGCTGCATAACACAAGATTCCATGTGAAAGTAGCAGCCGTTGTTTTATATAAAGACTCCCCTCCTCAACAAGTGAAGCACCAGTCTGCCTTTCTGGGTTTGCGTAGTAATGGATCTCAATATGAGTGTTTCTGCAATAGCACTTACAATTTTATTGTCTACTCTATTGTTGTCCGTTGTATTGGGATGGGCGAAAAAAAAGAATGGGAGATTGTCTTTGCCAGGACCATTTCCACTGCCCATCATAGGAAACCTCCATCAGTTGGGAACTCTTCCTCATCGTAGTCTACAGCGGTTGGCTGATAAACATGGGCCAATAATGTCAATGAAACTGGGTTCTGTTCCCGTCGTGGTTGCGTCTTCTTCTCAGGCAGTGAAGCAGTTTGTAACAACCCATGACTTGATTTTTGCAAGCAGGCCGTCTTCTGCGATTGGAAAATACTTGTTTTACAATCACAACGACATCGCGTTTGCTCCCTATGGGGCTTATTGGCGAAACAAGAGAAAAATATGCGTGGAGGAGCTGTTGAGTGGAGTCGATCAAAGGCGTGCGGGAGGAAGAAGCGCAGGCGATGATCGGATCGATCTGGGAGAAGAGCGAGCAGGGCAGAGTGGGCGTGAATGTGAGCCACATCATTGCCTGCTACACCTCCGACTTGAGCCACATCTTTTTTATCTTTATTAATTATTATAATTGACTAAATGTTTTAAAATTATTACTAATTGAATAAATCGTTTAAATTATTAAAAAAAGTCATTAAATGAAATCAACAATAGAGTATGATTAATTAGTACTATTTTTTTTAATAAATAAGAGTAGCTTTTTTATTTGTTTATTTATCATTTAAGAAATAATTGAATGTTTCTTTAGAATGGTTTTTTGCAAGATTTTTTATTGTAATGATGAAAATTGTCTATTCATGCTCTTTTCTCTTATGTTTGGGGTTTATTTTGATAAGAGTGTTATAAATATAAAAATTAGTTTACAAGTTACATACTTTTGTATAATTTCGGTTAATGATATCATATTTCCCTATCCTTTTTATTATAGAATTGACTAAAGTGGCTTAAATAGTTCTTGTACAAGATGGTGTACATGCACTCCAAGCTCTCCAAAATGAATCTACACCTTACACTATTCAGATATTCGAGCTCCTTTAGGGAATGCCTTTTATTAATGATATCTAGATATTTATTCTTGATCCCTAGACTTATCATTCATTACCCTAGATCAAACATGGGGGTGTAAATTTGACCCAAATTACTTCTATAGTGATAGATTTCAACCTTGAATTTTTGAAATTTAAAATTTAAATATAACCATTGCCTACCACGTCACTAGCCATTTTAAACTAACTTAGCACATGTTTTATTGAATCATGGTCTTGGTATTTGTATTTAAAGACACTCACTCACTCATTTGAAATCATCAAAAGATTGTCAACTAAGAGTTATCAAAACGCATGCTAGCCTTATTGCTAGAGCACCTGTGAGATAATTCTAGTAGCATTTAGTAGAGCATTAAATCATAAAACATCATCCTAAGTCTATTGCACACTATTTTTTTCTTTTCGATCTTTCATTTAGAGTCGTAAAAACAATCTCTAAGATGTTAAACTAAGTAGAAATTCATTTTTGTAATTCAACAAATTACTCAAATGTGTTTCTAGACACTATAAACTCCAACTATCCATATTCTACAAGATCAAATCCATGAGTTTTAGCATAATTTGCACACAAGTTCAACTTCACACTCACAAAGATCAACGATGCACTTGCATACGTGATCCAAAGTGAAAGTAGTCAATTTGTAGAATTCAAGATCTTCATTTGAGTTAAATGTAAAGATATAACACCTTGGTGAATAATTTTCTTACATTTGTCATACATCTCCATTATTAGATTTTGAGCTAAGTATTAGATTTAATTTATTTAATTTTCCCATTTAATTTTAGGAATTTCAATTATCAATTCCAACTCATTTATCTAGGTTATATGTTTTCTTAATTGAATGCATTAATTTAATTAACCTAGATAAATTATATGTAAAGCATTTTATTTTCTTAACACTTATATATTTGATGGTTGTATTAGCATAATGATAAAAAAGAGTATTGTAGACTAAAATATTAGCACAAATTAGAGAATTGATTAGGCAAAGCATTCCTATAAAAGTCATAAATTATGGCATCCTAAGTTACATAGAGAAAAATTATTTTATGGATGTTAAAATTTGTAAACACTTATAAAATTGTGAGATCATAATAATGATCAAAGAGTAATTAAGTAAATTTCATAATGTAAAATTTATCCAAGATGGCCTAGGTTTGAGCCACTAGCTTGCCACCAATAATAACCTCCCCTCCAAAATAATCACACCAAAATTTTATTAATTGTCAAATCTTATGCTCTATTCTATCTTTTTTCTTTGAAGTATAGAATAAGTATTTTGCATTCCAATTTAAATGTGATTGAAGTTTTTTTTTAATTTCCTCTTAAATAATTTTCTTATGTTTATGTGGAATGCCCTATAAGTTGATGTGACATACTTAAAAAATGTAAATTGAAATATCATATTCCCAATTAGGAAAGTTGTGTCACTATAATTGTGGGAAGAAATATAATAAAGACCTCAATTTTCTAGTGTTTTTGATAGATTAAAATTGGGGACCTGTCACAATGAGAGGACCTCATCCATTATCTTGAAAAGATTTAACTTGAATCTTTTAGTTGGATTAAAAGATCAATGTTATGTGAGAAATCTTAAAGTGTGTGTTATTAACCATATCTTTTTTACAACTTAAAATATATATTTTTATTTTTTATTTTTTTAAGAAATTTGAAGTTTGATCTCCATTTGTGAGAGGTAGATACTAATTTTTATTATATATTTTAGTGTAGTGGTTGCATTACTTTGTATTGATTATATTTGCTTATTTACATGATTTAATCTATACATGTGCATATAGGATATGTTCCTTGCAGCAATAGATCTATCAACAATTACATTAGAATGGGTAATGAGCGAGTTACTGAGAAACCCATATGTGATGAAGAAATTGCAAGAAGAAATTGATTTTGTAGTTCAAAAAGATGAGAAGATAACATTTTCTCATATTGAGAGCATGGAATACTTGCAATGTGTAGTGAAAGAGACATTACGATTATATCCAGCAGCCCCCTTGCTCATCCCCCATGAATCTACTGAGGCTTGTATTGTGGCAGGACCTCATCATGACTACTTGATACCAAAGAAAACAAGGCTTATCATTAATGCTTGGGCAATAGGAAGAGATCCTGGAGTATGGGAAGATCCCTTAGAATTTAAGCCTGAGAGATTTCTGGGTAAAAAATTTGATTTAATAAGAGATCCAGAATTAAGGATTATTCCTTTTGGTGCAGGAAGGAGAAGTTGCCCTGGTGCTTCCATGGCTCTTGCCAATATTGAGATTGCATTAGCACACCTCATTCACTACTTCAATTGGAGAATTCATGGACAGTTAAACATGAAAGAATCTTTTGGAATCACCATTCCTAGAAAAGTGCATCTCTTTGCTATTCCAACTTGGAGGTTAATGATGAATGCACCTTCTTGCCTCAAAATTTAATAACTATAAAAATTGTTCACTACCTTTTTATTTGAATTATGTAAAACCTGAACATTATAAATAAATATTCTTCTCATTATGAAATGAATACAAACTATATATGTATTGCAATATGTTAGTTTAATTATTTCATCTTTATACATGTATTTTACCTGATATATCATGGTTTAACACATAATACCTTATCTCTTTTATAACATATTTATAGGTTAATTTTTTGGCTAATTCTTTCTTGTGAGAATTTACATTTCTTGCCACTCTTTTGTAGGGTCATCAAATGATGGATAAATTAATACTATAAATTTAATAGATCTTTTAATTATAATACATTTCATTAGTATGCATCATTGCAAATTTATATTTTTTAAATAAATTGTGATTTTTTTGTATGTTTATTTGGATTGTTGTCCCATATCCTATAAATCTAGAATTTGTATTCTCTTTCCTATTCAAAATTATGTGAAACTTATTTAGTTAACTAGTAACTTAACTCAAATATAGAAATAAACATTACAAATACTTACATACAATTCACCTAAGACTTAAATGCCAAAATAGAACTAGATATTAGTGAGGAACCCATAATCTTGTCTTATTTTAATTTTGAATAGCTAAAAAATACTCATACACTTTTCTTCTCTTGTTTCAAATAAATGTTAATGTGAATTGGTCTTGGTACATGTTATTTAAAGACACCCAAGAATTAAATATTTGATAACAACCCATTACCCTTGTTTTATTTATAAATTAATAGTTTATTTTTCTCTTATTTGAAATCTACCTTGAATTAAGATAAAATGGTCATAAATATATATTTTTTCACTAAAATAAAAAAATTTAATGAAAAAGTGCCCACAAGCCATTAGTAAAAGAGAAAATGAGACCGAAATCCAAGAAGCAAAAAAAGATAGAAGAGAAATGAGATTAAGAGCACTCATCTAAATCATTCTCAAATTTCCCATTAGGATGATTATCAAATATTATTGTACATTGTCATTAATGAAGAATCCTAACATGAATCTAAAGAGATAATCTAAGAAAGTCTTGAACCAAGGTTTGTATCATAACCTGATTGTTCTTCTAGAATATGATGCCTTATTTCACCTTCCATTTTTATATTAAAGAGAAGATAGTTAGAGTTATTCAACAAATCATGAAGAGAGGACACAAACTCTAACATTTTCCTACTATCTTCTCTAGAATTTTAAACTTCATTAAAGTTAAAGATACCTAGAAAATGATAAAGAAGAGATCAAAGATCATTAGAAGAGCTAGGTTGATCATTATTAGTAGCCAATCTTTGATTCCCACCCAAATAGAGTCTACAATTGCCATGACCAATGTCATGTAACTTTTTAGAAGAAGTTGGAATATCAAAGGAAGCTTTTCTGCAATGCTTTGATCTAGAAGAAGAAGGATGTCGACTAACATGAGTAGGCATAGTAGGAGAGGGTAGAATTTTATCCTTGATACTAAGATTGCCAATTCTCCTATCACTTCCCAATAAGATAGGAACCTGACTCATCCTCTCATCTATATGCAAACTAGATTGAGAAGGATTTAGCATAACATACTGGGTCATGCACCAATATCATAACTCCCTAGAATAACAAAAGTGAAGCTAGATACTCTCATGGTCACATGAGTGATAAGTAAAAGAAGTTAAAAGTCTGACATAGATCTCACAAAGAGAATAGATAACATACTAATCTGGAAGTGTGATCTCTATTTGTGAGAGGTGGGTACTAATTTTTATTATAAATTTCAATGTAGTGGTTGCATTACTTTGTATTGATTATATCTACTTATTTATATGATTTAATCTATCCATGTGTATATACAATATGTAAATTGCTGAATTAGAGTCCTCAACAACTACATTAGAATGGGCAATTAGTGAGTTATTGAGAAACTCATGTGTGATGAAGAAATTACAAGAATAAATTGATTTTGTAGTAAAAAAATATGATAAAATAATAGTTTCTCATATTGTATGCATGGAATACTTGCATTGTGTGGTGAAAGAGACATAAGATTATATCCAATTGGCCCCTTTCTCATCCACCATGGATCTATAAACACTTTTTTATGGAATGCCCTCTTCATGACTACTTGATACTAGTGAAAACAAGGCTTATTATCAATGCTTAGGTAATTGGATGAGATCTAGAAGTATGAGAAGATCCATTAGAATTTAGGCCTATGAGATTTATGGGTAAAAACTTTGATATAATAATCCATAATTAAGCATGATTCTTTTTGGGGTAGGAAGGAGAAGTTTCCCGAGTGCTTCCATGGCCATTGCCAATGTTGAGATTTCATTAGGACACCTCATTCATTACTTCGATTAGAGAAGTGAAATAAAGTTAGACATGAAAGAATCTTTTAGAATCACCATTCCTAGAAAAGCGAATCTCTTTGCTATTCCAACTTGGAGGTTAAGGGTGAATGGACCTTCTTGCCTCAAAATTCCATTACTATAAAAATTATTCACTACATTTTCACTTCAATTATATAAAACATGACCATTATAAATAAATATTATTTTTATTTTGAGATGAATATATTTTTTAATGTATTGGGAAATACATTGATTTCATTATTTCTAGTATATTACTTCATCTTTATACCTATCTTACCTAATATGTTATGGTTTGACATATAATGACTTATGTCTTTTATAACATGTTTATAGGTAAAATTTGTTGGCTTATTCGTTCTTGTGAGAATTTATATTTCTTGTCCTCTATTTATCAGGGTCATCAAGTGATGGATATTCATATATGTTGAAGAATATTGTAAAATGAATATACATGTTTACTTACAATAATTTTAATTAGCATGTACAATTTCAAATTTACAATGTTTAAATATATTGTGCTTTTTCTATGTGTTCTATTTTTGGATTGGTTTCCTATCCTTTATAATCTAAAATTTGTATTCTCCCTCCAATGCTAAATTATAGGAAACTTATTCATCAAACTACTAACTTTTAACTCCAATATGGAAATAAACATAACAAATACTTACATACAATTCACCCAAGTTTTAAGTGCCAAAAATAGAACTAGATAGTAGAGAAGAACCCATAAACTTGTCTTATTTTAAAGTTAAATAGAATAAAAATACTTTTAACACTTTTCATCTTGTCTGTTTTGAAATCTACCTTAAGGTGAATTGGTTTCAACATTAGTATATATTATTTAAAGATGCCTAAGAATTAATTTGATAACAATCCATTACCCTTGTTTTATTATAAATTAATAATCTCTTTGTCTCTTATTTGAAATCTACCTTGGCATAAGGTAAAATGGCCATTAATATATTTTATTGATCTAAAAGAATATGTATTAATCAAATAAGGGCATATGAGCCATTACTACAAGAGAAATAAATGAATTAAATAGTTGCAAATATTTCCCTTTTCACATTCAACTAGCTAATTTCCAAATTAGATATTTTGACATAAGAGATATTTTCATTTCAAATGAATAATGCATAACATTTCCAACAATTATATTTTACCTTTTAATTTCTTTTCAAAAATGTGATTAAATATTTTTCCATAACACTTTATTCTAAGGCAAATATAATTAAAATCTATAAAAATATTTTCAACTCAATAGCATCTTCGTTATTCTAAAAACACTTTGTAATAATTACAAATACTAAATAAATGCAAAGAACGAAGAGATAAGTAGCCTACATAGAACAATCATACATTTCTTATGTGATTTCGCAACATAGAAATCTAAAATTGACACCAATTCAGATAAGAGATTTATAGGGTTACAAAGGGCACATCTTGCAACTCATAGTTGAGTGAAATGGGGAATTCAAACATAAAATATTTACCTATACTGATCATCTATAGATTAATCACCATTGGGGAACTTATTTCTACACACTCAATTAAACATTAGGAATATCTGCATAGTACAAGGATAGCCAAAGCAAAACATATAAATAGCCAACATGATATAATCAATAAGACAATATTAAATAACTACATCTTACTAAAAATCATCTATGACTAACATGATCTAGATATCATAGATATGAAATCAATAATCCAGAATGTTGAACCAAATAATATAATCATAATCACATATAATTGAAATAGTGAATACGAAACACTAGTAAAGTTTAAACATATAAAATCACAACATATGCATTCAAAATACATAATCAACATCTTGATGAAAACACAAAATATCATTAGTAAATATGGTATTTATATCAAAATATAACAAAACAACAATATAGGGCACATACACCTACGAGACATACATCCCTCTCCCTTAAAATTACATGTATTCCTAGAATACTACAAAAGGGTGTGGATAGAGAACTCTCAGCTACTTTGCATCCTTCCAAGTAGTTGTTGTTTTATCATAACAATCCCACTAGACCCTTACCTAATCTAGGTCTTGTCCTTTAAGGCTCAACCTCTAATGCTCTAATATAAGAATGGGCTCAAAATAATTTTTCTTTCCATCCTCAACTTGCAAATAACCCCTATCAAGAATATATGTCACATCCAAAATATACTGCCTTAAGATAGAAACATTGAAGACATCGTGGATGTAAGAAAGACTAGGTGGCATGGCAAGTTGATAAGTAATAGGATGAATCCCTTTCTATAATAGATTGATCTCTTATGCAATTTCACTCTCAAAAACACTTGATCTGTAAATGAAAATTTTTGATCCAATATCTTGGTATTGACATACTTATGCTTATGTCAGCCTTAGGTAACCAATAACTACTGTCTAATTCAAACATGTTGCTCCATATTGTAAAGAATCTTTCTACTAATAGAAACTCAATCCTCTATCCTATCCCAACTTAGTAGAGTTTGACAAGAGTGACCATATAAATCCTAATATATTGTCATGCTGGAAGAGAACTATGATAACCATTATTTTATAAAAAATTAACAATGTACAAATAGTCCTCACACTTGGACTAGTGATCCATAACATACATGTGGAGCATATCCTCTAGCATTTGATTCATCATCTTTGTTTGCCGATTTTTCTCTAGGTTTTATGGGTTTTCACAACATAGGAATATAAAATCAACATTGATTCAAATCAAGGATTCATAGGGCTACATAGGACACATCTTCTAACTTGTAGTCAAGTAAGATGGGGAATTCCAACATAACACATTTACCCAAGATGGTCATCTCTAGATTAATCACTATTAGGGAACCTATGCCTACACATTCAACTCAACAGCCAACATGATATAATTCATAAAGTAATATCAACTAGCTACATCTATATGACTAGCATGATCTAGATATCAAAGATGCAAAATCAATAATATATAATCTTGAACCATATAATAATCATAATCACATATAAAAATAAAATAGTGAAGATACAACATTGATAAAGTTCAAACATATAAAATCATTAAACATGCATTCAAAATACATACTTGACATCTAGATGGCAATATAAAACATCATTGGAAAATATGGTATTAGTATCAAAATAGAACCAAATAGCAAGATAAGGCACATACACTTGTGGACCTTACATGTGATATGATTCAAGAAGTAAATAAAAGTTATATATTTAAACTACTACATAATAGATACTACGAAATTATGTAGTTTAAATATATAACTACAATAATCAACTTGTATGCACCAACTAATACAAAACTATCTACAATAATAAATATTATTGACCAAGCATAAGTTGAGATACACTTCAATGACAATGTATCAATTTTTGATGACCTTAATATCAAAATGAATGAATACGATTAAAATTAAAAAGAAAATTAGAAACATTCCTTAGCAACAACCATATACATTTCCTACTTAACAAAAATAACCCTTTATCAAGATCACTAATTTATCGTGCTTGGTCAAATAACAACAAAACAAATATCAAATCTTCAAAATAGAAAAATATTGCAGTGACCATGATGCCATCTATCTTTTATTTAATATTTCAAACACAAAAGAATATATCATCATAACAAATATAAACTCATATCTTGTATCAAAGAAATACCATTTGTCAATTAAAATCTAGTGAACAACATACACTAGACAACACATAAGTAGCTCTAACAAGTAATTCACAATAAAATAAAATATTATCTTAACCACTGAGATTGTATTAGTAAATCAAAATGTATATATTACTATCACTAGTACAAACATCAACTACTCACATTTAAATATCTTGATATAAGAAAAATGAAAAGACAACTTGACACATCAATAAAATATAATGAAATTGAAATCAACATGTGTAATATTCACTTAATCTCCTTACTAAATTACTTTACAAACATTATCATTGCTTTTCTTTTCATTCTATATATATGTAGATAGCACTATATATTGAAAATAATTAATACTTTGATGTAGATAAAGAGAAACAAGAAATAATGTCATAATTATAGAGGAATTAAATAGTTATAACTAAGGACAAGTATTCCAAGGAAAGATTATTGTGACATATGTCACAACAATTGACAAGAACCAAAATATATTTCTAATATCTTTCTATATAATACCAACAACATAAAGTGCAAGTAGGGAAGAGTACAAATTAAAAATTTCAAATAGAAAACAAAATAGCCTATGAACAAGGAGACTATAAATTTGTCCTAATTTTGACACATCAGGCCAAATATAGTTGTTCAATAGGACAAAAACAACATAAAAACTTACACAATATCATATCTCAAATAGGCAATCCATACCCCTTAATCCGAGGGCATCAGATAGACACATGTTTTAGAAGACCTTTCTTCCTTCTTTGGACAATGGTCCAAGACACCTCATTATTTTCATCTACTGAAGTAGGGGAGAAAGTAGCCCTATCTAAGATCCCAATGGGGGACAATACACAAGAAGAGAAAAGCTTGATTGAGGAGGCCAACTATTGAGAAACTGCCATGCAGACAAGAGGAGGAACACCAATGTCACACACACACATAATGGTGGGATATGGAGGAGTAGGAGCAACCATAGGTGACACGGGCAAATATTGACCCTGTTACACATATGGTTCCTAAGGTTGTCATTGATGTCAACACTGTCGCAAGGTTGTCATTGATGTCAACACTATCATGGATGTGTGATGGTGTTCATAGTTGGATGTCATGTCCTATGCAACAGAGAAGATACAGTCCATGGTTAGATGTCATGTTGAATATAATGAGGTTACTGAAGTTCATGGTTGGATGTCATGCCTTGATTGAGTATGAAGTTAATTAAGATGGGAATTAGAACCATCAAGAAGATATATTAAGATGGGAATTAGAAGCATCAAGAAGATACATTAATATGGGAATTAGAAGCACTTAGATGACCAGATTACCAGAAGGGTGTTTTGCAGTTGACAATTTAAAGATAGAGTTGGTTCTAAAGAAGACATTTTCTATATAGTAATGGAATGCTATGTATTCCTCCACATTTGCATTTATGGCTATGCAGTTCTAGAACTATGTTTAGGGTGCTATGAAGGTGATAATTCCAAAGTTTCAGATCATCTATCCTTTTGCTATGAAAGTTATGCATGATAGAGTACCGGTATGTGTTCTGACAAAGTAAGGTAGTGTTGAAGGCCTGTTAGAATGCTCTGCATTCCTCCAGATCTGAATGTTTTCCTTTGCAATTTTGTGGACATGATTATGGATGTGCATTACATGTTGTCTTGCAGTTTCAAGTTTCTTGGTGATCCACAAGCTTAGTTTTTCATTGAAAGTATGTTGCAATATGTTCTGGAAGAGTTTTTGTTCTCAGAGTTTATGGTTAAAGATATATGGCACAAAATATTTGATGTCTGAAGATAAAGGAGTGTTTGGAAATGTTGTATGAGTCATGTAGACTCATCTAGAAGAGTTTCATGAAGAACTTTCTTGTTTCCAATAACATACAAGGTTTTCAAGTTGGTATGGCCTTTACGCTTCAAGTTTCACATGTCTTTGCTTAAGGCTGTCCTATTTTCAAATGAGCAGAGTGTCCAGATGTAATTCCTTGATGTTTGATGTTGTGAAGGATGTTTTGGACCTGGTTAAGCAAGTGTTGATGTTTGCAAGTCATGGGTCTTCTGCTGGTGTAGCGTGTAGTCTTTTTTAGGACTTGTCCTGTACACGTTTCATGTGGTGTGTAGTCTAGCCTACTGTAAATATATTTTCCATGTTGTCTCTGGTTGACAAGCAATGTAATCAATGTAATATCATGCATAAAATGTAAATTAAATTGAGTTAGACTAGGTGTGATTGCAATGTGATTGATAAGGTTTGCAAGTAAGATAATGAGCAGTTCTATGAATGCATTATGATATGCGACTGAAGGAGAAAGAGATGTGTTAGAATTTTTACTGATCCATCTTGAAGACATTTATGTGATAGGAAGGAAGTGAAGAGTGTGCCTAATTGATCCAATTATCAAAAGAAGCAAAATTGTAATCATCAAAGGTGTGAACTTTGTTGGTAACATGGTCAAGAGACAATACTAATATGATTGTGTAATGGTGTTGTCATTGTTGGAAACAGTCAGATATGATTGGGAACAAGTCTTGAGATAAGTTGTGTACAATTTCTTTTTGGTCTGAGAAGAATGACTTAGTCAAATTAACCAAATGTTAGCAGCTTATTGAGTTAGCGACAGAGAGTTGGTTGGTATTCTTCCGCAGATACAGATTTCGGTATGCAGTTCTGGTATATTAATGAACATAGTTGTTTGATGATGCTATATTCCAAGTTTCATGTCCTAGAAATCTCCAGAAGCTACACTTTGAATTGCTTAAGTCTGGGTTAATAGAGTTCAGTCATGAACAGTGCAGAATACCTGAGTATTTTAGTCCGCATTTCTCCGCTATTGGTTGTTTTGATTTGTGGTTTGGAGGTGTTGTAAACACATGTTAGGAGTATCCAATTACAAATTTGTGGAGTCTGAGGTTTACCAGATGTTCATCTACAAGTTTCTAAGTATTGGCATTCAGGTTGATAGTATTTCACAGTGACAAAGACAGTAGTTCAAAGATCCGCATTTTGCTGCATAAGAATATTATGATCCATGGTTCTAAAGATATGTTGGGTGATGCATAAGGAATGTTTGGTATGAATTTTAGAGTCTTGTGTGGTCTGCATTGGGAGTTGTGGTATGACAGTCAATTTGGTTAAGTGTATACTTAAGGATGAAGCTGACATACAAGTTGGATCAATATGCAGTAAAGATATATTATTTAGATCATCATTCTAAGTCATTCTATAATAGGTTTACACCTATATGAAGATTCTTGAAGGATTGTATTGGTCCGCATAGCTTCTTGTGTAAAGAGTTCAAGCCGACAAAGTATAACCTTTTGTGTACACGATTCACTTTTGGCAAGCCAACCTAGTTTGAGTTAGATCTTGTTGCAGATATAAATACTTGATGGATTTCATTATTAAGTGTGTGGTTGAGCAAATATTTGAACTACAGAGGAGGTGACAATAGCAGAAGAAGAGAGATCTTGTCTAATGTAAGAGAAGAACAATGAAATAGAGTAGTCAAAGATGAAGAGTTTTGAGCCAGTATTTTGAGCATTCATTGGAGCTACAATCATGCATATGTAGATGCAATTAGAGTAGTTCATTTTTGGTAGTGACCCATCTCCTTTCTTCTTTATTTCTCTAAGGTAGTGAGCCTTCTTCAGTGAGCACTTCTTTTGGGCAGTGAGCCCTAAGGTAGTGAGCCTCTATTGTAATTCGGTATTGTTTCTACATAATATATTGTGAGCTAACACTCACCATGGTTTTTCCCTTTTCTAAGGGTTTTCCATGTAAAAATTAGGTATTTATGTGTGCATGGTGTTGTTGTGTTTAAGTCGTATTTCTACATTTCAAGTTTAATCTTCATAACAAACTGAGTAGTTAAAGCAAGTGAATGTAATTGTGGATTAAGTTAAGTTAAATTTTTGATACAACTGATTCACCCTCCCCCACTCAGTTGTCTTGTGTGTTCAACAATTGGTATCAGAGCTTGGTTACTTGGAAAAATTCTAACAGCTTGAGGAAGATCTTGGTAAGTGAACACATGGCAGGAAAAAGGTTTGCTACTCCTCCTGAAGAAATTGATTCATTTGAAACCACAGAAGAAAAATGTTTTCTTGTTAATGAAGATGAATTAATGGTTGCCCTTGAAGACCTTGAAAAGGTTGAATTGGAAAAGAGGGATCTAAAAGATAATGTCAAGGAAGCAGATGGGTGTATCAAGAAATTAAGGGAGCAAGTCAAAAGATTCAAAGTAAAATACAAGGAGGCTAATGAGAAACTAATATCAGCAAATGAGACCTTGAATGATATGAAAGTGGAGGTTGTGAAAAGAGAAAAAGTAGAAGAAGATTTAAATTAGCTAGTAAAAAACAAATCTGAAGATTGTGCAAGACTTGAAGAAGAAGTTATAGGTATGAAAACTGATTTGTAACATGCATGGATTCAACAAGAGAAATTCAGAGGGAGTGCTACTCAATTTGATAGAATTATTGCAAGTCAGAAGAGTCCTAATGAAAAAGAAGGCTTGGGATTTGAGAAAGGTGAAAGTTCCAAAACTGGTCAAGAAAAGAATGTTGGAATCAAGAAGGACAAAGGCAAACAGAATCAGGATCAAAGGAATAGACCTAGAAGACCACTAGTCAGGCAACCAAATGCTCAAAGGTACTATTGGTGTCTGCATAAACACTCAGATTTTAGGCATTTAAATCTGCATGCCCCTTCATAAAAATCCAAAAGTTCTAAATCCCTCAGCCTCATTTTATGCATATCGGGCTTTAAAAAATGAAAAAAATGATTATATGCATTGAGGAATCTGTCGCAGATTCTGGGAATATCCCCTGCTTGTATGAAGGTTTGCATGTATATTTGTGTTGTATGTTTTGACATGCAACGGCCAGATACAAATGTGAATGTATGTCCGACATACATTGGGAATGTACATTGCAAATATACAAAAGGGTTGACATGCATTCACTACAGTGATAGAGGGTCATCGGTAAGACATGATGCATCAGTAGCTAACTCCAAAGTTTGCCTGACGGCCGATGCATATACAATGGAAATGTACAAAGGACTGATATGCAAGAGGTGGGGCCCGTAGGCATACAAAAGGGTTTGTATATGTTCGACATACAAAGTAGAATGTATATCAATATGCAAGTGCAATATACATTCTTGATATACAAGCCAAACCCAATTTAAAAGTCAAATTTGGCAAATTTAGAGTTGGGGTCCGCAACTTGCATGTATATGGCATTGTATATGCCAATATACAAAAGATTGAAGATACAAGGCCTAGATTTCAAAATTTTCCAATCCAATTGATAAAATGATTTGGAGTCTGGGGGGTATGTATATTGCGCTTGTATGTGCAATATACAAGGCGATATGCAAAGGAAAGGATGCAAGCTGGACCCGATAATGATTGCAATTTGTTCAATCAAGGTTTGGGGTCCGCCTTGTATATTTTTGATTGTATGTATATACAATCTTATATACAAATGCATATGCAATGATTCATAAGGTGAAAAAAGGCAAAATAGATGGCAGAAAAGTTAGCAATAGAAGCACAGGTTGCCTACGTGGCACGCTCTAGTTGGTGGGTGACTTTTCAGCATGTTTTAGCGGTAGGAAGGGAGATCGACTGCCGGTTTTAAATTTTCGGAGGGTGATGGATTTTCTTTATATTTGGAGTTGTTTTTAGGCGGGAAAATTTTAGGAGCATGTAGTTGCTACATTTCAAAGGGTCATCGGTAGGTTGGCATTAATGGTAGAAATTACAGAGGTTTGATCGATGGATTGACAGGTCAACTACTTGATTTAGGAAGAAAATCTTCAAGCAGCTGCACACATGTTGATCTCACTTGCTCTCCCTCTTTCTTCTCTCTGCTGCATTGAATGATTTTGGGTGCCATTTCTCACGGTGCGTTGTATCTGGTAGAATTTTGAGTTGACCATTGTGCTTAATGCTGAGTACACATTCTTTCTATAAAATGCAAATTGTGTTACTCATTTAGGGTTGTTGAAGACTGCGGGCAATTTTTTGGAAAAAATAACGAAGAACATAGCCTTTCTTGGCTGTTCTATCTCATTTTGAAGTTTATGAGTTGCATTTTGGATGCACGTTGCACATATGTTCAGTCTCATGTCATTTTTATATGAAAAATGCATTGTTGCATGTGTTTAGTTGTTTGTCTCCATTTGTTGTATGCATCCCTTCTTTTGAATTTGGTTGCTAAGGGTTACTAAGATTCTAGGATACAGATTTACTGTATTGCATGCTTGATCTCTAACTTCCATTCAAGGAGTGGATTAAATTGTTTTAGGTTAAGTATGAAGAAGAATGTATGTCAGTTGGGATATTTATAAGTAGAGGCAGCTAAATACTCAATCTTGGGTGGTGTTTGTAAGGCAAATACCAGTCCTAACCCATTGAAACTTGAATGCCAGTGCAAACCATTCACTTGTATACGTCTAGTTGACTCCTTGCCCTGAGATAGGCACCAGTTTGCTCCCTATGTAGTAGTTATGATCCAAAACCCCCTGTCTTGCATCCAAAAAAAAATTCAAACCATTTCATAATTCCCACCTGTTAGTTGTAGGAGTAGAAATAGGATCCCTGCATACTCTCATCCTCGACCAGTTAGATATGTCCAAGAATACTGCCAACCTTGAGATTTATCATGCAAATCTTGGTCCATACATGAGAGTATTCTACCTGTTATTGTAAAGCTAAATCTTTCTGTCATTGGGCGAGTCAAGGTTAAATCTTTAGCTATAGGGATACCCCCCTTGGTGTGGTAGAACCAGAAGTGAAGGGGAGGTAGCTCACGCAACCTCATGTATTAGTTGGTCGAATCTGCCTGTGCATTGGAACTGCAAAACCCTCTGCTGATTCAGGAGAAAAAACCAACAAGTACCCTTATTTCAATGGTTATTGTAATTCATGCAATAAATTTGGTCATAAGGCTACTTAGTGTTGGAGTAGAGTAAATCAAAATGCTCCATCATTCTCCAGTTAGTGTTTTACTTGCAACAAAGCAAGTCACAAAGCTAATGAATGCAGAAGTCAGATAAGGAATAATTACAACAATAGAAGGAATGTTCAAACTTTCAAAGGTAACTTCTTTAACTGCAAGAGGTTTGGTCATAAAGGTAATGAATGCAGAAGTTAGATGAGGAATAATTACAACAATAGAAGGAGTGTTCAAACTTTCAAAGGTAATTGCTTTAACTGCAAGAGGTTTGGTCATAGAGCTAGTGAATGTAGAAGTCAAATTAGGAACAATTATAACAATGGAAGGAATGTTCAATGTTTTAGTGGGAATTTTTTTATATGCAATAGGTATGGTCACTAGGCTAACCAATGAAGATCAAGGATGAATGAAAGGAACAATGGAGAGAGAAATGTTGTATGTTTCAATTGCAATAATCTTGGACATATTGCAAGGTTTTGTAGAAGCAAGAATATGAAAGGGGATAATCAGGTAGAATTGAAGAAATCAGAGAAAAAGGTTGATCCGGTAGAGATAAAGAAGGAGATGAACCATATATGGGTGAAGAAGGAAGTACAAGAGGTCAAGGATGGGTCCACACTAGCTTCTAGTGCAGACACTTCCTCTGAGAAATAAATTTGGAGCTCTAGCTTAAGGGGAGCTTCAGTGAAAACTCTTAAAGACCCAACGAAAAAAGTGGTGCTGACATCCAACACAAAGATATAAGGTATAAAATTGAATGATAGATCTCATGAAGAAGTTATCGACAAAAAAAAGATCTAATGTGGTGCATTGAGGAGCAATCTAGATCGATTGTGCTTGACAATGAAGTACATTTGACATATTTTTTGAAGTTGGCAACTATTACAATTAGGTTTTGGTGAATAAAGGATAAAATTCTCACATTTGAAGGAATAATCACTTTGCATTCAATTTATCAAGTATTCACTTGAAGATCTAAAGCAAGACCCTAAGCAATTTCAATGATTTGTAGTGATTCAAAGCAAAGAAACCCTAATCCAGAGAAAAGAGGTACTTACAGTCAAAACTTCTCTGTGAAATTGTTTGAATTGTTGTGAAAAAATGTTGGTCCCACAAGTAATAGAGATCACAGAAAGGCCCCGTCAAAAATTTAAGAAACACCCTTTCAAATCAACAGAAGTTGACCTTGATGGTGCATTTTTGGAAGTGTTGTATGGCATAATGCATGAGGAAGATATTAGGGCATACATTCATGTTGCCCTAGAAGAACATGATGATAGCAAGCTTGGGGAGCTATACATGAAACATATGAGTGATGATGGATTTGAATTGAAGGAAGAATATAAGGCATTGGCAGAGAAGAAATTCATATAATATCTAGACTTCTCGACATTTGTTGAGGGTTCATGGGTCTGGTATGTGCTTAGCAGGATTCATGATGAGTTATTGTGGCTTGAAACACCCTTCATGATCACAAAGGAAGTAATAAGGGATGTAACTGGATTGAACTCCACCAAAACTGTACCCATGCTGAAGGCTATGAAAAATAGAACTATAATAGAGGCTACTGGTGCTCAATTTGACAAAAGGGTATTGACAGTGAACTCTACTGAAGACCATGTAGTGAGATTTGCATCAATGGTGGTTAGGTATAAAGTGTACTTCACCAACCAGGAGAACTCTATCTTTGGTACCGCCATCTACATTGTGTATGAGATGGTCAAGAAGAACATTGACTATGACCTCTATGAGTTGCTCCGGTAATAGTTGATGGAGAACCTGAAGAAGACCAAAGATTCAAAATATGATTTTAAATATGGTATGTTGATTATTTGCCTATTCTTCTATTTTCTGAAAGAACTTCCCAAAATGAAGAATTTGGTCTGGTTTGATAGAAAACTTGTTGCAATACAAATTATGAATCATTTGAATAGCATAGGTAGTCATGAAGCACAAAATGCGGACCTTTGGGGCTACTTAAAAAAATTTCAAAGGGCCATGTAATCTAGGGCAAGGATACCTAGTTCAGTAGTGCAAAAGTATAAAGATGATATATATTTTTTTGTCAATAAAGATTAGTGTGTGATGGTAGCTATAAAGCCAAGGACAGTATGGGTCCCTCCTTTGGGGTACGAAGTAACTGAGGATGATTTGATTGGCTTGGCTGAGCTCATGTTGAGGAAGCCCAAGGACACCACTAAGGAAAGATTTGCAACATATGAGGAAATTTTAGTCAAGGTACATCTTGAATTGAAGAAGCCTGAAACTCAAAAGAAGGTTAGTAAAATGGTAGAGGAATATGCCTTGAGCAAGGGGTATACTAAAGAACAAATTACAGAAGAAAGAACAAAGTTAGAAGAAGAAAATGCTACTAGAGAAAAGGAGCAAGATGAACTAGAAAAGGCTCTAGAAGAGCCTGAGAAGAAATCAGAGGAGCCTAGAGTACCAAAGAGAAGAACAAGAAACTCAACCTCTATTGAAACTGCATTTAAGTCCTCCGGTCCCACTCCTTCAGTGAGTATGGAAGTACTTACAAGGAAATCCATTGATAAAGGACATAAAAGAAAGAAAAATAAGGGCCAAAGAATGTATTCTAGTATTAGATTTGAAGAGGAGACTAAAATAGACGAAGAAGTAAAGAAAATGAAGGCTAAGGCTGGTGAAGTCTCTAGGAGTAAACAGGAGAAGCCCTATGATAAGGGCAAAAGGAAGAAGAAGTCAAAGAAATCAAAGCCCAAAGAAGTAGAGGCCACAATAACATTAGAAGATACCTTAAATGCTATGGCAGCTCATGGTAACCTAAAGCCAATAGCAAAATTATATGATGAGTATAATGATGCAGACAAAGGCATCATTGAGACTGTAGTGATTAGATTTTTGGACATGTTCAACAAAGCTCTCATTGAGGTGATTACTGATCTACCAGATAGCTTGGCCATCATTATTTCTGCTAGAAAGGAAGCAACAATGGTCAAAGACACAAAGTTAAGAGAACATGCATTAATAAGGCTATGTTTGGATATAACTATTGAAGAGAAAACCAAGGTCACCAAGGTGCTTGGGGAAAAGTTTAAGATAAAGAAGAGAACCAACACTCTGATGTCCAGAGACATAGAGAAATTAGTGAAGGAAACAAAGGAAATAACTCTTGATGTCTTAAGTGAGTTTAACATCCCAACAATTCATGATAAGGAAGGACCAAAAGTTGGTGATGATACTTCTCTTCCGGAAATCAGCATAGAACAGGGCTTGAATCAAATGGATATAATTCCTCTAGAAAGCTCAAGAAGAGATGAAGAAATGAAAGAGCAAGAAGAGGACAATCCTCCAAAGAATGTTGAAGCCCCTTTGGAGTAGAATGTAAATGTTGATCAGGGAAATCAGAGTGATATAGGAGAACAGACTAATGAACAAGCTAAGGCTAGTCCTCCTCTGGAGCATAGAACTAATGAGCAAGAAGCCATGGATCAAGAACCTCTAGAGAAGACTGAAGAAGAAGAAGTGTCTCATGACATGGTAAGAGACACTTATGTAGCTACACAAGATCCAGTTGATTCAATGAGAGAATTCTTGGAGAGGCAGCAAGAAGCTCAAATTTTGGATACACCCGAGTTGCTGCAAGGACCAATTCACTTAGCCTCCATGTCCCCTCTACAAAAATTAAAACTAGGGACAATTTTCCAAGCTAAGGCTCAGGAAGAAATTTTAAAATCTCATATTTAGGATAGTGAACTTATTGGTGAGGCATCTAGTGTTTTAGAAAAGTTGATGCCTAGACTGCAAAAGGACACATCTTTAGCCCCCACTAAACAACTCAAAAGGCTAATAAGCTCTGTAAGTACACATTTTGAGTCTTTTGAAAAGGCTGCAGATAAAAAGGTTAGAACAGAGATTGATGACAAAAGATTAATTGAGCTAAAGAATAAGTTAGCTCAAGATATAATTTTGTTGGATAATAACATTAAGTATGTAGATATTGATATCAAGGAAGCCATCGACATATATAGATTTTGTCTAACATGGCCAAAATCTACAAAAGAAATACAGGAGAAAATAAATGCCATGGAACTTCAACTACTAAAAATTTCAAAAACATATGATCTAGCTGCTGATTCCATCAACGACAAGAAAGCAAAAATTGAGAATATTCATGCAAACATAAGTAGTCTGCTAAATTAGAAAGAGGCCATCAAAAATAGAATGTGCTAGCTCAAAGATATAGTAAGTTCTAAGATTAATTATATGACTAGCCTAGTAGTTGAGGCAATGAGGATAAAGATAATAACTGAAGTGCCTACCACTGTACATAAGGTAGAAGAATTGGTGTTCCAAGTGAATGAGAACATTAAGATTTTGAGTAGTGCTAAGGCTCGGTGGGATGGAGATACTGCTCAACTGAAAACCATATACAAAGACATCCTTTCCACTCCTAGTAAGTTATGTGATTGCACTTGTACATATGCGGCCAAGTATAATAGTTTTGAAATTTTGATACAATCTTGTTGCTTGTACATACACCTTTTCCATTGATATCAAAGGGGGAGAAGAAGAACCAATGAAAAATAGCTAAATATCTAAAGGGGGAGAAGAAAAATAGGGTGTACATAGTAAGGGGGAGCAGTATGAACATTTTTCAATAAGTGTTGCCATCAATACCAAAGGGGGAGATTGTTGGTAACATGGTCAAGAGACACTACTTAAATATGATTGTGATATGGTGTTGTCATTGATGGTAACAATTAGATATGATAGGGAACAGGTCTTGAGACAAGTTGTGTACATTTTCTTTTTGGTCCAAGAAGAATGACTTAGTCAAATTAACCAAGTATCAGTAGCTTACTGAGTTAGTGACAAAGAGTTGGTTGGTATTCCTTCGCAAATATAGATTCTAGCATGTGGTTCTAGTATGTTGCACATAGTTGTTTGATGATTCTATATTCCAAGTTTCATGTCCTAGCAATCTCCAGAAGCTACACTTTGAATTGCTTAAGTTTGAGTTAACAGAGTTCAGTCATGAATAGTACAGAATACCTGAGTATTTTAGTCTGCATTTCTCTGCTATTGGTTGTTTTGATTTATAGTTTGGAGGTGTTGTAAACACATTTTAGGAGTATCCAATTCCACATTTGTGGAGTCTGAGATTTAACAGATGATCATCTACAAGTTTCTAAGTATTGGCATTCAGGCTGACAATATTTCATAGTGACAAAGACAGTAGTTTAGAGATCTACATTTTGCTGCATAAGACTATTATGACTCATGTTTCTAAAGGTATGTTGGTTGATGCATAAGGAATGTTTGGTATGAATTTTAGAGTCTTATGTGGTCCGCATTGGGAGTTGTGGTATGACAGTCGATTTGGTTAAGTGTATATTTAAGGATGAAGCCGACATACAAGTTGGATTGATATGCGGTAAAGATATATTGTTTAGATCATCATTCTAAGTGGTTCTATAATAGGTCTACACCTATATGAATATTCTTGAAGGATTGTATTGGTCTGCATAGCTTCTTGTGTAAAGAGTTGAAGCTGATAAAGTATAACCTTTTGTGTACACGATTCATTTTTGGCAAGTCAACCCAGTTTTGAGTTAGATATTGTTGTAGATATAAATACTTGATGGATTTTGTTATTAAGTGTGTGGGTGAGTGAATATTTGAACTATAAAGTAGGTGACAATAGTAGAAGAAGAGAGATCTTGTCTAATGTAAGAGAAGAACAATGAAACAGAGCAGTCAAAGATGAAGAGTTTTGAGACAATATTTTGAGCATTCATTGGAGCTACAATCATGCATATGTAGATGCAATTAGAGTAGTTCATTTTTGGTAGTGACCCATCTCCTTTCTTCTTTCTTTCTCTAAGGTAATGAGCCTTCTTGGAGTGAGCACTTCTTTTGGGCAGTGAGCCTCTATTGTAATTCGGTATTGTTTCTACATAATATATTGTGAGATAACACTCACCATGGTTTTCCCTTTTCTAATGGTTTTCCACATAAAAATTAGGTGTTCATGTGTGCATGGTGTTGTTGTGTTTAAGTGTTATTTCTACATTTCAATTTTAATCTTCATAATAGACTGAGTAGTTAAAGCAAGTGAATGTAATTATGAATTAAGTTAAGTTAAATTTTTGATACAACTGAATCACCCCCCCTCTCAATTGTCTTATGTGTTCAACAAACTTCAATGTCAGCAGTAGAAGGATAGTCATGTTGTAATCTTTTCTAATCTTGTTCTCAATTTAGGAAGTAGTTGCTTCCTTGGGAGTGACCCTAAAATAAAGCCTTAAGAGAGTTGTAGCTTCCTTGGGAGTGACTCTAAAGCAAATTTTCTCAGGGAGTAGTTCTTTCCTTGGGTTGTAGCCCTAAAACAAAGTTAGTAGGGAGTAGTAGCTTCCTTGGGTTGTAGGCCTAAAATAAAGTTGTAATTTTGAGCTTCATATATTGTGAGTTAATCATCACCATGTTTTTTCCTTCTTAGGTTTTCCACGTATATCTGGTGTTATGTGTTGATGTGCATTGTTTTAATCTTTCATGTTTTTGTTGATGCTGTAATGCTTAAGTTTTAATCTACTCTAGAGGACTTGAATTTTTATTAGATACTGATTCACCCCCCCTCTCATTATCCTAGTGTGTTCTAAAATTGGTATTAGATCCAAGTTCCTCTGAAGGAATCTTAACCGCTTGAGGAAGGTCTGAGATGGCACTTAATGGATCCAATAAGACACCTAGGTTTGATGGAACAAATTATGCTTTTTGGAAGCTAAGGATGGAAGCCTATATCAATTCTCTAGGGTGCTATGTTTGGGAATCTTTCAAGACTGGTTACATTGTTCCTGCTACTACTCCTATAGACTCAGATGAAGTTAAGAAGTATGATAACAATGCCAAGGAAAAGTTTGCTATCATGAGTGGGTTAGCTAATTAAGAACATTCAAAGGTAATGAGTTGCAGTTCTACTAAAGAAGTTTGGGTTAAACTTAAAACCATTTATGAAGGAGATAAGAAAGTAAAGAAAGCAAAGATACAAATATTCAAAAGCAAATTTGAGAGCTTAAAGATGACAGAGGATGAAGACATTGCTAGATATATGCTTCAAGTGAATGAAGTGGTCAATGGCATCACAGGTCTTGGTGGTAAAGTGGAAGAGGATGAAATTGTGAAGAAGGTTCTAAGATCTCTCCTTAAATCTTATAGCTATAAGGTATCTTCTGTTGAGAAGAATGTGGACTTGGATACATACATTACAGATAATTTTTTTGGTACTCTTACTGCTTTTGAAGTGAGAGAGTTTGATAGTGATGCTCAAAGAAAGAAGTTGCTTTCAATGTTATTATGAAGACAAAGGATGAAATTGCTAATGAAGATGAAAGCCCTGATGAAGTTGAAGAAAATTTTGTGAGAAGACTGAAGAAAGGCACTGGCAAATACAAAGGGATGTTACCTTTCAAATGTTTCAATTGTGGAAAGGTTGGTCACTTTGCTTCTAAATGTCATTTTAAAGAATCAAGGGGTAGTAACAAGAGAGACAAGTTCAAATGAAGTTTGTATTCCATAGAGAGTAGTTGTTCTTCAAAAGATGAGGATCATGATGATTCAAATGACAAAATGCTTTTCATGGCCTTGAGTGTTGGTGATAAAAAGGATGATGTTGGAAAATCTGAGAAAACTGATGCCTTGCAAATAGACCAAAACAATGACAGATCAATGGTTGTATGGGTTGCCTTTCATGCAAGAGAAGAAGCCAAGGCTTGGGTAATTGATAGTGGTTGCTCAAATCATATGACTGGTGACAAGGAGAAGTTTATCAGCCTTGAGAAGTGGGATGGTAGAGCTATCAAGTTTGGTGGTGATGAGTCAGCACAAATCTATGGAAAGGGTGCTATAACTATTGATGGGAAGAATAGGACTGAGGATGTCCTCTATGTCAAAAGGACTAAAGAACAATCTTCTCAGTGTTAGTCAGATGTGCAGAAAAGGTTACAATCTCAGCCAAAAGCTATGAAATCAGGAAGGTAGGGTTCAAAAAACTAGTTGCAGAAGGCATCAAGTCATATGGTGATATCTATCATCTGAAGGAGGTAAATAGAAGAACATGTTTGTTGTCTCAATCTAGTGAGTGTTGGATGTGGTACAAAAGAATGGGATGCAACAATTTTGATAATATGGTAAGGATCAGCTCTACTCATGTAGTGAGAGACATGCCCAAGATAATCAAGCTTTCAAACACAATATGTAAGGAATGTCAAATGGGAAAGTAGACAAAGACAATTTTCAAAAGAAAGGAGTAATCTTCTTCAATGACATTGTAGCTGATTCACACTTATCTATGTGGCCCTATAAGAGTAAAGAGTTAACAAGGTAAAAGGTATTTCATGTTACTTATTGATGATTATTCTAGAATGACTTGGGCTACTTTCTTAAGACAAAAATCATATGCCTTTGATAGGTTTAAGATTTTCAAAGCTATGGTTGAGAATGAAATGGATACTAAGATCAAATGTTTAAGGTATGATAGAGGAGGTGAGTTTACTTCAAATGAATTTGAAAAGTTTTGTGAAGATCATGGTATTAGGAGACATTTGTTAGCTCCTAGAACCCCTTAACAAAATAGGGTGGTTGAAAGTAAGAATAGGATTGTGCAAGAGATGTCAAGGGCAATGTTGAAAGATGTAGATTTGCCTGATATGTACTGGAAGGAAGTAGTTCACATTGTTGCCTATCTAATAAACAGGGTGTAACTGAGGGTCAATAGCACTAAGACCCCTTATGAGCTATGGTATGGAAGACCTCCCTCTATCAGATACTTCGAGATCTTTGGCAGCAAATGCTATATTAGAAGAGATGAAGAAGACCTAGGAAAGTTTGATTCAAGAAGTGATGAAGGAATCTTTCTTGGTTCAACTAGAAGCAAGGCCTATAAATGCTACAACAAAATATTTGGGAAGATGATTGAAAGCACACATGTCAAAGTAGATGAAGACTTGTATTAGATCTCACAAGATTCAAAGGACTCTAAATCTGATATCTTTACATGCATTAAAGATGTAGAAGAAAAGGAACAAGAACCAAAGTAGATGCCTAAGACTCCAACAAAGTATGTTCAAAAGAACCATTCTACAGATCAGATCATTAGAGATAAGAATGAAGGTGTACAAACAAGGAGAAGGTTCACTAAGACACATGAGCAAGTAAACTTGTGTCTAGATGCAGAGCAGGGTGGATGCTAACTACACAATCTCAAATGAACAAACTTTGCAACTTTGGAACCCTAACTTGGTGGATTTTCTCACAAACTCTTCAACTTCCCTAGTAGTACAACAAATGAGGTTTTTTTAACATAAATTTCCACTCAAACTTCAAATACAAATTTTAAACATCATTTAGGATACCCTTTATGCCTCTTTTTAACATACCAAATTTGTAGATATGGTTGTTTTGTAACACAGGGCTCAAACTTAGACTGTCCTTCCTTGAAGCCTAGAAACATGGGGGGCAACAAATTTGATTTTTTTGCCATAACTTTCAGTATAGGTATGATCTCTAGATTGTAAAGGTAGATTTAGATACCCATTTGGGCTTTATACAACATACTTCAGAACCAATGTAGGTTACTTTGTACGGAACCTTTCAAAAAATAACTTTTCTTCTACCAATTAGACTAAAAACATAAGGAAATCTGACCTAGGGCATCACCAAAACACATGAAAACCAAAACCCTGGAACCTACAATCTTGGAATAAGTAAATGCACATAGAAATACTCCATCTCACAAGATTTTAGATTTTTCCACTATGGGAATGGTGAGAATTTACATTTTGAAGTCCACTAGAAACCCTAACTAGGGTTCTGGATAGTTTTCAGTAAATCACCTATAACTTTCTCCAAACTCAATGAAAAACCACCAAACCAATTTAAAATAAAATATGATTTGTTCCTCTTCAAGATATAATCATGTGTAGATCACGAAAAGTCTATACAGTCTATACAAAATCAAGAGAATAGGCAAAAACATGGTAAAACTCAGAAAATTATGTTTATTTCTTCATCAAAATTTTCATTACCTATTCTTCCCTACTATGGTCAACCATAAAAAGGAATTTTATAACATTCCTAACCATTTCCCACCAAAAAATAACTACCTTTTGAAATCCAACTGTTCAACTTCCACTTACATCAACAATTGCAACTTTTTTGCAATATTTACAAAAATGACTAAACATGACCTTAAATGACTACACCTATGCAAGAACAAGTCCAAAATGGTCCCATAGACCTTATTACATGAACAAGACCAAAAAATAAAACCAAAAATGACATAATGGCCTCATGGAGGCATAAAATCTACTGGGTGCTCCTACACCAGTTTGTTATCAAAAGTAGTTCACCCAAAACCTTTGCTAATGCTAGCTATTAGGATTAAGGTGCCATCAACCTTCTAAATCATATGTAATTAATTACTCCTAATATTATTTGTAAATAACCCATAAGGGATGTAAGGTTTTGTTGGAGTACAATACAACACTGACAGTGGGGTGAATCAGTTTTGTATAATTTTTATCATTTCAAACTTTATTCAAAAAGGTTATGCAAAGGAGTTTACTCAAGAACATAATTATCATGATATGCAAAACTTAAATAAAGATGATCAAATAGGTGCAACATAATCAACCACAAGAAAGAGACATGACATAGGTTTTGATGAGTGGAAAACCCTCTAGGGGAAGAAAACCCACTCTGAAATGCTTCACTAGCTTAATCAAGAACCTAACTGGTTACAAATAGGTCTCATTGACCATACAAGCCTCACTAGCTACAAAGAGGTCTCACTGACCATACAAGCCTCACTTGCACATAAAGCCTCACTGGCAAATAGAATCACAAAACAATACAAGTAATACAAAGGGTTTCTCTATTTCAATATAAACTCTTAAATTTTCATGTCTTTGCAATCACATCCAATTCAATCTGCATATTAGTCTCATTATCTCTACACAATCAATTCACCTGATGCATAATCAATTGCATATTGTCTTCAAACTTGACATGGTTCAGTCTGTAAGTTTTTTGCATAATGTCTTCAACCTGTGTGCAAAAACATGATCTCATACATCACATACAAAAATAATCTGATTCATCTGTATTTTCTCTTCAAAAATATCTTCACAGAAATATCTTCACCATTGTATTTTGATTCACTCAACAATACATTTTCACAACCTACATATATATATATATATATATATATATATATATATATATATATATATATATATATATATATATATATATATATATATATATATATATATATATATATATATATATATATATATATATATATATATATATATAATGAAAACTCTTGATCTTCCATATTTTCTCTACACAAATTCTTACAAAAAATATTTCTTCAACACTTCAAAAATCCATTCACCTACAAATCCATTCACCTGCAATATTATTAAAAAATAATAACGACCCTTCATATTCCTTTCTTCTCCGCATCTTCATCTTCACCATTTCAATTAACAAATCTACAACAAATATAATCTTCAAGAATAAAATAAATCAAATTATCTTGACTTGAAATAATATCATTTCATCTTGGAATACCCTTCTCAAAAACCTTCTGCAAAAAATAAGATCATCACCTGATGACATTACCATAACCATTTACATCTTCAAACTATTCATTTTCTTTTATTTGAAATCCATCTTTTGCAAAAATAAAAATCATCAATTTAATCAATCTACCCTAATAAAAGATAATATCCATCTTTTTGCAAGAAAAATTTCTTATCTGCAGAAAGACCTTTCATATTCCTTTTCAAAACTCTTCAATATTTTCAACCTGTAATTTTTTGTCTTCAATAAAAATCACAATGAACCTGCAATCAAAATGACTTTTCATTTCTTACTTCTCTTCAATCACCTGCTCATATTCTCTGCAATGAATATTTCTTTTTCAAGATCTCACACACAAAAAAAATAATGTCTTTAAAATTCCATCAATAAAATCTTTCATATTGCATCTGCAAAAATTAGAAGAAAAAAAAAAACTTTCATATATTCTTTTCCTTCTCTCTGCAATTATCTTCTTAAAGAAACTATTCACATTCCTTAAAAATAATTCTTTTTTTTAATCTTCAAAGCCACGTGAGTAGAGTTTTTAAAAAATAGAAACTAAATCTCCTTGAAAATTTTCCTTGAGATCTCCTTAAAAAACTCAAGAAAATCTGCCATAAAATCTCCTTTTTAAAAGACTAAAAATAGTCTTATAAAATCTTATCTTTGCTATCATAAATAAATGACATCCAATAGGCCGTCAACTTAGGAGTTACTAAAAAGGTTTCTAAATTTAAAATGAAGCCATTGATTCCTTTTTGGTGCTCATGCTTATAAGAGAGGGTTGGTCATCTTGATGTTCTAAAACCCCTTCCGTAAGTCACTTTAAGTGACATAACCTGTGATCACAGGTCAATATTAAACTAAAAAAAAAGTAAAATAGGCATATATGGGCAGAGAGTGATATGAAAAGGATTTTAGACTTGACATTTTAAACCTTAAAAAATGATGATCTTATTATACCAAACTGACCATGATCTGCATTAGTATAAACCATCAAGTCTAAGAGAAGCTCTGATATATGACAGAGTGTGGATCATTACAAAATGATCATATAAAGGCTTTGGAGCACCAAGAAAAACACATGAAAACCTATCAACACGTGGATCAAACATCACTTGATCAACTCCTTCAAACATCACTACATGAGATGTAGATTACTATGAAATCCTCTTTCTCTTGTCAAGCATTATCACCACTCCTATCACCTGATATACAACTTCTGAAACCTTTAAACCATGATTAACAAGTTTTGATATGATCATTGACATTGAAGCTATGAATCACAAGATAAGATAATTCAATCAAGATCAAGTTATCACATGAACTCTATCACCTTTTTGATATCTCTGCCACATGTTTTGCCATCATATGTTTGATGTCTTTTCATAACAATCACATCAACATCCATGTGAACTACATAACTACATCTACATGATGATGACGACTCACTAAGACAAGATGATGAAGACTAACTTCAATGTTGAACTTTGTTACACTATGCAACTCTTGAGTCAAACTTCATGACAAGATATCAACTAATTAAATCAACTCTAATCATACACAAGTTGACATAAAGAATGAAGACCTGATACTCTACAACCAACAAATCAAGTAAGCTCTTGTGATGACAAAATAAACTCACATAACAATCATCATTTCTTATGGCTATGAACCCATCAACTGATCTCATCAATGCATGTGAACACTTGAAGCAACCTAATATACCAAGATGACTCCAACTTGCATTACATATCATGACCTTGATGTCTTGTCTTGATGCAATCCCATAATGAAGTTTTCTTCACAAATGAAGCATGATCACCAAGATATGAACTTTATCTTAAACAGACATGAAGCAACTTCATCAAGCATGTTCACTAAAATGGACTCTTGTGAACTCCTGAAAGCATGATCCAATTCCTGTCATATGAAGACCAATCTAACTTTCGTTATGATGTATCTGCATCATCAACTCACACCTTTTTGACATCAATGACAATCAATCTCCATCAGGTTTCACTGGTAGTGATCTTGTTTCAGCTGCATGTTTATTTCTAGTCCCCAATGCTAATTTGACTACAATAGGGGGGTCGTAGGGGGGTTTCCCCCCTACTAGGGGTCTGGGGGGATCATCCCCCTGGTGAGGGCTCCAAGGGACTATGCACCCTGATGGGGGCTTGGGGACAGCACCCTCAAAGCCAAAATTTATCATTGTAAATCTGGACCATTTATCATTAGCTCATAGATCTGACAGTCGATATTATGTCAATTTTCTTGCCCTAGAAGGAAACCCCCTTTTATAAGGATATTTATACTACATTTTTTTATCAGAGTTGAGAGTAACAGGCACCACTGGATTGAAGACTGAAGAAGAAGAGGAAGTGCATGTATTGTAATCTCATATTTGAAGATAATACAACTTGGAGCCTCTTTTCTTGGTGGAGTTTTTTACCCGAAAGGGTTTTCTCGACATTATATACTGTGTTATGTGTTCAGTTCTTAATGCATGTTATTTCTGTGTAGTGGGTTTTATTTCTATTACAATCTCCATTGATTTTACATTATTTAGAAGACATTAATAAGGTTTGAAATAGATTTCTATTGTGTGGTTTGTACCTTCATTTCTAACATTTGGTATCAGAGCCTAGCTAGTTTTGATTCTTGGGTGGTAGTGTGAAGGTTTTTTAGCTGCAGTGGGAGATTTGGTTGTTGTTTGTTTGTAGATCTTTTGTAGATATCATGGCTTCATCCACTATTGTTTCTACCTCTTAGTTGGACATTGAAAAGTTCAATGGCATAGGATACAAATTGTGGAAGTTGAAAATGGAGGATTTTCTAGAAGAAAGAAACTAGTGGTTGGCTATTATGAAAGAGAAGAAACCTGATGATGTTGATCCTGATGAGTGGGAAAGACTGGATAAAAAGGCATGAGGTATAATCCGATTATGTCTTGTAGATTCTATTCTACTAAATGTCATGAGTGAGAAGTTTGCACATAGCTTGTGGAAGCGTCTGGGTGAGATCTACCAAGCCAAGAGTATGGTAAATAAGCTTTATTTAAAGCATAAGTTATTTTCCATGAAAATGAAAGAGGGTGAATCAGTTGCAGAGCATTTGAATTCATTTAATTTGTTATTGAGTCAACTTGTATCTGTAGATGTTGAGGTGAATGAGGAAGATAAATGTATATTGCTTCTCTATTCTTTTCTTGAGTCATGGGAGAATGTTATTTTGGCTATCACTGCTAACCTCATAGATCTCAAGTTGGATGCTCTTGTTTCAGTTCTGTATTCACATGAATTGAGGAAAAAAAGTTTGGATAGTTCAGGGGATGCTGTCAGTGTTAGGGGAAGGTCTATGGAAAGAAGACCAAAATGAGATTAGAAGGGCTCTAAAGACAAGTCTAAGGGTCATTCTAAGACTCTTGGAAAGAAGAATAGAGTTAAGTGAACTGGAACTATAGAAAGAGAGGACATGTGAAAAAGGAATGTAGAAACCTGAAGAAATAATGGGATTCTGCTACTCACAAGTCTTTGAATGTAGGTGATGAGGTTTTACTTTCTGCATGTAATGTTGTTTCTCATGATCATTGGTTGGTTGACTCAGGATGCTCGTACCACATGACCTCACATAAAGAATGGTTTCAACATATGAAGAGTATGATGGAGGAAATGTGTACCTCAGGAACAACTCTACATATCCTATTGTTAGATGAGAGAAGGCAATGTTGTGTTTCAGTGATGGGAGAATTAAAACCCTCCTTGGTGTTTTGCATGTTGCTAGATTGGCTAGAAATTTGATTTTTGTTTCAAAGTTGAATGATTTGGGAATGCATGTGACATTTGATAAGCATGGCTATAGATTGGTGAGAGGAAACTTGGTGGTAGCAAAGAGGAAAAGATTGGAAACTTTGTTTAAGCTAGAAGCCACTATTGTTTGTAATGCCTCTTGTGCATCCGAGGCTAATATTGAAAATACATGTATGTTGTGGCACCGTAGATTGGGCCACATAAGTCAATCTAGTTTAAAGATTATTTTAAATAAAAAATTGTTATATGGTTTATCCTATTCTAATGAGAGTTTCAAATTTTGTGAACACTGTGTGTTTGGAAAATAGTATAGTTCTCCATTTCCTTCTAGCAGTAATAAATCTAATGATAAATTGGAACTTATTCATTCAGATGTTTTTTCTCCAGTGGATGTTGAATCAATTGGAAAATCTAGATATTTTGTTTCCTTCAGTGATGATGTCTCAAGGTTTACCTAGATTTATTTTATGTGTCACAAATCTAAAGTTTTTACTAAGTTTAAGGAATTTAAAGCCTTAGTTGTAAAGAAATCAAACCATAAGATAAAGGTTTTGAGATCTGACAATGGAGTGGAATATTGTTCTAAGGAATTTGATGAATTCTGTAAGCATGTAGGTATTGTTAGATAGAATGCAACTCCATATACACCACAACAGGATGGAGTCACAAAAAGGATGAATCGAACAATAATGGAAAGAGATAGAAGTATGTTGAGTGAATCATAGTTGAATAAATGCTTTTGGATAGAAGCTATGTGTATTGTGAACTACTTGGTTAATAGATCTCCATGTAAGGTTCTTGTTTCAACTCCTTATGAAATGTGGAAGGTAAGAAACCTTATGTTTCACATTTAAGGGTATTTGGCTGTGAGGCTTATGTTCATGTGCCTAAATAAAAATGAACTAAGTTGGATCCAAAAGCTAAAAAGTATACTTTCATTGAATATGTTGATAATGTAAAAGGTTATAAGCCTTGGAATCCACTAACTCGAAAGATTATCTATTCTAGAGATGTTATTTTCAAGGAACTTAGTGTTATTTCAGATCCTGAACAACCAAATGAAAAAGAAGAAAAGGTGAAGAGAGTGCAATTTGAATTAGAGCATGAAGATGAACCTCAGGAAGAACATAATGATGGATTGGGGGGTGAAGAAGAAAAAGAAGACTCAAATGAATGTTCTGATTATGAATAATCTATTGTGACAGAAGAGGTTGGTATAGATGAGCATGCAAAAGAACCTGAAGAGTCTATTACTCCACCTCTGAGAAGATCCACAAGACAATGGAACCAAGTTGACTGGTATAGCACACTAGATTTCTATTGTATATTTTCTTTATTGACTACTGATGATGAACCTAGATCCTACAGGGAAGCTATTCATGTAAATGATAGTGAGTCTTGGTAGTTAGCCATGTAGGACGAGATGATGGCTTTAGACACTTGCAACACCTAGGATCTTGTTTGTTTTTCCAAAGGAAAAAAGGTTATAGGTTGCAAGTGGGTCTTCAAGAAGAAGTTTGGAGTAGACAGGTCATTGGAGAAGTACAAAGCTAGATTGGTAGCCAAGGGCCACTCCTAGAGAGAGGGAGCTGATTTTGGTGAAATATTCTCTCCTATTGCTAAATTAACTTCTATTAGATTTATTTTATCCATTGATACATCTTTTGATTTGGAAATAGAGCAAATGGATGTTAAGATTACATTTTTGCATGGAGATCTTGAGGAAGAAATTTACATGCAACAGCCTATAGGTTTTGAGGTAAAAGGGAAAGAACATTGGGTTTGCAGATTGAAAAGGTCTCTTTATGGTCTGAAATAGTCCCCTAGAATGTGGTACCAAAAATTTGATTCATTTGTGTTGAAATTGGGTTTTGTTAGAAGTGAGGAGGATCACTATGTTTACATTCATTGTATTAATGATTCTATTCTAATCATTGCATTATATGTTGATGACATGTTATTTTTCAGCAATACTAAGGGTATGATCAGTGAGTTGAAATCCCAACTTTTAGGTGCATTCAAAATGAAGGATCTTGGAGCTACTAGGTATATTTTGGGGATGGAGATCAAAAGGGATAGAGGTAATAGAAAACTTTGGTTATCTCAAAGTAAGTATATGAATACCATTTTGCAAAGATTTAGTATACAGGATTGTAACCCGGTTAGAGTTCCTTTGCCCATTACTACTAAGATTTCATTAGATATGTGCCCAAAGAATGAGGATGATTTAGAGGATATGTCTAATGTGTCATATGGTAGTGCTATAGGGAGTTTGATGTATGCAATGGTTTGCACTAGACCAGATATTGCCCAAGCAATGGGAGTTTTGAGCAGATTTTCTAACCCTGGTAGACAACATTAGAATTATGTGAAGAGGGTGTTTAGATATCTAGCAGGAACTCTTGATACTATTTGATTTATTCTAGTATAAACAGTGTTGACAAAACTTTGGACATACAAGGATTTGTTGATGCAGATTGGGCAGGTGACTTGGATAGTCAAATGTCCACTAGTGGCTATGTGTTTACTTTGTTTAGTGGATCATTGAGTTCAATGAGCAAAAGGCAACCCATGGTTGCTTTGTCCCCCACCAAAGTAGAGTATATGGCTGCTACCTATGTCTCTAAAGAAGCAGTTTGGTTGAGGAGATTGTGTACATGTATTCATTTTGATTGTAGAATCATTCAGATTCATTATGATAGCCAGAGTGCTATTTGTTTGGCCAATAATCCTATGTATCATGCTCAAACTAAGCATGTTTATGTATAGTATCACTTTGTTCGATAAATAGTTGCAAGTGGACAGATTGAGCTAAAGAAGGTAGACACTCAAGAGAATGATGCAGATGCTTTGACCAAACCTGTGAGCACAAAGAAATTTGTTTGGTGTAGAGAGGCCATGGGCCTTGCTTCTAGTGCCTAATTATTTTATAGTTTTCCTATGGGTATTTACAATGTATGATGTTAAGTGGGAGAATGTTAGGATTAAGATACCATCAACCTTTTAAATCCTATGTAATTAATTACTCCTAATATTATTTGTAAATCACCTATAAGGGATGTAAGGTTTCACTAGCAGTGGTCTTGTTTAAGCCGCATGTTTATATCTAGTTCCTGACACTAATTCATCCATGACTGGGGGTTACAGGGGGATCATCCCCCTAGTGGGGGGTCCACAGGGCCACGCACCCCAGCGGGGGCTCAGGAGCAGTAACCCCAGAGCCAAAATTTATCATTATAAATTTGGACCATTTATCATTAGGTCACATATTTGACAATTGGTATTATGTCAGTTTTCTTTCTCTAGAAGGCAACCCCCTTTTATAAGGATATTTGTACTACATTTTTATGAGAGTTGAGAATAATAGGCACCACTGGATTGAAGATTGAAGAAGAAGAGGAAGTGCATGTATTGTAATCTCATATTTGAAGATAATACAACTTGGAGCCTTTTTTTCTTGGTGGAGTTTTTTACCTGGAAGGGTTTTCTCCATGTTACATACTGTGTTATGTGTTCAGTTCTTAATGCATGTTATTTTTGTGTAGTGGGTTTTATTTCTATTGCAATCTCCATTGATTCTACATTATTTAGAGGATATTAATAAGGTTTGAATTAGATTTCTATTATGTGGTTTGTACCTTCATTTCTAACACTAGCAAAGATGATGGATGGATAAAAGCAATTGAACAAGAACTGGATCAAATAGAGAATAATTAGAAATGGAAATTGGTTCCCAGACCAGCCAACAAGAATGTCATAGGAACAAAGTGGGTGTTCCAAAATAAGCTGAATGAAGAAGATGAAGTTGTAAGGAACAAAGCAAGGTTGGTATGCAAGGGCTACTCTCAAGTTGAAGGCATTGATTTTGAGGAAACTTTTGCTCTAGTAGCTAGGATGGAGGCAATCAGATTGTTTCTTTCCCTTGCTACTCATAAGAACTTCAAAGTATATCAAATGGATGTTAAGTCAATTTTTTGAATGGTGATCTAGAGGAAGAGGTTTACATATAGCAACTAGATGTTTTTTAGATATTAGAAGATCCAAACATGGTGTGAAGACTCAAGAAAGCACCTAGAGCTTGGTATGCTAGGTTGGATAAGTACTTACTTTAGCAAGGCTTTAAGAAAGGTACTACAGATAGCAATATTTACATCAAGGAAGAAGGAGACATGATATTGATAGTTGCAGTATATGTTGAAGACATCATCTTTGGTAGAGATGATGATATGTGTAAGAGGTTTGTAGATGAGATACAAAAAAAGTTTGAGATGTCTATTTTCCTTAGACTTCAAATTACTCAACTAGATGATGGTATCTTTATTTCTCAAGCAAAGTATGTCAAAGAGTTGATGAAGAAGTTTGGTATGGAGGATTCAAAACCAGTGAGTAATCCCATGGTCACTAGATGTCACTTGAGCAAGGATGACAAGTCTTCAGAGGTGGATTAGACTTCTTATAGATATATGATTGGAGGATTGTTGTACCTAACTACTTCTAGACCTGATATTATGAATGCAATATGTGTGCTTTCTAGATATCAAGCAAATCCCAAGAAAACACATGAGAAAGTAATGAAAATAATATTTAGATACTTGAGAGGATCTCTGGATTATGGCTTATGATATTCAAGAGGTAATGACTTTGATTTGAGTGCCTACACTGATGCTAATTGGGCTAGTTGTGTTGATGATAGAAGGAGTACAAGTGGCGAAGCTTTCTTTTAGGAAGTAGATTAGTTTCATGGTAGAGCAAGAAGCAATATTCAGTGTCCTTATCAACTGCAGAGGCAGAGTATATTGCAACGGCATCCTTCTATACACAAGTGTTGTGGATGAAGAAAAACCTAAAGGATATCAAGGTATTATATGATGAGCCTATACCTATTTTGTGTGACAATACAAGTGCTATCAATATTTCCAAGAATCCAATGATGCATTCTAGAACCAAGCATATAGCAATCACATATCACTTTTTGAGAGAGAAGGTTACAGATAAGGAAGTAACATTGGAATATGTTCCAACAAAGGATTAGATTGTAGATATATTCACAAAGGCTCTTGCAAAGGACACCTTTGAGGATCTCTAACAAAGGTTAGAGGTAATTGCCCCTCCTTGCTAGATGCATAGTGGTGCATCTGTCTAGGGGGAGTAGTTCATGTTATATCTTTTTCCTGGACTGATAGTGGCTACCTCTCAAGGGGAGCAAGTAGTGGTTGTTGATGATAGGGGGGTCTGGTTATTGCAAGAACAAGTTATGCCCTAAGAGAGAAGTTGTCTTTTGTCCTTGATGTCAAAAGGGGAGAAATGTGCAGGTATGTGTTGCCATCAATGCCAAAGGGGGAGCTTGTTACACATATGGTTCGTAAGGTTGTCATTGATGTCAACACTATCATGGATGTGTGATGGTGTTCATGGTTGGATGTCATGTCCTATCCATTAGAGAAGATACAGTTCATGGGTGGATGTCATGTTGAATATAATGAGGTTACTGAAATTCATGTTTGGATGTCATGCCTTGATCAATGCAGAGTTGAGTATGAAGTTATATTAAGATGGGAATTAGAAGCATCAAGAAGACATATTAAGATGGGAATTAGAAGCATTAAGAAGATACATTAATATGGGAATTAGAAGCACTAAGATGATCAAATTATTGGAAGGGTGTTTTGCAGTTGACAGTTTGAAGATAGTGTTCTAAAGAAGACATTTTCTATACAGTAATGGAATGCTCTGCATTCCTCCGCATTTGTAGTTATGGCTCTGCATTTTTGGAACTATGTTCAGGGTTCTATGAAGGTGATAATTCCAAAGTTTCAGATCATTTATCCTTCCACTGTGAAAGTTATGCATGATAGAGTATCGACATGTGTTCTAATAGAGTAAGGTAGTGTTGAAGGCTTGTTGGAATGCTCCGCATTCCTCTAGATGTGAATGTTTGCCTTTGTGGTTTTGTGGAAATGATTATGGGTCCATTACATTCTTTCTTATAGTTTCAAGTTTCTTGGTCATCTGCAAGCTCATTTTTCAATGACAGTATGTTGCAGTGTGTTCTGAATGACTTGTTGTTCTCAGAGTTTATGGTTGAAGATGTATGGAAAAAATATTTAATATGTAGAGATAAAGGAGTGTTTGGATATGTTGTGTGAGTCATGTAGACTCATTTAAAAGAGTTTCATGAAGATCTTTCTTGTTTCTAGTACCGCACAAGGTTTTCAAGTTGCTATGGTCGTTATGCTTCAAGTTTCACATGTCTTTCCTTAAGGCTATCCTATTTTCAAATGAGCAGAGTGTGTGCATATAATTCCTTGATGTTTGATTTTGTAAAGGATGTTTTGGACCTGGTTAAGCAAGTGTTGATGCCCACAAGGCATGGGTCATTTGTTGGTGTAGCATGTAGTCTTGTTTAGGACTTGTCCTCTAAATTTTCATGTTGTGTGTAGTTTGGCCAACTTGTAAATGTATTTTTCATGTTGTCTCTAGCTGACAAGAAATGTAATCAATGTAATATCATGTATAAAATGTAAATCAAATTAAGTTATGTGAATGATAAGGTTCACAAGTAAGATAAGGAGAATAACGCATGCATTATGATGTGTGACTAAAGGAGAAAGAGTAGATGTTTAGTATCTGATGCTTCTGGTTTGACTGCGTGTGCTTTTTTTGAATTGACATTTTAGATCACACTCTGTGATCCATCATCAGGATGAAAAGAGAGAAACAATCAAATGTAGTGTGATCCGAAATGTTGATTCAAAAAAGGCACACAGAGTCAAACCAGAAGCATCACATACTAAATATCATGGACTATAGAAATATCATGTCTATAATTGCTACCCTTCATGGGAGGGAGATTTGTTTGAAAGCTCAGCTTTTTGAAAAGATGAGGATCAAAGATTCAAAGAAAATTACATAATTGGCTTTCTTGAAATGACTGTTTCTCTCTTTTCATCCTGATGATGGATCATGGAGTGTGATCCGAAGCGTTAATTCAAAAAAAACACACGCAGTCAAACCAGAAGCATCACATACTAAATATCATGGACTGTGGAAATATCATGTCTATAAAGAGTAGATGTGTTAGAAGTTGTCCTAATTCATCTTAAAGACATTTATGTGATAGACAGGAAGTGAAGAGTGTACCTAATTGATCCAATTATCAGTAGAAGCAGAATTGCAATCATCAAAGTTGTCAACTTCAATGTCAATTTTCAGATAGTAGAAGGATTGTCATGTTGTAATCCTTTATGAGCTTGTTCTCAATCCAGGGAGTAGTTTCTTCCTTGGGAGTGGCCCTAAAACAAAGTCTCTAGGGAGTTGTAGCTTCCTTGAGAGTGACCCTAAAGCAAATCTTTTCTAGGAGTAGTTGCTTCCTTTGGTTGTAGCCCTAAAACAAAGTCAGTAGGGAGTAATAGCTTCCTTGGGTTGTAGCCCTAAAACAAAGTTGTAATTTTGAGCTTCATATATTATGAGTTAATCCTCACCATGGTTTTTCCCTTCTTGGGTTTTCCACATATATCTGGTATGATGTGTTGATGTGCATTGTGTTAATCTTTCATGTTTCTATTGATATTACATAATGCTTAAGTTTTAATCTACTCTAGAAGACTTGAAGTTTGATTAGATATTGATTCACCCCCCCCTTCTTAGTATCTTGGTGTGTTCAATGGACCCATCAGGCAATTTTGATTAAATATATGCATATATTTCTATTATATGTGAAAATGTGGGAAAGATGGAAGATAGTGTTAAAGATGTCCAATCAAACCCTCCTTTCAAAATAACATTCAAGGACAACAATCGAGCCAAGTCACTACAAATGGAGAGGACTCAGTTGTAGGTTCATGTCACTTAGGAATGATATGGAAGGATAGATTAGATTGATAGATATGTCAAACCCTAGATCCAATAAGCCTCAAACCCTAATTCTAATGAAATCAGGTTCAGATGAATAAAATGCTACAAATAATCTCACAGGAAGGCACTAAATATAGATTAGAAGCATACCAGGATTCAGATTTTCAGAGGTAGAAACTTTGGGGACGATGGGCCATGTGCCCAAGTCTAATAGGGCAACTTTTCTATGGATCTTGAATAGTGATCTATGTTGAATTACAACCTGCTTCAAAGTTTCTGAAAATGTCAGTCGGGAGGACTATAAGGAGGGTGCCCTAGTCCAGTAGGGTTGATTTTCTACAAGTTCTTCTCAAATCTTGAATCTCTACCCTTTGTTCTACTTCTCTACAACTCCACTTCACCAAATTCTGTACCTGTAACTACAATCACAAAGAGAGGGGTTTGGGGGTTGTGGTGCTTAGGAACTTGCCTTGATCAAGCCCTAGAATGATATTCAAGTCTTCCAACACCCTTGTTAGATAGAGTGCATGTCCTTGGAGGAAAAATACCAAATCAAATGATCAAGAAGATTGATTGAAACACAAATAGATGTCACCTTGGAGGTGAATCCCTCATGGAGATGAAGATCTTTCACACCATGAGGAGATGGATTGATGAAGCTAAATCTGGAACAAACAAACACAATAACTATTGAAGAGCACAAGACAACTAAGAGTGGGGGTGAATCAGTGGTCTCCAAAACTTAAAAACTATTAACACATTAACTTCTTAATCACTGTTATTGTACTTAACCATGAAAGCATGAAATCAAAAACTTAAACACATTAACACATGAGACACATGAGACACTAGATTTTTACATGGAAAACCCTATAAGGGAAAAACCATGGTGAGTGTTAGCTCACAATATAATATGTAATAACAATACTAAAAATTAGAGGCTCACTACCTTAGGGCTCACTTCCCTTAAGGACTCACTATCTAAAGTGGATGCTCACTACAGAAAGTGTGGCTCACTGCCAAAGGGTTAAACTGAGATAACTGCATCTACACAATGCCAAGGTTTAGTTCCATTGAAGCACTAAATACCTCTATTCTACTCTGCTACTTCATTTTACATTTGTGTTCACATCTTCTCCCTTTGATGCATTTTCATGAATTCATTACAAGTATTTATACAATTTATCAACCTTGGAATGATCATCAAGGTTGGCATTACAATCATCAACCATTGGAGCAATCTCCAAGGTCGGCAAATGCACATATATTATAATAGGTCAGGACCTAAACATCATATGCCACAAAGGAATGAAGGCGTGTTGTATTACAGCTTAGTTTGGACCTAAATCTATCCAAACATGCTACACATAGCTTAAACATTCATCAAAGACATCTCCTTGATCACCATAATTAATCATGACGACTGAATAACATAGACTGGGAAGATTCTTGATCATGCACTTCCTCTGTCACAATCATAACAAGTAGACCTTGCACAATGCTTCAACATGATCTTGACACATCCACAAACAACATAAATTCACCTAAGAGATGACAAGTTCATCCATAACAGATCTCACTTGAAGATATTTGAAGATAACAAATATCACCTAAACTCAACAACTTTCACCACTCAAACTTGTCTTCTGAAGCATAAAATCAAAAATCCTCTGAACTAAAGATAGATAAGAACTCTATAATCTTAACTTAAGAACCACAAAGCTAAATTCCAATCTACAGAGAAATCTGGAGAAGAACATTTTCTCCTTGTCATTCCACACACATTGCCAGATACAGTCTTCAAGCTGGTGAATATCTTTTTCTGTACAGCATTCCAAATCACCAAACTTAGGATTTAGCACCTTTAGACACTTCTCTAACTCATATCCCAATCTCATACTTTGGTCTTCAATGCTAAGGAAATGCAGAACAAAGTATTTTCTTCTTGTAGCCACTGAATGCTCAGAAAAAAATAGTTTTACTCTGGTGAACATAACTCACTCAAATCTTCATACCGGAGGCCCAAACTTGGAACATAGCTTCTACAGACATACCTTAACATATCTACAAATCCACGGACAAAGATATTCAATCTACAGGATATGTGGAGCAAAACACTATACTGTTCTTATGCAGACACTTGCCTAAACTCATTTAGATAATTTCCTTGGATGCTGACCTTAGGTGTTGACATCAATGACAATACTTACTACTCATACTTGCAATAATCTCCCCCTTTGTCATTGATGGCAACACATGATATGAAAAACCATCAAGACAAGTAAACTTGCTTTGCTTCTTTGCTCCCCCTTACTTTATTCTTTCTCTAGCTGTAACTTTCTCTTTAAGTTTTTCACATGAACTTCTCTCCCCCTTTGACATCAATGGAAAAGGGTGCCAGAACTTTTACTTCTCTGCTTCTTGAGTTATCAAAGTTTAACTCAGATCTTATTACCACTGCACAACTTCCCTTGTCAATCAACACTGCAACACTTACTTCTCTTTATCAAGAACTCGGCATCATCTACCTATTTCCCCTAAGAGGTAGCTTGATAATCTTCTTGACTGCCAACACATGTGATTGTCTATGATCTTATTGAGATCTTGCTACAAGATAAACTGCATGCATTATATCAGGTCTGGTTTGAGTTAGATAAAGTAGTCCTTCAATCATAGACCTATACTTTTTCTCATCAGTCTTAAGTGATTCACCATTCTTGCTCATCTTGCAATATGTTACCATAGGGGTACATACTGGCTTAGAATCCTCCATTCCAAACTTCTTCAACATACTTGGACATTACTACTCTGATCAATCTAATATTATTCTTTACTCCTCCTAACTTCAGCAACCATCTCTGATTGCTACCTGCTCTGCTACATTTTCTTTTACTACTTTCAATACTCCCCCTTAGGAGTACACATCAAGCTATGTCAGCTCTTGCTCACATTTCAGAAGACCTCTAGATTGACATATATTGTCTTCTCAGAACTTTGACTCTATTCAAATCAAAGTATGACATCCAACCATGAACTTTCCTTCTTCTTGGGGAACATAACATCACATCTTCATGGCATCTTAACAATGCATGTTATGATAATCAATGACAACACATATGGCTAGTAATATCCTTAGATCAATCACTTATTTGTAGGCTCCTCCTATCATTAGTCATTGCTACCAACTCCCCTTTGATAGATAGTCATCAATATAAACCTCAACAATCAAGATTTGGTCTTCACTTACCTTGGTGTATAAATTACTATCTGTGAACCCTTTGCTGAATCTCTGTTGCAATAGGTATTTCTCCAATTTTGCATACCAGGTTTTAGGAGCTTGCTTTAGTCCATACAAGGCTTTTTTCAATCTGCACACCATGTCACCTTGGTCTAATAACTGAAATCCTTCTGGTTGCTCAATGTAAACTTCCACTTCCAATTCACCATTTAAGAATGCAGACTTTACATCCATTTGATACACTTTGAAATCTTTGTCAGCTGCAAATGATAGAAATATTCTGACTGCTTCAATCCTAGCCACTAGAGCAAAAGTCTCTTCAAAATCTATTCCTTCAATTTAAGAATATCCTTTGCACAAAAGCCTTGCTTTGTTTCTTACAATTCTCCATTTTCATTCAACTTGTTCCTAAAAACCCATTTGGTTCCAATCATATTCTTATCAGCAGGTTTAGGAACCAAATCCCAATTTTGATTCTTTTCAATCTACATTAGTTCTTCTCCCATTGCCTTGATCCAAAACTTCTCTTTACATTCTTCATTAACTATCAGCCTTTGAAAATAAACAAAGATTTACATGTTCATTTGCAAATTCTTCTTTGTTAATGCACCTTTGCTCTTTTTTCCAATGATTTGGTCTTTAGTGTGATGCTTCTACACAAACCCTAGGGGTTTTAGGAATTCTTTCCAAAGCTTCTTCAACCTGTACTTTATTCATCTTTTGCTTGAAGACTCATTTTGATTCATGTCCATTTGCCTTTGAGTTAATCAAATACTTCCAATCATCATGAAAACTACTTTGTACTAAAAACAACTGTGTTCTATTAACCTGAACTTCTGTTACTCAATACTCTTAGGTCAATTATCAAAATCAAACAAATTTCTGGATGTAGATGTAACCAATTATCAACAACCATATGTCTGAATCATAGAGCAATATCTTCAATAGTGGACCAATGCAGACCAAATTACTAGAGCACTGTAACTTGATTTTACTAGATATAAACTTTAGCCAAAAATTCATGACTTGTCTTCTTGATCAGGCTTCTTAAACTGTACAAATCTTCTTTTATCCTTTACAAAAACAATTCTTTGTCTTGACTTAATCCTTTGTTGCTAATCCTTAACCTTGTCTCTTCATGCTAAGGCATCAGCACCAATCTTTAGTAGGGGAGAAAATATTTTCAATAAAAATCCCCCTAAGCCAAAGCTCTAATCTCAGTTTCCGGAGGGAACATCTGCACCAGATATTGGTACAAGCTCATTCTTAACTTTTGTTACATCCTTCTTCACCCAAATCTCATTCATATCCTTCTTGGTCTCTGTCAAATCAACCTTTTCAGTTGGTTTCTTCAATTCTACCTGAGTATCCTTCTTCATGTTTTTACTTCTGTAAAATCTTGCAATATGTCTAGGCCTGTTGCAATTGAAACACACAATATTTTTCTGACCATTGTTCCTTCCATTCATTCTTGACTTGCGTAGGTTAGCCTTATGCCCAAATTTATTCCATGTATAACAGTAGCCACTGAATGATTTAACTATCCTATCCTTGCTATAGCCATTTCTCACTTGACTTTTACACTCATTAGCCCTATGTCCCATCTTATAGCATGCATAACACCTATTAGAATTCTGGATCACTTTCCTTCTACATATAGTAGCTTTATGACCAACTTTATTGCATGTGAAATAGTTACCTTTGAAAGATTAGTCATTCCTTCCATATCCATTTCTTATCTGACTTTTGCATTCATTAGCCTTATGACCTACTTTATTACAAGTGAAACATAGACTAGAGAATGATGGAACATTTTGATTCACTTTGCTCCTACATTGAGTAGCCTTATGACAAAACTTATTGCATGAATTACAATAACAATTGAAAGATGGATACCTTTGAGCATTTGGTTGCCTGACTGGTGGTCTTCTAGGTCTGTTCCTTCAATTGTGAATCTATTTTCTTTTGTTCTTCTCATCATTCCTTTCTTCGCCGATCTTAGAACTTTCTCCTTTCTCAAATCCCAAACCTTTCTTGTCATCTAGATTTTTCTGACTATCAAGCAACTCATCAAGCTTTGCAGAGCTTATTTTGAACTTTTCTTTGTAATTGTTTGCTATCTCCAAATCAAACTTCAAAAGTATACTATCTTTTGCCAACTTTTCACATTCTTCAGATTTGTCTTTTAACATTTGATTCAAATATTCCTCAACTTTTTCTTTCTCTTCAACCAACCTTGATAAATTATTTAGGTTTTCATTTGCTTCAATCAACTGTTCACTTAGCTCTCTACTTCTATCCTTTGATCTATTAACTTTCTCTCTTATCTTCAGGATGTATTCATCTGCTTCTTTGACATTTTCCTTCAAATCTTGGATATCTACTTCATACTTATCAAGATATTCAAGGGTTGTTTTTAATTCTTGATCAATTGTGACACTGCCTGGATCAGGATACCTTCTAGCAGCCATGAGTACTCTTTCCCAGATCTTCCTCAAGATGTTAAGCTTCTTCCTATCAGAGCGCAAGAAAATTAAGAGGGGGGTGAATCAGTTGTCTCTAAAACTTAAAAACCATTAACACATTAACTTCTTAATCATTATTATTGTACTTAACCATGAAAGCATGAAATCAAAAACTCAAACACATTAATACATTTAACACATGAGACACCAGATTTTTATGTGGAAAACCCTATAAGGGAAAAACCACAATGAGTGTTAGCTCACGAGATAATATGTAATAACAATACCAAAAATCAGAGCCTCACTGCCTTTGGGTTCATTGGCCTTAAGGACTCACAATCCAAAGTGGATGCTCATTACATACAAGCTTATTGCCAAGAAAGAATGCTCACTGCAAAAAGCGTAGTGCACTGCCAAAGGGTTGAACTAAGATAACAACATCTACACCATGCCAGGTTTCAGTTCCATTGAAGCACTAAATACCTTTGCTCTACTCTGCTACTTTATTTTACATTTCTATTCACATCTTCACCCTTCGATGCATTTTCATTAATTCATTACAAGTGTTTATACAATTCATCAACCTTGGAATGATCATGAAGGTCGGCATTATAATCATCAACCATTGGAGCAATCTCCAAGGTCGGCAAACACACATATATTATAATAGGTCTAGACCTAAACATCATATGCCACAAAGGAATGAAGGCAAATTGTATTACACCTTAGTTTGGACCTAAATCTATCCAAACATGCTACACATAACTTAAACATTCATCAAAAACATCTCCTTGATCACTGCAATTAATCATGTCGGCCAAACAACATAGACTGGGAAGATTATTGATCACACACTTCCTCTATCACAATTATAACAAGTAGACCTTGCATAATTCTTCAATATGATCTTGACACATCCATGAACAACATAAATTCACTTGAGAGCCAACAAGTTCATCCACAACAGATCTCACTTGAAGATATTTGAAGACAACAAATATCACCTAAACTCAACAGATTTCACCACTCAAACTTGTCTTTTGGAGCATAATATCACCAATCCTCTGAACCGAAGATACATAAGGACTTTATAATCTTAACTCCACAACCACAAAGCTAAATTCCAGTCTACAGAGAAGTGCGGAGCAAAACATTTTCTCCTTGTCATTTTGCACACATTGCCAGACACAGTCTTCAAACTGGTGAATAGATCTTTTTCTATACAACATTCTAGACCACCAAACTTAGGATTTAGCACCTTCAGACACTTCTCTAACTCATATCCCAATCTCATACTCTGGTCTTCAATGCTGAGGAAATGTGGAGCAAAGTATTTTCTTCTTGTAGCCACTAAATGCTCAAAAAAATAGTTTTTACTTTGGTGAACATAACTCACTCAAATCTTCATACCGGAGGCCCAAACTTGGAACATAGCTTCTATAGACATCCCTTAACACATCTACAAATCCACAGACAAATATATTCAATCTACATGATATGCGGAGAAAAACACTGTATTGTTCTTATGCAAACACTTGCCCAAACTCATTCAGATAATTTCCTTGGATGCTGACCTTAGGTGTTGACATCAATGACAACACTTACTGCTCATACTTGCAACAATAACAACACAATTCTTCTCTACAAAACAATGAATGCCTTTAAATCCCTTAGCTCAATGTCACAAGTTCACATTATCCATATAGGTGTAAAATGAAGACATAAACTCACTTATATATGCTTTCCCGCTAACATTCGTAATTCAAATTGAAAAGGCCAATAGAGGGAAACCTTGTTAAAGGTCCTATACTGACAAACTTAAATTTGGGTCCTAGCAAATCAGCCTAGACTAGGGCGTGGGCACCTAAGTCCCAAGGCATGATTTGAGTCACGATTAAGCATTAAATAAGACCCATAGGCCCCATTTGACATGGGTTTCGAGGGAAATTGCTCTAAGATGAGTTTTAAACATGCATAATGTAAATAAGGGGACCTAGGAGCTAAACTAGGAGCTAAAAAGTCATAGAGAAACTTTTTAAGACATAACATTTAGCCCTCGTGCTTTAATGTATGTATGATCTTATGATCTATACATGCATTAAAGTATAGTTGAAAACACATCAAACATGCTAGGCACATGATTCTAAGGCATTCCTAATCTTAGCTAAGCACTAGAAAACACATGGAGGACATGCAAGACACAATGAAGATAGTAAGAAGCACACAAAACATGGAGAATACAGTGGAAGCATGTAATACATGATGAAGACATGAGAGTAGTCACACAATACATGAAGAATACATTGACATAACATTTTATATAAATCCTAAACTAAGGGATAGAGGGGGCTCATTGCCATGCACCTTTAGACCACCAAAAACATGCAAAACAAAGACCTAAATGTGGAGGGGGCTCATTGTCATGTGCCTGTAGACCACACTCGGGGGAAAACACACCAAACAAAGACCTGAATGTGGAGGGGGCTCATCACCACACACCTTTAGACTACACTCTGGGGAAGTAAACACGCATGGAAAACACATGGAATACATGAGTGCCACATAGCATGCCATAGACACACTATACGTCTTATACACGGCAAACACGAGCGATGGAAGGATCTTATTTCTAAGTCCCACCATCTGAAACATGCCAAACACACCTAATGGTTGAGCTATGCTACCACAATTTCCAAAGACATGCTTAAGGGAGGATGACTCAAGATCCAACCCCGCCTTCATGGAGGAATTTGTATAAAAGGATGTGCACTAGTTCAAGAGATACACCATCCTACCTCGTAATGAGGGCTTTTTGTAAAAGGATGTGCACTAGCTCAAGAGATATGTCATCCCTCCTCATGGAGAGGGCAGTTTTCTTTTTATAAAAGGATGTGTACCCACACTGGAGATACAACATCCCTCCTCACAAAGAGGGCAAAAACACGCTTTGTCAGTGTCAAAATAATCAAGCAGATACCATTATATATGCCCCCACCTTAAGGTGGTTGATGTCTCTTACTGATATCAAGAAAATTAAGGTAGAGTAAAAACATATAAGGTAACAAGAGCTCTCCCAAAGCCCATGTCCCCAGAGGTGGCATGTGCCATGATCGCTGAATGTTCCCACAAATACATTGATAAGATATGTTAAGATAATCAATAAGAGATAAGGTTAGAACATCTTACTCTAAGATAATGACCAGATCAAATCATGAAACCTATGCATGTATTAGATCACATCCAAGAAACCAAGGCTACACTTACGAGTTTGAATCAGAGTATAGCCATTGGGCTTATACTGCAGGTATCTCAAAACCAAGTGTAACAACAAGGTGAGATACAAAACAGTCCAAAGTGCATAGAGCAGATGTATTACAAAGGTTTGTTGGAAGAGATAAGACAACATGATGCATCACATGGGGTGATTCTACTAGTTAACCGTCGGATATATATATATATATATATATATAGTTATCAACCCCATCTTTCTATATGGACTAGGTCCATTTTTTCTTTCTTGGTGAAGGGACACATGGTCCTTATTAGTATTTGTTTGTTTTCATCATCCACCGACTAGGTAGATCCACTAAAGAAGGTAAGCAATAAAAATTAGAGAGGAGATCTAGTACCTTAGGGACACCACATAGGAGGATGTCCCCAAGAGATCATCCACAATGCTCTGCCCCTAAAGCACGACACACAACACTAAAATAGAGGATAGAAGGATAGAAGAATGATTAAACAAATAGAAGAATGGTCACAACAGAGGTGGTCTCCTAGTATCCTTGACCTTACAAGAGTATCAAGGGTCATCCTATGAGACCTAAAAAACACATAACACATCACTAGAATTCCATTCTTTTTCTATTCCTACAGCCAAAGTAGATAGAGTAGTTTCCTATTTATTTGCCCAGATTTTTATTTTTCTGTCATGCACTTCAGCTTAGTATAGTTGTTGGTTGATGTTTAACATTTATGTTATTTCTTTCCAAGCAATTTACTTTCAGCATTATGTCTTTCTTAGCCACAGAATGAATGTGGCTACTTTGGGGTTCCTAGTTTACATACTATGCCGACCCATTTCAAGTTCATGTCCCTGGATTGACAAGTTAAATGGACATTCATTGTGATTAAGATAGCTATTCAGGTTAGATGTCCAATCTATGAGTCATAGATTTATGGGCTTAGTTGTTAAATCATTATAGGAGGCAAATATTTTTGGTGTCATTGCCAGGGATGGTGTCAAACTAGGAAGAAATTTGGAGTCATTTTTAGTATTATTTATTGTAGAAGTATTTTTGAAGTGTGCTCTTAGTATACCCCTCATTTAGGAAGTAATGACCCACAATCTGTTCACAACATTCTTTGTGTGAGTTGGCTGATACTTAGTGCGTACTGCATGCATAGAGGCAGAAGAAGAGATGCTTTAGGGAGATTCCTTCCCAATGATCCTATTCCTGATGACATCTTAGTTGAGTATCCAAACTACCTAGCAGAAGAAGAAGAAGAGAATCCTTTTCTTGATGCATTCCCCAATTTGAATAGTTCTGAAATATCCTCTAAAGAACAAGCTACCCAAAACTTGATTAACAATCCATTTGCTTTGATAATCAGCCAAGCAACTATGGCTGCCCAAAATAGACCCAATCAACCAACCTTTCCATTTCCTATTGCTCATCAAAATGAAGTGGATAACCTCAAGAACATCCCTGCTTCAGTTCTCCCCAAGTTCTATGGACTTGCAACAGAGGACCCAAACACCTTCTTGTTTGAATTTGACAACCTCTACATAAGCTATGACTACACCATTAATGCTCATAGGCTTAAGTTGTTTCTTACTACCATGAAAGATGCTACATTGAGATGGTTTATGGGTCTAGGTAGTGATATTGTCAACACTTGGGATGAGATGAAAGAGAAATTTGTTGAGAAGTATACAGACTACTATAGGGGTGGAGATATGAGAGGAGATGATATTTTCAGAATGTAGCAGAAAGAGGATGAAAGTTTGGAGGATTACATCTCAAGGTTCTTGTTTTGTTTGCAAAAATCTCCCCATCATACACTCAATGAGGAGTCTCAAAAACTACTCTTCCTCAAAGGAATAAGTGAGCATTGCATGGATGCCTTGGATTTGATGGGAGGAGGAGATATTACCCAAGTGCCTTGGGAGGATATTAAGAAGATGTACCAGAATTATTCCAGAGCAGCCATGAAGAAAGGAAGAGGTTACCATTCCCTTATGGGAAAAACCCCTACCAATGGAGTTTCAAGGATGGAGATAACTCACTTACTGTCTAATTTTAAGTAAGATATCACAAATAATATGGCCACCCATTTGGACACACTTCAAGCAAAGAAGAAGCAAGACGAGGCAAAGGCAATGTTGGCAGAGTATTGCCCTCATTGTAGACAAAAAAGAGGGACTGCAGATGCAAGATGGTAGCTAATATTGACAGTAAGCAGATTCCACCTGAGTTCAAGCCAATCTAGGTTGAAGAAGATCAAGTCTACTATGTTGCACAAAGGAGGCCATGGGCTCCAAGACAAGGTATGCCACCAGATCCATTATCATTTGTTGGACCATATTTCAATACTTATGCATCTAGTAACCAATGGAAAAAACCATCTCCATCCAACTATGGAGGATATTCACCTCAGCCTTGGAATAACCCTCCAAACACTTGGAAAACTTACCAAAACCCTACACCCTAGTGACAACAACCTCAAGGGAATTGGCAGTCACCTCCAGGAAACTGGCAGCAAACATCTCAATGGAGGGGAGGATAGTAATGGCCAAACCAAACAATTAATTACATGCAACCACCTTCTCAGCCCCAGCAACCTGCTATAATGCCTCATCCTGGTAGTTCAAATTCAAATGCACCTAAACCTACTTAATTACCAACTCAACCCCCACCTAACCCAAATAACAGACCACAACAGTAGCCGGTATACTCTACTGATCCAAATCAATTCCCTGCATATGCTGTGAGTGTAAGTGACATCCACCTGCATTCAAGAACTACCTTGGTATCTCCTTCCACACCCATTATTACTAAGCTTCCTGAGGAGGAAGAGGAGCCTTTAAATGCCCCAATTCAACCAAATGCACCTGAAAATCCTAAACCAGTCCCAGTCAAGTAGACTCAAGAACCACCATTCCCACAGAGGTTGGAAACTGTGAAACAAAAGGAAGAGAAAGAGGAATCCACCTTTGACATTCTAGAGTAGTTGAAACATGTATGTGTCAAGATCCCTCTATTTCAAGCCATAAAAGATGTTCCTATATATGGCAAAGCAATCAAGGAAGCATGCCTTAACAAGCTAGTCAGAAAGAGGAAATACCCCACTATGGTTCGTGTGGTGGGATAGTTGGCTGACATCATGCTTGGGAAAGTGACTGTTCCCAAATATAATGATCTAGGGAGTCCTGTGGTAGGAGTTCTTATAAATGGGATCCAAATAAAGAATAATCTGATTGATTTGGGAGCAGCAATAAATGTAATGACCAAGGATATCCTATAGCAACTAAATGTTGCAAATATGAGACCTACTCCTACTATCCTACATCTTGCCGATAGTTCTTCTATTAAACCTAATGGGATAGTAGAAGACCTTGTGGTATCCCTGGACTCATGGGAATATCCAGCTAATTTCATGGTACTTTCTCCTAAAGCTACATTGGGAGGGTATCCCATCATTCTAGGAAGGCCGTGGTTAGCCACTGATGATGCTTATATTGGATATCGGTTAGGAGACATGACCATCTCTGATGGGAGAAGCACTAAAAAGCTTGTTCTTTACCCACCTGCACAACCATCTCATGATATGGATAATCCTGTTTGGCCACATGTTTGTGAAGAGGCCGAGGAAGCCAATTATGTGGTACAACTTATGATGTTAGGCATAAGCTCTTTCATGCAGCTTCAAGAGGAAGATGAGGTATTGTCTAACATAATTTAGAATCATTATGAAGTAGAGGAAGCATCATCCTCTCATTCTGTTGATCCAGTGAAGACACTTATTCCCACTTTTCCTGTAGCAACAGGTATGCCTCATACATTGCTACCACAAAAAATCAAGGTACCAAGCATTAGTGAAGCAACTATGGTAGAGTTAACAACTCAAGTGGAGATTTCAGAAGAAAGATATATGAATATTAACAACAAATTGACTCAAGAATAGCAGCTATCTTTGACAAATTTGATAAAGAAACACAATAATGCCTTTGCATGGGATTACCACGACATGAAACAATTAGATCCCACATTATGCACCCATAGGATTTACATAAGGGAAGATTGTACACTTGTAAGATTGCCACAAAGGAGAATCAACCCTGTATTAAGAGAGATTTTCAAAGAAGAATTACATAAGCTATTAGATGCAGGGTTTATCTACCCAATCTCAGATAGCCAGTGGGTGTCTCCTCTAGTTCTCGTGCCCAAAAAGGGAGGGAAATGGAGAGTTTGTATTGATTACAGAGAATTAAACTCTACCACCAAAATGGATCATTTTCCCCTTCCTTTCATAGACTAGGTATTGGACTCACTTGCAGGAAAGTGGTACTTTTCCTTCTTGGATGGGTTCAGCAGTTACAATCAAATACAAATTACACCAGAGGATCAAGAGAAAACAACCTTTACCTGTCCTTGGGGGACTTATGCCTACTCAGTGCTTCCATTTGGCTTATGCAATGTACCTACAACTTTCCAAAGGGTGGTCATTAGCATATTTTCTGATATCTCACATGATTGCATGGAAATTTATATGGACGATTTCACTACTTATGGTGCTACTTTTGATGAGGCATTGGAAAACTTAGGGAAGGTTTTGGAGAGATGTGAAGACCACAATCTATCCTTGAATAGTGCAAAGTGCTTCATGATGATGCAAGAAGGAGTAGTGCTTGGCCACTATGTCTCTCCAAAAGGAATTTAGGTAGACCTAGCAAAGATTGAAGTGATAATTAATCTGCCCATTCCCGCAAAGCAAAGAGATGTCAAAAGCTTCTTGGGTCATGCAGGGTACTATAGACATTTCATCAAGGATTTCAGAAAAATAGCAGCCCCATTGTATACTCTTCTCACTAAATATGCTGAATTTCAGTTGAATGAAGATTGTAACAAGGCATTTTCTGATTTAAGGATAGCATTAACTCATGCTCCTGTACTCAAAGGTCCCAATTGGGAGCTCCCTCTCCACATCCATATTGATGCATCAGATTATGCCATAGGAGTAGTCTTAGGGCAGAAAGAAGGAGCCATTGAACATGCCATTTATTTTGTCAGCAAAAACTTGCAGGGAGTTGAGTTCAATTATACAATGATAGAAAAGGAAATGCTGGCAGTAATCTATGCTCTCAACAAATTCAGGCACTACATAACATGCTATCAAATCTTTGTGCACACAGATCATGCAACCATTAGGTATCTCATGAACAAATCCTTGATATCAGGTAGATTAGTAAGATGGGTGTTGCTAATGCAAGAATTTGACATTATCATTGTGGATAAGCCAGGGAAGGCCAATGTTGTTGCAGACTTTCTTTCAAGATTGACTACATCAGAGGACAACCAAGTCATTGATGACTTTTTCCCTGATGAACACTTGTTTTCCATCACTATGTAAACACCCTGGTATACTAACACAACTAATTATCTGGTCACTGGGAGAGTCCCTCCTCATTTCTCTCCAAAGGAGAGGACACTCATTGAAAAGTCTTTTCCTTTTTCATGGATTGCTGGATGTTTGTTCTACACTGGACTAGACCATGTCATGCAGAGATGTGTGAGGGAAGATGAAACATATGTCATTTTGTATACATGCCACAATGAACCGTGTGGAGGGCATTTTGTAGCCAAGAGGACATCAATGAAGATTTTAAATATAGGTTATTACTAGCCAACACTCCATAAGGATGCAGGGAGATATACAAGGAAATGTGATAGATGCTAGAGGATGGGACGACCAACCAAATCTAATGAGATGCCCCTTTACCCTTATCTAGTGATCACTCCATTTGATAAGTGGAGATTAGATTTTGTAGGACCCATTGATCCTCCATCCAATGGTAAATCCTATATCTTAGTATGTATTGATTATGTAACCAAATGGGTAGAAGTTAAGGCCATGAAGCATGCAAGAGATAACAAGGTTGCAAAATTTCTTTATGAGGAAATTTTCACATGGTATGGAGTTCCCAGAGAGATAGTGACTGATCAAGGAGCTCAATTCACCTCAACCCTAGTTGCAACACTAGTCAATGAGTACAACATAAGGCACAAAAAATCTCCTCCTTATCACCCTCAGGCCAATGGCCATGTTGAGGTGACTAATAGGGAAATTGGAGCCATTCTAACCAAAATTGTGGCTATCCATAGGAAGGATTGGGAAAACAGGCTGCTAGAAGTTGTCTGGGCTTATAGGACAACCTACAAAATAACCACAGGCTTCACCCGTTTTGAGTTGTTGTATGGAAAGATAGCTATGATGCCCATTGAATTTAAACATAAGACTCTTTGGACTGCAATAGACTTGGGCATGGATATCTATGAGGCACAAAAGAATAGAATCATGCAGCTTAATGCTTTGGATGAGATGAAGAAAGTAGCCTTGCATCACACAGAGGTAGTGTAGAATCAAAGAATAAAGTGGCATGACAAATTCATCAAAGAAAAGAAATTCCAGCTAGGTGATTGGGCACTACTCTATGACTCAAGGTATTAGGATAATACAGGAAAATTGAAGATAAGGTGGCTAGTACCATATGAGGTTCCTGAAGTTTTCCCCAATGGTGCTATTCAACTCACCACCATTGACCTTGTCAGATTTAAGCTACTCATCAATGGTCATCACCCCAGGTTGTATCACAAGCCAACTTTGAAGGGCAAATTCCTGCAACAATTCACTCAGGATGCAACTTTCAAACTTCTTGCAGCCAAAGGTAACAGACCTAGTGTCCCTCCTTCTAGCTAACCAAGGTACGACACTTGTCATAATAAAGACTTCCACTTTTGTGGGGGTCCACTTCTTCATTCATTCACCCATTCGCCCATCCATATCCATCATTCTCTCTTCCGTCACATTGTCATGATCTGACTTCATTTTGCCTCATTTTATTTTGCTCCACTTTCACTCATTGCTAAATGAATTTCTTCAAAGGTGACCGGTACTTTCTCCATCATTTTTGCAACTGATCTTCCAAAAATCAAGGTATGTGCTCATCAATTTTTTTATCTCTTACTTATCTTTTACTATATTCATTTAATTACTATAAATTAATGTTGATGTTCTCCATAGCATGTAATTATTTGCTACCTGATTAAATCAAGCATCACCATTCCACATGTGAGGACACATGCTCAAATTTAGGTTGGGGGAGTGTGAATACCATGTCCACGTGTTAGTCCATGTTGGTTTACACCAACACGTCAACAAAGTTTAAAATTTAGTTGATTTGAATTAGTAGTGAGATGACGGCTTGCAAGTGTGAGGTGATAGCCTTCATTGATTACTCCTTACTGCCTTTACTACTCATGTCATAATCTTGAGTCCCCAAATAAGGAAAATTTAGATGACATTGGCGTTGGAAATTTAGCAGTGTTGTAGGAAGGTGAAGTTGAGCTTTCAAATAAAGATTGCAAGAAGAAAAACTTTGCAAAGTGATTATTTATTTTCAGACAGCTAAACAATGGGAGGTGGGTTAATTCGAAATGAACCATCGATTCATGAAGTATTACTGTAGGATGCACCCAACTAGGCCAAGTTTAGAAATTGCTGGTGGTTAGATTATTTCCTGAAGCTAAATGGTTTTACTGAAGATGTTACATTGGAATTTTCCCAGACTTTATTTGAAGGTAAGGCCACGGTAAAAGGGTTAGAGGTATTGGCTACTGAAGAAATGATTGCAAAAGTTACAGGGTTGCCTACTGATGGTGAAAACTACCCTATTTCTAGAGACACCAGGCCAGCTAGGACAGAATTTATAGAACCTGGTGACCCTCCATTAATTGTGGACAAACAGGGAGCCAAGAGAACCTCTCTGCCTAAGCCATGGAAGCAAGTAGTTGTTCATGTTGTGAGGTACATTACTTGTGGAGGTCGTCAGTCGAATCTACATTCTGTGCATTTCAAACTTTTGAATCATATAAGGCATGGGAGAAGAATGAATGTGCCAAACGTGCTATACTACCTTCTCTCAATCATGGCGTCCGAGACCCAAAAAGGTAGGGCTAATTCTGTTTCCCACCATTGTTTGATCAAATTGTTAGTTGAAAAGTCTCTGCGTGATGTGTCTTATATGACTTGGGAAAAATTCCTAAATATTGATCAAATTAGACCAAAGCATTTGCGACCTACGGTTGTGCCTCAACCTTGTAGGACTAGGAGGAGAGTGAGTTCTATTAAAGCTACTCCTAGAACCTCAATTTCTTGCATAAATCCTTTTGCAGCTGAAAAAACTATAGAGATTAGTTCTTCTGAGGCAGAGCATTCAAACAAAGAGAGTTCTTCTTTAGATTCTAATCATGATGTTCCTCTTGGCAACCTAATTCGAACTAAGGCACAAAAGAAAGAGTTAGAAATAAGAAAGGGTAAATCTAAAAATCAAACTACAGGAAAGGAAGTGCCAAGCTCTAAGAAATAGAAGGCTGACATTGTTCTTCCTATAGCTAAAGGAAAACATGAGAGCCCTCCTAGAAAATCAAGACCTGCTAGGTCATCCTTTGGTGTGCCTCCATAGAGAAGCCCTAGGGTTGAAGAAACGTCACCAGAAGATACAGAGGTCCCCATGGGACATGTGAACGTTGAAGAAAAGGACATATTTGAGGAAGCATCAAATGTAACATTGGCAGACCTTGCTACCGTCGCTAAACAAATTAAGAGTTAGGGATATGAAGACAACCAGGAGTTCCTATAGTAAGAGGCCCTATACCTAGAATTGGTTGAACATTCAAGAACCCTGCAGTTAGTGTTATATGAAGGGCAACCATTAGTGCCAGGAAAACTTTTGGTAGGAATACACAAGCCCTTTGATTTTTCAATGCATATTATAGCTATGAATTTATGGAATGAGATATAAAGGAGAGAAGAATGGAAAAAGGAGAAACACAGACTGAAGGAAGAAGTTCAAAAGAAAGATGAAGAGATTGAAGATAAGAATGCAGAAATTGTGACTTTAAAGGAGAGAGTGGATAATATGGCAGCCTTAGTGCCTTAGGTATTAGAGTGCAAGACTCCTCCAAGGGTCTATGCTCTATATTTGAAGGAGAAGTATCTTTCTTTTAAACTAGCAACGATTGTTTTAGGTTTGAATCCTTCCATTGAGACTCCTCTTGGATTTTTCAATCCTTATCAGATTGCTCCTCCTGAAATGAAGAATTTGTTGTGTAAATTCTATTTACATAATTATGTTGTGTCCCAAGATCATGATTGGAATCCCTTGTTGTATGATGGGGATGTTTAATTAAGGGCATTTATGTCTTGGATACAAAATGAGATTGGTTGGGGACAACAGTTCAGGGCGTATAGGTGAACAGAATTCAACACTCCCCTATCCATCAGAGCTGAATCTAGAAATCTAGGAGGCATTTTCAATGTTTGGCACATAATGCTTTATAGACCAAGCTATGGCAATAGAATCATGTCTGAGAAAGAAGTAGTTTACAGAGAATATGAGGAGGTAGCAAACACTATAGGAGAACCTGTAAAGGGATATGTAGACACCTAAAAATGTCTTGACCACCAAACTAACTCCCGACATCCCTAAATACATCAATCTCCCCTCTATTCAATTAATTAAATTCTTATTTAATTAATTATCCCTTCATCACCCAATTTTCTACCATATTATCCCCAAAATAGTCTAAAACCTGATGGTGATAGTTTGTCATTGATGTCAAAAGGACTGTAGGACATTTGAGGATCACTTGTACTATTGACAAAGGTTGTTCATGATCATGCATTTCACAGTTGTTCACAATCATGCATTTCACAGTTGTTCACTTATGATAGGACTCAATTAGGATAAGTGTGTTGATCATGTCTTTCATAGTTAAACATCAATCAGGTGTTGTTCATACAAGAGTTGTTGTTACAAGTGATGATGATGCAGGATTGTTGTTACACATCAAAAGATCTTCTTTGTGGTATCTACACATTACAGATTGATAGGAGCAGTTTGGTTCTTCGGGATGTCATTGTTCTTATAGTAAGTTTGATAATTTGATTGGATGGTTGATGTTGGGCTTAATATACTTTAGTTGGCATGATGACTTACTTGGCACAAGGTTGGTTGGTGTCAACATTTGACACAGACACAGTTGGTTCGTTCAGCTGATTGTTGTTGGCATATGAATGTGCTTTAATATTAAAAAGAGCATGAAAATAGAATATTAAATATATTCGAAGGGAAGTATAAACATCATTTAAAAATCTTATGGAGAGAATGAAAGTTTTTTTATGAAGGAGCTTTATTGAAAAAGCATCGTATCATTTTATAACGGGCACGAAGCATACTCAAAGGGGAGTAAAATAATTCAAAGACCTTTATTTGAAATTAGCATTATAATTTTGAAGGTAATTCAAAGGTTAGGAATTCCTTGGAGGTTTTTTAACTCAAATTCTTAAAGCCTTCTTTGGAGCCCGATTCATATTTGAAATGTTTTTAAAAATTGCATGGATATTAAAAAGGAAAAGCAAAAGGCATCAAATTGCCTTACTTAGGGGAGCCCGATTTTCTTGCTATTTTTTATGATTTATAGAAAAAGGCTAAAGTGGATACTATATAGCCCGATGCTTTTTCAAAGGAGAGTTTAAAATCTAAAAGGAGCTTTGAATTGTTTTTAGCATAGTTTATAGTTTTTTAAAAACTTCTAAAGTGGGATGATTTTAAAAAAGGCATCCTTTCTATTCCCTACGAGTGGGATGATTTTGTATAAGATTTATAAACTTTTGAAAGTTCCTTTTTAAGTATGTGGATTAGCCATAAAAGGCTATGCAATTAAAAGTTTAGAAATTATTTTTAATTTCTATTTTAAAAGACATGAGATCCAAGTTGGAAAGTTTTTAGGGGTTTTTCATCCTAATTGAAGATTATTTTTTTTATGACAAAATTGATTATCAGAGAAGGTGAAAGATTTTCAAGAAGATTTTTATATAACCTTTGTGCAGAGAAGGAGAAAGTGTTGGAGATTTTTTAATGAAGATTTATTCTTTGTAGTGTGAAGAATTTCAAAGAAGATGATCTTGAAGGAAAGAAGATAATCTTGCAGGATAACCAGTGATGCAAGGGAATATAAATTGCATACAAATTTTTTTTGAAAAAGATTTTTTTGTGAGAAGATGCAGAGGAAGATGAAAAGGCAGAAATTTTTGAAGATTGATTTGAAGTTTTTTATTGTAAAAGAAGATCAAAGAACTTGAGGAGTTTTTGAAGACATTTTTTCTTACAGGAATATCAAGAGTTGAATTTTTGAAGGAACAAAATGTTATTTTGTGAGCAGGGCATTGGATGAAGTTTTTAGTTTTGAAGATAATATTTACAGAGAAAAGAATATTAAAAAAATTCATTTCAAGACATTGAAGAAAATATCAGAGATTTTATTTTCTCCTACAAGGCAATTTTTTATTGAAGACAAAATGTTTAGATTGAAATGAATATGAAAGGTCAATGAAATTTTGAAGAGGATATTTGCAGAGGAAAGGAATATGAAAAGATTTTCAGAATTTGTATATAATGTTTTTACAAGTACATTGACGGTGTGTGTGTGTGTGTTGATGAAGTAAGGCAGAGATGAAATATAAAGAGAAAAGTAGCGTTGTTGAGCATATCTGGATGAAGGATTGATTTTGAATAGAATGGCCATTTGACAGACACATGATAGAGTATAAATGTTTTGTATTGAAACAGAGAAACCCTCTGAATTTGTGTTTTCAGTTTGTTTTGTAATAGGGGTTGGTGCTCCTTGAAGCTGGTGCTTCTAAACAGTATGCCAGTGAGGCTTGTAGGTCAGTGAGACCTCAATAGTCAATGAGACATAATATTCAGCCAGTGAGGCTTTGTAAGATGTTTTCAAAGTTAAGCCAGTGAGGCACTTCATGAGTGGTTTTTCTACCCAGAGAGGGTTTTCCACTCCAGTAATTCTTGTGTTAATGATATGCTTCTATGTGTGTTTTTTGCTTCTATGTTAAGATTTATCTCTATGTGGTCCTGCTCATAATTTTCACTATCAAACTTGTACATAGTTTATTGATGACTTTCTCTTTCTGAGTCTTGTAAATCAAAAGTTGTAAAAATCTACACAACACTGATTCACCCCCCCTCTCAGTGTTGTCCGAACTCCTACAATTGGTATCAGAGCCAGTTTCCCTTCTGCAGCTTAATCAGCTTGGGTAGGTCCTGTGTGTGGAGTTCAATGGGTAAGTGTAGAAGAAATAAGAACATAAGAAATGTTAAGATTCTTTCTGGTCAAAAGACACAAAAGAAATCATCCATATCAAATCCAGATGTTGATATAAAGTTAGTTGATAAAGGTGTTCTCCAAGTTAAATCTAATATTGTCCTAGAAGAAAATGTTTCAGATGTTCCTCAGTTTGATGGTTCAAATTTTTCAGTTTGGTATGTTAGAATGCAAGTATATTTATCCTCCTTAGGATATGATGTTTTAATGTCAGTTGAAAATGGTAATTCTACAAATAACAAAGAAGTTCTTGAATATAATGATATTGCAAAGAAGGCTATATTATCTGCTCTGTCTAATGATGTTATTTGTAAAGTTATGGATTGTGTTACAGCTCAGGATATGTGGAGGAGATTGAAAAGAATTTACCAAGGTAATGATAAAGAAGAGGACACTCTGGTGTGTCAAGAAAGTGGCAATGAAAGGCAATCACATGAAGAAGTTGAGACCCAATCAAATTCAGAAGATGATGATGATCAAGATTATGATGAACAAGACTGTGAGATTGATCTGGAAGGAGAGCTCATATATGCTCTAACTGAACTCAAGAATTATAAGAAGGAGAACAAGAAATTAATGTTGCAATTGCAGCAAGAAAGAGTTTTAAAAGACAAAGCTCTTACAGATCTTGAAGATGCTAGAAACCTGATTGTAGACTTGAAGAATCAAGCAAGTGAATCAAACAAATTGATTGTCAGTTTGAAATCAGAAATTGAAGAAGCTAAGAGGATAACTGATGTCTCAATATCTAACATTGAAGTTGCAAGGATTGAGAATCTAAAACTAGAGAGTGAAATTATTAATCTGAGAAAAGAGTATGATGGTCTCAAGATTTTATCTAAGAAATATCAAGTGTTTGATAAGATGCTTGGTAAGCAAAAACTATATGAAGACACTACTGGACTTGGTTTTGAAGAAGGAGAATGTTCAAAAGCTAGAGAGACACCTAGAACGAAGATTGATTTGAATGCTGCCACTGAAAACAAAATGCATAATCAAAGAAGAAGAAATTTCAGAAAAAGTGCTCCTGTTAGACAAGCATACATATACAGGTATAATTATTCTTTTAATGGTCATTGTTATGCTTGTAATCAATTTGGACACAGATCAGTTAATTGTAAAAGAAATACTGATATTATTTGTTACAAGTGCAATAATGTTGGACACATTCAAAGAAACTGCCAAATGAATAGAATGTATGATCCTACATGGAAGCATAACATAATTGCTCAGGAGATGTCAAAAAGGTATCAGTCATTTGGTTATAACATAGTTTGTTATAATTGCAATTCTTTTGGTCATAAAGCTCATAGTTGTAGGAAAGCTTCACCTGATTTAAAAAGGTGGAAAAGAAAAGAAGCAGAAAAGGTTTGGAGGAAGAAAGCACCTGTGAAAACTTCGAAGCAGAAAGAAAGTAAAGAGAAGTCAGAATCTAAGCTTGTGCATCTTGCACAAGTCATTTCATCTATTGCATAACATAGCATGAAGTAAGGGGGAGGTATCAAATGTTCTATCAGTTAACCCCAAGAAGTTTCAAGAAAAAGGATCATTTGATATGATGATCTTGTCTGTCTTGCCATGCTTTGAAATAGTTGATAATGATGTTGCTAACAATGTTGATGTTTAGTATGTGACAGTGTTTCAGGTGTTCTTTGGCCTATTATACTTTCAAGATATTGAAAAGGTGTTCAAATGCACAAATTGTTTGACAAATGATCTTGATCATGTTAATGATTACAAAGGTTGGATTGTTATGGTATTGCAATCCAAAGTGTTTTTGAAAATGTTATTTGAATGGTAATGTCAAGAGACAGAAATTCTTGTTGATTGCAGTTTATTTCAGATGTGGTTTTGTATCAGAATTGACAAGTGTCTTGTGCAGAACAGGAGGATAGTTCAGATGGTCTTCTATCTTTGTCATGTCAGAAAAGGTGTCAGAATAGATTGGTTACAGAATGAATTTGATGTGTTTCAGAAAGGTATTGACTGACTCCAGTTTTGAAGTGGTATCAGGCATGTGTTTCAACCTATGACAATCTATAGTCTCTTATGACATTGATGGTGAGTTTTGTATCTCATCAAATCAGAGGCAAGTAAAGGTATTATCAAAAATGGTTATCTTGGCATCTTGTGTTGGCAACTGTGTGATAAGGAGTCTTCATGTTTTTGCCTGCAAATTTGTTCATCAAAGAGTATTAGTATGTTTATGATTTCTTTGCAAAAGTGTTTAGAAGGTTGAATATCAGTAAATGGATGGTATACTTTAGGTTGATATGTGGCTTCAAGACTATTTCAGGAAATGGATCAGTGCTGAGTTGAGTTGTGTTATGCTGATTATTCTTGTCAGTATTTACCAGTTGTTTTTATGAGCTGTGAACTTTATCAAAGGGGAAGCAAATAGATTTATTGGAGATTTGTCATGTGGGTCAAAAAGTGTTGATTGCAGAAGAATTGTTTATTTTGGAAGTTTGTTTTTCAATCACATGTGATGTCATCAGAAGTGTGTCAGTCTTCATCTTCATAGTGATATTGTAATTGTTATGATCATGCTATAACATCTTTTCAGTGAAGTTATTTTCTCAGGGGGAGATAATTATCTTTTTCATCAGATGTCAAAAAGGGGGAGAAAGATAAATTGTATCAGTTGGTTTTGCCATCAATGACAAAGGGGGAGATTGATGGTGATAGTTTGTCATTGATGTCAAAAGGACTGCAGGACATTTGAGGATCACTTGTACTATTGACAAAGGTTGTTCATGATCATGCATTTCACAGTTGCTCACAATCATGCATTTCACAGTTGTTCACTTATGATAGGACTCAATTAGGATAAGTGTGTTGATCATGTCTTTCATAGTTAAACATCAATCAGGTGTTGTTCATACAAGAGTTGTTGTTACAAGTGATGATGATGCAGGATTTTTGTTACACATCAAAAGATCTTCTTTGTGGTATCTACACATTACAGATTGATAGGAGCAGTTTGGTTCTTCGGGATGTCATTGTTCTTATAGTAAGTTTGATAATTTGATTGGATGGTTGATGTTGGGCTTAATATACTTCAGTTGGCATGATGACTTACTTGGCACAAGGTTGGTTGGTGTCAACATTTGACACAGGCACAGTTGGTTCGTTCAGCTGATTGTTGTTGGCATATGAATGTGCTTTAATATTAAAAAGAGCATGAAAATAGAATATTAAATATATTTGAAGGGAAGTATAAACATCATTTAAAAATCTTATGGAGAGAACGAAAGTTTTTTTATGAAGGAGCTTTATTGAAAAAGCATCGTATCATTTTATAACGGGCACGAAGCATACTCAAAGGGGAGTAAAATAATTCAAAGACCTTTATTTGAAATTAGAATTATAATTTTGAAGGTAATTCAAAGGTTAGGAATTCCTTGGAGGTTTTTTAACTCAAATTCTTAAAGCCTTCTTTGGAGCCCGATTCATATTTGAAATGTTTTTAAAAATTGCATGGATATTAAAAAGGAAAAACAAAAGGCATCAAATTGCCTTACTTAGGGGAGCCCGATTTTCTTGCTATTTTTTATGATTTATAGAAAAAGGCTAAAGTGGATACTATATAGCCCGATGCTTTTTCAAAGGAGAGTTTAAAATCTAAAAGGAGCTTTGAATTGTTTTTAGCATAGTTTATAGTTTTTTAAAAACTTCTAAAGTGGGATGATTTTAAAAAAGGCATCCTTTCTATTCCCTACGAGTGGGATGATTTTGTATAAGATTTATAAACTTTTGAAAGTTCCTTTTTAAGTATGTGGATTAGCCATAAAAGGCTATGTAATTAAAAGTTTAGAAATTATTTTTAATTTCTATTTTAAAAGACATGAGATCCAAGTTGGAAAGTTTTTAGGGGTTTTTCATCCTAATTGAAGATTATTTTTTTTATGACAAAATTGATTATCAGAGAAGGTGAAAGATTTTCAAGAAGATTTTTATATAACCTTTGTGCAGAGAAGGAGAAAGTGTTGGAGATTTTTTAATGAAGATTTATTCTTTGTAGTGTGAAGAATTTTAAAGAAGATGATCTTGAAGGAAAGAAGATAATCTTGCAGGATAACCAGTGATGCAAGGGAATATAAATTGCATACAAATTTTTTTTGAAAAAGATTTTTTTGTGAGAAGATGCAGAGGAAGATGAAAAGGCAGAAATTTTTGAAGATTGATTTGAAGTTTTTTATTGTAAAAGAATATCAAAGAACTTGAGGAGTTTTTGAAGACATTTTTTCTTATAGGAATATCAAGAGTTGAATTTTTGAAGGAACAAAATGTTATTTTGTGAGCAGGGCATTGGATGAAGTTTTTAGTTTTGAAGATAATATTTACAGAGAAAAGAATATTAAAAAAATTCATTTCAAGACATTGAAGAAAATATCAGAGATTTTATTTTCTCCTACAAGGCAATTTTTTATTGAAGACAAAATGTTTAGATTGAAATGAATATGAAAGGTCAATGAAATTTTGAAGAGGATATTTGCAGAGGAAAGGAATATGAAAAGATTTTCAGAATTTGTATATAATGTTTTTACAAGTACATTGACGGTGTGTGTGTGTGTGTTGATGAAGTAAGGCAGAGATGAAATATAAAGAGAAAAGTAGCGTTGTTGAGCATATCTGGATGAAGGATTGATTTTGAATAGAATGGCCATTTGACAGACACATGAGAGAGTATAAATGTTCTGTATTAAAATATAGAAACCCTCTGAATTTGTGTTTTTAGTTTGTTCTGTAATAGGGGTTGGTGCTCCTTGAATCTGGTGCTTCTAAACAGTATGCCAGTGAGGCTTGTAGGTCAGTGAGACCTCAATAGTCAATGAGACATAATATTCAGCCAGTGAGGCTTTGTAAGATGTTTTCAAAGTTAAGCCAGTGAGGCACTTCATGAGTGGTTTTTCTACCCAGAGAGGGTTTTCCACTCCAGTAATTCTTGTGTTAATGATATGCTTCTATGTGTGTTTTTTGCTTCTATGTTAAGATTTATCTCTATGTGGTCCTGCTCGTAATTTTCACTATCAAACTTGTACATAGTTTATTGATGACTTTCTCTTTCTGAGTCTTGTAAATCAAAAGTTGCAAAAATCTACACAACACTGATTCACCCCCCCTCTCAGTGTTGTCCGAACTCCTACAATTGGTATCAGAGCCAGTTTCCCTTCTGCAGCTTAATCAGCTTGGGTAGGTCCTGTGTGTGGAGTTCAATGGGTAAGTGTAGAAGAAATAAGAACATAAGAAATGTTAAGATTCTTTCTGGTCATAAGACACAAAAGAAATCATCCATATCAAATCCAGATGTTGATATAAAGTTAGTTGATAAAGGTGTTCTCCAAGTTAAATCTAATATTGTCCTAGAAGAAAATGTTTCAGATATTCCTCAGTTTGATGGTTCAAATTTTTCAGTTTGGTATGTTAGAATGCAAGTATATTTATCCTCCTTAGGATATGATGTTTTAATGTCAGTTGAAAATGGTAATTCTACAAATAACAAAGAAGTTCTTGAATATAATGATATTGCAAAGAAGGCTATATTATCTGCTCTGTCTAATGATGTTATTTGTAAAGTTATGGATTGTGTTACAGCTCAGGATATGTGGAGGAGATTGAAAAGAATTTACCAAGGTAATGATAAAGAAGAGGACACTCTGGTGTGTCAAGAAAGTGGCAATGAAAGGCAATCACATGAAGAAGTTGAGACCCAATCAAATTCAGAAGATGATGATGATCAAGATTATGATGAACAAGACTGTGAGATTGATCTGGAAGGAGAGCTCATATATGCTCTAACTGAACTCAAGAATTATAAGAAGGAGAACAAGAAATTAATGTTGCAATTGCAGCAAGAAAGAGTTTTAAAAGACAAAGCTCTTACAGATCTTGAAGATGCTAGAAACCTGATTGTAGACTTGAAGAATCAAGCAAGTGAATCAAACAAATTGATTGTCAGTTTGAAATCAGAAATTGAAGAAGCTAAGAGGATAGCTGATGTCTCAATATCTAACATTGAAGTTGCAAGGATTGAGAATCTAAAACTAGAGAGTGAAATTATTAATCTGAGAAAAGAGTATGATGGTCTCAAGATTTTATCTAAGAAATATCAAGTGTTTGATAAGATGCTTGGTAAGCAAAAACTATATGAAGACACTACTGGACTTGGTTTTGAAGAAGGAGAATGTTCAAAAGCTAGAGAGACACCTAGAACGAAGATTGATTTGAATGATGCCACTGAAAACAAAATGCATAATCAAAGAAGAAGAAATTTCAGAAAAAGTGCTCCTGTTAGACAAGCATACATATATAGGTATAATTATTCTTTTAATGGTCATTGTTATGCTTGTAATCAATTTGGACACAGATCAGTTAATTGTAGAAGAAATACTGATATTATTTGTTACAAGTGCAATAATGTTGGACACATTCAAAGAAACTGCCAAATGAATAGAATGTATGATCCTACATGGAAGCATAACATAATTGCTCAGGAGATGTCAAAAAGGTATCAGTCATTTGGTAATAACATAGTTTGTTATAATTGCAATTCTTTTGGTCATAAAGCTCATAGTTGCAGGAAAGCTTCACCTGATTTAAAAAGGTGGAAAAGAAAAGAAGCAGAAAAGGTTTGGAGGAAGAAAGCACCTGTGAAAACTTCGAAGCAGAAAGAAAGTAAAGAGAAGTCAGAATCTAAGCTTGTGCATCTTGCACAAGTCATTTCATCTATTGCATAACATAGCATGAAGTAAGGGGGAGGTATCAAATGTTCTATCAGTTAACCCCAAGAAGTTTCAAGAAAAAGGATCATTTGATATGATGATCTTGTCTGTCTTGCCATGCTTTGAAATAGTTGATAATGATGTTGCTAACAATGTTGATGTTTAGTATGTGACAGTGTTTCAGGTGTTCTTTGGCCTATTATACTTTCAAGATATTGAAAAGGTGTTCAAATGCACAAATTGTTTGACAAATGATCTTGATCATGTTAATGATTACAAAGGTTGGATTGTTATGGTATTGCAATCCAAAGTGTTTTTGAAAATGTTATTTGAATGGTAATGTCAAGAGACAGAAATTCTTGTTGATTGCAGTTTATTTCAGATGTGGTTTTGTATCAGAATTGATAAGTGTCTTGTGCAGAACAGGAGGATAATTTAGATGGTCTTCTATCTTTGTCATGTCAGAAAAGGTGTCAGAATAGATTGGTTACAGAATGAATTTGATGTGTTTCAGAAAAGGTATTGACTGACTCCAGTTTTGAAGTGGTATCAGGCATGTGTTTCAACCTATGACAATCTATAGTCTCTTATGACATTGATGGTGAGTTTTGTATCTCATCAAATCAGAGGCAAGTAAAGGTCTTATCAAAAATGGTTATCTTGGCATCTTGTGTTGGCAACTGTGTGATAAGGAGTCTTCATGTTTTTGCCTGCAAATTTGTTCATCAAAGAGTATTAGTATGTTTATGATTTCTTTGCAAAAGTGTTCAGAAGGTTGAATATCAGTAAATGGATGGTATACTTTAGGTTGATATGTGGCTTCAAGACTATTTCAAAAAATGGATCAGTGCTGAGTTGAGTTGTGTTATGTTGATTATTCTTGTCAGTATTTACCAGTTGTTTTTATGAGCTGTGAACTTTATCAAAGGGGAAGCAAATAGATTTATTGGAGATTTGTCATGTGGGTCAAAAAGTGTTGATTGCAGAAGAATTGTTTATTTTGGAAGTTTGTTTTTCAATCACATGTGATGTCATCAGAAGTGTGTCAGTCTTCATCTTCATAGTGATATTGTAATTGTTATGATCATGCTATAACATCTTTTCAGTGAAGTTATTTTCTCAGGGGGAGATAATTATCTTTTTCATCAGATGTCAAAAAGGGGGAGAAAGATAAATTGTATCAGTTGGTTTTGCCATCAATGACAAAGGGGGAGATTGATGGTGATAGTTTGTCATTGATGTCAAAACGACTGTAGGACATTTGAGGATCACTTGTACTATTGACAAAGGTTGTTCATGATCATGCATTTCACAGTTGTTCACAATCATGCATTTCACAGTTGTTCACTTATGATAGGACTCAATTAGGATAAGTGTGTTGATCATGTCTTTCATAGTTAAACATCAATCAGGTGTTGTTCATACAAGAGTTGTTGTTACAAGTGATGATGATGCAGGATTGTTGTTACACATCAAAAGATCTTCTTTGTGGTATCTACACATTACAGATTGATAGGAGCAGTTTGGTTCTTCGGGATGTCATTGTTCTTATAGTAAGTTTGATAATTTGATTGGATGGTTGATGTTGGGCTTAATATACTTCAGTTGGCATGATGACTTACTTGGCACAAGGTTGGTTGGTGTCAACATTTGACACAGGCACAGTTGGTTCGTTCAGTTGATTGTTGTTGGCATATGAATGTGCTTTAATATTAAAAAGAGAATGAAAATAGAATATTAAATATATTTGAAGGGAAGTATAAACATCATTTAAAAATCTTATGGAGAGAACAAAAGTTTTTTTATGAAGGAGCTTTATTGAAAAAGCATCGTATCATTTTATAACGGGCACGAAGCATACTCAAAGGGGAGTAAAATAATTCAAAGACCTTTATTTGAAATTAGCATTATAATTTTGAAGGTAATTCAAAGGTTAGGAATTCCTTGGAGGTTTTTTAACTCAAATTCTTAAAGCCTTCTTTGGAGCCCGATTCATATTTGAAATGTTTTTAAAAATTGCATGGATATTAAAAAGGAAAAGCAAAAGGCATCAAATTGCCTTACTTAGGGGAGCCCGATTTTCTTGCTATTTTTTATGATTTATAGAAAAAGGCTAAAGTGGATACTATATAGCCCGATGCTTTTTCAAAGGAGAGTTTAAAATCTAAAAGGAGCTTTGAATTGTTTTTAGCATAGTTTATAGTTTTTTAAAAACTTCTAAAGTGGGATGATTTTAAAAAAGGCATCCTTTCTATTCCCTACGAGTGGGATGATTTTGTATAAGATTTATAAACTTTTGAAAGTTCCTTTTTAAGTATGTGGATTAGCCATAAAAGGCTATGTAATTAAAAGTTTAGAAATTATTTTTAATTTCTATTTTAAAAGACATGAGATCCAAGTTGGAAAGTTTTTAGGGGTTTTTCATCCTAATTGAAGATTATTTTTTTTATGACAAAATTGATTATCAGAGAAGGTGAAAGATTTTCAAGAAGATTTTTATATAACCTTTGTGCAGAGAAGGAGAAAGTGTTGGAGATTTTTTAATGAAGATTTATTCTTTGTAGTGTGAAGAATTTCAAAGAAGATGATCTTGAAGGAAAGAAGATAATCTTGTAGGATAACCAGTGATGCAAGGGAATATAAATTGCATACAATTTTTTTTTGAAAAAGATTTTTTTTGTGAGAAGATGGAGAGGAAGATGAAAAGGCAGAAATTTTTGAAGATTGATTTGAAGTTTTTTATTGTAAAATAATATCAAAGAACTTGAGGAGTTTTTGAAGACATTTTTTCTTACAGGAATATCAAGAGTTGAATTTTTGAAGGAACAAAATGTTATTTTGTGAGCAGGGCATTGGATGAAGTTTTTAGTTTTGAAGATAATATTTACAGAGAAAAGAATATTAAAAAAATTCATTTCAAGACATTGAAGAAAATATCAGAGATTTTATTTTATCCTACAAGGCAATTTTTTATTGAAGACAAAATGTTTAGATTGAAATGAATATGAAAGGTCAATGAAATTTTGAAGAGGATATTTGCAGAGGAAAGGAATATGAAAAGATTTTCAGAATTTGTATATAATGTTTTTACAAGTACATTGACGGTGTGTGTGTGTGTGTTGATGAAGTAAGGCAGAGATGAAATATAAAGAGAAAAGTAGCGTTGTTGAGCATATCTGGATGAAGGATTGATTTTGAATAGAATGGCCATTTGACAGACACATGAGAGAGTATAAATGTTCTGTATTGAAATAGAGAAACCCTCTGAATTTGTGTTTTCAGTTTGTTCTGTAATAGGGGTTGGTGCTCCTTGAAGCTGGTGCTTCTAAACAGTATGCCAGTGAGGCTTGTAGGTCAGTGAGACCTCAATAGTCAATGAGACATAATATTCAGCCAGTGAGGCTTTGTAAGATGTTTTCAAAGTTAAGCCAGTGAGGCACTTCATGAGTGGTTTTTCTACCCAGAGAGGGTTTTCCACTCCAGTAATTCTTGTGTTAATGATATGCTTCTATGTGTGTTTTTTTCTTCTATGTTAAGATTTATCTCTATGTGGTCCTGCTCATAATTTTCACTATCAAACTTGTACATAGTTTATTGATGACTTTCTCTTTCTGAGTCTTGTAAATCAAAAGTTGCAAAAATCTACACAACACTGATTCACCCCCCCTCTCAGTGTTGTCCGAACTCCTACAAAACCTTAGCCAATTGATTTAATAAATATGCAATATTTATTATTTCAATTTCCCTCTCCTCACTAAATCCAATTAATTAGCTAAACCATGCTTAACTAATTAATTCAACCTATTAATTAACTTATCCCTACCCTAGACAATTAGATAACTATTATTTAATTACCTACCCTAGCCTACCTCATCCTAGCCCTAGGGTTAATTAAATAAAACCAATATTTAATTAATCCTAAACCCCTCATTTGGGTGGTCAAACCTAGTTTAACACCCTTCCCTACATCCTTCAAATAAAAAATTGAAATAAATCCACATAAGTCAATTTTTTATTTTAAAACATCCCACATCACAATTAATTCTCCTTACATCCCCATACTCATTTATTTCCACTTATCCCCAAATAAATTTTTAATTCATTTTACATTCCCCATATGAATCTTTAATTCAAAAATAATCCTTCACCCCCATACTCATTTAATAACCCCTTTTCCCAAAATGAATAAAAGATTTACTTTTATTCATAGCCCTCCATTCCTCCAAGATTGAATCCAGGCCCTCCACATCACTTTTATCCTCCACCATTGATCTTTCAAATCAATCTCCACCCTTGGATCAAAATCCCTCCAAAATCTCTATAAATACAACATCTCTCAACCCATTTTAGGATCCAATCTTTAAGCAAAGTTACCATGTCCAAATAACTATTGACCTAGAATTGTGAGTTGCATAACTAGAGTAGCATTTCACATTTGAATTCTTAATCTAGGAAATATCATGTCTTAGGAGCTCTTGGGTACAAGTTTCCTCCTCTTCCTTGATGAGATTGGGTCTACATGTGAAGGTATAACTTTATGTGTTTACTTGCATTTTGTTTGTATTTCACTTCATTTTGTTTACCTAATCTACATTGGCACACCTGGTGGGATCCATAAGGTCCAAATCTAATCTGTTTGTGTGAGTTTGTGTGCTTAGGATGTGTTTTTGTAGGTGCAACACCATCCACCCTACGCAGTGGCACTATCCTTGGCACGTTTTAATGCTATCTACTATTTTGGTGCCATCTCTGCAGAGCATTTTTTGTTCTAATTTCCACTCACATGTCTATTTTTAAGGATCTTCCTACTATTTTTGTGTCAAAATACTCTCTATTTTTGTAGGAATATTGATTAAACAAGGGGAAGTTATGCCAAAATTTCTCTAGAAATATAACATAGATTTTGGTTGTCATTTTGTCTTGTTCTTTTTCATTTGCTGTACTGACAAGGCTAATAGAGTCTCAATTTTGTAGTCTGACACTCTGTATTGGGCTGAAAAAACCTTTGTTTGTAGGACACACACTTTCAATCCTGTATTAGCGCTATCCAAGCCTAGATCGACACTATTTGCGCTGCTGACAAGAGCGCTTGATGACTTGCATAGTGGTGCCTTCTTAGACTTTCGTCAGCGCTATCACCTGTATTAGCGCTTTCTATATATTGTATTATCGCTAGTTATTTTATTAGTGCCTTCTTGATGAATCTGTAGCGCTATTTTATGTTTTGGCACCTTCTGTGTCTGGTATTAGTGCTATCTGATACATTAGCGCTATCCGTATAAGGTGTCAATTTTTAGTCAGTTTTCTGTCAATAGTGCCATTTCTTGTCTGCAGTGGGGCCATTATATCTCTATATTAGCACTATTTTTGAAACTAACTTTGTTCTCTGTACAGGGACTAATAGTTTGCTTGCAGGTCACCAACATCACTTTGAGGATACTAACAAGTTTTTGCAAGGTTATTTCATCTTTGTTTGAAACATCTCATTTGGAAATTTAAAACGAATCCTTGCATGTTAGCTTAGACACACATTTTGATTTGGTGCAATAAAATTGAACAAACAAGCAAATCTTTGTGTGTATGTGTGTGAAACATTTGATTTTGGTGTTCTAAAATTCACAAATTGTGTGCCAACAACTATCAAAGACTTCAATTTTGGGCTTTTAAAAAGAACCACAAATTGCATCAATTGAAATCATTGGATTAAAAAGGACAACAATCTGCATTCTTCACTCATTTAACCAAGAAAATCAACCTAAGTTGTGTGAAGTGTTTTCGTGGTTTATGTTTCTAGTGTGGAAAGTGTATGTTCTTCCCTCACACCATTTGGTGACCTTGGGAATCAAAAGCTTCTCACACCACTTCCATTAAATCACCCCCAACTTAATCCAAAGAACTAAAATGAACCATGTTTAGTGTGATGCAAACACAAGGAATACGTATGCTCTCCCCTCGCATCTTTGTATGAACTTGGGGATCAAAAGTATTTTTGTGATTGTATTAATTTTGTTAATCCTTAGAGGGCCTGCCACCCCACTTCAAAAGGTGGGAACGACCCAAGCGGTAACAAGCTAAAGCCAAGCTCTTCCAAGCCGCTATATAAAATAAGGTGTCTGGGACAAAAGTCCCAAGCAATAGGTGTTGTTGTGTTATACCGACAACCAACCTCCCTCAAAACCCTCCAAGGCGTAACCCTTGGAGGATGGGAGACTCCATAACGAAGAGTAGCATTGCCACATGTATAACCACTTGAATGGATGCCCTTACTACGAACTCTTGTTTAGCAAGCCAAAATCCATCCATTTGTTGATGCAGAAGGGAAACCTTTGAAGCGGCCCTGATTCATGCAGTTCTTAGCTGAGGTAGTAGGGATAATCTAAAGCTTTGGTGAGGGACAAGCCTTATAATAAACCCATATATTGGTATGCGTGAGAAGTGTGTGCAATTGTAAGGAGGAGCCAGTGCTACCAAGATCCTAGAGCTACCCACTTTGAATAGGCATAGCTAGGGGATTCAACAAATACTGTCATATCTTTGCCTTAGGTTGTGCAAAGTGCTTGTTTAACAAAATCACATGTCTTTTCACAAACAAAAATCATGGTTATTGTGCATTCATGTGCTTAATTGTGTGTTAATATGCTTAAATTACTTTCAAACAAATAGCCAAGAGACAAACCAAATCATTTGATCAAATTCCAAATCAAAACAAATCCATAATCAGTCTTTTTTAGGACCTTGACCAACACTGCCCTGTTTTAGCGCCATATCTGTCTAATTTTAGCGCCATTTCACCCATGGATTGGTGCTATTTTTAGATTGACTTGCTTGAGACTAAGACCCGTTCAGTTGTGATCTTCACCATCTGCTATGCCATAATCCATATTTACATTCCCAAAAATCATCCGTATCTCATCCACTTTCCACTCAAAAATTCTCCAAATCACACCTTCATTAGGACCTTAGATAATCCACCATCATCATTATTGGACCCCTTTTTGCTATAACATAGTCCACTCAAATCCATCCATACCCCTCCTTAGTCTTTTTGCATATCTCCTTGGACCAAAACAAGTATCCTTGTCATAAGAAATCATTCCAAAAATCCAAACACATCCAAAATCTTCCAAATCAAAACACCCATCAAACAAATCACCAATCAAAAAACTTGTTATCCCTTTGAGCCAAAGTTAGATCTAGATCTCATTATTCACATCATATTTTGCTTGAAAAGTCAATAGTCTACCTTTCAAGTAAAACAATCATCTCTCTTTGCGTAAGGTCATTAGTCTACCCTAAACAAAGAGAAAAATCCCTTTCTGCCAATACAAAATCTAGATCTTACCTAAAGCTCAACTTGTTGACCATCAAGTCCTTCCCAAAAATAGCATCCTAATCATCCTAATCAATCAAAATCAACATCAAAGTCAAAACTCCTCCCATCAAAATCATCCTTCTTTGGTCCAAACTTGTACAAAAGTCAATATCGTCCTTTCTTATCACCCTTAGGTTAACACCTTTTGGATTATCACCCTCTCCATCTTATTACCACATCCATCTTTAGGTCCAACACAATCCATCAGATTCTCTAAGGTCTCCATCCCCATCTCACTCTACTTCTAGAAATCAAATTCATACGCGTGCATGCCCATTACAAGATCACAACACAAAAAGAATAAAAAAATGGTAAAATCTTGGCAATATGGCATGCCTAACACCAATAGCAACAACATACCCATCAATCAAACATTCAACCCACCTACATACTCTTACATCCCCCCATACAATCCCATTGAAAATCCTTTTCATTTCTTACAACAATCACAACCACCACCAACACAAAACGTCCCCACCATTTCCCAAGATGATCTAGATGTCTTGATCTTTACACAAGACGCCAATAACATGGACCTACTTGATAAAATCCTAAGGTCAGACCTGAATAGATATCTTGATCATCTTCTCAAAATTGGTACTCAACTACCCCCCATCACAACCATCCACCTCTACAATCGTTCCTTCCATATCAAATACCCAAGCACCTACATCAAATACCCAACCCACCACCTCTCAAACATCAACACCTACCGTATCTACCACCTCCACAAGCTCAACCGCTACCACATCTACAATTCCCACAAGCACCACTATACCTACCATCTCCCAACCCGTCATCACCTCCACTACCACAACTACCATAAACCCTTGCATCCCACAAATCACCCTAGGCATACAAGGGACCACCACACATGCAAGTACCTCCACAAGTGTGCCTCCACCAAATCCTCAAACCATCACCTACCTAAGACAATTATTCTCATAGCCACCTTACAATACCACCAACCCCTCCAACGTCCACTCATCTAACGTCAATCCATCTAATGTCACATATCTAGATAACCCCATAACTTCATCAACACAACATCAAACCAACCCCCAAATACCACCACATATTCTCCAACAACTCCATGCATAACAATAACATTAGGTACAAGTCAACCAAAACATCAACCCGTAGTACCAAAACCTCAACCAAACAAATCTCCAACATCAAATCCCACCCCATCTCCAACATCTCACCAATCAACAAACCTACACACCATAACCACCCCCACCACAAGATCTCACAACTGTTGTAAAATCCTTGATACGAAAGGTAGATGACATGCAAACTGGGGGCAAGCGCAAGCACTACTCCTTTGAAGATATTTGCCCCTATCCATTTGATCACACATTGTACATGCCCCCTTTCCCCAAGAACTTCGAAATGCCAAAATTTGACAAATACAAGGGAAAGGGAGACCCTAGGGACCACCTTAGGGAGTTCTACATCACTTGTTTAGAAGTCTCAAATAACGATACCTATCTAATGAGACTATTTCCAAGAAGCCTAGGCAGTCAAGCCACTAAATGGTTCGCACATCTTCCACCAGGCATTAGGACTTTCCTTGAGCTTGCGAAAAAAATTGTAAACCATTTCTCCTACAACTTTGAGCATGAGATGTCTATGACAGACCTTTGCAACACCAAACAAAAGAATGGAGAAGCCTTCACTTCTTTCTTGCAAAGATGGAGGAGCTTAGCAAGCAAACTCCCATGGCCAATTCTAGAAAAACAACTCGTCACCATGTTTGTGACCAACCTCAACCAGGAATTAGGGTTTCATTTACAAATCCTTTGTGCATCTACCTTTGAAGAGGTCATCGACAAAGGTACCACTATCGTACGGGCCCTCATTGCTAAGGGCTCCATCAAACTATATGACTACAAATCCAACAACAACAACAACAAACCCCATAACAACACCCCCAATACAAACAACAACACCACCACACAATCAAATGACAAACCACGCTATTGGGGGAAGAACAAGAACACTTTAAATGACGACATCACAGATGTGAATGCCATCCAACATATACAAAACCAAATACCTACACATACATATGCAACCAATGTAAATAACCAAAGGGGACAACCTAAACCACGCAAACCTTGAAGGTAATTTACACCCTTAGGGGAACCCATCGAGGACATCCTCGAGAGATGTCTCAAGAAAGGTTTGATCACACTCCCCCTATTAGACCCCGTCAAGAGAATGAGCTCAAGATCGCATGGTACAATGAAAATGATTAATGCGAATACCACCACATTGTAGGTCATAAGACAACAGACTGCATGCAACTAAAGCATTGCATCCAAGAATTTATAGATCAAAATCTAGTTATCCTTGATCAAACTACCCAACCATCACCAAATGCCAATCTTGGAGCTTACAAGGATCCACTTCCTAACCATAATAAAGACTCCTCATCTAATCAAGCATACAACGTCACCCCGCCACCCGCGTCCTATGACTCTATCGTAGGGAGGATAGAACCATCATCTCACCATGTTAACACAATCACCATTCGAGTACAAGCACCCGATTGCACTGTCACAACTCGTCATGGCTGTGTATCTATCTGCATAGCCCCTACCAATGAACAAACACCTGCATCCACATCCGATCCCCTACCCCCTCATCCAACCCCACGTCCATCACCTACCAATCAGTATAACCTCCTAGAGCATCTAGGAAAGACTCCTGCATAAATATCCATACTTGAGTTACAGCGCGCATCACCCCTTCACAAGGATGTCCTTGACAAAGCACTCTTACAAACTCAAGTCCCCACCAACTTGAATGTGACCCAATTCCAAGCCATGGTAGGACATATCGCTGCACCTCACCATCTCACATTTTCAAAAAAGGACCTTCCCACTTCTGAACACCTACACAACAACGCCTTACACATCGAAGTTCGTAGCCACAAACACGTCATTAAAAAAGTCTTAATAGATGGTGGCTCTGACCTAAACATATGCACTATAAAACTACTAAAACACTTGGGGTATTTCGATGTGGTTGTAGACACTAGCAAGTGCATCACAATCAAAGGCCATGATGACACCAAATAGCTATCCGAAGGCACCATCAAGCTTCCTATTCAAGTAGAACAAAAAATACTAGAAACAAAATGTCAGGTTCTTGATCTTGACCTCCCTTACAACATTCTTCTTGGCTGACCATGGATCCATGCCATGCAAGCCGTCCCATCCACATTCCATCAATGCCTCAAGTTCCCACACAACAACACAGAAGTAACTATCTATGCTGACCCCCGTCGCTTCCAATACTACAATTTCTTGGAAGGCCACAACCATACCTTCTGCCCATACAATAAAGCTACCACCAAAGCTAATCCAATAGCCTCCACCTCATACATCGACCCCACAAACATTGCCACCAGGTCATCCCAAGTACCTCCACCAACCGAGGTCAAGATCAAGCTCATCGACATGGGATGTGGGGAATACAACTTGCATGATACTTTTTGTATGGGCACATTACCCAATCCTAAAATGTTCGGCATCCCAAAGACAGAAGCAACCAACACAGTTGTCATCAAGTGCAAACCCTCACCCATCTTTGAGAAGAAACATCTCCTGGATTAGGATGTGCTCAACGATATCTCATCCTGGCTATATAAGGACGAAGAAACAGAACAAAAAGCTCCCACCATACCAACATAAATCTATGGAAAAGGGTCTGAAATTGTCAAAAGCACGGGTTACAAAGGACAAGGTGGTATAGGCCTTCATGAATAGGGAATTGTGGAACCGCTGCAAGCAACAAGAAACCCCTATACTCAAGGGTTAGGATATGGTCAAAGACAACGTATCCTTACTACCGACGAATGTATCATAGCTGAGGTTGGTACAGTCTCCCCTGAAGTCGACAACGTCAATGAAATAGACCATCAAGACTCCTTTAGTGACTTTGTCGACTTCTTTGATGCATCCATATGCACCATCCACACAATCACCACCCTAGCCTCATCCTCCAATGAATTACTACTGGTATACCTAGAACTTATAGATTGGGACCAACGAGGACCTCCTGTCTTCGACATCATACCTGATGATGAGGCCATTGCTGAAATGATGGGAGTTAGAGACCACTTCCCCTTGGGAGATCACAGAGCACGATACATCATGGAACTTGATCTGCATGCCTATTTTAGGGAGACAACCCCTACTTCCAGTCATAAAAACATAAAAATAAAAAATGGATTTGATGGTGAAAACCATTCTACGGCAGTATTAGATCCCAAAAAAGTAAAAACAAAATACGTATCTCCTAGTGAAAACCTCCACGAGGCGCTAGGAGATGGAAACATGGGCCTTTCCAAGATAGACAAAGTTTATCCAGACAAATCACCTATCCTAGTCGAGCCAGCCCAAGAGATGAATCTTGGGATAGAAGAAGAACTAAAGATCACTTTCAGGATAGAATCTCTCAGCACACAGGAATAGGAAAACTTCCTAGCATTCTTCACACATCAAAATCAAAATTTTACATGGGCCTACGCTGACATGCTAGGGCTAGATCCTGCCTTGGTTGTTCATCATCTTGCAGTACACCCTGATGTGAAGCCAGTAAAGTAGAAACTCAGAAAAATGAATCCTCAGGTGGCCCTCCTTGTCAAAGCAGAGCTAAAGAAACTACTAGATGTTGGGTTCATTCGTCCAATTGATTATCTTGAATGGGTTTCAAACCTAGTGTAGCCAACCCAGATGGCCAAATCCACTGCTACACCGATCTCAGAGACCTCAACAAGGCCTACCTGAAAGACAACTTCCCACTACCAAACATTGACATGATAGTGGATCTCACGGCAGGACATGAGATGTTATCCATCATGGATGGCTTTTCAGGATATAACCAAATCAAAATCACAGAAGAGGATCAGCATAAGACAGCCTTCATATGCCCATGGGGGACGTACTACTGGGTCGTAATGTCATTTGGCCTAAAGAATGTCAGATCTACATATCAAAGAGCTATGACTGTCATCTTCCATGACCTTTTCCACCACATCATGGAAGACTATGTGGACGACTTACTAGGGAAATCAAAGAAAAGAGAAGAACACCTAGATGTCTTGGCTAAGATCTTTGACTAGTTAGAGCAATACAGTGTTTGTCTAAATCCCAAGAATTGTGTCTTTGGGGTCACCTCGGGCAAATTGTTGGGATACATAGTCTCCAGAAGAGGAATCGAGGTAGATCTTGCAAAGGTCAAGGCCATCACTGAAACGCCTCCTCTGAAAACATTGAAACAGCTGAGAAGTCTACAAGGAAAACTCCAGTCTATCTATTGGTTCATTGCCCAACTTGCTGATAAATGCCAACCATTCCAGCATCTACTCCAAAAAGATATAGCTTTTGTATGGAACACTTAGTGTCAGGATGCCTTCGATCAACTAAAAGATTACCTGGCTAATCCCCCTGTTCTAACTCCACCAAGGCAAGGAGAACCCCTCCTGCAATACATCTCTACCACAGAGAGCTATCGGAACCCTATTAGCACAGCACGATGAGCATGGAAAAGAAAGAGCCATCTATTACATTAGTTGTACTCTAATATCCTATGAGCTCAACTATACACAAATTGAACGAGCATGTCTATCCCTAGTCTTTATGTCACAAAAAGTTAAGACACTATATGCTCAATCACAAGACCAAGCTCATCGCCAAGATCAACCCACTGAAGTATCTACTAAACAGAGCTACTCTTACTGGGAGAATGGAAAAATGGGTCATGATTCTCACAGAATTTGACATTGAATACACTGAGAGAAAAGCCATCAAAGGATAGGTTATCGCCGATCAGTTGGCTAAAGCGCCCATTCCTGCAGAACATCCTACACTAGTGGAATTCTCTGATGAAGCTATCTTGACAATCACACCAGCCATAGACACATGGAAGATGTATTTCGATGGATCGTACACACACAGAGGCTCGGAGGCAGGTGTCCTGTTTGTTACCCCTCAGGACGACACCATTCCTAAGTCTTTCAATATCACATTCCCATGCACCAACAATGTCGCAAAATATGAGGCCCTCATCATAGGTCTTCGAATGGCAATAAAATGGAAAATTTAGAACTTGATGATGTATGGAGATTCTCAACTAGTCATTCAGTAGGTAAATAATGAGTACACGACCAAAGATGATAAGCTCCTACCCTACAAAAAGCTGGTCGATGACTTCAAAGACTACTTCAAAGACTGTATTGTAACCTTCATTGTTTATGGAATACATTTGAGATGTGTTTTGGAGTGTGGGGTTTTTTCACCCATAAGGGTTTTCCCCACATATATCTTGTCTCTCTCTTCTTCTGTCTTACATTCTTGTGTATGTGTTTGCTGCAATATCTCTATTAGTGGGTTAACATTGTTGTAAATGTAAATATTAAAATGAATTTGCACTCATCTCTCCTCATTAGATTAGTGTAGGAAGTGATTTCCGCACAGCTAGCTTCCTTTTAGTTGGTATTAGAGCTTAATCACCTTTGGTCCTAGTTGTTGGGTAGGAGTTTTTTGAGCTAATCTTAGGTTGAGTGGGAGCTTTGTGTAGATCATTCTGTAATCTTGTTGTAGGAAAGATATGGCAGGTACATTTAGAAGATTAGAGGTAGAGAAATTTAATGGCACTGATTTTGAGTTATGGAAACTTAAGATGGAAGACATGCTTGTTGATCATGACCTATGGGAAACCATATTCGATGTAAAACTAGTTGCAATGGTACAAGCTGATTGGGATCTCAAAGATTGGAAGGCTAAGGGTCTCATAAGACTCAGTCTAGCTTATTCTATCCTATTAAATGTCCATGAGGAGAAGAGCATAAAAGACCTTTGGAAGAAGTTGGGAGATGTTTATCAGGCCAAATCCCTGGTGAACAAACTTTTTCTGAGAAAGAAGTTGTATTCTGTGAAGATGGAGGATGGAGGATCTGTTGCAAATCACCTGAATGCCTTCAACATGTTAATTGCACAATTGACATCAATTGGTGTGAAGATGGAGGAGGAGGATCATTGCATGACCTTGCTTTATTCTTTGCTGGACCCGTGGGATCATCTTGTGATGGCTATTGGAAGCAGCACGTCCACATTCACAATGGATGAAGTGGTATCTTCACTATTATCTGAAGAGATGCAGAGAAAGTCTTCTGAGGAAGCCAAAGAGGCTCTTGCAGTTTGTGGAAGACCCAAGGAGAAAGGGAAAAAGAAGGACAAGAAAGCTAAGAAGGATAGATACAAATCATGTGGGAGATCCAAATCTCCTGGAAAGTCCAAGGCTCTCTATTGGAACTATGGAAAAAATAGGCATTTCTGAAAGGAATGCAAGGAAGAAAAGAAAAAGAAGAAGAAGAATGTCCCAGATTCAGATTCTGACAAATCGCAAGATGATGGTGATGCCTTAATCATAGCCTTGGCCACCCATGCATCTGATGATGTGTGGTTGATAGATTCTGGTGCATCATTCCACATGACCTCGCATCGAAGCTAGTTCACAAAGCATGAAGAGTTCGATGGTGGAAGAGTATACCTGGGTGACAATTCTCATTTGAAGATTGTTGGTCATGGAAGAGTTGCAATCTGATTCCCTGATGGATGAGTGAAGGGGATCACTGGGGTTATGCACATCCCAGGCTTGGCACGGAACCTATTTTCTGTAAGTATGTTGAATGATGCAGGTGTGCAGGTTGTCTTTTCGAAGGATGGATGCAAGATGACTAGAGCATCTATGGTGCTTGTGAAGGCTACTTGGAGAGGTACTCTGTTTCAGCTGGAGGCATGCACTTCATAATGCAATAGTTCTTTTGACTCGAAGAAAAGAGCTACAGTCACTTCATCCCTACCATCTAAATGAGTAGTGAAGAAATCTATTGTAACACATTTTGATGGTAGTGCACATGCTTTGGAAGTTAAACTTCCTGTTGAAAAGACTATGTTATGGCATTTGAGGTATGGCCACATTGGTGAGAAGAATCTTAGAACCCTAAAGAATAAAAACCTCATTAAGGGGTTAAATGATTGAAATCTTGAGTTCAACTTTTGCAAACATTGTGTATATGGAAAGCAAAACCGTGTTTAGTTTTACTCTAGTTCTCACAAGTCTTCTGGTGTATTGGATCTAATTCATTCTGATGTCTTTGGTCCTGTTAGTGTTCCTCCAATCTCCAAACCTATATATTTTGTATCTTTTATAGATGATTACAGTAGAAGGACATGGATTTATTTTTGCAAAAGCAAGACTGAAGTCTTTAGTCAGTTCAAAGAGTTTAAAGATTTTGTTGAGAATTAGACTAGTAAAAAGATTAAGTGTTTGAGAACTGATAATAGTGGTGAGTTTTGTTCGACAGAGTTTGATAAGTTTTGTAAAGAGCAAGGGATTGAAAGACATAAGACAACTCCATACACCCCACAGAAAAATGGAGTTGCAGAGAGGATGAATAGGACACTGATGGAGAGGGCTAGGAGTATGCTTAGTGGAGCAAGCCGCAAACAAAAGTTTTCGACTGAAGCTATAGCCACTACTTGCTACTTGGTAAACAAGTCTCCTACATCATCTCTTGTTAGTAAGACACCTATGGAGGTGTGGTCTAGTAAGAAGCCTTCAGTTAGACATCTTCATGTTTTTGGTTGTGAGGCATATGCACATGTGCCTAGGGAGAAACAGTCTAAATTAGAGAACAAGGCTATTAAGTGTATCTTCATTGGCTATGGTGTTGGTGTGAAAGGATACAAGCTTTGGGATCCTGTGGCTAAAAAAGTGTTGTATAGAAGAAGTGTTATCTTCAGAGAGCTAACACCTTTTTCCATTATTTTATAGAGAGAAAAGAAAGAAGATGTGGTTCAATTTTATTCTACCCTTGAGAAGACTGAACTGACAGACCCTGTGAGACCTAATGATGAGGAGAGCTCTAGTAGCTCTGAAAGTTTAGAAGAAGTAGAACCTCAACCTCAGCCATTGATGAGGTCTACACGAACAAGGAAGCAACCTGATAGGTTTGGTTATTCATTACTTGATTCTAGTTGTGCTTTTTCCTTGCTTACTAACACTGATGAGCCTAGAACTATGATAGAGGCTATGGGCATGAAAGATGTAGGTTCCTAGAAGGAGGCCATGGAAGATGAGATGGATTCTTTGGAAAAGAATAAAACATGGGACTTGGTGCCTTTGCTTTAAGGACAGAAACCTGTTGGATGCAAATGGGTGTTCAAGAAGAAATTCAGTGCTAATGGTAGTGTTGAAAAGTACAAGGCCAAACTAGTTGCAAAGGGGTATTCACAAGTGAAGGGAATTGATTATGGTGAAATTTTCTGTCCCATTACAAAGCTGACATCTATGCGGTTCCTATTATCTCTTGCAATAGCTTATCACTTAGAGGTGGAGCGGATGGATGTGAAGACATCATTCCTTCATGGTGATTTGAAGGAAGAGATGTACATGTCACAACTAGAGCATTGCATAGAGAAAGGTAAAGAAAATTTGGTTTACAAGTCAAAAAAGTCTTTGTATGGTTTAAAGCAGTCTCCTAGGATGTGGTACTTGAAGTTTGATGCCTTTGTGTTGTCGGTTGGATTTCTGAGATCAAAATTAGATCATTGTGTGTATTATAAGTTTGACAATGATCACATTCTCATTATTGCATTGTATGTTGATGATATGTTGTTAATTGGGAATGGTAAGATTATGATTTCTGATTTGAAGTCTCAGTTGTCAACATAGTTTGAGATGAAAAATCTAGGGGCAGCTAGGCACATTCTGGGAAAGGAAATTAGAAGAGATAGAGCTAACAGAAAACTTTGGTTAAGCCAAAGTAAGTATGTGAAGACTATGTTGGATAGGTTTAGTATGGCAGATTGTAGACCATTATGTGTTCCTATTTCTTTGGGGACAAAGAACCTTGTCTATTAATGATTGTCCAAAATCTCTTAGTGAGGTGAAGGACATGAGCAGAGTACCTTATGCTAGTGCTATTGGCAGTTTGATGTATGCTATGGTATGCACAAGACCAGACATTGCTCAAGCAATGGGAGTCCTTAGTCGATTTATGGCTAAGCCTAGATAGGTACATTAGGATGCAGTTAAGTGAGTGTTTAAATATTTGAGGGGTACTTCCAAGTATTCCATATGCTATCATGGTAATGCTACAGAACCTTCGCATTCAGTTTGTATTCGTAGATTTGTGGATTTTGATTGGGAAGGTGACATTGACAGCAGGAGATCCACCAGTGCCTATGTGTTCACTATGTTTGGTGGTGCAATTAGTTGGATGAGTAAGCGACAACCTGTGGTTTCTTTGTCCATATGGCAGAAACTCATGCTTGTAAGGAAGCCATTTGGCTTAAGAGATTGTGTTCAGATATTGGTGTTGATGTAGGACAGACTACGATTTGCTAATAGTTAGAGTGCAATTTGCCTAGCAAAGAATCCAACTTTCCATGCCATAACAAAGCATATTGATGTATAGTTTCACATCATGCGAGACATGGTAGAGGATAGGAAGGTGAATTTGGAGAAGGTAGATACTTTGAATAATGTTATGGATGCATTAACGAAACTAGTGGGCATAGATAATTTTAGATGGTGTTTGGAGTCTATGGGCCTCTTGGCCTATAGCAATTAAATCCTGTTATTTCCATTGGCTCTTACAAGGTGTCCGACAAGTGGGAGAATGTTGGGAATTAAGGTGTCTCAATCTTGGTAATTCCTTGTAATATTTCATTGTATTTATTTAATTATTGCCTATTATTGTAATTAGGATGCAAATCCTTATTGTCATCTTGTGGGAGTTGGCATGGTGATGTGTCATCCTACGTGGAAGGTGACAAGTTGTAAATTTGTCCTCACATGAGGACATAGGTGTCCCACTTAGTGGTAGGAATATTTTTCCATGTGTCGACATCTTGTATAGTGTGTAAGGGAATATTGATTGAAACGGTTATGACATATTTCTATGACAAATCTATGACATGTAAGAGTCAGAAATGGAAGATTTTATGATAGGTGAAGACATGTATCAAGAAGCATATTTGAAAAAGGCATCTTTGTGCACCCCAAGGAGGGTTATGCCATGTTGTAAGAGAATATGCTATTTATAGCCTATTTATGACATATTCTCTTACAACTATAAGATATGTCAGTATGACGGATTCTATGATAGGTGTAAGAGTCATAAGAGCATATGTCATTACCTAAATTGGGAATAAGCGACCTCTTTGGGATGGGGTGACTTGACAAGTGTTAGGAACATTCTACAATGTTGAACAAGTGTCCATAGGCATGGGTTTTGAGCCATGAGGCCATGTCGGACACCCATCCCAAGATAGAGCCATTTTTGCCCTGTATTTTCTATATAAATAGGTGCTTTGGAGAGGAAATGTATTATGTGATTGATAGGTACTGGTATGCTGCCAGATTATCTCCATATACGAGTGTCAAAGACTCTTGCAAGAGCATTGGCTCTATGACTGTATTGTAACCTTCATTGTTTACGGAATACATTTGAGCTATGTTTTTAGAGTGTGGAGTTTTTCACCCGTAAGGGTTTTCCCCACGTATATCTTGTCTCTCTCTTCTTCTGTCTTACATTCTTGTGTATGTGTTTGCTGCAATATTTTTGTTAGTGGGTTAATATTGTTGTAACTGTAAAGATTAAAACAAATTTGCACTCATCTCTCCTCATTAGATTAGTGTAGGAAGTGATTTCCACACATCTAGCTTCCTTTCACTTCATAGATAAGTGATTTATATATTTATTTGCAGTAAATGTTACAAATGTTGCATTGGTCTAATTATTGTTGCAAATTGATGTTATTAAAATTTATTGATGAAATATTTGGTTGTACAATGTCATTTGCTATGTTTTAATGTTTATTCAATATATGGAAAATAGATTAATTTATTTCTATTTCAAATAATTTACCTTAAAATGCATTAAATATTATATGAGGACTTTATAGTTGTTAAGAAAATAATAACTTTCTGGTAAATGAATGTTACTTGGGTGAAAAGGAGATCACATTCTCACCTCCTCATGCTTGCCTATTTAAGAAAGACTTCTATGTACATTTCATTCATCTTTTGGCAATATCTATAGCTTATTGTGTGCAAAATAACTTGTGGTTGGATTATTGCTTGTTGATCCTCACTAATCCCAACACTTTTGACATGAGGGAAGATCATTCACAACTTGGGTCCTTGGGTTTAACATAACAAAAAGTAAACTAGGAGGTGTTTTTGATCTTGAAGATCACCTTGCGGTGCGAGGAGAGAGCATACACACCAACTAGTCTACACAAACATAAAAACAAGATTAATTAACTCTTAAGATATCAAATGTGAAACTAATATAGTGATAAAAGTAGTCTTGGACAAATGAGCTACACTAAATGATGTTAGTAGTTTGATAAAAATGGTCTTTGACTAGCGAAATGCTGCAAAAAAGGTGTTAGAATTAAAAAACAAACCCCTATAAAAAATAAAAAAATAATGTTTTCAATAGAAATATAGATGTGTTCATGAGATTTCTTATGATTTTCTAATCAATTTCATAAAAAGTTTGTTGAAATTTGACTTTTTATGCGAAGTTATGTTATAAACTAGGGTTTGACAAAAAATATTAGCATTATAAAACAAACCCATGTAAAAATTAGAAAATAATGTTATCCAATAGAAAAATAGATGTGATCATGAGATTCCTTATGATTTTTTAATCAATTTCAAAAAAAAATTGCTGAAATTGGACTTCATATGGACATAAACAAGGTTTGAAAAAAATATTTTTCCAAAAAATATCCTTTTCTACCATAGATCTGAAAAAAGAATGATATAGAAAAATGGATTTAAATATTTCTATCCACCTACAAAAAATAGAATGTAATTTCCTTACCTAAATTGCAAGAAATAATTTTTTTTTTCAAAAGTCACGTATGACAAATTTATAAAAAATTAGAATCATAGGGTCAACTTCAAATCGTCATATCTTCTTCAATATTGATCTAAATCTTTAATGTCACCACTTTTTAGAAATCTCTTGATGTCCTCTTTCCTCTTTCCAACAAATCCAAAAGCTCATTTTCAAGACCTATGTAAAACAAAAACTTTGTGCAACAAATTCAGCCCTAAATAAAAAAAAATCAGCAATATAAAAATCTTCAACCTACAAAATCAAGGTTAGACAAAGGGACAAGGTCCCACTGTGCGTGGAAAAATGTGTATGCTAAAATATGAAAAAAAATAGGAACAATGCATCAAATCAATGCACCTACTTCATTTCTAACAACACCTTCAATTGAACAAAGGGTTAGCAAAAATCAAATGAAAACATGAAAAGGTCTCACCATCTAACCCTTGTTGCACCAAGAAATGGTGGTTGTGCTCCAATGGATTCTTGATAATGAGATTGATTGTTGGTTCCTCATTTGGACAACATTACTTTCAAAGCTCTTGTTGATACAAATGACTTGATTGAGGGTTGATTTATAGATTTTTGGATAATAGGATGGATGGCTAAGATTTGATTAGAGATGGATAGTTAAGATTGAATGAGACAACATTATGACAAAAATGGAGGATTCTAGGGCATATCCTTATGTGAATGACTACGATTAAAATATGTAGTATGGAAATGAGTGGTGGAGATGTAAAGTTGGTTTGACTTTTGTGAGAGTGTCTAGGTTCAATAAATCTAGACAACTTTTAGCTAGTCATGTAACTTTTTTAGATTTTTAATTTATTTATTTGTGGATAGTACATAAGGATGGAATTAATTATGATAAGTGGGGGATTTACAATATGATTTAGGATTTTTAAATTATTTAATTAATTAATGGAGAGGGATATGGAAAAATTGAATTAAATAAATTTAATTTTATTAATTAGTTTTATGAAAAAAGGAATTGATACTAAAGGGATAATCCTAATTAATTAAATCAATATAATTTATTTAGCTAATTTGTGCTAGGATGAATGTGGTTTAGGATGGAATTAGGATGGTGTCGCAAGGTGTTGAAAATGACATTAGAGGTGTCATTAATACATGGCCAATTTTAGGTGTCTACAAATAATATTGACAAATACAAAGAGGAAATGACTTGATGTTAGGAGATGCATCCTAGTTTGTTGATCTTGCCCATGGGATTTTACAATATTTTACAAATGCAAAGTCAAGAGAAGCCCCACCATTTGCTCATCAAAACCAAGTAAGCTCCCAGGGCCCACCATAGTGTTGGGGAAATAATATTTTATTTCCCACATTATGAGGCATGCAATTGTTTAGTGAAATTCCTTTTAATCAAAGATTAAGTCAATACCATCAAATCAAGGCTGATCAATGATTCATATGACTTCAAGAAGAAATTAAAAAGAAAAAGGTACAAAAATTCTCACCATTGGCCCTTGAGGATGACATGGTATTTTAAAAATTATTTCTATATGTGGGAACATTTATAGGAAACTTTGTAAACTTTAAACATCTATGTCATGCTCTAGATTGATCTCACCACTATTTGTAAAGAGGTTCTTAACCCACCACCATGTTTCTTCAACTTGCAATAAGAAGTTTATCAAAAGGTTTGGTCATACAAATGTCATATTAAATCTAGCATTTACATTGCCGGGAGCTAAGCCCTAAAGAGGTTATATTTTATCTAAATATTATAGTAGGATTTTAATATTTAGGTGAGGTAGGTAAATATAAATTTGACAAGAGATTGGAAGATGAAAATGAATGAAAATAAAAGGAGTAAATTTTCCAAAGCTAGTGCAAGCCATTTGATTTAACATCAACAATTCATTTGATAGCCCATGTGATGTGTTCTCCTACATTCCAATAACATAATCTCAATATTTGTGGCCTCTCTACATCATCCTAAGGAGGTATACAATAGTAGATTAGTAGAGGTAGGGTTAGTACCATCCAAAATTCAAATTTCTTCCCAAAAAGGTGTGGTCAAGCATTCAAGGCAAATGATTATACATCACCAAGATAGGCAAGTTTCAGCTACTATGGCTATGATAATATAGAACTAGGTGGTGGACTCCATAAACTAGATATCAAGGACCTTGTAGTTCTATCCAACCAAGTTAACAAGAGTCATTGAGGCACCAAAATCTGCATACATGTCTTTTCATCTATCAATTTCTAAATTGTAACATGTAAATTGGATGGGAAAATCATTATGGGTTGGGTGGGCTAGACTATAACTACCAACCTACATGCCCATTCATAGTAGAATATGACACCTTATACAATTGATCTTTTGATCCTAATGTGTTAGTTCATTCTCAAACTTTGTTGTCATGGATGAGCTTTTGATACTGATGTGTTATCTTTGTCTTTTCTCTCTTTCTTTCTATACAGGGGAGACTCTATGTATTTTTTGGAGGGATTGTGTTTATGTAATATAGTTGATGGATTAGTGAACTTAATAAGAATAAAACTATTATCTCGAGGATTTCTAGTCTTGTCTTTGTTCACCTTTGGTTGTTATGTGCATATTTCTTTCCATTGATTATTGTATCATTGGTTGTTAAAGCTCTAATTTGGTAGTTAAGATAGTATCTATCTAGCATGAGCCTTTTGTTTTCCTTTATTTTCTTTTTGCAATCTCTCTACATTTTGACCCCGCTATACAATAATGTTAGCCTTAGCTTAGATAGAATAAGAGCCAATCTTTGAATACTAGAGATTGTCTTGCAGTCATTCCTCAGCCTATAAATCTTTCCATTATTAGTGATTCAAGCATAGTACATTTGGTTCTTGAGGCTAGAACTTTAGAAACTCTTCAACTTGAAACAATTAGCAACTGTTGACATGCCCAATGGGAGAAAAGGCCTAGATGAATGATCAACAATAACATCACAAAAACAAATTCACCAAATTTGACTAAAATACTATCTATATTCAAATAATGACATGATATATAAAATCAAATGACATCATCTATAGCTAGCCTCTAGGGAATGAAATCAAATGACATCGTGTATATATAACTCATCATACTTTTGATCAAACCACAATGTGTATGAAATCTAGAGGGAATAAAATCAAGGTTCTTCTCCACATTTATTATACCACATCAATTGGTTTAGATCACTCTTCAATAACATGTAATATTTTCTCATAGTCATCTCTATCCAATCTCCACTTATGATACCCACATGTGTGTGGAACAAGACAAAGAGACATGCTAGTAGCAATTACTAGGTGTCTATAATGACACACCATGTTGTGAAGTTCATAATCAATAAAATGAATCCCATTTTGAAGGATTTTTACATGTTTCAAATAGTTTCCCTATACTCCAATTGATCCTATTAGAAACAACATTCCAACACTTATTCTTGGTTTTCTTAACTTTATCCTATCTCATGTTCAACATAATAAATAATAACTTATGACTTATACATTTCTAGCCTCTACTATTACTACAAAAATATCTTCTGGCACAATGAAATGTTAAACAAAAAATTAGGTCATGAAATAAAAAATTCAAGAACCAAATTTATTAAATTTTATCAACACATTACTTTATAATAAGAGATATACTTCTTTTAATTAATCTTGAAATGTCATCATAATCATTTGAAATCAAAGGAATATCTTTGAAGCTTTCATCTTCGTCTTCTCCATATGTGTCACTACTAACTAGTGGCACCAAATTCTATTCACTAACATAGCCACATTGTTGGATCCTACAATTCTCTTAATTTTTCAACATGCAATTGAAACAAAAGTAAGAGTAATCCCTAGTATGCAATGTACTGATTTCAATTATAATTTTATTGAAAGTGCAATTGTGATCATGTTGTAATAAAATTTTTAAGTAAATATTTTAAACAAATCAAAAGTTTTGAACTCAAACAATGTACCTGTTATCTCCTAAAATTCTATATGGGTGTGGGTTCCTACTATTGACTAAGAATATTCCTTCTCTTGTGAACACTAAGAACTAAATCTACATGAGTCTTCTCCTACTTAGGGTGAAACCTTACTAGTAGTTCCTACAACAACCCCACTACTTGCAAAAATAATCCTTTCTTCACATTGACCTCATCTCACAATAAGAGACTCTTCTATCTGTACTTCTAGAGAACCATTGTTAGGGTCTTGCAAAATTAATTGACAAGTATGATACTACTTAGGAGGCATTGTCCTTCATAAGCAAGTTACATAGATTAGAACATGTACACAATACTCCAATCATGCAAACATACACATAAAACAAAAAAATAAACAAACACATAACCTAAAGGTCCAAGTGTTACAACCTAGGGATCAGATATAAAATGTAACATTTTCCCTAAGCTTTTGCCCAAGATATTAGTCGTTAAAAAGAGGTGACCAATTTTTTGTGATATACTTGTAACACGAACATGTCACAATGCACACCTATGCACTAGAGATGATGTAACATGATGCAATGACACTCAAGGACCATGATGTCAATGCACAAAGCATGACTCCACAAACGAAAGACTTAAGCACTATTGTGTGATGACTTCAATGTATCAACCATATGAGAGGGTAGGCTTTCCTCAAACCATGGTGAATGTGTTAGAGACCACTAGTCCCGTCTTGCAAACAAATAAGAAACAAGTGTGATAAATACATTTTTTCTTTATATAAAATATTATAACTATCCAATATAAGTATGTCATTTATAAAATAAGGTGCTTAACTAAACAAGTATTGTTGCTATGTGGACAAATACTCTTCTTATGTGTGCAACTACCGGGGTGGCATTGGAATACTTCATATTTTATGTTTGTCCTATGACAAATGTAAAAGGTGAGTACAATAAACACCTTGTATTTTGTCATGAAATGTAAAAGATTGTCAAAAAGTTTTATGATCATTTAAAGTTAAAAATAAGTTGTAGTTTAAATAAGAATGTGTTGTTTTTTATAACAATAAATAGTATTTTGTGTTCAACTACTGAACCATTTGTGTTGGATATAAATGTTAGAAATAACAAGATTCATGGTTATCAAAAGGTATTGAGATCATTTAAGTTGCACACAAGTTATATTTTAAATAAGAATATGATGTTCTAAAAACAAATGATATTTTTGTGTTCAACTACTAAGGATTGCATGATAAAATATTGGTTAATTTTTTAAATATTCATTTTAAGGAAACTTCTCAATACACATTACAATGTGGCGAGTCACACCTCCAAACCTTAGTTATAGCTAGATAACAGTCTATATCATATTTCTAAAAAAAAATTGGAGGTCCTACAGTATTCCATGTAACCATTACATAGTCACAAATTTAACCCATGACCATTGACCCCTCTCCCATAACTCCTTCGAAGACTAGATTATACGAACCTTCGGAACTGAATCTTATAATACGAAACTTAAGAAGATAAAGAAATGCAATTTTTTAAATACACATTATTTACAGGAATCCCTGCCTTGACAGGGGTTAATAATGGGCATCTCAATTGTAACAGATTTTTGGAGTTATGATTGAAATCGATTACTGTAGCAACACATACAAATGAAATATTTGGTGCCTAATGATTTTATCTACGAACACCAGGAATCTGCTTCATTATAACATATCTGGACATTCTGGATTAGATGTTTTCCCACTGAAACACGACAGCACTACAATTAATTTCAAATGAATTATTGCAAATAGTGCACTTCACTTTGAACCTAGCCTGACAACCATAAAGACGGACATTTCAGGTGGCCAGTTGGTAAGAAAATTTGACACTTGATGAAAAACTGTGGAGGAAAATGACACTGCGATTGTAAGTCCAACTACTCTTCCTTCAATTTTCTTTTCGGAGTTTCATGCGAGATTTAAAAAGGTCCCATCAATGTATCAAGAATTTAATAAACAAACAAAAGATACTGAAATCATAACACCTCAGAGAGAATACACTTTCAAGATCCAGTTTCGATGGACATCCTTAAACAAGCCTTTTTAAGGTCTGGATTTACTAATGAATTATAGTCATATATTAAAATAAAAATTAGAAATAACAGTATTATATAGTGTAATGGTATTTTGATAAGGATTTATAAATTAGTGTAATAGTATTTTATTAGTTTTATAATTTTTTTAAGGAATTTATGTTAATCAATTTAATAGTTAAATGTAAAATTTGATCAATAAAATAGAATAATTATTAATCTTCATGGTGTAAATGAGGTGCAAAATTACTAATGATTGTTTTTATTATGGTAAGCAAGGATTTTGAAAGGGCCCAAACCCTTGTACAAAAGAGAGAGAAAACAACGAAGGCCACAGAACCACAAAGAACAAACACATGACACTAACAGGATAGTAATTGCACGACTATAGCAAGACAAACAAGAGGCAGAAACCCCCAAAAAATAGTCAATCTAAGTTCAAGGAGGTTTGAAGCCAAATTGCTCCAAAGATGTTTGAGTGAAATCACCCAACTTGTTGAAGTTATGTTCAAATCTACCTTTCTTGAAAACCCCCTCTTCGCTTGGCACCTCCATCAAAGGAGTCTCAGGCATAGCTATTGGGTCCTCAGAATTCTTCTCCTTACTTCTCTCATCCTCATAAGAGGTCTTGCAAGTATCACTAGATGCTTGCACCTTTTTCCTCAACACAAGATGATTTGTGTTGAGGCTCGGACAAATAGCGGTAGCATGGCCCACTTTATGGCAACAATCACATATAACTAGAGAATTCTTGAAAACAATCTGATGTACCCAGTTTCCGAGTTTGGAAGATAGAGTAATCTGCAAAGGGAGCACTCTATCAACTTCCACAAAAATGTTGGGAATTAAGATGTCTCAACCTTTGCAAGTTTCTAGCATTTATTATTTAATTGTATTTATTTTTTGCCTATTATTCTATTTTGGATGCAAATCCTATTTCGTCAATTTGTGGGAGTTGGCACGGTGATGTGTCATCCTACATGGAAGGTGACCACATGTATTTTTTGTCCTCATATGAGGAGATAGGTGTTACCCCTTGTGGTAGAAGAGTTTTGCCATGTGTCGGCATCTTTCAGGTGTTGTAAGAGGTTTATGACGCGTAAGAGTTATGACAGATTCCTATGACAGAATCTATGACATGTAAGGGCCAGAAATGGAAGATTATATGATAGGTGAAGACAAGTGTCTGAAAGCATCTTGCATGGGGAAGTAGGCACCCAAGTTTGACTATGACAAGGTTGTAAGAGAATCTGCTATTAATAGACAGTTATGACAGATTCTCTTACAACTGTAAGAGTTGTCATATATGACAGATTTTATGACATTGTAAGAGCATCTGTCATACCTTAATTGGGTAAATTTGGGGTGCCCAAGTTGGGGGGTTGTAAGGGATGAAAGAGAATCACTTACAAGTGTCATACACATGTTTTATGGCCTTGGAAATTGAGCCACATGGATTTGGACGAGTTCCTTGTGTGACTTGCTCTAGAAGCTACCTCCATTGTACTACTTCTCTATATATACTGGTGTTTGGAGATGGAATTTGTATTACAGGTTCACAGGTACTGTTATGCTATCGGATTGACTCCAGACACGAGTGTCGAAGACCATTGAAGCTTGCATTGCAAGTGTATTGTAAACATTCTTTCAGATTTATTAATACATTGTGCAGGTTTTTGAGTGTGGGGTTTTTCACCTGATAAGGGTTTTCCCCACCATAAATCTTTGTCTCTCTTCTTATGTTTTCTTTCTGGTTCTTGTGTTTTGCTGCAATATCTCATGTTAATGGTTTAACATTGATGTAATAGTTAGGATAAAGTTGAATTTGCATAGCCCTCTCCTCATTAGATTAGTGCAGGAAGCATTTTCTACACACCTTGCTTCCTTTCAGTTGGTATCAGAGTTTGATCACCTTTGGTCCTAGTTGTTGGGTAGAGGTTTTTTGAGCTAATCTTAGGTTGAGTGGGAGTCTTTGCAGAGCATTCTATGTCTTATTGCAGCAAGGAGATGGCAGACACATCAGGAAGGTTTGAAGTAGAGAAGTTCAATGGTAGTAATTTCAAGCTGTGGAAGCTCAAATGGAAGACTTGTTAGTTGACCAAGACCTTTGGGATAGTGTGAACAAAACTAAACCAGCTGCAATGTCACAAGCTGACTGGGATCAAAAGGATCGGAAGGCTAAGGGTCTCATAAGACTTAGTCTTGCCAGTTCTATGTTGTTAAATGTCCATGAAGAGACCACTGCAAAACTCCTTTGGAAGAAGTTGGGGGATGTGTATCAAGCCAAATCCCTTGTCAATAAACTTTTCCTGAGAAAGAAGTTGTATTCTCTTCGAATGGAGGACGGAGGATCCATGGCTGATCATATGAATGCCTTTAACATGTTGGTTGCACGACATCTATCGGTGTAAAGATGGAGGAGGATCGGTGTATGACCCTGCTTTGTTCTCTGCTAGATTCATGGGAATCGAAAGCACCACATCCACATTCAAAATGGAAGAGGTGGTTTTTTCGTTGTTATCTGAAGAGATGCGGAGAAAGTCTTCTAAGGTAGCCAAAGAAGCCCTTGCAGTTCATGGAAGATCCAAGGAGAAAGGGAAGAAGAAGGACAAGAAAGCTAAGAAGGGTAGATCTAAATCCCGTGGGAGATCCAAATATCCTGGAAAGTCCAAGGCTCTTTGTTGGAACTGTGGCAAGACCGGGCATTTCTGAAAGGAATGCAAAGAGGAGAAGAAGAAAAAGAAGAAAGCTCCTGATTTAGATTTTGACAAATCACAAGATGACAGTGATGCCTTGATCGCAGCCCTGGCAACCCATACATCTGATGATGTGTGGCTAATCGACTCTGGTGCATCATTCCACATGACCTCGCATCAAGACTGGTTCACTAAGTATGAGGAGTTTGATGGTGGAAAGGTGTATCTGGGTGATGACTCTCATCTGAAGATCATTGGTCATGGAAGAGTCTCTATCTAATTCCCTGATGGTTGAGTAAAGGGGATCTCTAGGGTTATGCGCATCCCAGGCTTAGCACGGAACCTACTTTTTGTAAGTAGTTTGAATGATGCAGGTCTGCAGGTTGTCTTTTCGAAAGAAGGATGCAAGATGACTAGAGGATCTATGGTGCTTGCTAAGGGTACTCAGAGAGGTACTCTGTTTCAGATGGAGGCATGCATTTCACAATGCAATAGTTCTTCTGACTCAAGGAAGAGGGTAGCAGTCACTTCATCCCCACCATCTGAACGAGCAGTGAAGAAATCTGTTGTTTCTAGTCTTGATGGTTGTAATCGTGCATTGGAAGTTAAACTTCTTGCTGAAAAGACAATGTTATGGCATAAGAGATTTGGCCACATTGGTGAGAAGGGTCTGCGTACCCTAAAAAATAAGAACCTCGTTGAGGGGTTAGATGATTGTAATCTTGAGTTCAACTTTTCTGAACATTGCATTTGTGGAAAACAAAACCATATTCAATTTTACTCGAGTTCTCATAAGTCTTCTGGTGTGTTGGACCTTATTCATTCTGATGTGTTTGGTCCTGTTAATGTTCCTTCGTTATCAAAATCTGTATACTTTGTATCTTTTATAGATGATTATAGTAGAAGGACATGGATTTATTTTCTCAGAAGCAAATCTGAAGTCTATAGCAAGTTTAAGGAGTTTAGAGCCTTTGCTGAAAATTAGACTGGTAAAAAGATTAAATGTTTGAGAACTGACAATGGTGGTGAGTTCTGTTCTACAGAATTCAATAAGTATTGCAAGCAACCTTGGATTGAAAGACATAAGACAACTCCATACACACCACAGCAAAATGGAGTTGCAAAGAGGATGAACTGGACACTGATGGAGAAGGCTAGGAGTATGCTTAGTGGAGCTAGTCTAGAACAAAAGTTTTGGGCAGAAGTTGTTGCCACTACTTGTTATCTAGTAAACAGATCTCCTACATCAGCTCTTGTTGGAAAGAAACCTATGGAGGTGGGGTCTAGTAGAAAGCCTTCAGTAAGGCATCTTCATGTTTTTGGTTGTGAGGAATATGCACATGTGCCTAGGGAGAAGCGGTCAAAGTTGGAGAACAAAACTGTTAAGTGTATCTTCATCAATTATGGTGTTGGTGTGAAAGGATACAAGCTTTAGGATCCCGTGGCTGAAAAAGTGTTGTACAGAAGAAGTGTCATCTTCAAAGAGCTTACACCTTCTTCCACTATTTTGCAGCCAGAAGAAAAAGAAAAGAAAGAGGATGTTGTTTAGTTTCCTCTCACCCCTGAGAAGACTTAACAGAATGACAATGTTGGACCTAATGATGAGGAGAGCTCTAGTAGCTTTGAAAGCTCAGAAGAAGAAGAAGCTGAACCTCAACCTCATCTCTTGAGGAGGTCTACATGGATAAGGAAGCAACCTGAAAGGTTTGGTTTTACATTGCTTGATTCTAGTTGTGCTTATGCTTTGCTCACTAACAGTGATGAACCTAGAACTGTATCAGAGGCTTTGGATATGAAGGATGTAGGTTCCTAGAAGGGGGCCATGGAGGAAGAAATGGCTTCTTTGGAAAAGAATCAAACTTGGGACTTGGTTCTTTTGCCTCCTGGACAGAAACTCATTGGATGCAAATTGGTGTTCAAGAAGAAGATTGGTGCAGATGATAGTGTTGAGAAGTATAAGGCCAAATTGGTTGCGAAGGGGTATTCACAAGTGGAGGGTATAGATTATGGTGATTTCTTCTTTCCTGTTGCAAAGCTGACATCCATTTGATTCCTGTTGTCTCTCGCAACAGCTTATAACTTGGAGGTAGAACAGATGGATATGAAGATAGCTTTCCTTCACAGTGACTTGGAGGAGGAAATCTACATGTCACAGCCAGAGCATTACATGGTAAAAGGTAAAGAAAACTTGGTTTGCAAACTTAAGAAGTCTTTGTATGGTTTGAAGCAGTCCCCTAGGAGATGGTACATGAAGTTTGATGCCTTTGTGTTGTCAATTAGATCTGTGAGATCAAAATCAGATGTGCTGTGTTTATTATAAGTTTGATGGTGATCGTATTCTCATTGTTACACTATATGTTGATGATATGTTGCTCATTGGGACGGGTAAGAATATGATTTCTGATTTTAAATCTCAGTTGTCAGCTCAGTTTCAAATGAAAGATTTAGGGGCAGCCAGGTACATTCTAGGAATGGAAATCAGAAGAGACAGAACCAACAGAAAAGTTTGGTTAAGTCAGAGTAAGTATGTTAAGACCGTGTTGGATAGATTCAACATGGGATATTGTAGACCATTGTGTGTTCCCATTTCCTTGGGGACAAAGTTGTCTGTTGAGGATTGTCCAAAATCTCCTAGTGAGGTGGAGGACATGAGCAGAGTACCTTATGCTAGTGTTGTTGGCAGTTTGATGTATGCTATGGTCTATACAGGACCAAACATTGCCCATGCAGTGGGAATCCTTAGTTGATTTATGGCTAATCCTGGATGGGTTCATTGGGATGCAGTTAAGCAAGTGTTGAGATATCTGAGGGATATTTCTGAGTATTCCATTTGTTATCATGGTAATGTTTCAGGACCTTCGCATTCTGTTGATATTCATGGATTTGTGGATTCAGATTGTGTAGGTGACATTGACAGCAAGAGATCCACCAGTGCTTATGTTTTTACACTATTTGGTGGTGCTATTAGTTGGATGAGTAAGCGACAACCTGTTGTTGCTTTGTCCACGACAGAAGCTAAGTATATGGTAGAAACTCATGCTTGTAAGGAAGCCATTTGGCTTAAGAGATTATGTTCTGATATTGGTGTTGATGCAGGTCAGATCACGATCAGTTGTGACAGTTAGAGTGTAATTTGCCTTGCAAAGAATCCAACTTTCCATGCTAGAACCAAGCACATTGATGTTCAGTTTCACTTCGTGAGGGACATGGTTGAGGATGGAAAGGTAAATTTGGAGAAGGTAGATACTTTGAAGAATGTTGCAGATGCATTGACAAAACTAGTGAGCACAGAGAAGTTTAGATGGTGTTTAGAGTCTATGGGCCTCTCGGCCTATAGCAGTTAAACCCTGTTATTTCCATTGGCTCTTGAAAGGTGTTCGACAAGTGGGAGAATCTTGGGAATTAAGGTGTCTCAACCTTTGCATGTTTCTAGCATTTATTATTTAATTGTATTTATTTTTTGGATGCAAATCCTATTTCGTCACTTTGTGGGAGTTGGCACGATGATGTGTCATCCTACATGGAAAGTGACCACATGTATTTTTTGTCCTCATATGAGGAGATAGGCGTTCCCCCTTGTGGTAGAAGAGTTTTTCCATGTGTCAGCATCTTTCGGGTGTTGTAAGAGGTTTATGATGCGTAAGAGTTATGACAGATTCCTGTGACAGAATCTATGACATGTAAGGGCCAGAAAAGGAAGATTATATGATAGGTGAAGACAAGTGTCCAAAAGCATCTTGCATGGGGAAGTAGGCACCCAAGTTTGACTATGACAAGGTCATAAGAGAATCTACTATTAATAGACATTTATGACAAATTCTCTTACAACTGTAAGAGTTGTCATATATGATGGATTTTATGACATTATAAGAGCATCTGTCATACCTTAATTGGGTAAATTTAGGGTGCCCAAGTTGGGGGGTTGTAAGGGATGAAAGAAAATCACTTACAAGTGTCATACACATGTTTTATGGCCTTGGAAATTGGGCCACATGGATTTGGACGAGTTCCTTGTGTGACTTGCTCTAGAAGCTACCTCCATTGTACTACTCTATATATACAGGTGTTTGGAGATGGAGTTTGTATTACAAGTTCACAGGTACTATTATGCTACCGAATTGACTTCAGACACGAGTGTCAAAGACCATTGAAGCTTGCATTGCAAGTGTATTGTAAACATTCTTTCAGATTTATTAATACATTGTGCAGGTTTTTGAGTGTGGGGTTTTTCACTCGATAAGGGTTTTCCCCACCATAAATCTTTGTCTCTCTTCTTCTGTTTTCTTTTTGGTTCTTGTGTTTTGCTGCAATATCTCATGTTAATGGTTTAACATTGTCGTAATAGTTAGGATAAAGTTGAATTTGCATAGCCCTCTCCTCATTAGATTAGTGTGGGAAGCATTTTCTGCACACCTTGCTTCCTTTCAAAAAACACAAAATCTAATAGCAACCAAACATCTCTTAAACTTCGTAATAGCATCAACTACACTATACTGCCTGAAAGTATTAGCAATGCTCATAAAAATCTCCTCATCTTAGTATTCTAAAGGCAACCCTGGCAACCTAACCCAGATCAGAAACAAGTTGATGCAATATTGCTTAGGGTTAAAGCTTGGACACCAATTTTTTAGGAAAAGACCATTCTGTCCAAGGAACCAAGGACCTCCAAAGAGGATCCTAAAACAATCTTCAGAGTTAGAAAATGAAAATAAGAAGAAATTGTTAGGTAAAGCTATTACCTCGACCTGTCCCCTAACCTTCCATTTTTTAACCACCCATTTTCTGAGTAGATCAATAATAGGGCGGTTACCACTAAATCTCCCAACAAGAGACCTCCAAAGCCACACAGTAGATCTATCAATAATAGAGTCTAAGATACAAATGTGAGACTCCCTAGGAGAAGCCCTAGAAGCTTGGTTCTCAAGAAGACCATTGCAAATCGAGGCCCCTGGCATATGACCCAACATAGCTGGCATGACTGGGCTCTAACCCCTAATGCCAGAAACCATACCCACCCCATTCACAAGGGAGGGAATAGAGGCATTCCCAAGCAGATCCACCAACTTTTGAGAGGAAAGCCCCTAGGTCTGTGGACAAACAAGCCCAACATAAGAATCAGCAATAGCCTGGGAAGAACTGTCCCCAGCAGTCACACATGCTCCAAAAACACCTCAGGTAGAGGCATAAAAGACCCACCAGAAACATCACCATCTTGGCCAAGGGTAGGCCTCACCAGAGGGGAATCCGTCAGACACACATTCTTCAGGGTTGTTGGGGATTTCTCCTCCAAGAAACCAATCTCAGACTGCTCCAAAATGCTAGGGGCAAAGCCCACCATAGGGGAAGTCCCAATCTTCCCTCCAGAAGTAGCTCGAAAGCCAAACTTGGAGGAGAGAAAACCTCGCTTAAGGGCCTGGCTAAACATGTCATCACCAGTAGTAGGAAGAGCATTTGGTGGGCCTAAAGTCTCCAATCATTCCTGAGAAATTGAGGGCTATGCCTCCAACCAAAGATCCAAAATCTACACATCCTCATCATCACTGGGTAGTTCTCAGTCTTCACAAAAATATCCTTCATCTTTGTCATCCTCATCATCACCACCATCTGTATTGCTCAAAATAGAGTTTGAAACCTTGTTCATCCTTTCTCTCTTGCTCATCGTAGTTTGTAACAATGTTTGTTAAAAAACTTACCAGGAGGTTTGAATCTGGGTTGTTGGCTCTACAGGCCGAAGCCCCACCATTTCACCACAAAATCTCCCCACTTGGAGGGTAAGCAACCTTAATTTTTGATGCAGTAGAGGACGACCCCACAAAGTTTGAACCTTGGTTGTTAGTACTATAGGCAAGAAGCTACACCATTTCACCAAAGGGTCATTGCCAAATTACTATTGATTGTTAATAATTAAAGCCTTTGGTTTTTAAAGAGAGTGTGTGTTAGGTATATATAATATGAATTATGAAGAGTAAAAATCAATGACACTTGATTTAGAGCCTTGTAATTAGGTAATTTATTACTACAATGTTGTACTATTAAATTGATAGGAGGTAGAGCTACACCTCAAAATTTCTTCTCTAAGAAAAAAGAATATAATAATTTTTTTCATATTTAATGACCTTCCTAGACGAAGTATTCACAAAAGCAAAGCTATATAAAAGCCAACCATATACTTACATCCACATCAATATTAAACTATATAATTAATTAATAGTTGTACCCAAACTACTTATTTACACAACTACATAGCAAGTCATTAGATACACATTATTTACAAGAATCCTTTCCTTAATAGGGGTTAATAATGGGTATCTCACTTGTAACAGATTTTTAGAGTTATGACTGAAATCAATTACTGTAGCAGCATGTACAAATGAAATGTGTGTTGCCTTATGATTTTATCTACGAACACTAGGAATCTGCTTCATTTTAAGATATTTGGACATTATTATAATGCTCGACATCCTTACAATTAATTTCAAATGAATTATTGCAAATAGTGCACTTCATTTTCAGTCATGTGTGGCAATAGCCAACTGATGCAAAGTTAAGAAAATCTAATAATTGTAAAAAAATGCAGAAAGCTGGAGGAAAATCAGGGCTTAAATTTGATGGTTATATAGCCTATTTAGGTATTTTGGCCATAAAATATAATCAAAATTTTAAAAAGTTTTGGACTATTGGAAACAAGGTAGATAACTGAGAGGGGGGTGAATCAGTTATCTCAAATATCTTAACTTTCTTTTCTCCTTTACCAATTAGTGTAATATCAAAATATATAAGCATACATGATCATAAGATCAGAAATGAAACCAACACACATAACACAAGGATTTTTATGTGGAAAACCCTATTAAGGAAAAAACCACGGGGTGACTAACCCATGATTGTATTCTCTGTTAAAAGAATAAGAAGTACAAAATGGCATTTGCAAATTAGGGCTCACTGCCCGAGCACACTGCTCACAAGAGGCACACTACCTATAAGAGACTCATTGTCTACCAAGTTTATAGAAGGTAAATAGGTGTTTAAACTGATGAGAGGCATCCACAAATGCTAAGGTTCAGTTTCGGTTAGGCTCAATATACTAATCTGATGCACTTCATTCTTCCCCTGCTCTAGTGTTGTTGTTCTGTCACACACCGGACTTGTATTCTTGCTTCCACACTTATTTCTACCTTTCTTTGCACCTTATCACATTACATCTACACACACACACTCCAACATAATAGAATTCATCTAGTATTTATATTTGCATCAAGGATTTCAGCAACTTTCTAGTCAGCAACCGGAATACTCAAGATATTTACAAAATACTGATTTGTTGGCTGATCCATGCTTAATATGTGATGTGTATCAAAAACACAGACATAGAAGTCATCAATCATGTTAGCCAACCATGTACGATCCCTCAAATAGCTTGATCAACATCAATTACTCATCCAGATTGAGGTCTGATACTCTGTCGGTTAGTTCTTCCTCAATCTGCTTTGCCTTTCTGCAACCCAACACTCAAATGTTCAAATCTTTTCTATATTTTTATCACCAGAGGCTCAATCTCTAGAATATAGTAGTCATGATACTCCTCTTGACTTGTCCAAGTCTGCAACTTGTTGAGTTACACCATTTGAGAGATCTGTACCTATTTGTTAGACTTTGCTACATGCTCTATTCTTGTTCACTGGACCAAAACAATCTTCAATCTCACTTCCGGTAGAGGCATACTATGTACTGTGAATGTGTGGGATAGACTTTGTTGCCATCAATGACAACACCCATGAAGCCACACAGTGTCTCTTGCCAACAATCTCCCACTTTGGAATTGATGGCAACACTTAGTGAAAAATGACTAAGTGTTGCAGCAAACTCCCCCTTGGCTGATGCTCTATCTTATGCACTATTTTATCGAAGCTCCCCCTTAGCTAGATTCCACTTTTTTCACTACTCCCCACTCCCCCTTTGACATCAATGGCAAAGGGTGGAATCCAGATGCCAAAATTTGTAAAAATCAACATATACATTGCCGCATAAATATATATACATGTTACACTTACATATGCTTAAGTATATCCGCAAAAGTGGTCTTCAACTGTATAAATTTTGTTGCCCAACTCTGCTTCATCCTATCCAAAATGGAGATGTGACCACTCAACAAAAATACATATGCTTCTGCCCTTCTTAAGTCTGTCAGATCACTAGTCCAAGCTGTGGTCTAAGCATCTGATAAGGCCTCATGCATTGCCTCTAACTTAGGGCTAATTATCCCTCTGAGTTCACTCATCCTGCTTATCATATTCTTCTTCTCTTTGTCCAGCCTCTTTATTTCATTTATAATGGCAATAGCCTGAAATTCTTGATTCATTATGAATGTGGTGAGGGGATCAAAATTCTGAGATAAACTTGACAGTTTACCTTCTTGTGCTTTCACCTTCTTTTCAATATCCTTTGTCACTTTAGACCAAGATAGACAAAATTTGTACATGTCCCCACCATCTTTCAAAGCATTTTCAAGGCTTTTTATCCCAATATCTAAGGTCATCCTATCATTAGTAATGAGTCCCTGTACTTCAGTGAACCTTTTTGCCAAAAACTCTTTCTAGACATTTTCTTCTGCCGATTTGTCTAAAGAATCAAAATGAGTACTAACAGAGTTTACTAGAGATTTCAAGTCATCGGATGGAGAGGCCAAAGCATCCTTTTGAAAAGATGGCATGATCTTCTCTAGCAAACCGGATGCAATCTCTAACACCTCGCAGTCTTCCATGTGAGACTTTAGAAGATTTTCTTTTGCCTTAGCTTGGGCAAAAGATGCTATTTTCATTGTCTGGACTAGAGAGAGAATCAAAATTTAGAGATCCTTGGAATAGTTCCGATTCATCTATCTCCATCACCTCTTTGTTCAAGAAATTTTTCACTGCCTCTACTGTGTCTCTTTCCAGAGACTGGGTCTTCTTTTCTTTTGGAATCTCTAAACTATCATCAGAGATCTTTGTTTGTTCTTCTTCTCTTCCCTTTACCTCCTCTTCTTGACTCACTTTCTCCTCTTTTCTTCTTTCTCCTTTAGTTCCTGAAACTAGAAATTCTGTAGTGGGATCCAGAGGAGAGATGTTAACTTCTTCATGAACATCCTCTTTCACTATAGAGGAATCCAAATCTTTAGACTTCTCCTCACCTATCTCTATTGACCCTTCTACATTTTCTCAATAGATTCTTCTTTTGATGTATTTAATCCTTCGACACCCATGGTAGAAGGTTCATCATCTATTTTCTCTATAATAGGAAGATTAAATCTTTTGAAGGCATTCTGGAGGATGTCTTCTATTTCTCTTCCTACCTGATCAGTCTCTCCAAGAATAAGTTTGTTCATTCCTACTTTGCTCCAGAACTCATCCTTGCAGTCCTTAAAGATCATGTTCATTTTCTTTGGAGTAATGGAAGGATAGATTTGAATTGCAATCTGTTCTTAGATCTCTAAGTCCTTTGCCTTGGCATTCTCTTTTCTAAGTTCAAGTACTTGCTCTAGACTTTTGGGAATTAATGAAATAATTTCAATGAATGCTTTATTATAGATATTTAGGTACCTGACTGTAGCATCTTCCAAGATCCTCTTGTCAGCATCACTATATTCATCATAGGATTCTGTGACTAGTTGCAGGTTCCCATCCACATTGACTACCTTGATAATATCATCAATAGAAAGAGTGGGCCTTTCAACAAATTCTTCTGCCTCTTCTTCTTTGTTTTTATTGGCATAGGATTCCCTGGATGTTTTCTTCTTCTTCTTCATTTTCTTAACTTCCTCATCAGACTCTATTTCTTCATCATCCATTTGACTTATCTAAGACCTTGTGGCTTTTGTTTTTGTTCTCTTTTCTCCCTTTTTGGATGTCTTGGCTTCCAGTTTGGAGGCTCTTGAGCTCTTAGGGATGGTAGGTATAGAGCTCTTTGAGGATCTAGTCTGAGAGGAGGCTTGTACCAGAACACTTCCTTTTTCTTCTTCTTGTTTTTCTTTCTTAGCTCTTTCTATTTTCTCTCTGTTTGCATCAACTGCCTCTTTTGATATGCCATATCTTTTGGCAATTTCCTCTACTTCCCTTCTAACTTTCCTTTTTATCTCCAATTGTCTCAGCTCAACATGTATCTTTACACTTAATTCTTGAAAGGTTCCAAACCTTTCTGCCTCAGAGTCCTTTGGCTAGCTCAACAGGTGTTGAATGTGTAGCTTCAAGATTTTCTCATCTACTTCATAGCCCATTGGCATTACCCACACTATTCTGGGCTCAACTGCCTCCATTAGGCATTGATCAGTGTCAACCATGAAGCACAATGTATCCTTGTATTTTTCAATTATATTTTGAGTTCTTTCTCTGACCTGCATCGTACTTTGGAAGTTTTTAAAGTATCCACAGAGTGCTGTGCTTTGAGCCTTAGCATCACGAAGTCCATGCATATAGTTTCTTATTTGTATGGCAACCAGTCTATCATTTTGTCATACCCAACCACTTGATCCAGGTAGCTCATTCATATAGTAAAAGAATAGACATAGTGTTAAACAACCATACTTGAATGAGTTATTCTTATCCTTCTTGATCTTCTGCAAGTTTTCTAACAACTAGTTTAGAAGAAAATCACGGAGGTCATAATCAACATTTTCTCTTAACATCTGATATGCTGTATATATTGCAATTCTGGACACAGAATTCTCCCTGCTGGAATGATAGATCTTATAACCAATTATCATAGAGGCAAATTTGATATTCAAATCTGTGATGTCTTCTATGGTCATTGCTCTCTTGTCAAACTTAGATCTGGTAGCATCACTTACTATCTGGTTCTTGATAGATTTGAGTGCAGGTAACCCATCGGATGAGTGCAATTCAGTTATTGCTCTAATCACATCTTTTGTTATCTTGAAGGGCTTCATCAGCCACATGAAATTGTCATGTATCCTGCTAAGAACATACTAGACCCATTCATCTTCTATGAAATGGGAAAAGTGGATGCATTGTCCAAAGTGCTTATCCTGGATGGCCTTGTATTGAGGTTTGAGTTCAAAACTTTCATCTATTAATTGTTTATGATAGATGTCCATCAGCTTGGATTCTTCAAATTCCTCAATATTGGTTTGGATGTAAACCCTAACATCTTCTACATGTAGTACCCCATGTGGAATGCTAGAAAAAGAACCTAAGGGATCAACTTCTATGGATTTGTAGGGGTGTTTCTTAAGTTTTGGGCACGGCCTATCAGTGATTTTAACAACCATTGGAGTATCTATTTTTGCAAAAGATTCAGAGAGAGATATTTAGAATGGAAGTACCTTTTTGCGCTTTTAGGGTTCAAAGTAAGAGCCGAAATAAATCGCTAGTTGAATTAGATTTTGAAGTTGATCTTTGAGAGAGTTGTATAAACTTGATGCAGAGCTCTTCTTTTCTTCTTCTCAAATGCAAATGTGCAAATGATGAGTGAAAGAACCCTTTTATTCTTTTGCAATAAATACATAACTTAAGTTATCTGGTTACCCTGTTCTGAGAGAGATCTTTTCGAATCACCGTGTTGCACTTAGAATCGATTTTAGTGATAATTGATGATGTATCTTGTTTCCTCCAATCATACCATGGATCCACAGATCAAGATATCTCAATTTTGAATCATACCGAATCTATCTATGAAAATCCTACTTTACTGGATGGCTGTCAAACTAGATCAATCTTGGATGATTAAACTCTTCCAAAACTCCATGCAGATCTTTCAAATTTTTATTGAGGGTTTTTTAGACATTTCTCTGAGAACCCTTTAATCTATAACATTCTATGTGCCAAATTTAGGCACTACTTGACTAGCTGGGGGAATTTGTTTTTCTTTGTGACTTCCCCTGAGCTAGAGCTCATCTGCTCAGTTTCTAGAAGGAATATTAGCACTAGATTCTGGTGCAGATCCATCCCCAACATTTTCTGCACTCTTCTTTACCCAAATATTGCTCATCTCCTTTTGAACTTCATCCACATTCACTTTGCCTTTTCCCTTGTCTTGATTTTGATTATGATGCACCGGACCCTTTTTATCCTAATTTTTACTTCTGCAGAATTTGGCAATATGACCGGATGTATTGCAATTGTAACAAACAACATTTCTTTGCATATTTGACTAATATCCTCTTGATCTGCATTGATTAGCCATATGTCCCATTCTATTGCATGCAAAGCATCTACCATTGAATGAATTGTTTATTTGGATATTTCTGCATTCATCAGATTTGTGACCACACCTTTTGCAGTTGAAACACTGTCTAGAGAAGGATGGGTTAGTTTGACTCATTCTTTTTCTACACTAAGTTGCTTTATGACTGATGTTGTTGCAATTGTAGTAGTACCCATTGAAGGATGGATATCTTTGAGCATTTGGTTGCTTTACCGAAGGTCTTCTAGGCCTGTTTCTTTGATTTCCTAATCCAAAATTCTTCTGACCAGATCCAGAGCTTTCACCTTTCTCATATCCCAAGCCATACTTGTCATCTACCCTCTCTTGGCTTTCAAGAAGAACTTCAAGTTGAGCTAAGATTATCTTGAATTTATCTTTGTATTCATTTGTTGTTTGAAGATTTTGCTTAACAGTGTCTATCTAATTCTCAAGTTCTTCTTCATTATCTCTGGCTTCTTCAAGATAAGATTCAAGATGCCTGATTATTCTATCCATTTTGTGGTAATCCTCTGTCTTCTCCTTGAGGGATTGTTTTAGATTATCTTCAATTTTCTTTTTTTCTTCAATTTCTTAGGTGAATCTCATAACCCCTGATTCCATCTCATGTCTTACCATAATGACCTAAATTTGATAGCTTCTCACATACCTTGTTTTTCTCATCTAGATCTTCATTACTATCATTGGCTTCACTCTAACTCGCTAATTTTTTGATGTAGTTCCTTTCTATTTTTTAGAGAGATACTCAATTTTTCTTTTAGCTCATTTATGAAATCATCGGCTTGTTTGAGTCTTTCTCTCCAGTTATTGACTTCAGAGTGGGATTGTTCAAGATCATCTAGGGTAGACTGAAGTTGTTCCCTTATACCATACATATCCATTAAGATTCCTAGATCTTCCTCAAGCTGTTAGGCTCTATTTAGAGGAACTTGGCTCTGATACCAATTGTTGGAAACAAGGCAGATAACTAAGAGGAGGGTGAATCAGTTCTCTCAAATATCTTAACTTTCTTTTCTCCTTTAACAATTAGTGCAATATCAAAACATATAAGCATACATGATCATAAGAACATAAATGAAACCATCACACATAAGACAAGGATTTTTAGGTGGAAAACCCTATTAAGGGAAAAACCACAGGGTAACTAACCCAAGATTGTATTCTCTGTTAAAAGAATAAGAAGTACAAAATGGCACTTGCTAATTAGGGCTCACTGCCTGAGCACACTACTCATAAGAGGCACACTGCCTAAAAAAGACTCGCTATCTACCGAGTTTATAGAAGGTAACCAGGTGTTTGAACTGATGAGAAGCATCTACAAATGCTAAGGTTCAGTTCTGGTTAGGCTTAATATATTGATCTTATGCACTTCATTCTTCCCCTCCTCTAGTGTTGCTATTCTATCACATACCAGACTTGTATTCCTGCTTCCACACTTATTTCTACCTTTCTTTGCACCTTATCACATTACATCTACACACACACTCCAACATACTGGAATTCATTTGGTATTTATATCCGAATCAAGGATTTCAACAACTTTCAAGTCAGCAATCAGAATACTCAAGATATTTACAAAATACTGATCTGTCAGCTAATCCATGCTTAATATGTGATGCATATTAAAAACATAGATAGAGAAGTGTGGGTCATGATGTTAGTCATAAACAAGCATAGAATAAAAGTACACATTAACATTTATTCATCTTGAAAGATACGATGAATTCAGAGAATTCATGATCCCATGTCTCTAGTGATTAGGTCTTAATCTTCTGATGTTACTCAAAGGTTGATGTGTGTTGCTGTTTCCATTTTGGGGCCTTACGTAAAGTTCATCATCATGACATCATTTCTGCAAAGATTCTCCATAGAAAGGTCATTTTATACAGTAGTGTGATCAAATGATGCAGAAATACTTCAATCTTTGCATGATATTTTCAATTATGTATGTTCTGTATTCAAATATGCTAAATATTTGCAATTATCTACGAGATGTCCACATATTCGTGTTATTTCCTTAAGATCATCAATTATTTGCAATTATGAGGGTGAAATGTTCTGAAATTTAAATAAAATGAAAGAAATACTTCAAATTAAAGTTGAACCTTTAGCTTTTGAACCACATGTATATTAGATACTGTCATGAAGAGAAGAAAACCAAACCATATTTTCACCAGGACATTCCATAGCTAGATATAGTTGATGCTAACTTCAAAGGAATTTGTATGAAGACAACACATGTAAGTAAACATGCACTCCAAGGGACGTAGCAAATCACCACATATGTCTAGAATTCATACACTGATTACTCAAGATTTACTATGAATTGTAATCAATACAGTCTTCTCATTCATTAAGCATGCAAAAATATAAATGTGTACAAAAAACTTTGAAATGCGCTCTGAATATTTCAGCAGACAAATTTCAATTAAGTTTCGAATGTTTATAATAAGGCATTCCATCACCTTTTATAGAATAAGGTGAGGAATCCGTTATAAAAAGATCAGTGATCCAGATTCATCTATGCGCATCCACGGTCAATATTTCCTTTGACTACGTCAACCTTTACAAAATGGCACAAGTTGCCAGCTGGCAACTATCTAGTTTACTTACGCTTATATCTCCTTTTATGATGTATCTTCATCATGGTCTTTGTCTAATTCTTGTGACTCATCATCATGTGCATCACTTCCCGAACTTTCACTATCCTGATGATGATGACTTCGCATATGAGGCTGCATGCTGCGCCAGATCTACTCATATGACTGCACAATCCTATCTATTTCTCCGCCATCCTGAGTCCTTGCTTTGATGATGGCGTGCTTGTGTGCCTCATACTTGTTTCTACTGCTATCCATTTTGTCTTTCCTTTCCTGCAGTGTCTCATTGTATCTTTCCATCTTGACCTTGATCCTCATTACTTTATCTATGACTTCTTATGTTAAGTGGACAAGTGGATCATCTTCTACTGATTGGAAGTTGCCATGTAAAGCTTTGATAGCAGACTCTTCATCTTGATTTTCTATTTTCCTTTCCACTTTTCCTTCCAATGTTTCCAATATTTCTGCCTCAACAGCCATTAAATTGTGTAACTTCATGCTGATATCTCTCAGCTTATTATTGCATCTCCTAAGCACTCCACATTCAAATTGAATGTCCTTATACCAAATGTGAATCAACAAGGCTGTATTACTATTTAATAGTTGTTTATTGATAAGCAGTTGAGGATTTATCCTCTTTATTTCTCCCAGGATATTTAGTACCTTTTCTAACTTGGAAGACCTTTTCCCTGTCTGCATTTGCAGTTTGTCTACTTTGGTCCTGGAGTCACTGAGAATGCTCCACCTCTTCAAAGAGGCCTTGACTACTTCCTCTGCATCACCCAAGGTGGATGACATCCATTTTCTTAACATAGATGCCTCATGTTTCATGAGGTCTAATTTGTTCACTTCCTCCTAAGAAATAGCAGTCAATGGGACTGCATGTTCAGTTGTAGTATCATCAGGATTAATTAGCCTCCCTATGTAGGCATGCAACTGAGCAATGTGCTCTTTGTGTTGCTTATTTTTCTCTTTCTCCCTTTTCACCTTTTGAAACAAAGAATCAATAATATCTTTGCCTTCTTGACCCTCTTGGTCTTCATTGGCAAAACCCAGATCCACTGTGCTAATCTAGAACCCATCCAAGGTAATTTTACCTTTTTCCTTTTCTACAGTAGGTATTGCAATCTATGTGGTCCTCCTCCCAGTTGTCGGATCTCTTTTGATGGACGAAGTCATTCTGGCCTTCCTTTTAGGTTTGATTATGTTCTCGGAGAATAAGGTGGATACATCAAATTCTTGAATTTCCAATTCTTCTTCTTCATTTATCTCTTTCTCCAACCACGATGGCACCTGACCATGCTTCTCTATATAATCATGATGTTCACTTGTGTCTCCTGTTTCTATCAGTAGATGTGGTAGAGATGGTGATTTTCTCATTTCTTCTTCCTGATGCTCACTTTGTTGTTGATCCTGCGGCACATCCTCCTACTGAGGAACTTCTTTCTCCGGAGGAGCATCTTCTTGAGGTGTGGAGTCTTGTGGTGCATCTATATGTTGATCATGATGATCATGATCTTTCTCTGTCATTACTTCATCTAGTTTCAACTCTTCCCCTTGTTGAGGTTCATTTTCACTAATGGACATTGTAGCATCCTCCTCTGGCTTTTCTTTTTCTTGTTATATATCCACCATACTAGATATTGTAGAGTCTGCCTGACGTGCTGGCATTTGTTCTGAAGCCATTATCTATTCTGTACCTGTGTTAATTACTTCCTGAACTTTGGCATCAGGATTTTCAGATATACCTTTCTCATCAGCCTTCTTTTCCTGAACCTCTACTATAGCCAGTCCTACTGATGTATCCTGTGCACTTGGTGGGCTTATTTCTAAAGCATGGCCCTCTGGTTCTACTATATTCACTTCTTCTACAGGTTGCCGTTTGTCAGGTGATCCTATTGGATGTTCAGGACTTGCATCCTACTTATCTATCAAATCTGCCACTGCAGGATTTGTGCCCTCTGCAATTAGTGTATCGAGCCCCATTTCTTGGGCTATCGGTTCTGGGCTTTTTTCTTTTTCAACTTCCACTTGCTTCATCTCCTCCAGTATAGTTTGAACCGATGGAGCCTTGTGAGGGGTCATGCTTGTACCAGCAACAAGTGTTTCCATCTTTTGTGCAACCACTTCCTATACAACCTCATCATCAGACAAGTTAATTGTCTCGTCTAGCGAGATGTGACCTTCTGCTTGTGTCTAAGAGGTTTCTTTCTTCTACTCTTCTGCAAGTTCAGTTTTGAACTTGACGATGGTAGGAAGTGGAACATTATGCTGAAGTTCCCTGGGCACTTCACTACCTACCCCCTGTAACAATGTAGGGGGGTGTTTTATTTCATCCCTCATGGAGGTTCTCAGTTTCTTAGGTGGGGTAGACACAGCCACCTGTGGAGCTCTTCATTTTCTCTTTATTACCAAAGTAGCCTCCTCTTCTTCAGGCTCTTCCTCCATGAGGATATCCTCTTCTCCATGTTTTCTTGAGGATTGACCCTCTTCCAGGGTCTTAGTAATTCCAGCCTCTATTGTCTTACTCTTCTCAGAGTTTTCTTGCCTTGTCCTTGGAGGGGATGCTGATTCTGATCCAGATCCTGATGTTGCTGCCTCCTCAGCTACAAATACTGCTTTTTCAATAATAACCCCTTTGGGTTTTTTATCTACCTTCTTGCCCCTTGGGGGTCTTTTGCTCTGTTGTTGTGGTGGAGGGAGTCTCTCTCCCTTAGTCTTCCTCTTTTCATTTAGGAAGTCATCATACTCATCCCTGGGAATATCCTGCCCCTTCTTCTTGTTGTCCACTGTAATGGGAACACCTTTCTTCTTCAAAGCCTCTATCTGTTCATCAACCCAAGCTTGGGTTAGTTGCATGGTCCTGGCAATGAAGGGGTCCAAGGATATATCCTCTTGTATGGTGAGGTCAGGTGCAGAGATGGTATCATTATATATTTTCTTTTGCTCATACTCATCTGCAATTATCCTACCATCTTCCTTCTTCAATTGTTGAGGGATGGGGATGCAATCAAAGGTTCTGATTTGATTCAATGTTAACCTTTGATATCTCCTTCTCCTTGCTTCTACTTCATCTTCGCAGTCAGCCCAGAAATCTTCTAGGTGCCTCTGATGAATAGGCTTTCCTATTATTTTCTGCATCTTGCCATAAGGATCATATGGTCGTGTTAGTGGAAAAGGTTGCAGATTCATTTTATTTAGGGTGACCATCACCTTCTTTATATTGTTTGAATTGGGGCACATATACCAGCCAATGGTGACTGGGAACAAAATTGGTGGCAGCTTCTTGGCATCCTTGTACGTTTTTAACATTGTGGAGCCCTGCCTGATGAACTCCATTAGTATCACTGCATCAGTGGGATACCTCGGTAGCATGAGAGGATGTCCTTCAAAACCCTCAATCCTTATGTAAGAAAAGGTGGCAAACTGTATATACCAGGCTCCATGCCTGTAAACTATCTCTTGAGCCTCCATGCTCAATCTCTTTGTTCTGTCTTCCTCCATGGTCCTCACCAGATGCATAGAGAATGCATCATTAACCAGTTTGTAGTCTCGGAGGTAATTGGTTCTTTGCAGCTAGGGATGATCATCCCAGATATGCACAGCATTTGTACCTGTAAGCTTCCCATCTGTAACTAATGCATCAAAGGTGCCTTTGTAAGCACAGGAATAAATAATGTATGATGACATATAGAATGCACAATTTGAACCTCCCAGGTTCGTCAGCTGCTCATGCAGAGCATCACTTATTAGCTGGCCCCACAGTGGCTTGATATCTAAATACAAACACATCATGATTACACCATACATCCAGTCTCTAAAACTACCAGCATTAGTTTGGCCTGTTACTCTATCTAGTAGTGCAATCATGAATTGGTATTCCTCACTAAAATCATATTTGAGCAGGTGCACAGGAAGTTTGGTGGCTGTAGGATACATACTGTTTTTAGTCCTCCATTGATACATGTTCTTCCTGGCTTGCTTCTTATTGTTTTCATATTCTTTCTCTGACTTTTTCAGGTCTACGCTTTTAACCTTGCTGCCCAGTGGCAATCTAAATGTCCGGGAGAGACCCTTGATGGATAGGTCTGCATATATTCTCCCATGTTTCATCACTTGCCTGGTCTCTGGGTTATAATTCCTGACACATTCTATAACTAGCTCCAGAGACTCCATAGAGTATGGAAAACTGGTAGCGTTCCTCATTCCAGATATGAATACTGCATCCAGCATAGGACTCTTATTATTCTCATCATTCAACCTAGCTGACCAGGCTTCCATATCAGTACTCCCCTGATGGGTATCTGTAATTGCTCCATACTTAAATAGGATGCCCCTCTGAGATGAGAACATGGGCCTACTAAATTCTGCCTGACACTTAATTGACCTCTTGTCAGCCATGAGTGCCTGCAATTAACCAAAATCCTATCTCACAATGGGTATACACATGCATGCATATTGCAATTAACTTTATAAATCACCATGCCTACTGTATCTGTTCAACATTACTTAATCATATGGATGCATAAACCAGAACTTCAGCTTGGCCACCCATACCTGACTATTACAAAAACAATAGGATGAGGGTTTCATTTACTTACCTGGATATGCAATTTTCCTTTTATACCAGTGGACTGCTAACAACGCTCTTAATTCAGCTGATGATCCCACACTTCCTTCTATCTATGAGGTTAAATCGTGCAACTATCGCCTGTATGAGGATATGGAAGCTGGTGCTTTGTAAAAACAATTTTATCGCAAGGTAAATGTAAAAATGACAGTTGAATTACCTTTTAACCTTGTAATTAGGGTAAATTTAGGGCAACTCTGACAGATTGGATTTTATTCATTGATTATCCACGTGAAAACGTAGGATCTCGCCAGGTGTTTCATCGAGTTCCGGGGTCAGCGGGAACCACCTACCATGTCTGCGCGCATTAAATGATAATGGCGGCAACGGGAGCGGGGGGATATCCACAGGATAGGATATCATGAAGGTAGGATGATATTCACAAATATTGGGTCGAGTTTCAATGTCATCCTCTTCCCTCAAATTGGAATAGGTATCGCGACAAGATTCAGGTGATGAAAGCACCTTCTTGGTTATGTTTAGTACATCAGGAGGATATTTCAACGTATCAGGTGATGTTTCAAAGATGATGATGACGGGACAAACTTACATGTCTCTCTTTTGGAATATTGGGATGACGTCATCCTTATATTTGCTTAGTGTATCAGCAAGGCATCATGACGCCATCGTCATGATGCATAAGCAGGATCATGTTCAAGAAATATGCCCCCGAGAGGTAAGATGATGATGATGTCACCGTCATGTTTGTTTCTTTGTTTATCAGATTTAGATGACGTCATCAGGATATTCACTTAGGGGGATATTTCACAACAGGAGGATATTAAGAAATATCAGGTTACTTTAACAAAGATGATCCTCGCGAAATGCATAAGGTTATTGATGGGTAAAGGTTGCTATCACTTAATATTGACATCCAGATATTTGGACCGCATGATTTTATCGGGTGATATACCATATCAGGGTGACCTTCTGTAATATGATGGATGTTACGAAATATGATCCTCCCCTAGCAACATCAGGTTTGACTCAAACTTTGACCACTTATAACTTTCACATCCTGACGAATGTCAGGGTGATGTAAAAGACAAACCTACATGGAATTTAATGCTCTTTCTAAATATGAGGTCACAGCACTGAAATTTGAACTTTGACAAACTAACCTCATAATGATGACTTACTTCATCCAGATTCTACATGATCATGCACATGACTTACTTTTACCAAACCGCTAGAAAGCAGACAACACAAGCCAAACCAAAAGTTGGGTCCCTGTTTTGCCAAGTCAAAATGGGGTGTGTTGTGTAACCACACAACAACTTGCCACCAAAGAAAACAAACAAATTCCAATGATTCAAATGATGTGATCATATTTATTCATAGTATTTTAATTCTTTCTAAATATCAGCATCATGATCCAGTGAAAAATTTCATCATGATAACAATGCTAACAAAGGATCATATGTGTGCAAATGATTAATTATATTCATCTTGAAAGGAAGTTGAAAACATAAGTAACTGGTGTTAAACTAAATAGTTGGGGATCATCCCTCATAGCCAACCTGGATAGAGCCTTGCTGCCAGCAGGCGTCTATAGCCCCGGCAAGGTTATCTATATAATCTCCCTAAGTAGAGCCCCACTGCCAGTAGGCGTTCATAGCCCCGGTAGAGTTACTTAGATGGCCTAATTTTTATTTCTTTTCTAATTTTCTCTTTAAAATTTGTTTCTCATATCATCATATCAGCTCATTTATACAAGGTACAGTCACTTATAGCTTTAGGTTGGATATTGTATTGGTAGCAAGGGAGTCCCTTTAGATTTTTCACTTAACACCTATACTTGTGTGTTCAACAAACCCAAGGCTGTTAGGTGTTTCATCGTGATTGATTCACTTTGACCAAGAAAAGGCACCCTAATGAAAGGATATCACAAACCTGATCATGAATACTTCTTAGAATGAATCATAACCTATGTGTAAATCTAATCTCATCACTTAAATCCTAACAATTTAGTTATTTTCTGTGGTGATGAAGTGTATCATTTTGACTAACCAGAACAAGATCTCAACCAAAAAAACAAAACAAGCAAAACAAACAAACTGTACAAACAACTATACAAATATACAATATGATACATATGACTATCATGAAGTTACTTAGGCCTGGAAATAATCTTTGAGGAATTGTCCATTGACTGGCAATGGGACATCCTCACCTGTCAGGTTTTTGAGCCTATAAGTGCTGTCTCCTAGTATCTCAGAAATTTGGAAGGGACCTATCCATAATCTGTCAAACTTACCATGGTCACCTTTCCTCTCATGGGCTTTATCCCACATTAGGACTAAATCAGATATCCTGAAGGCTTTAACTCTGGCTCTCTTGTCAAACCAACGTTTGACAATAGCCTGATGTTTTGCAAACTGGTCAATTGCTTGACTCCTTTTCTCTTCTAGGTGCATCAGTTGAAGCAACCTGACTTCTTGTCTATTATCAATACCTAGGTATTCTTGGGCAAACTGTAGAGTAGGAATTTTCAAGTTTACAGGGAGGATAGGATCTACCCCATATACCAATTGGAAGGATGAGTTTCCTAATGCAGTTTTCATTCTAGTTCTGTCTACCCATAAGGCATATTTCAGAAATGAGTTCCATTCCCTAGGATTCTTCTCTATTAATTTTCTTATGATATTCAGCAAATTCTTGTTGGTGGATTCTGCTAAACCATTCCCTTGGGGATAGTAATTGGATGAAAACTTAAGTATGATCCCATGATCAAAAGCCCAACTTGACAATTTAGTTGAAGTGAAGGCAGAACCATTATCACTTACCAAAGCATAAGGAGTTCCATACCTGGTGACAATGTTACTCTCCAGAAATTTAATGACATCATCTGCAGTACAAGTTTTGCTACTAACAGCCTCAATCCATCTAGTACAATAGTCAGTAATTGTTAAGACATACCTATGGCCTGAAGAGGACGGAGGATTGATTGGTCCTATCAAGTCCATGCCCCATTGTGCAAATGGGCGCTCTTCCACCACTGGCTGTAAGGGTTGTGCAGCATACTTCTCTCTGTTGGCAGCAACCTGGCAAACATGACAACATTTAACATGATCAGCTGTGTCTTTAAAAACTGTTGGCTAGTAATAGCCTGCTCTAAGGATTGCATGTGTTGTGGCCAGGGTTGATCCGTGCGCTGTTCCGAACTTATCATGTAGTTCTGACAAAACCTTATTTGCTTCTGGTTTTTCTAAGCACCTTAGGTATATTCCTTCATAATTCTTCTTGAACAGGGTTCCTCCCTTCATCATATATTTCTGTGACCTTAACTTCAAGGCCCTTCTTTGTGAAGCTTGCATTCTTGGAGGACATCTCCCAATGATCAGGGTATGCCTGATATCTGCATACCACTCTTTATTGTCTTTCTTATTAATCACATATTGCTGACTAGTGATGTTTGGATCAATTTCAGATATCATCTGGCTCAAAGCCTGTCCTCTTACCAGCTTCATGGGTGTAATTTCCATGTCATACTCTTGTAATACAGTAATCCACTTGGCTCTTTTCTCACCGGGTTCACTCTGCATCAGCAGCATCTTTACTACTACATCAGGCACTACTGCAATCACCTTACTTCTCAATATGTAATGTCTAAATTTCTTTACTGCTCTGACTAATGCAAGTGCTTGTCTTTCAACATCCACATATCTTAGTTCAGCATCTTTGAAGGGACAGCTCATGAAAGCTATTGGTTTTTCTTCTTTTTCTTCATTTCTCTGAGTGAGCACTGCTGCAGAGGTATGCTCTGAGGCAAATGAATAAATGTAGAAGTCCCGTGTGTAATCTGGACTAATGAGTATAGGAGCATCTGATATGGCTTTCTTTATATCTTCAAAAGTAGCCTTAGCTTCTGCTGTCCACTCAATCTTGGCATCTTTTTTCAGCATAGCATTTAGTGGTCTGACTATTTCTGCAAAACTAGTGATGAACTTTCTTACGAAGTTAATCTTACCAAAGTAAGACTTCAGTTCCTTCTTACTTCCAGGGAGTTGTATTTTCATGATAGACTCCACTCTGGCAGGATCAATGATGATCCCATCTTCAGTTATCAGATGGCCTAATAATTTGCCTGTTGTTACCCCAAATATGCATTTCTTGGGATTCAAAGATATTCCGTACTCTTCGCACTTCTTCAGTACACTTCTGAGATCAGCTACATGATTCCCCCTTTCTTTGGAGAATACTGTCAAGTCATCCATGTAGATGACTATGCACTTTCCTATTAAGCCTCTAAAAGCTATGTCCATTGCTCGCTGGAATGTTGCTCCAGCATTTATGAGTCCAAATGGCATACGTCTATATGCAAATATCCCACACTTCGTGGTGAAGGTAGTTTTCAATCTGTCAATTTTATCAACCATCACTTGGTTGTATCCTGAAAAACCATCCAGAAAGGACATCATTTTAGCTCCATTCACAATTTGCAGAACTTCATCCAATGAGGGCAGAGGATAGTTATCCTTTTCTGATGCTCTGTTCAGATTCCTAAAATCTACACATAGCCTAACATCTCCATTCTTTTTTCTAACCAACACTAGATTTGCCACCCAAGTGGAGTGCCTCACAGGAAATATTATCCTGGCATTTAAGATCTTCTTAACCTCTTCAAAGATTATTGGTTCAAGCAAAGCATTGACTGGCCTTTGCTTCTATTTGAAAGGTTTAGCATCTGGCTTGAGAGGTCTAGTGTGAGTTATGACTGATGTGTCATACATCTTCAGCTCATCATAAGTCCATGCAATTACATGGATGTAATCCTTAAGAGCTTGAGTTATTCCTTCTAACTCTTCTAGTGTGCAAACCTTGCCTATTAAGACATTTTTCTTGTCATCATCCTATCTAATATTCACTTGTGAATATTGACCTCCATCAGCCTTTGGAAGATCCTTCTGTTTCAGCATATTGTCCAGATCAAAAGCTCTTTCTAATTCAATCATACCTTTAGGAATCCTGTTGCTAGGCAGCTCTAGTATTTCCTCTTCTTCCCAAACATGATCTTCCACACTGTTTTCATCTATGATCTGAGCGTCAAATACATCCCTGTTAGATATGAAATCAAGAATGTGTTGGTCATCATCAAAGACCTGAAGATTAGTAACATTATCAGGCACTGATGGTACATATACCAGTTCTACTAAAAATCTCTTCAAACCTAATATAGATAATGGCTCCAATGTACTGGCAGCCTGGGCAAGTGCATCTGCCCTATGGTTCTATTCTCTAGGAACGTGGGTGATGTTAAATGCGTCAAAATCTTCAATCAGGTCCCACACTCTATGTCTATAATTTGACAATCTTTTGTAGTTGCAAGAGTAGATTCCTCTTACTTGTCTGACAACTAATTCTGAGTCTCCAAAGACGTGTAGAATTTTCACCTTCTTCTTGAGGGCAAACAACATCCCATGAATCAGAGCTTCATACTCTGTCACATTATTAGTATAGGGGAACTGTAATCTGTAGGCAGCTAAGTAGGATTTTCCTGATGGATCAATGAGATCAATCCCTACTCCAGATCCTTGTTTGGATTTGGATCCATCAAATCTAAGGATCCAGGATTTATCTTCAGCATGAGGCTTGGCTGAACTTTCTCTTTTCTTTGCATCTCTGGCAGCTGCTCCACCCGATATCCACTTCAGTTTAGGAATTTCATCCTTCTTAGACTTTATCTTTTCTTCCTTCTGAGAAGCTGATTTCTCTTTTTGTTTTCCATCGTTAGGGGGATGATCTTTTGGATCAGGCTCTATATGTTTATTTAAAATATGTAGACACAATGAACAGGCAGTTTCTGAGTGAGGTGCCTCATGCAACCTACACCAACCTTTGGTTAGTGCATCCTGTGGATGTTTCTTTTGTCTTATCATCCTTTTAATTTCTCCTAATAAGAACTCTTCAAACTTGGTCAGGTTACTGCCTTTGTCTTCATCTGACAGTTCATAGTCTAACTCCATCAGACAATCACTTCTAGGGGTGATCTTTTCTTTTTCCTTAACATTTATCTGATTGTAGGCTAGAATCTCTTCTATCTTCTGTACATGATCTTCATCATGATCTATTACCTTTTCTGTGGTTCCTGCAGAAGACAAACAAGACTCAGTATCATCATTATCAGATGTAGAACTTACCTCAGAATATGATGATGATGCCTCACTGAGTGTCTGCTTCAGCATCATCATGTCTAAGCATGCTTCGCACATCTTTTCTGAATGTGCTTCATTGTGTAATCTGCACCATCCATCAATCAGAATATCATCAGTAGGTATATTTAACAATTGACAACACTTTACCTATTTGGACAGATGCACCTCAAAATCTCTGAAGCGATCTACTTTATTTTTGTTCTTAAAATCAATATCAGGTTCAACAACTGGCACATCCTCCTGATGATCATCTTCCTCATGATGATGATGAAAGTCAAGCATCAGGATCTCTTCTATTTTGATAGTCTGTGGTCTAATGGCATAAACTCCAGGCTCAATGTCGACATACATGATCTCATTCATTTTGTTATATTCGATTATCATGTGTTTCATTCTGGATTTAGCATCTATTCTTATCTAGTTCGGTATACCTTTCCAAGGTAACCACATGTGACTGAAGTCAGTGGACATATATCCATTTAAAGTCTTTGACTAGTCCCTGCTAAGCAACATCCCATATGTATCAGGTATGTCTACTACCTGGATATCAATATAATACTAGATCCTAGGATCAGATGCTAGCTGCATATGTATGTGAGTCAATTCTCCTACTATACTCACCTCTGTCTTATCTAACTATGTCACCTTCTTTAGGGATTTAGCAGGATGTAGTCCTAAGGTGTTACATATGGACAAGGGCATTACATTGGTAGATGCACCCGAATCTACCAGACAGTTGTGTAAATTCTTTCCAAACATCCTTATGGTAAGGAGGAAAGGTGGTGACTCACTCTTATCCCTGTATAATGTCATATGTGAGGTTTCTGTAGCTTGGACAGTAGCTGGCATCTTAGGCTTGACATTATTATCTCTAGCAGCATGATCTTTATTGCTAAGATGACTTGGAGAATGAATGTCCTCTTTAGGAGCAGGATCATCTAGTGACTTCATGAATGCTTTTTTGATTGCAGGAGTTTTCAATAACTCTGACAGAGACAGGCTAATCTTTATCTTTTTCATTTCATTAGCCAAGTATGTGACTAGTCTGTCAAACTCATGAGGTAAAGCAATAGCCTTTGATGCTGTATTCTGTGGTGACAAATATTAGGCATTTACCTTGGCAAATCCTAGATTATTGCTAGCTTCGGGATCAGGAGGTGCGTTGAAATTATTCATAGGTAGAGATGACGTCAATGGACAAGTAGGTCTATTGGAGCTACTTCTCAAGTTATAGTTATGCTTACTAGGATATTGCTACTGGTATGCATGCACCTCCTCATGTTTAGTGGAAGGCTCACTCTCATCCTCAAAGGGGAAGACATAATTTGACTCAAAGGTCATGGCAGACTCTTCATATGCATGAGAACGATGCTGATGATCAGTATAGCTCTCTAGTACTAAGGCTGAATCACATCCACAAGGGACTATTTCATTTCCTTCCACCTGAGGTGGATGTCCTGCAGTATTAGACACTTCTGTTTGAAAAATACTGGCAGCAATTTGAAATTGTGGACAATCTAGCTCTGCATGAGCATTTGTATTGTGGATCCTACACCAATTAGTGAGGGCTGCCTCAGCAAGATTAACTCTAGTAATCTGTTTAGCTTCACCAAATGATTGGTTATCCAAGGGTGATGGCAATGAGCCATTATTTGGCCTAGAATTCCATACTCTAGGCTATCTAGGAAGATTATTGTTACTTCCACCATTGTTATTGAAATTACTGTTGTTATTGTATCCTCTGTCAGGATAATTTGGTCTATCATTGGAATAATTTCTATTCTGATTTGACTGGGAATAGAAACTTTGATTTCTCAAATGTGTCACTTCTGTGGTGAGCTTTCTTAGTTGAGCATAGATTTCTTTGATTTCTTCCTTTTCTTCTTGAGCTTTGGCTACTACATTCTCACTTTGAGGCTTGGAGAAAGAGGATCCATGGTTATTGTTGGATAGATCAGCGTCCTGAGGTGTTTGAACCTATGCAGGATATTGTGACGTCTGGCCACTCCCACTAGGAGGTGGCATGATACTTAATGGAGGCACCTGCAAGGGTGCAAGCATGACTGCTGGAGGTATCATAACTCCATTAGGATATTGTGCAGGATATTGTTGAGCAGGATATGTAGGATATTGTGGGGAATAAGCTAGATATGTGCCAGGCAATATAGGGAATGCAACATTTGGTGTAGGAGCAGGAACTAACTGCTGATTTACCTTGATAGCTTCTTGAAAAGTTCTTGTCAAGGTAGTGATCTCAGGATGTGTTCTCCTGATGAACATGGAAGTCAATGGATCCAGGGTTGAATAATAGATACTCCTAGCAGAAGCATCTGCTACTACATATGGGACAACTAACTTGGATAACATTTTCTAGAACCTAGCATTAAAATTAGCAATAGGTTCATTCTTGAATCTTTTGATTGTAGCAAACATGTGGTAATTCATAGATGGATCAATAGGGACCTTGAACCTATCAAGAAAGGCTTTCTCTAGGACAGCCCATGAACCAACAAAGGCTTGGCCAAGACTAATAAACCAATTATAAGCCTCTTCCCCTAAGGAAAAAAGAAATAATCTGCATACAACATCTTGATGTTCTATTCTGGCTCTATAGCAAGCTTCTTTGAATGTCCTGATATGATCATCAGCATCCTGGTAATGATGATACTTTAGACAAAGTTTGTCCAGATTCTTTGGTAACTCATGATATGCATTGAAGGTCAAAGGTGACTCTGCTACAAAGAAAGACATTGCAACTGGAGGAGGTTGAACCTGAGGTATAACTGGTTGAGGTTGGATTAAAGGAGCACCCTGAGGTTGCAAAGGAGGTGTTACAGATATCCCAGAAGGTATTTGCAAACCAACAGGAGTTACAGGAGGAGGTTCTGGTGAAGCTCCTAATGCACTAGACCCTGGAGTATGATGGATGTCTACAGTTCTAGGTCTGAAACCTCTAACAGGCAATTCTTCAAAGATTCCACTAGGTCTAGACCTGGTGTTTATCTTGTGAGCTAGGATTTCTCAATTTTTAGGCAAATTGGCTGAAACTTTGCAACTATTGGCTGGATTTCACTGGCTAAAGTGATATTTGCGGTCAGATGACTGATCTGACTGGATATTTACGAACTATTTGCAAAGACAGTGCAAATATAAGATGATATTTGTGGTATGATGACTCTTACCATAGCATATTAAGTTTCTGCGGTATGATGACTCTTACCATAGGGTATTAAGTTTCTAAGGTAGAAATTCTTCAAAGCTTGAACGGATTTACGTAATTTTGGCTGATATTTGCTATTTCATAACGATCTACTATAAAGCTTGCAATATTTATGTTAAATCTGGAGACCTTTACACAAAATGAACATTTACAAGCTCGTTACAGTAAATATTTGCGTGATATTAAAATTCTCTAATGGTCCGAGGTTACCTTACTCTCTGCATCATCAAACCTGAAAATAATGATGATGCGCATAGTCTTTCAGATAAGGCCCTCCTAGCGCCATTTTATGTTGGTCATGATGTTAGTCATAAACAAGCATAGAATAAAAGTACACATTAACCTTTATTCATCTTGAAAGATACGATGAATTCAGAGAATTCATGATCCCAAGTCTCCGGTGATTAGGTCTTAATCTTCTGACATTACTTAGAGGTTGATGTGTGTTGTTGTTTCCATTTTGGGGCCTTAGGTAAAGTTCATCATCATGACATCATTTCTGCAAAGATTCTTCACAGAAAGGTCATTTTATATAGTAGTGTGATCAAATGATGTAGAAATACTTCAATCTTTGCATGATATTTTCAACTATGCATGTTCTGTATTCAAATATGCTAAATATTTGCAATTATCTATGAGATGTCCACATATTCGTGTTATTTGCTTAAGATCATCAATTATTTGCAATTATGAGGGTGAAATGTTCTGAAATTTAAAATAAAATGAAAGAAATACGTCAAATTAAAGTTGAACCTTTAGCTTTTGAACCACATGTATATTAGATACTGTCATGAAGAGAAGAAAACCAAACCATATTTTCACCAGGACATTCCATAGCTAGATATAGTTGATGCTAACTTCAAAGGAATTTGTATGAAGACAACACATGTAAGTAAACATGCACTCCAAGGGACGTAGCAAATCACCACATATGTCCAGAATTCATACACTGATTACTCAAGATTTACTATGAATTGTAATCAATACAGTCTTCTCATTCATTAAGCATGCAAAAATATAAATGTGTACAAAAAGCTTCGAAATGAGCTCTGAATATTTCAACAGACAAATTTCAATTAAGTTTCAAATGTTTATAATAAGGCATTCCATCACCTTTTATAGAATAAGGTGAGGAATCCGTTACAAAAAGATCAGTGATCCAGATTCATCTATGCGCATCCACGATCAATATTTCCTTTGACTACGTCAACCTTTACAAAATGGCACAAGTTGCTAGCTGGCAACTATTTGGTTTACTTACGCTTATATCTCCCTTTATGATGTATCTTCATCATGCTCTTTGTCTGATTCTTGTGACTCATCATCATGTGCATCACTTCCTGAACTTTCACTATCCTGATGATGATGACTTCGCATATGAGGTTGCATGCTGCTCCGGATCTACTCATATGACTGCACAATCCTATCTGTTTCTCTGCCATCCTAAGTCTTTTCTTTGATGATGGTGTGCTTGTGTGCCTCATAATTGTTTCTACTGCTATCCAGTTTGTTTTTCCTTTCCTGCAGTGTCTCATTGTATCTTTCCATCTTGACCTTGATCCTCATTACTTTATCTATGACTTCTTCTGTTAAGTGGACAAGTGGATCATCTTCTACTGATTGGAAGTTGCCATGTAAAGCTTTGATAGCAAACTCTTCATCTTGATTTTCCATTTTCCCTTCCACTTTTCCTTCCAATGTTTCCAATATTTCTGCCTCAACAGCCATTAAATCATGTAACTTCATGCTGATATCTCTCAGCTTATTATTGCATCTCCTGAGCACTCCACATTCAAATTAAATGTCCTTATACCAGATGTCAATCAACAAGGCGGTATTACTGTTCAATACCTATTTATTGATAAGCACTTGAGGATTTATCCTCTTTATTTCTCCTAGGATATTTAGTACCTTTTCCAACTTGTAAGACCTTTTCCTTGTCTGCATTTGCAATTTGTCTACTTTGGTCCTGCAGTCACTAAGAATGCTCCACCTCTTCAAAGAGGCCTTGACTACTTCTTCTGCATCACCCAAGGTGGATGACATCCATTTTCTTAACACAGATGCCTCATGTTTCATGAGGTCTAATTTGTTCACTTCCTCCTAAGAAATAGCAGTCAATGGGACTGCATGTTCAGTTGTAGTATCATCAGGATTAATCAGCCTCCCTATGTAGGCATGCAACTAAGCAATGTGCTCTTTGTGTTGCTTATTTTTCTCTTTCTCCTTTTTCACCTTTTGAATCAAAGAATCAATAATATCTTTGCCTCTTAACCCTCTTGGTCTTCATTGGCAAAACCTAGATCCACTGTGCTGATCTGGAACTCATCTAAGGTAATTTTACCTTTTTCCTTTTCTATAGTAGGTATTGCAATCTATGCGGTCCTCCTCCCAGTTGTCAGATCTCTTTTGATGGCCGAAGTCATTCTGGCCTTCCTTTTAGGTTTCATTATGTTCTCGGAGAATAAGGTGGATACATCAAATTCTTGAATTTCCAATTTTTCTTCTTCATTTATCTCTTTCTCCAACCACGACGGCACCTAATCATGCTTCTCTATATCATCATGATGTTCACCTGTGTCTCCCATTTCTGTCAGTAGATGCAGTGGAGATGGTGATTTTCTCATTTCTTCTTCCTGATGCTCACTTTGTTGTTGATCCTGCGACACATCCTCCTGCTAAGGAACTTCTTTCTCTAGAGGAGCATCTTCTTAAGGTGGGGAATCTTGTGGTACATCTATATGTTGATCATGATGATCATGATCTTTCTCTATCATTACTTCATCTAGTTTCAACTCTTCCCCTTGTTGAGGTTCATTTTCACTAATGGACATTGTAGCATCCTCCTCTGGCTTTTCTTTTTCTTGTTGTATATCCACCGTACTGGATATTGTAGAGTCTGCCTGAGGCACTGGCATTTGTTCTAAAGCCATTATCTATTTTGCACCTGTGTTACTTACTTCCTGAACTTTGGCATCAGGATTTTCAGATATATCTTTCTCATCAGCCTTCTTTTCCTAAACCTCTACTATAGCCGGTCCTACTGATGTATCCTGTGCACTTGGTGGGCTTATTTCTGAAGCATGGCCCTCTGGTTCTGCCATCTTCACTTCTTCTGCAGGTTGCCGTTTGTCAGGTAATTCTGTTGGATGTTCAGGACTTGCATCCTGCTTATCTGTCAAATCTGCCACTGCAGGATTTGTCACCTTTGCAATTAGTGTATCGAGCCCCATTTCTTGGGCTATTTGTTCTGGGCTTTTTTCTTTTTCGGCTTCCACTTGCTTCATCTCCTCCAGTATAGTTTGAACCGATGGAGCCTTGTGATGGGTCATGCTTGTACCAGTAGCAAGTGTTTCCATCTTTTGTGCAGCCACTTCCTATACAACCTCATCATCAGACAAGTTAATTGTCTCGTCTAGCGAGATGTGACCTTCTACTTGTGTCTGAGAGGTTTCTTTCTTCTGCTCTTTTGCAAGTTTAGTTTTGAACTTGACGATGGTAGGAAGTGGAACATTATGCTGAAGTTCCCTGGGCACTTCACTACCTGCCCCCTATAACAATGTAGGGGGGTGTTTTATTTCACCCCTCATGGAGGTTCTCAGTTTCTTAGGTGGGGTAGACATAGCCACCTGTGCAGCTCTTCATTTTCTCTTTATTACCAAAGGAGCCTCCTCTTCTTCAGGCTCTTCCTCCATGAGGATATCCTCTTCTCCATGTTTTCTTGAGGATTGACCCTCTTCCAGGGTTTCAGTAATTCTAGCCTCTGTTGTCTTACTCTTCTTGGACTTTCCTTGCCTTGTCCTTGGAGGGGATGCTGATTCTGATCCGGATCTTGATGCTGCTACCTCCTCAGCTACAAATACTACTTTTTCAATAATAAACCCTTTGGGTTCTTTATCTACCTTCTTGCCCCTTGGGGGTCTTTTTCTCTGTTGTTGTGGTGGAGGGAGTCTATCTCCCTTAGTCTTCCTCTTTTCATTTAGGAAGTCATCATACTGATCCCCAAGAATATCTTGCCCCTTCTTCTTGTTGTCCACCGTAATGGGAACACCTTTCTTCTTCAAAGCCTCTATCTATTCATCAACCCAAGCTTGGGTTAGTTGCATGGTCTTGGCAATGAAGGGGTCCAAGGATATATCCTCTTGTATGGTGAGGTCAGGTGCAGAGATGGTATCATTATATATTTTATTTTGCTCATACTCATCTACAATTATCCTTTCATCTTCCTTCTTCAATTGTTGAGGGATGGGGATGCAATCAAAGGTTCTGATTTGATTCAATGTTAACCTTTGATATCTCCTTCTCCTTGCTTCTACTTCATCTTCGCAGTCAGCCCAAAAATCTTCTAGGTGCCCCTAATGAATAGGCTTTCCTATTATTTTCTACATCCTACCATAAGGATCATATGGTCTTGTTAGTGGAAAAGGTTGCAGATTCATTTTATTTAGGGTGACCATCACCTTCTTTATATTGTCTGAATCAAGGCATATATACCAGCCAATGGTGACTAGGAACAAAATTGGTGGCAGCTTCTTGGCATCCTTGTACTTTTTTATCATTGTGGAGCCCTGCCTGATGAACTCCATTAGTATCACTGCATCAGTGGGTTACCTTGGCAGCATGAGAGGATGTCCTTCAAAACCCTCAATCCTTATGTAAGAAAAGGTGGCAAACTGTATATACCAGGCTCCATGCCTGTAAACTATCTCTTGAGCCTCCATGTTCAATCTCTTTGTTCTGTCTTCTTCCATGGTCCTCACCAGATGCATAGAGAATGCATCATTAACCAGTTTGTAGTCTCGGAGGTAATTGGCTCTTTGTAGGTGGGAATGATGATCCCATATATGCATAGCATTTGTACCTGTAAGCTTCCCATCTATAACTAATGCATCAAAGGTGTCTTTGTAAGCACAGGAATAAACAATGTATGATGACATATAGAATGCACAATTTGAGCCTCCCATGTTCATCAGCTGCTCATGCAGAGCATCACTTATTAGCTGGCCCCACAATGGCTTGATATCTGAATACAAACACATCATGATTACACCATACATCTAGTCTCTAAAACTACCAGCATCAGTCTGGCCTGTTACTTTGTTTAGTAGTGCAATCATGAATTGGTATTCCTCACTAAAATCATATTTGAACAGGTGCACAAGAAGTTTGGCGGCTACAGGATACGTACTGTTTTCAGCCCTCCATTGATACATGTTCTTCCTAGCTTGCTTCTTATTGTTTTCATATTCTTTCTCTGACTTTTTTAGGTCTACGCTTTTAACCTTGCTGCCCAGTCGTAATCCAAATGTCCAGGAGAGACCCTTGATGGATAGGTCTGCATATATTCTCCCATGTTTCATCACTTGCCTAGTCTCTGGGTTATAATTCCTGGCACATTCTATAACCAGCTCCAAAGACTCCATAGAGTATGGAAAATTGGCAGCGTTCCACATTCTGGATATGAATACTGCATCCAGCACAGGACTCTTATTATTCTCATCATTCAGCCTAGCTGACCAAGCTTCCATATCAGTACTCCCCTGATGGGTATCTATAATTGCTCCGTACTTAAACAAGATGCCCCTCTGAGACGAGAACATGGGCCTACTGAATTCTGCCTGACATTTAATTAACCTCTTGTCAGCCATGAGTGCCTGCAATTAACCAAAATCCTATCTCACAACGGGTATACACATGCATGCATATTGCAATTAACTTTATAAATCACCATGCCTACTATATCTATTCAACATTACTTAATCATATGGATGCATAAACCAGAACTTCAGCTTGGCCACCCATACCTGACTATTACAGAAACAATAGGATGAGGGTTTCATTTACTTACCTGGATATGCAATTTTCCTTTTATACACTCTTAATTCAGCTGATGATCTCGCACTTCGTTCTGTCTGTGAGCTCAAGTCGTGCAACTATCGCCTGTATGAGGATATGGAAGCTGGTGCTCTGTAAAAACAATTTTATTGCAAGGTAAATGTAAAAATGACGGTTGAATTACCTTTTAACCTTGCAATTAGGGTAAATTTAGGGAAACTCTGACAGATTGGATTTTGTTCATTGATTATCCATGTGAAAATGCAAGATCTTGCCAGGTGTTTCATCAGGTTCCGGGGTCGGTGAGAACAACCTACCATGTCTGCACGCATTAAATGATAATGGCGGCAACGGGAGTGGGGGGATATCCACAGGACAAGATATCATGAAGGTAGGATGATATTTGCAAATATCAGGTCAAGTTTCAATGTCATCCTCCTCCCTCAAATTGGAATAGGTATCGCGACAAGATTCAGGTGACGAAAGCACCTTTTGGTTATGTTTAGTACATCAGGAGGATATTTCGATGTATCGGGTGATGTTTCAAAGATGATGATGATGGGACAAACTTACATGTCTCTCTTTCAGAATATCAGGATGACGTCATCCTGATATTTGCTTAGTGTATCGGCAAGGCATCATGACGCCATCGTTATGATGCATAAGCAGGATCATGTTCAAGAAATATGCCCCCGAGAGGTAAGATGATGATGATGTCACCATCATGTTTGTTTCTTTGTTTATCAGATTTAGATGACATTATCAGGATATTCGCTTAGGGGGATATTTCGCAATAGGAGGATATTAATAAATATTGGGTTACTTTAACAAAGATGATCCTCACGAAATGCATAAGGTTATTGACGGGTAAAGGTTGCTATCACTTAAAATTGACGTCCGGATATTTGGACCGCATGATTTCATCGAGTGATATAACATATCAGGGTGACCTTCTATAATATGACGGATGTTACGAAATATGATCCTCCCCTAGCAACATCAAGTTTGACTCAAACTTTGACCACTTATAACTTTCACATCCTGACGAATGTCAGGGTGATGTAAAAGACAAACCTGCATGGAATTTAATGCTCTTTCTAAATATGAGGTCACAGCACTGAAATTTAAACTTTGACAAACTAACCTTATAATGATGACTTACTTCATCCAGATTCTACATGATGATGCACATGACTTACTTTTACCAAACTGCCAGAAAGCAGACAACACAAACCAAACCAAAAGTTGGGTCCCTGTTTTGCCAAGTCAAAATGGGGCGTGTTGTGTAACCACACAACAAGAAGTCATCAATCATGTCAGCCAACCATGTATGATCCCTCAAATATTTTGATCGACATCAATTACTCATCCAGATTGAGGTCTAATACTCTGTCGGTCAGTTCTTCCTCAGTCTGCTCTGCCTTTTTGCAACCCAACACTTAGATACTCATATCTTTTCTATGTTTAATCACCGGAGGCTCAATCTATGGAATATAGTAGTTAGGGTACTCCTCTTGACTTGTCCAAGTCTGCAACTTGCTGAGTTACACCATCTGAGGGATCTAGACCTATTTTTTGGACTTTGCTACATGCTCTGTTCTTGTTCACCAGACCAAAACAATCTTTAATCTCACTTACAGTAGAGGCATACTATGTACTACAGATGTGTGGGATAGACTTTGTTGCCATCAATGACAACACCCATGAAGCCACACAGTGTCTCTTGCCAACAATCTCCCCCTTTGCTATTGATGGCAACACTTAGTGTAAAATAAGAAGTGTTGCAACAAACCCCCCCTTGGCTAACGCTCTGTCTTATGCACTATTTTACCGAAGCTCCCCCTTAGCTGGATTCCACATTTTTCACTACTCCTCACTCCCTCTTTGACATCAATGGCAAAGGGTGGAATCTAGACACCAAAATTTGCAAAAATCAACCTATACATTGCCGCATAAATATATATACATGTTATACTTATATATGCTTAAGTATATTTGCAAAAGTGGTCTTCAACTGTATAAATTATGTTGCCCAGCTCTGCTTCATCCTGTCCAAAATGGAGATGTGACCACTTAACAAAAATACATATGCTTCTGCCCTTCTTAAGTCTTTCAGATCACTGGTCCAAGCTATGGTCTGAGTATCTGATAAGGCCTCATGCATTGCCTCTAACTTAGGGATGATTATCCCTCTAAGTTCACTCATCCTGCTTATCATATTCTTTTTCTCTTTGTCTAGCCTATTTATTTCATTTATAAGGGCAATAGCCTGACATTCTTGATTCATTATGAATGTGGTGAAGGGATCAAAATTCTGAGATAAACTTGACAATTTACCTTCTTGTGCTTTCACCTTCTTTTCATTATCCTCTTGTACATGTCCCCACCATCTTTAAGAGCATTTTCAAGGCTCTTTATCCCAATATCTAAGGTCCTCCTATCATTAGTAATGAGTCCTTGTACTTCAGTGAACCTTTTTTCCAAAAAACTCTTTTCAGACGTTTTCTTCTGCTGATTTGTCTAAAGAATCAAAATGAGTACTAACAGAGTTTACCAGAGATTTCAAGTTACCAGATGGAGAGGCCAAAGGATTCTTTTGAAAAGATGGCATGATCTTCTCTAGCAAACTAGATGCAATCTCTAACACCTCGCAGTCTTCCATGTGAGACTTCAGAAGCTTTTCTTTTGTCTTAGCTTGGGCAAAAGATGCTATTTTCATTATCTGGACCGGAGAGAGAGAATCAAAATTTAGAGGTCCTTGGAATAGCTTTGGTTCATCTATCTCCATCAGCTCTTTGTTCAAGAAATTTTTCACTGCCTCTGTAGTGTCTCTTTCGAGAGACTGAGTCTTCTTTTCTTTTGGAATCTCTGAACTGTCATCAGAGATCTCTATTTGTTCTTCTTCTCTTCCCTTTACCTCCTCTTCTTTACTCACTTTCTCCTCTTTTCTTCTTTCTCCTTTAGTTCCTGAAACTAGAAAGTTTGCAGTAGGATCTGGAGGAGAGATGTTAACTTCTTCATGAACTTCCTCTTCCGGAATAGAGGAATCCAAGTCTTTAGACTTCTCCTCACCTATCTGTTTTCATCCTTCTACATTTTCTCAGTATATTCTTCTTTTGATGTATTTAATCCTTCAACATCCATGGTAGAAGGTTCTTCATCTATTTCCTCTATAATAGGAAGATTAAATCTTTTGAAGGCATTCTAGAGGATGTTTTCTATTTCTCTTGGTACCTGATCAGTCTCTCTAAGGATAAGTTTGTTCATTCTTACTTTGCTCTGGAACTCATCCTTGCAGTCCTTAAAGATCATGTTCATTTGCTTTGGAGTAATGGAAGGATAGAGTTGAATTACAATCTATTCTCAGATCTCTAAGTCCTTTGCCTTGGCATTCTCTTTTCCAAGTTCAAGTACTTGCTCTAGAATTTTGGGAATTAATGAAATGATTTCAATGAATGCTTTATTATAGATATTCAGGTACCTGTCTGTAGCATCTTCCAAGATCCTCTTGTCAGCATCACCATATTCATCATAGAATTCTGTGACTGGTTGTTGTTGATGCTCAAAATTGTGTTGTTTCCAACACCAACATGGGAAACTCTGAAATGTGGGAATGCTCTTCAGAGTAACCTCCAGATTTTAAAGAAGCTAGCTCTTCTTTATCTCAAAAGTGTTTGGGAAAAGGGATAGAGTTTAAACAGAATCACGAATGCAACTAAAAAAAGGAAACTAAAACTATGGCGATGCGCCAGAATGTGATTTTGTTTCTCAATACTTAAGCACAATGAAACTATTTTAAGATTCAGTCACATTAAAGAGCAAACAATGCATGATCAACGTAACAGATGAAAGTGAATAGAAACAAAGGCCCACAACTTAGAAGATTTTGCAATAACACAGAAAATATCAGCAAAGGCACAGAACTCTATCTTTATTAATATTCTAGTTACATAAAAGGCACAGAATCATGCACAGTTATACAAACTTTCTGAATCAAGAAAACAGAACAAAGGCAAAATGATATTACTGGCCACTACAAAAGATCCTCAAACTTCTCTAACAATTTGTGATGCAAAAAAATCTCTATATCTCCAATGTTGTATATATCTTCTTCCTGGCACGGTGATCTGAACCCATATTTATAGCATAGAACTAGCCCAAAGATTGCCCACATGATCAAATCTCAACGGCCTAACAGAACTGGCGGTTAACTGAAAGTGTCTGATAGAGGATCTCTTTCGAATCAGAAACGGTTAGCCATTCTGCAAATTCATTGGCTGCAATAGATACATGTAACCCCACTTACTCGAACCAGGGAGGAACACGTGGCAGCTTTCTGATAGTCTTTACGACTATAAACCCTTGAAACAGCTAGCATTCATACGCGCTTCTTTCTTGAAACTCCTTCATCTTTCCAGATCAATTCGAAACTAACACATGGCATCCTCCGCATGACTTACTTAAGAAACTGCTTCTTTCTCAGGAAACACCAGAACTTGACACTTGGTAGCGTCCGCGACCCTTTCAAAAAAAACACATGGCATTTTCTACTTTACTCTGAATCCTTACTGTGGCTTATACTAGGAGTGTTCGGGTTCTGCCATTTGTCATGGTCCGCTGAACTTTGAAACTCAAGAAACATTAAAAATTGGCCCCACCAACAGTCTGCACCTGAGCAGCTTCAAAAAGAAAAGGGGACAGGTGGTGCCTTCCGTTAACATGAGAAACGGTGTACGTGGCAGCTTCTGTGGCTCTTTGAGATACTGTAGATACCTCTAGGGACTTCTGTGGGAGACGACACTTGCAGCTCTCTGCTAAAACTGAAAGAAACTTTTGAAACACTGTAGGGTCCTGCAGAAGATGACACTTGGCAGCTTCTGCCAAGTTTTGTGAAACTTTTAGGACTTAAACATAAACCTCTGCAGATGTTGCCACTTGGCGCTCTCCGCGCAACTCTAAGAAACTCTATAAAAATATTAGGGACTCATAGGATCACGCGGATGGTGACAAATGTCGCACTCTGCTGAAGTTATAGGAATATTAGCAGGGCCCACCATACCTCTTTACTTAGTGATGAAAACAAAAGGAACCTACGGAAGATGACACTTGGAGCTCTCCGCTGAAACTGAAAAGGGACACGTAGCACCTTCCGTGTTACTTTAGGAAACTTTAAAGAGACTCTCCGCTTCCACCACTTGGTGCCTACCGTGCATGCCGAAACTCTTAAAAGGGCCCGTCATATTATAAGAAACATTCAATAGGATGTTTGAAACTTTGAAGAAACTTGAACGAGTGCCGACACCTGGCGGCTTCTGCTTTACTACAAAAGATATGTGGCACTCTCCGCGGCTACTCTAAGAAACTCTAAAAAGTATCATGGCTGCTGACACATGGTGGTTTCCGCTGCATTGGGATAAACTTAAAAAGGGGCCTGCCAGACTTACTTTGTAAAAGGGGCTTTGGAACTTATAGAAACTGATCCTTAGATGCCGACACTTGGCAGCTTCTGCTAAAATTACAAGGGACGCGTGGCTCCATCCGCGTTACTTTAAGCAACTTCAAAATGTGTCCCGGGCACTGACACTTGGTGGCTTCCGCTGAACTCTGGGACTTTAACAAAATTTTCAAAAAGGAAAAACCCTCACGCCCGCGCTTTGTGCCCGTGCTGTGTGTCAAAAAAACTTTGCCACAAAACTGAAACACTCAAAAACAAAACTGGAACCCGCACAGCTTAAACTCAAAATTCAAAATGTAGAGTATTTTACTCTATAGTTCTTGGCGACCCCGAGGACTTTTGAGCCTGCTAAAAAAGAATCCCAAAAAAAAGTGCCTATACAGCAAAAATTTACAAATTCTGCAAGGCTATCTGATATACAGACCACTCAGCGTCAGATAATCCTTGCTTGTTCTGCAAATCCTGGAAGGCCAAATCTAGGTTGATCATGTCCTTATGCGAGAAACTTTGCAAAACGTGGACTGCTGCTTTCAACTGGAAATCAAGCTGGGCCATAGGAATCAAAACAGCTTCCACTTCTGATACCAATGAGGCATCTGTTAGGCCCTGGAAAATTGATTGATCATTCTGTCTGGCTAGCAACAGAGGCTTGATCTCATCAACCATTAGTACTATGTTGCTATCAGGAAAAGGAGAAGGAAGGCCCAACTGCACCAAGTCTTCTATATGTTTCGTCATGTCCTTTACTCCCTCCTTTACCACATCTAGGAGCTCCTAGCAAGTGATTGCAGCAGAGTTACAACTCAGAACCTCGTTCACCCTTTTGGCAGCAATCATCCTATCACTGATCCCTGCTGCTGACAATGTTTCATCAGATGTGTCATAAAGTTTTCCTAGCAGCAATTGAGAATCAGAAACCCTCACTGAAACAGTGGTCAGAGTGGCCTAAACTGAGGTTTCCACTTTTTCACATAGTTGTTGTGCATGTAGCAGGAAGGTTAAAGAAGGTCTGAGCTGGATAATCTCCTCAGAGATTCTTGCCCATACTAATGCATATAACTCCTTGACCAAATTTAACACTCCTGCATTTTGTGGCCTATTTGCCAACTCAAGGGTCAATTGCTTGGCTATTTGTTGCTCAGCCTGAAGTTGAGCCTGAATAGCAGTAACATTATTCTGTTCCTTCAACAGTTACTGTTGCAACTGTGTGGCCTGTTGAGAGGAATCCTGATGCCTCTTCTGCAGTGTGGCCCTTTCCTGCTTCAGGGTAGACACAATAGACTTCACTTGGGTCAGCTCTTCCTTCAATGAAGCATTTTAGCTCTGTGTAGCCTAATGGATTTGACATGAAACAGTGTTTTATAACTGTTTATTAAGATCCTCTATCTCATCATTCTTTGATTTGAGCTCAGCAGCCAGAGTCTCACTATGTGTCTTTTCCTGAGTCAGATTAGCCTCCACCTTCTGCAACTTCCTAGATAACTTTAGATAGTTAGTGGCTACAGCAGAAGTGGTTTCATTTAGTAGCTCAACCCTGTCTTGTGGCCTGAAGAGTGACATATCCATTGCTACTACACTCATTGTAAAATCTTGGGGCTGCATCTGCTCATTTGGTTTTGCTACATTCGGTGACAAATGGGTCACAATTAGCTGCTACTGAATTCGGTCAAATAGTGACCTCATGTGTGGGACAGCCTGAGCTTTATTGTCCTTCTTTCTCTTCTTGTCCATCTGGGCTTCCCTAGCCTTCTTGGCAGTGTCTGCTTGAGATTGGAAGGTAGGGGGAGAGGCAATGTACCCACCCGCAAAAGGATGACCTTGTGGCAGGCCATAAGGAATAGCCAAATGTTGGCTAGGAGGAATCTGAGGCGGTACCCTCTTGGGAAAAGTGGGAGAAAAGGGAGGTAATGAAGTGGCCTGCAATGATACGACCTATGTAGTGATAGGTGGGGAAAATTGAGAAATTGGCACAGCAGAGGTGGTAGGGGATAATACTTGGCCAGCTGGGATTGCCACCCCTATTGAAGAAGAAAAAGATGGAGAACAAGAAGGAGAAGAAGCACGTACCAAAGGGGCAACTGAGACACTTGGTGGTGGCTGCAACAAAGGTTCTACTTCCTCATCTGAATCAGGCTGAAGTTTCAGCCTCTTATGTTTCCTTGGCCTCTCTTCTTCTTGCTCTGTTTCTTTCTCCTCAATGTTTACCACTGTTGCCAGTGGTGTTTGCACAAAACTGGAAGCCCCACTCATTGAAACTAATGGGGTCCCTCTAGGTGGTGATGACACCACACTCTTTTGCTTCTCAATAGTACTGAGGGATTGGGGCCAAGTGGTTACAGTAGGTACAGATGATGTTTGTCCTGGGGCCTGCACTGTGTGGGTGGATTCAGGTTCCTCTTCAGATTCCTCACCCTTTTTCCTGATCTTGCTTGTATCAGGGCTAGAGACAGGAGAAGGATGCCATTCGTCCCAAATAGACTCCCATTTCTCATCTGTATCTACTTTGCCAAAAGAATGGGTTGTTTCAAAAATCTCCTGCCTATACTTCCAATAGGCTTCTATTTTCTCAGCCTTCCATTGCCTATCTCTTAATAAATTTTTCTTTAATCTAGTGCCCATTTTGAGCTTAGGGTCATAGGCCTTCTCCTTTTTATAAAGCACCTCCCATGGCCTAGGTCCCTCAAATGGTAAATCTGTCAATTCTGTATATACATCAGGGGTGTCCTCCTTAGGGTTTCTTCTGTCGTCCCAAAAGGGTCGACCCTCGTGCACAATTTTGGTACCAATCTTATTATTCTTGACCCATAAGGTGATGAAACTGACTGGATCATATCTCCATTTGTCTTTAACTAAAAGAAAACCCAGGATAGCTAACTTTCTTAGCTATAAGTGCTCTGCATCCCTGACCAATAGGGTCATGTTCTACTTCACCCAGGGAAGGTCATACATTTTCTTTTTCTTCTTCCCAGCGCCATATTCATTATCGACCATAGACACTTGCCGGGTGACTTCTAAAAAGGCTAGCCTAGGAGTCAAAACCTTGGGTAGCAACATTGGTTCCCCATTAAAACCATGGACCCTGATAATAGTATGGTGAGACCCAAAGAAATAATCACAGGGAATGGGGGAATTTGCCATGAGGCCTCTGATACTTAAAGTCAATCTATTCTCAACAGGCTCTAGACTTACGTGAATAAAAGCAGGGGCGACAAAAAATTCCCAAAACTCGTAAGGGTCAGATGATTTAGACAAAACATGGGTCCATGCAGACACAGGGATGGTTCTGTTGGGATCAAAATTGGGGTCATACATGTCCAAAGGCATATACTGAGAAAAGATGGCATAGTTTTGGTATAACATAAGGTGAAACAGATAAGAGGAATACCTGAAAACCCCTGTTGATTTGAAATTTGCGAGTTGTTCGGCCCTTGAGTAGGCAATTTGCTCAGAAAAATCTAGCTAAAACTCCTAAGACCTATCAACAGTCTTCATTCTGAAAAGAATAGCCAGCTGCTAATCATAAACAGTTATATCTTCCTTCATACCGAAGATAAAAGCTATCATAGATAGCGCTTCCTGGCTGGCTTGTGTAAATTGTGCCCTTCCTGTGGGCAGCGTTGGTATTTGGGTATTGTCGTCTCCCAACTACATCTATGCATTAAGAAACCTCAGTTGAAACTTGACATTTGCCCATGTCTTCCGCATCTTGGCAACTGTGGGAAATGTGGCTGTGCTGTCATAGTGTAGGGCCAACATGTCCCTGATGGACTTCGGTGTAATTTGCACCATGAAGGGTCCCTTTTGAATGGTGCTTGAAGGTGCATGAAACAATTCAGCACATACCTCAATCAGGTCCGGACATAAATGCACGCTCAAGACAATGAATTTCGCCAATTGGGAGGTCCAAATTCACATGCCAAATGTTTCAAATTGTTTAGCTTTGGCCTTTAGTAGGCATCTTTGGTGTGCCCCCTCTCACAGAGCTTTGCAAGACTTTTGTAGGGCTAGCTTCACAATACCATCTGCAAAAACTAGCACCTTAGCTGGGTCAACTGCATAGCCAACCTCAGGAACCCTAGTCCTTGGATAGGTCCTCAAAGGTTGCGAAGGGGCTGAAGCATATGATTTGCTGGCGAGGAGCCTGTCAACAGACTCGTAAATCCCAAGCCCCTGCTGAGAAGACTGTGCTTCCACCATTTCTGCGCTTGCCGAAAACTGTATAACTTTCTGCAACTTTCAAAAGTTGTTGAACTTACTGTGAATGAGTATGGAAGCTTGTAACAAGGATAGAAACTTTGCAACAGGGAAAACACACTTAGGAAGCGGGTTTTGCGATGAAAATGCAGCAACAGGGAAGACACTTAGCAGAAATAGCAACAAATGAAACTCGGTTTAAGCCTTAACTCGTGTTGTTGGGATATTTTAATGACGCATTAAGTGTTATAAATGGCATTTAAAATAGAAACCGTTATAAAATCTTAAGCAATCTGAGTGGGACAGAGTGTCAGACACGTCATAAAAAGTGGCTGCGCTAGATACTTTTTAGGAATTTTGGGGATTTGAGAGGTTCAATGAATGCAAAAGTTTGAGACTTTTAAGAGACTTAAGCAGTGGCCTTGTGTTTATAAAACACTTATTCAAACAAAAAGCGGTAAAAACAAAGCGGGAAAACAAAGCAACGTCAAAAGAAACTATCTAACTATAATACACAGGAAAGGTAGTGTCTAATTGAAATGCTTCAAGTAGATCCCGTTGATAGGAATCTCCTCAGGTTCACCCTCCATCATTTCAAGCTTGAAAGAATTCTGCTATTTACAGGCACGAATCTTATAGGTGCCAGTCCATAATGACTCAAACTTACTGTGTCGACCCGGCTTGGCAGCTCTCTCATCCCATTTCAGAACAACTAATCCAACTTCAAAATGAGGGTTTGAAGTTTTCTTATCAAAACAGTCTTTTATTATTTTCTGATGTTTCAATAATGATTCATGTGCTGAATCCCTTTTTTCTTGAACCTCTAGGAGCTCGGCAAGTCTGACCTGCATGGGGCCATTTTCCTTAATCTCAATTTGTTTCAATAACTGGAGAGCAGGAATCTCCAAGCTCAGGGGCACCACAACAGGTTTACCATAGATCAATTCATATGGGGACATTTTTGTCGCTTGCTTTGGTGTAATTCTGTCTGCCCATAGTGCTATATTAAGCACTTTATGCCACTCTTTGTGATGATCAACCCCAATTCTTTTAATAAGTCTGATCAGATTCTTGTTAGTTGATTATGCTAAACCATTATCTTGAGGATAATAATTGGAAGAGGTCTTCAAGTAGATTCCATATTTTAGTGCAAAATCAGATATCTTTGCCCCCAAAAATGCCTTAGCATTATCTAAAATTACAGTGCGAGGAGGTCCAAAGCGAGTAGTGATACCCTCCAGAAAGTCTAGAATCACTTTCTCTGTTGCTTCTTTCAGTGGGACTGCCTCACTCCATCTGGTAAAATAATCTGTGGTAGTTAGAATCCATTTGTGCCCCATACTTGACACTGGATTGATCATTCCAATGAAATCTAGACCCCAGTGGGCAAATGGTTCATCAACAATTATAGGACTAAGGGGCATTGCTGCATTCCTTCTCTTCCCTACATAGTACTGACAAGATTGGCATTCTTTAACCAGTTGATAATAGTCTATGAATAAAGTGGGCCAAAAGTAACCTGCCTGACTTATCTTTATAGCTGTGGTTCTTGCAGAAAAATGTCCACCTGACACTCCATGGTGCATCTCATGCAGTACTCTTTGGGCTTCATCCTTTTCTATGCATCTTAAAAGTATGCCATCAGTGTTTCTTCTGAAAAGAACTTGGTCAATTAAAACAAAATGAACTCCCTGTTGCCTATAGTACCTCTTCTTATCCTAAGAGAGCTCTTTTGGGAAAATCCCATTTTTCATAAACTGGATCCTATTTGTGACCCAAGAATTCTGATCAACTTCTTGTATCCTCAATACATTTTCTTCCTCTGTTTCATCAGTTATCATTTTTTCCATGTCTTGAACCATATACTGGCACAAACCCTTGCCTCTGACAAATTTAGTTGGTTTAACCTCCACATCATATTCTAGAATCTTTGTAATCTAGTTTGCTCTTTTCTCAGTGATTTCTCCTTCCATAATATATTCTCTGACACTTGGATGAGCCACTAGTATCAGAATCTTATTACCTATGACCATGTGTCTAAATTTCTTGAGGGCTTTTATCATAGCATATGCCTGTTTCTCTACAAAATTATACTTGGCTTCATACTCCCTAAGAGTCCTTGAGAAAAAGGCTATTGGATGCTCTCCCTCTTGCTGATCATCTTTCTGTGTTAGGACAGCAGCAACACTAAATTCTTCTCCATAAACATACATTATAAAAGACTTAGAGAAGTCAAGGATCCTCAATACTGGGGCTGTTGAAATTGCTTTCTTGACCTCTTCAAAAGCTTGTCTTCCTTCTGCAATCCATTTGAAAACTAGGTCTTTCTTTAGTAGCAGTGTAATTGGTCTTATTAGGCCTGCAAAGTCTGATATGAATCTACTAACAAAATTAATCTTTCCCAAGAAGGACTGAACTGCTTTCTTATTGACAGGCAGAGACAGGTTCATTATGGCAGTGACTCTTTCTGGATCTATAGAGACCCCTTCTTTAGAAACTATATGCCCTAATAGTTTACCTTGAGGTACTGCAAAAATACATTTCTTAGGATTTAGAGATATTCCAAACTCTTGGCATTTCTTAAAAACTGCTTCTAAATGGTCAAAATGATCAGCAGCATTTTTAGAGAAAACAGTGAGGTCATCTAGATAGATTAGAATGATTTTATTAATAATCTCTCCAAATGCTACATCCATTGCTCTCTAAAATGTAGCTCCAGCATTTGAAAGACCAAAAAGCATCTTTGCATAGGCAAATGTTCCCCATTTTGTGGTGAAAGCAGTCTTATGCTAATCTTCGTCAGCCAACCAAATCTGATTGTACCCAGAGAAACCATCTAACAGAGAAAATCTCTCTGATCCAGCCACAGTCTGTAAAATTTGTTCCATAGAGGGCAAGGGGTAATGATCCTTCAAGGAAGCCCTATTTAGATCCCTAAAATCCACATAGAGCCTTATGTCTCCATTCTTTTTCCTGACTGGTACCAAGTTAGACACCCAAGTTGAGTGTTTGATTGGGAAAATGATCTTTGACTCTAATAGTTTCTGCAACTCATCCACCATCAGAGGTTCAATCCTAGGGTTCACTAGCCTCTGCTTCTGTCTAACTGGTTTAGATCCTTCAGTCAGCTCTATAGTGTGTTGAATGATACTTCTATCATAACCATGGAGATCTTCATAGGTCCAGGCTATGACCCTATCATATTTCTCACATAAATCAATTAACCTTTTTCTTTCCTATTGAGTGGCAGAATTTCCAACCTTTAGTCTTCTTCCCTCACTAACCTGAATCTCAGAGTAGTCCTCTTTGTTTGCTTGGAATCTCTTCTTTTCTAGGCTAGCATCTTCAGGATCAAACAAGTTTTCCAGTGTAATCAGTCCCTTAGGGAGCTTGTTTGATTTTAGTTGAATGATCTGATCACCATATGCTTCTTCAATTTTTGGTTGTAACTGATCAGCAAATTCTCCTGACTATTGCAAAAAAGAGATTACTTGAAAATCATTCTCAAAAATTTGCCAATTTTCATCATTGTCTGGGATGGTTGGCCTCACAATAACTTTGACTGACTCATTATTGACCATTAGATCAGTTATTGGATCAAACTGTGAACCAATTTGTGCCATCCTATCTGCCTCAGAATTTTGGGCTCTAGGGACTACTTCTATATTAAAGGCTTCAAAATTTTCTATCAAGTCCCAAATTCTGTGCCTATAAGATCTCATCCTTATATTTTTGGCTATTGCCTTCTCTCTTATTTGTTTCACCACTAGTTCTGAATCTCCTTTGACTATCAATTTCTTTACTCCTTTCTTTTTTGCCAATATAAGTCCATGCACTAAAGATTCATACTTAGCATCATTATTGGTACAGGCAAAATGAAAGCAAATGGATCTTAAAATCTTTTCACCATTAGGGGCAGTAAGACAAATCCCTGCTCCAGCTCCATTTTTGCTTCTAACCCCATCAAAATTTAAGGTCCAGATTCCTGAGTCATTTATAGATTCTTGGGTCTGAGAGGGTTCTTTCCTTAAGACATTAGGGATCTCCTGGTCTTCCTCAAATATAACATAAGTACCCAACCCTGTTGAGTCATAGTTCCCAAAGGGATCACTCTGCATCATGGTTAACAACTGGTTATCCTCTACTTGCTGATCATATTCAGTCCAATCCCCTATTTCTTCAACAAAGACCCTTTCCTCTTTATTTAACATGGCATGGGATGCTTCTAACTTTGGGGTTGGCTCATTAGTGATATGGTCTTTTGACAATGGTTATGATAGTACCTTCATCTTAGTCCCATATTTGGTCCTTATGATGAGATGAGACCAATCAAGTGACATATAACCTCCTATCTTAGCTGTGAAATCTCTAGATAAGCATAAGCCAAAAACAGGAGGAATATCTATGACTACAAAATCTTGATTAACAATTATATTGGGACAGGTATACAGCTGTAGTCGAAGTTGCTTAATTTTCCCTATTGTTTGTACAGACTTCCCATCTAACTGCATAACTCCTTTTGCAAGTGGCTCATATTTTATCTTCAAAGCATCTGCTATTTGCTTTGGCATCACTATGGTGCTAGCCCCAGAGTCTATCATTGCATTATGCAATAGTTTCTTCCCAACTATCAAAGTCAAATAAAAGGGATCTGGCTTGGATTTACTTACTTTTGGTGCATTGTTTAGAAGAGCTGTTGTCTACAGAGGAATAGTGTCTTTGAGCTTTTCTTTATCATTAGGTCCTCCTTTGGCAACAGTCTGTTTAGGCATAGTTTGGCCCTGTAAAGCTTCTTGCAATAGTGTTTTTTGCTCAAGAATGGCTAACATGTCCCATATTGACACATGTGCTGGAGTCCTTTTCAACTGATCCACCACATTCACAGGTCCTAGTGCTTGTGTTCTAGGATAATAAGGGTATCTTGCTTTTTCTTGAACTTGTCCAGAAACTACTTGATTCTACACTGGCTGAGGTATTTCTTGTCTAGTAACTGTATTTTGATGATCTTGAAAAGGTGGAACTCCCATAATTTCATTATTTGTGATTCTAGGCTGTTCCATCATCCTCCTTTTGGCTCTAGTATAGTAATCTGATTGTACCAATGGCTTCTTAGAAGCTGAAGCTTCATTCAAGAACAATGACTCTTCATCTTCAATCCATGAAAAGAGAGCATGCTCAGGGGCTATTTCTTCTTCTTACTGTAAGGACATTCCTTGCATTTGAGCCACTAGAACTAAATTTTGCATACCAGGGGATTGGTAGGGCTGAGTGTCAGAAGCAACTCCAAATTGTCCATCCACTCTTCTCTGCTCTGCTATCTTTTGCTGTAGATTACCCCTAGGATAATCTCTGGGCATATGTGCATTATTACAAGGGAAACACTAGGCATTGGTACCATCTGCATAATTATTCTGCCCTAGGACAATCTCTCTGTTTGGATTGGGAGGAACAGTCTGCAAGGGTGTAGGGACTGCAACCAATTGGTTTGATGGCTGAGGGTTAGTTTGCCTTTGGGGGCCCTGATACTGGTTTGCCTGTGAAGGAGGTCTATTCCCTTGATAGCCTTGATATTGGGATCTAGGGTAAGGATTCTGCTGTCTCTTTAGGTTAATTATTTCATTTGAAAATGTTCTCAGGATGTTCTTGACATCATCCATCTCTGAGGACTGTGCAGGGACAACGGCTTTAGCAGGTTGTTGGGGAAACGTATACATGGACACAGGTGGGGTTATGGGGTTAGGAGCTTCTTGAGGTAATGGTAGAGTAATCTCTGGAAACATAGGCATGGGAGGCCTTGGGGGCAATTTTCCAGCATCTATCAAATTATTTTCGGCTCTGACTGCATAGTCATAGGCCTCTGGTAGGGTCTGTCCTCTAAGTGATTGAATCATTACTGCTATATCTGAATTTAGGGCTTTAAGATAAAACAGTATGGCCATACCTGGTAATGGTCTTGCTATAGCAGGAATCCTTTCCCAAGTCTTCTAAAATCTGGAATTGAAATCAGTCATTGCCTCTTGTGGTGCCCTTTTGATGGTGATCAGTTGTTGTAACAGAGAAGATTTATCACCCTTTTCTTTGAATCTTGCAAAGAAAGCGTCTCCAAGCTGATCCCATGTAGAAATTGAATTTGGGGTCAAAGATCTGTACCAGTCCAGAGCCTTTCCCTTGAAAGAAGCTGCTAAGAGTCTTATAGCCACATTTTGCTATGTGATCACATGTATTGCACAGACATCAGACACATCTTGTAGATGCTCTTCAGGTGTTTTGAAATCTTCCCCACTGAATTTGGGCAGAGCTTTCAGGGCATTTGCTGGAATAGGATCCCAAGTGGCTGGAGGTACTAGAAGAATCAGAGCACTGCCAGTATTCCAATTTGCATAATTCCTTGGGGCTACAGGTGCTCCCATGTTTGCACTTGAGGCTGCTGTAAACTGATTGACCCTTCTTCTTGAATTATTTATCAATGGTGGCAAAAGAATAACTGGGTTCACAGCTGATTGAGCTCTTGTCACAGGTCCACAGCTCTGACTCCTCGTGACTCTCTGGTTCATGCAGTCTTGAAAGAAACTTCAAGAAATGGTCCCACCAGGTGTGCCAAAAACTGTTGATGCTCAGAATTTTGCTGTTTACAACACCAACATGGGAAACTCTGAAACGTGGGAATGCTCTTCAGAGTAACCTCCATATTTTAAAGAAGCTGGCTCTTCTTTATCTCAAAAGTGTTTGGGAAAAGGGATAGAGTTTAAACAGAATCACGAATGCAACTAAAAAAAGGAAACTAAAACTATGGCGATGCGCCGGAATGTGATTTTGTTTCTCAATACTTAAGCACAGTGAAACTATTTTAAGACTCAGTCACATTAAAGAGCAAACAATGCATGATCAATGTAATAGATGAAAGTGAATAGAAACAAAGGCCCACAACTTAGAAGATTTTGCAATAACACAGAAAATATCAGCAAAGGCACAGAACTCTGTCTTTATTAATATTCCAGTTACATAAAAGGAACAGAATCATGCACAGTTATACAAACTTTTTGAATCAAGAAAATAGAACAAAGGCAAAATGATATTACTGGCCACTACAAAAGATCCTCAAACTTCTCTAACAATCTATGATGCAAAAAAATTTCTATATCTCCAATGTTGTATATATCTTCTTCCTGGCATAGTGATCTGAACCCATATTTATAGCATAGAACTGACCCAAAGATTGCTTGCATGATCAAATCTCAACGGCCTAACCGAACTGGCGGTTAACTGAAAGTGTCTGACAGAGGATCTCTTTCGAATTAGAAATGGTTAGCCATTTTGCAAATTCATTGGCTGCAACAGATACATGTAACCCCACTTACTTGAACCAGGGAGGAACGCGTGGTAGCTTTCTGATAGTCTTTGTGACTATAAACCCTTGAAACATCTGGCATTCATACGTGCTTCTTTCTTGAAACTCCTTCATCTTTCTAGATCAATTAGAAACTAACACATGGCATCCTCCACGTGACTTACTTAAGAAACTGCTTCTTTCTTATGAAACACCAGAACTTGACACTTGGCAGCGTCTGCGGCCCTTTCAAAAAAACACATGGCATTTTCTACTTTACTCTGAATCCTTACTGTGGCTTATACTAGGAGTGTTTGGGTTCCGCCATCTGTCATGGTCCGCTAAACTTTGAAACTCAAGAAACATTAAAAATTGGCCCCACCAATAGTCTGCACCTGAGCAGCTTCAAAAAGAAAAGGGGACAGGTGGCACCTTCCATTAACATGAGAAACGGTGTATGTGGCAGCTTCTGCGGCTCTTTGAGATACTGTAGATACCTCTAGGGACTTCTACGGGAGATGACACTTGGAGCTCTCTACTGAAACTGAAAGAAACTTTTGAAACATTGCAAGGTCCTACAGAAGATGACACTTGGCGGCTTCCGCTGAGTTTTGCAAAACTTTTAGGACTTAAACATAAACCTCCGCGGATGTTGCCACTTGGCGCTCTCCGCGCAACTCTAAGAAACTCTATAAAAACATTAGGGACTCATAGGATCACGCAGATGGTGACAAATGTCACACTCCGCTGAAGTTACAGGAATATTAGCAGGGCCCACCATACCTCTTTACTTAGAGATGAAAACAAAAGGAACCTGCAGAAGATGACACTTGGAGCTCTCCGCTGAAACTGAAAAGGGACACGTAGCACCTTCTGTGTTACTTTAGGAAACTTTAAAGAGACTCTCCGCTTCCACCACTTGGCGCCTTCCGCGCACACTGAAACTCTTAAAAGGGCCCATCATATTATAAGAAACATTCAATATGATGTTTGAAACTTTGAAGAAACTTGAATGGGTGCCGACACCTGGCGGCTTCCGCTTTACTACAAAAGATACGTGGCACTCTCTGCGGCTACTCTAAGAAACTCTAAAAAGTATCACGGCTGCTGACACGTGGTGGTTTCCACTGCATTGGGATAAACTTAAAAAGGGGCCCGCCAGACTTACTTTGTAAAAGGGGCTTTGGAACTTATAGAAACTGATCCTCGGATGTTGACACTTGGCGGCTTCCGCTGAAATTACAAGGGACACGTGGCTCCATCCGCGTTACTTTAAGCAACTTCAAAATGTGTCCCGGGCACTGACACTTGGCAGCTTCCGCTGAACTCTAGGACTTTAACAAAATTTTTAAAATGGAAAAACCCTCGCGCCCGCGCTTTGTGCCCGCGCTGTGTGTCAAAAAAAACTTCGCCACAAAACTGAAACACTCAAAAACAAAACTGGAACCCGCACAGCTTAAACTCAAAATTCAAAATGTAGAGTATTTTACTCTACAGTTGTAGGTTCCCATCCATAGTGACTGCCTTGATGATATCATCAATAGAAAGAGTGGGCCTTTCAACAAATTCTTCTACCTCTTCTTCTTTGTTTTTACTGGCATGGAATTCCCCAGATGTTTTCTTCTTCTTCTTCATTTTCTTAACTTCCTCATCAGACTCTGTCTCTTCACCATCCTTTTGACTTTTGTAAGACCTTATGGCTTTTGTTTTTGTTCTCTTTTATCCCTTTTTGGATGTCTTGGCTTCCTGTTTGGAGGCTCTTGAGATCTTAGGGATGGTAGGTACAGAGCTCTTTGAGGATCTAGTCCGAGAGGAGGCTTGTACCAGAACACTTCCTTTTTCTATTTCTTGTTTTTCTTTCTCAGCTCTTTCTATTTTCTCTCTGTTTGCATCAACTGCCTCTTTTGATATGCCATATCTTTTGGCAATTTCCTCTACTTCCCTTCTAACTTTCCTTTTTATCTCTAGTTGTCTCAGCTCAACATGTATTGTTACACTTAAATGATTCTTGAAAGGTTCCAAGCCTTTCTACCTCGAGGTCCTTTGGCTGGCTCAACAGGTGTTGAACATGTAGCTCCAATATTTTCTCATTTACTTCGTAGCCCATTGGCATTACCCACACTGTTCTTGTCTCAACTACCTCCATTAGGCATTAATCATTATCAACCATGAAGCACAATGTATCCTTGTATTTTTCAACTATATTTTGAGGAGTTCTTTCTCTGGCCTGCATCATACTTTGAAAGTTTTTAAAGTATCCACAGAGTGCTGTGCTTTGAGCCTTAGCATCAGGAAGTCCATACATATAGTCTCTGATTTGTATGGCAACCGGTCTGTCATTTTGTCATACCCAACGATTTGATTTGGGTAGCTCATTCATATAGTAAAAGAACAGACATAGTATTAAACAACCATACTTGAATGAGTTCTTCTTATCCCTCTTGATCTTCTGCAAGTTTTCTAATAGTTGGTTTAGAAGAGGATCACATAGGTCATAATCAACATTTTCCCTTAACATCTGATATGCTATATATATTGCAACTCTAGACAGAGAATTCTCCTTGCTGGAATGATAGATCTTATAACCAACTATCATAGAGGCAAATTTGATATCTGGATCTGTGATGTCTTCTATGGTCATTGCTCTCTTGTCAAACTTAGATCTGGTAGAATCACTTACTGTCTGGTTCTTGATGGATTTGAGTGCAGGTAACCCACTGGATGATTGCAATCCAGTTACTACCCTAATGGCATCTTTTGTTATCTTGAAGGGCTTCATTAGCCACATGAAATTGTCATGTATCCTACTAAGAACATACTAGACCCATTCATCTTCTGCAAAATGGGGAAAGTGGATGCAATGTCCAAAGTGCTTATCCTGGAGGGCCTTGTATTAAGGTTTGAGTTCAAAACTTTCATCTATTAATTGTTTATGATAGATGTCCATCAGCTTGGATTCTTCAAATTCCTCAATATTGGTGTGGATGTAAACCCTAACATCTTCTACGTGTAGTACCCCATGCGGAATGCTAGAAAAAGTGCCTAAGGGATCAACTTCTATGGATTTGTAGGGGTGTTTCTTAAATTTTGGGCACGACCTATCAGTGATCTTAACAACCATTGGAGTATCCATTTTTGCAAAAGATTTAGAGAGAGATGTTTGGAATGGAAGTACCTTTTTGCGCTTTTAGGGTTCAAAGTAAGAGCTGAAACAAATCGCTGGTTGAATTAGATTTTACAGTTGATCTTTGAGAGAGTTGTAGAAACTTGATGCAAAGCTCTTCTTTTCTTCTTCTCAAATGTAAATGTGCAAATGATGAGTGAAAGAACCCTTTTATTCTTTCACAAACCCTAATTTCCTTTTATAATAAATACACAACTTAAGTTATCTGGTTGCCTGTTCTGAGAGAGATTTTTTTGAATCACTATGTTACACTTAGAATCATATTTAGTGATAATTGACAATGTATCATGTTTCCCCCAATCATACCATGGATTCACAGATCAAGATATCTCAATTTTGAATCATACCAGATCTATCTGTGAAAATCCTACTTTATCAGATGGCTATCAAACCAGATCAATCTTGGATGATTAAACTCTTCCAAAACTCCATGCGGATCTTTCATATTTTTACCGAGGGTTATTTAGACATTTCTCTAAGAACCCTTTAATCCATAACATTCCATGTGCCAAATTTAGGCACCAATTGACTGGTTGGGGGAATTTGTTTTTCTTTGTGACTCCCCCTGAGCTAGATCTCATCTATTCAGTTTATTTCTAGAAGGAATATCAGCACCAAATTCTAGTGCGGATCCATCCCTAACATTTTCTACACTCTTCTTTACCTAGATCTTTCTCATCTCCCTTTGAACTTCATCCGCATTCACTTTGTCTTTTCCCTTGTCTTGATTTTGATTATGATGCACCAGACCATTTTTATCCTAATTTTTACTTCTGCAGAATTTGGCAATATTACCAGATCTATTGCAATTGTAACAAATAGCATTTCTTTGCATATTTGACTGATATCCTCTTGATCTGCATTGATTAGCCATATGTCCTATTCTGTTGCATGCAAAGCATCTACCATTGAATGAATGGTTTATTTGCATATTTCTGCATTCATGAGATTTGTGACCATACCTTTTGCAGTTGAAACACTACCCAGAGAAGGATGGGTTAGTCTGACTCATTCTTTTTCTACACTGAGTTGCTTTATGACCGAAGTTGTTGCAATTGTAGTAGTACCCATTGAAGGATGGATATCTTTGAGCATTTGGTTGCCTTACCAAAGATCTTCTAGACATGTTTCTTTGATTTCCTGATCCAAAATTCTTCTGATCGAATCTGGAGCTTTCACCTTTCTCATATCCCAAGCCACGCTTGTCATCTACCCTTATTTGGCTTTCAAGAAGAACTTCAAGTTGAGATGAGATTATCTTGAATTTCTCTTTGTATTCATTTTTTTTTTAACATTCTGTTTAAGAGTGTCTATCTGATTCTCAAGTTGTTCTTCATTATCTCTGGCTTCTTCAAGATCAGATTCAAGATGCCTGATTATTCTATCCATTTTGTGGCAGTCCTTTATCTTCTCCTTGAGGGATTGTTTGAGATTATCTTTAATTTTCCTTTTTTCTTCAATTTCTTGGGTGAATCTCATAACCCCTGATTCCATCTCATGTCTTACCATAATGACCTCTTTTGATAGCTTCTCACATATCTTGTTTTTCTCATCCAGATCTTCATTATTATCATTGGCTTCACTCTGACTCGCTAATTTTTGAAGTGGTTCCTTTCTCTTTTTTAGAGAGATACTCAATTTTTCTTTTAGCTCATTTATGAAATCATCAACTTGTTTGAGTCTTTCTCTCAAGTTATTGAATTCAGAGTGGGATTGTTCAAGATCATCTAGGGTAGACTGAAGTTGTTCCCTTATACCATACATATCCATTGAGATTCCTAGATCTTCCTAAAGCTATTGGGCTCTATTTAGAGGAAATTGGATCTGATACCAATTGTTGGAAACAAGGTAGATAACTGAGAGGGGGGGTGAATCAGTTATCTCAAATATCTTAACTTTCTTTTCTCCTTTAACAATTAGTGCAATATCAAAACATATAAGCATACATGATCATAAGGTCAAAAATGAAACCATCACACATAACACAAGGATTTTTACATGGAAAACCCTGTTAAGGGAAAAACCATGGGGTGACTAACCCAAGATTGTATTCTCTATTTAAAGAATAAGAAGTACAAAATGACACTTGCCAATTAGGGCTCATTGCCCGAGCACACTGCTCACAAGAGGCACACTGCCTATAAGAGACTCACTATCTACCAAGTTTATAGAAGGTAACCAGGTGTTTGAACTGATGAGAGGCATTCACAAATGCTAAGGTTTAGTTCTAGTTAGGCTTAATAGATTGATCTGATGCACTTCATTCTTCCCCTGCTCTAGTGTTGCTATTCTGTCACATACCAGACTTGTATTCCTACTTCCACACTTATTTTTGCCTTTCTTCGCACCTCATCATAGTACATCTACACACACACACTCCAAGATACTGTAATTCATCTAGTATTTATATCCGCATCAAGGATTTTAGCAACTTTCTAGTTAGCAACCAAAATACTCAAGATATTTACAAAATATTGATCTATTGGTTGATCCATACTTCATATGTGATGTGTATCAAAAACATAGACATAGAAGTTATCAATCATGTTAGCCAACCATGTATGATCCCTCAAATAGCTTGATCAACATCAATTACTCATCCAGATTGAGGTCTGATACTCTGCCGATCATTTCTTCCTTAGTCTGCTCTACCTTTCTGTAACCCAACACTTAGATGCTCATATCTTTTCTATGTTTTATCACCGGAGGCTCAATCTCTAGAATATAGTATTCATGATACTCCTCTTGACTTGTCCAAGTCTGCAATTTGCTGAGTTACACCATCTGAGAGATCCGGACTTGTTTGTCAGACTTTTCTACATGCTCTGTTCTTGTTCACCAGACCAAAATAGTCTACAATCTAACTTCTGGTAGAGGCATACTATGTGTTGTAGATGTGTGGGATAGACTTTGTTGCCATCAATGACAACACCCATGAAGCCACACAGTGTCTATTGCCAACATGGACCCCTGTCAAAATTTGTATATGATTATGATGATATATATATTTGATTTATATACAATTTTACTCTAGGCTCTAGAAAATGTCTCTTTAAATTTCCACATTTAAGTTTCATTTTCAACTTTTATGTGAGATTTAAGACCTAGATCCGATGGACATCTTTACACTATAGCCTTTTCATGCCTGGATTTTTTTAATTAAAATTATAAGTTATATATAAAATTAAAATAAAAATTAGAAATAATAGTATTATAGAGTGTAATAGGATGATAAAGATTATAAGTATTTTATAATTTTTATAAAATTTATTTTAAATTTATGTTGACTAGTTTAATAGTTAAAAGTAAATTTTGATCTATAAAATATAATAATTATTGATCTTTTTGGTGTAAATGAGGTGTAAAATTACTATTGATTGTCAATTACCAAAGCCTTTGATCCTTAAATAGAGTGTTTGTTCTAGAAAGTAAGAATCAATGATAGTTGATTTAGAGCCTTACATAATAAGGTATTTTGTTACTATAATGTTCTACTATTAAATTGATAGGACCCAAAGCCACTTCCTAATAAGAAGCTCTGAGTTTTGAAAAGACAAAAGTTCTTCCCGAGAAAAAAATAATATAATAACTTTTATTCATAATTAATGGCCTTCCTATAGGGAGTATCCATAAAGGCAAAGCCATATAAAATCCAATGATATACTTACATCTACTTCAATGTTAGACTATATAAGTTTGAACAATGTAATTAATAATGGTACCTAAAAGACTTGTTTATAGATTTAGATAGAAAGTTAAAATTCACATTATAGGTATTGGAAGGGTTCAACATCTTTCCTAATATAAAATTTTAGTTTAATATAATAATTAGGTAAAACTTCTAAGTTATTGATATCTTTAGAAAAGAAATGTAATGCAATGCAATTTAAGTCCTGCCAAAATTACAAAAGTAATTTATGGATAACTTTTTATTTTAATTTTTAATTGAAAGAAGCACTAACTATGAGAGGAGAAATAAACACAACCCACAATTTTTTATTTTTATTTTTGATTGAAAAAACATTGACAATGGGAAGAGATCAGACTATTTAGCTAATGGATATTATAAAACCTTTTTATTTGGCCAATAGGCCATTCTATATGTGCACATATCTTGTAACTACCAAAAAAATTTGGTAGTCCTTCCTTTTTTCATGGTCCAAGAAAAATGGAAAACTAAATTAAAAATAAAAATAGCTAAAAAAATTGTGGAGACAACTCATTGGTGTGTTTCATTTGTTGTGCTAGATTCATTTATGAAAAATATAAACAAAAAAAAATAGAAAATTAAATTAAAAATAAAAATTAGTTAAAAAAATTGTGGAGGCAGCTCATTCGTACGTTTCTTTTGTGTTGGATTCATTTATGAAAAATATAAACTAAAAAAAATGGAAAACTAAATTCAAAATAAAAATAGTTAAAAAATTGTGGAGGCAACTCATTCGTGCATTTCATTTGTGTTGGCCCCTCATTTGTGCTAGATTCATTTATGAATGATTCTTTTCTTGCTAGTCGTTTCATCTCTAAAGTGTATTTATAGGGTAGAAAAACATATTTTCAAGCCATGGTGGAGGCCAAGGCAGGCTAGCAGAGCATTGGGAGCAAAGGTGGAAAGGACGAGGAGGCCCATTGAGGACTCCATTATTATCAAAATACTTTGGATGCTTATACTTCCTGTAAAGCAAAATCCCTGAGAGGATGTTTGCTTCTTCATCTTTTCTTCTCCTCTCCTATTGTTCCTTGTTCTCTTGCTCTATGTTGGTTGGCAACCTGTTTGGGGATGCCATATTGGAAACATAATTGAGAAGTGTATTACCATTCACAACTTAATGGTAAGATATCATCCATTTCAACGACAATGGCATTTTATGAAAAAGAGAAGAGAAGCTTTTTCCCTTTTTAAACAATAGTTTTTGGGCATTCATGAAGATTTTTTATCCCTCCGTGCAAAAAAAACATATATTGTTGTTTTTCCAATAAATTTTTTTGATTTTCTTTGAAAAATTATGTAGAGATATATGGTTGTTTTTAAAGCTAATTAAAATAGCTTTACATCTCATCTGATTTACAGATTTACATCTCATCTAATTTCAAGCACAAAGGGAAAAAAATTCTACCTTTAAAATGTACAACATTTTGCATGCCATTTGAGCACAAATCTTAAGCACACTTAAAAATTATTTTTTTCAATGTGCCTAAGTTTCTTGTTGTTGTATTAGGGTTACAAATTATAAGATTTCTTGATGTCCTTTTTCTTTGAAAGTCCAAATCTAGGTATATATATATATATATATATATATTCTTAATCCCTCTCAACCTGCATGCAAACTAAAACCTTCAAACCCTGCAAAACAAAATAAAAATTCATAAATCAATTACTCTTAAGTATTGAATGTGACCTAGAAAACTTAATAGAAATTCAATAAGGAAGAGCAAGAAGGAGAAATTTCATGAAATCCATAAACAAAATGTAGAAGGGAAAATAGTAAAAAAAAAAAGAAATTAGCCATTTGTTTGCATAACCTCCTCTCCAAAAAGATTAAACTTGTACAATAAAAACAATTAGAAGAAAATGAAGGATCAAGTAAAAAAAAATATTATGCTATTATTTAATATTTTGGACAAATTCTAAATATTAATAGTAAATTGCTTTAAATACTCCTAAAAAGCAGCAACTTAGACTTTTAGTGGAGTTAGAGTGCTTTATTATTATTTTATAATTATTATTTTTTTTTAGTTTTAATCATAGTGGTATATGATTAGAATTTAGAAATAAATATCTCTTTAATATTAATCTTCATATTTCATTTTAAAAAATTTATTAAATTTTAATGTAAATGAGGTTTTTATTTTATATTCTATTAAAGGAGGAGTAATGGATTTAATTTTTGTATTAGTTGGGTTTTTTTATCATCTTTTATTTTATCTTTTATTTAAGAAATTTATTTTATTTTATCTTATTTCATTTATTTCTTTATTTAATTTATTTTGTTTTAATTTAAAAATTAATACATTTAAATATTTAGACTTTAATTTAATAGTTACAAAAAAAATTAAATAAAAAATGAGTAGGAAGAAAAGTATTTATTCTCTATTTTAATATATATAGTAAGTTTCTTTATCAACTCTTTAATTGTAACTAGCCTATCTTAAATATAGAAATGGTGTGTTCTTCATTTTTATTTAATTTTTATAGATTTATATTGTGGTGTACAATCATATTAATGCTAATTAAATCTTAGGATTTTGAATTTTTAAGACATAAATTTTTATTATATGCTCATTTATGTACTAATTTATTTTCCCTTATGGACTCTATTTATGGAGGAGAGAGTACTCATTTTTTTGTTGTAAATAAAAACCAAAAATAAAATAAAAAACTAAATCAAATTAAAAAAAAATAGAATATGTTATTTTGTAACACCCAAATAAATTGTAATTGTGCAGTCTAAGCAATTTCTAAATAAATTGTAACTCTGCATGTATTTTAGCTCTGCAGGTATTTTAGATCTTTATATATCTTTGCACATATTTTAGATCTCTAAAACCTCTTTTGTTTCCTAAGATTTATGCAAGAAAAGATTTTAAATCTTAAATCTATTTTCATTCAAGTTGGGGAAACAAAGTCTTCACATGAAAATTAAATTCATTGAAAGTATTATTGGAAAATAAATAAAAATAATAATAGCAATTGGGGGCTTCATTATTTTTTGGGTTGAGAAATTTGAATATACACATTCAAAGAGGCTACTTAGAGGTCTATACTAAGGGTTAGAGTTTATAATTTTATTTTTGGCTTAACTTAGATTTAATTTCTAATTTTACGATATGATTTTAAGGTGATACCAAAGTTCAAACATATGCTTCATATATGCAAATTAGATGGCAATACACAAACAATAAATGACTCAAGTCCAAGTGAATGTGAAAGTTAGTTCATACACATCTTACACACATAAAGTGAATGCCAAAGTTCATTCACGTAAACATGTGTACACACAGTGAATACCAAAGCTAACTTTCAAACCTACCCACCCACACATAATGAAAACCATAGTTAATTCACACACACATACACTTGACACAAAGTGAACATCAGTGTTTTTGTACACATTTAGAGTGAGTACAAAAGCTCATTCACAGACACATGCATGCACATAGAGTGTGACAAATTTCATTCAAATTCATAGGCACACACTTCACACAAACTGAATGACAAAACTAAATAACTTTCACACACAAACACACACTTCACATGAAATGAATGCCAAAGTTAACTTTCAAACATGCACACAATGAATGTCAAAGTTTATTCACACACACACACACACACACAATGAAAGTCAAACTTTATTCAAACACACAAAGACTCACAATGAACATCATTGAAGTTTATTTGTAGACACATTTCACAAAAAGTGAAAATCAAAGTTTATTCATACATCATACAAAATGATATCCAAAGTTCATTTGTGCACACACACAAAAAAGGAATGTTAGTTCTTTCAAGCACATTCCACATAAAGTCAACATCAAAGTTCATTCATACACTCTACACAAAATGATATCCAAGGCTCATTTGTACACACACAAAATAAAGAATTTCAAATATTTCAATTGCATTCTAGGGTAAGTACAAGAAGATGGGGGACCAAAAAGGGGTCTTAAGTGGCCACTTTTTTTCTGAAATTAGGAAATGTTGGCCTTGGATGAGAAATTCCGCATAGTTACACTCAAAATTTGGAGGTGCAACCAAAACAATGTTCATAGTGCTCTGAGTCTACTTTCTAAACTACTATTTTTTTTTTAAAATGATATAGATTAAGAGGTTCAAAAGAGGGAGCCACATAAATTGGTGTTGTTTCTATCAAAAAAACATAACATAGCATGTTTTGTGGCTCCCTCCAAAGGTTAACTTTTTTTGGGTATTTGTAAAATTGCTTTAGTGAGAAATTAGCTAACAACATGTAGTTTATGCCTAATTTTTCTGATATTTTTTTGATGAATATTTGATTTTTTACTAATTTTCAAAGTGGACACATCCTAAAAATAGAATTTTGGCCATGCTACCCCTATAAATTTTGAAAACTAATTGAAAATCATTTTTTTTAATATGTGTAGAATGGAGTCTACTTTCTATATATGTAATTTTTTTGAAATTTCAAAGAATGGTTAATTTACAATGAAAAAAAAAACCAAACAGTGGTTTTTGCCCAAAACTAGACACACAAACAAAAGAAATTAAAGATGAAATGATTAACATTGTCAAAATGTGAAAAAAATTACATCGTTAAATAGATAAGAGAAAGCCTAACATTACCCAGGTGTTTGATTTGTTTGACCTTGAAACACGTGCAAATCTGAGGGTTAGCACAAACAAAATTATGTGAAATCTTGTAGAATTTACAAAAACACATCTGTGGATGTTGAAAATGCACTCCAAGCCTTTGGGTTGGAAATCCAAAGCAAATCCCAAGCCCAAGGCTTGGGATTCCCAAAGCACAATATAACGCAGTCACGTTATGTTGTGCTTGTTTTGTTTTTTTGCATGTTTTCTGGTGTTTTCCTAGTTCGACACAACGCGAGCGCATTATAATGCGCTTGCATTATGTCTTCCTTTGAATGAGATATGTTCAACTTTCATAAGTATGGTTCATGGATGTTTATATCTATTCTTTTAGGTATGTATGCATGTACATGTATGCATGCTTGTATGTATGTACATGTATGCATGCTTGTATGTATGCATCTTTGTATGTATGTATGTATGTATGTATGTATGTACGTATGTATGTATGTATGTATGTATGTATGCATGTATGTATGTATGTATGTATGTATGTATGTAAGTGTTTTGGGTTTAGTGTATATAAGGACTTGAGCCTGTATATTTTTTAGGGTTGAGTGTTTACGGATTAGGGCTTAAGTAATAGGTAGAGGGTAGAGGGTAGATATTAGAGGGTTGAGGGTTATAGTTGAGGGTTAATATTCAGGTTGTTGATTGTATAAGATAAAGTGTGTAAGGCACAGGGATTAGGTTTAGGGTTTACGATATGCATTGAGGGTATATAATGCATAGGGTGACTTGGTTTGATAGCATGTATGGTTTAGGTTTAATTTAAGTATAGGGTTGAGGCACAATATTTGAGGTTTAGGATATAAGGGTGAGGTTAAATATGGTCTAGGGATGAGGGTTTGAAGGTGTAGGCTTTAGGGTTTAAGGTATAGGGTTGATGATTGATGGATTAAGGCTTAAGTATATTGTTGAGGGTATAGGGTTGAGGGTTTAGGGATAGATTTTAGGGTTTAAGGTTTAAGGGTTAAGGGTTGAGGGATAGGGTTTAAGGTTTAGGGGTAAGGGATTAGGGTTTAAGGTATAGTGTCTTAGGTTGATGGCTTAGGAATAGGGATAGCATTTAGGGTTTAGGGATGAGGGATTAGGGTTGAGGGTTGAGGGATTAAGGTTTAAGGTATAAATTGTTGAGGGTTGAGTGTTTAGGGTTGAGGGATTAAGGTTTAAGGTATAACTTGCTGAGGGTTGAGTGTTTAGGGTTTAGGGTTGAGGGATTAGGGTTTAGAGTTGAGGGATTAGGGTTTAAGGAATAGTGTTGAGGGTTGAGGGATAGGGTTTAGGGTTGAGGGATTAGGGTTCAAAGTTGATAGATTAGGGTTTAATGTTGAGAGTTGAGGGTTGAGGGTTGAGGGTTTAGGGATAGGGTTGATGGTCAGGGGATTAGGGCTAAAGTAGAGTGTTGAGGGTAGAGGGATTAGGGATAGGGTTTAGGGTTGAAGGTTTAACGATTGAGGGTTGAGGCTGTAGGGCTAAAGGTTAAGGGATTGGGGTTTAAGATATAGTGTTGAGTGTCGAGGGTTTAGGCATAGGTTTTAGGGTTTAAGTTTTAAGGGTTAAGGGTTGAGGGATAGGGTTTAGGGTTTAGGGATAAGGGATTAGGGTTTCAGGTATAGTGTCGAGGGTTGAGGGTTTAGGAATAGGGATAGTGTTTAGGGTTTAGGGATGAGGGATTAGGGTTGATGGTTGAGGGTTGAGGGATTAGGGTTTAAGGTATAGTGTTGAGGGTTGAGGATTTAGTGATAGGGTTTAGGGTTGAGGGTTGAGGGTTGATGGATTAGGGTTTAGGGTTGATGGATTAGCATTTAATATCAAGGTTAGGGTTAGAGTGTTGAGGGTAGAGTGATTAGGGATAGGGTTTAGGGTTGAAGGTCTAAGGATTGAGGGTTGAGGCTTTAGGGATGAGGGTTTAAGGCTTAAGATATCATGTCAAGTGTTGAGGGTGTAGGGATAGGGTTTAAGTTTTAAGGGTTAAGGGTTGAAGGATAGGGATTAGGGTTTAAGGTATAGTGTTGAGGGTTGATGATTTAGGGATAGGGTTTAGGTTTGAGGAATTAGGGTTTAGGGTTGATGAATTAGGGTTTAATGTTGAGAGTTGAGGGTTGAGGGTTAAGGGTTGAGGGTTTATGGATAAGGTTGATGGTCAAGGGATTAGGGTTAAAGTAGAGTTTCGAGGGTAGAGGGATTAGGGATAGGGTTTAGGGTTGAAGGTTTAGGGATTTAGGTTGAGGCTTTAGGGATGAGGGTTAAGGGATTAAGGTTTAAGATATAGTGTCAAGTGTCAAGGGTGTAGGGATAGGTTTTAGGGTTCAAGTTTTAAGGGTTAAGGGTTAAGGGATAGTATTGAGCCCATTGAGGGTTTAGGAATAGGGATAGTGTTTAGGGTTTAGGGATGAGGGATTAAGGTTGAAGATTTATGGTTGATGGATTATGGCTTAGGTATAGGGTTTAGGGTTTAGGGTTGAGGGATTAGGGTTTAAGGTATAGTGTTGAGGGTTTAGGGATAGGGTTTAGGGTTGAGGGATTAGAGTTAAGCGGTGAGGGATTAGGGTTTGACGTTGAGGCTTGAGGGTTGAGGTTTTAGGGTTGAGGGATTAGGGATAGGGTTGAGGGATAGGGTTTGACGTTGAGGGTTAAGTGTTGAGGTTTGAGGGTTGAGGGTTTAGGAATAGTGTTGAGGGTTGAGGGATTAGGGTTAAAGTAGAGTATTGAGGGTATAAGGATTAGGGATAGGGTTAGAGGGTTTAGGGATAAAGGACTAGGGTTTAAGGTATAGTATCGAGCTTGTTGAGGGTTTAGGAATAGGGATAGCATCTAGGGTTTAGGGATGAGGGATTAGAGTTGAGGGTTAAGGGATTAGGGTTAAGGGTTGAGGGATTAGGGTTTAGGGATAAGGTTTAGGGTTTAAGGTTGAGGGATTAGGCTTTAAGGTATAGTGTTGATGGTTTAGGGATAGGGTTTAGGGTTGAACGATTAGAGTGAAGGGTTGTGGGATTAGGGTTTGATGTTAAGGGTTGAGGGTTTAGGGATAGGGTTGAGGGTTAAGGGATTAGAGTTAAGGGTTGGGGGATTAGGGTTTGATGTTGAGGGTTGAGGTTTGAGGGTCAAGGTTTTAGGGATAGGGTTGAAGGTCGAGGGATTAGGGTTAAAGTAGAGTGTCGAGGGTATAAGGATTAGGGATAGGGTTGGAGGGTTTAGAGATAAGGGATTAGGGTTTAAGGTTTAGAATCGAAACCGTTGAGGGTTTAGGAATAGGGATAGCATTTAGGGTTTAGGTATGAGGGATTAGGGTTGAGGGTTGATAGATTAGGGTTGAGGGTTAAGGGATTAGGGCTTAGGGATGGGGTTAAGGGTTTAGGGTTGAGGGATTAGGGTTTAAGGTATACTGTTGAGGGTTTAGGGATAGGGTTTAGGGTTGAGGGATTAGAGTTAAGGATTGAGGTATTAGGGTTTGACATTGAGGGTTGAGGCTTAAGGCTTTAGGGTTGAGGGTTTAGGGATAGGGTTGAGTGTCGAGGGATTAGAGTTAAGGGTTAAGGGATTAGGGTTTGACATTGAGGGCTATGTGTTGAGGTTCAAGGGTTGAGGGTTTAGGGATAGGGTTGAGGGTCGAGGGATTAGGGTTAAAGTAGAGTTTAAAGGGTATAAGGATTAGGTATAGGGTTAGAGGGTTTAGGGATAATGGATTAGGGTTTAAGGTATAGTATCGAGCCTATTGAGGGTTTAGGAATAGGGATAGCATTTAGGGTTTAGGGATGAGGGAATAGCGTTGAGGGTTGAGGGATTAGGGTTGAGGGATTAGAGTGAAGGGTTGAGGGATTAGTATTTGACATTGAGGGTTGAGGGTTAAGGTTTTAGGATTTAGGGTTTAGGGATAGCGTTGAGGGTTGAGGGATTAGAGTTAAGGGTCAAGGGATTAGGGTTAAAGTAGAGTGATGAGGGTATAAGGATTAGGGATAGGGTTAGAGGGTTTAGGGATAAGGGATTAGGCTTTAAGGTATAGTATCAATCCTATTGAGGGTTTAGGAATAGGGATAGTGTTTAGGGTTTAGGGATGAGGGATTAGAGTTGAGGGTTGAGGGATTAGGGTTGAGAGTTAAGGGATTAGAGTTTAGGGATACGGTTTAGGATTTAAGGTTGAGCGATTAGGGTTTAAGGTATAGTGTTCAGGGTTTAGGGATAGGGTTTAAGGTTGAGCTATTAGAGTGAAGGGTTGAGGGATTAGGATTTGACATTGAGGGTTGAGGGTTGAGGTTTTAGGGTTTAGGGTTTAGGGATAGGGTTGAAGGTCAAGGGATTAGAGTTAAGAGTTAAGGGATTAGGGTTTGACATTGAGGGTTGAGTGTTGAGATTTGAGGGTTGAGGGTTTAAGGATAGGGTTGAGGGTCAAGGGATTAGGATTAAAGTAGAGTGTCAAGGGTATAAGGATTAGGGATAGGGCTGGAGGGTTTAGGGATAAGGGATTAAGGTTTAAGGTATAGTATCAAGCCCATTGAGGGTTTAGGAATAGGGATAGCATTTAGGGTTTAGGGATAAGGGATTAGAGTTAAGGGTTGAAGGATTAGGGTTGAGGGTTGAGGTATTAGGCTTTAGGGATAAGGTTTAGGGTTTAGGGTTGATGGATTAGGGTTTAAGGTATAGTGTTGAGGGTTTAGGGATAGGGTTTAGAGTTGAGGGATTAGAGTGAAGGGTTGAGGGATTAGGATTTGACGTTGAGGGTTGAGGCTTGAGGTTTTAGGGTTTAGGGTTTAGGGATAGGGTTGAGAGTCAAGGGATTAGAGTTAAGGGTTGAGGGATTAGGGTTTGACATTGAGGATTGAGTGTTGAGGTTTGAGGGTTGAGGGTTTAGGGATAGGGTTGAGGGTCGAGGGATTAGTGTTAATGTAGAGTGTCGAGGGTATAAGGATTAGGGATAGGGTTGGAGAGTTTACGGATAAGGGATTAGGGTTTAAGGTATAGTATTGAGCCTGTTGAGGGTTTAGGAATAGGGATAGCATTTAGGGTTTAGGGATGAGGGATTAGGGTTGAGGGTTGAGGGATTAGGGTTTAGGGATAAGGTTTAGGGTTTAGGGTTGAGGGATTAGGATTTGATGTTGAGGGTTGAGGGTTGAGGTTTTAGGGTTTAGGGTTTAGGGATAGCATTGAGGGTCAAGGGATAAGAGTTAAGGGTTGAGGGATTAGGGTATGATGTTGATGGTTGAGTGTTGAGGTTCAAGGGTTGAGGGTTTAGGGATATGGTTGAGGGTTGAGGGATTAGGGTTAAAGTAGAGAGTCGAGGCTATAAGGATTAGGCATAGGGTTGGAGGGTTTAGGGATAATGGATTAGGGTTTAAGGTATAGTATCAAGCCCGTTGAGGGTTTAGGATAATGGATAGCGTTTAGGGTTTAGGGATGAGGGATTAGGGTTGAGGGTTGAGGGATTAGGGTTTAAGGTTGAGGGATTAGGGTTTAAGGTATAGTGTTGAGGGTTTAGGGATAGGGTTTAGGGTTGAGGGATTAGGATTTGATGTTGAGGGTTGAAGGTTGAGGTTTTAGGGTTTAGGGTTTAGGGATAGGGTTGAGGGTCAAGGCATTAGAGTTAATGGTTGAGGGATTAGGGTTTGATGTTGAGGGTTGAGGGTTGAGGGATTAGGGTTAAAGTAGAATGTCAAGGATATAAGGATTAGGGATAGGGTTGGAGGGTTTAGTGATAAGGGATTAGGGTTTAAGGTATAGTATCGAGCTTGTTGAGGGTTTAGGAATAGGGATAGCATTTAGGGTTTAGGGATGAGGGATTAGAGTTGAGGGTTGAGGGATTAGGGTCGAGGGTTGATGGATTATGGTTTAAAGATAAGGTTTAGGGTTTAGGGTTGAGGGATTAGAGTGAAGGGTTAAGGGATTAGGATTTGACGTTGAGGGTTGAGGGTTGAGGTCTTAGGGTTTAGGGATAGGGTTGAGGGTCAAGGGATTAGAGTTAAGGGTTGAGGGATTAGGGTTTGACATTAAGGATTGAGGTTCAAGGGTTGAGGGTTTAGGGATAGGGTTGAGGGTTGAGGGATTAGAGTTAAAGTAGAGTGTCGAGGGTATAAGGATTAGGGATAGGGTTGGAGGGTTTAGGGATAAGGGATTAGGGTTTATGGTATAGTATCAAACTTGTTGAGGGTTTAGGATTAGGGATAGTTGTCTTTAGTGTTTAGGATTAAGTGAGACCTAGATGGCTAAGGATGGATGGATAGGTAGACAAGGAGCGACTGAGAGACATAGAGAGGGGAGAGGTAGAGAGGTAAGGGGGAGAGATAAGTGAGATATATAACATGAGCTAAAGGAACTAGAGGTGAGATAGGCATAAATATTTATGGATCAATCTATAGCAAGACAAAATGTGAGTGCATTATAACACAAGCACATTATAATGTGATCACATTTTGTCTTGCCATAACAACAGTAAAAAAACATTGACCCCCGTGATCTAGGCCCACATGCTCTATTTTCATGCTGATTATGCGCATGTTTTGAGAAAAAAGAAGTGCTTTCATGCTGTTGGGAAGTTCACATGCACATTCTACACATTCTACCACCTTTGCATGATCATTCCACCACCTTTTCTACTTTGCCAACTTGAGGAGGAAATAACATAGTTTTCACAGTAAATTTTATATATATCTATTCAAGTTTCAATTTTTGTAGTGTTGCAATGTTAATTATGATTCAATTTTAGGAATTTAACATTATAGATTGGTTAATAGTATTGTTTTTACTAATTATATTTGAGTGTTATTCAATTTAACATTGAAAAGGAAGCAAGTGGTGAAAAACTCAAATTGTTGAGGAGTTTGATGAAAGAAGAAAAAAACACTACGTAATTGGGTACTCTCTCCATTCGAATCTCCATTTTTTAGGTATGTCAAGTCTTTAAATGCATGTTCTTTACATTTTCCTTAGTTCTATTTGAATTACTTTATCATGTATTATCATACATGTTTAAAATAGACACATTTCCAATAAAGAAAGTAGCCTACAATCTCACATGATGTTATGTATATTTTCTACACTTGGGCTCTTTAATAATTATGTGTAATAAACAGACCTTAACATACCATGATGTCAAACTATACAAGAATAAATCCTTACAACATAATAAAAATACAATCCCACTATTATCTTGTCATATTAACAAGTTAAAATACGAATGAATAGGTGCCATGATCATACAAGTATGCACATGACATGATGATTTTAATGCACATATCTTGGGCTATGACATTCCTTATGCACCTATTCATGATGATTTGCACATACACATGACAAAACAATATTTCAAAATTTCCTAATTTTCCTTTGTTAGCACATGATGGTGGTTACCTTGATCGACTATATACCATTCAATACCCTAAATTATAGAGATTAGTCTAATTATTTTTATGACAATCCTAGGTATGTGATGCAGAGGTAGGGTTCAACTCAATCTAAAGGGCTCATACCAATAGTTTCTTCAAATTTCATAAGCTTTCCTCTCAAGCAATCTCCCTATACAAAGGCACAAAGAGGGTCTTCAATACATCAAAACCTAACAAGGCTACTAGAGGTCTTCTTACCCCTTAGGAACTTAGACACAACCATTCTAAAGCCTTACTCAAGTCTACACTCTTCAATTGTTGTCTATTCCTTCACAAGTCACCCAAATCCTAGTATCCCTAGTACCAACAAAACACCTTCTCAATTCCAAATCCTAGTAGCCTTAGTAACAACAGACATGTCAAATTGGGTCTGCCTCAACCTTTTCAAGAATGAAGTCCCATGTACTCTTCACTTCTAGCCTCAATAGGTGACTCTCCTTTGACCTTATCCTCATTTAGGACTGAAGTGAACTTTGTACCATAATGCTTTGTATGGCTGCAATAATTTGCTTTGTACCTATTTTGGTTGAGTGACATTTACTCTTTTACATGATGATTGTATGTACATTTACTATGAAGGGTTGAATGACATATATTTTAGTTATTTGTATGGATTCATTTCTTAGGAACTAATATTGGTCTCTTTATCATGCTACAGACAGATTCTCCATCATGTCGAGGAAACGATCAAGAATTAAACCAACACAAGAAGAGATAGAAGCTAAGAATGCAAAGAAAGAAATGGCTATGAGGGAACTTCATGAGAAGAGGAAATTGGACATGATAAATGAAGAAATGCCAATTGAAGAGGAACCACAACCATCACAAAGAGATATGGTATTGGCAGCACAAAAAGTATGAATGCAAAAACTTCGTACTATGAGATATTTGAATACCATATTTGGAGATACATCCTCTACCGCAAGTCAACATGTAGGGACACCATCTACCGCATCTCAAGTTAAGAGTATACCATCACTCACATGTGATAAAGGAGGTATACCATCATTCCCACCTCAACCTCAAGGTATGTCATCTATTCCATCTTCGATCGAAGGTATGCCATCTAGCCCATCTCATTTAAATATTGATGAAATTCCTAATGTTGAGATGAATTTACCTAACTTACCACCACCTAGAATTTTGCATAGAAAGCCAAAGTATTTGATTAATATTGATGAGAATATTTTGCAGCCAATGGAAGGTAAGATTCCAAAATGCACTTGTAGAAGATATGCTCATAAGATTTGGAGATTGTTCTTTGAAAAGTTAAATGAGACTGCAAGATGTCAACTATTCATTGAAACGATAGAAAGTATAAAGTATAGGTCCATCATGAAGATTCTTGGGTTGAGAATATCAAAGGCTTCAAGTGAAAAATCTATTATCAAGAATCTAATGATTGCGTATGAGAGTGTGGGTAACACCACATGCACAAAAGATAGTAATGTAACACGACGTGTGATTACATCGAATATAGTAAGTAGTCAAACAAGGAAAGCTTGTCTCATTAGAAAGATGAGTCAAGAATTAAGAATTAATAGCAAAACATTATCAAGAGTCATTGGAAGACGCCAAAGAATTGAAGACACTAATGCCAATGAATTATGGGCATTCTTGGGGAGACTACCACAAAAAGATAAACCAATTGTTGAAGCATTGAGATCACTAATTGAACACTTTTGGAAGAATTACACAAGGGTATCTCTGAATCAAAGGGATGTGGTAAGAAGGAGAATCAGTAGTCGGAACCATGAGCCACATCCAAAGCATTTTTTGGATGAGACTCAAACATAGTTTTATAGTAAATTTCTAGAGAAGTATCCTCAAATTAAAATTTGTCAAAGATATTTTGAAATGCTAAAACCTTTCTATGTCAAGATAAATCATACATGCACTACTTGTTGTTGTAGATTACATATTAAATTTTCTAACCATTTTGATGTTTATAGGTCTATATATTTAGATTTGCATACTAATAATGTTTTGTAGGGTTGTGCCATACATGCCCCACCAACATCTTCAAGAGACTTCATATCAAGAATTTTATGTGAAGGAGAGGAAGGTCAAATATTCTACAAGAAATTATGCTTGGATGGCACATGTCATTGTTGCGGTGGCTTGCAACATTTGCCAATATGTGAACATATGGAAAGAACACATGTAGTTGGAAATGAACTAGTAGAGTTTAGCAAATATAAAACAGTGGCATACAATACAAAAGATGGTAAAGAAGAAAATAGGTGTGAATCGGTTATTGAAAAGATTTCAGTGTATTAATTTATACCTGTATTTCGTGACAGCATAGTGTATGAGTATGCAAGACATGCCCATAGAGCTCAATGGTTGGACTTGCAATTCAAGTTATGAAAGGACACATTTCCAGTTGGTAGCATTGTTTCAATTGTTGACTTTGCAGAGAACTATAGTCTATAGCCACAGTGTGAGGTGCAATCACAATATTACAACTCCACACAGGTTTCTATATTTGTGCACATCTCATTCATTCATGAAAATGATAGTACAGAGGATGATAGAAAGATCATAAGGGAGTATAATTTCTATATTAGTGATGATTGCACGCATTCTACGGAGTTTGTACAAGGTTGCTTTCAGGTGTTCTACAATTATTTGGCTATAAGGGGCATATCGTTCAGTCAACATATCCTATGGTCAAATAACTATGCCTCACAATTCAAGAACTTGCAAAACTTCTATTGGTTAAGCAGGAGACATAATTTTACAGGTATTCAACATTTGTGGAACTTTTGTGAGGCTGGGCATGGAAAGGGAGAGCATGATGGTGCAGGAACATGTATCAAAAGAGCCATAGCATGAGAAGAGTTAAATTATAAAGACAGTGCAAAGTTGACAAATGCAAAATTGATCATCGAGTGGTGTAATGCTTCTATGGGTCTAGGTAATGAAGGTAAATCTTTAGTTCGTAGATTTTTTTGGTTGATAGATGATACTAACATTGCACCATATGAGGATTGTTCTACACTAACAAGATCAAGTGAGATGCACTCTTTTAGAAGCTCAATTGTAGGTTCATGGAGTATCGATACACAAAAGATGCCATGCTTTTGTTCCTCCTATACAATTCAAGCCTGGGATGAGTGCGAGTCAAAGGAGTGGGTTGACAAATGGCAGTTAAATTATCTTAGCCCACTTGACATGTATCGACCCCTGATGGCACTAGTGTTGGGAATTAAGGTGTCTCAATCTTGGTAATTTTTATCATTTGTAATGTTTGTATTTATTATTTAATTGCCTATGTTGTAAATAATTGGAAATTCCATATTGTCATGTTTTGGGATGTGGCACGGTGATGTGCCAATCCTACTTGGATTATGACAACTTGTTATTTTGTCCTCACATGAGGAGATAGGCATCCCACTTAGTGGTAGGAATATTCTTCCATGTGTTGGCATCTTCTATGTTGTGTAAGGAATGTTTGACCATAACGGTTATGACGGATTCCAATGATGAATCTATGACATGTAAGAGTTAGAAATAGAAGGTTGTAAGGCAGGTGATGACATGTGTCATGAAGCATCTTTGAATAAGACATATTTGGACACCCCAAGGTGAAATATGACATGTTGTAAGAGAATATGCTATTTATAACATGTGTATGATAGATTCTCTTACAACTGTAAGTTGTAACCGCTATGACAGATTCTATGACAATCATAAGTGTCGTAAGAGCATCTGTCGTAGCCCATTTTGGAAATAGGCAACCTCTTTGGGATGGGAGCTATGGAAAAGTGTCAGATACATTCTACAATGTTGACCAAGTGTCCCTAGGCATGGGTTTTGGTCCAAGATGCCATGTTGGATGCCCATTCCAAGAAAGGTCTAATATTGCCTTGCATTTCTTATATATACAGGTGCTTGGAGATGGAGTTTGTATCACAGGTTCACAGGTACTGTTATGCTACCGGATTGACTCCAAAAATGAGTGTCAAAGACCATTGAAGCTTGCATTGCAAGTGTATTGTAAACATTCTTTCAAATTTGTTAATACATTGTGCAGGTTTCTAAGTGTGGGGTTTTTCACCTAATAAGGGTTTTCCCCACCATAAATCTTTGTCTCTCTTCTTCTGTCTACATTCTGGTTCTTGTGTTTTGCTACAATATCTCATGTTAATGGTTTAACATTGCTGTAATAGTTAGGATAAATTTGAATTTGCATAGCCCTCTCCTCAATAGATTAGTGTAGGAAGCGATTTTCGCACACCTAGCTTCCTTTCAGTTGGTATCAGAGCTTGATCACCTTTGTTCCTAGTTGTTGGGTAGGGGTTTTTTGAGCTAATCTTAGGTTGAGTGGGAGTTTATGCAGAGCATTCTGTATCTTATTGTAGCAAGGAGATGGCAGGCACATCAGGAAGGTTTGAAGTAGAGAAGTTCAATGGCAGTAATTTTGAGCTGTGGAAGCTCAAGATGAAAGACATGTTAGTTGACTGAGACATTTGGGATAGTGTGAGTGGAACTAAACCAGCTACAATGTCACAAGCTGACTGGGAACTAAAGGATCAAAAGGCTAAGGGTCTCATAAGACTTAGTCTTGTCGATTCTATTTTGTGAAAATTCCATGAGGAGACTACTGCAAAACTCCTTTGGAAGAAGTTGGGGGATGTGTATCAAGCTAAATCCCTAGTTAATAAACTTTTTCTGAGAAAGGAGTTGTATTCTCTTCGACTGGAGGATGGAGGATCTACTGCTGAACATATGAATGCCTTCAATATGTTGGTTTCACAATTGACATCTATTGGTGTAAAGATGGAGGAAGAGGATCAGTGTATGACCTTGCTTTGTTCTCTACTGGACTCATGGGATAATCTTGTCATGGCAATTGAAAGCACCACATCCACATTCAAAAAAGAAGAGGTGGTTTCTTTGCTATTGTCTGAAGAGATGTGGAGAAAGTCTTCTGAGGTAGCTAAAGAGACCCTTGTAGTTCATGGAAGACGCAAGGAGAAAGGGAAGAAGAAGGACAAGAAAGATGAGAAGGGTAGATCCAAATCCTGTGGCAGCTCCAAATCTCTTGGAAAGGCCAAGGCTCTTTGTTGGAACTATGGTAAGACCAGGCATTTCCAGAAAGGAATGCAAAGGGGAGAAGAAAAAGAAGAAAGCTCCTGATTCAGATTTTGACAAGTCAGAAGATGATTGTGATGCTTTCATCGCAGCCCTGGCAACCCATGCATCTGATGATGTGTGGTTAATTGACTCTGGTACATCATTCCTCATGACCTCGCATCAAGAGTGGTTCACTAAGTATGAGGAATTTGATGGTGGAAAGGTGTATTTTGGTGACGACTCTCATCTGAAGATCGTTGGTCATGGAAGAGTCTCTATCCAATTCCCTAATGGTCCAGTGAAGGGGATCTTTGGGGTTATGCACATCCCAAGGTTAGCATGGAACCTGCTTTCTGTAAATAGCCTAAATGATGCAGGTGTGAAGGTTGTCTTTTCGAAAGAAGGATGCAAGATGACTAGAGGATCTATGGTGCTTGCTAAGGGTACTTAGAGAGGTACTCTGTTTCAGCTTGAGGCATGCATTTCATAATGCAATAGTTCTTCTAACTCAAGGAAGAGGGCAGCAGTAACTTCATCCCCACCATCTAAACGAGTAGTGAAGAAATCTATTATTTCTAGTCTTGATGGTTGTAATCGTGCATTGGAAGTTAAACTTTATGCAGAAAAGACAATGTTATGGCATAAGAGATTTGGCCACATTGGTGAGAAGGGTCTGCATACCCTAAAAAATAAGAACTTCGTTGAGGGGTTAGATGATTGTAATCTTGAGTTTGACTTTTGCAAACATTGCATTTATGGAAAACAAAACCGTGTTCAGTTTTACTCGAGTTCTCATAAGTCTTCTGGTGTGTTAGACCTTATTCATTCTGATGTGTTTGGTCCTGTTAATGTTTATTCATTATCAAAATATGTATACTTTATATCTTTTGAAGATGATTACAGTAGAAGGACATGGATTTATTTTCTTAGACGCAAATCTAAAGTCTATAGCAAGTTAAAGGAGTTTAAAGCCTTTGCTGAAAATTAGACTGGTAAAAAGATTAAATGTTTGAGAACTAGCAATGGTGGTGAGTTCTATTCTATAGAATTTGATAAGTATTGCAAGGAACGTGGGATTGAAAGGCACAAGACAACTCCATACACCCCACAACAAAATGGAGTTGCAGAGAGGATGAACAGGACATTGATGGAGAAGGCTAGGAGTATACTTAGTGGAGCTAGTCTAGAAAAAAAGTTTTGGGCTGAAGCTGTTGCCATTGCTTGCTATCTGGTAAATAGATCTCCTACATCAGCTCTTGTTGGAAAGACACCCATGGAGGTGTGGTCCAGTAGAAAGCTTTCAGTAAGGCATCTTCATGATTTTGGTTGTCAGGCATATGCACATGTGCCTAGGGAGAAGCGGTCAAAGTTGGAGAACAAAGTTGTTAAGTGTATCTTCATCGGCTATGGTGTTGGTGTGAAAGGATACAAGCTTTGGGACTGCTGGCTGAAAAAGTGTTGTATAACAAAAGTACCATCTTCAGAGAGCTTACACCTTCTTCCACTATTTTGCATCCAAAAGAAAAAGAAAAGAAAGAGGATGTTGTTTAGTTTCCTCTTACCCTTGAGAAGACTGAACAGAAAGACAATGTTTGCCCTGATGATGAGGAGAGCTCTAGCAGCTCTGAAAGCTCAGATGAAGAAGCTAAACCTCAACCTCAACTCTTGAGGAGGTCTATAAGGATAAGAAAGCAACCTGAAAGGTTTGGTTTTACATTGCTTGATTCTAGTTGTGCTTATGCTTTGCTTACTAACAGTGATGAACCTAGAACTGTATCAGAGGCTTTCAATATGAAGGATGTAGGTTCCTGGAAGGAGGCCATGGAGGAAGAAATAGCTTTGTTGGAAAAGAATCAAACTTGGGACTTGGTGCCTTTACCTCCTGGATAGAAACTCGTTGAATGCAAATGGGTGTTCAAAAAGAAGATTGGTGCAGATGGTAGTGTTGAGAAGTATAAGGCCAGATTGGTTGCAAAGGGGTATTCACAAGTGGAGGGTATAGATTATGGTGAGATCTCCTCTCCCATTGCAAAGCTGACATCCATTCGATTCTTGTTGTCTCTCGCAGCAGCTTATGACTTGGAGGTAGAACAAATGGATGTGAAGACAACTTTCCTTCATGGTGACTTGGAGGAAGAAATCTGCATGTCACAGCCATAGCATTACATGGTGAAAGGTAAAGAAAATTTAGTTTGCAAACTTAAGAAGTCTTCATATGGTTTGAAGAAATCCCCTAGGAGATGGTACTTGAAGTTTGATGTCATTGTGTTGTCAATTGGATTTGTGAGATCAAAATCAAATCACTGTGTGTACTTTAAATTTGATAGTGATCATATTCTCATTCATGCACTATATGTTGATGATATGTTGCTCATTGGGAAGGGTAAGAATATGATCTCTAATTTTAAATATCAGTTGTTAGCACAGTTTGAAATGAAAGATTTAGGGGCAGGTAGGTACATTCTAGGAATGGAAATTAGAAGAGACAGAACTAATAGAAAACTTTGGTTAAGCTAGAGTAAGTATGTGAAGACCATGTTGGATAGATTCAGCATGGCAGATTGTAGACCACTTTGTGTTCCCATTTCTTTGGGGACAAAGTTATCTGTTGAGAATTGTCCAAAATCTCCTAGTGAGGTGGAGGACATGAGTAGAGTACCTTATGCTAGTGCTATTGGCAGTTTGATGTATGCTATGGTCTACACAAGACTAGACATTGCCCAAGCAGTGGGAGTCCTTAGTCGATTTATGGGTAATCCTCGACGGGTTCATTGGGATGTATATAAGTGAGTGTTTAGATATCTGAGGGGTACTTCCAAGTATTCCATTTGCTATCATGGTAATGTTTTAGGACCTCTGCATTCTATTAATATTCATGGATTTGTGGATTCAGATTGAACAGGTGACATTGACAGCAGGAGATCCACCAATGCTTATGTGTTTACACTGTTTGGTGGTGCTATTAGTTGGATGAGTAAGCGACAACCTGTTGTTGCTTTGTCCATGATAGAAGCTAATTATATGGTAGCAACTCATTCTTGTAAGGAAGCCATTTGGTTTAAGAGATTGTGTTCAGATATTGGTGTTGATGCAGGATAGATCACAATCAGTTGTGACAGTCAGAGTGCAATTTTCCTTGCAAAGAATCCAACTTTCCATGCTAAAACCAAGCACATTGATGTTTAGTTTCACTTCATGAGAGACATGGTTGAGGATGGAAAGGTAAATTTGGAGAGGATAGATACTTTGAAGAATGTTGTAGATGCATTGATGAAACTAGTGAGCACAAAGAAGTTCAGATGGTGTTCGGAGTCTATGGACCTTTCGGCCTATAGTAGGTAAATCCTATTTTTATTGGCTCTTACAAGGTGTTCGACAAGTGAGAGAATGTTGGGAATTAAGGTGTCTCAATCTTGGTAATTCTCTACATTTGTAATGTTTGTATTTATTATTTAATTGCCTATCTTGTAAATAATTGGAAATTCCATATTGTCATGTTGTGGGATGTGGCACGGTGATGTGTCAATCCTACATGGATTATGACAACTTGTTATTTTTTCCTCACATGAGGAGATAGGCATCCCACTTAGTGGTAGGAATATTCTACCATGTGTCAACATCTTCTATGTTGTGTAAGGAATGTTTGACCGAAATGGTTATGACAGATTCCTATGACAAATCTATGACATGTAAGAGTCAGAAATAGAAGGTTGTAAGATAGGTGATGACATGTGTCATGAAGCATCTTTGAATAAGGCATATTTGGGTTCCCCAAGGTGGAATATGACATGTTGTGAGAGAATATACTATTTATAGTATGTGTATGATAGATTCTCTGATAGCTGTAAGTTGTAACCGCTATGACAGATTCTATGACAGTCGTAAGTGTCGTAAGAGCATCTGTCATAGCCCATTTTGGAAATAAGTGACCTCTTTGGGATGGGAGCTATGGACAAGTGTCAGATACATTTTGCAATGTTGACCAAGTGTCCCTAGGCATGGATTTTGGTCCAAGATGCCATGTTGGACAACGATTCCAAGAAAGGTCTAATATTGCCTTACATTTCTTATATATACAGGTGCTTGGAGATGGAGTTTGTATCACAGGTTCATAGGTGTTGTTATGCTGCCAGATTGACTCCAGACACGAGTGTTGAAGACCATTGAAGATTGCATTGCAAGTGTATTGTAAACATTCTTTTAGATTTGTTAATACATTGTGTAGGTTTCTGAGTGTGGGGTTTTTCACCCGATAAGGGTTTTCCCCACCGTAAATCTTTGTCTCTCTTCTTCTGTCTAGATTTTGGTTCTTGTGTTTTTTTGTAATATCTCATGTTAATGGTTTAACATTGCTATAATAGTTAGGATAAATTTGAATTTGCATAGCCCTCTCCTCAATAGATTAGTGTAGGAAGTGATTTCTGCACCCCTAGCTTCCTTTCAACTGGAACTAACACAGATGGAATCATGAGTTGACTTTGACCACATATTAGATCTAGTTCAACAAGGTAATATATCTATTTACATAGTTTTTGAAACTCTTAATGTCATATTACTTTGTTGTGTTTTTGTAATATTAACTAATTTCATCTAATTTGCTACACATATCAATGTAGTGCATGTATATGTAGTTATTGCATATGAAGATAATGAAGAGGGAATAGATTATTACTTATGTCATGTTGAGGCCAAAAAAAAATTGGAGACCCTAGTTATAGATGGAGAAAACATCAAATACCCTATAGGCTTTGTGGTTATTGCTGGAACATGTCTTAGAAGGTACCCACATAAGACTGTTAATGTTTGGCTGTTTCAGGACTTTAACACGCATCAGAAGATTCTTCATTACTCAAACCTTGTCGTGGCATCCAATGTTTATTTGATATAGTATCGGGGTAGAACTTTGAACAAGACCTTGTGGAAGGTGCGTGAGTCTGACCATGAAGCAATACTTGACACAACAAAGAGTAGAGCAGACCCAGATGGTTCATTGGATTAATATGTAAGTATTCACATTGATTTTTTAAACTCATTTTACATTGAGTTGTAAGTATGCACATTAATTTGTAAGGTTTATTTTTTTTTATTTGCTGCTACATTTTTACACATATACACATTTTTACATCATCATGTTATGCTTCATGGGGTTAGACCTAAGTGATGGATGAAGTTGATCCTGAGAATAATGTATAAAATCTAGGTAATGTATAAAATATAGTTGTCTCTAGGTGTCTCTAATTGTGTCTTTCACCCAAACATGCCGAAACAGTCTAAGCTACATTGTACTGACGATATCCCTGAAGAGTCTAAAGTATAAAAAGGCAGCAATCCTTGATGAGTTGTTATTTGAGAACTATGTCACTTAAAAAAATTATGTCTAAGGAAACATAGTCACATAGAGTCCCTCTACAATAACCTCTCTCAATTTTTTAAATCTCTAAGGCATTTGCCCGTGGTGAAAGGTTTTTTGCTGCCTCAAAATTATCAGAAAGAGGTAGTGTAAAGTTGCAAAGGGGTGTAACTTTCATCCTTCTCTAGATGCAACCAAATTGACTATTCCAACACATCTGGATGGGTACATTTATGTTAGGTATGGTCATATTTTTCACCCAAACATGTCAAAACAGTCCAAGCTACATTGTACTGACGATATCCCTAAAGAGTCCAAAGTACAAAAAGGCAGAAATCTTTGATGAGTTGTTACTTGAAAACATTGTCACTTAGAAACATTCTATCTAAGGAAACATGATCATGTAGGGTTCCTCTATAATAACCTCTCTCAATTTTTTATATCTTTGAGGTGTTTGCCTGTGGTGAAAGTTTTTTTGCTGCCCTAAAAATTGTCAGGAGGTAGTGTAAAGTTGCAAAGGGGTCTAACTTTCATTCTACTCCTAATGTGACTAAACTGAATATTCCAACAAGTCCAGATGGGCACATTTATGCTATGCATGATCTTATTTTTCACGCAAACATGCCAAAACAGTCTGAGCTACATTGTACTGACAATATCCCTAAAGAGTCAAAAGTGCAAAAAGGTAGCAATCTTTGATGAGATGTTACTTGAAAAATGTGTGACTTAGAAACATTCTGTCTAAGGTAATGCAATAAGATAGAGTCCCTCTACAATAACCTCTCTCAGTTTTTTATATCTCTGAGGCGTTTGCCTATGGTGAAAGGTTTTCTGCTACCCCAAAAATTGTCAGAAGGAGGTAGTGTAAAGTTGCAAAGGGCTATAACTTTTGTCCTGCTCCTGATGTGACCAAATTGACAGTTCCAACACATCGGGATGGGTATATTTAGGCTAGTCATGGTTCTTTTTTGCACCCAAACATGCCGAAACAGTCTAAGCTACATTGTATTGACGATATCCCTGAAGAGTCCAAAGTGCAAAAAGGTAGCAATCTTTGATGAGTTGTTACTCAGAAAGCGTGTCACTTAGATATATTCTGTTTGAGGTAACACGATCATGGAGGGTCCCTCTATAATAACCTCTCTCAGTTTTTATATCTCTGAAGCGTTTGCCCATGGCAAAAGGTTTTCTGCTGCCCAAAAAATTGTCAAAAGGAGGCAGTGTAAAGTTACAAAGGGGTGTAACTTTTGTTCTCCTTGTGTGGCCAAACTGATAGTTCCAACGCATCTGGATGGGTATGTTTAGGCTAGGCATGGTCCTGTTTTGTACCCAAACATGTTGAAATAGTCTGAGCTACATTGTACTGGTGATATCCCTGAAGAGTCCAAAGTGCAAAAAGGTAGCAATCTTTGACGAGCTATTACTCAGAAATCGTGTCACTTAGATACATTTTGTTTGAGGCAACATGATAATGTAGGGTCCCTCTACAATAACCTCTCTAAATTTTTATATCTCTGAGGCATTTGCCCTTGGTAAAAGGTTTTTTGTTGCCCCAAAAATTATCAAAATGAGGCAGTGTAAAGTTGCAAAGGGATGTAACTTTTATTCTTCTCCTTGTGCAGCCAAACTGACAATTCCAACGCATCTAGATGGGTACATTTAGGCTAGACATGGTCCTATTTCACACCCAAATATGTCAAAACAGTCCGAGCTACAAACACTAACTAGTCTTCAATCTTCAAACACTACAAATAGCATGATATCCTGCATAAAGCTGTCTTTTAGCCTTTTTTTAAGGCATGCCCATCAAATTCAACTGCATAGAGATGATTGTATTCCAAATTCTTTTTAAATACTGACCTTCCAATCCTTTTTCCCACCCTCATATCAATTAAATATGACCTTCGATTATGATATGGCACTCGAGCTTATGAGAGTTTACCAGAGATGCTGGTTGAGTTAGGTTGAATGGCCAGTGAACTAATGACTTAAAGACAATTTAGTAGGTTGATTTAAGTGATAGTAACTTCTGATTATAAGTCATTATTAAATTAAAACAAAAGTGCACTTTACATACGACAGGCAATTGAGGGTTTTAAAGTCTTAAGTAAAGTAGATTCTTTTTAGGGTTTAATGCCCAATATGCAAACCCTAACTATTAATAAGATTATGATTATGAAATCTTGTTTCTTCTCTAACTTCTTATTGCATGAACAAAACCACATCCACCATGAATATGAACCTTGCATCATATCAACCTCCCAAGATAGACCTTATCATGAAAACCATATTCACAACAAAACCTTGCATGAACAAAACCACATCCACCATGAACATGAACCTTGCATCATATGAACCATGTTTGTCTTGTGCAGCATCAACATGAATTGAGAGACCTTATCATGAAAACCATATTCACAACATCATGCACCTCATGACCATCACCTACCTTGAATCACTATATCACCTTATCAACATCATGGCATCAACCTTGACATCAATGACAAACAACCTTGACCCTTTGACTTCAATGACAACCTTGAACCTTGATTGTTGATGACTTATGGAAGCCTATAGCCCCAATGTTATGTTGCATACTAAAATTAGGTAAGGCTCAATTTAATCTGATAACCTCACCTTATATGCAAGAGGAATTACATTTAATAACCACAATGGTCATCAGGTGCTCATAAGCATATGATTTTGACTATCTTATTCAAAACAACAAACATACAGTTTGTATCCCAATATGGTATAATAACAAGAAATTAAGAAATATTTTTAATTGACCAACTCATAAAGAATATGGATCAGCATACTCATTTGAATATTTTCAATTGAGCAACTCATAAAGAATATGAATATTTTTTGTTCAACATGATGATTCATTTTTATTTTAAATACAACTTTTATCTTTTAGTTCCAAAATGAGGTTTAGGTGATACTTGAATAACAATAGCTGGCTTATTAGATCAACAAACATCCTATGTAATACAATTGGACTTTAAATATTTGAAGTAAACATCTACAAATATCCATTCAAACGTGGATTTATAATTTAAGTATGGATGCCATCAATAAAAAAGATTTGTATTAACCAAATATCCATATAGGCATACATCAATATCTGTCGATATAAGTATAACATATATACAAAATAGCTATATAGGCATACAATGTCAACTATATGCAATAAAAAAATATATGTCCACAAATGCCATATAGGCATACAACAAAGAAACACAATAAAAAGTCATTCCCCTCTCGCTGGTGAAGAGAATAGATCACGAATAGCCTTTGATCTTCTAGGAGATGGAGACACATATGTGGGTGGTCTACTATGAACCTGAGGGCTGCTCCTCCTATTTAGTTGTTCGTGCATCTGAAGCTATTACAATAAAAAGTATAGACATTAATATATAGAAATTACATGTTATAAAAAATGAAACATTTAACAAAATAATCACTTACCACTACCATATAATATATCTCCTCACTTGCCTTAGTAGTAGGATTAGGTTGTGGTGATGTCATGTCCTATAGAAACCATTTAGATAGAAAGTAAACTTCAAATCAATAATCTGTTGATTTTTTAAAAATAAACAACTATAACAATGAATGTAAATTAAAATTTACTAATCTACCTCATACTCCCGTCAATGGCATGGAGCTATGAATCACAGAGGACACACCATGCTCCATTACCCTATGAACATTAGGAGGTGTCTTCGCAGTCTACATCATGTGGAAATAAAACAACATTATTCAATTATGAAAACTATAATAGTGATGCAAATCATGGCTACATACACACATGTTCACCTAAACATGGAAGTACACATAGTAAAGCACACAAGTCACATACAAAAATCTAGTAAGTACAATTCATTCATTAAACTATTTATTTTATTACCTCCATGAAGCTTTGAAGTCCACCACCGCTGGCAGGTGTTGCCGTGAAATCTCCAATATTAACCTATTCAACATCCAAAATCAGATATTAGAATACCATTCATATAATGATGATATCCACATGTAATATTTATAATTGTTTACTAGTTACATACCGTGATAGTAGATGATGTAGTGTAATATGCAGGTGGAGAACCACTGAAAATTGCATCAACGCTATGACCCTAAAATTTCATTAAAATCATCAAACTAAATTAGTTAATCTTACATTTCAAAAATGAAATTTAATAAATTAAATTCAATGAACTTGCTGAGATTTACCTGAGTATTAATCCTGAAAGTCTCACTTAGGAGGGCATCTGTCATCACCATCTGCTTAGTTGCAGATGTATCCTACGCACCTGTGTCATGACTATCCATGGGGTCATAACCACATGCTGACCTGCAAGTCTGACAAGTATGGGGTGGAACTATACTTGAACTCTCCCCCAACCCACGCTGTGTTGTAGGACTAGCGTGTTGTAAGATGCTCTGGGTCAAGGCACTAATGGACTGAAGTGCCTCGAGCTCAACACTCTCCTTCACAATGGAAGGGATAGAAACATTCTCATGGGCCGGTCTGGCGAGTGCTCATCTCGTTGGCCACTGTGGGTCAACACGTACCCCTGGTCTATCTTACACTAACCCCCTACCTCTACCCTAGAACTCTTGCATATCAAAATAATTTGGCACTTTATTTTTGACAAACTCATAGTAGAGTTTCCTCAAAAAATATTGCGGGACCTCATTATTGTTGCATGGCGGATGGTCAAAAACTATCCACCACCTCTGCACAAAATTGTCCCTTATCGATTAGTTGTTACACCAATGGATAGGGAACCTCTTTCTTGTAAGGGGTAGAGATTCATTTGTTTGTGGGTCTGTGAAAATAGAACACAAATCAAGTTTTTGAATTTTTTCCTTTTTCACTTGTTCATATGATAACTTGTCAACATAATACTCTATAAATTCTCTCCTCTTTTCTGTCCAACTAGTGATTTGCTTGCTTATTAAATCTACATTTGATAACATAGATTCAAGGGATTAAGCAAGCATGGATCTATGTAAGGTTGAAGTTGTAGGTTCTTTTAACCTTGCAATTATGTCCTCAATTTGTTTCTTATTATTTTCAATTTACTCATTAGATTTTCTTGCGTTCCAGGGCATATTCAAGAATAAATGGAGGTGTTTGTGGTTGGGGTTCTTCTTTAGCAGGTATTTGTTGTTCATTTGCTAGAGGATTTTTGGGATTTTTAGGAGGAGGAGGTGCATTATCAACTCCTGTAAATTTAAGAAATTTACATCAAAAACTATTTTAACCTACCTATTTAGCAACAAATTCACACAAGAAAGCAAATAAAACTTACTTCTTCGATTTCCCTAATGTCATGGCAGCATTTTGATGATGAATCAGCGAGAAATAGTTGACGATTGGACCTTAAATAACATGAGCGCGCTTCTTTCTTTCTTCAAGCCACGAGTTTCTTGCAATTTGCTATGAAATAATGAAATAGAATGCTATATATATATATATATATATATATATATATATATATATATATATATATATATATATATATATATATATATATATATATATATATATATATATATATATATATATATATATATATATATATATATATATATATATATATATATATAGCAGCACATAACACAAGCGCATTATGGCTTGGTGTAGGCTCGCGTTACTACTTATTTTTTTAAAAAGTTGGCCACTTTTTGGCCCCCCAACTTTTTGCACCCACCCTATACACAAAGTGAACATCAAAGTTTGTTCATACACTCCACAAAATGTGATAGTTGAGGTCCATTCCCTCCACAAAATGTGTTAGCTTAAGTTCATTTATAAATAAAGAAAAACTAAATCTAAAATTTCTTTCAAGCTCACATGGATATACAACAAATGCCAAAGTTGGTTCAAACACATATACCACACAAAGTTAATACCAAAATTATTTTTTAAAAACACACACCAGAAAGTGAATGCCTAAATTAATTTTCCCACACACACAATTTACATAAACATAAAGTGAATATGCCAATGTTCAAACATAATTCATTCACACAAATTTAGTACAAGCATGCATTAACACTTAAGTTCAAACATTCTAAACTCCGAACACACTCATAAAACATGGTAAAGTTCAAATACACACACTAGACAAAGTGAATGTCCAAATTAAATTTCACACAAAATTCACACAAAATGAATGTCAAAGTTAAAACACATACTTCACACATAGAAAGTGAACATGTGTCAAATTTTAAACATGCTTCATGCACAAAGTTAGTTCAATCATACACAAGTAAACACTCAAGTTCAAATATGCCAAAGAACAAACACACACAAAGTGAATGCCAAAGTTAAAGCACACTCTTCACACAATGTTAGTTCAATCACTTCACACATAGTTGATTCAAACACACACTTCATACATATATGTTTTTTAAAAGTTATTTTGTGCAATGCTTGGTTGATAGGAAATTAGTAACATGGATTTTTATTATCCTACATTATTTAGGTACTGCATGGTTCACCTAATCTCTTGGTTGCTTAGAATTTATTTAGTTTATTCACGATTTACTTCATGCAGTTATTCATTTTGTATACACCTAAAAATGACACAACTCTAGCTAAATAAATATTTTAAATATTTATTTCATTCTTATTTCTCTATCAATAAATAGATAAATCAATTTATTTATTTGATTCATATTTCTCCAAAAATTAAATAAAATCATTTATTTAATTAAATCTTCTAAATTCTTCTAAAAACATTCTAAATTAAATGATACCAAATTATTTAATTAATTCTTCTCTCTCTATATTTAAATAAATGCAAATATTTATTTAAATTATCTATTTCCTCCAAAATTGAATTGCTACCAAAAATAATTCAATTAATCCACGTGCACATGTAATTAAATATTTTCAATATTTAATTAGCTAATATTCTCTCACACACATGTCCTATTTCTCCTCCAGTCAGATTAGTTAACTCATCAATGAAATCTGTTAACTAATTAGTCATCTGAGTTCACTGTTCAATCATCTTAGTCAACTCCCTAATCAATTTCACTTATCTCTCCAATCAATTTTGTTAACTGGTTAGTCATCTCAGTTAACTCTTCAATCTATTATGTTAACTCCCCTAATGTATGAAGGAGCGGGACACTTATCCTCTCCCTATTCATGCACATCCTCTCAAGTTTCCTCAACCGTTGATCTTCTTATTCATTCTACACCATTGATCTTCTTTCTCACAAATCTATAAATATAACCCCTATTCCTCCATTTGAATTATCCAAGCTTTTATAAAATTACTCAGTAGATATCATAGCGTACCTTTGGCATAATTACTCCATAGCTTGAGATCACCATTATCGTTGCATTTAGAAGATCAATTCAAGATAGGCGACCAATGGAAGCCACGAAATAAGAAGGTTTGCAAGGTATTGTATACTTTGTGTTTAATCTTGTTTATTTCTAATTTCATTGAGATTATTAGATTATTGATAGTTTAATACTATTTACCACATTTTTTGATAACATTTCTGGCACCCACTGTGGGGCCCTTGCCCCAATTTAACTTCAAATTTGAGTTTTTGTGTTAGAATCCGTACATAGGACGTTTATGTGCATCCATTCACTATTCTGGCACATTTATTCACTATTCTGCCGCATCTGTTAAATTTGCATATCCACTCATTGTTGCAGTGCATTTACTCTTTGTTTCAGTGCATCTATCAGATCTACACATCTATTCTCTGTTACAGTGCATACACTCTCTATAACTGCACATATGTTAAATCTACGCATATACTAGCTGTCACTGCACATCTGTTTCTGCGCATTCATTCTTCTAGGGTTTTTAAGCTATTTCTTGGGAAATTCCTAATGCTAACATCATTTGCAAGAATATTCTCAGATCCACCTTGCAGGTTAAGAGCTGGTTAGGCATATAGTTGCATTGTTAACAATCATCTAGATCTAAATAGCAGAGGAAGTAATTGAGCTTGTTCATGTTAGTTTCATGTAGATCTAAATAGGAGGGTAGTAATTTGTACTTGTTGCATCACAACTTGAACATAGTCCCAACTAGGAGGATTAAAATTAAATAATTGCTTTCAAAAGCTTCTCAAAGTTAACAAATCTTGTGTGCCCAAATAGAGTAACTCATTTAGTTTTTCCTTTTTTAACTAGGAGGAAAGAACCAGTGTTTTCCATGATTTTAGAATGATGATAGGACTATGGTCTCCCCTTAACTGGGTGAACAAAATACCAAAATCATCATTTCACATGTGTTTCCTTTAGAGAGGCCTGCCCTTGGAATTCCTTCCAAGCGGGACAACCTTAAGTGGTAACGAGCTAACACCAAGCTCTTTCGATCCACTATAAATAAACTGTGTTTGAGGTGAAAGCTTCAAGTAAAGAGTGTAGATTAGTTATACCAATAGCCAACCTCCCCATAAACCCCGCAAGGCACAACCCTTGCAAGCTAGGAGACTCCATAATGGAGAGTAGAGTTGTCGCAAGTATAACCACTACAACAGTTCCCCTTACTACATATCCATTGTTTATAAAAGCCAAAATCCCCTATTTAGTTACACAAGTGGAAAACATTCTCCAGAGCCATCCAACATCATACACTTATTTAGTATAGAGACAGAAAAGTTCAACTCTTCAAAGGAACTATAGCTTGGTATGCATGAGAAGTGAGTGCCGTGGAGGGGAGCTGATGCTACCAAGCTATTAGCTGTCTGCCTTTATGCAAGTGGTTGGTGTAAAAACCAAGTTGGAACTCATTGAATACTATCCTGGCCAACCTTAGGATTGTGCATGCTTTTGTAATAAAAAATAAAAAATACAAAAAAAATAAACAATCATGAAAATATTCTTTGTGTGTGATGTGTCTTTCTTGCCATAATCAAAGAAACTAGTCAAAAAGAGCAACATTTAGACAAAGAACTTGAAAACATTCAAAACATTGAAAAACATGCCTTTACCAAATCAAAATCAGTCAAAAACAAGCAAAAAAGCCAGAGTTGTGCATCTGCTTCATCCTACTATGCATTTGCTCTATCCTGTGGCGCATCTGCTTTCTACTGCACATTTACACTATTCTACTACTCTTTTTACCCCATTCTACTGTGCATCTACTTTTTACCAGTCCTACACTTTTGCAACCTATTACTGCACATTTGTCCTATGTTCTAGAACATTTGATTTTCACCAGATCTACGCTTTTGTTCCCTGTTGTTGCGCATATATGCTCTGTTCTTGCACATCTGTCACAGTGAGCACTTCTATATAGTTTGTCAAAAAAACATTTACCTTTTTGGACACCCATTTTAGCGTTGTATCAGTTTTCAAGATTGAATTAACCATGCAGTCACTTCTCCCATTCATTTCTACAACGTACCCTCTTTTCCACCAGTCACCCTATCAAAATTTTCACAATAACTTTCCAAGAACAAATCAAAGTTTCAAAACCAGGTTACGACAAGCCAATTTTTTATCATATCAGACTCAAAAATCCCTAGTAAATCTCCACTATAAAGGATCTATCATCCTTCTCTCTTGGAACTTCACTAGTTTGTTTTGGTGCAAAACTAGTCTCTACCAAGTAATCAGATTCTAATCATCCTTACTTTTGGCTTCCATTTTGTATCAACCGACTTGTTTGACACCATTGATCAAAGAAAACCCTTGTCCAAATATAATCACCACAAGTATCCCCTTCACTAGAACCTCCAAACACACCTTACCAAAGCATCAAATTTCACCCCACTCCATTCCAAATCACATTACATGGTCTAACTAGATCACAGAAACAAAAACAAATTGAAATGGCTACAACATTCAATAGAATTGTATCCCCTCATGATAGTGATGAGGAAATATCTCACGAGGACTTACAAGAAGCTCTCCAGGATAGAAAATTTCAACATATGATGGACAAAGTACTCAACCAAGACCCTAGCAAATTCTTTCTTCACCTAACAAACCAAGGAGTTAAGCTACCCAAAGACTTTGATGTCTCAACATTGAAAGAAACTGAAGAGGAATGAAATCATGAAGATAGCACATGTGAGGAAAGAACCCTTGACACAGACAAAGCCAAGAAAACCACAGACTCAACCACACCTTTATACATATTGACAAAACAAGTTCAAACCCTACAACAACAATTAGTGGACCTCTAAATAGGGATGCCCACTAAACACTATTTGTTGGAGGATATCTCACCGTATCCCTTTGATAAGAGCTTGAATAGTCCCCTTTTCCCTTAGATTTGTTGTTCTGAAATTTGACAAGTATAGAGGAAAGGGTGACCCTAGAGACCACATCAGAGACTTTAGCGCCGCATGTCTAGAGGTTGCCCACAATGAAACTTTTTTCATGAGACTCTTCCCTAGATCTCTAGGAGGATAGGCCATGGAGTGGTTTTCTTGACTCTTCCCAGTTATCCATACCTTTGATGAGTTAGTGAATAAATTTGTCATGCATTTTTCATATAATATCGAACATGAGGTATCCATGCTTGACCTTTGCAACACAAAACAAAAGAGTGGTGAATCCTTCGCTTCTTTCTTACAAAGGTGGAGGCAACTAGCCATAAAATATCCTCATCATATACTAGAAAAGCAAATGCCTGAAATGTTTGTCCATAACCTCAATCCTGATCGAAGCTACCAAATTTAGATCCAATTCCCTACCACATTAACGAAAGTCATTGAGATGGGGTTGTTCATAGAAAAAGCTATGATCACGAAAGGACAAATAAAATTGTTCATAAACTATACCACAGATAAGTCACAATTTTGGACCAAAAATAAGAACATCGTCAATGATGGAGTGGTCAATGCTAAAGTAGCAACTCCTAAACAACCAATTTTCAATCTCAAAGGAGCATCAAACAATACAACACTGAGAAAACCTTTATCAAATGAACCAAGACAATGGTACAACTTTCCTCATAGATGAAAATTTACACCACTGGAGGAGTCATATGAGTCCGCTTTGAGAAATTTGTTGGCAAACAATGAGATCACCCTTCCTGCCACAAGCGACTATGAACCTCAAGTCAAACCTCCTTGGTGGAAGGATACCAATTTTTGTGAGTACCATAGAGGCAAAGGCCATACAACTAATGACTATATCCGCTTCAAAAATGTCATATAAGACTTATTAGACCAAAATCATATGGGCACAAAAGATCATCCCTCTAACGAATCACATGTGGCATTCAAGGATCCACTCCTTAACCATGACAGGCAGAACCCTCCTAACAACAACAATAACAACTGGCCAAATCACAATAACAGGACCAATGATGCTAGCTACATGAATGTGCCATTCGAGTACACCGTAAATTACATATGAGAGCATATCCTGCAAATCAATGTGATCACATTTAACAAACAAACAGATTCCAACACCAAATCTAATTGCAATATCACCACCCACAATGGAAAAGTCACCTTGCACACACTCCCTCCAAGGTCATCATCCTCACCATCTACCCCCCACAATTATAGTGTCATTGACCAACTACGAAAGACTCTGGCCCATATATCCATATTAGAGTTGTTGCATCTATCACTGACCCACAAAGAGATTCTTGATAAAGCCCTAGTGGAAACTATTGTCCCACCAACTTCGCCCAAGAGAAGTTTCAAGTCATGGTAGGTCATCTTACCTCACCTAACATCCTAACATTCACTGAATAGGATGATCTATCTGTATCTCAACCCCATAATGCATCATTACATATTGAAGCCTTCATTTTTTAAACATCGTATCAAAAGGGTTCTCATTGATGGAGGAGCATGTTTGAACATTTGCATGCTTAAATTAATCCTTTCATTGGGGTACTTGGAAACTGTAGTGGATCCAAGAAAGAAGATCACAATAAAAGCCTATGACAAAGAAGAACAGACAACCAAAGGAACTATGGTGTTACCATTAAGAATTGGACTAGTAGTGACAGAAGTTGTTTGCCAAGTCCTTGACAGGGAGCTCACCTATAACATTCTCCTAGGAAGACCTTGGATACATGCCATGAAAGTTGTGTCTTCCACATATCATCAATGTATCAAGTTCCCTCACAATGGCTGAGAGATCACCATCCAAGGTGACCCTGATCCTTTTCAACACTGTAACACTATCCAACCAAAGCTAGATTTCAGTATCCCTAACAATAGAGCTTCCATATCTTCTACCTCCCAGCATGATTCTAGCTCCCAAGCTTCCACATCAAAGGCCAAAGAGCAGAAGTCAAGATCAAAGAAATATGGGTAGGAGAGTACTCCATCGAACATTCCTTTTCTTTAGCCAAAATGCCTTTATCTCCGAAGTCCTTTAGACAACCAACACCATTCCCAAAACCATTTTCTCCTCCTGAACCTCCCAAGGCTCCCTTTGTCAAATGGGGCACCCTATTAGATGAAATGAAGAAAGGGACATTCTACAATGGCTCTACATAGATGAAGATGACACATCACAAGACAAACAACCAAAGCTCCCAATTGAAATCTATGGGCATGGTCAATCTATCTTACATAGAATGGGTTATGAAGGACAAGGTCCCATCAGCCTAAGAAAATAAGGAATAACTGAACCCATTCAACCCTCTTCATCCTCAATGGCCTATGACACAAGAGGGCTATGATACAAAGATAATGGCAAAGGCAAAGCTAAGGCTACTACTTGTATTATGGAACAAATCCACAACCTCCAAGAGAATACTGATACAGATTCTAATGAATATGAATGGGATGAACTTTCAAAAAATTCATATGAGGACAAAGGAATTGATATTATTCAAACATATAGCCCCTACCGTGAGGGACAAACTCTAAGGCCTAGACCAGTAGAGTGTGATTCATGAATTCCAGAGAGAAGAACTTATGAGGAAGGTTAGAGTTCCCACAAGATAAACAATCTTGAAGAGAGTACCATCATAGATCTTGTTCCTATTGTATACACCTAAAAATGACATGACTCTGTCTAAATAAATATTCTTAATATTTATTCCATCTAAATTCCTCTATCAATAAATAAATAAATAAATTTATTTATTTGATTCATATTTCCTCTAAGTTAATTAAATATCAAAATATTTAATTACATCTTCTAAAGTCAAAATTAAATAAAATATTTTATTTATTTTTATTTCTTCCAAACAATTAAATAATTTCTAATTATTTAATTAAGTTTTTTTTTTAAAATGCGCCTGGTAAACCTTTTTTAACGTGACCGGCGACACTGGTGCGACACGCCCTCCGGCTCCACGCAAATGCTTTTGCCCGGAGCAATGAACCGGTGAGGCCACAACTGGGGGACCTCATCCCCTAGGAAGAACACTTCAAACCTGCGAGCTCATTGGCCTAGCGAAGGCATAAAGCCTTGCGAGCTCGTTGGCCCAGTGGGGGTTTGAACTCTGGTGGCCGCCACTACATCCTGAGCGACTTAACCACCGAACCATGCCATCATCGGCAATTATTTAATTAAGTTGTTCATTCCTCCAAATTTAAATAAATAAATTAAATTTATTTAAATCCTCTCACTCTCCAAAAATAAAATATAATTAAATATTTTATTTATTCTTCCAAAATCATGTGCAAATAAATTAAATAAATTTATTTATTTAATTTGCTTTCTTATCTTCCAAATCTTCTAAAAATAATTTAAATAAATTTATTTATTTAATTTGCTTTCTTATCTTCCAAATCTTCTAAAAATAAATTAAATAATTTTATTTATTTAATTTGCTTTCTTATCTTCCAAATTATCTACAAGTAATTAAATAAATTTATTTATTTAATTATGCTTTCTTATCTTCTAAAAAATCTTCAATATTTTCTTCTTGTCATGCAAAAGCAAACGCTGAGTTAAAGCAACTTTGCTCTTATATTAGAAAAATATATTCTAATTTAAAGAAAACAAAACTCATCCTCATCAAGAAAGCAGTTAACTCAACAAAGCTTCTTTTTGAATGACACATGTCCTTCTATTCACACACATTCACACGAACATTCTCCTCCGTTGATCTTCTTATTTCTTCTCAACCATTGATCTTCTCTCACACATCTCTATAAATACAACTCTCTATCTCTTCATTTCATATCCTTCATTTGAGTAAACTTATGCTGCAGAAATATTAGCGCCCCTTTGGCACCACTACTACCACCACTTCATATCATTATCATCTACTCACATTTGTGTTTGAAGTTTATCTTCAAATACAAGCAAGTATCCTAGCCAACTTCTCCTTGTCATCTTGAGGATTCGAAGCGAGGAAGCTAGCTTTCTGAGGGCAACATTCATCTCCATCAAGGTTAAGAAAGAAAAGGCGAGCAATGGAAGGCGTAAGGTAAAGGTTGTAAGTATCACTTTTATTGTTTTAAATCTCCTTTTCCTTCATAGTCTATTGATGTTTGGGTTTTTAATATTCATTTGATAATCCCATTTTTACCCTTACATTTTTGGCACCCACCATGGGGCCCTTGCCCCATTTCTAATCAAAAATTTGAGTTTTCTTAGTGACAGGTTCTATATAGGTGTCATACTGGCTTTTGACAGGTTCATCCAGCATGTATATCCTCTTAAACAGTGCTTCTACCTCCTATTCCAATGCATGTAGAAGTCCGACACATTCAACCTCTGAACTGGTGTTTTCACCTTCTGTTCCGACGCTTGCGATAATATGGTGCATTCATACTCTGAGATAGTACATCTAATTCTTGTTCTAGCACCTATGTAACTTTGGCGCATACACCCTACCTTACGGTGATTTTATACCATTTTTATGGCGTATTTGTTAAATTAGTGCATATGTCTCTTCTTACAGTGCTTTTGACAGCTGTCTTAGTGCATCTGTAAAACGACGCATGCAAGCTCTGTTTCTGTGCATATAGATTGCATAGCGATGCATCTAATTTCTCATTGGGGTTTTTAGGATTTCATCTGATTTTTCTATTTGAGTTAACATTTGTCTTGCAGGATTAGAGGCTAGATTAGATCATTTAGCTGCATTAATTAGTTCACTTAGATTGATTAAGGGAAAAAGAAAAAAAATGCATGCATGCAAATTTCATGTAGTCTTTAACTAGGAAGAGAGTAACTGAGCCACTACTATCTTTTACATATTGCTTTCTTCTTTAGTTAGATCACTACTACCTTACAAACAGGAATGAACATTATTATCTCTTAAAAAATTCAAAGTTAACAAATGTGTGAGTGCCCAATTAGATATCCCATTTAGTTTTTTTTCCTTTTAACTAGGTTTAGATTAATCAGTGTCTTCTGTGACTGTTGAATGACAATAGGCTTATGCTCTCCCCTTCATTGGGTGACCAGAATGCCAGACTTGTTATTCCATTTGTTTAACCTTTAGAGGGGTCTGCCCTTGGATGCACGCTTGTCCAAGTGGGAACGACCCTGAGTGGAAACAGGCTAAAGTCAAGCCCTCCCAATCCACTTTAAATAACTTGTGCTTGAAATGAAAGCTTCCTACAATGAGTGCTGCTGTGTTACACTGACGGCCAACCTCCCCCAAAACCCTCCAAGGCCTAACCCTTGGAGGCTGGGAGACTCCATAGTAGAGAGTAGTGCTGCTGCACATGTAACCACTTGAATAGTTGCCTTAACTATGAACAACTTGTTTTGTATACCAAAAACCCCTATTTGTTGACACAAAGGGTAGAGCCCTTGAAGCGGCCTTAATTCATGTGATTCTTAGTAGAGGTAGTAGGGACAATCCTATGGTTTGGTGGGGGTACGAGCCTAAGGAAACCTAGATCTAGTATGCGTGATAAGTGAGTGTCATGGAGGGGAGCCAGTGTTGCCAGATCCTAAAGGTACATGCTTTGAATATGCACAGCTAGGCTATTCAACAAATACTATCCTTTCCAACCTAGGATGTAATTGTTATCTTGTCAAAAAGTCCATAAATACAAAAAAAATAACAAAAGATAAAAATCATGAAAACTTCTATGTTTTCTATGTCTTTTTCCATAATTGAAAAACAAAATTCAAGAAAAGACCAAGTTTTCAAACCAAAAATAGAAAATCCTTGAAAAACATGCCAAAAACTCTGAAAAACCAAGCTAAAACCAAAACAATACTTTTGATTCGACCTGTAGTGCATTTGCTAAGACTTGTGGCGCATATAAACTCTATTGTTGCACATTTAAAAAATACCAGATTGGCACATTTACTTTGACCTACTGCACTTTTATCCTTTGTTTCCATGCATTTGTAGCTGTGCATCTATCACAGTAAGCTTTTTCAGTCTTTTGTCAATTTCTGTAGAGATGACAAACCAATTAGAATATATTGGTCAAACACTCCGATATCTATAATTGCAAATAAACTTAGGTCCCTCGCCCCAAGATTGTGTAGCAATTTCTCAACAAATCCAAGTCTTAAAACAAGAAATGACAATCTTGCAAGCTGAACGTGCTAGTACCCGCTTGCCTCTCCCCAAAATCATATATCCTTTTCCCATACTCATGATAAGGCATGCACCATGGTAAGTTGGAACTTGTATACCACTCCGTCTACTAGTCCTCCTTCACCATCTTCTAAAACACATATCCCAAAGCATACCAGTTCTACACCAACACCACCATCGAGTTCCCCAAGCTGTAAACCGACAACCAAGGAATCCTTAGATGATTTATGGAAAAGAGTTTTTCCAAATTTATACAACCAGAGAAAAGCTAGGGAGAAAGCTAAATCCCCTCATTCACCTATCCATACACCTACCAATGATGTGATCCAAGGGCTACTAGAAAAGAGTCAACCATGTCTCCAAATTCTGGTCTTTGACCTTACCAAAAATCATTCATGTAATCCACAACCCCTTGAGCTTATTGAAGAACATCATACCATATACCAAAGTCAAGGTCCATAGCACCTTCATATTGTTGATCAAGGGCCTATCTAAGAGTCTTCTACATCAACTTCAATTCAAGAACACCAAGAGTTATGTCAAGAACACACTTTAGAACATGTGGAAACATCAACCCCTTATCTAAATCAAGATCAAAGCACTCCCATCCGACCCCTACATAACCTCTATCTTTTCGATGATCCGATACCTATACATGAGCAAGAGATCCAATTTCCAACCATGCATAACCTATATCTTTTCCATGATCAAGATACTACCTTTGATGAAGAAGCTATCCATGAGCAACTTGATCCTATGCATGAGCTAGAGATCCAATTTCAGCCCTTCCATAACCTATGTCTTTTCTATGATCAAGATATTATCGCTGATGAAGAACTTATACAAGAGAACATTAATCCCATCATACTAAATCCTATCTATGATCAAGATCCCATCTATGATGAAGAGCCTATCTATGATCAAGAAGACCATGATGATCCTCGTAGCCTACTTTATGCGTTCCATGGTCCTGAGCCTATAACCCCATCTAGTCCTATCCAAGATCCAGCAACTTCCACTTCACTTGATGAGACACTTGCCTCCCAAGCAAGTGTAGAAGATCAAACTAGTAATACTCCTCTACCATCTATTATTGACCATGCTTCAAATCCCCCACCATATATCCTTGGTCTTACCACCTTCATTCAAGAGTGTTCCTCCTTAGAACACCAGCAACCATTATCCTCTATCTCATCTTGTCCATCCAATAAAGAACTTGTGTCTAGTGTTCAACCTACACATAATCCTATTTTCCATCACATACTCTAGAATATAAACTATTAAGGTAAAGGCTTAGGCCTACATGAACAAGGTATTTTGGAACCTATCCATGTCAAAGTTCCTCCACCCTCATATGGCCTTGGATACATACCCCAAGATGAACAATCTCAAGATGTTGGTATTTCCTCCACTCCTCCTAAATCTCCCACTTTTCATTGTAAACCCTATCATATTCCCAAACATATGTCACCATTCCATCTCCATCATCCTACAATCATCAAAAGCATGTGACCATACACCTTCCACCATTCAATCTACCTCCACTACTTCTAACTCCTAATAGCCCTCTGTGCATCCTACCACCACTTCTTCCAACACCTTATTCATCCATCTATAAATCCTCTAACAATCCCAATCATGGCCAACAAATGCACATGGTGTCTAAACAAAGAGCTTCCACCTACCCCACTTCCACCATCCCAAGAGAATTCAACAACAAAAATTTGGATGCCTCTACCTCTCAAGTCAAAAATCCTAAGCATCCTCATGACCTAGGATACAAAAGCCAAGAATTAAAGAATTATCCATATCAAAAGCTGCGTACACCCATACACCTCAATGCCAAACTAAAAAAGGTGTGGATCCCCAAGCAACAAGTAATTACCTCTGAAGCTGCACAAAAGCTACATATACCCAAGCCCATACCTTCATAGGTACAATCTAAAAGCAAAATGTTTTGGGTACCTAAGAAAAAAGCCCTAAAATTACATGAGGCATCCACCTCTCAAGAATTCCAACCATCCACTATCTTTCATTCCATCCACAAATCTCCAATCCTTCCATCCCACATGACAAGCAGAAATTAGAACAATATGAATTCTTTGTGGGTCCCTAAATGCCTAAATCAACCATCTCCTAAACGAACAACACCATTACTTCCTACCCCACCATCTCATCAAAAGCTTCAATGTTTATCACAGTGTGTACAGCCATTGGTCATGATTCCCTTCTATCCCACAACATTTCCACATACCTCTATCATGCCATCATTCAACTATTATCCTACATATCTACCTTATCACCTCCCTATGGTCCATGCTTTTGTATAAGTCCATTATAATCCACATCATAATCCATTATCCTTGCATCCATAATCCATAACATAATCCACTATCTACCTACTCCATCTCACTTTTCATGCAATCCCCTACCAACATCTATGATTATAGCGACACTTGACATAGTCCATGTGATAACACCCATCTAGTGGGACTATCACCTTTCAGGTAACTAGATACTTGAGTCTCTCCTTATCCATATCCACCTTCTCCTATCTAAGTATTCAAAAAAAAAATGAAAAAAGTAAAGAAAAATCCCTTCGTCCAACAGTGAAAATCTGGCAAACAGGTGCCTTGGATAAGTACAATGATGAAAACCTGGAAAATAGGTGTCATGTGTGAGTTGATCTCCTACATCACCTACACTTGGGGGAACCTTGTCTCATCGACATATCACTCTTCTCCTATCAATTTCCTTCTGTACCATTTGCTATCATATCTTTCTATCCATTACATACCTATCTTGTCATGTCCATCCATCCTAAATCTTCCTTTCCTCTATTTTTGATCTTGATAAAGATTGGGGACACAATGTTGACAAATGTTTTAGATGTCTCTTAACATACCTTATCCCTCCAAACCCACACAAATCCTGCATTATCCTCTAATCATCCTTCATCGTAAGCTTTGAGTTATTCCTATACGACATAGTCCTTGGAGATCACATCCTTGATTCCTTCTATCCACTAGTGTCCATCCCCATACATACTCATTCCATTCTTTATCACCCATACATCTGCCTATTTGTGGTGTTTCCCTTGTCATTAGTATTTAGCATTAAGGCTATCCAAAATTATTATCTAGTATCATGTCCATAGTGTCAGCCTAGCATAGCCTTTGTCATCAGTGTTATATATTCCATATCATGTCTCATCTGATCCATATCTTAGGTCCATCAAGGTTCTTCCCAAACTACATTGCCTCTGTGTCATCACGTATGCAAGGCCATTATCAATGCGCCCCTGAGGCTCCACTACCCATCCATTCCCTACCTTATCTCTTGTCCTCTGGTTTGTCCACGTCTGCACCTTTCACCAGACCCAAGCACGTGTAGCAAAGCACATTTCCAAACAAAAATCTTGATGTAGAACATCAACCTATCCAAAATAGAGAAGTGCACCATATTGAAACACTCAAACCAATTCTATATCAATTATGGCAAAAAGACACATCTAATGCAAGAATGTTTTGTGAACAGGTTAACTTACAAAGTCTTGGATTTTTGTCATTATGTCTTCCTATGCTACTCAAGGATGTCAAAAGATAGAGACACTATGATGGGGACATAATCTTTTTCTTTGTCTTCTGCTTGTGGATCAAACTTTAGTAATGTGATGACTTTTGTCTAACGACATGATCAGCAAAAGATCATCGAGGACGTCGGAGGTCTAAACATGAAAAGGGGCAATCCTTGTCTGTTGAAATGCAAGAGATACTCAAGTCATCTAGATTCAAGTTTGACTAGATGCTTGTATTAGCTTGCTAAATCAAAATCCATGTAAGCAATACTCAGGTCATCTTAGTTCAATTATACCTTGATGCTTGTATTTTCTTTCAACATTTTAAAAGCCCAATGATGAAACAAAGCACTTCAAAATACTTGCAATATCAAGATGACAAATATCCATATCCCTATCCATAATGTATCCAATTGCATTCCATATCCATATCCATAGCCATATCCATATCCATATCCATATCTATATCCAATTGCATTGTACATCCATAGCCCATGCAATAAAATTCTATGTAGCAAATCAATGTTTACAAATAAAAGCTTGCAATTTCTTCTATCGAGTCATTCTTCTATCAATCAAACTTCTATATGTCTTCATATCTCTCATCAACAGTTCTAGCTGTCAATCTAAGCAGTGATCAAAATGCAAGTCTATCCTTAAATCCATACCAATCAAGTCAAGCCAATCTTGTCAAATTATCCAATCGTAATCAACAGTCTTGATCCTAATCTTGTCGTAAACCATATCAATTAGTCATAAGTATCCTTCGTGTTGCTCTAGGGATATATCGTTCCCCACCATGACAACACTGTCATATATTGTTATCATATCAAATGTCTTAGACAAGATGTTGTATTGTCGAAACCAGACCCTAAGTCTTATAAGACATTTTTCATTCCTGAAACCAGACATCATCAATTTTTATCCTTGGTTTACCACTCAACAGGGGCATTACCTTAGTTGTTCTTGTATCATTTGTGCATACTTGCTTCTTGCTTGTGTGTGTTATCATTTTATCTTGCATCGCATATCATTCACCTATTTCTTCTACATCTAACCATTTCTTCTCCTATCAACCTATCTTCTTCGTAAGATTGTCCATCTCACACCTTCTGCCTTCTTCCCATCTAATCTCCCAAGGGGGCATCCTGTCGTTAAACTTGTACCAGGGGCAAACTGGGGCATGTATCATTTTTTAGACAATCTTATTCTTTGAAACAATGTGATAAAACACATTGCATCAAAGAGGGGCAAAATGTATACACCTAAAAATGACACGACTCTATCTAAATAAATATTCTTAATATTTATTCCATCTAAATTTCTCTATCAATAAATAAAAAAATAAATTTATTTATTCGATTCATATTTCCTCTAAGTTAATTAAATATCAAAATATTTAATTACATCTTCTAAAGTCAAAATTAAATAAAATCTTTTATTTAATTTATTTCTTCCAAACAATTAAATAATTTCTAATTATTTAATTAAGTTGTTCATTCCTCCAAATTTAAATAAATTAATTAAGTTTATTTAAATCCTCTCACTCTCCAAAAATAAAATATAATTAAATATTTTATTTATTCTTCCAAAATCATGTGCAAATAAATTAAATAAATTTATTTATTTAATTTGCTTTCTTATCTTCCAAATCTTCTAAAAATAAATTAAATAAATTTATTTATTTAATTTGCTTTCTTATCTTCCAAATCTTCTAAAAATAAATTAAATAATTTTATTTATTTAATTTGCTTTCTTATCTTCCAAATTATCTACAAGTAATTAAATAAATTTATTTATTTAATTATGCTTTCTTTTCTTCTAAAAAATCTTCAATATTTTCTTCTTGTCATGCAAAAGCAAAAGCTGAGTTAAAGCAACTTTAAAGAAACTTTGCTCTTAAATTAGAAAAATATATACTAATTTAAAGAAAACAAAACTCATCCTCATCAAGAAAGCAGTTAACTCAACAAAGATTCTTTTTGAATGACACATGGCCTTCTTCTATTCGCGCATGTTCGTACAAACATTCTCCTCCATTGATCTTCTTATTTCTTCTCAACCATTGATCTTCTCTCACACATCTCTATAAATACAACCCTCTATCTCTTTATTTCATATCCTTCATTTGAGCAAACTTATGTTGCAGAAACATTAGCACGCCTTTGGCACCACTACTACCACCACTTCATATCATTATTATCTACTCACATTTGTGTTTGAAGTTTATCTTCAAATACAATCAAGTATCCTAGCCAAGTTCTCCTTGTCATCTTGAGGATTCGAAGTGAGGAAGCTAGCTTTTTGAGGGCAATATTCATCTCCATCAAGGTCAAGAAAGAAAAGGCGAGCAATGGAAGGCGTAAGGTAAAGGTTGTAAGTATCACTTTTATTGTTTTAAATATCCTTTTCCTTCATATTCTATTGATGTTTGGGTTTTTAATATTCATTTGATAATCCCATTTTTACCCTTACACCTATCACTTCCAATCTTGATCATGAATCCATCCTTACCATCACACCCACAAAATCAGATCAACCTATCGATCCCCTCTCCTTAGTACATTCTAAACTTATCAATTGGGATCTACGAGGAACCCCCCAACTAGACATGTTAGAAAATGACAATGCCTACATTGATTACATGGAACTAAAAGACCACCTACCCATAGGGGATCGTAAAGTTGGCTTCACCATAGAACTCAATTCCATTGCTTATTTTGGAGAGGGTGCCAATCCTTCCAGTCACAAAAATATAAACATCAAACATGGATCTAATGGTGAAAATTGCTCTGTGGCATTATCGGATCCCAAAAAGGTAAAAATAAAGGACGCATATGATGGTGAAAACCTCTCTAAGGCACTAGACAATGGAAGGCTTGACACTCTCCCCAACAACATGTATTAGGAGAAGTCACAATTTGTTGTAGAACCTACAGAACTTGTCGACATCGGTACAAAAGGTAACGCCAAGATCATACACTTTGCCAAGTCTCTAACTCTGCCGAAAAAGACAAAATTTGTACCCTTCTTCAAGATGAAATAGGTCAACTTTTCTTGGTCCTATGTAGATATGCCTGGGTTAGATCTAGACTTGATCTTGCATCATCTACCACTTGATCCTGGAGTTAAACCTGCTAAACAAAAACTCTATAAAATGCATCCACATGTCGCATTGCTAGACAAAGAGGAACTCAAAAAACTATTGGATGTAGGGTTCATCAGAGCAATCAACTATCTAGAGTGGGTATTAAACATTGTAGTAGTATCAAAACTAGATGGAAGAGTCAATTTGTGTAATGATTTTTGAGATCTCAACAAGGCATGTCGCAAAGATGATTTCCCATTACCCAACATTGACATCATCGTAGACTTGATAGCTAGACACACTATGCTTTCTCTTATGGATGGTTTTTCTGGGTACAACCAAATTAGAGTAGCTCCAAAAGATCAACATAAGATGGCATTCACATGTCCATGGGGAACGTTCTACTGGAACATCATGCCATTTGGGTTGAAGAATGCAAGAGCAACATACCAATGTGTAATGACCACTATCTTCCATGACATGATGCATGTCACCATGGAAGACTATGTGGATGACATCCTTGCCAAGTCACTTACAAGGGAATCTCACTTTGATGTCCTAGAGAAAGTCTTTCAGTAGCTAGAACAATTCAAGGTCTAATTGAATCCAAAAAAGTGTGTGTTTGGGGTCACCTCTGGCAAACTCTTAGGTTTCATAGTATCAACAAATGGAATTAAGGTCGATCCTACAAAGGTCAAAGCTATCATGGAGATTCCACCACCAAGGAACATCACCTAACTGCAGTCTTTATAGGGAAAATTACATGCAATCCATCATTTTATCTCACAATTGGCAGACAAGTGTCAACCTTTCACTCATCTCTTGCATAAGAACATTCTATTTAGATGGGATGAGAAGTGTGAAGAAGGATTTTTCAAATTGAAGGAGTATCTCATGAATCCACCTATCTTGATGCCACCTATCCAAGGCAAGCCACTATATCTTTACATATCTGCTACACCAATAGCTCTGGGGGCCCTTTTAGAACAAGACTATGAAGGCAAGGAATGGGCCATCAACTACATCAGTTGCACATTGGTGGGGTATGAATTACAATATTCTCAAATCAAAAGATATCATCTTGTGGTTTTTGCTTCACAAAAACTATGCCATTACATGCTTGCACATTTAATCAAGCTAATTGCAAAGATCGATCCACTCAAATACTTGTTAAGCAAAGCAGCTCTAACAGGCTGCCTAGCTAAATGGGTAATGCTCCTAAGTGAGTGTGACATAGAATATGTGGAAAGGAAAGCTATCAAAGGTCAAATCATCATAGATCAGTTGGAAGAAGTACCATTGCAAGATACTACTCCAATGAAATTCAAGTTTCCTGATGAATCAATTTTCAATATCACAACACATTCATGGAAGCTATACTTTGATGGCTCTTATAAAAACCATGGATCGAGGGTGTGAATCTTATTGGTCACTCCTCAAGGTGACATAATACCTAAGTCCTATCATATGCTTTTTCCTTGCACAAACAACATTACAGAGTATGAGTCCTTAGTCATTGGTCTTAAGATGGCGGTAGAGTGGAAAGTGAAAGAGCTACATGTCTATGGAGATTCGCAACTAGTGATCAACCAAGTGAATGATGATTGCCAGACAAAAGATGACAAGATAATACCATACAAGCATATGGTAGATTACTTTAAAGGATACTTTGGGATAATCTCCTTTGAGCAGATTCCTCGCATAGAGAACAAAGTAGCAGACACCATGGCAACCATCACCTCACTTCTCAATATACCAAAGAATGAGTCACATTTTGAGTTCTTGGTGGAGCCACTCACACAACTAGCTTATGATATCCCCAAAACATAATTCATTTGCCTCCTAGTAGGATCTGATTCACCCTTGTATGGTAAAATTTACACTTACCTCAAGGACAACACCTTACCAGCTGACGTATCCAACAACCAACACTGAACCTTTATCCACCAAACATCCCGTTATACCATTATTGCTGACACCCTTTACCACTGAGGTCTGGATGGTAATCTACTTAGATGTCTTGAATGTGACAAATCTCAAACCGCCTTACAGGAAGTACATGAAGGAATTTGTAGATCACACTCTAGTGGTCCTGCCTTAGCTAAGAAAGTCTTACGTTTGGGATACTATTGGCAGAACATGGAGACAAACTCATATCATTTTGTAAAGAAATGCAAGTAGTGTCAGATTCATGGTAACCTCGTCCATGCACTAGCTCAAGAACTGCGGCCTTTAACGACACCTTGGCCCTTTTGTCAGTGTGGACTCAACCTTGTGGGAAAAATCCACCCTCCATCATCTAATGGCCACAAGTTCATCATAATTGCCAATGAGTATTTTACAAAGTGGATTGAAGCTGTTCCAATCACTAATGTCATAGGCAAGCAAATTGCCTCATTCATCCTCAATTACCTCATTTGCCAATAAAGAATTCCCTCATCCATAGTCATGGATAATGGAAGACCTTTCAAAAATTAGGATGTTCAAGAGCTCTGTGACAAGTTCCAAATCCAACACCGCTTCTCCACCCCATATTACGCCCAAGGCAATGGTCAGGTAGAGGCATCCAACAAAACCATCTTGAAAATCCTCAAGAAAACTATTAACAACACCAGTCGTGATTGACACATACAACTAAATCCTGCTCTGTGGACCTATCAAACTAGCATATGCACTCCCACATGTGCCACCCCATATGCCCTTGTCTATGGTTTCGAAGTCATTTTGCCCATTGAGGTCGAGTTACCATCTTTGAGGGTGTCATTAAAAGGTCTTATAACTGATGAAGACTATAGAGTTTCTAGACTGCAAGAGTTAGAACTATTGGAGGAGAAATGACAGAATGCTTTCAACCATCTCAAAGCCTACCAATAAAGAATGTCATGTAGCTATAATCACAGAGTCTGTCCAAGGGTCTTTAATGTTGGTGATCTAGTGCTTAATGAAAATCCCTGCAATCAGTAGGATTAAGAGAAGAAGGGAAAGTTTAAACCCAACTGACTTGGTCCTTACGTAACCATTGTTGCTTATGGATTAGGAGCGTACTAGTTAGCTACATTAGAAGGTGAGCTATTCGATGACCCAATCAACAATATGCATCTTTTCCGGTTCTATACCTAGAGAACCCCAATGTAAGAGGGGCAAAAATCCAAAAAATAAAAAAAATGCAAAAATAAAAAAAAATAATAAAAAATTAAAAAAATAGAAAAATAGAAAAAAAATCATCCTCTGGTGAAAACCTGGTAAACAGGCACCTTGGATAGATACCATGATGAAAACCTAGTAAACAAGTGTCATGTATATTTCATAAACATTGCAATAAAAGAAAAGTAGTGAAAACCTGGCAAATAGGCGCTCTTTGCAATTCAAACCGCTTCCTCCATCTTTGGGAAACCATCACCTTGCGTCCATCCTTCCTACCATTATCCATCATCTAATCGTATCCATTTCGCAAGACCACCTAATGATAACCTATCATGGCTTGATACTCTATCAACTTTTTCACCTTACAACCTAAGGTTTATCCAGTACGCTATCCATAGTGTCAGCCTGTCATAGCGTCCATCATCAGTATCCTATCATCCCAAACTATGTCACCTCTGTGTCTTCACGTAGGCAAGGCCATCTTGTATCGATGTACCCCTGAGGCTCACTACCCATTCATTCCATACCTTATCACCCATCCCCTGGTCCATCCACATCTGCACCATTTCCCATCACCTAGGTCCTAGGTCCACAAAGTCCACACCCTGAACTACGTTGCCTCTGTGTCATCACGTAGGCAAGGACATTTATCAATGAGCCCCCAAGGCACTAGGTTAGTCCCTTAGGGCCTGTTTCTTCATATTCATTGTCAATTCATCCACAATAAGTCAATCCTCTACTTGACTAGTGGCAAGTCCTCGACCTAGTTATGAAGTTGGATCCTACAATGCCACATGTTCTAAGAGGGCACCGATAAGGATTGCGATACCTTTCACTAGACACACAAGCACAAAAAAGCATGCTTCCAAGCAAGAAATTTTGACGTAAGACATCAACCCATCCATAGAAAAACAAACAAGGGCCTAAACACTCTAAACGATTTTATCTAAATTATGGTAAAAAAACACATCTAATGCAAAAAAAAAATTATTGGTTGTGCCTAAGAATCTTAAATTTTTGTTATCATGTTTCCTATGCTACTCAAGGATGCCTAAATACTAGAGATGCTATGATGGGGGCATGATTATTTTATTTGTTTTTTGCTTGTGGCTTTATCTTTAGTAATGTGAAGACTCATCTAAAGACATGATCAACATAATGATCATTGAGAACATCGGAGGTCTAAACATGAAATGGGTGTAATCCTTGTCTATTGACGCAAGAAATACTCAAGTCGTCTAGATTCAATTTTGGCTAGATGCTTGTATTAGCTTGCTATATCACAATCTCAGTAAGGGATACTTAGGTCATCTCGGTTTAATTATACCTAGATGCTTGTATTTTCTTACAACATTTTAAAACACAAAAAAAATAAAAAATTGCCCAATGATGAAATGAAGCACTTCAAAATACTTGCAATATCAAGATGACAATCTGCATCCATAACATATCCATTTACATTTCGTATACCATACATAAATAAAATCTTGTGATTCCTTCATTCACGTTTCTTCTATTAACCTTCTTTCTATCTCATTGTGTCTTTCATCGAGTCTTTTCTGCATTGATTGAGTACACTTGGACATAACAATATATGTATATATATATCATTTTTGCATTTCATATTAGGTGACATAGTCATTGAGTTGATTTTATAGCCTTCTATATCACAATCCCTGTAACGGATACTCAGGTCATCTTGGTTTAATTATACCTAGATGCTTGTATTTTCTTACAACATTTTAAAACCAATGACGAAATGAAGCACTTCAAAATACTTGCAATATCAAGATGACAATCTGCATCTATAACATATCCATTTACATTTTGTATAGCATGCATAAATAAAAGCTTGTGATTCCTTCATTCACATTTCTTCTATCAACCTGCTTTCTATCCCATTGTGTCTTTCAGCGAGTCTCTTCTGCATTGATTCATATTAGGTGACATAGTCATTGAGTTGATTCGATCATTCACATACATATAGGTGCATTAAATCATACATATCATTTTGAATTTCATATAAAGTGAGATAGTCATTACATCGATCAAATCATTTTGCATGCATATAGGTGCATTTAAATTATCCATTGCATTTTTAACAACATAACATAGATGCATACATAGTATCTCATTAGAAAACCATCAAAAACATAGCTGTCAATAATCATCTGATACCATTTTTGCATAATAGATGTTGCACATTCGATATCATAATATTTGCATAACATACAATCATAACAAATAGAGTGCATCCATGATCTTGCATAAATACAACATGCATGTAGGCCATCATAACTGCATCATCATATCTAAACACAAAACGTAAAAGTGTTTATAGCAAATAGAGTGCATCCATGATCATCGCATAAAGATAACAATACATGTAGGCCATCATAACTACATCATCCTAAATAATCATAAAACATAAAAATGTCCAAGTGTACAAGATCAGTCCATCATCCATGAGTCAACTAATAACAGGTGTATACATAACATCAAAATAATAATCATACATGTCTCAATAGCTATGCAAAATACAAGTGATATATACATAATTTGGCTAACCATGAGCCATAAAAAAATGTATGTACAAAAGAAAAAATTTGTATAAAATCACAGCTAACCCTGCTGCCATGGGATGCTACTCCCTGCACTGCCCTCTCCCTCTCCTCTACCTCAGCTTGTCCCTGACTATTGTGGGCCCATGCCTGATGTTGCCAACCGTGAACCACCTACCCTCTGCGAGGATATAGCCACTGACTGTCTCCTATAACTTGGTGCCCTCTCATCTGTTGGCACCATCCCATGATATAAGCCTTTGTAGTACTATGTCTAGGCTCGCACTGTAGCCAACTCTCCTGTCACCTGTGTAACCTGGGCTTGGGTCTGCATCACCTATGTAATAAGAAATGTTGTAGCCACATCAGTACCTAGTGTGGCTATGGTTGCATCTCTCTCTCCTGTCAAGGCATGTACCCTAGCAAATGCTACATCCCTCTCCCCTGTCAAAACCTATATCCTGGCCAGTGTGGCATCCCGCTCTACAGTGATGCCAGTAATAACCCTTGCATCTCCATCTCTCCATGCCTCAGTAGCTCTCAACTGTGCTCTTAGCTGTCTAACCTGGCCTCATAGCAATGTCACTACATCACCCTACACCTACTGCTACAAGTTGGGCTGATTAGGTACCTACGACACCTACGAAACATCTGCCTGCTCTACTTCCAGCTCAACCACTCCCTACTGGGCCACCTATTACCTCCTACTAGGGTGGGGCCTGCCCCACTCTCTGCCGCTATCTTGGCTGATCATCACCTCCTCCTCCCTCATCTCCTCAGCCTCCACCATCTCCACCTCTCCTCCTCCATTGGCCCCCATCATCTTCCTCCTCTGACTCCACCTCCTCTAGGTGAGGAGATAGCTCTCCCAGTCCAAAATGCCTAGGAAACAGATGTGCCGCAAACCAATCCTCGTAATCATATTCCATCCCTACATCCACTATCTCCCTCCTCATCGGCCATGCCTGATAGGGAATCTACAGAAAATCTGTTTGGGCCTCCTCATACAAAGCCATAGGTCCCCATTGCCATTGCTCTGCAATAGTCCTTACAAAAAGTGCCTGCCCCTGTGGCATACCTTGTACCCACCCAAACTACTGGAGGACATGACTGACTATCTATCTCTCCAATATGTGTGGAGTCTGGCTAATTAACCATTGCATCTAAAACATGTAGGGCAACTCATCGGCCTCATCGTACCATACCATGCACTCCACATAGGGCCACCACACAACTGCATCCACATTGTCCAATTGATGTCGCCAATACTCCAACTTCCCCAACCTATGTTGAAAAAGTACACCAGAGTATCCATAAGAGTATGGCTCATCCCTCTACCTGTGAAATGTGCTAATAGGCTGTGTCACTGTAATGTGCTCCCAAGCCCAAAACTATAGCAGAGAAACACTTGCAGACATAATAGATGCTCCACGATACACCACCTAATGCATATCATGGTATAGATGGGCCAACACATAGACACCCCAATCCAAACGAGTGCCCTTAGTCAGCATCCTCTCCAAGGTCTGACCCCAGCCAACCACAAAACCATGAGATCATCGATCAGGGCATACAACACCACCGATCAAACCAACTACAATCCCAGGGAAATAGTCATAATAATCATACATATCCTGCCAGCTGATCACTAATCCTGCTATGTCTGGGTCATCAAATACCCTCCTACACTTAGGTAAACCAGCATCACGCTACGGGTCGTACTCTACCTGCTCCCCTACTATAGGTAAGTGTAGGATCTTGTAGACGTCTTCCAAGGTAACAATAATCTCACCAATGGGGAGGTGGAATGTCCCATCCTCACTATGGAAGTACTCCACCAAAGCAGTCAACACACTAAGGTTTGCACAAACCTTGAGCATGAAGCAAACATAGTATAATCCAATTGCACCGAGCACCAGACAATCTGCCTCTATCAACATATGTCATCAGCTCATCGTAATAGGGAACTGCTCCCATGACATGAGAGTGTCAAAAATATCCTCCTGTAATCAACAAAGCAATGTGTCAACCATTACCATATCAATGCAAACCTACTCAACATCACATACTTAACAAATCAAATTGACCAAACCAAGCATATCATCTTTTGTATAGATTCTATCAATCTTAGAGATTGCTTATCAACTATTGCATCGTTCAAGATGCCAATTGAGTCAATTTCACTAAGTAACTGACTATCCTAAGCAAATGTGATGTTCTAGGTGGCATTTGCATAGTATCCAAGCAAATGTGCAGCTTCATAGTGCATGCACAGCCAAAAGAAGTAAATGCATAGTTCCACAACAAATGTGCAACTCTGCGACATAAATGCGCATAACCTAGTGTATGCATAGAAAGACTAAACAAATGCATTGAACCTAAACAAATGCGAAGTATCAAAGAGTGAATGTGCAAAAATTGTAAATGTGCCACAAGATGACCTATATGCATTGAACTAAAACATATGTGCAGTTTCGGGGCACAAATGTGTTGAAACCCAAATCTATGCATTTACTCTCCTCTCTTTGACACACATTTATTACACTCATAAATGTACCTAGCCTAAGTTGTTTCGACATATGCATCGAGGGTCCTACCTTTACTGTCTGCCTGAATTGTCAGACCTGCTCGAAATGATGCTCCTCGTGTGGAAAATCCATCTCTGTGCTGACTACTCTAGCTCATGCACTTTGTAAAGCTCCAAGTATCTCTCACAAAATGACAAGTGTGCAAATGATTAGGATTGTGGACCCAGCTTCTATTTATAGACATGCAACCCTACCTAGCTATGTGGTGACCTTGCCTATTCTCTATACCCTTTTTCCTCCATTTTCTCAAGTTGTAACCTATTTTCTTCACCCTAACCTATCCTTTCACCTTCTTCATTGTGAGATTGTCCATCTCACGCCCTTGACCTTTTATTCATGTCCAATCTCCCGAGGGGGCATCCTAGTGTCATGTAAACTTGTACCAGGGGCAAACTGGGGCATGTATCATTCTTTGAGGCAATGCAATAAAACACATTACATCAAAAAGGGAAAAAATGTATACACCTAAAAATGACATGACTCTAGCTAAATAAATATTTTAAATATTTATTTCATTCTTATTCCTCGATCAATAAATAAATAAATCAATTTATTTATTTGACTCATATTTCTCCAAAAATTAAATAAATCATTTATTTAATTAAATCTTCCAAATTCTTCTAAAAATATTCTAAATTAAATGATACCAAATTATTTAATTAATTCTTCTCATTCTCTATATTTAAATAAATGCAAATATTTATTTAAATTATCTATTTCCTCCAAAATTGAGTTGATACCAAAAATAATTCAATTAATCCATGTGCACATGTAATTAAATATTTTTAATATTTAATTACCTAATATTCTCTCACACACATGTCCTATTTCTCCTCCAGTCAGATTAGTTAACTCGTCAATCAAATATGTTAACTAATTAGTCATCTGAGTTCACTATTCAATCATCTTAGTCAACTCCCCAAACAATTTGACTTATCTCTCCAATCAATTCTGTTAACTGGTCAGTCATCTTAGTTAACTCCTCAATCTATTCTATTAAATCCCTTATGCATGAAGGAGCATGACACTTGTCCTCTCCCTATTTGCGCACATCCTCTCAAGTTTCCTCAACCATTGATCTTCTTCCTCACAAAACTATAAATACAACCCCTATTCCTCCTTTTGAATCATCCAAGATTTTATAAACTTACTTTGTAGGAATCATAGTGCGCCTTTGGCACAATCACTCCATATCTTGAGATCACCATTATCATTGCATTTAGAAGATCCTCTTCATTGCAAAACCTATCAATAGCCATTCTCCATTGTCATCTTGGAAAAAAGCAAGGAAGTACACCTTCTGAGGGCTATATTCATACAACGAGGTCAATTCAAGATAGGCGACCAATGGAAGCCATGAAATATGAAGGTTTGTAAGGTATTGTGTTCTTTGTGTTTAATATTGTTTATTTCTAATTTCATTGAGATTATTGAATTATTAATAGTTTATTACTGTTAACCACATTTTTTGATAACACATTTAATACCACTCAATTATTTTTTTTGCAAAAAAAAATTGAATTTCTTATTGTATTTATAGCCTTGTCTACCAACAACTAGATGTAATGACTTTCCATAAAAATAAAAATATAAACTATTTAGTAATAGGCCTATAAATATTTGTGCCTATTGGCCATTTGATAGCACCTTTGGTGCTTTTACTAGTAATATCCCTACTATGGGCAACAGCTAAAAACCCACCATCATAATATGACATGCGTTCTACTAAAATCTGGCCATCAAAAAATGTGCCTTACAAATATTAAGGTATCAAAAGCTAGTAAAAATGAGATGAATGTAATTTGGCATTTTAAGGGGCAACTGATTTTTGACTGTCCCACATTAGAAAGGGATGAGCCTGCATAACACAAGATCCATGCAAAAGTAGCAGCAGTTGTTTTATATAAAGACTTCCATCCCCAGCAAGTGAAGCACTAGTATGCCTTTCTGGGTTTGCATAGTTATGGATCCAAATAGAGTGTTTCTACAATAGGACTTACAATTGTAAAGTGGTTTAAATAATACTTGTACAAGATAATGTACATGCACTCCAAGCTCTCATAAATAAGTCTACACCTTACACTATTTAGTTATTTGAGCTCCTTTAGTGAATGTCTTTTATTATTGATCTCTAGGTATTTATTTTTGATCCCTAGACTTATCATTAATCATTCTAGATCAAACATGTGGACATAAATTTGACCCAAATTACTTCCACACTGATAGATTTGAACCTTGAACTTTTAAAATTTAAAATTAAATTTTAAACATTACCCACCACTTCACTAGCCATTGTAAACTAACTTGGCACATGTTTTATTGAATCATGGGCTTGGTATTTGTATTTAATGACACTCATTCACTCATTTGAAATCATAAAAGGATTTTTATCAAGTTATAAAAAAGCATGCTAGTGTTATTAATAGAGCACTTATGAGATCATTGTAGTAGTATTTATTGGAGCATTAAATCACAAAACATCATCCTAGGTCTATTGCACACTATTTTGTTCTCTTTAATCTTTCATTTAGAGTCGTAAAACCAATCTATAAGGTGTCAAACTAAGCAAAACATTTACCCTCATAATTCAACTAACTACCCAAATGTGTTCCTAAATAGTATAAACTACAACTCTCCACATTCTATGAGAATGGATCCATGAGTTTCATCTTAGTTTACACACAAGTTCAATTTCTCTCACAAAGATCAACTATGCACTTGCATAGGTGATCCAAAGAGGAGATAGTCAATTTGTAGAACTTGAGATCTTCATTTGAGTCAACAGTAAAAATCCAACAACTTGGTGAATAATTTTCTTCAACCTATCATGCAACACATCTCCATCTTTGGATTTTGAGACGTTAGATTTAACTTATTTAATTTTCTCTTTTAACTTTAGGAATTTCAATTATCAATTCCAACTCATTTATCTAGATTAATTATGTGCTTAGTTTAATGCATTAATTTAATTAGCCTAGATAAATTTTATGTAAATCATTTTATATTATCAACACTTATATTTTATGGTTGTGTTAGTGTAATGATCAAAATGTGTATTGTAGACCAAAAGATTAGCACAAATTATAGAATTGACTAGGCAAGGCATTCCTATAAAATTCATCATCTAACATCCTAAGTTAAATAGAGAAAAATTATTTTAGGGATACTAAAATTTGGAAACACCTAAAAAATTGTGAGATCTTAATATTGATTATGGAGGAATGAAGAAACATTTCATAATGTAAAATTTACCAAATTTGGCCTAGGTTTGAGCCACTACCTTGCCACCAAATAATAACCTCCCTTCCAAAAAGAACACACTAAAAATTCATTAATTGCAAAAGATTATGCTATATTCTATCTTTTTCTTTGTAGATTAGAATAAGTATTTCACATTCTAAGACACCTTCTAGATTCAAAGGTTATAACATCTTCTCTTCAATCTCTTTTCAATGCTTCATTTCCTTTTCAATTCATCTCATTACATCTCCAAGAAAAACTACCCATTCAAATGTTTTTCTATTTTTTTTCTAGCGAGCCTTTCCTTTTCTTACTTGTCTCTTATTTCTATAGTTTCTTCTTCTTTCTTCGATGAGGCTTTTCACAATCCAACAACATACTCTCTCAACACATCTCCTAGCAAACACCTCACTCTAATACCACTTGACATAGTAAAGGTTAAGGGGTCCTATCCAATAGTCCAACCTTGAAGCCAAACACATAAATCTTGCACAAGATCAACAATATTCAAAATCATAGCAAAACTACAAGGTCTTTTATTCATATGTGGCGTCAGGAATACAATATGAAATTCAACAATAAATCTTTCTCAAATACCATACTCACCTATAGGGACCTCGTATTTACAATGACAAAGTAATTCAATCAGAAGACTAGATATGATGTTCCTCACGAACTAGTTGACCCTCCATGGTATCCTCTCAAAACACAAAACCAAGCCAATCCTTCCCTACAAATCTCAATGGACTCCTCTATTTTATGGTGAATCTTTCCTTCCTTAGGTGATAATCTTCTTCAACAACAAAGGTGACCTAAAAAAATAGAAGTCAAAAAGCCCCATTGACCAAAAGTGAACCCCATCCAAATACCACAGTGCACCTTTTATAATATGGGTTTATGAAAGTTAAACTGCCTCCCAAAGTGGATGGTTATAGAATTGAATTTGGTACAAGAATTTGAACCAAATTTGGGAATGTGTCCAAATTATATAAGTCCCACATATATGGTGACTTATCACCTAGCATCACTCGTATTAAAGTTTACATAGTATTAAAGTTTTCAAAGTAAACTAGAACATGGTCAAAGATTTCTAGTGTACTTGGAAGTACCTAATTTCTAGCCCATTGGGGATTTCCACTACATGTGGAACTACCTGATTTTGAAGAGAGATGATCCTTTTTGGAACTTAATACTATTGAGGAACTTTATCAGGGTTTTGATAAACACTTAGAACTCATCAAACCTTCTAATGTTCTAGGAACTATCAAATGTTTTGATTTCCTTTGCAAAGACTTCATTGGAGTTTTTAAGGAATCAAGAACTATTCCTTTTGGTCAGGGATTTCCACCCCACTAAGAACTACTTACTCACAAAGAACTATCAGGTTTTTCAAGAGTTCCAAGAACTCTTAAATTTTTTTATTTCCTTTCATTCTCTTTTGTACAAGTTGTTATAAATTTCCAAGCTATTTGGAACTAGGAAATCTCATTAGGAACCGGTTAGAGATTTCTAGGTGGGTCAAAACTAAGTGACAACTTGGAACAAGTTAAAGATTTCCAAGTGACTTGGAATTCCGTGATTTTTCTTTTAAAAGTCTTAGTGTTGAAGACTTTGTTGGAAATATGAAAAGGAATAGGAACTCTTCGAGCATTTCAAATATTCCAGCAATAGCCCATAACTTCAATTATGTTCCTAGTTAGGCCAAAAACTCTTATTTGCTCCAAATTACATCAAATTGAAACTATGGATACCCATTTGGCCCTTCTAGAAGATGAAGTCCTTAATTTGACCAAATTTAATGTAAAAAAATCCTACTGAAGAAAACCACCAAAGCTAACACAATGAAAAAATAAAACACAACAAAAGTGAATTGATCTTGAAAATATTTTCGGTTGATACAGGATCGCCTGTGAACCTAGATGCTCCTACATCTTTAGTAAACTAATTTAAAGTTACAATTTTAGTTCTCAGTGGAAACAAAAACAAGTTATCAACTCCTATGATAGGTTTAGAATCTTAGTCCTTATAACTAAACAAATTATCTGTGTAATTTTTATAAAGGTCAATAGCAATAATATCTTATATTTGAAATGGTTTGTAACCAACTGCATTACTTAACAATCTCTATTTCAACTCATATCTATACTAATAATAGTTGGTATAAGAAAATCATAGATCTTAATGAAAACCTACAATTTAGTATAATTCAAAATTTAATTACATCATCCAATAAAATCAAAATTCATAAAAATAGACCCATCTGTTTGAAATCTAAAAAATATTAATTTATAAATTTTAGAGCAAAATAATCAAGAAGCTTATAATTCTCTAAAACAAGCATATCCAAAAAATTGAATGAAATAATCACCTTAATCCTTTTATACAATATAAGTATATTCTCTAATTGAAATTAGAACTGTTAATCATATCTCATTATTTCTAAAACAAGATTTCACCAACATTTATATCCATTTAATGAATTGGGAAGATGAACTACAAAATAAAATAACCAAAATGGCATGCAAGACATGTTATTCATCATAGGGACTCATCCACAAACTAGGGACCTATATCTCATGTAGCATAGGCATAAAGGTGAATTATTTATGAAAAATAAGTAAGGGTTGCTTTTTGAACCAATAAAATATTCCTAATATTCTATGAGATATAGGTGTTTTTGGTAAAATGCATTATAAAAAGGTTTGTATGTTGCATATACAAAGTTGTTTGTATGTGAAGTCATTGTATAAGTCTTGTAGAGTATAATCAGGTTTTGTATCATGGTAATTTGTATGCATATGCTTAATGTTTGTATCCTTTGTATACAAGTTGGACCTAATAGGTTTTTGGAAGTGGAATGAATAAAATGTCAAGTTCGCATTATATGTTGGTTTGTATGTATGTTTAACCTAAGCACAAATGATGAAGGGGGAAAATCATAAAACACAAAATAAAAAAAATTGCATACATAAAATAGAACTTTCTTTATTGATTTGGACAACTTATTACATTACAAAAGCTCAAATACAATAAGAGGAATCAACCCTCCATAGGCTGCAACACATTACAGCTTCCTGTCACAAGACTCTAAAATCACCTACCTTCTGTAACCCCAAATTAGCTAGGGTTTCTATTTTCCCACCTATTCTTGACACCACACTTTCCCCCTTAACTCTTCTACTACCCAGGGTTCCCAAAAATGGTTATCAATAGCCTTTTTGGCGGCCAACAACCTAATTTCAAAATTTGCATCTCCCTCCAAAAATAGGTCAAGTTCCGGGAGCCATAACTTTTGATCTGCGTGTCCGATTGACAAACTGTTTTATGTGTTAGAAAGATCATGGAGTACTCTACACGCTAAGAACCTACTCTGCTAGTTCTAGCCATTTTTGGGCCCGTATGGGGCCATTTAGTGCCTCAAACCTGAGTTTGAATAATTTTCAGGCATTTTTTGAGAAACAAAAGCTTTAATATTTTTTAGTGTGCAAATGATCTTTGTGTGATTCATTCAACAAAGGTCTTATATTTCTGTTATGTAACTTCCTGTAAATTTTCACTTCAATCCGTCCCCAAATGCAAACTTTCTAAAAATAGCAAGTTACTATTTTTAGCAATTTAGAAAAACTGAAAGTTCTACATCATTATTCAAGAGATTATGGAACCAGAACCACAAATTTTAAAATGAAATGGAAAGAACATCAACAATTTTGAAACACATCTTATTTTGGGTGATGCAAGAATGCCCTTACATCACTAGATGCTCCTGCATCAAACACCTAGGGTAATTTGAGAAGTAACCCTGTCACATCTCAGGTGTTTGTGTGAGGAAAACCCAAATGGTCAACCTCTACCTTAGACAACCAAGAAGAATCTTCAACAGGTCTTCCTTTCCATTTCACTAGATATTCTTCATATTGCTTGTTCTGAGTACTTCTTCCCACATGGCTATCCAAGATCTTTTTTATCTTCTCTATTGAAGTAGATGCCACAATACTCCACTGTTCTTCTGTTGTTCCATCCTTTGTTCCACCTTCATGATATTTTGTTAAATCAGCAATTTTGAACATAGGAGAAATATTAATCCCACTCAGCAGCTCTACCTCATATGCATTTCTTGAATCATGCTTCTTTAGGATTCTACATAGTCCAAATTTCTTCATTTTCAACTTATTATATGTTCCAATTGGGAACATTTCTTTTCTCAAGTGAACCATGGCTTCATCTCCTACATGGTACTCCTTATACCTCCTTTTCTGATCTAGGTTAGCCTTGTAATGAATATTCATCTTATTAATGTGCTTTCTCACCTCTTCATGCAAATTCTTCAGATGTTCTGCAAAGTCTTCTACTTCAGCACTTGTCTTTTCTCCTTTGTCCAGCTTCCTTAACTCTGAAGCATTTCTTGGACTATTCCCATATACAATCTAGAATGGTGATTTATCAATACTCCTATTGGAAGAATTGTTGTAAGCAAATTCTGCCCGTGGTAAAATCAAATCCCATCCCTTGGGCTTAACTCCTACTAAGCATCGTAGCAGGTTACCCAAACTCCTATTCACCACTTCGGTCTATCCATCAATTTGTGGGTGGTGTGCAGAACTAAAATTCAAATCTGTCTTCAACTTCTTCCATAATGTCCTCTAGAAATAACCAACAAACTTGGTATCTCAATCTGAAACTATGCTCTTTGGTAGACCATGTAATCTCACCACCTCTCTGAAAAATAATTCAGCAATATGAACAACATCATTAGTCTTCTTGCATGGAATGAAATGTGCCATCTTTGAGAATCTGTCCACCACCACAAAAAAGGAATCATGTCCTCTCTGTGTCCTTGGTAATCCAAGAACAAAATCCATACTGATATCATCCCATGGCTTCTTTGGTACAGGTAATGGCTAATATAGCCTTGTATTCTGACTTTTTCCTTTTGCCATCTAACAAACTCTGCAACTCTGTACAAATTTCCTTACATCCTACTACAACTATGGCCAATAATAATTTTCACCAACAATAGCAATGGTCTTATCTTGACCAAAGTGTCCAGCCAATCCTCCACTATGCTTCTCCTTAATCAAGTTCTCTCTCATGGAACTCCTTGGAATGCACAACTGGCTTCCTCTAAACAACATGCCATCTTGGATTATGAAATCCAACCATTTTGTCCTATCCAAAGTAATAGGTTCCAAACAAGCTTTCCAGGCCTTTGCAAAATCTGGATCTTCAAGATACAAACTTTTGAGCTCATAAAACCCGACAATCTCTATCTTCATTTCCATCAACAAATTTTGCCTTCTGCTCAAGGCATCGGCAACTCTATTAGACTTCCCACTCCTGTGCTTCAAAAAAAAAGTATAGCTCTACAAAAACTCAACCCATTTTAAATACCTTTGGTTCAACTTTCCTTGACTATTAAAATAATGTAAAGCCTGATGATCAGTATATAAAACAAATTCTTTTGGCAACAAATAATGTCTCCATTTCTTCAAAGCCTGAACTATTGCATAAAATTCCTGATCATAAACAAAATACTTTTTCTTGGCATCACTAAGATTCTCACTAAAATAGGCAATGGGCTTACCTTCTTGACTCAAAATAGTTTCTATACCACTACCACTAGCATCACAATATACCTGAAATACCTTATTGAAATTTGGAAGTGCCAAAATAGGTTGTTCTATGACTTTCTATTTCAATGTATCAAAGCTCTTGTCTTCTTGTTTAGTCCATCTAAACTCTTTTCTATCCCCTCTCATTGTCACAGTTAAGGGTGCACAAATTCTACTGAAATTCCTGATATACTTTTTGTAAAAACTTACCAAACCATGAAAAGATCTTACCTCCGTTGCACTTCTTGGCATAGGCCATTTAATGATAGCCCTTACTTTTTCTTGGTCCATTTTAAGACCTTCCTCTAAGACAACAAATCCCAAGTATACCAACTCCTTCTTTGCAAAACTACATTTCTTCAGATTAATTAGCAACTTCTCCTCCCTTAGCTTCTCTAAAACTCTTCTAATATGTATTAGATGCTCATCCCAAGTCTTACTGAAAATCAAAATATCATCCAAATAAACAATAACAAATCTTCCCAAAAATTCTTTCAGTACCTCCTTCATGAGCCACATGAATGTGCTTGGTGCATTGGTTAGCCCAAATGGCATGACTAACCACTCATACAAACCTTCTTTGGTTTTGAAGGCTGTCTTCCACTCATCTCCTTCTCTGATACGGATCTGGTGATACCCACTCTTCAGGTCAATCTTTGTGAAGTACATGGCTCCACTCAAACAGTCCATTATGTCATCCATTCTAGGCAATGGAAATCTATACTTGATTGTGATCTTATTGATGGCTTGAGAGTCTGTATACATTCTTCACTTTCCATCTTTTTTGGTGCTAGTATTGCAAGTACTACACATGGACTTAGGCTTTCTCTTATCAATCCCTTCCTCAAAAACTCCTGAACTTGTCTATTCAACTCCTCATTCTTGGCTGGAGTCATTCTATGGGCTGCCTTATTTGGTAAACTGGTTCTTGGTATCAAATCCATTTGATGACGTATCTTCCTTATTGGTGGTAAATCTTCTGATACATTATCAGAGATAATATCCTGAAACTCTTCCAACATTTCTGAGGCTTCTGTTGGTACATCTTCACATTTATCTTGACTAATCTTAGGAATCAATGCAAAGCAATGATGCTCATGCTTCATACCCTCCAAAAATTTTCTACCATCTACCAAGCAAATTCTGGCAGTACTACATACCTTTTCTTCCACCTCCTTTAAGGGCTTCAACTTATGTCAAACTCCATCCTTTGTTAGGGAATATGTGTTTGTACGGCCATCATGGACAGCACTCCTATCATACTGCCATGGCCTCCCCAATAGCATATGACATGCATCCATCAGTATGATATCACACAACACCTCATCATGGTAGTCCCCAATCTTGAACTTCACTAAACACTGCTCATTGACCAAAGCTTTGTGGTCCTTCTGCAACTATGCAATCTGATATGGATGTGGATGATTTCTTCTTGTCAACTTCAACTTGTCAACCATCTCCTCCAAAACAAGATTATTAGTGCTCCCACTATCAATAATAATATCACAACACTAACCTTCATAGTTGCACCTTGTGTGAAATAAACTCTTCCTCTGATTGGGTTCTTTCTCCTCATTCAACAAGGTTCTTCTGACAACTAGGGTTTCTCCCCTTTCAACATCTTCAGAATGCTCAGAATGTGCATCTTCATCTACATGTGCAACTCATGCATTTCCTTTAGGTCTTCTATTTGTCCTTCCTTGATGTTTCAAACACTCGTATGCTTGATGCCCTTCTTCTCCACATTGGAAATAGGTTCCTCTAAAACCTCCTCTTCCAGGTCCTTGCACAGGTCTACCTCTTCCTCTTCCTCTTTCATCACCATTGTTCTGATCATGAGGGTGGTAGGTATTATCTCCTCTCTGATTTTGACTAGAGCCAACTTCTTCACTTTTCTTTGCATCTTCATTTCAGCCCCCATAGGGTCTTCCACCAGTCCTTCTACCTTGACCTCTTCCCCTTTACTTGTCAAATCTTTTATTTAGCTTCTCTTCCACCTTTAGGGAAAAGTAGTATGCATCTTCTATGGTGGTCATTCTGACCAGGCTCAACTCCTCTTGAATACTCAGCCTCAACCCATTAATGTAATGGGCCACCTTCTTCTTGTTAGGCTTTGCATGGCCTATCCTGATAGTAATCTTATAAAACTCTTTTGTATACTCCTTGACAGACTTGTTACCTTGCTTTAGTCCCTGCAGCTTCTTCAACAACTCCATCTCATAGTCCACAAGAATGAATTGCTTCTTTAGTTTCTCCACCATCTAATCCCATCTGGTGATCTTTCCCTTTCCCCTTCTATTCCTCTCTAATTGAAGCTCCTTCCACCAAATACTGGTATGGCCCTTCAACCTTGTTTTTGTAAACTTGACCCAATCTAGGTCCTCCACATCTTCATACTTGAAATACTCCTCCATGTCATTGATCCAATCAATAAGCTGTTCCAAATTCAAATCTCCAGAATATGTAGAAACTTTGATCCTGGGCCTCTTTCCAATCTTAGAAATGGCCCTCAACAACCTAACTTCTGCAAGATCTCTTATAGCTTCTTGTCCTTCCTTAGATAGCTCTTCTTCAACTTCATCTTCACTTTCTTCTCTTGTTCTCGGATCAAACCCTCTTCGTAGCTCCTCTTATAGTGCATTGATTTGCCTTTGCAGGGCTCTAAAAACCTCTTCCTTCAAAGTATTCCTCCCAACATGATTTCTTCATGCATGCATTTTGATGTCCGCAACAAACCCACAACCTCAGGTCCTGGTGCAAACTGCCTCACGGTTGGTGATCTGTCTACACACTCAGGAACCCTTGCTCTGATACCACTTGATGAAGGGAGAAAATCATAAAACACACAACAACAAAAATTGCACCCATAAAATAGAACTTTCTTTATTGATTTGGACAACTTATTACATTACAGAAGCTCAAAGACAATCAAAGGAATCAACCCTCCACAAGTTGTAACACATTACAGCTTCCTGTCACAAGACTCTAGAATCACATACCTTATGTAACCCCAAATCAGCTAGGGTTTCTATTTTCCTGCCTATTCTGTGTAACAACTCACTTCAAGAAATGTGCAATAACTGAATCATATATATAATCAAGGAAAACAAAAGAACAACTAGTAAAACAACATAAATAAGTAAATTTTGCATGTAATTCATAAAATTTCTTCACGATAAGGTAAAATAATAAGCAAGTAATGCATATGAACAGTTAGAAATCAACATCTAATAAGTAATTTTTTTTTTAAAAGAACATAAAATACAAACTGGTATTTTAACTACTAAGTCTCTATTCCAACCATTGTAAATAAAACAAATGATTAAGATAAAGGAAATAAGAGTACCGTATACATTCGTGGGAATGACTAGTTCAGTACTCAAGCTTGTCTAATCCTATTGTCTTTTTTTTTTCCAAAGGGATTCAGAGGGAAAGATATCATCAGGGCATTTATTCGCCCAACCACGGACTTTTCAGTCCCCTGCGTCATTTCGACTGAAATGACCCAGCCTGCCACCAAGAAGTTTTATTAAGAGAATCCAATGCCATCTAAGACTGGTGGTTACCCTACTACTTCCTAGTTGATCATACACTATAGATAATCTTCTAACTAGTATGATCATCCGACTGGAAAAGTATCCGGGCAAAGTAACTGACTGACACCAATTCACATGCAAGTGTCACCTCGGCCAAGGTTTTGCAAATGTGCGCGACACGACTCAACTGGTCATGTAGTTCAATTGTCACCCTACTCGGCTTGGTCTTGGTTATTCAACATATTTCAGTTTGAATCACTTCTGCTATTGCACATGGATAGCATGACGTACATTCTAGTTTTCTGGTATGTGACAACACCATTTCTAAGTATAGGTAGATTAGATTCAACAGCATGTTTCGGGTTTCTATTACCAATTTATAGAAGGTTGCTCTCATATAACTGAGACACTTTTGGTTCCATCTAAGCTGAAAGAATCTTTCTGCATTATTGAAGTTTGTAAATTTGAGGCATTGAAGTTTAGGACAAAATGTAAATCTGGAAAAAAATAGGTTGTGCCAGCATTATGTTCCAAAAGGAAGTATTTTAACCAAGATGATTCTATCATAGAGAAGAATAGCTAGTCACCGTTCCAAGAAAGTTCTTTTCTATAAGGAATACTATCCCATTCGTTTAAGGCATTCTTAAACCCAGTGCTTTCTCTTTAGACGTCATTATCAAACTAGATTTCTTGTTAAAAAAAATAGATTGCATGAAGGTAATTCAAAGGATGAGTTCTTCTTTACCAAGAACGAAAGATAAGTTCATTCTTGAAATTTTCTAAGGCTCTCCTACTAAAATCATCTATAAGAAAAGAAAGATATTTCTCATTATTCTTTACAAGATAGATAAAGAGACTATTTTTTTCTTTGTCTAGGTTCATAGAAAATTTGGTGAGGACTTTCTTGGACTAATTCCCACTCACTATCTTACGTGGGGAAGAAGATTAAGAGTGATAAGGAATGCAGATGACTTGCCTTTAGATTTTGACATTATCTTGAAATTATTCTTGCAGTTGGACTCACTCTTCAGGACAACTTTAGAACTCCTTGCGTCCTTAGGAAAAGCTTTCAAACTCCTAGCGATATATTCTGCAGCTCCCGTCCAATTCTATTACTTGAAACTTAAGCAACCTCCATCTTTCATTCCCATCACTAAAGACTGGTGAACTCTATCGTTGCTTCTATCCTCCAGAATTCACACATTCTCCAAGGTCTTTTTCCTTGCTCCGCTTTGCACTTTCAAGAATGCCCACACAAAAATGGTTTTGCCCATAAAAAGAGCTCATTTCCCATGACCCGATACTTGTGCACCAATTCTAAATGTCTATTTTTAGCCTTCCCCACAAGAAGAAATTCTTTACTCAAACTTATTGACGGGGGAAAAAAATGATATCGTCCGTTAATTGTTTCCCATTCGAAGCTCTAAAAAAAATCACTTTATTGATGGGTAAGGCCATGTGATGGAGGATGATCAAGTGATGGCTTAAATTCCTCCACCTAAAAGAATGTGGTTGCGGTTAAGATAGGAGTTAAATGAGGTTTTAAATCTAGGTTACTAATAGAAGAATATAATGAAGAATTTAGTCTCATCATAGATACTCAAAATATTACTATTCCTCTACAAGGAAGAACCCCTTAGTATATCAAATGAAATAGACTTGGAGAGGTTGAAGTCATGATGACTAAAATTGAAGGAATCTATATAGGTTTAATGTTAAAGAAGGTAATGTTAAATTCAGATTTGGCGAGTCGAGTTAATTTACACTCGTATGAGGAAGAGGTAAATAAGATAATTGGCTTTCGGTTTTAGTTGGGATGCCATATTTTTTTGAGAAGAAAGTTTATCTAGCACTAGGTTTTCTCACTCTCATCCGAACACAATTACTAGGTCAATTCAATTCACTAACAATTTCGGATGGCATTAGATTCTCTTATTTACTTCTAATTCTTGATGATATCTTCCCCCCCTTTTCTTGGGGATTGACCGATCCTACGATCACTCAAACAAAATAGTAGTTAGCCAATAACACATCTCCTATATTTTTTTATTATTCCAAATTTGTCTATTCATATTTGAATTGAACCAAACATACATGATTAAATCTTCATTATCATTGATCAATAAATTCTATCTAAAATATTTTCTTTCTAAACTTAAGATCATCTCATAATCCAAACATGACATCATAGTTGAACACATTTTAACATAATTACATCACATGGTGTAAACACATATCACAAAAAGTACGACACAAGTGGGATGTAACATACCTTTCCCCTTATGAATCATCATCCTCGATGATTGTAAGATATCAAAAAGTAATTAAGTCATGTGGTTTAACTAACCATAAAAAAAAGTTCAACTATTATATACATTAAACAAATGTGGAAATTTCTGTTGCATTTCAGTATAATCCTCCCAGGTGGCACTATCTTCTGAATACTGGTCCCACTGGACCTTACATTGGGCCACCTCTCTGTTACATAAGCTACGCTTACATACCTCGAGCACCTTGACTGGCTTGATCATGATGACTCCTAGGTCCTGAACCTATAAAGAGTTCCAATCAATCATATGTGTAAAATCAGATATATATCTTTTTAGATAAGAAACATGGAAGACGTTATGCAATCGAGCGAGAGCTGGTGGTAGAGCAATTTTGTAGGCAACCGGGTTGATAATTTCCAGAACCTCAAATGGTCCGACATACCGGGGTGGAAGTTTGGTGGATTTCCCAAATTTTATAGCACTCTTATGTGGTTTGACATGCAAAAGCACTTTCTCCCCAACTTCAAATTGTTTGGGAGTTCTTTTGGCATCAACATAGCTTTTTTGTCGATCGTTAGCTTCTGCTAACCTTTTCTTGATCAACTTAACTTGCTCTTCCATTTCAAAAAGCATTTCTGGGCCGAGGGTTATCCTATCTTCCAGCTTATCCCAGCTGATAGGAGTTCTACACCTCCTTCCATATAGTGCCTCAAATGGTGCCATTTTTATGGATGATTGATATGAATTATTGTAAGAAAATTCCACTAAAGGAAGGTATTCTTCCCATTTGTATTGTTGATCCATACAATACATCTGAAGAAGATCTTCTAAAATTTGATTAACTCTTTCTGTTTGGCCGTCAGTTTCAAGATGGTAAGCAGAACTAATGTTCAATTTGGTACCCAGAGCTGAAAATAATGTTTGCCAAAATCAGGAAGTTACTCTAGCGTCCCTATCAGATATTATTTTCTCAGGTATTCCATGTAATCGAAATATTTCCCAAACAAATTTGTGAGCAATAGTAGAAGCACCATCGGTCAAATTTCCTGGTAAAAAATGTGCTACCTTGGTGAGTCTGTCAACTACTACTAGGATGGTATTATGTTTATTTCTAGACATGTGTAATCCTTGGATAAAATCCATGCTAATTATCTACCACTTCTAGTCAGGTACTGCATGAGGTTGTAATAGTCCCGTGGGATGCTAGTGTTCTGCTTTGACTCTTTGGCATTCTAGACAACTTACTACAAATCTTGCTACGTCTTTCTTCATTCCCTTCCAAAAATATAAAGGTTTTACATCTACCATAAGTTTGGTAACTCTGGGATGCCCTGAATACGGTGCTGAATGTGTTTCTTTCTAGATTAAAGTTCTGAGATCTGTATCTTCGTGTATGTACATTCTACCCTAATATCTTAACAATCCATCACCTTCTATTATGTATCCTTCATGCCTTGAATCTAATGGGTCAAGTTGAAGAGCCTGCCTTACTTGTTGGTAGTGTGAATCATTCTTCAAGTGTTGAAGTACTCGGTCTCTGAAGTCTGAGTGTACATGCCTTCTGCGGCTTAAAGCATCTGCTACCCAGTTTTCCCTCCCCTTGATATAATTGATCTCAAAATCATAATCTGAAATCAACTCTAGCCATCGTCTTTGTCTGGCATTTAAATTTGGCTAGGTAGATATGTATTTTAATCCCTGATGATCAGATCAGAGTTCAAATGGTTTTCCTAATAAATAATGCCGCCACATTTGTAAAGCGTGAATAATAGCAGCTAATTTGAGATCATGGGGGGCATAATTTTGCTCATAGTTTTTGAGTTTTTGAGATTCATATGCTATTACTTGTTCATTCTGCATGAGTACCCCACCTATTCCTTCCCCTGAGGCATCGGTTACCACAACAAATTTTCCCTCAGGATCTGGTATTTTTAATACAGGTGCAGAAACCAGTTTCTCTTTAAGCAAATCAAACACCTTCTGACATTTTTCTAACCAAACAAAACTTTTCCCTTTTCTTTGCAATGAAGTAATCGGATAGGCAATATGTGAAAAATCCTTTACAAACTTTCAATAATAGCCTGCTAAGCCCATAAAACTTCAGACTTCTTGAACATTTTTGGGGACAGGCCATTCTGTTATTGCTTTTATTTTTGCAGAATCAACTGCTATACCCTTTTTAGAGATAATATGTCCCAGATATTGGACTTCTTTTTGGAAAAAAAGTACATTTGGATAATTTTCCATAAAGTTTGTTTTCACGTAGGCATTGCAGGACAAGTTGAAGATGCTGATAGTGTTCCTCTTGATTCCTTGAATAGATTAAAATGTCATCTAGGAAAACTAAAACAAATCTATCCAAACAGTCATGGAACACATTGTTCATCAAATTCATAAGTGCAGCTAGGGCGTTGGTAAGTCTGAAAGGTAGTACTGTGAATTCGTAATGCCCATAGCGAGTCTTGAAGGTTGTCTTATGAATATCTTCCTCTTTTAACCTCAACTAGTGATATCTTGAGCGAAGGTCTATTTTGGAAAAGACTAACGCTCCTCGCATTTGGTCAAATAAATCATCTATGTGGGGTAGAGGATATTTGTTTCTGATAGTCAGTTTGTTTAGCATCCTATAGTCTATGCATAGATGTAGAGTTCCATCCTTTTTCTTTACGAAAATTACAGGTGCCCCCCATGGCGACACACTCGGTCTAATTAAACCTTTGTCCAGCAATTCTTGAAGTTGGGCCTTCAACTCCATAAGTTCAATAGTTGTCATGCGGTAAGGGGCCTTTGATATAGGTGCTACTCCAGGAACTAACTTTATAGAAAAATCAAATATTCTCTTAGGAGGTAAACCTAGTAACTCTTCTAGAAATACATCCTGATAGTCTCGAAGATAGGGATATTTCTCTCCAAATGCTTCTTGTGTCTCCTCTCCTAACTTAAAATCATTTTCTCTTACTTTACTAACTTTCTCCATTTTTACCGCAAATATCTAGTAGCCTTTCCTTCCACTTCGTTTTAATTGCATGGCAGAGAGTCGTCATAACTTAACTTTATGTTGAACTCCTTGCATTTGAACTTTATTTCCCAAATCATCTTCACACTCAATCATTTTTTTATAACAATCCACCTTGGCCTTGTGTTTCTCCAACCAGCTCATGCCTAAGATGATATCATAAGAACCTAGAGGTGCCACATATAGGTTTATTTCAGAGATGAGGCCTAGAAGTTCAACCCTGGCTTCAAATAAACATTGCTCTACCTGAGCTCTCGATTGATTAGCATATTCAACCATCCAAGAATTTGCCATGTATCCTACTCTTTTTGGAAATCTACTCAATAACTTAGGTGAAATGAAATTCTCTGTAGCCCTGGTATCTATGAGTATGGTTATAGGGTGCCCATAAAGCATACCTGGAACTTCTATAGGTGTGAATTGATACTCTGCTTGTCTGTTGTCCACTGCTGCGTGAATTCTCTACTGAAAAGCTGTCTGTTGGTTGGGTAGTGGGTTTTTCTGCTGTGACCCTCCTTGGTTCCTAGTAGGACATTGGTTAGCATAATGATCACCCCCGCAAGTAAAACATCCTCTTGGGGGTCCCCTTTTTTCTGCTCCCCTGTTGTTTTCTTCATTGTTTCTCCTGAATTTGTCAAAACTTCTCTTGCCCTTAGACTAATCTAGGTGATTTCCTTTGTTTCCTCTCGGATCCCTATTTTTGTAGTTGAAATTGCTTCCTTTCTTTTTGAAGGGTTGAGAATTTTGTGACCAATTCTGTCATTTTCTGTTTCTATCCCTTATGGAGTCATCCTTCTTAAGTTTCTACTCCTGTCTGATAGCCTTCTCATAAGCTTCATTCATGTTGGTTGGTGCCAAAACATCTACTAATCCCCCAATGCTATTATTGAGTGCCATGATAAATTTCCTCACTTTATACTTCTCATCCCTATGGAATTGGGGTACATACTTAAGTAAATGCGTAAACTTCTCCCAATATGCATGCACTGTGAGCTCACCTTGTCTTAATTCTTGAAAATCTGTTAACTTTTGTTCATAAAATAGTTGAGGTAACCATCGTTGTCTAAAGACTTCCACGAACCCATCCCAAGTCATAACCGCAGATGACCATCCCAGTTCTACTTTTTTATTCTCCCACCATCCAGCGGCTTCTCTAGTTAATTGATAAGCTCCCCACACTGCTTTCATGTTTTCTGTATATTCTTTTATTTCAAAATACTTTTCCATACCTATCAACCAGGCTTCGGCAGCATCTCCTACTTCTGATCCATCATATTGTGGGGGTTTTACTTTCTTCATATCGTCAAAGATAATACCATGCATTGCCTTGTTTTTATCAGGCTGAGTTATGGCGTGTTCCTCGTTTCTGGTTGGATGAGTGTGAACATTTTCTGAGTTTCTATGCTTAATTCTTGATTCATGTTCCTCATCTTGGTTCCTGTTACTTCTGTTCTCTCTCTGCTCTAGCTGCTGGAGCCTAGTCTGAGTATCATGCATCATCTGCAAGAGTCTATCTAACTTTGTAGTAGAGGTCTCAGGGAGTTCAGTCTCCCCCCTTCCTTCAGATAAGTGAGCCATTCCCTTACCAATTAAACCTATTAAGGTAAGTATGCTCTTAGTTCTATATTACCACTTAGATTCTTTTATTTATATAGCAGATTGAACACAACAACATTTATTTTATTTACACACTGCAAAAAAAAAAATTTATTAACACACTACAAAATTTTGTTTACAATATTTACATAGTTCTTTTGGAGCCCCTAGCTAAGAGCTTTCATCACTACCGGTTATGGGCTCTTCCTACCCATCAAATTCTGAATAAGGAATTAACCGGTAACTCAGAGTAGGTACCCGAGTTTCCTTCATGTTAAAGGACATGTTAAGGTTTCCATCTAGAATTACAGGTCGTTTGACATTTGTTAATTTTCTAAGCTCTATGGAAATAGTTCCCACCATTATTTGTTTTGTTTTAGCTTGGTTTCATTTTTTGGCTTTGAGCCGTTTAATAGCATCAGCTAATGTTTCATTATCCAAGGGTATAGTACAACATAGATAATCATTTGTTTCCTTTGCTGTTTTCCATCACTGAATGGTACCTGGTTCTCATGTTCTCTTACATTTTACAGTGTATACCCACATCCTAGTACAAAACCAAAATGCTTGTTTCAGTTTTAAAAGTTCTAAGCTTCTCTTAGTGATGAGCCCATGGTTCAGTGTCGAACCTAGTAGCTCTAATACCATATGTAACAACTCACTTCAAGAAATGTGCAATAACTAAATCATATATATAATCAATGAAAAACATAAGAACAGCTAGTAAAATAGCATAAATAAGTAAATTTTGCATGTAATTCATAAAATTTCTTCACGATAAGGTAAAATAATAAGCAAGTAATGCATATGAACAGTTAGAAATCAACATCTAATAAGTAATTTTTTTTAAAAAGAACATAAAATACAAACGGGTATTTTATCTACTAAGTCTCTATTCCAACCATTGTAAACAAAACAAATGATTAAGATAAAGGAAATAAGAGTATCGTATACATTCGTGGGAATGACTAGTTCAGTACTCAAGCTTGTCTTTTATTTTTCCAAAGGGATTCGGAGGGAAAGATATCATCAGGGCGTTTATCCGCCCAACCATAGACTTTTCAGTCCCCCACATCATTTCGACTGAAATGACCTGGCCCACCGCCAAGAAGTTTTATTAAGAGAATCTAATGCCATCTAAGACTGGTGGTTACCCTACTACTTCCTAGTTGATCATACACTATAGATAATCTTCTAACTAGTATGATCATCCGACTGGAAAAGTATCTGGGTAAAGTAACTGACTGACACCAATTCACATGCAAGCATCACCTCAGCCGAGGTTTTGCAAATGTGCGCAACATGACTCAACTGGTCATGTAGTTCAATTGTCACCCTACTCCGCTTGGTCTTGGTTATTTAGCATATTTCAGTTTAAATCACTTGTGCTACTACACACAGATAGCATGACGTACATTCTGGTTTTCTAGTATGTGACAACACCATTTCTAAGTATAGGCAGATTAGATTCAACAGCATGTTTCAGGTTTCTATTACCAATTTATAGAAGGTTTCTCTCATATAACTAAGACACTTTCGGTTCCATCTAAGCTAAAAGAATCTTTCTGCATTATTGAAGTTTGTAAATTTGAGGCATTGAAGTTTAGGACAGAATGTAAATCTGGAAAAAAATAGGTTGTGCCAGCATTATGTTCCAGAAGGAAGTATTTTAACCAAGATGATTCTATCATAGAGAAGAATAGCTGGTCACCGTTCCAAGAAAGTTCTTTTCTATAAGGAATACTATCCCATTCGTTTAAGGCATTCTTAAACCCAGTGCTTTCTCTTTAGACGTCATTATCAAACTAGATTTCTTGTTAAAAAAAATAGATTGCATGAAGGTAATTCAAAGGATGAGTTCTTCTTTACCAAGAACAAAAGATAAGTTCATTCTTGAAATTTTCTAAGGCTCTCCTACTGAAATTGTCTATAAGAAAAGAAAGATATTTCCCATTATTCTTTACAAGATAGATAAAGAGACTATTTTTTTCTTTGTCTAGGTTCATAGAAAATTTGGTGAGGACTTTCTTGGACTAATTCCCACTCACTATCTTATGTGGGGAAGAAGATTAAGAGTGATAAGGAATGCAGACAACTTGCCTTTAGATTTCAGTGTTATCTTGAAATTGTTCTTGCAGTTGGACTCACTCTTCAGGACAGCTTTAGAACTCCTTGCGTCCTCAGGAAAATCTTTCGAACTCCTAGCGATATATTCCGCAGCTCCCATCCAATTCTATTACTTGAAACTTAAGCAACCTCTATCTTTCATTCCCGTCACTGAAGACTGATGAACTCTATCATTGCTTCTATCCTCCAGAATTTGCACATTCTCCAAGGTCTTTTTCCTTGCTCCGCTTTGCACTTTCAAGAATGCCCACACAAAAATAGTTTTGCCCATAAAAAGAGCTCATTTCCCATGACCCGATACTTGTGCGCCAATTCTAAATGTGTATTTTTAGCCTTCCCCACAGGAAGAAATTCTTTACTCAAACTTATTGACGGGGGAAAAAAAATGATATCATCCGTATTTGTTTGCCATTCGAAGCTCTAAAAAAAATCACTTTATTGATGGGTAAGGCCATGTGATGGAGGATGATCAAGTGATGGCTTAAATTCCTCCACCTAAAAGAATGTGGTTGCGGTTAAGATAGGAGTTAAATGAGGTTTTAAATCTAGGTTACTAATAGAAGAATATAATGAAGAATTTAGTCTCATCATAGATACTCAAAATATTACTATTCCTCTAAAAGGAAGAACCCCTTAGTATATCAAATGAAATAGACTTGGTGAGGTTGAAGTCATGATGACTAAAATTGAAGGAATCTATATAGGTTTAATGTAAAAGAAGGTAATGTTAAATTCGGATTTGGTGAGTTGAGTTAAGTTACACTCGTAGGAGGAAGAGGTAAATAAGATAATTGGCTTTTGGTTTCGGTTGGGATGCCATATTTTTTTGAGAAGAAAGTTTATCTAGCACTAGGTTTTCTCACTCTCATCTGAACACAATTACTAGGTCAATTCAATTCACCAAAAATTTTGGATGGCATTAGATTCTCTTATTTACTTCTCATTCCTGATGATATCTTCCCCCTCTTTTCTTGGGGATTGACTGATCCTGCGATCACTCAAACAAAATAGTAGTTAACCAATAACACATCTCCTGTATTTTTTTATTATTCCAAATTTGTCTATTCATATTTGAATTGAACCAAACATACATGATTAAATCTTCATTATCATTGATCAATAAATTCTATCTAAAATATTTTCTTTTTAAACTTAGGATGATCTCATAATCTAAACATGACATCATAGTTGAACACATTTTAACATAATTACATCACATGGTGTAAACACATATCACAAAAAGTATGACACAAGCGGGATGTAACATTCTTGACTCCACACTTGCCCCCTTAACTCTGCTACTACCCAGGGTTCCCCTAAATGGTTATTAATAGCCTTTTTGGCAGCCAACAACCTAATTTCAAAATTTGCATCTCCCTCCAAAATAGGTCAACTTTCGAGAGCCATAACTTTTGATCCTGATGTCTGATTGACTAACCATTTTATGCGTCAAAAATCTCGTGAAGTGCTCTACGCACAAAAAAGCCCTCTCTTCTAGTTCCTGCCATTTTTGGGCCTGTACGGGACTATTTAGTGCCTCAAACTTGAGTTTGAATAATTTTCAGGTGTTTTTCATGAAACAAAAACTTTAATATCTTTCAGCTCACAAATGATATTTATGCGATTCCTTCGCCAAAGATCTTATATTTCCATTACGTAACTTCCTATAAATTTTCACTTCAATCCGTGCCCAAATGTAAACTTTCTAAAAATAACAGGTTACTATTTTTAGCAGTTTGAAAAAATTGAATGTCCTACATCATTATTCAAGAGATTATGGAACTGGAACCACAAATTTTGAAAAGAAATGGAAAGAACATCAACAATTTTGAAACACATCTTTTTTTGGGTGTTGCAAGATTGTCCTTACACCACTGGATGCTCTTGCATCAGCAAATAACATGCAAGGCGATATACATTCACGGACTTGAGGAAGATATAAAATGTGGTTAAGTAAGGTGAGAAAGGTACGTTCTGAAGTTTGTATGTTTGTATGTTTTAGTTTTGTATCTTTAACATACTTACAAGTGCGAAGTCCAAAAGAGAATTAAATCTATTATAAGCAATGCATTATATCTTAAAGTTTTATCGAGTAAGTATGCATTCGCTTAATATACATGTACGGATCTAAAAGGATTATGCAATACAGTTAATAAAAGTGACAAGGTTCGAAAAGGTTGTATAAAAGTTTGTATGTATGTGAGATTGTATCTAAGAGTAGATACAATTATTGTTTCTTTGAAAAGATACAAGTGGGTAAGTGAAGTAGGGCCCGCAGTGGTTATCTCATGGTTGTATGTTTAATATACAAATGGATATACAAACAGATATACAAGTGGAGATACAAAGAAGTGAAAGGTAAGATTCAATGCAGATTTCAAAAGAAATGAAATAAGTTTATTTCTTTGTATGTATGTGCGATTGTATGTTAACGACATACAATCTTGATATAAAAAGAAATAAAAGACATTGTTGCGAATTAAAAGATAAAAGGGGTTTGTATGGGTTGCATTTGTATGATTGTTTACATCTATCTTATATACATTGTGACATACAAAGTTGAACAGAAAGAAAGAGTAACATTGTTTATAACCAGTTGCATGTTTAGGCTTGTATATTGATGACATACAAAATGATATACAAAAAGTAAAATACAAGGAGACATACAAAAAATAAGATGTATAAAAAGGGTAGACTAACGGATAGAATGTTCAAAATTAAAAATGTTGAAATGGAAAGCCTAGGCCATATGTGCATTCAATGCAGCATTTAATGTTGAACTAACACTGAAATGATGAAATCTAACATGTTAGGGTAAATAAAGAGTTGTTTTTTCTTTCAGAATTGCATTGTTAAAAATAAAATTGCAGAATAAAGAACTATTGTAGAAATTGAAAAGAAAATTCATTGCAAGATAGAATTTTAGAATGGAAAATCTTGAAAATGGTAAAAGTGGTCAATGTTGTTATAGTTGAGCTATCATGGATACAGGTATGTTTCTTAAATGTTGTTACAATGTAGTTAATCATAAAATATGAATTGGTTAGAGTAATTTCGGTTTAAAAATGCAAGTTAAGGATAAATTATTGTATCTAATTAGGAAATTAGATAATTGTTTTAAATACCCTGAAATCTAAATGGAAAAGACAAAAAAGAGATTAGGGTAAATGTAAAATGTAGAAATTATTCGTAAAAACCATAGGTAAACGAAGTAAAACCAACAAGTTAAATGTGCATTTTTTCACAAGATGGCCCCAAAATAGAAAAAAGTAGATAGAGGGGGTGAAGAAGAGGTGAAAAAAGAGAGAAAACCACGCAAACAGAAAAAAAAAAAAAGATTTACCAGTGCATAGAGGGTATCCATCCCTGATCAATACAAGTGGAGTCGGGACAGACACAAGCATAGGAAACTATGATGCTGATGATGTTCTATAGAAAATTATGGTAGTGGATGCTACACCTGACATAAAATGTATTTGGGAAAGAGGATTATACAAAGCTACAGGTTTTCCACTAGCCATGGAGGCTAAGGACCTAGTTCTAGAATGTATAAATAAATATGATTTAGCTACTAGAAGTGTAATACATGAAGACAAGGTCATTGCAGACTTATCTACAGAAGGGATCGCAAGAACATTTGGTCTAGAAATACAAGAAGAAATGATGGACATTGATATTGACCAATATACAGAGGATTTCAATAATAATGAAAGGGACTATAGAAGCAAGATCTCTGACAGTTGGTATAATGTAGAGAATAAACCCAAGGTTGTAGCAAGAGTGCATAAGAACCTGCATAGAATAGATTTTAAGGAAGAATTACATTTGATGATAACAATGTTGAGTAGGTTAGTTGGTTTAAGAGATGTCATTAAATGTGAACCCTGGATGTTTACTGTCATTCAATTCATGAGGGAAGCCAAGAAAGAACAAGGACAAATCCATTGGGCTAAAGCTATTATCATAGCTATATGGAAACAAGCAATATTGAGAAAATAGAAGTTGATGCCTTTTTACTTGTCTTCATATGTATTATACTCATGTGCATCAATGATTCAACCATATATATATGGAATTGACAGAGTTGGGACCCTCAGGAATGGCCCAGATCAAAAACTAGTATATGACCATTCTCTAGACCTATAGGAGGATAATGCATTAAGAAAGTATGCTTTAGTGAATGATGTATTCTATAAATACATGGTAAGGGTTTTGAGAGGAGAACAGGATAAGAGGTTATCTAAGGATGCAGAGGATACTATTGGATTGCACAGTTCCTGGTACATACAATTCCAAAACTTTACATACATCATAACTGAGGGTTTTGAAGGAAAACCATTTATGCTACCCAGATATCCATCTAACAAGTTGATTGTGTTAGAGTTCTCAAGGTAAAATTTGAATTTTTTTAAGATGTACAAGAAGAAGTATGGAAGAGGAAACCTTAATTTCCCTTGGACAATTGCTAGCTATTCCTGCTATAGTGAGGAGGTGGCCACATATTCAGAGAAGGAACTGAGGTATTATGGATTGTAGGAATTTGAACTAGCAAGATGGTTTGATCCTTTTCATAGGATCCAAAGAAACATTGATCCCAAATTCAAACATCAAGTGCACATTGAGGACTACTGGTCAGATTGCAAGGATGTTAGGGAAATAAGGAAAAGAGAACACAAAAGGCTAACAATAGAACAAATGAAAACTATGGGGGAAATCTATGTGCCTCTGGAAATTAAAGATGATGATGAATTGTTGCATCATAGTTATAAGAATGCTAGGATTGTTCCTATTGGAGAGCCTGATTGGTCACAACCATGGAATACATCTTTGGATACAATATCCAAACCTATCATTTTTATTTCCAAGACATGGTTGAAAAATAAAATAGGAGAGCTTAAAGGTAAGGGGATTGAGCCCACATTTCCAAATAAAGATAAGAAGAGAGTGAGGGAGCATCAAGATGAGCTCCAATGTTTCTATGAGAGGAAGAGAAAAATTGTGGAGGCCAAAATCAATGAAAAGGAAAAGAATACCACTCTAATGGATCGATATGCCTTAGAGGTGATAGTGGCAGTATCATCAGCTACATTTATAGAAGCAGAATCATCTGGTCATGGCACCAGTGCAGAAAAGGCCCAAGCTGCTAAAGGGTCAACAGGATAGAAAAACATGAGGGCAATAGCAGTGGAAACATCAAAAGGGGAAACATCAAAACAAGATGATGTTATAGGTGCACAGTAGGTGGGTGCTAATTTGAGTAGTATACCTAGTGAGGCTACCTCAGAGGAGGAAAGATAAACATATACCAAGTTAAAAAATGAATTAGCTAAGGAAAAGCTGCAAGAGTCAAGATTGCATGAAGCCAAAAGGGTAAGTGAGACTGTCAATGTAGAGGATGATAGCAGTGATAGTGAGATTAGGGATGTAGATCCCAGTAAAAGAAAATAAATTGGTAGAGATGAAGAGGAATTGAGTGAATACTCTGGTGCAAAGGAGGGGCAAGATACTTAGACATATATGGAAATTGAACAAAGCTCACAGTTTGAAGGGGAAAATGTATAAGATAAAGTAGAGGAAATAGATCCTTTTGGTACATTAGTATCACCTAAAATCATTAAAGAGGTACAGGATGTAGCACACCAGATAGAGGAATCTAAAAGGAAAGACACACCTAAAAAGGTTGTAAAGGAGACACCAGCGTAGGCTGACAAAGAAATAGACATGAGTGCTTTTGGTGCTGATGTGTTAGGTATTTTGAATATGTATGATGAGCAAAGTGAAGAAGAAAAGAATGTAGAAGAAGAAAAGAATATAGAAAACAAGGATGAAAAGGAGAAAGATACAAGGGAAGTTGGTAAGACTACAGGTTCACCTTCACAAATAGTGCAAACCAACATGCCTGAAAAATTGCAAGGAAAAGTTGAAATAGTAAAAGAACTACTAGAAGTATCATACAAACCTGAGGAAGGTAGGGATGACACAAAGAATGTTGCTGAAGGTAACATTGAACATGAGAAACAAAAGGAGGGTGACAATATAGAAAATATGGAGCAAAAGGATAACAAAGAAGAAGAACAAAAAGAGCCTTCTGAGAAAGAAAATCTAGAGTAAGGTGATATAGAGGGAGGAGACACTGAAATAGAAGAAGATGATAATGAGAGAATCAACAAAGCAAGATAATCCATTGATTTGAAAACAAGGCCCTTAGCCTCAACCCCCTCCGCAATAACAAGAGCAACAAGAACAAACAGAAATGGAAAAACCTCAAGAGGAAGTGATTAATGAAGAAAACACTAAAAAGACTACAAAAGAGGCTCTAGCCTAGTTAGGCTCGGAAGTTAGAAGAGAGAAAGTAGAGGTACAATTGCTACCTACAGATATCAAGAGTCTATTAGGTGGTTCTACATCACAAAAAGAGAAGAGGAAAGCTAGAACCATTTCAGCAATCAAAAGAGGTCCTGCTAGATCTAGAATGCTAAATCTTGCCATACCACAAAAGGACAAGGCCAAAGGAGAAATAACAATAGAGGATTATGAAATACTTAATATAGATTTAGACCATATGACAAGGGAATAGCATAGACATGAGTGGGAAGGCATGCATCAGGCTATTGTAGAGATATTGAAGAAAGATAAGGATAAACAAGAATACTTAAAAGGACACATTATCTAATTGCAACAGTTCATTGTCCAATTGCAACAATACTAGAGCTACCTAATGAAATACTAGTATTATCAAAGGATGAAGTAAAAGACATGGAAAATAAAAGGCTTGAAGCCAATATTTTATAAGAATAGTTCAGAGAATTCATGCAAAAAGGAGAAGAAGTGAACAAGAAAGTAGTGACAGGCTGGGAATTTAGAAGGGAAGAATGCAACTATGAATTAAGGAAGCTTGAAGAAATTGAGGAGAGAGAAGAAGAATTGATAAATGAAGGACTCATTACTCCTCTTATGGCTAATCAATTACCACAGGCCAGGTTAGAATTAAAGTTTGAGGATGATAGTCTCAAAAGATGTATCGCAGTTGCTCAAGATTTAGAAGAGATCGCAGATAAAATGATAAAGTTGCATATGAAAATAATTGAGAAACTCATTGATCATGAATGCCTATAAATACCAACATATGAATTACAAGAGGCATTAAAGGAGTTTAAAGCTATTTTGCACCATGCTTGGGGAACTTGGCAGCTTATCTGAGTAAGGAAATGATTGATTCAATAATGGAAACAAGTGCCAAAATAAAAAAAGTATAAGAAAAAAGATGAAGGTTTGAGAAAATAAGAGAGGAAGTTAAAGGAAGGAGTCAGAATGCAGGAATACATATGGACAAGAAGTCCAGGGGGAAATTGCACTTTCATAGAAGGGGTAACAGGTAATTTTAAGATATATCTAAAAGAGTAGAAAAGTATCAAAAGGGAAAATAATGCTAAGTATGAGTGCAATTGGAGGATATCATCGATCAAAGTCAACAAATAAGAACAAGTTAGTGGGTATCTTATTTTGAAAAGATTCCAAAGGCATCCTTTTAGGTGAACAAAGATACCAAGAAGATATTTTGAGAAATGGTTAGGAATTGATTTACACCGTTGATATAGAAAGTTTGAATGCAAACTGTTGATTGAGTTTGTAACTGTAGTAGTATGAAGCTTCAAATTCTATATAAAAAGCTCTGCTACTTGTATAATTTTACACAAGGATTTTGAGTTATTAGTTGTAAGTGTAATTTTCTAAGTGTTAGAAAAAGCATTTTTTAGTCCTAAAGGGAAGTCGCCTGTGTCTACATTTAGGAGTGCATTGAATATCCAGTCTCTCTATGTATCTGTGAAAACATCTATAAGTTTTCTGGTAAATTGGATCAATCCAATAGAAGTCACTACTACATTGTAAATCTTGTGTGATTTTATACTTGAAATAAAGGTGAACTCAGGATTTTGTGTCTATTACAGAGTGTGTTCTGAATATAGCTTTTGTTTGATGTATATTCTTTAAAAGATTGCAATCTCTCATGTATGTTCGTGAAAATGCTCAAGACATTGTATGTGTCAATTTAATTGTGTTGAATTGTTCAAATTATTGTATTCTTCCAGTACATGCGTGGTGTTGATAACTGAGAGGGGGGGTGAATCAGTTGTCCTAATTATTTCCCTTTTTGAACTTTCTTATTAATTAATGCAGCATTGAATCAAGCACAAAAACATTACCATGAAATAAGAAACACATGACACAGTATTTTTGACGTGGAAACCCTGTTAAGGGAGAAAACCACGGGGTGATTAACCCAAAGATTATTTTCTGTTAGAAGAATAGGGAATTACAAAAATGGCACTTGCCAATTAGGGCTCACTGCCTGACCACACTGCTCACAAAGAGGCCCACTGCCTACAAGGAGACACACTGTCTACAAAGTGATACGAATCACAGTCTTGAACTGATTGGAAGCATCTACATATGCTGGAGTTCAGTTCCGGTTAGGCTCAGTATACTGATCTGCTGCACTTCATCTTTCCTCTGTTCTTTATTCTGCTATCCTTTCACATACCGGATCTTTCTTACTACTTCTACTCTGTTCTGCACTTATTCACATACATCATCACACTCCTTTTTTTTTCACAACTAAATCCATCCTCTATATATATCCGCACAAGTAATTTCATCACCTTTCTAGTCGGCATCCGGAACAGTCTAGTTTCTTACAAACTCTGTTCTGTCGGCTGAATCCTTGCTTACCAAGCAATGCGGATCAAGCATATACTTGTAGATATCATTAATCATGTTGGCCAAACATGATTCATGCCTTCACAACCTTTACTATCAACAGTAACACATCCAGAAAATAGTCTGATACTCTGTCAGTTAGTTCTTCCTCTGTTCTCACTGTCTCTTAGGAATCCGGTACTCAACTATTCATATCTTTTTCTTTGTCCATCACCGGAGGGTAAATCCTTGGAATATACCACTCAAGGTAGTCCTCTTGACTTCCCCAAATCCGTACTGCACCAAGACACTTCCTCTGAGAGATCCGGACCAATCTGTCAGACCTTGCCATATGCTCTGTTCTTGTTTACCGGACCACAACAACCTTCATTCTGACTTCCGGTAGAGACACACCATGACTTACGGATATGTGGGATGACCTTTGTTGCCATCAATGACAACAACCATGAATCCATATAGTGTCTCTTGCCAACAATCTCCCCCTTTGGCATTGATGGCAACACTTAGTGAAAAATGACTAAGTGTTTACACTATGCTCCCCCTTGGCTGATGCTCTATCTTTATATACAATTTCTGGAACTCCCCCTTAGTTGGATTCCTCATTTTTCACTACTCCTCACTCCCCCTTTGACATCAATGGCAAAGGGTAGGGTCCGCACACCAAAATTTTCAAAAATTTTCTATACATAGCCGCATATTTACATACTCACATATACTGAAGAATGTCTGCAAAGGATGTCTTCAATTGGATCAGTTCTGTAGCCCAACTTTGCTTCATTCTATCCAAAATTGAAATGTGACCACTCAACAAAAATGCAAAAGCTTCTGCCCTCTTGAGATCTGTCAGATCATTTGTTTGGGCGGTGGTCTGAGCATCACTGATGGCCTCATGCATAGTTTCTAACTTAGGGATTATAATCCTTCTAAGTTCTCCCATCCGGTTGGTGATATTATTCCTTTCCTTCTCAAGGTTTTTTATTTCATTCAAGACTGCAATAGTCTGACATTCTTGATTTACTATGGAGGAAGAGAGAGGATCAAAACTTTGAGATAAACTTTGTAGTTTGTCCTGTTCCTCTTTTATTTTCTTATCAATTTCTACTATTGCCTTTGACCAGGATATACAAAATTTGTAAATGTCACCGCCATCCTTAAGAGCATTTTCTAAGCTCTTTATTCCAATACTCATATTTCTCCTATCGTTAGAGATTAATCCTAATACTTCTGAAAATCTTTTATCCAAAAATTCCTTCCGGACCTTTTCTTCAGCTAATTTTTCTAGAGAATCAAAATGTGTATCAACACTGCTGACTAAGGTTTTTAGATTACCGGAAGAGGAGGCTGTCGGATCTATCTGGATTGATGGCATAATCTTTACAAGTACTCTGGAAGTAGCCTCTATCAACTCACAGTCTTCCATATGAGACTTCAGGAGTTTTTCATTTGCCTTGGCATTTGCAAATGAAGCTATCTTCATTGTTTGTACCGGAGAGAGAGAGTCAAAGTCGAATGGGCCTTTTAGAAGCTCTGGTTCATCAATCTCTAAAGTTTCTTTGCTCAAAAATTGTTGAACAGTTTGTGCAGTGTCTCTTGCCAGAGACAGATGTTTCTTTTCTTCTGCAGTCTTGGAACTGTCAACCTCTTTATCTTTCACCACTGCTTCCTTCTCCTGTAATTTCTCTTCTTCTTTGGATCCGGAGACTGTAGGGGAAACCAGAGGAGAGATGCTAGCTTGTTCATAGGCCACTTCTTCTGGAGCAGAGGGTTCCAAGTCCACAGCTATTTCTGCACCTAAGTCCTCTACAACAGGAAGATTGAACCTTTTGAAGGCCTTCCGGAGGATCTCTTCTGTCTCTTTGGCCACCTTGTCAGTCTCACCAAGCATGAGTTGATTCATCCTGGCTTTACTTCTGAACTCATCTTTGCAGTCTTTGAAGATTATGTTCATTGTCTTGGGATCAATTTGAGGATATAGCTGAATAGCTATCTGCTCCCGGATCTCAAGATCTTTTGCATGAGCATTATTCTTTCTTATTTCTAATTCCTTTTCTAGGCTTTTAGGAATTTCAGAAATAATCTCAATAAAAGCTTTATTGTAGATGTTCAAGTACCTTATTATGGCTTCTTGCAGGATCTTTTGATCTGCCTCGTTGTAGTCATCATAAAATTCTGCCACCGGTTGAAGGTTCCCATCCACAGTGACTGATTTGACTACACAGTCTAGAGACAAGGTGGGCTTTTCAGAAAGTTCTTCTGTTATTTCTTCCTTGTCTCGGCCAGAAGAGGATTTACCGGATTCTTTCTTTTTCTGTTTCTTTATTTCTTTCACTCCTTCATCTGACTCAGTTTCTTCTTCATCCTTTTGGCTTTGATAAGCTCTTGAGGCTTTTGTCTTGGATCTTTTACCGGATCCCTGGACTTCTAGTTTTGAGCTTTTGGTTTTGATAGGTGTGGATCCTTTAGATGATCTGGTCCGGGTTGAGGATTCCACCGGAGCACTTTTCTTGCTTTTCTTTTCTGCCTCTTTCTTTTCTTCCTCAGATTTTCTTCTCTTTTCCCGGCTGGCATCAAGTGCCTCTTTTGAGATGCCTAGGCCTTGAGCAATGTGCTCTACTTCTTTTCTCACCTTTCTCTTTATCTCAAGTTCCCTGAGTTCTACATGTATCTTTACACTCAGCTCCTCAAAGGTTCCAAACCTTTCTGCCTTTGGATATTTGGGCTGACTTAGCATGTGTTGAACATGCAGCTCCACTATCTGTTCATCTACTTCATACCCCATGGGCATGATCCAGATAGTCCTTGGCTCCACTGCCTCCATTAGGCACTGATCAGTGTCAACCATAAAGCACACTGAGTCTTTGTATTTTTCAACAAGAGACTGGGGAATTCTCTCTCTTGCTTGCATCATGCTTTGGAAGTTTTTGAAGTATCCCCATAGGGCTGTATTTCTTGCTTTGGCATCCCCAAGCCTATGTAGATAGTCTCTTATTTGGACTGCAACAGGTTTGTCATTCTGCCATGCCCATCCACTTGATCCGGGCAGCTCATTCATGAAGTAGAAGAATAGACATAATATAAGAGTACCGTACTTAAAGGAATTCTTCTTGTCCTTCTTGATTTTCTGTATATTTTCCATTAATTGGCTTAACAGTAGTTCGCAGAGATCATATTTTGCATTCTTTCTTAGCATTTCATAGGCAGTGTATACTGCAGTTCCGGATACAGAATTCTCCCTGCTGGAGTGATAGATCTTGTATCCTATTATCATGGATGCATACTTGATATCTGGATCCGAAATATCTTCAATGGTCATTGCCCTCTTATCGAATTTTGATCCGGTGGCCTCAGTTACAATGTTGTTCTTGACAGATTTGAGGATAGGTATCCCTCCGGAAGCGTATAGACCAGTTACTGCTCTAATTGCCTCTTTTGTGATCTTGCAAGGTCTATCCAGCCATAGGAAGTTGTCATGCATCCTGCTCAGTACATACCGGACCCATTCATCTTCTTCAAAGCAGGGGAAATGAATAAATTGCTCAAATTGTTTCTTCTGGATACCCTTATACTCTGGTTTAAGCTCAAAAGCATTGTCTATCAGTTGCTTGTGATAGAGATCTCTTAATTTGAATTCCCCAAATTCCTCAACGCTTGCATGTATGTAAACCCTAATGTCTTCTATGTGTAAAACTCCGTGAGGAACACTGGAAAATGCTCCTAAGGGATCTACCTCCAATGACTTGTATGGATGTTTCTTAAATTTAGGTCGGGGCCTATCTGAGATTTTCACTATATTTGGAGTAGCCATTTCTTCAAAGATTTGCAGTGAGATAATGAAAACGGAGAATACCTTATGCGCCTTCGGTTTGCACGGAGTGGTTGGATTGATTTCTTTATGCAATGACTTCGGCAGGAGATCTTTGGTGTGCTTGATGAATCTTGTTACAGAGCTCCACTTTTCGCTTCTTCTTGAGTGCAGAATGAGCAAATGCTTTTTGAGAAATCTCTTATATTGCTCTGCAAACCCTAATATCTGATGGCAATAAATGCTCGACCTATATTATTCCAGTTTGCCTTATCCGGATAGCTAGGAGTATCCCAGATCAGTCCTGATCTGTGAACATCATCCGAATCTTTCAATCATGAATAAATCGAGGTGACACATTACAAGAACATCCCAAACACTCTGTCCAATCCGCAGAATAAGACAATGCACTTCCGGATCTCTCCGGACCTTTTTGTAATCCTTTGTTATACCGAAACATCTCCCGAAACAGGTCTTACTTGATCGATCACAGCTTCTTCATATCTCCATGCGGACCTCTGAAATCTTATCTGGATCATCTCAAGACTTATATCTTTAAACCCTTTACTCCGCATCTTGTGCCACATCCGGCACCACTTGATTGGCTGGGGGAACAGGATTTTCTTTGAGTCTCCCCCTGAGCCAGAGCTTACTTTTTAATTTCTGGAAGAAATATCAGCACCAGAGTCTGGTACGGATCCAACCTCTACATTCTCTGAACTTTTCTTCACCCAAATCTTGCTCATCTGATTCCTAACTTCATCCGCATTCATCTTTTGTTTACCCTTGTCTTGATTCTGATTATACACCGGACCTCTTTTGTCCTGATTCTTGCTTCTGCAGACTTTAGCATTATGACCGGACCTATTACAGATTTGGCAAATAACATTTCTTTGCATATTTGACTGATAACCTCTTGATCTGCATTGATTAGCCATATGACCTATTCTATTGCATGTAAAGCATCTACCTTTGAATGATTTGTTTACTTGCATATTTCTGCATTCATGGGATTTGTGTCCATACCTTTTGTAGTTGAAGCACTGTCCAGAGAAGGATGAATTAATCTGATTCATTCTCTTTCTGCACTGATTAGCTTTGTGACCGAAGTGGTTGCAGCTGTGGCAGTATCCATTGAAAGATGGATATCTTTGAGCATTGGGCTGTCTTACCGGAGGTCTTCTAGGCCTGTTCCTTGGATTTTCTGATCCAAAATTCTTTTGACCGGATCCGGAGCTTTCTCCTTTCTCATATCCCAAACCATACTTGTCATCTATCCTCTTTTGACTTCCAAGAAGTACTTCAAGTTGGTCAGAACTTATCTTGAATTTTTCTTTGTATTCATTTGCTGTTTGAAGATCTCTTTTGAGAGAGGCAATTTGGTCCTCAAGTTTTTCTTCATTATCTTTGGCATCTTCAAGATCAGATTCAAGATGTCTGATAATCCTGTCCATCTGGTGGCATTCTTCTGATTTTTCTTTAAGAGATTGTCTTAGATTGTCTTCAGCCTTTCTTTTTTCTTCAATCTCTTGAGTAAACTTTATAGTTCCTGATTCCATTTCATGTCTTAACATAATGACTTCTTTTGATAACTTTTCACATAACTTGGTTTGCTCAATCAATTCTTCATTTGTATTGCTTTCTTCACTTTGTCTTGCCAATTGTTGGAGCAGCTCCTTTCTCTTTTTCATAGAGAGACTTAATTTGTCCTTTAATTCTCTCATGAATTCATCAGCCTGTTTGAGTCTTTCCTTTAATTCATTGACTTCAGAATTTGATTGTTCAAGATCCTCAAGGGCAGTCTTGAGTTGCTCCCTTAAACCATATGCATCCATTTGAACTCCCAGATCTTCCTCAAGCTGTTAGGCTCTATTAGGAGGAACTTGGCTCTAATACCAATTGTTGATAACTGAGAGGGGGGGGGTGAATCAGTTGTCCTAATTATTTCCCTTTTTGAACTTTCTTATTAATTAATGCAGCATTGAATCAAGCACAAAAACATTACCATGAAATAAGAAACACATGACACAGTATTTTTGATGTGGAAACCCTGTTAAGGGAGAAAACCACGGGGTGATTAACCCAAAGATTATTCTCTGTTAGAAGAATAGGGAATTACAAAAATGGCACTTGCTAATTAGGGCTTACTGCCCGAGCACACTACTCACAAAGAGGCCCACTGCCTACAAGGAGACACACTGTCTACAAAGTGATACGAATCACAGTCTTGAACTGATTGGAAGCATCTACATATGCTGGAGTTCAGTTCTGGTTAGGCTCAATATACTAATCTGCTGCACTTCATCTTTCCTCTGTTCTTTATTCTGCTATCCTTTCACATACCGGATCTTTCTTACTACTTCTGCTCTGTTCTGCACTTATTCACATACATCATCACACCCCTTTTTTTTTTCATAGCTAAATCCATCCTCTATATATATCTACACAAGTAATTTCATCACCTTTCTAGTCAACATCCGGAACAGTCTAGTTTCTTACAAACTCTGTTCTGTCGGCTAAATCCTTGCTTACCAAGCAATGCGGATCAAGCATATACTTGTAGATATCATTAATCATGTCGGCCAAACATGATTCATGCCTTCACAACCTTTACTATAAATAGTAACACATCCGGAAAATAGTCTGATACTCTGTCAGTTAGTTCTTCCTCTGTTCTCACTGTCTCTCAGGAATCCGGTACTCAACTATTCATATCTTTTTCTTTGTCCATCACCAGAGGGTAAATCCTTGGAATATACCACTCAAGGTAGTCCTCTTGACTTCCCCAAATCTGCACTGCACCAAGACACTTCCTCTGAGAGATCCGGACCAATCTGTCAGACCTTACCATATGCTCTATTCTTGTTTACCGGACCACAACAACCTTCATTCTGACTTCCGGTAGAGACACACCATGACTTGCGGATATGTGGGATGACCTTTGTTGCCATCAATGACAACAACCATGAATCCATATAGTGTCTCCTACCAACACGTGGCAGAACATTTAGATTTTAGAAGATTGTGTCTAACCTAAATCTTTTCTAAACTTTTCTCCAAACAATTGATAAATAATTAGCTTAAATGCAGATATCTAAAGGAAATTGTCTTGCATTTGAATAAAGAATGAAGAATTACATTGATGTTTGACAATTTTCATATTAATTTGAAAGGAAAAGTTTGTTTCACTGTAAATCATACAAACCTTTGTGATATAATAATGAGTTTATGCAAAGGACTAAATATTCTTTTGATATTTGTAACATTTTGCATAGTTTGAGTCCAATAAGTCACTGAGTACTTTAATTTACATAAGGCCCCTTGAATATTACAGTTTCACATCAACCTATTGAATTGTTCATAAGATCAAGACCTGACCATACAGAAACTTGGGATTAGGAATTGTTAGTTAATTCTTCATATCTTTCAAGATAGCTAAGGTTCATTTTGTGAATTTTAACTTTTTTTATGAATGTGTAAAAATAATCATCAATAGTTTTTAGCACTAGAAGGAGGGCTTGATTTGAATTGAGGTAGGATTTGTGCAAAACTAGCTTATAATAGTGGTCGAGTAACCAGGTCTAGGTCAAATTCAGACGATATCTACATCCAATTGCTTGATAGAAGATGAAGTAAGAGTCCTTTGATCTGGAATCCTAGAATATCACACATAGGAGGTTCATCAAGAACTCCTCTTGGATCACCTTTTAACATCCATAACATAGTGAGTCTTGACACTTCTTCATTCAAATCTTTAAATCTTGGTTTAGGTCCACCTAGAGGTCCAAGTCCTGCTAAAGGTCCTAGTCCTCCTTTAAATCCAGGTAGTCCCAGAGGTCCAAGCCCACCTCGCGGTCCTGCAATGGCATATTTCAATGTCAATTCTCCTATATCTTTTGTAGATTATCATGAAATGCCAAAGAATCCTAAAAAGATATGTCCTAAATATAAATTGTATCAATATCCAAAAGATCATATTAGAGATATTCAAGGAAGCATGCTTTAGAGCTAGGTTAGAATATGAGGGTGTAGTGTGTAGGTTGTTTCCTTACACCTTCAATGAACAGGCTTCTAACTGGTATGTTAATTTGCCAAATAGTTATGTCTCTTCTTGGGAACTTATGGAAGAAGCATTTTTCTCTAGGTTTAGAGGACCAGTCGATCCTTCTACCTTATGTCATAAATTGGTTGCAATTAAAATAGGTGAGGGAGAACTTATTGATTATTTCAATGAGAGGTTCCAAAAGGATTACTTTAGGTTAGTCATTCCTTATATTGTAACTCCTAAGGCCTTAATATAAATGCATTATGTTGCCCTAGATCCATTGACCGCCATGTTTGTCAGGACAAAATCCAATATAGATACTATACGCAAAGCTTATAAAGAGGCATCTGATGTAAATAAGGAGATGAGACAAACAACCTATAATCCTTTCTTGAATGGAGGGAACCCTAGGATGAAAAATCAAGCACAACCTTTGAATGGAGTTCCTATGCATCACACTCCATTGTTAAATCCAATTCCTACATATACACTTGTGTATAATCCTTCCCCCATCCAGAATAGAGTTCCTTATACTGGTAATAGTACTAATAACTATCAAGCTAATGGTCAGTCCTTCTTCTAGCCTCCTCAGGATACATTTGTGGCAAAAGCACAAGAGGATAGGGAGGAAATCAAGGAAATTACTACATATTTGAGAAGACTGACCACTGAGATGACACAGTTAAGAAATGAAAATTTCTATGGTAGAAATACTCACGGACATAATCCAAACCAAAACTAGAATTACAATCAAGGTCAAAATTCAAATCAAAATAAAAATTCTAATGAAGGACAAAATCATAATCAGGGATAGGGAATGTAAAACTGAGGACATATTGGAGATAACAAGGCCTAGGGTAATAACAACGAAAATCAGAATCAACCTAAGCCACCTAGGACATGGAACAAAGGACCAAATAATGTCACTCTAGCTTATCCATTTGGGAGTCTAGATAATCAGGAAGTGAAACAACTAGCTAGAGTTCAAATGGCTAATGTAGCATGGAAGAATTGGTGTAGGATTCACAATAAAAGTGCACATGCTAAATTAGATTGCCATTAATTTTATCTCGTGGCTACCATTTTCAATGTTGATGTACAAGCTCCCACATCTAAATTTCTCATTCCTAGGGGGAATGAAATAGTGCCCTCAGGATTTGAGTCTGCTTTAGTTTTAGAAAGTTTCACCTTCGCAACTAAAGAAGAAGAAAATCAGATACTAGAAGATGAGCCTTATTTTTGTGAGAGTTTGTATCCTGAGTTGGCCCTAGTATTGGATGCTTTTTAGTTTCCCTTTGAAATTAAAAATGAGTCTTATGTGAGCCAGAGGAGGTGCAGGCTTTTCAACAATCTAATAGAAACCACACTTATAATCTGAGAAGCAATACTAAGCCTAGAGGTCCTTTCAGTACCTCCACTCCCCCTAACAATTTCAATACTCCTCTAGATCAGCATGCCAGTAATAATCCTGCAATCTTAAAATCTAATCATCATGGGACTGGTGGGGCAATAGCATCAAAAGTTCAAATAGGGAAAACAAAATCTGTGGAAATAGTAATGTTAATGAGATTTTTGTCTGAAGAAATTAAGAAAATCAAGATTAGTCTATCTCTATATGAGTTATTAAAAAGTCTAGGGATACAGTTTGGTTTCATGAAATCTTTAGATACATCTGTGACAAAAGAAGCTTCTGTTGATATGGATGTCCCTAGTAGAGATTCATAGTCCAAGGACAAGAATAAGAAAATTGAACAACCTTCTAACACTAATGTGGTCATGTATATAGATAAGAGGGAGTCTCCTCCTTTCTTCTTAACCACTAGAATGTTGGGAAAGAATATACATAATTGTATGGTGGATTCTTGTGCTTCAACCAATGTAATACCTTTAGGAATATGTAAAATTTTAGGGTTGACTCCTACCAAATCTGCTAAGGTTGTGACTCAACTGGATAAAACTGAGGTTAGTGTAATAGGTGAATTGATCCACATTTAGATGCAGTTAGCTTCAGATCCTAGAGTAAGTCAATTCATTGATATTCCAGTAGTGGATATACCAGTAAACTATGGCATGTTAAGTAGGGTCTGGTCCAAAACATTAAATGGATATATGACCACTGATTTCTCACACATGTGGTTACCCTGGAGAGGTGTCCCAAATCATATTAGGATAGAAGCTAAGCCTAGAATGAAACACATGATTACAGAGTATAACTAAACAAATAAAGTATTATATACCTCTGTTGAACCTGGTGTTTATAGAGTAACTAACAAAGGAGTGCAAATTGAGGAAATCCTGATGTTAAACTTTTAGACAAAGCCTATTAGCAAAGAAACTGTATTATTCATTGAATCTGATTGCAATTCTTTTGAGGAGGAAGAGAATGTAGTAAATAGTTTTGGTTAAATCATGAGGCAAGAAATAGAGGATTGTATTGAACAAAAATCTCTAGTTCCGTGCAAGTTGTACAAAAGTTTGTGTAGGGTCCATAATAAGCCTCATCCTGAAGAAAGTTGTGGAATATGCAGGGATATCATAGAGTATCAATATGGAAAGTGCATGAAACTAATAGAATTGCAAGAGGGGAAAGTTAATCCTAATAAACATGAGTTGTATTTTCATGATAACATAACTGAGCCCATCCAGGATTTGAAGAAAGAAACAAAAGCAAAAGGTGTCTGTTATTTTGATTTACAAGTTGAAAATGCAAATGTACAAGTGAGTAGGAATGAAGCACCCAGAGCTAAACAAAATATAGACAAGGTAGGGTAGGCCAAGGTAAAATGTCAAAAGAATAAAAGTGGCATGTGGACACTTAAATGTGATGGATCTAAGTCTAAACAAGGTGCAAGACCTGATGTTGAACTTATAGATCCCAGTGGTAAGTCATTTTTAGCAGCATATAGGCTAGAATTTCCTTGTACTAATAATGTAGCAGAGTATGAAGCTTTTATTTATGGACTTGTTATGGCTATCAAGAAGAAGGTAAGAATGATCAGAGTTTTTTCTAATTTTGAGTTAGTGGTTAGACAGGTTAGGAAACTGTATGTGTGTAATTATAAGAAAATGGTCAGTTATAGGCATAGGGTATGGGATTTAATTGAATCATTTGATCTTTAACATAGAGCATATCCCTAGAGAACTGAATCTAAGACCAGATGTGTTAACAGTTGTTGCTAGTACTTTAGAGGCTTTAACTTTGTCAGGTCTAAAACCATTTGTTGTTGAATTAGTGAATGTCCCAAGTATACTAGATAATGTTACTCATTTTTAGGTATTTGAAGGAGACCGACAAATTGTAGACTTTCTTACTTGTAATGAAGTATTTGAAGCTCAAATCATTGATGAGCAAGGGAGGCTTGATGTGTCTTGGGATGAAGAAGACATAATAAACCTGCAAAGCAATTTCTTACCCAAGGGGGTAATAGAGTTGGAAAAGATTTTCAACTTTGATGGTGTAGTCAGACAGAAAGATTTTCAACTTTGATCCCTATAACCTGGGAATAGAGGAAAGTCTACAAAATGTGTTGATTGGAAAGGCTTTATCTGAAGAATTAAGAAAAGAAATTGTTGATGTTCTAAAAGAGTATAAACACATAATAGCATAGACATATGAAGATTTGAAGACTTATGAAACGTGCATCATAACTCATGTGATACCTTTAAGACCAGGAGTTAAACCATTTATGCAAAAATAAAGGCCTATGAATGCTATTTTGGAACCTTTAATCTTTGAAGAAGTAAGAAAATTGTTGTCTACTAAAATAATTTTCCTAGTAAAACATTCAACCTGGGTAACAAACTTAGTACCCATGAGAAAGAAAAGATAATTATCCATTACCTCCAATAGATAAAGTACTGCAAGCAGTAAATGGAGCTAGGATGATGTCCTTTTTAGATGGATTTTTAGGATATAATTAGGTATTGGTTGATAAAGAAGATAGGTTGAAAACTACGTTTACTTGCAAATGGGACAATTATGCATATAGGAGAATGCCTTTTGGTTTGATCATTGTAGGTGCCACCTTTCAGCGAGTCATGGACATTTCTTTTCATGGATTGTCAGGTAAGTGCATTGTTATTTATATGGATGATTTAACAGTATATTGTGAAGATATGTCCACTCATGCAGAAGGTTTGAGAAGAGTGCTTAAAAGATGTGAAAGGTACAAGATTTCTCTTAATCCAAAGAAATGCTCATTTGGCATAACAGAGGGAAAATTGTTAGGGCATATCATTTCTAAAAATGGAATATCAATTGATCCTAGTAGAGTAGAAGGAATAAGAAAATTGTAATTACCTAATAGTAAAAAGGAGTTAAAGTCTTTCTTTGGTAAGATTAACTTTGTCAGGAAGTTTATTACAGCATTTACAGAGATCGTGCAACCACTAAACGCAATGCTTGAGAAAGATGCAAAGATAGAATGGACACCAATAACCAAGGCCACATTTGAAGATATTAAAGAGGCCATTTATGATGGTCCCATGTTAGCAAGTCTTAATTATACTAAGTTATTTTACATATACTCTTTTGTATCTACACACTCAGTTGGAGCTACCTTGACACAAAAGGGAGAAGATAATGAAGAAAAACCTATAGCTTTCATGAGTGTACCATAAAAAGATGCACAACTGGAGTATTTAGACATAGAAAGACATGCATTTACATTAGTAAGTGTAGTGAAAAAGTTTAGGAACTACATCCTGTGAAGTCAAGTTAAAGCCATAGTACCAGATGCAGCAGTAAAAGTGCTACTGATGCAAAACGAGCATGGAGAGAAAAGGGATAAATGGATTATGATATTGCAAGAGTTTAATATGGAGATCATTCCAATGAAGCTAGTTCAAGGACAAGCATTAGTACAAACCATAGCAAACACATATCCAAATTTGGTAAAACAACATTATGTACTAAACTCTAGTGATGCATCAGGTTGGTACAATGATTTGAACACATTTATGATATCAGGTAAATATCCAAGTAAGATGAAGTCCTCTCAGAGGAGAGCCTTGAATATTAAAGCACAAAGGTACATGGTAGAAGGGGGTCTTTTGTTTAAAAAGAACCATGAAGGTATATATTTAAGGTGTTTGAATAGAATTAAAGTAGATAAGGTATTGTCAAAGTTACATGATAAGTATGGAACTGCTCATGGTTCTGATTTAGCTACTACACACAAGATTTTAAGAGTTGGATACTATTGGCCAACAATGTTTAAGGATACAGAAGGCCATATTCAAAGTTGTCACACCTATCAAACTATAGTAGACAAGGGAAGAAATCAGGCTAATCCATTACAACCAGTTATTCAATCTAGGTCATTTGCACAGTGGGGCTTGGATTTCATTAGAGTCATAAATCCTCCATGATCTGCTGGACATAAGTTTACATTGATAGTGACAGACTATTGTAAAAGGTGGATAGAAGCCACGTGTTGTAAATTCTCTACTACTAGGTTGGTTATCAAATTTCTTGAAGAAAACATCATTACAAGGTTTGGGACTCCATATTCTTTGGTATGTGATAATGGCACTGCATTTTCTTCTTTGACATTTTCCAAATGGGCATTTGAGTATGGAATAGTTTTAAAATTTTCTTCAAATTATTATCCTCAGGGAAATGGTTTAGCTGAGTCTACTAACAAGATTTTATCAATTGGACATCATTAAAAAGTTAATTGAAAAGAATCCAAGAGAATGGAACACATTGTTAAAATATGCGTTGTGGGTAGATAGGACTAAGGTTAAGTCAGCCTTTGCCAATGCACCTGTAGTTAGGGTAAAATTGCAAATCAGGGAAAATGAATAAACAACAATGATAAAAACCCTAGCAATGCACAATGAAGCACAAGACAACATGAAAATCTAAATAACAAATATAAATGCAAACCGATCTCCACTCTATGCTCGATTTATCTCCATTGCTCTTCTCCACCTCACATGAGCATGCAAGATTTTGAAGGATTATTGTTGGAGGAATGTTGGGTGCTAACTTCTACAGCATAACATTAAGATGATGATGATAGAATGAATGATAGATGAGGATGCAAAGGCTCTAATGATATTTTGGCAGCATGTGGATACTTGAGGATCAATGCATGCTAATGGCTTGTGAGGGGGTTGATTTATAGGAAAGGCTTGGTTCAAATGGATGGTTGAGATTAAAAAGCTAAATGATTGATGTGGATGGCTAGGATTGATTTGGTTATCCCACTCTTTAAGGGAGTTGTAGTCATTTGACAAGTGGAAGGAGAAGGATAGGGCTCATGTGTGCTTATGTACATAAAAAAGTACTACATATGAAAGATATTAAATAAAAGGTTGTAGTACCACTTATCTTTTTAAATGAAAGAGGCACACATGTCGGCTAAATGATAAGATAAATTAATTAAATAAATAAAATTTATTTAATTAATTAGAAAGTCGGCTTATAATGAAATGTGAGAACTTAATTCAAATAAAATATTTGAATTAGTTGGGATATGAGTTGGATATTAATTAAATAAATAAAATTTATTTAATTAATTGGATAGTGGGATTAGGATATGATTGGGAAATTAATTAAATAAATAAAATTTATTTAATTAATTGGAAAGTGGGATTATGAATGTGAAATTAATTAAATACATAAATTTATTTAATTAATTGGCTAAGTAGGATAAGGATGGGAGTAAGTGGGATTTTAATTAAATAAATAAAATTTATTTAATTAATTGGCTAATGGATAAATGGGATTAAGAGTGGGATTTAGGACAAAATGTTACATGATGTCTAAGTAATGTTTTTGACTAGGTGTTGCAAGACATGGACAAATTTGGGACAAATTTGGGTGTCTACATTTTGCCCCTCTTTGAGATGATACTTGAGATGATAAGCTTTATGTTGAGTAACATCATTTCAAAGAAGCTAATGTATGGATAGAAAAAGGATAGTCATGATGATGGAAAGATAGGATGATGATGATAATAGAAAGAATAGGTTGGTGACGAAAAGATAGGGTAATGATGCCCCCTCGAGAGGATAGGTGGGTTGGACAAACACGGGTACACTCTCGAAAAGAAATGGCTTGGCTGTGAAAGATAGAGGAAATGGATAGAAGAAATGAAGGATACGCTATGCTGCAATGAAAGTGAGCAACCATAATGTTTGATATAGCACTAGACGTTATGCACAAAGGTAGAAGGACCAGGGTGACGATGTGTCTCGTGCCCCAGCGTAATACAACCTTGTCAGTACACAAGTTATGAATATTAGCTAGAAATGATACCGATATGATCCAAATGCAAGATAAAAATAATAACACACACAAGCAAGCAAGCATCCGCAAATGATACAAAAACAAACAAGGTATTGCCCCTGTCAAGCTGTAAACCAATGATTAATTGATTGATTGAGGATAGTTGAGAGTGTTGTCATTGTGGGGAAAGCTATATCCCTAGATCAACACAAGCTTGTTTGCTGAGTTGGTTGGCTGATTGGATGATTGATTTGGCTTACAACAAGGCTAGGATCAAGACCATTGATTGCATTTGAATAACTTGGTTTGATTGATTAACTTGATTGGTATAGCTTTAAGGATTGACTTGCATTTGGATCATTGTTTTGGAATGATTTGATGATTAAAGGATTGATGAAAATGAAAGATTGATAAAGGATTGATGAATTGAATTGGATTGATATGAATGTGATTGATGAATTTGATGGATTGATTTGATTTGAGCTTGATGTTATTGATGGGATAATATGGATTGGATTAATGTGATTTTGATTTATTGATAGATTGGCTTGATTTGATCATTTGATTGGAGGAAATGGATTGATTGAATGATAGATTGATTGGAATAAGTTGTTTATTGATGAGGAGAAAGAGGAAAATCGTCGGTGCCTGAATCTGGGCACTTCCTTCATACTCCAAACTACTTACACACCCTGAATCCATGGGATCAAGGCACTTAGCAATGGAAATGAGATGTAGTTCTGATTTGAGTTTTATTGACGATGCTCAAAGATCGGGTTATGGATTGAGATTGATTGATGAAATGTTGATGATGTGATGATATGTGTGGTGGATTGAGCTTCTTTTGATTGGTTGGAGTGATTGGATTTATTTCGATTGGAGTTGATGTGATTGAGTTGATTTGATTTGGTGTTGATGTTGATGATTGATAGGATTTGTTTTGATGGTTGGCTTGATGTGCTTTGGTTGTGATGTTTGCTATTGCTAGTTTGATTGTTTTGATGATTGGATTGTTTTGAATGATGGTAGTGATGGATAAAGATTAGAGTGTCCACTCAATCTAAGCATAAGCAAGTTTTCTCAGTGTGCTCAAAGGATGTAAAACAAACAAGGTATTGCCCTTGTCAAGTCATAAACCAATAATTGATTGTTTGATTGATGATGATAGTGTTGTCATTGTAGGGAAAGCTATATCCCTAGATCAACACAAGGATGTGGGAACGCTATATCCCATTGATGATGATTGATGATTGATTTAGCTCATGACAAGATTAGGATCAAAACCTGTTGATTTGATTGGATAATGTTCCTTGATTGATTGGCTTGCTTGATATGGATTAGTGTGACTTGGATTTAAGATCATTGCTTAGATTGATTTGATTGATATGATTAGAAAAAGTGATTGATTGAAATGGATGAATGAATGTTATTGATAGGAAGAATTGATGATGATTTGATTTTGACTGAATGTTGATGGAGTGGATTGATTTGGATGATGTTTGAATCGGTCTTATTGCTTGGATTTTTTTGACATATTTTGATTTTTTTTGGATTTTTTGAAATGTTTTGGGATGTCAATGGATTTACAATTGGGTAGCCTTTGTTCCTGATACCAATGACAAGGGAAGACCAAGTCTAGGTGCAAATGATGGATAAAAGGATGGGCTCACAGTAAATGGGATGGCAAGATCATGAGAGTTGGATGGGATGAAAAACTCATGATAGATGGATAGATACAAGGATAGGCTATGGAATAGAAAGCTCATGATAAATGGATGGGGATAAGCTATAATATGGAAAGCTCGTGATAAGGATACGTCATAGTGGATGGATCATAAGAGAGCTAGGATGTGATCTCCAAAGGCTATGTTGCATAGGAATAACTTGTCCCATTCTAGGTAGAAGACTTAGGGTTTTACATGACAAGGTTAATGACCATGGGATGATAAGATGGATTTGACATGAAGCTTACGATGATAGGAGGACATGATGGATTGGTTTGAATGGGATGGATGAATGGTCAATGGATAGGAGTTGGTTTGGAAAGAAGGTATGTCAAGAAATATCCAAACATGTTTCAACATTTTGCCCCTATGTCTTCATCAAAATCAAGAGGAAGGATTGATAGATGGGTTCAATAGGAATAGGCATGTTTATGTAATGGATAAGGATGGTAGGATGGTAAATGATAGGTTGGATGAGACAATGTGCCCCCAAGTGTAAGTGACATAGAAGATCAACCTACACATGATGCATGTTTGCTAGGTTTTCATCATGGTACTTATCCAAGGTGCCTGTTTACCAGGTTTTCACCATTGGTCAAAGGGATTTCTCTTTACTTTTTTGATTTTGATTTTTATTTTTTTTCTTTGATTTTTTTAGATGGGATGACAATTACACATGGTGCGTGTTTGCTAGGTTTTCACCATGGTGATGGATAGGAGGGACTCAAGTGTCTAGTGCTATGAAGGTTGATAGTGTCCCTTTAGAGATGGATGTTATCACATAGACCATGTCATTATGCTCATAGATGTTGGTAAGGGATTGCATGGATGGGAGATGGATTAGGTAGATAGTGGATGATGAAATGGATTATGAAAGGTTCATGCAAGGATAGATGGATGGGAATAGTGGATTGTGATGTGGATTATATAGGCTTATGGAATGAAGATGGATGAAAAGTTTATGCCAAAGCATGGACCATAGGGATAGAATGGGGGATATATGTAGGATAATGGATGGAAGATGAGGAGATGTAGTTATGTGGAGGTGCTGCGGAGTGGAAGGGAACCATGACCAACGGTTGCACACACCATGATAAACATTGAAGCTTTTAATTGGATGGTGGTGTAGGAAGCAATGGGGATGTTTGCTTAGGGGATGGTTAATGAAATGATTTAGGAACCCACATATATTTAGTATTTTTAGTGCTTTTGTTTTGCGTGTGGGATTTTTGAAGGGAATGGAAGTTTTGGGTGGAAATAGGCTCTTGGATGGAGATAGGTGATTGGGATTCTTGAGAGGTGGATGAGGATGCCTCATTTGACTTGCTAGCTATTTTCTTAAGAACCCAAACCATTTTTCTTTTGGGCTTTGCTTTTGGAGGTATGGGCTTGGATAGCTTTGTGAATGTACTTTGTTTAGAAGATGGATGATTTAGAGACTTTTTACATTGATGCCCCAAGGCATGAGGGTCCTTAGGAGTTTTAGTTGGATTTTTAGCTTTATAGATAAAGGTATCCAAATGTTTATTTTGGAATCCCATGGGTTTGGTGGAAGTGGGGTTGGTGGAATGAGTGGAAGCTTCATGTTTAGGCAATGTGTGCATTTGTTGATCATGATTAGGAAAGCAAGGGTACTTATGGATAAGTGGATAATTAGGTGTTGGTAACAATGTAAGCATAGTGGATGGAGGGATATTAGGAGTTGGAAGGAGTGGAGGTAAAGTGGATAATGGGATGTTAGGAGTTGGAAGTAATGGAGGTAAAGCGGATGATGGGAGGTGTATGGTCACATACTTTTGACATTTGTAGGTTGATGGAGGGGGAATGGCGACATATGTTTGGGGTATATGATGTAGTTTGTGATGGAAAGTGGTGGACTTAGGAGGGATGGAGGAATTACCAACATATTTAGAGGGTTTACCTTGGGGTGTATATCCAAGGCCATATGAGCATGGAGGAACTTTGACATGGTTTGGCTCCAAAATACCTTGTTCATAAAGGCCTAGGCCTTTACCTTGGTAGTTCATGTTTCGGAGTATGCGATGGACAATGAGACTAGGTGTGGTTTGAACACTAGACTTGAGTTTGTTAATGAATGGAGAAGGTGAAGTGGATAGAGGTTGTTTTTGTCCTAAGGAAGAACATTCATGTATAAAGGTGGATGATGGTGGACTTGAAGTGGAATTAATGGTGGATGTGGAAGGAGGATCATTAGGATCTTGATTATGTTCATTATGTTCACTAAGATCCAAGATATTTATTTGATCTTTTATGCTTACTTGGGGAACAAGTGTCTCATCATGCCAAGTGGATGTTTGCTCATTATGGTTAGGGCTATATGGCGGATGACTAGGAGCAATTTGGATATCTCACTCATGGATAGATATAGGATCAAGGTGCTCATAGATAGCTTCTTTATAGGTATCATCTTGATTATAAAGAAGATAAATGTTATGGATAGGTTGAATTTGGATAGCTTGCTTGTGAATGGTTGTTGGGAGATGGATAGGATCAAGTGGCTCATGGATGGATTCATCATTATGGCTATCATCTTGATCATGAAAAAGATACATGTTACAGATGGGTTGCATAAAAGTATTTTGATCTTGAGTTGGACTAGGGCTTAATGTTTCCACATACTGGATTAAACCTTTGACATACTTCTTGGGTTGCTTGAATGGAAGTGGAAGGCTCTTGGATAGGCTCTTGGTCAACAACATGAGAACATGATGACTATTGACTTGGATTAATGATAGAAGGTTTGCAAATAGGCTTGATGGCTTGTAGGTCACATGATGGGCTTGAAGGACTAGGCATGGTGTAGGACTCTTGAAATGATGTTTGACATGGGGATAAGTAGTTCCTTGCTAATAGCTAATGGATCGTATCCTTCGCAAGTGTATGGGTGGATGGGTAATATAATGGATGGATGATAAGGGTAGATGGCATTGGATTAGGATTAGGTTGGGGGCTAATTGGATTGGGTGGATTAGGATTTAGACTAGATGGGGGTGACACATGGGATTGGGATGATGTGGCATGATTTCCCATTATAGGTGGGTACACCTTGTAAACAATTGGGACAAATATTGGGCATTTATTTGTATTATGGCCTTTGGTCCTATGGTATGCACAATAATCATGTTCATCATATGGAATTTCTTCACATGGTTTGACTTGAGGAAGTTCAATGAGTTTTGCTTCAAGCATTCTTTGTAAAACTATCTCAGCCACCTCCTTTGGTGAAGGATTAGAATGAGATGGTGATTAAGGTAATGGAGGGCTTGGTGGTTTGGAAGGTAGAGGGACCAATGGACTAGGGGTAGGATCACATGGTGGTGTTGGGATAGGACTTGTTGGCTCACGTGTTGGCATGTGATTGGATGGTGGTGGCCACTCTAGATTGGTATCTCCCTTATCAAAGGTAATTAAGTCTTGCACAGGATAACTTGGACTCATTTGATTTATGTACAAGGGACCACTTGGACTTGGATGTGCTTCATGTTGTAAAGGTGGACTTAGGCTCACTTGTGCTTGTTGTTGAGGCCATTGATAGTCTTGGTGGTTGAGTGAAATGGTGGGATATGTAGATAAAAGGTCTTAGGGTCAGTATGAAGTTGAGGGCATTTGATCTTGTTGCCAAGGTGAATTTGGGCTTACATGTTCTTGTTGTGATGACATTTGGTTGCCTTGTGAATGGGTTTGGTGGTATGTTGGAATGTGAGAATGAGAAATTGGATAATGTTGGGGTGAAACTTGATTTGTTGATGTGGCATTGACATGATAGGTGGATGAATTAGGTTGGTATGAAGTTGAAGATGATGACATGTAAGGTTGATGTGGAATTTGTTGAGGTTGGGATGGTCTTTGGACTTCTTGTTGTGATATGATTTTTTGTTGATGTTGGTAAATGTGTTGATGTGATGATGATGGAGGGGTTGCATAGGATAATGATTATTGAGATATAGATTGATATGGATAAGGGATGACATTGGAAAGGTTATGATAAGTTGATGAAGGATTGATGTGACATGTGGATGGATTTGGTTGATATGGAATGGATGGGGATTTTGGACTTGTCTCATCCTCATCAATAAAGAGATAGCCTCCTCGAAGTATAAACTTGGTCTTAGGAGGAGAGGCTCCTTTAATTGTGATTTTGGGCTTTGGTTCATTCTCATGATTTGAATTAGGAGGATAGCCACCTTTAATTGTGATTGGTTTCTTCTCATGATTTGGATTAGGAAGATAGCCACCTTTAATTGTGATTGGTTTCTTCTCATGATTTGGATTAGGAAGAGGGGTTCTTCTAATTGTGACCTTAGGTCTTGGTTTATCTTCATGATTTAGATTAGGAAAAGGGGCTCCTCTAATTGTGACCATGGGATTTGGTTTTATTTCATTGTTTGAATTAGAGGGGTAGCCTCCTTGAATTGTGATTATAGGCTTAGGTCTTGTCCCATGATTATAAGGATAACCCCCTTGAATTGTCACCTTAGGCTTGGGATTTGGCTCATTATTAGAGGGATAGGCTCCTTGAATGATTACGACCATCTTGACAAGTGTTGACTAGGACTAGGTTGATGATGATGTGGAGATGATTTGGAATGAGTATGGATATGACTAGGATATGTTCAGAATAAAATTGATTTGGTGGATGATTAGGATATGATGTGGAATGACAAAATTGGGTGATGTGGATGAAATGTAGGATGAATTGTTTATGTGTTTGGTGTTTATAGCTTGATTTGGCAATGTTTAAACAAATGATTATGCATATACACACATGAATCACTCACACAAGACACATACGTAATTGTTGACTTTGAAAATGAAATGTGATGATTATGCAAGCACACATGGAAGACACATCAACAAGCCTAATGTCTAGTCAAGTGGGTATGGCCAATTAGGTTTTGGGCTATGTTTACACAAGGTTGACTAGGAATTTGAAAGTGAAATCCTGCCACACAGCCGGGAGAAAGGGGTAACCCACCCTTCACCTTCACTTCCCAGAGGTATAAAGTTCTTTGGGCCTTAGCGAAGGGTAACAAGATTCCAACTCCCAATGAGGGTGTCTTTCGATTTAGCCTCGATTGAGGTTGTCCCTTAGAGTGGTGTGTCTCCAAGCAGGCCTCCTAGATAGGGTTTACAAAAGCAAACCAAGTGAGCTATCACTTGATTCACACTCGCACTTGTTAATTGACCCTTTAGAAATAAAATGTGTGGAAGACAATTCAAACATTTGTTTATTTTTAAAGCCCAAATCTAAATGTGATGAAAGACAATGGTTTGTTTTAGCCCAATTTTTTGATGTGATAGCAAACAAGTTGTTTGTTTTATGCCCAAAATCCAAATGTGTGATTCAAACAATGATTAAGATGAAAGATTAGAATGAATGCACCTGATTATTTTTGCTTTCCAAGTTGTTGTAGATGATTGATATTGCTATTACTAAAGCTCCTTATGATCATTTGAAATTTTTCTGTTGTAGCTTCCTTATATCATGGACAAACTTCTACTAATATCTTGTAGAAAAATTCGTAGCCATTTGGAAGATATGATGAAATCTTTAAAACCTAGGGTTTTGTCAAAAAAACAACAGATCTGCAACAAAAAGTTAATTAAACCTACAAAACTCGACAATGGGGGTTAGATGAATGCAAATTTTTACTACAAAAACCTGCAAAAAAGATCGAGCAAAGTGAGTCCCACCAGGCGTGCCAAATGTAGTTAGGGTAAGATTGCAAATTAGCACAAATGAATAAACAACAATGATAAAAACCCTAGCAATGCACAATGAAGCACAAGACAACATGAAAATCTAAATAACAAATGCAAATGCAAACCGATCTCTGCACTATGCTCGATTTATCTCCATTGCTCTTCTCCACCTCGCATGAGCATGCAAGATTTTGAAGGATTATTGTTGGAGGAATGTTGGGTGCTCACTTCTGCACCATAACATTACGATGACGATGATAGAATGAATGATAGATGAAGGATGCAAAGGCTCTAATGATATTTCAATAGCATGTGGATACTTGAGGATCAATGCATGCTAATGGCTTGTGAGGGGGTTGATTTATAGGAAAGGCTTGGTTCAAATGGATGGTTGAGATTAAAAAGCTAAATGATTGATGTGGATGGCTAGGATTGATTCGGTTATCCCACTCTTTAAGGGAGTTGTAGTCATTTGACAAGTGGAAGGAGAAGGATAGGGCTCATGTGTGCTTATGTACATAAAAAAGTACTACATATGAAAGATATTAAATAAAAGGTTGTAGTACCACTTATCTTTTCAAATGAAAGAGGCACACATGTCAGCTAAATGATAAGATAAATTAATTAAATAAATAAAATTTATTTAATTAATTAGAAAGTCGGCTTATAATGAAATGTGAGAACTTAATTCAAATAAAATATTTGAATTAGTTGGGATATGAGTTGGCTATTAATTAAATAAATAAAATTTATTTAATTAATTGGAAAGTCAGCTTATAATGAAATGTGAGAACTTAGTTCAAATAAAATATTTGAATGAGTTGGGATATGAGTTGGATAGTAATTAAATAAATAAAATTTATTTAATTAATTGGATAGTGGGATTAGGATATGATTGGGAAATTAAATAAATAAATAAAATTTATTTAATTAATTAGAAAGTGGGATTATGAATGTGAAATTAATTAAATACATAAATTTATTTAATTAATTGGCTAAGTAGGATAAGGATGGGATTAAGTGGGATTTTAATTAAATAAATAAAATTTATTTAATTAATTGGCTAATGGATAAATGGGATTAAGAGTGGGATTTAGGACAAAATGTTACATGATGTCTAAGTAATATTTTTGACTAGGTGTTGCAAGACATGGACAAATTTGGGACAAATTTGGGTGTCTACAGCACCTTTATCACCTAGTTTATGGGACTGATCCCATACTTTCAGTGAATTTGAGAATACATGTCTAGAAGTTTACTAATGAGTATTTGGGCTTTGATGATCATAGAGAGGCCAGGTTAGTCCAAATGTTACAATTGGAGAAAAGAGAGATCAAGCCATAGATAAATTTGCTAAACACCAAGCTATGGTTAAAAGGTGGTTTGATGAAATAGAAAGGATTAAAACATTCAGAATACCAGATCTGGTGCTATTTTGGGATAAAGCTCATGAAAAGAAGGAAGATCATGGAAAATTTGATGAATTGTGGTTAGGTCCACTATAGGTTGTAGAGATAATAGGAGACAATAGTTTTAGGCCCAAGACTTTGACTGGAGATGATGTACCATTACCTGTTAATGGCCAACATTTGAAACATTACTTCCAATCTTGAGAAAACAAGGTCTGTCCTATTATGTATCATATTGTAAACAATGTATAGGGTGTGGGTTTGTTTTATTTTCTTTGTTGGTTTTGTGTGTTTTGTTTTGTTTTTTTGTTTGGTTTGGTTTGTTTTGTTGTTTGGTTGGTTTGTTTGTTGTGTTTCCATGTTAGGGATGTTTGTTTTGATTTGAGGTATGCGGGAGTAGATTAACAACCACTGAAAAAAATAAAAAATTCAAAGCATTCAGGTTAATCATTTAAAACTTATGCATATCTTGTTGTGACTTTCATGAATGTAGAAAATTGTGTAACTTGTGAAATTTTATATTCAATAAATGTGGGTTGAGTATTCAAGGGAGGTTTCTCACAATGACACACCTAAAATTCTTGGGTTTGTTGAACATGCTAGTGGTGCTGTTAAGTGAAAAATCAGAGGTTACCCTTACTACCATTACAATTCTCAACTTAATTTTAGCAAGTGCTCATACCTTGCATCATGAATGTACAATGATAATATCTTATGAAATTTTATGCTACACAGAATTATAAATAAATAAAAAATGGATTTTATTGAAAAACTAGATTAAGTCATCTAGGAAACTCTACCGGGGCTATAAACACTTGCTGGCAGTGGGGCTCTACTTAGGAGAATTGTAACAATAACCTTGTCAGGGCTATGAATGCATGCTAGTAGCAAGACTTATCCAGTTGGCTATAAGGGAATGACATCAACTATGTAGTTTAACACTAGTCGCTGGTTTATTCAACTCATTTTCAAGATGAGGATTATTAATCACATGCACACACTTAAACTCTATTGAAAGATTCATGCACCTTATTGAATACATTGAGTCTCAAGTTAAATAATGGTTTGCAGAAAAGGAAGTTGGAAGTTGTGAATCTATTTCATTTAGTTTTCTTTCATGATTTTAATTTATTTATTGTATTTGGTTGCGAGTTGTTGTGATGCTCACAAGATGCCCTATTTTACCTCTTAGCAAAATGAGGACCCCTGCTATAGCTATTGCTCTTTGCTTGTGTGTGTGGTCTTGCTTGGTGGTAATGGGAAAAGAGGTAAGTGTTACAAATCATGTTGAAAAATAAAAATATGTAGCATTAGGTACCACAAGGGAATAGAGGTGAATTCTTTGTGAAAAATAGGGGTTGCTTTTTGAACCAATAAAAAATTCCTAATATTCTACGAGATATAGGTGTTTTTGGTAAAATGCATTACAAAAAGGTTTGTATGTTGCATATACAAAGTCATTTGTATGTGAAGTCATTGTATAAGTCTTGTCGAGTATAATCGGGTTTTGTATTGTGGTAGTTTGTATGCATATGCTTAATGTTTGTATCCTTTGAATACAAGTCAGACCCGATAGGTTTTTGGAAGTGGAATAAATAAAATGTCAAGTTCCCATTGTATGTTGGTTTGTATGTATGTTTAATCTAAGTGCAAAGAACATACAAGGTGATATACATTCATGGACCCGAGGAAGATATAAAATGTGGTTAAGTAAGGTGAGAAAGGTATGCTCTATAGTTTGTATGTTTGTTTGTTTCGGTTTTGCATCTTTAACATACATACAAGTGCAGAGTCCAAAAGAGAATTAAATCTGATGTAAGCGATGCATTGTATCTTAAAGTTTTTTCGAGTAAGTATACATTTGCTTAATATACATGTGTGGATCTGAAAGGATTATGCAATATGGTTAATAAAAGTGACAAGGTCCAAAAAGGTTGTATAAAAGTTTGCATGTATGTGAGATTGTATCTAAGTGTAGATACAATTATTGTTGCTTTGGAAAGATACAAGTGGGTAAGTGAAGTGGGGCCTGCAGTGGTTATCTCATAGTTGTATGTTTAATATACAAATGGATATACAAACAGATATACAAGCGGAGATACAAAGAAACGAAAGGTAAGATTCAATGCAGATTTCAAAAGAAATGAAATAAGTTTATTTCTTTGTATGTATGTGCGATTGTATGATAATGACATACAATCCCGATATACAAAGAAACAAAAGACATTGTTGGGAATTAAAAGATAAAAGGGGTTTGTATGGGTTGCATTTGAATGATTGTTTACATCTATCTTATATACTTTGCGACATACAAATGAAAGATAGAAAGTTGAACATAAAGAAAGAGTAACATTGTTTATAACCCGTTGTATGTTTAGGCTTGTATATTGATGACATACAAAATGACATACAAAAAGCGTTATACAAGGAGACATACAAAAAATGAGATATATGCAAAGGGTAGACTAATGGATAGAATGTTCAAAATTTAAAAAGTTGAAATGGAAAGCCTAGGCCATATGTGCATTGAATATAGCATTTAATGTCGAACTAACATTGAAATGAAGAAATCTAATGTGTTAGGGTAAATAAAGAGTTGTTTTTCTTTCAGAATTGCATTGTTAAAATTAAAATTGCAGAAGAAAGATGCACAAATTGAAAAGAAAATTCATTGCGAGACAAAATTTTAGAACAGAAAATCTTGTAAATGGTAAAAGTGGTCAACACTATTATAGTTGAATTGTCATGGATATAGGTATGTTTCTTAAACGTCGTCGCAATGCAGTTAATTATAAAATATGAATTGGTTAGAGTAATTTCAGTTTAAAAATAAAAGTTAAGGATAAATTACTGTATCTGATTAGGAAATTAGCTGATTGTTTTAAATAACCTAAAATCTAAATGGAAAAGACAAAAAAGAGATTAGGGTAAAGGTAAAATGTAGAAATTCATGGTAAAAACCCTAGGTAAACGAAGTAAAAACAAGTTAAATGTGTGTTTTTTCACAAGATGGCCCCAAAATAGAAAAAAGTAGATACAGGGGGTGAAGAAAAGGTGAAAAAAGAGAGAAAACCACGCAAATAAATGGAAAAAGAAGATTTACCAGTGCACAGAGGGTATCCCTCCCTGATCAGTACAAGTGGAGTCAGGACAGACACAAGCAAAGGAAACTATGATGCTGATGATGTTCTACAAAAAAGTATGGCAGTGGATGCTACACCTGACATGAAATGTATCTGGGAAAGATGATTATACAAGGCTACAGGTTTTCCGCTAGCCATGAAGGCTAAGGACCTAGTTCTGGAATGTATAAATAAATGTGATTTAGCTACTAGAAGGGTAATACATGAAGATAAGGTCATTGTAGACTTATCTACAGAAGGGATTGCGAGAACATTTGGTCTAGAAATACAAGAAGAAATGATGGACATTGATATTGACCAATATACAGAGGATATCAATAATAATGAAAGGGACTGTAGAAGCGGGATCTTTGATAGTTGGTATAATGCAGAGAACAAACCCAAGGCTATAGCAAGAGTGCATAGAATAGATTTTAAGGAAGAAAAACATCTGATGATAACAATGTTGAGCAGGTCAGTTGGTTTAAGAGATGCCACTAAATGTGAACCTTTGATGTTCACTGTCATTGAATTCATGAGGGAAGCCAAGAAAGAATAAGGACAAATCCATTGGGCTAAAGCTATGAGCACGGCTATATGGAAACAAGCAATATTGAGAAAATGAAGGTTGTTGCCTTTTTACTTGTCTTCATATGTATTATACTCATGTACATCAATGATTCAACCATATATATATGGAATTGCCAGAGTTGGGACCCTAGGGAATGGCCCAGATCAAAAACTAGTGTATGACCATTATCCAGACCTACAGGAGGATAATGTATTGAGAAAGTATGCTTTAGTGAATGATGTATTCTATACCTACATGGTAAGGGTTTTGAGAGGAGAACAAGATAATAGGTTATCTAAGGATGCAGAGGATACTATTGGATTGCACAGTTCCTGGTACATACAATTCCAGAACTGAGGGTTTTGAAGGAAAACCCTTTATGCTACCCAAATATCCAACTAACAAGTTGATTGTGTTAGAGTTCTCAAGGCAAAATATGAATGCCTTTAAGATGTACAAGAAGTATGGAAGAGGAAACCTTAATTTCCCTTGGGCAATTGGTAGGTCTTTCAGCTATAGTGAGGAGGTGGCAGCATATTCAGAGAAAGAATTGAGGTATTATGGATTTGAGGAATTTAAACTAGCAAGATGGTTTGATCCTTTTCATAGGATCCAAAGAACCATTGATCCCAAATTCAAACATCAAGTGCACATTGAGGACTATTGGTCAGATTGCATGGATGACAGAGAAATAAGGAAAAGAGCACACAAAAGGTTGACAATAGAACAAATGAAAACTATGGGGGAAATCTATGTGCCTCTAGAAATCAAATATGATGATGAATTTTGCATCATAGTTATAAGAATGTCAGGCTTCTTCCTATTGGAGAGCCTGATTGGTCACAACCATGGAATACATCTTTGGATACATTATCCAAACCTGTCATTTTGTTTTCCAAGATATGGTTGAAGAATAAATAGAAGAGCTTAAACCTAAGGGGATTGAGCCCATATTTCCAAAGAAAGGTAAGCAAAGAGTGACAGAGCATCAAGATGAGCTCCAATGTTTCTATGAGAAGAAGATAAAAATTGTGGAGGCCAAAATCATTGAAAAAGACAAGAATACCACTCTACTGGATCCATAAGCCTTAGGGGTGATAGTGGCAGTATCATCCGGTACATTTATAGAAGTAGAATCATCTGGTCATGGCACCAGTGCAAGAACAGGCCCAAAATGCTAAAGGGTCAATAGGACAGAAAATCATGAGGGCAATAGCAGTGGAAACATCAAAAGGGGAAACATCAAAAAAAGATGATGTTATAGGTGCACAGTAGGTGGGTGCTAATTTGAGTAGCATACCTAGTGAGGCTACCTCAGAGGAGAAAAGGCAAACATAAAAAGGTAAAAAATGAATTGGCTGAGGAAAGGATGCAAGAGTCAAAATTGCATGAAGCCAAAAGGGTAAGTGAGACTATCAATGTAGAGGATGTCAACAGTGATAGTGAGGTTAGGGACGTAGATCCCAGTAAAAGAAAATAAATTGGTAGAGATGAAGAGGAATTGAGTGAATACTCTAGTGCAAAGGAGGGTGGTGCAGGACCACCCGCACATGATCAGGATATAGGTCCGCATGATGACATACATGATCAGGATATAGGATAATTATCAGCATGATGACAGGATAGTCTATTTTTAGTATGTTTGACTTTATCATGTAATAAGATCCATTGGACCGATGCTATGTATTAGTTCAGCATAGGAGTATGTGTAGGCAGTTAGAGATCGGGATAAGGTTATCTGAGCTGTCCTCTCTCCCAGCCGCTTGGAAGCTCCCAGCCGCTGGGAAGTGAGTTGGTAGTACTCGAAGGATTTGTTATATATACCTTCGATCTGTTAGGGTTTAGACACAGTTCAGGTTGATAGTTCATATTGAGTTTGATAGGTGTTATGTTCAGGAGAGTAGTACTGGTGATATGCTGTACTGGTGATCAGTCCAGATACTGTGAAGCAGAATTGTAAAAGCAGGACATTTGAATCTCAATTGAATAAGATCTCATCTTTTGCAGTATTTGAGTTGATCAGTTGTATCTGTGTTGATTTCCTTTCTGTTTGCAAGTTAATGGGCACTTTCAACCCTTCCACCGGTTGATCCTGCAGATCGGTGGAATGGTCCTGTATTATAGCTTAGTTTGTGTTTTCTGTTTATGCATTGCATTGTTCAGGAGATCAGTTAGGAGCATGCTGTGAATCAGCCTAGCATCTTCATGTGCTAGGTCTAGAAGATAAGTTGTTAGATTTTGGTTTGAAGGTGATCCGACCCGGTCGTCATATTGTATTTGTGAAATTGAGTGGTTCGGAGTGTTTACATGCAGTGGAAGGATACACAGGAGTCTGCATGTGCGTTTCCAGTCGGAACGAGCCTCATCATCATCTGCGAATCCATCGCCATCAGGATCGGGTCATGAAGTTGTTGAAGTTTGCATGTTGCAAGTGCATCAGGATGTGTTGAGTTGGATATATACTCAGTGTATATATCACAGTCAGGATCATCTCTCAGGGAAGCTCATCATCCGCATATCGCTAACGGATGCGGGTGTGAAAGTTCAGTTTTTTTGTCTAAGTGTTGAAGAGTTCATCAGGATATTGAGTGACGTCATCGTCATCAGGATATGACGTCATCGTCATTAGGATATTGAGATATCCCTCAATGCGAGTTTATCCTGTTGTCACTAAGTGGTTAGGTATCGGCGAAGGCAGGAAGTTGTATTAGCATCATCAGGAGGTTTCGAAGAACCGGATGAATAATATCATGATGCTGTTGCTTGTATCGTCGGGAAGTGGAGCGTCGAAGGCAAGGTGTTGAAGGTGATCGTCATCAGGATATTTGGAGCAACCGGATATTTAGATATCCTGCTGACGAAGGTGGTGTCGAATATCATGATGATGCCGCTTGTGTTTGGAACCCGATGAACAGTGCAACCGGAGGATGTTTGCGCCCGTTGAATATCATGATGATGATGATAGGCGACAGGCGGAGGAGGTGAATAGTAGTCGGCAGGAGGATAATTGTGATCATCTGAAATATGATGATGCTGTTGAAATATGATGATGCTGTTGGTGTCTCTAGGAAGTATGATGATGATGTTCAGCCGATAGAGAATTTTATCATGCTGTTTGTATAGTTGGCTACTCCTTCCTGTTAGGTTGCCTCCGTTGCGTTTCACTCTGCATCATAGTGGTATCAGAGCAAAGGTTAGGATCTTCTGGAAAAGATAAGCAGGATGTCAGACGAAGAAGGAACATCTGAGTTTCCAACAAGGATGACCAACGCTGAGCTAGCAGTTCTGGTGAAGAAACAGATTGCAGAAAGCAAGGCCGTGAAGGCTCAGAATCAGGAGTTGAAAGATGAGTTAGCAAAGTTGAGGAGCAGAGTAGGTTCTGGTAGAGAAGATGATAGGGAAGAAGAAGATATCCCTAATTGGAGCGAGGAGGTCGTTCCTGCAGACCAGAGACCACTGTTGAACGCCCTCAAAGCCATGGAGAGGAGAACCATGGATGTGAAGCTGGATTTGCCAGTGTTTACAGGTAAGATAGACCCTGATTCAGTGATGGAATGGATAGACTGTTTGAACAATTTCTTTGTGACAGAGGAGATACCAGAATAGCAGAGAGTGAAGATAGCACAGTTAAAGATGAAAGAAGCTACCTTGACATGGTGGAACTTTGTTCAAGATGATAGAGTACAGGAGGGGAAACGTAGAGTTGCCACATGGAAGAAGATGATGGAATTGGTGAAGGAAGCTTATATTCCTTTGGATTACAGTATCCAGTTACACAAGAGGAAGCAAAACCTGAAGCAGAAGGAGCTAGATGTCAGCTCATATACAGAAGAGTTCATGAAACTCTGTATGAAGACAAAGGTGAAAGAAAGTGAAGAAGAAAAGGTAGCCAGATACCTTAATGGATTGAGGTTTAATATTCAGGAAGATCTCAGTCTGCATAATCCAGATACAGTGCAGAAAAGCTTTCAGTTGGCATTGAAAGTGGAAGAAAAGTTGAAGAGAAAACAAGATCAAAACAATAGAGGAAGAGGAAGACAACAAAGAGGTGGAAGAAGTCCTTTCAGAGGCAGAGGACATGGACAGGGATATCAAGGAGAATCCAGTCATGACAGTAGTAAGGGCAACAATAATCAGAATCAGAGAGAGAATTACAGTCAGCAAGGAAACTTCAGAGGTAGAAGACCTTTCAGAGGAAGATCCCAGGGCAGAGGATCCATCAGATGCTATAACTGTAACAAAGAAGGCCATATAGCCAGCAGATGTCCAGACAAGGCCACAAGCTCAGCAGGAGAAAGGAGGACAAATCTGGTCAAGGAACCTGATGATCAAAGTAGGACAAGCTCTAATGATTTTCAGAGTGTGAATGGTCCTGAGAATTATGGATATCCAGAAAGTGGAGAGTCCCTGATGATGAGAAGAACAGTGACTACCATGAAGGTACCTGATAAAGAAGCCCCTCAGAGAAAGTCTCTTTTCAGAACCACTTGCAAAGCAAGAGGTAAGGCATGTAAGGTTTTGATTGATTCTGGTTCTACTGAGAACTTTGTGTCTGAAGAAATGGTGATAAAGCTGAAGCTTAAGAGATTGCCTCACCCATCTCCATATAAAGTCTCATGGCTTACTCAAGGTCAGCAGACAACTATAGAAGAGCAGGCTTGGGTAGAATTCCAGATTGGTGGATATAAGGATAAGTTGTTGTTTGATATCACCAAGATGGATGCTTGCAACCTTTTGTTTGGTAGACCATGGCAGTATGATCTGAAGGCACAGCATGATGGTGTTAAAAACACCTATAAAATCACTAAAGATGGTAAGGAAGTAACGTTATTCCCATTGAAGGAGAAAGAGGAGAAGTCTAAAGGAAAAGAGGTGAAGGTCATGCTGATGGAAGGCAAACAGTTCATGAAAGAAGTAGCAGCAGAAGGTGCAGTTGCATATGCCCTAATCCCATGTCTGAGTGTGAATAAGAAACAACAGCAAGAAGCCAAGAAAGAGAAGAAGCCAAGGTTGATAGACCCAGTTGTCCAAGAGTTATTGGATAAGTACAAAGGTGTTATCTCAGAGGGAATGCCAAGATCCCTACCACCTGTCAGAGATATCAGTCATTGCATAGACTTGATTCCAGGGTCTACACTTCCAAATAAAGCAGCTTATAAGCTTACCCCAGAACAGAATGCAAAAGTAGCTAGACAGAATGAAGAATTGATGAATTCAGGTCTGATTGGGAAGAGTTTGAGTCCATGTGCAGTACCAGCTGTACTAGCACCAAAGAAGGAAGGCACTTGGAGGCTTTGCACAGATTCCAGAGCCATCAACAAGATCACAATCAGGTATAGGTTTCTAATCCCCAGAATTGAGGATTTACTTGATTGTTTGGGAAGTGCTAAGTACTTTACCAAAATAGATTTGAAGAGTGGATACCATCAGATCAGGATTAGACCAGGTAATGAGTGGAAGACAGCATTCAAAACAAATGAAGGGTTATATGAATGGAAGGTTATGCCTTTTGGTTTGTCTAATGCCCCTAGTACTTTCATGAGGCTGATGAATGAGGTTCTGAAGGAATTCATTGGTAAGTTTGTCATAGTATATTTAGATGACATTCTGATTTTCAGTAACACCAAAGAAGAACATCTCAGACATATAGAATTGGTTCTCAAGAGGTTACATGCAGAGAAGCTGATGATAAACTTGGACAAGTGTCTGTTCATGAAAAAGGAGATCACCTATTTAGGTTTTGTCATTTCACAAGGAAAGCTACAGATGGATAAGGAGAAGGTGAGTGCCATATTGAATTGGCCAACTCCACAGACCATGAATGAAGTCAGAAGTTTCCATGGGTTAGCAACCTTCTACAGAAAGTTTATAAGGGGGTTCAGTCATATTTGTGCACCCATGCTGGATACCATCAAAGGAGGACAGAAGTGCAGGTTTGTTTGGACTCAAGGAGCAGATGATTCCTTTGAGGCATTGAAGAGGAAGGTGGCACAGCAGCCAGTCCTTGCACTTCCATATTTCAACAAGATCTTTCAGGTAGAGTGTGATGCCAGTCACATGGCCATTGGAGCAGTACTCAGCCAAGAGGGTAGACCAATTGCATTTTTCAGTGAAAAGCTAAATGATGCTAAGAAAAGATATTCATCATATGATCTGGAAATGTATGCTTTAGTTCAGTCCCTAAAGAAGTGGAGGCATTACCTGATGCCAAAGGAGTTCATAGTCTTCACAGATAATCAGGCTTTGAGTTTCATCAACAGCCAGGAGAAGCTGAACCACAGACATATGAAGTGGGTAGAAACCTTACAGGCTTTCACTTTTACCTTGAAGCATAAGAAAGGGGTCAAAAACAAAGTTGCGGATGCTTTGAGCAGGAGAGTTCTCACAGTCAATCAGATTCAGTTAGAGAGTGTTGGTATTGATTCACTCAAGACCATGTATGAGTCTGATGCAGATTTTGGAGAAATATATCAGGTCTGTACTTCTTTTGGGGAGAAATACCATGCTGAGTTCTCTAAATTTCTGATCCAGGATGGATTGTTGTTCAAGGGTGGACAGTTGTGTATCCCAAGATGTTCCATGAGATTGAATATAATCAAGGAGAAACATTGTGGAGCCATGGCAGATCATTTTGGTCTAGACAAGACTCTTGATCTGGTCAGGAGGCATTATTTCTGGCCTAAGTTGCAGTCAGATGTCAGGAAATTTGTAGAAACCTATGTCATATGCCAGAAAGCTAAAGGCAGGTCAACTAATGCAGGGTTATATCAGCCCTTACCCATTCCTTCCAGACCATGGGAAAGCATCAGTATGGATTTTGTCTTGGGTTTACCAAGGACAAGGAGAGGATATGACAGTGTTTTTGTTGTAGTGGATAGATTCAGTAAAATGGCACATTTCTTGCCATGCAAAACCACTGCTGATGCCTCATATATTGCAGATTTATTCTTCAGGGAGATTGTCCGAATTCATGGGTTGCCTTTGAGCATAGTTTCAGACAGGGATGTGAAGTTTGTGGGTCACTATTGGAGAACCCTTTGGAGGAAATTGGGAACCAATTTGTCTTTTTCCTCTGCATATCATCCTCAAACGGATGGACAGACTGAAGTAGTGAACCGTTCCTTGGGGAATCTACTTAGGTGCTTGACAAAACAGCATGGAGAGAAGTGGGACAATATTCTGTCTCAAGCTAAGTTTTCATACAATGATACTGTCAACAGGAGCACAGGGAAATCGCCTTTTCAGGTAGTTTATGGAATGCATCCCAGAGGAATTTTAGAGTTGCGAGATCTACCTCTAGCAGATCCTGTTAGTGCAGATGGAGAAGCTTTTGCTGAAGCCATCAAAGAGGTGCATGATCAGGTTAAGACCCAACTCCAGCAAACCACCTTAAAGTATAAGGAATATGCTGACAAGAAGAAGAAGGATGTTCAATTTGCTGTTGGAGATTTGGTTTGGGTTCACTTGAAGAAAGACAGGCTTCCTAAGGGGAAGTATACTAAGCTCATGCAAAAGAAAGTTGGACCATGTTAGATTTTGCAAAAGCATGGACAGAATGCTTATGAGATCCAACTCCCACCTGATCTTGGTTTATCTCCTATCTTCAATGTATGTGACTTAACTCCATACAAGGCTAATCCAGATGCAGATCAGGATATCCTACAGGATATAGTTGCTGAAGACATTCCTCAACATGATCCTCCACAGTTACAAAAAGTTTTGGACACTAGAGTGGTCAAACAGACCAGGAATAAAAAGTACTTGGAGCACCTCGTCTCTTGGAAGGGACAGCCGACTTCTGAAGCAGTATGGATGACTGCAGAGCAGATACAGAAGCATGATGCCGACCTTGATACTCTCATCTCAAGTGGACTTGAGATTTCTTCTTTTGGGGAGTATGGTGCAGGAGCACCCGCACATGATCAGGATATAGGTCCGCATGATGACATACATGATCAGGATATAGGATAATTATCAGCATGATGACAGGATAGTCTATTTTTAGTATGTTTGACTTTATAATGTAATAAGGTCCATTGGACCGATGCTATGTATTAGTTCAGCATAGGAGTATGTGTAGGCAGTTAGAGATCGGGATAAGGTTATCTGAGCTGTCCTCTCTCCCAGCCGCTTGGAAGCTCCCAGCCACTGGGAAGTGAGTTGGTAGTACTCGAAGGATTTGTTATATATACCTTCGATCTGTTAGGGTTTAGACACAGTTCAGGTTGATAGTTCATATTGAGTTTGATAGGTGTTATGTTCAGGAGAGTAGTACTGGTGATATGCTGTACTGGTGATCAGTCCAGATACTGTGAAGCAGAATTGTAAAAGCAGGACATTTGAATCTCAATTGAATAAGATCTCATCTTTTGCAGTATTTGAGTTGATCAGTTGTATCTGTGTTGATTTCCTTTCTGTTTGCAAGTTAATGGGCACTTTCAACCCTTCCACCGGTTGATCCTGCAGATCGGTGGAATGGTCCTGTATTATAGCTTAGTTTGTGTTTTCTGTTTATGCATTGCATTGTTCAGGAGATCAGTTAGGAGCATGCTGTGAATCAGCCTAGCATCTTCATGTGCTAGGTCTAGAAGATAAGTTGTTAGATTTTGGTTTGAAGGTGATCCGACCCGGTCGTCATATTGTATTTGTGAAATTGAGCAGTTCGGAGTGTTTACATGCAGTGGAAGGATACACAGGAGTCTGCATGTGCGTTTCCAGTCGGAACGAGCCTCATCATCATCTGCGAATCCATCGCCATCAGGATCGGGTCATGAAGTTGTTGAAGTTTGCATGTTGCAAGTGCATCAGGATGTGTTGAGTTGGATATATACTCAGTGTATATATCGCAGTCAGGATCATCTCTCGGGGAAGCTCATCATCCGCATATCGCTAACGGATGCGGGTGTGAAAGTTCAGTTTTTTTGTCTAAGTGTTGAAGAGTTCATCAAGATATTGAGTGACGTCATCGTCATCAGGATATGACATCATCGTCATCAGGATATTGAGATATCCCTCAATGCGAGTTTATCCTATTGTCACTAAGTGGTTAGGTATCGGCGAAGGCAGGAAGTTGTATTAGCATCATCAGGAGGTTTCGAAGAACCCGATGAATAATATCATGATGCTGTTGCTTGTATCATCGGGAAGTGGAGCGTCGAAGGCAAGGTGTTGAAGGTGATCGTCATCAGGATATTTGGAGCAACCGGATATTTGGATATCCTGCTGACGAAGGTGGTGTCGAATATCATGATGATGCCGCTTGTGTTTGGAACCCGATGAACAGTGCAACCGGAGGATGTTTGCGCCCGTTGAATATCATGATGATGATGATAGGCGACAGGCGGAGGAGGTGAATAGTAGTCGGCAGGAGGATAATTGCGATCATCCGAAATATGATGATGCTGTTGAAATATGATGATGCTGTTGGTGTCTCTAGGAAGTATGATGATGATGTTCAGCCGATAGAGAATTTTATCATGCTGTTTGTATAGTTGGCTACTCCTTCCTGTTAGGTTGCCTCCATTGCATTTCACTCTGCATCATAGTGGTATTAGAGCAAAGGTTAGGATCTTCTGGAAAAGATAAGCAGGATGTCAGACGAAGAAGGAACATCTGAGTTTCCAACAAGGATGACCAACGCTGAGCTGGCAGTTCTGGTGAAGAAACAGATTGCAGAAAGCAAGGCCGTGAAGGCTCAGAATCAGGAGTTGAAAGATGAGTTAGCAAAGTTGAGGAGCAGAGTAGGTTCTGGTAGAGAAGATGATAGGGAAGAAGAAGATATCCCTAATTGGAGCGAGGAGGTCGTTCCTGCAGACCAGAGACCACTGTTGAATGCCCTCAAAGCCATGGAGAGGAGAACCATGGATGTGAAGCTGGATTTGCCAGTGTTTACAGGTAAGATGGACCCTGATTCAGTGATGGAATGGATAGACTGTTTGAACAATTTCTTTGTGACAGAGGAGATACCAGAATAGCAGAGAGTAAAGATAGCACAGTCAAAGATGAAAGAAGCTACCTTGACATGGTGGAACTTTGTTCAAGATGATAGAGTACAGGAGGGGAAACGTAGAGTTGCCACATGGAAGAAGATGATGGAATTGGTGAAGGAAGCTTATATTCCTTTGGATTACAGTATCCAGTTACACAAGAGGAAGCAAAACCTGAAGCAGAAGGAGCTAGATGTCAGCTCATATACAGAAGAGTTCATGAAACTCTGTATGAAGACAAAGGTGAAAGAAAGTGAAGAAGAAAAGGTAGCCAGATACCTTAATGGATTGAGGTTTAATATTCAGGAAGATCTCAATCTGCATAATCCAGATACAGTGCAGAAAAGCTTTCAGTTGGCATTGAAAGTGGAAGAAAAGTTGAAGAGAAAACAAGATCAAAACAATAGAGGAAGAGGAAGACAACAAAGAGGTGGAAGAAGTCCTTTCAGAGGCAGAGGACATGGACAGGGATATCAAGGAGAATCCAGTCATGACAGTAGTAAGGGCAACAATAATCAGAATCAGAGAGAGAATTACAGTCAGCAAGGAAACTTCACAGGTAGAAGACCTTTCAGAGGAAGATCCCAGGGCAGAGGATCCATCAGATGCTATAACTGTAACAAAGAAGGCCATATAGCCAGCAGATGTCCAGACAAGGCCACAAGCTCAGCAGGAGAAAGGAGGACAAATCTGGTCAAGGAACCTGATGATCAAAGTAGGACAAGCTCTAATGATTTTCAGAGTGTGAATGGTCCTGAGAATTATGGATATCCAGAAAGTGGAGAGTCCCTAATGATGAGAAGAACAGTGACTACCATGAAGGTACCTGATAAAGAAGCCCCTCAGAGAAAGCCTCTTTTCAGAACCACTTGCAAAGCAGGAGGTAAGGCATGTAAGGTTTTGATTGATTCTGGTTCTACTGAGAACTTTGTGTCTGAAGAAATGGTGATAAAGCTGAAGCTTAAGAGATTGCCTCACCCATCTCCATATAAAGTCTCATGGCTTACTCAAGGTCAGCAGACAACTGTAGAAGAGCAGGCTTGGGTAGAATTCCAGATTGGTGGATATAAGGATAAGTTGTTGTTTGATATCACCAAGATGGATGCTTGCAACCTTTTGTTTGGTAGACCATGGCAGTATGATCTGAAGGCACAGCATGATGGTGTTAAAAACACCTATAAAATCACTAAAGATGGTAAGGAAGTAACGTTATTCCCATTGAAGGAGAAAGAGGAGAAGTCTAAAGGAAAAGAGGTGAAGGTCATGCTGATGGAAGGCAAACAGTTCATGAAAGAAGTAGCAGCAGAAGGTGCAGTTGCATATGCCCTAATCCCATGTCTGAGTGTGAATAAGAAACAACAGCAAGAAGCCAAGAAAGAGAAGAAGCCAAGGTTGATAGACCCAGCTGTCCAAGAGTTATTGGATAAGTACAAAGGTGTTATCTCAGAGGGAATGCCAAGATCCCTACCACCTGTCAGAGATATCAGTCATTGCATAGACTTGATTCCAGGGTCTACACTTCCAAATAAAGCAGCTTATAAGCTTACCCCAGAACAGAATGCAGAAGTAGCTAGACAGATTGAAGAATTGATGAATTCAGGTCTGATTGGGAAGAGTTTGAGTCCATGTGCAGTACCAGCTGTACTAGCACCAAAGAAGGAAGGCACTTGGAGGCTTTGCACAGATTCCAGAGCCATCAACAAGATCACAATCAGGTATAGGTTTCTAATCCCCAGAATTGAGGATTTACTTGATTGTTTGGGAAGTGCTAAGTACTTTACCAAAATAGATTTGAAGAGTGGATACCATCAGATCAGGATTAGACCAGGTGATGAGTGGAAGACAGCATTCAAAACAAATGAAGGGTTATATGAATGGAAGGTTATGCCTTTTGGTTTGTCTAATGCCCCTAGTACTTTCATGAGGCTGATGAATGAGGTTCTGAAGGAATTCATTGGTAAGTTTGTCATAGTATATTTAGATGACATTATGATTTTCAGTAACACCAAAGAAGAACATCTCAGACATATAGAACTGGTTCTCAAGAGGTTACATGCAGAGAAGCTGATGATAAACTTGGACAAGTGTCTGTTCATGAAAAAGGAGATCACCTATTTAGGTTTTGTCATTTCACAAGGAAAGCTACAGATGGATAAGGAGAAGGTGAGTGCCATATTGAATTGGCCAACTCCACAGACCATGAATGAAGTCAGAAGTTTCCATGGGTTAGCAACCTTCTACAGAAAGTTTATAAGGGGGTTCAGTCATATTTGTGCACCCATGCTGGATACCATCAAAGGAGGACAGAAGTGCAGGTTTGTTTGGACTCAAGGAGCAGATGATTCCTTTGAGGCATTGAAGAGGAAGGTGGCACAGCAGCCAGTCCTTGCACTTCCAGATTTCAACAAGATCTTTCAGGTAGAGTGTGATGCCAGTCACATGGCCATTGGAGCAGTACTCAGCCAAGAGGGTAGACCAATTGCATTTTTCAGTGAAAAGCTAAATGATGCTAAGAAAAGGTATTCATCATATGATCTGGAAATGTATGCTTTAGTTCAGTCCCTAAAGAAGTGGAGGCATTACCTGATGCCAAAGGAGTTCATAGTCTTCACAGATAATCAGGCTTTGAGTTTCATCAACAGCCAGGAGAAGCTGAACCACAGACATATGAAGTGGGTAGAAACCTTACAGGCTTTCACTTTTACCTTGAAGCATAAGAAAGGGGTCAAAAACAAAGTTGCGGATGCTTTGAGCAGGAGTGTTCTCACAGTCAATCAGATTCAGTTAGAGAGTGTTGGTATTGATTCACTCAAGACCATGTATGAGTCTGATGCAGATTTTGGAGAAATATATCAGGTCTGTACTTCTTTTGGGGAGAAATACCATGCTGAGTTCTCTGAATTTCTGATCCAGGATGGATTGTTGTTCAAGGGTGGACAGTTGTGTATCCCAAGATGTTCCATGAGATTGAATATAATCAAGGAGAAACATTGTGGAGCCATGGCAGATCATTTTGGTCTAGACAAGACTCTTGATCTGGTCAGGAGGCATTATTTCTGGCCTAAGTTGCAGTCAGATGTCAGGAAATTTGTAGAAACCTATGTCATATGCCAGAAAGCTAAAGGCAGGTCAACTAATGCAGGGTTATATCAGCCCTTACCCATTCCTTCCAGACCATGGGAAAGCATCAGTATGGATTTTGTCTTGGGTTTACCAAGGACAAGGAGAGGATATGACAATGTTTTTGTTGTAGTGGATAGATTCAGTAAAATGGCACATTTCTTGCCATGCAAAACCACTGCTGATGCCTCATATATTGCAGATTTATTCTTCAGGGAGATTGTCCGAATTCATGGGTTGCCTTTGAGCATAGTTTCAGACAGGGATGTGAAGTTTGTGGGTCACTTTTGGAGAACCCTTTGGAGGAAACTGGGAACCAATTTGTCTTTTTCCTCTGCATATCATCCTCAAACGGATGGACAGACTGAAGTAGTGAACCGTTCCTTGGGGAATCTACTTAGGTGCTTGACAAAACAGCATGGAGAGAAGTGGGACAATATTCTGTCTCAAGCTGAGTTTTCATACAATGATACTGTCAACAGGAGCACAGGGAAATCGCCTTTTCAGGTAGTTTATGGAATGCATCCCAGAGGAATTTTGGAGTTACGAGATCTACCTCTAGCAGATCCTGTTAGTGCAGATGGAGAAGCTTTTGCTGAAGCCATCAAAGAGGTGCATGATCAGGTTAAGACCCAACTCCAGCAAACCACCTTAAAGTATAAGGAATATGCTGACAAGAAGAAGAAGGATGTTCAATTTGCTGTTGGAGATTTGGATTGGGTTCACTTGAAGAAAGACAGGCTTCCTAAGGGGAAGTATACTAAGCTCATGCAAAAGAAAGTTGGACCATGTCAGATTTTGCAAAAGCATGGACAGAATGCTTATGAGATCCAACTCCCACCTGATCTTGGTTTATCTCCTATCTTCAATGTATGTGACTTAACTCCATACAAGGCTAATCCAGATGCAGATCAGGATATCCTACAGGATACAGTTGCTGAAGACATTCCTCAACATGATCCTCCACAGTTACAAAAAGTTTTAGACACTAGAGTGGTCAAACAGACCAGGAACAAAAAGTACTTGGAGTACCTCGTCTCTTGGAAGGGACAGCCGACTTCTGAAGCAGTATGGATGACTGCAGAGCAGATACAGAAGCATGATGCCGACCTTGATACTCTCATCTCAAGTGGACTTGAGATTTCTTCTTTTGGGGAGTATGGTGCAGGAGCACCCGCACATGATCAGGATATAGGTCCGCATGATGACATACATGATCAGGATATAGGATAATTATCAGCATGATGACAGGATAGTCTATTTTTAGTATGTTTGACTTTATCATGTAATAAGGTCCATTGGACCGATGCTATGTATTAGTTCAGCATAGGAGTATGTGTAGGCCGTTAGAGATCAGGATAAGGTTATCTGAGCTGTCCTCTCTCCCAGCCGCTTGGAAGCTCCCAGCCGCTGGGAAGTGAGTTGGTAGTACTCGAAGGATTTGTTATATATACCTTCGATCTGTTAGGGTTTAGACACAGTTCAGGTTGATAGTTCATATTGAGTTTGATAGGTGTTATGTTCAGGAGAGTAGTACTGGTGATATGCTGTACTGGTGATCAGTCCAGATACTGTGAAGCAGAATTGTAAAAGCAGGACATTTGAATCTCAATTGAATAAGATCTCATCTTTTGCAGTATTTGAGTTGATCAGTTGTATCTGTGTTGATTTCCTTTCTGTTTGCAAGTTAATGGGCACTTTCAACCCTTCCACCGGTTGATCCTGCAGATCGGTGGAATGGTCCTGTATTATAGCTTAGTTTGTGTTTTCTGTTTATGCATTGCATTGTTCAGGAGATCAATTAGGAGCATGCTGTGAATCAGCCTAGCATCTTCATGTGCTAGGTCTAGAAGATAAGTTGTTAGATTTTGGTTTGAAGGTGATCCGACCCGGTCGTCATATTGTTTTTGTGAAATTGAGCGGTTCGGAGTGTTTACATGCAGTGGAAGGATACACAGGAGTCTGCATGTGCGTTTCCAGTCGGAACGAGCCTCATCATCATCTGCGAATCCATCGCCATCAGGATCGGGTCATGAAGTTGTTGAAGTTTGCATGTTGCAAGTGCATCAGGATGTGTTGAGTTGGATATATACTCAGTGTATATATCGCAGTCAGGATCATCTCTCGGGGAAGCTCATCATCCGCATATCGCTAACGGATGCGGGTGTGAAAGTTCAGTTTTTTTGTCTAAGTGTTGAAGAGTTCATCAGGATATTGAGTGACGTCATCGTCATCAGGATATGACGTCATCGTCATCAGGATATTGAGATATCCCTCAATGCGAGTTTATCCTGTTGTCACTAAGTGGTTAGGTATCGGCGAAGGCAGGAAGTTGTATTAGCATCATCAGGAGGTTTCAAAGAACCGGATGAATAATATCATGATGCTGTTGCTTGTATCGTCGGGAAGTGGAGCGTCGAAGGCAAGGTGTTGAAGGTGATCGTCATCAGGATATTTGGAGCAACCGGATATTTGGATATCCTGCTGATGAAGGTGGTGTCGAATATCATGATGATGCCGCTTGTGTTTGGAACCCGATGAACAGTGCAACCGGAGGATGTTTGCGCCCGTTGAATATCATGATGATGATGATAGGCGACAGGCGGAGGAGGTGAATAGTAGTCGGCAGGAGGATAATTGCGATCATCTGAAATATGATGATGCTGTTGAAATATGATGATGCTGTTGGTGTCTCTAGGAAGTATGATGATGATGTTCAGCCGATAGAGAATTTTATCATGCTGTTTGTATAGTTGGCTACTCCTTCCTGTTAGGTTGCCTCCGTTGCGTTTCACTCTGCATCATAGTGGTATCAGAGCAAAGGTTAGGATCTTCTGGAAAAGATAAGCAGGATGTCAGACGAAGAAGGAACATCTGAGTTTCCAACAAGGATGACCAACGCTGAGTTGGCAGTTCTGGTGAAGAAACAGATTGCAGAAAGCAAGGCCGTGAAGGCTCAGAATCAGGAGTTGAAAGATGAGTTAGCAAAGTTGAGGAGCAGAGTAGGTTCTGGTAGAGAAGATGATAGGGAAGAAGAAGATATCCCTAATTGGAGCGAGGAGGTCGTTCCTGCAGACCAGAGACCACTGTTGAACGCCCTCAAAGCCATGGAGAGGAGAACCATGGATGTGAAGCTGGATTTGCCAGTGTTTACAGGTAAGATGGACCCTGATTCAGTGATGGAATGGATAGACTGTTTGAACAATTTCTTTGTGACAGAGGAGATACCAGAATAGCAGAGAGTGAAGATAGCACAGTCAAAGATGAAAGAAGCTACCTTGACATGGTGGATCTTTGTTCAAGATGATAGAGTACAGGAGGGGAAACGTAGAGTTGCCACATGGAAGAAGATGATGGAATTGGTGAAGGAAGCTTATATTCCTTTGGATTACAGTATCCAGTTACACAAGAGGAAGCAAAACCTGAAGCAGAAGGAGCTAGATGTCAGCTCATATACAGAAGAGTTCATGAAACTCTGTATGAAGACAAAGGTGAAAGAAAGTGAAGAAGAAAAGGTAGCCAGATACCTTAATGGATTGAGGTTTAATATTCAGGAAGATCTCAGTCTGCATAATCTAGATACAGTGCAGAAAAGCTTTCAGTTGGCATTGAAAGTAGAAGAAAAGTTGAAGAGAAAACAAGATCAAAACAATAGAGGAAGAGGAAGACAACAAAGAGGTGGAAGAAGTCCTTTCAGAGGCAGAGGACATGGACAGGGATATCAAGGAGAATCCAGTCATGACAGTAGTAAGGGCAACAATAATCAGAATCAGAGAGAGAATTACAGTCAGCAAGGAAACTTCAGAGGTAGAAGACCTTTCAGAGGAAGATCCCAGGGCAGAGGATCCATCAGATGCTATAACTGTAACAAAGAAGGCCATATAGCCAGCAGATGTCCAGACAAGGCCACAAGCTCAGCAGGAGAAAGGAGGACAAATCTGGTCAAGGAACCTGATGATCAAAGTAGGACAAGCTCTAATGATTTTCAGAGTGTGAATGGTCCTGAGAATTATGGATATCCAGAAAGTGGAGAGTCCCTGATGATGAGAAGAACAGTGACTACCATGAAGGTACCTGATAAAGAAGCCCCTCAGAGAAAGTCTCTTTTCAGAACCACTTGCAAAGCAGGAGGTAAGGCATGTAAGGTTTTGATTGATTCTGGTTCTACTGAGAACTTTGTGTCTGAAGAAATGGTGATAAAGCTGAAGCTTAAGAGATTGCCTCACCCATCTCCATATAAAGTCTCATGGCTTACTCAAGGTCAGCAGACAACTGTAGAAGAGCAGGCTTGGGTAGAATTCCAGATTGGTGGATATAAGGATAAGTTGTTGTTTGATATCACCAAGATGGATGCTTGCAACCTTTTGTTTGGTAGACCATGGCAGTATGATCTGAAGGCACAGCATGATGGTGTTAAAAACACCTATAAAATCACTAAAGATGGTAAGGAAGTAACGTTATTCCCATTGAAGGAGAAAGAGGAGAAGTCTAAAGGAAAAGAGGTGAAGGTCATGCTGATGGAAGGCAAACAGTTCATGAAAGAAGTAGCAGCAGAAGGTGCAGTTGCATATGCCCTAATCCCATGTCTGAGTGTGAATAAGAAACAACAGCAAGAAGCCAAGAAAGAGAAGAAGCCAAGGTTGATAGACCCAGCTGTCCAAGAGTTATTGGATAAGTACAAAGGTGTTATCTCAGAGGGAATGCCAAGATCCCTACCACCTGTCAGAGATATCAGTCATTGCATAGACTTGATTCCAGGGTCTACACTTCCAAATAAAGCAGCTTATAAGCTTACCCCAGAACAGAATGCAGAAGTAGCCAGACAGATTGAAGAATTGATGAATTCAGGTCTGATTGGGAAGAGTTTGAGTCCATGTGCAGTACCAGCTGTACTAGCACCAAAGAAGGAAGGCACTTGGAGGCTTTGCACAGATTCCAGAGCCATCAACAAGATCACAATCAGGTATAGGTTTCTAATCCCCAGAATTGAGGATTTACTTGATTGTTTGGGAAGTGCTAAGTACTTTACCAAAATAGATTTGAAGAGTGGATACCATCAGATCAGGATTAGACCAGGTGATGAGTGGAAGACAGCATTCAAAACAAATGAAGGGTTATATGAATAGAAGGTTATGCCTTTTGGTTTGTCTAATGCCCCTAGTACTTTCATGAGGCTGATGAATGAGGTTCTGAAGGAATTCATTGGTAAGTTTGTCATAGTATATTTAGATGACATTCTGATTTTCAGTAACACCAAAGAAGAACATCTCAGACATATAGAACTGGTTCTCAAGAGGTTACATGCAGAGAAGCTGATGATAAACTTGGACAAGTGTCTGTTCATGAAAAAGGAGATCACCTATTTAGGTTTTGTCATTTCACAAGGAAAGCTACAGATGGATAAGGAGAAGGTGAGTGCCATATTGAATTGGCCAACTCCACAGACCATGAATGAAGTCAGAAGTTTCCATGGGTTAGCAACCTTCTACAGAAAGTTTATAAGGGGGTCCAGTCATATTTGTGCACCCATGCTGGATACCATCAAAGGAGGACAGAAGTGCAGGTTTGTTTGGACTCAAGGAGCAGATGATTCCTTTGAGGCATTGAAGAGGAAGGTGGCACAGCAGCCAGTCCTTGCACTTCCAGATTTCAACAAGATCTTTCAGGTAGAGTGTGATGCCAGTCACATGGCCATTGGAGCAGTACTCAGCCAAGAGGGTAGACCAATTGCATTTTTCAGTGAAAAGCTAAATGATGCTAAGAAAAGGTATTCATCATATGATCTGGAAATGTATGCTTTAGTTCAGTCCCTAAAGAAGAGGAGGCATTACTTGATGCCAAAGGAGTTCATAGTCTTCACAGATAATCAGGCTTTGAGTTTCATCAACAGCCAGGAGAAGCTGAACCACAGACATATGAAGTGGGTAGAAACCTTACAGGCTTTCACTTTTACCTTGAAGCATAAGAAAGGGGTCAAAAACAAAGTTGCGGATGCTTTGAGCAGGAGAGTTCTCACAGTCAATCAGATTCAGTTAGAGAGTGTTGGTATTGATTCACTCAAGACCATGTATGAGTCTGATGCAGATTTTGGAGAAATATATCAGGTCTGTACTTCTTTTGGGGAGAAATACCATGCTGAGTTCTCTGAATTTCTGATCCAGGATGGATTGTTGTTCAAGGGTGGACAGTTGTGTATCCCAAGATGTTCCATGAGATTGAATATAATCAAGGAGAAACATTGTGGAGCCATGGAAGATCATTTTGGTCTAGACAAGACTCTTGATCTGGTCAGGAGGCATTATTTCTGGCCTAAGTTGCAGTCAGATGTCAGGAAATTTGTAGAAACCTATGTCATATGCCAGAAAGCTAAAGGCAGGTCAACTAATGCAGGGTTATATCAGCCCTTACCCATTCCTTCCAGACCATGGGAAAGCATCAGTATGGATTTTGTCTTGGGTTTACCAAGGACAAGGAGAGGATATGACAGTGTTTTTGTTGTAGTGGATAGATTCAGTAAAATGGCACATTTCTTGCCATACAAAACCACTGCTGATGCCTCATATATTGCAGATTTATTCTTCAGGGAGATTGTCCGAATTCATGGGTTGCCTTTGAGCATAGTTTCAGACAGGGATGTGAAGTTTGTGGGTCACTTTTGGAGAACCCTTTGGAGGAAACTGGGAACCAATTTGTCTTTTTCCTCTGCATATCATCCTCAAACGGATGGACAGACTGAAGTAGTGAACCATTCCTTGGGGAATCTACTTAGGTGCTTGACAAAACAGCATGGAGAGAAGTGGGACAATATTCTGTCTCAAGCTGAGTTTTCATACAATGATACTGTCAACAGGAGCACAGGGAAATCGCCTTTTCAGGTAGTTTATGGAATGCATCCCAGAGGAATTTTGGAGTTGCGAGATCTACCTCTAGCAGATCCTGTTAGTGCAGATGGAGAAGCTTTTGCTGAAGCCATCAAAGAGGTGCATGATCAGGTTAAGACCCAACTCCAGCAAACCACCTTAAAGTATAAGGAATATGCTGACAAGAAGAAGAAGGATGTTCAATTTGCTGTTGGAGATTTGGTTTGGGTTCACTTGAAGAAAGACAGGCTTCCTAAGGGGAAGTATACTAAGCTCATGCAAAAGAAAGTTGGACCATGTCAGATTTTGCAAAAGCATGGACAGAATGCTTATGAGATCCAACTCCCACCTGATCTTGGTTTATCTCCTATCTTCAATGTATGTGACTTAACTCCATACAAGGCTAATCCAGATGCAGATCAGGATATCCTACAGGATACAGTTGCTGAAGACATTCCTCAACATGATCCTCCACAGTTACAAAAAGTTTTGGACACTAGAGTGGTCAAACAGACCAGGAACAAAAAGTACTTGGAGTACCTCGTCTCTTGGAAGGGACAGCCGACTTCTGAAGCAGTATGGATGACTGCAGAGCAGATACAGAAGCATGATGCCGACCTTGATACTCTCATCTCAAGTGGACTTAAGATTTCTTCTTTTGGGGAGTATGGTGCAGGAGCACCCGCACATGATCAGGATATAGGTCCGCATGATGACATACATGATCAGGATATAGGATAATTATCAGCATGATGACAGGATAGTCTATTTTTAGTATGTTTGACTTTATCATGTAATAAGGTCCATTGGACCGATGCTATGTATTAGTTCAGCATAGGAGTATGTGTAGGCAGTTAGAGATCGGGATAAGGTTATCTGAGCTGTCCTCTCTCCCAGCCGCTTGGAAGCTCCCAGCCGCTGGGAAGTGAGTTGGTAGTACTCGAAGGATTGGTTATATATACCTTCGATCTGTTAGGGTTTAGACACAGTTCAGGTTGATAGTTCATATTGAGTTTGATAGGTGTTATGTTCAGGAGAGTAGTACTGGTGATATGCTGTACTGGTGATCAGTCCAGATACTGTGAAGCAGAATTGTAAAAGCAGGACATTTGAATCTTAATTGAATAAGATCTCATCTTTTGCAGTATTTGAGTTGATCAGTTGTATCTGTGTTGATTTCCTTTCTGTTTGCAAGTTAATGGGCACTTTCAACCCTTCCACCGGTTGATCCTGCAGATCGGTGGAATAGTCCTGTATTATAGCTTAGTTTGTGTTTTCTGTTTATGCATTGCATTGTTCAGGAGATCAGTTAGGAGCATGCTGTGAATCAGCCTAGCATCTTCATGTGCTAGGTCTAGAAGATAAGTTGTTAGATTTTGGTTTGAAGGTGATCCGACCCGGTCGTCATATTGTATTTGTGAAATTGAGCGGTTCGGAGTGTTTACATGCAGTGGAAGGATACACAGGAGTCTGCATGTGCGTTTCCAGTCGGAACGAGCCTCATCATCATCTGCGAATCCATCGCCATCAGGATCGGGTCATGAAGTTGTTGAAGTTTGCATGTTGCAAGTGCATCAGGATGTGTTGAGTTGGATATATACTCAGTGTATATATCGCAGTCAGGATCATCTCTCGGGGAAGCTCATCATCCGCATATCGCTAATGGATGCGGGTGTGAAAGTTCAGTTTTTTTGTCTAAGTGTTGAAGAGTTCATCAGGATATTGAGTGACGTCATCGTCATCAGGATATGACGTCATCGTCATCAGGATATTGAGATATCCCTCAATGCGAGTTTATCCTGTTGTCACTAAGTGGTTAGGTATCGGCGAAGGCAGGAAGTTGTATTAGCATCATCAGGAGGTTTCGAAGAACCGGATGAATAATATCATGATGCTGTTGCTTGTATCGTCGGGAAGTGGAGCGTCGAAGGCAAGGTGTTGAAGGTGATCGTCATCAGGATATTTGGAGCAACCGGATATTTGGATATCCTGCTGACGAAGGTGGTGTCGAATATCATGATGATGCCGCTTGTGTTTGGAACCCGATGAACAGTGCAACCGGAGGATGTTTGCGCCCGTTGAATATCATGATGATGATGATAGGCGACAGGCGGAGGAGGTGAATAGTAGTCGTCAGGAGGATAATTGCGATCATCTGAAATATGATGATGCTGTTGAAATATGATGATGCTGTTGGTGTCTCTAGGAAGTATGATGATGATGTTCAGCCGATAGAGAATTTTATTATGCTGTATGTATAGTTGGCTACTCCTTCCTGTTAGGTTGCCTCCGTTGCGTTTCACTCTGCATCAGAGGGGCAGGATACTTAGACATATATGGAAATTAAACAAAACTCATAGTCTAAAGGGGAGAATGTATAAAATAAAGCAGATGAAATAGATCCTTTTGGTACATTCATATCACTTGAAATCATTAAAGAGGTGCAAGTTGTAGCACACCAGATAGAGGAATCTGAAAAGGAAGACACGCCTAAAAAGGTTGTAAAGGAGACACCAGCCTAGGTTGAGAAAGAAACAAAGATGAGTGCTTCTGGTGCTGATGTGTTAGGTATTTTGAATATGTATCATGAGCATAGCAAAGAAGAAAAGAATACAGAAAACAAGGATGAAAAGGAGAAAGATGCAAGGGAACCCGGTAAGACTACAGGTTCACCTTCATAGATAGCACAAACCAACATGCCTAAAAAAGTGTAAGGAAAAGTTGAAATAGTACAAGAACTACTGGAAGTATTAGACAAACCTAACGAAGGCAGGGATGACATAGAGAATGTTGCTACAGGTAACATTGAACATGAGAAACAAAAGGAGGGTGAGAATATACAAAATATGGAGCAAAAGGATAACAAAGGAGAAGAACAAAAAGAGCCTTCTGAGAAAGAAAATCCAAAGGAAGGTGATGAAGAGGGAGGAGACACTAAAATAGAAGAAGATGATAATCAGGGAGAATCAACAAAGCAAGATAATCCATTGATTCCAAAACAATACCCTTAGCTTCAACCCTCTCGGCAACAACAAGAGCAACAAGAACAAACAAAAATGGAAAAACCTAAAGAGGAAGTTATTAATGAAGAAAAAGATAAAAAGACTACAAAAGAAGCTCAAGCCTGGTTAGGCTCAAAAGTCATAAGAGAGAAAGTAGACATAGAATTGGTACCTATAGATATCAAGAGTCTATTAGGTGGTTCCACAACACAAAAAGAGAAGAGGAAAGCCAAAACCATGTCAGCAATCAAAAGAGGTCTTGCTGGATCTAGAATGTTGAATCTGGCCATACCACAAAAGGACAAGGCCAAAGGTGTAATAACAGTAGAGGATTATAAAATACTCAATATAGATTTAGGCCATATGACAAGGGAATAGCATATACATGAGTGGGAAGACATGCATCAGGCTACTGCAGAGATATTGAAGAAAGATAAGGATAAACAAGAATACTTGAAAGGACACATTGTCCAATTGCAACAATTCATTAGAGGGATATTTGATCCTAATGCTACAACACTAGAGCTACCTAATGAAATACCAGTATTATCAAAGGATGAAGTAAAAGACATGGAAAATAAAAGGCTTGAAGCCAATATTTTTTAAGAATGGTTCAGAGAATTCATGCAAAGAGGAGAAGAATTGACCAAGTAAGCAGTGATAGGCTAGGAAATGGCTACGATAGAGAAAAACAAATGCAATGTTCTTATACATAATTGCCAATTTAGAAGGGAAGAATGCAAATCTGAATTAAGGCAGCTTGAAGAAATTAAGGAGAGAGCAGAAGAATTGATAAATGAAGGAGTCATTACTCCTCTTATGGATAATCAATTACCACAGGCCAGGTTAGAATTAAAGTTTGAGGATGATAGTCTCAAAAAATGTATCATAGTTGCTCAAGATTTAGAAGAGATCGTGGATAAAATGATAAAGTTGCATATGAAAATAATTGAGAAACTCATTGATCATGAATGCCTAGAAATACTAGCATATGAATTACAAGAGGCATTAAAGGAGTTTAAAACTATTTTTGCACCATGCTTGGGGAACCTGGTAACTTATCTGAGTAAGGAAATGATTGATTCAATAATGGAAACAAGTGCCAATATCAAAAAGTATAAGAAAAAAGTTGAAGGTTTGAGAAAAGAAGAGAAGAAGTTGAAGGAAGGAGTAAGAATGTAGGAATACATATGGATAAGAAGTCCAGGGGAAAATCACACTTTCATAGAAGGGGTAACAGGTAATTTTAAGGTATATCTGAAGGAGTAGAAAAGTGTCAAAAGGAAAAATAATGCTAAGTATGAGTGTAATTGGAGGATATCATCGATCAAAGTCAATAAATAAGAAGTCAGTAGGTATCTTATTTTGAAAAGATTCCAAAGGCATCCTTTTAGGTGAACAAAGATACCAAGAAGATATTTTGAGAAACAATTAGGAATTGATTTACACCATTGATTTGGAAAGTTTGAATGCTAACTAGTGATTGAGTTTGTAACTGTAGCAGTATGAAGCTTCAAATTCTATATAAGAAGCTCTGCAACTTGTATAATATTACACAGGGATTTTGAATTATTAGTTGTAAGTGTAATTTGCTAAGTGTTAGAAAAAGTAGTTTTTGGTCCTAAAGGGAAGTCACTTGTGTCTACATTTAGGAGTGCGTGGAATGTCTAGTCTCCTCTATGTATCTATGAAAACATCTATAAGTTTTCTGGTAATTTGGATCAATGCAACAAAAGTCACTACTACATTGTAAATCTTGTGTGATTTAATACTCGAAATAAAGGTGAACTCGAGATTTTACATCTATTACAAAGTGTGTTCTAAATATATCTTTTGTTTGATGTATTATTCTTTAAAAGATTACAATCTCTCATGTATGTTCATGAAAATGCTGAGGACATTGTATGTGTAGATTTAATTGTGTTGAATTGTTCAAATTATTGTATTCTTCTAGTACGTGAGTGGCAGAACATTTAGATTTTAGAAGATTTTGACTAACCTAAATCTTTTCTAAACTTTTCTCCAAACAAATGATAAATAATTAGCTTAAACGTAGAGATCTAAAGGAAATTGTCTTGCATTTGAATACAAAATGAAGAATTACATTGATGTTTGACAATTTTCATATTAATTTGAAAGGCAAAGTTCATTTCACTATAAATCATACAAACCTTTGTGATAGAATAATGAGTTGATGCAAAGGAATGAATATTTTGTTGATATTTGCAACATTTTGCATAGTTTGAGTCTAGTAAGTCATTAAATACTTCAATTTAGATAAGGCCCCTTGAATATTACAATTTCACATCAACCTACTGAATTCTCCACAAGGTCAAGACCTAACCATACAAAAACTTGGGATTAAGAATTCTTAGTTAATTCTTCATATCTTTCAAGATAGCTAATGTTCATTTTGGGAATTTTAACTTTTTTTATGAATGTGTAAAAACAATCATCAATAGTTTTTGGCGCTAGAAGGAGGGATTTATTTGAATTGAGGTAGGATTTGTGCAAAAATAGCTTATAATAGTGGTCGAGTGACCAAGTCTAGGTCAAATTTAGATGATATCTACATCCAGTTGCCTGATAGAAGATAAAGTAAGAGTCCTTTGATTTGGAATCCTAGAATATCACACATAGGAGGTTCATCAGAAACTCCTCCTAGATCACCTTTTAATATCCATAACATAGTGAGTCCTGATAGTTCTTCATTCATATATTTAAATCTTGGTTTAGGTCAACCTAGAGGTCCAAGTCCTCCTTTAAATCCAGGTACTCCCAGAGGTCCAAGCCCACCCCACGGTCCTACAATGGCATATTTCAATGTCAATTCTCCTACATCTTTTGCAGATTATCATGAAATGCCAAAGAATCGTAAAAGGATATGTCCTAAATATCCATTGCATTAATATCCAGAAGATCATATTAGTGATATTCAAGGAAGCATGCTTTAGAGCTAGTTTAGAATATGAGGGTGTAGTGTGTAGGTTGTTTCCTTACACCTTCAATGAACAAGCTTCTAATTGGTATGTTAATTTGCCAAATGGTTATGTCTCTTCTTGGGAACTTATGGAAGAAGCAACTTTGTCTAGGTTTAGAGGACCAGTTGATCCTTCTACCTTATATCATAAATTAGCTGAAATTAAAAGAGGTGAGGGAGAACTTATTGATAATTTCAATGAGAGGTTCCAAAAGGCTTACTCTAGGTTAGTCTCTCCTTATACTGTAGCTCCTAAGGCCTTAATATAAATGTATTATGTCACCCTAGATCCATTGACTACCATGTTTGTTAGGACAAAAGCTAATATAGATACTATATCCAAAGCTTATAAAGAGGCGGCTGCTGTAAATAAGGAGATGAGACAAACAACCTATAATCCTTTCTTGAATGGAGTGAACCCTAGGATGCAAAATCAAACACAATCTTGGAAGGGAGTTCCTATGCATCATACTCCATTGCTAAATCCAATTCCTACATATACACCTATGTATAATCCTTCCCCCATCATGACTATAGTTTCTTATACTAGTAATAGTACCAGAAACCATCAAGCTAATGGTCAATCCTTCTTCCAGCCTCCTCAGGATACATTTGTGGCAAAAGCATAGGAGGATAGGGAGGAAATCAAGGAAATTACTACACATTTGAGAAGACTAACCACTGAGATGACACAATTAAGAAATGAAAATTTCTATGGTAGAAACACTCATGGACATAATCAAAACCAAAACTAGAATTACAATCAAGGTAAAAATTCAAATCAAAATCAAAATTATAACCAAGGACAAAATCATAATCAAGGATAGGGAATCCAAAACTGAGGACATAGTGGAGATAAAATGGCCTAGGGTAATAACAACAAAATCAAAATCAACCTAAGCCACCTAGGACATGGAACATAGGACCAAATAATGGAACTTTAGCTTCTCCGTTTGGGAGTCTAGATAATTAGGAAGTGAAACAACCAACTAGAGTTCAAATGGCTAATGTAGCATTGAAGAATTGGTGCAGGATTCACAATACAAGTGCACATGATAAATTAGATTGCCCTCAAATTCATCTCACGGCTAGCAATTTCAATATTGATGTACAAGCTCCCACTTCTGAATTTCTCACTCCCAAGGGTAATGAAATAGTACCCTCAAGATTTGAGTCTGCTTTAGTTTTAGAAAGTTTCACCTTTGCAACTAAAGAAGAAGAAAATCAGATACTAGAAGATGAGCCTTATTTTTGTGAGAGTTTGTATCCTATGTCAGCCCTAGTATTGGATGCTTTTTAGTTTCCCTTTGAAACTAAAAACAAAGTCTTATGTGAGCCAAAGGAGGTGCAGACTTTTCAATAGTCTAACAAAAATGACACTTATAATCTAAGAAGCAATACCAAGCATGGAGCTCCTTTCACTACCTCCACTCCCCCTAACAATTTCAATACTCCTCCAGATCAACATGCCAGTAATAATCTTGCAATCTTAAAAGCTAATCATCATGGGACTCGTGGGGCAACAACATCAAAAGTTCAAATAGGGAAAATGAAATCTATGGAAATAGTAAAGTTAATGAGCTTTTTGTCTGAAGAAATTAAGAAAATCAAGGTTAGCGTACCTCTAAATGAGTTATTAAAAAGTCTAGGGGTACGGTCTAGTTTCATGAAATCTTTAGATACATTTGTGATAAAAGAAGCTTATGTTGATATGGATGTCCCTAGTAGAGATGCACAGTCCAAGGACAAGAATAAGAAAATTGAACAACCTTCTAACACTAATGTGGTTATGTATGCAGATAAGAGGGAGTCTCCTCCTTTCTTGTTAACCATTAGAATGTTGGGAAAGATTATACATAATTATATGGTGGATTCTAGTGCTTCAGCCAATGTAATGCATTTAGGAATATGTAAAACTTTAGGGTTAACTCCTACCAAATCTGCTAAGGTTGTGACTCAAGTGGATAAAATTGAGGTTAGTGTAATAGGTGAATTGATGCACATTCAGATGTAGTTAGCTTCAGATCCTAGAGTAAGTCAATTCATTGATATTCAAGTAGTGGATATACCAGTAAACTATGGCATGTTGTTAAGTAGGGACTGGTCTAAAACATTAAATGGATATATGGCCACTGATTTGTCACACATGTGGTTACCCTAGAGAGGTGTCCCAAATCATATTAGGATAGAAGCTGAGCCAAGAATGAAACACATGATTACAGAGTATAATCGAACAAATGAAGTATTATATGCCTCTGTTGAACCAAGTGTTTATAGATTAACTAATAGAGGAGTGCAAATTGAGGAAATCCTGATGTTAAACTTTGAGACAAATCCTATTAGTAAAGAAACTGTGTTATTCATTGAATGTGATTGCAATTCTTCTGAGGAGGAAGACAATGTAGTAAATAGTTTTGGTCAGATCATGAGGCAAGAAATAGAGGAGTGCATTGAACAAAAATCTCTAGTTCAGTGCAAGTTGTACAAAAGTTTGTGTAGGGTCCATAATAAGCCTCATCCTCAAGAAAGTTGTGGAGTATGCAGGGATGTCATAGATTATCAATATGGAAAGTGCATGAAAAGGATAGAACTGCAAAAGGGGAAAGTTAGTCCTGATAAACATGAGTTGTATTTTCGTGATAACATAACTGAACCCATCTAGGATTTGAAGAAACAAACAAAACCAAAAGGTGTCTATTATTCTAATTTACAAGTTGAGAATGCAAATGTAGAAGTGAGTCAGAATGAAGCACCTAGAGCTAAACAAAATATAGATAGAGTAGGGCATGCGAAGGTAAAATGTCAAAAGAATAAAAGTGGCATGTGGACACTCAAATGTGATGGATCTAAGTCTAAACAAGGTGCTAGAGCCAGTGTTGAACTTATAGATCCCAGTGGTAAGTCATTTTTAGTAGCATATAGGGTACAATTTCCCTATACTAATAATGTAGCAAAGTATGAAGCTTTGATTTATGGACTTGTTATGGCTATCAAGAAGAAGGTAAGAATGATCAAAGGTTTTTTTGATTCTGAGTTAGTGGTTAGATAGGTAAGGAAACTATATGCATGAAATTATAAGAAAATGGTCAGCTATAGGCATAGGGTATGGGATTTAATTTAATCATTTGATGCCTTTAACATAGAGTATATCCCTAGAGAACTGAATCAGAGACCAGATGTGTTAGCAGTTGCTTCTAGTACTTTAGAGCCTTTAACTTTGTCGGGTCTAAAACCATTTGTTGTTGAATTAGTGAATGTCCCGAGTATACCAGATAACGTTACTCATTTTTAGGTATTTGAAGGAGACCAACAAATTGTAGACTTTCTTACTTGTAATGAAGTATTTGAAGCTCAAATCATTGATGAGAAGGAGAGCCCTGATGTGTCTTGGGATGAAGAAGACATAATAAACCTGAAAAGAAATTTCTTACCTAAGGGGGTAATAGAGCTGGAAAATATTTTTGACTTTGATGGTGTGGTCAGACAGAAAGATTTGCCCAAAACTGAAGGGGGTAAATGTGATCGCTATAACCTGGGAACAAAGCAAAGTCCACAAAATGTGTTGATTTGAAAGGCTTTATCTGAAGAATTAAGAAAAGAAATTGCTGATGTTCTAAAAGAGTATAAACACGTAATAGCATAGACATATGAAGATTTGAAGACTTATGATATGTCCATCGTAACTCATGTGATACCTTTAAGACTAGGAGTTAAACTGTTTAGGCAAAAACAGAGACCCGTGAATGCTATTTTGGAGATTTTAATCTTTGAAGCAATAAGAAAATTGTTGTCTGCTAAAATAATTTTCCTACTAAGACATTCAACCTAGGTAGCAAACTTAGTACCTATGAGAAAGAAAAGTGGAGACATTAGATTATGTGTGGACTTTAGAAACTTGAACAAGGCATCTGAAAAAAATAATTATCCATTACCTCCTAAGATGAAGTACTGCAAGTAGTAAATGGAGCCAGGATGATGTCCTTTTTAGATGGATTTTCAAGATATAATCAGGTGTTGCTTGATAAATAAGATAGGTTGAAAACTACGTTTACTTGAAAATGGAGCAATTATGCACATAGGAGAATGCCTTTTGGTTTGATCAATGTAGGTGCCACCTTTCAGCGAGCCATGGACATTGCTTTTCATGGATTGTTAGGTAAGTGCATTGTTATTTATATGGATGATTTAATAGTATATTCTAAAGATGTGTCCACTCATGCAGAATATTTGAGAAGAGTGCTTAAAAGATGTGAAAAATACGAGATTTCTCTTAATCCAAAGAAATGCTCATTTGGAGTAACAGATGGAAAATTGTTAGGGCATGTCATTTCTAAAAATAGAATATCAATTGATCCTAATAGAGTAGAAGGAATAAGAAAATTGCAACTACCTAATACTAAGAAGGAGTTAATGTCTTTCTTTGCTAAGATTAACTTTGTCAGGAAGTTTATTATAGGATTTGTAGAGATCATGTAGACACTAAACGCAATGCTCAAGAAATATGCAAAGATAGAATGAACACCAGTAGCCAAGGCTGCATTTGAAGATATTAAAGAGGCCTTTTCTAATGCTCCTATGTTAGCAAGTCCTAATTATACTAAGCCATTTTACATATACTCTTTTGCATCTACACACTCACTTGCAGTTGCCTCGACACAAAAGGGAGAAGATAATGAAGAAAAATGTATAGATTTGATGAGTTGACCTTTGAAAGATGCACAGCTGAAGTATTTAGACACATAAAGATAGGCATTTGCATTAGTAAGGCTAGTGAAAAAGTTCAGGCACTACATCCTGCGAAGTCAAGTTAAAGACATAGTACCTGATGCGGCAGTAAAAATGTTGCTGATGCAAAATGAGCTTGGAGAGAAAAGGGGTAAATGGATTATGATATTGCAAGAGTTTGATATGGAGATCATTCCAATGAAGCTATTTTAAGGACACGCATTAGTACAAATCACAGCAAACACATATCCAAATTTGGTAAAACAACAGTATGTACTAAACTATAGTGATGCATCAGGTTGGTACGATGATTTGAACACATTTCTGATATCAGGTAAATATAAAAGTAAGATGAAGTCCTCTCAGAGGAGAGCCTTGAAGATTAAAGAAAAAAGGTACATGGAACAAGGGGTTCTTTTGTTCAAAAAGAACCATGAAGGCATATATTTAAGGTATTTGAACAAAATTAAATCAGATAAGGTATTGTAAGAGTTACATGATAAGTATGGAACTGCTCATGGTTCTTATTTAGCTACTACCCACAAGATTTTATGAGCTGGATACTATTGGCCAACAATGTTTAAGGATGCAGAAGGCCATATTTGAAGTTGTCACATTTATCAAACTACAACAGACAAGGGAAGAAATCAGGCTAATCCATTACATCTAGTTATTGAATCTAGGTTGTTTGCATAGTGGGGCTTAGATTTAAATGAAGTCATAAATCCTCCATCATCTGCTGGACATAAGTTTATATTGACAGTGACAGACTATTGTATAAGGTGGACAGAAGCCACATGCTATAAATTCTCTACTTCTGAGGTGGCTATCAAATTTCTTGATGAAAACATCATTACAAGGTTTGGGGCTCCATATTTTGTAGTATGTGATAATGGCCCTACATTTTCTTCTTTGAAATTTTCCAAATGGGCATTTGAGTATTGAATAGTTTTAAAATTTTCTTTAAATTATTATCCTTAGGGAAATGGTTTAGTTGAGTCTACTAACAAGATTTTATCAATTGGACATCATTAAGAAGTTAATTGAAAAGAATCTAAGAGAATGGAACACGTTGCTAAAATATGTGTTGTGGGTAGATAGGACTAAGGTTATGTCAACCTTAGACAATGTACCTTATCACCTAGTTTATGGGACTAATCCCATACTTTCAATGAATTTGAGAATACCTATCTAGAAGTTTGTTAATGAGTATTTGGGCTTTGATGATCATAGAGAGGCTAGGTTAGTCCAAATGTTACAATTGGACGAAAAGAGAGATCAAGCCATAGATAAATTTGATAAACACCAAGCTATGGTTAAAAGGTGGTTTGATAAAAGAGCAAGGATTAAAGCATTCAAAATATTAGATCTGGTGCTGTGTTGGGATAAAGCTCATGAAAAGAAGGGAAATCATGGAAAATTTGACAAATTGTTATTAGGTCCACTACAGGTCACAGGGACAATAGGAGACAACAATTATAGGCTCAAGACTTTGACTGGAGATGATGTGCCATTACCTATTAATGACCAACATTTGAAACATTACTTCCAAGCTTGAGAAAACATGGTGTGTCTTATTATGTATCATATTGTAAACAATGTATAGGGTGTGGGTTTGTTTTGTTTTGTTTTGTTGGTTTTGTTTGTTTGTTTGTTTGTTTTTGTTTTGTTTGGTTTGTTTTATTGTTTGGTTGGTTTGTATGTTGTGTTTCTATGGTAGGGATATTTGTTTTGATTTGAAGTATATGGGAGTAGATTAACAACCACTAAAAGCAACCAAAAATTCAAAGCATTCAGTTTAATCATTTGAAACTTATGCATAACTTCTTGTGATTTTCATGAATGTAGAAAATTCTGTGATGTGTGAAATTTTATATTCAATAACTATGGGTTGAGTATTCAAGGGAGGTTTCTCATGATGACACACCTAAAATCCTTGGGTTTGTTGAACATGCCAGTGTAGGTGTTAAGTGAAAAATCAAAGGTTACCCTTGCTACCATTACAAATCTCAACTTAATTTCAGTAAGTGCTCATACCTTGCACCATGAACATACAATGATAATATCTTATGACATTTTATGCTACACAAAATTATAAATAAATAAAAAATGGGTTTTATTGAAAAACTAGATTAAGTCATCTAGGTAACTCTATCGGGGCTATAAATGCTTACTGGTAGTGGGGCTCTACTTAGGAGAATTGTAACAATAACCTTGCCGGGGCTATGAACGCCTGCTAGCAGCAAGGCTCTATCTAGTTGGCTATAAGGGAATGACATCAACTATGTAGTTTAACACCAGTCACTAGTTTATTCAACTCATTTTCAAGATGAGGATTATTAATCAAATGCACACACCTAAACTCTATTGAAAAATTCATGCACCTTATTGAATACATTGAGTCTCAAGTTAAATAATGATTTACAGAAAAGGAAATTGGAAGTTATGAATTTATTTCATTTAGTTTTCTTTAATGATTTTAATTTAGTTGTTTTATTTGGTTGCTAGTTGTTGTGAAGCTCACAACATGCCCCATTTTACCTCTTAGAAAAATGAGGACCCCTGTTGTAGTTGTTGCTCTTTGCTTGTGTGTGTGGTCTTGCTTGGTGGTAAAGTGAAAAGAGGTAAGTGTTACAAATCATGTTGAAAATTGAAAAGATTTAGCATTAAGTACTAGAAGGGAATACAAGTGAATTCTTTGTGAAAAATAAGTAAGGGTTGCTTTTTGAACCAATAAAAAATTCCTAATATTCTACAAGATATAGGTGTTTTTGGTAAAATGCATTATAAAAAGGTTTGTATGTTGCATTTAGAAATTCATTTGTATGTGAAGTCATTGTATAAGTCTTGTTGAGTATAATCGGGTTTTGTATCATGGTAGATTGTATGCATATGTAACGCCCCTCCCAAGGAACCCCAGAGGACAACACTAAACTAGGTCAAATTAATAGAACATTTTTTATTTATTTATTTATTTTAGCAAATAACAATTGAATTCATAACATAACATAATCAACTAAACCCAGGTCCTCTGAGATTCCTCGACTATGCTACTGACAAAGCTAACATCAAGGTAACTAGAACATATCATAAAGGATAACATGATCGATTTAACATTTCAAATCACTTTCTAGCTAGACATCATATGAAAGATGCATCACTTTACAATACTCTTTACAAGATGAAATCATCAATCATTGTTACATCATTACAATATTTACAACATTGCTTCCCCTAGCATGGGAAAGATTACATCATATTACAATAATTGATACAACGCACGCACAATCCAATATGCAATTACATGCTAGGAAGCCTTCTCAAATAGGAACAAGGACTGGAGTCCATAGTGCAAAGACCAATTTCCACATAAACAAACATGCAGCAAGAATACCCAATGGAGAAAAGCACCAACCACCCGACCATGTGTAACCCTGAGGTCCACCCCCCATGCCAGGAGATAACACAAGGTCCCACATCTAGCAGACAGTCAGGAAAACAACAGGCTAACATACACAAGAGCTAGACATGACTCCATCACAACACTACTAACACACCAACATCACGTACAACACTTACTTCACTTCGAGAGGCACTCATACATCAAGAGGAAATATAACTAGGGAGTGCTAGATTGCAATAGGGAGGAGTATCATCACATGGTTCTAGCATGGGTTGTCCCAGTAGTCTCTCACTAGACCCCAGCCCCCCATCTATGGTTGTCCTGGTAACCTCTCACTAGGTCCCGGCCCCATAGGGTGACACATGCAGAACCAACACACTAAACACATCTCCAAAGGCACAAAGACTTACACAAACTTTACACAGATGGCACCCAACTTTCAACAAATACATAGGCACTTAACCCAGACACATTCTTTAATACAACCATAAAAACATTCCTTTAATAAAGTATTATTCATACAAGTAATTATAATTAAGAATAAATAAAATCATCATCTCTATTGAACTAATTTCTATGGAACCCTAAGTTTAAGTTGCAACTTTAATTAATATTAAAATAATAAGATTCTAATTAACTAACAATTTGCAAACTCAAAAATTAGTAGGCTATGGGCAAATGTTAGGGTTACAGAACTTAAAATCATAATGACAAAAAAAAGAGAGAGAAACAAGATTTATCAGATGAGATTTATGCATGTAAAATAAGGAAACACTAAAAATTATATGCTTGAAGGAATTCTAATGCCACAAAAACCCATCAACCCTTTCGTTTTCATATCTCCCTCACCATACTATGGAGGCTAACTAATCTCATTGCTCTACTGTCTAATAACTCTCTTCTATATGAATAACCTATGTTTATGCTCTATCTAACTTTGAAAATGAACTATAACAATCATCATAAAGAAGGCAAATTTTGATGGGAAGTCATTTACATAACTAACACTATAGATTGCCCAAGATGATAACAAATATCAATAATTATTAACTTATGCTAAGATCAAATTAAAATACATGCTTAACCTGAATATCTAAATGGTTTGTTATATTGAAAATGAAATGAAACTATGAATATCTAAAATATTTACCTTAAAGTCTAAATAATGTGCATGATTGAAAAATTACCAAGCTCTTCGAGAACTTTATATAAACATGTGATATGATAATAAAAGTTTCCCATAAGGAGAATATTGTTCTACTCACTAATAATTGAATCTAGTCACTATCTATGTTGAATAAATATAGGGTTTGTACTTAAGAAAATTGACCTTGCAGTTGGAAGAGATAAGTTGCATATGTGAATAAAATAAGTGGTCTTATCAAGGACATAAGTCTAATCACAATAAATATAATTAGGTTAACTATAATAACTAGAGACTATAATTAGGTGAATAAGGAATAAATTATTTAAATGATTATGGATTTATGTTCTTTGCTAAAACACAAAAGGTCTGGTTAAGAAAAGAGGAATACCTATGGTTCCATCATTTTGTAGCTCTTCACATAAGCTAGAGGTTAATAATTCAATTATTTTCAAGAAAGTTTATCCCTTTTTAGAATATGATTATTCTAAAACCTTAAATGTTCAATTATTAAAAAAGGTTTGTTCAAATAGAGAGTCAAATCCTTTTTTTTTTTGTTTTTATATTCGGAAGGCATATTTATTCTCTTTTCACATTATACACATGAGGAAGAGATAAATACAATAGAACAATGTTGGAGTAAATCACATTTAATATTAATAATTAAACCTTATCTTTTAAAAGAAAAAAAAATCTATATAAAAAGCCCGAGAGATCGTTAATGAAATATAGTGCCTTTCCCAATTCATGTATTGAACTATTACTTTATGGATTGGATTGGAAAGAAAGATTCGTAAAATAATTAAATAAAATAACTCAATTTCATTTTAGCCAAAAGAATAGAAAATAAAATATATAAATTATTATTTTATATAATGCGCTTACCACGGTTCTCTATAAATAAAATATAGTTCTAGAAATAAACCCTAATAAAATAGTATATTTTATACCAGCTTTACAGTAAATAAAATGTAGTGTTGGAAATAACCTTTATAAAATATAAAATATTGTACCACACTTGTAAATAAAATAGAGTGATGTAAATTTAAAAGATAGTATAAAATATTATTTTATAGCACTATATTAAACCCTAATAAAATATAATTATAAACAACAACGGAAAGATAATAATTTAAATTTCATTGTGTAGAAAACATAAGTAAAAATTGGTGAAAAAATCTATAAAATATAATGCACTTACGCATTATATTAAACCCTAATAAAATATAATTATAAACAACAATGGAAAGATAATAATTTAAATTTCATTGTGTAGAAAACAGAAGTAAAAATTGGTGACAAAATCTATAAAATATAATGCACTTACCATTCAATTAACTTATGTTCTTCGGGTCTAAAATATTGCAGCCACCTTAAAAAAAACTCCATTGAAATTTATAATGCATAGTGCTCCCAATAAAGTAATTTCCAAAAAGATAAAAAGCTCCCTCCCCAAAAGGAAATTTCCTCTTTAATAAATAATGAAGGGAGGGAAGTTATTTTTCCCACTCCCGTACAAAATAAATTTACAACCACCCCAACTAACTACCTAACTAACCCTTATTAAAAAAATTAAATATATGCAACCAACATAATTTAAACATACACACAATAAATAATTTTACATTGATTAAAAGTATTTCATTTAAAATCACAACAATATAATAAATATTCAATTTTACACAAACGGGTAAAACCATTCACTCACACTCACTCACATAATATAATTAATTATATAACCAACTTTATAATATTCTATTTATTTACTATATTATTATTATTTCTTAATTATAATATTACACTATAATTTATTTTATTATCAACTAGGATTATATATTTATTTATCAATCTATTTTAATGCATAAGATAACCAAGGCATATTATCAGGCAAATTAAACCAAAAGCCAAAACAATTACCTAACCACTAACTAGGGTCAAAAGGCAAAACTTCAAGTAGCACTGACTGACCACAAAACTTCAAGCAACCCTGACTGACCACAAAACTTCAAGCAACCCTGACTGACCACCAATAGTACTTGACAAGGTATCAAACTAGGTACTCATCCTCTTCGAGGATGATGGTTAGGGTGGGGGACCAAGTGCTATCTCTGGTCAACTACTTCCATTGGGTGCAAGGCACGCTCAAACCTGCCAATTCAGGTGGAGTCGATGCCTGGTACCTGTTCACTCAAACATACAAGTTAGAGCACATGTACATAATAGACAAAGCACTAGGGAAGGGACTCTAGCAATCGTATCTCATACTTGTATGTCACCCATACGTCCAAGGGTATGATGCCACCCTTTCCACCTATCCTAACAACATACTACTACATCACCTTATCCAAATAAATCTCTGCATAATAATAATAACATAACAATATGCATCATGCTCCCAAAAGTATTAACAGAAGCTCTTGTTCCATCCTCATCATCAGGTTCCTTAGCCAAACTACCTGCACATCCAAGGTGAGAATGGAGGGGCACTACAACATATGCTTAATGTTTATATCTTTTGTATACAAGTTAGACCCAATAGGTTTTCAGAAGTGGAATAAATAAAATGTCAAGTTCTTATTGTATGTTGGTTTGTATGTATGTTTAATCTAAGCGCAAATAACATACTAGGTGATATACATTCACGGACCTGAGAAAGATATAAAATGTGGTTAAGTAAGGTGAGAAAGGTACGTTTCGTAGTTTGTATGTTTGTATGTTTTAGTTTTGCATCTTTAACATACATACAAGTGCAGAGTCCGAAAGAGAATTAAATCTAATGTAAGCAATGCATTGTATCTTAGAGTTTTTTCGAGTAAGTATGCATTCGCTTAATATACATGTATGTATCTAAAAGTGACAAGGTCCAAAAAGGTTGTATAAAAGTTTTCTTGTATGTGATATTGTATCTAAGTGTAGATACAATTATTGTTGCTTTGGAAAGATACAAGTGGGTAAGTGAAGTGGGGCCCACAGTGGTTATCTCGTGGTTGTATGTTTAATATACAAATGGATATACAAATAGATATACAAGTGGAGATACAAAGAAACAAAAGGTAAGATTCAACATGAATTTCAAAAGAAATGAAATAAGTTTATTCCTTTGTATGTATGTGCGATTGTATATTAACAACATACAATCCCGATATACAAAGAAATAAAAGACACTGTTGGGAATTAAAAGATAAAAGGGGTTTGTATGGGTTGCATTTGTATGATTGTTTACATCTATCTTATATACATTGCAACATACAAATGAAAGATACAAAGTTGAACATAAAGAAAGGGTAACATTGTTTATAACCCCTTGCATGTTTAGGCTTGTATATTGATGACATACAAAATGACATACAAAAAGCAATATACAAGGAGACATACAAAAAATAAAATGTATGCAAAGGGTAGACTAACGGATAGAATGTTCAAAATTGAAAAAGTTGAAATGGAAAGCCTAGGCCGTATGTGCATTGAATGCAGCATTTAATGCTAAACTAACACTAAAACGATGAAATCTAACATGTTAGGGTAAATAAAGAGTTATTTTTCTTTTAGAATTGCATTGTTAAAATTAAAATTGCAGAAGAAAGAACTATTGCACAAATTGAAAAGGAAATTCACCGCGAGATAGAATTTCAGAATGACAAAGCTTGAAAATAGTACAAGTGGTCAATGCTGTTATAGTTGAGCTATCATAGATACAAGTATGTTTCTTAAACGCGATTGCAATGCAGTTAATTATAAAATATGAATTAGTTAGAGTAATTTTGGTTTAAAAATGCAAGTTAAGGATAAATTACTATAGCTGAACAGGAAATTAGTTGATTGTTTTAAATGACCTAAAATCTAAATGGAAAAAACAAAAAAGAGATTAGGGTAAATGTAAAATTTAGAAATTCATGGTAAAAACCCTAGGTAAACGAAGTAAAAACAACAAGTTAAATGTGTGTTTTTTCACAGGATGGCCCCTAAACAAAAAAAAAGTAGATACAGGGGCTGAAGAAAAGGTGAAAAAAGAGAGAAAACCACACAAAGAAAGAAGATTTACCAGTGCACAAAGGGTATCCATCCCTGATCAATACAAGTGGACTTGGGACAGACACAAGCGTAGGAAACTATGATGCTGATGATGTTCTATAGAAAATCATGGCAGTGGATGTTACACCTGACATAAAATGTATCTGGGAAAGAGGATTATACAAAGTTGTAGGTTTTGTGCTAGTCATGGAAGCTAAGGACCTAGTTCTGGAATGTATAAATAAATATGATTTAGCTACCAAGAGGGTAATACATGAAGACAAGGTCAATGCAGACTTATCTAGGTCCAGAAATACAAGAATAAATGATGGACATTGATATTGAGAAATATACAAAGGATTTCAATAATAATAAAAGGGACTGTAGAAGCAGGATCTTCTACAGTTGGTATAATGTAGAGAATAAACCCAAGGCTGTAGGAAGAGTGCATAAGAACCTACATAGAATAGATTTTAAGGAAGAAATACGTCTGATGATAACAATGTTGAGCAGGTTAGTTGGTTTAAGAGATGCCACTAAATGTGAACCCTGGATGTTCATTGTCATTCAATTCATGAGAGAAGCCAAGAAAGAACAAGGACAAATCCATTGGGCTAAAGCTATTAGCACAACTATATGGAAACAAGCAATGTTGAGAAAACAAAAGTTGTCTTTTTTCTTATGTTCATATGTATTATACTCATGTGCATCAATGATTCAACCATATATATATGGAATTGACAGAGTTGGGACCCTAAGGAATGGCCCAGATCAAAAACTAGTATATGACCATTATCCAGACCTACAGGAGTATAATGCATTAAGAAAGTATGCTTTAGTGAATGATGTATTCTATACATGCATGGTAAGGGTTTTGAGAGGAGAACAAGATAAGAGGTTATCTGAGGATACAGATGATACTATTGTATTGCACAGTTCCTGGTACATACAATTCTAGAACTTTACATACATCAAAATTGAGGGTTTTGAAGGAAAACCATTTATGCTACCCAAATATCCATCTAACAAGTTTATTGTGTTAGAGTTCTCAAGGAAAAATTTGAATGCTTTTAAGATATACAAGAAGAAGTATGGAAGAGGAAACCTTAATTTCCCTTGGGCAATTGGTAGGTATTCCTGCTATAGTGAGGAGATGGCCACATATTCAAAGAAGGAATTGAGGTATTATGGATTTCAGGAATTTTAACTAGCAAGACAGTTTTATCCTTTTCATAGGATCCAAAGAACCATTGATCCCAAATTCAAACATCAAGTACACATTGAGGACTACTAGTCAGATTGCAATGATGATAGGGAAATAAGGAAAACAACATACAAAAGGCTGACAGTAGAAAAATGAAAACTATGGGGGAAATCTATGTGCCTCTGAAAATTAACGATGATGACAAATTGTTGCATCATAGTTGTAAGAATCCCAAGCTTGTTCCTATTGGAGAGCCTGATTGGTCACAACCATGGAATACATATTTGGATACATTATCCAAACCTATCATTTTATTTTCCAAGACATGGTTGAAGAATAAAATAGAAGAGCTTAAATCTAAGGGGATTGAGCCCACATTTACAAACACAGGTAAGAAGAGAGTGAGGAAGCATCAAGATAAGCTCCAATGTTTTTATGAGAAGAAGAGAAAAATTGTGGAGGCCAAAATCATTGAAAAGGACAAGAATGCCACTCTAATGGATCCATATGCCTTAGGGGTGATAGTGGCAATATCATCAGGTACATTTATAGAGGCAGAATCATTTGGTCACAGCACTAGTACAGAATAGGCCCAAGCTACTAAAGGGTCAACATGATAGAAAATCATTAGGGCAATAGCAGTGGAAACATCAAAAGGGGAAACATCAAAACAAGATGATGTTATAGGTGCACAATAGGTGCGTGCTATGTTGAGTGGCATACCTAGTGAGGCTACCTCAAGGGAGAAAAGACAAACATATATAAAGGTAAAAACTGAATTAGCTGCGGAAAAGCTGCAAGAGTCAAGATTGCATGAAGCCAAAAGGGTAAGTGAGACTATCAATGTAGAGGATGACAACAGTGATAGTGAGGTTAGGGAGGTAGATCTCAGTAAAAGAAAAGAAATTGGTAGAGATGAAGAGGAATTGAGTGAATACTTTGGTGCATAGGAGGGTCGGGATACTCAAACATATATGGAAATTGAACAAAGCCCACAGTCTAAAGGGGAGAATGTAGAAGATAAAGGAGAGGAAACAGATCCTTTCAATACATTAGTATCACCTAAAATCATTAAAGAGTTGCAAGATGTAGCACACTAGATAGAGGAATCTAAAAAGGAAGACACACCTAAAAAGGTTATAAAGGAGGCATCAGTCCAAGCTAAGAAAGAAATAGAGATGAGTGCTTCTGGTGCTAATGTGTTAGGTATTTTTAATATGTATGATGAGCATAGTGAAGAAGAAAAGAATGCAGAAGAAGAAAAGAATACAAAAAACAAGGATGAAAAGGAGAAGGATACAAGAGAACCTAGAAAGACTACAAGTTCACCTTCACATATAGCACAAACCAACATGCCTAAAAAAGTGCAAGGAAAAGTTGAAACAATAGAAGAACTACTGGAAGTATCAGACAAACCTAAGGAAGGCAAGGATGATGCAGAGAATGTTGCTAAAGGTAACATTGAACATGAGAAACAAAAGGAGGGTGAGAATATAGAAAATATGGAGCAAAAGGATAACAAAGAAGAAGAACAAAAAGAGCTTTCTAAGAAAGAAAATCTAGAGGAAGGTGATAAAGTGGGAGGAGACACTGAAATAGAAGAAGATGATAATGAGGGAAAATCAACAAAGCAAGATAATCCATTGATTCTAGAACAAGGCCCTTAGCCTCAACCCCCTCCGCAACAATGAGAGCAACAAGAACAAACAGAAATGGAAAAACCTCAAGAGGAAGTGATTAATGAATAAAAAGATAAAAAGACTACAAAAGAAGCTCCAACTTGGTTAGGCTCAAAAGTCAGAAGAGAGAAAGTAGAGATACAATTGGTACCTATATTTATCAAGAGTCTATTAGGTGGTTCCACATCACAAAAAGAGAAGAGGAAAGCCAGAACCATGTTAGCAATCAAAAGAGGTCTTGTTGGATCTAGAATGTTGAATTTGGCCATACCAAAAAAGGACAAGGCCAAAGGAGAAATAAGAGTGGAGGATTATAAAATACTTAATATAGATTTAGGCCATATGACAAGGGAACATCATATACATGAGTGGGAAGACATGCATCAGGATACTGCAGAGATATTGAAGAAAGATAAGGATAAACAAGAATACTTGAAGGGACACATTGTCTAATTGTAACAATTCATTAGAGGGATATTTGATCCCAATGCCACAATACCAAAGCTACCTAATGAAATAGTAGTAATATCAAAGGATGAAGTAAAAGACATGGAAAATAAAAGGCTTGAAGCCAATATTATTTAAGAATGGTTCAGAGAATTCATGCAAAAAGGAGAAGTTACCAAGAAATCAGTGACAGGCTAGGAAATGGCCATGATACAGAAAAACAAATACAATGTTCTTATACATAATTGTCAATTTAGAAGGGAAGAATGCAAATCTGAATTAAGGCAGCTTGAAGAAATTTAGGAGAGAATAGAAGAATTGATAAATGAAGGAGTCATTACTCCTCTTATGGCTAATCAATTACCACAAGCCAGGTTAGAATTAAAGTTTGAGGATGATAGTCTTAAAAGATGTATCATAGTTGCTCAAGATTTAGAAGAGATTGTGGATAAAATGATAAAGTTGCATATGAAAATAATTGATAAACTCATTGATCATGAATGCCTAGAAATACCAGCATATGAATTACAAGAGGCATTAAAGGAGTTTAAAGCTATTTTTGCACCATGCTTGGGAAACTCGATAGCTTATCTAAGTAAGGAAATGATTGATTCAATAATGGAAACAAGTGCCAAAATCAAAAAGTATAAGAAAAAAGTTGAAGGTTTGAGGAAAGAAGAGAGGAAGTTGAAGGAAGGAGTCAGAATGCAAGAATACATATGGACAAGAAGTCCAGGGGGAAATTGCACTTTCATAGAAGGGGTAATAGGTAATTTTAAGGTATATCTAAAGGAGTAGAAAAGTATCAAAAGCGAAAATAATGCTAAGTATGAGTGTAATTGGAGGATATCATTGATCAAAGTCAACAAATAAGAAGAAGTCAGCGTGTATCTTATTTTGAAAAGATTCCAAAGGCATCCTTTGAGGTGAACAAAGATACCAAGAAGATATTTTGAGAAATGGTTAGGAATTGATTTACACCATTGATCTGGAAAGTTTTAATGCTAACTGTTCATTGAGTTTGTAACCATAGCAGTATGAAGCTTCAAATTCTTATATAATATTACACAGGGATTTTGAATTATTAGCTGTAAGTGTAATTATCTAAGTGTTAGAAAAAGCATTTTTTAGTCCTAAAGGGAAGTCGCTTGTGTCTACATTTAGGAGTGCATGGAATGTTCAGTCTCCTTTGTGTATTTGTGAAAACGTCTGTAAGTTTTTTGGTAATTTGGATCAATGCAACATAAGTCACTACTACATTGTAAATCTTGTGTGATTTATACTTGAAATAAAGGTGAACTCAAGATTCAGAGTGATAGAATTTCTAGAATAAAAATGATAGAGTAAGGGTGTAATTCAGAAGTGATATGAATAGTTTTGGATGCACGTTCTTATATAGTTTTCATGAAAAACAATGGATGGCTAAGATTAAAAAGAACTCAAATATGATCAATGGTCAAGCATGAGTGAGACAACAAGCTATGAGAGAAATAAGGAATCATATGCATAAATCAGGGGATTTGAAGAGTTAACTAAATAGTTGACTTCAAAATTTAAGGAAATTGATTTGAGATGACTAAGTTAAGTCCCAAAATAGAAGGAATTGATTTGAGCTACATTCAAAAATTATGAAAATTGATTTGAGAACTCAAAGTCAAATTTTGGAGAGGTGGAGAACAAATAGACATGTGTTGAATAAATAATAATATTTTATTAATATTATTTGTTATTAAACATGTGTGAGAAATTAATAAGATTTTGATAAAAATAAAATAAGATATTTGAATTGATTTCAAAAAGCAATGTCAAATTTGAGATGAACAAATTTGATTAATTTATTTTTGAGAGAGGAATTAAATAAATTTTTGATTTATTTAATTTGACTTGATAAGTGGGATAATTAAATAATTTTTATATTATTTAATTATGAGAGAAGAAATAATTGAGAGAAATAATTAAATATTATTTATTTAATTATTAGAAGAAAAAGAGAGATAAATAATTTAATTTAATTTAATTATTCTTTTCGAAGAAATAGTTTAATAATTAAATAATTAATATTATTTAATTATTTAATTAAATAAGGGAAATTAGACGAATAATAGAAAGCATGACTGATAAGGTAAAATAACAGTTTTATGTTATTTGTTAGTGTCTTAGAAATTATTTAGAAAAGAGATGCATTTTAATTATTGATTATGAAATTGTTTATTATTGACCATCAACATGATTATGTTGATCATGACCATTTACTTAATGGTAAATTGAGTTGATTATTTGGGTAATATGGGTTGACATGTTACACAAAGGGTATGGTACTAGTAGCATATGTAGTCTCAGAGTCTAAGAAATTTTTTTTTAACTCAATATTCACTATATCAATTCATTTCATTGCATCTTTCTAATACACTTAAAATCATAACAACAAACATCACTTCTTTGCATGTTTGTGGGAGAGGAACCATTGAGATAGGCAAAGGATACTTCACTAATGTGCTTTATGACCTAGAATTGAATAAGAAACTCCTCCCCGTTTATTAGATTGTAAACAGTGGGACTAGGAAAACAATTGAGTTTGGACTAGATTAAGTCATTATTTGAGACTTTCTGAGTAGAGAGATTGTAGCTTTTGGGAAAGATGATAATTCTTTACACATTCAAAGACTTCACTCTAAATGAATTTTCTTCTATGGTACACTCACCTACATCTAGTATGGACAATTCATCACCAGCATCATCACCTGTTGCTACAGAGTTCAGAGTCGCTTCATAGAAAGCTTCCATAGATTCTCTACAATAGTATATTGATGCTAGCATTGAGGACATATGTAGTCACCTTTGATTGCAACTTTATTGCTAGTACAGATTTCAAAGAGGCTTCTTAGAGAGCATTTAGTGATTCTCCATAGTAGGATATTACTTCTTTGTCTCATGTATATATCAATTTCTTGTTATTTTCTCTTTTTTGGAGGAATGTTTTTCCCACTAGGTTTTCTTTCTTTCTCCACTTTATGGGAGATTTCATTGTACATGGGTACCTCATCAGGTATAATTTCTAGGACCCATCCATCTTTGGCCCACCTAAGCCATGCTTAAAGGGGGTTTTAGTGTAGAAATATTGTTTAATCAGTTTATTTATCTACACCTTGTATTAAGCCACCTAGGTGTTAATGTGCCATTTTAGAGAGTTTGTCAAAATGTGTCCAAGCTATGTGGTGCATATTTTTCTCCACTTGGAGAAACAAACTCACCACCTTAAGTTGAGTGCATGGATTAACTCCAATAGTGAATCGAACTCCTTGTTTTATTTGTACAATTCATTTCCATTATAAATATATCTTTTTTTCATCAATCATATCGAAGATTACTTCTATCATTTTCATGTGATTTTCTTTGTATCTAATTTCCCACAGGTTGAGTGAGTGGCTGCATGACATCTATGACTAATCGGTGCTAGTGTCTATCCAGTTGATCCACCAACACCAATAGTATCAACTATTCCATCTTCTCCTCTGCCTTCACCTCCTCCTTAGCATACAATGGATAATCCTCTTGTTGATTTTAATACAAAGGTCACTCTTCCTCCTTTAGCACGTAATCCTTAGATGGGACTAGTCCCTCTTCTATGGTTGAAAGAAGTGATAGGAAGGAAGAGAAAACATGCCAAATTTATAGATCTTCATTTTGATGTTATAGAAAAACTATTGTAATCTACTCATCAACTAGAAGAAATTTAGAAGATGTCTATAATGATGATGGACTCCTCCACAGGCCACCAATATATGGAAATCATAGAACCAATTGCAACTAAAAGTGAAGAAGAAGTGAGATAAGCAAATTTCAATGTTAGGAACGTAGACCATGGACAATCCACACATGAAGGTGATATTCATGTAATGCCAAGGTTTTAATGGATGCATTGATCAAGAGAGTGGAAAATGATCTAAAAAGGAAAGAGAGTAGCTAGAAGAGAAGGTAGAAATTTTAACTACCTCTATCAAATCTATTATTGACACTACTACTCAACCCCTTAATACTTCCACTATAACTCCCATAAAAGTTCCTCCCAAAGGAATAAAATCAAATGTTATAGATAAAATTAGAAAATATCAAGCTTATGGTAGGGAAATAGAAAATTGGGTGGAGAAAATAACCTTTAATGGGTTACTTTATATAGAATCTCGACTATGAAGTTGTATCAGAAAGTCCTAGCAAAGAAAAAGGAAATCAATGTTGATATTCAGATTATTAAAAAAGAGGAATCTATGTTGATAGTCATTGTCAGGGACTTGCAATAAATCGTTAAAGATGACATGAGTATCATGGTTGCCTAAAACATTATCAACAAATGTGAGGAGAATGAAATAGTCAAATGGTTGAAAGGAATTGAATGGAAAATTTTGGTGATCAAACAATTCTTGGCCGAATGCAAAAAGTTAATCAAAAGATGTGATTCTATCTTGATGGACATTTGAGAAAACTATTTTTCTAAAGATTCTAGTATCCCAGATGAAAATGAAGTTAACTCAACTGAAATCAAAGTGGTGAATAAGAACTTCAAAGATATAATCTCAATTGAATTATTTAAAAAGGATATTGTGGATGATAATACAATTGAAAAATTATGCAATTTTTCCACCTATCTAATTTCTTTCTAGAAGGAAATTACTAATTTCCTCAATAAAATAGAGGAGGTTAGTGAGATACTATCCACAAGAAAGATATGTCTTAGCACTATGACAATTCCTAATGGAAAAGTTAAAGTGCCAGTAATGACTAATTTTACAAATTATAAGGGGAAAATGGCTCCTTCTCAAATGACGTCTCTTTCTAATGATGCAAGTAGTGAAAAAGATCTAGGAAAAGATAAAGAGAAAGATAAATAAATTCAAAAATAATATGTTATTTTAATCTTTATTCAAAAAGTGACTTTCTTTTTAATTCTTATTTTAATTATAAAGTAAATTTTATTCTTATAATAAAAGAAAAGCAAAAGAATAAAGTTTATTTTTATTATTTTCCCTTTTTCAGGAAGTAGTTATAAATCAAGAAACTAATTCATTTGTAAAGCTATATAAGAAAATGTACAGAAAGGAAAAGGGTCTTTTTGGCCAATTTTCCTTCTACTAATTTTTGGGCCTTCTATGAGGGTTATCCCTTTTCTATGAAATATTTGCATAGACATTTGTAAAATAGTTGGAGAAGAGACTTTGTGCTCTAAAGTTTTGAATTTCAGATATTTTGATGGATTTTGAGTCATTGGTTCTATGGTTATGAATTTTTCTTATGTTAAGTTTGCAACATATTTTATAAATTTCTTTCATGAATGGTATGCGGAATATGAATAATCTTATGTAGATCTTGGATTCATTTTTCACCTAGATGTTTTCATTCCTATGTTTAAGTATTATTTGTAAATATTATCTTTTAGATTTCTATCATTTGATGCTTTCATAAATAGTTGCAATTGTTGTGAGACTTTGTACTCATACCTTGTATTTTCTCTTTTTTTCTAGTGTAGTTGTACACCTTTCCTACTTTCAAGTTAAAAGCACACCCCCAAAACTTTAAACTTCTATCTTACAAGGGAGTTTCCCTTTAAACATTGAGGAAGGTTGTTTGTCTCATTACAAGCTTTCCAACTATTGGAATGATATTCATTGCTCTTTGGAAGAGTCATAATTTTTTCTTAGTGACAAATCTATTAACAAAAAAAATATAATCTCATTTGCATCAGAGTCAAACTTCATATACACTATGTCTAGTTGGTTGAGGATATTTTCATCACATCTTGGTGAAAGTTCGCTAAGAGTATTCTCATCAATTTGAACATCAAAATAGAACTTTTCATGTTCATTTTTGTATTTAGTAGCTTATATACATTCTCTCTATTTACTACAAAGTTGTAATTTGTGTCATGCTAATCCCTCCTCTAGACAATAATGATTCACAAATATTTTATTTGATGTGGAAAAACCTTAGAAATTTCTTTAACATATTGTCAAAAACTTATTGTGTTTTCTTTGTATTTATATTGACCTCAAATTGCATGTGTCACTTGTAAGATTGGGTTGTGTGCTTGCCTCCTCCTTTGGATGGCATAGGTTTGTTAGGGTAGTTGTATTTTCTTTTGTTGCTTCCATAGCAGACTGACTAAACTCTATTAGGGCCTCTTGAAGAAGATTCCTTTGGGCTAGAATTAGCAATACTTCCCACATAGTGACATTTAAATTTGTCTTCTTCATTTGGTCCACTATTCTAAAGGGTATTTGATTGCCCTTTTGGGATGTTTTAGTGACATCTAGATCACACTTTGATTGTTGATTGGATTGGAGTGGCAATGTTGGCATTAAATCTACCCTTCTAATAGTTTGATCTGCTCTCTTTGAAGGAACCTTAGGCACCTTCTCCCTTTCTATAATGTTGGAGACACATTATGTATGGGTTCATATGCAACTGCTAGTACAAGTATATCTTTAGTAGCTCTTCGCTTTGATCTTGTATTGAATGTTATGGGGCCAACACCCTAATTAATACTACATTAGTCATCAGGAATCCAATTCATCAAGGTAGCATTATGTTGCATTTGTTCTTGACCTCCAACAATTCCCTAATTGGTGCCAACTTGTTGTTCTGAACTTGTGGGTTGTTCTTGCACTTTCAAAGCATCTCTGAATTGTCCACTCTAGCGTAAGTTTTGATCATGTGGCTAATTGCAAGGATAAAACTAGTCATTGTCCTGGGCTAGGTTGTTTTGAATTGGCACAAGGGTCCCTAAGGTACTTGTTGCATTAGGATTAATAGCATTTAATGGTGTGATATAGCTAGGATGCCCTTTCCTTTACACATTACCTTGATTTGGAGGCATGTTGTGCTGATATGTATGATTATAGGGTTGAAATGGTCTACTAGATTATGCTTGCTATCTCTTTAGTTTCACCAATTCATTGCTAAAGTTTTGCAATAGAGTCTTGACCTCATGTAATTCATTTGAGGGCACAGATAAAGGAGTTGTAGGGATGGTTGTTGTAGGAATTGGAGGCACAACAGGCTAAGTAATAGGGGCCTTTGGGAATATAGGCATTGGTGGCCTTGGGGAAGTCTTTCCTTCCTAAATTAGGCAATTTTTTTCTTTTATTGTTGTGTCATAAGCATCAAGTAATACAGTCCCACCCATGGATTGAATCATGACAGCAATATCTGAATTCAAAGACTTTAGGTAATAGATGAAGGCAATGTTTGGAGAGGGTTTTACTGGTAGAGGGATCATGTACCATGTATTTTGGAATATGTAATTGAATTCCACCATATATTCATGGGGGCTCTTTTGATCATTGCTAATTGCTCCATAAGTGACAAATGATCACTCTTCTCTTCAAACTGTTGGCACATTTTTGTTCCTAACTCATCCCAATTGTGTATAGAACTACTCTGGAGACCCCTATACCACTATAAGGCCTTTCCCTAGAATGAAGAAGTTAGCAATCACATAGCCACATTGTCATAAATGACATTGTAAACTGAGCAGACACTAGCAACATCTTGTATATGCTCAACAGGGGTAGTAGAGTTCTCACCAGTAAAAAATGGAATAGCCTTTAAGGATGAAGTAGGGATGTCATCATACTATGCTAGGTCAAGAGGGCTATCTCCATGGAATGCAACAAATGGAAGATTTCTAGCCATATTAGGGATATTCAGGTTGATTATAGGTATGCATAGGGTTCTTCCTAAATATTGAAACCTAACCTAAAAATTGACTAGAGGGGGAGTAGAACGAACTCTTGAATGGGATGAATTATTACTTCTACTTTCCCTCAAAGGGGAGCTAGATAGTCTATTTCTTCTTTTCTATCAACAAAAGAGAGTTCTATGAATTGGAAAGTACCTCTAGAAGAAGATCTCGTCTACACTCTAGGCATGAAATGTTGAATGATTGTGTAGGAATTGGATCAACAGAGTTGCCAGGTGCATGTTGAATGCTTTCACAACAGCAAATGAACCAATAATGACATTGAATCTTAGTCCAGCTCTTACTTAGAGCAGAGTGTCCCACCGGGCATGTAGAAATTGTTATCACATAGAATTGCACCCCTCTTGGAGGGATTCCAAGTATTCTAATGACACAATGGGAATGATCTCAAGGTGTGGGACCTTGCAATATAAGATCAGACCTCTAGAGAAGGCTAGTTCCTCATTCTAAGGCTAAGGCTTAGAGAAATTAACTAACCCTAGTGCTAAGGCTTGTAAGGGAAAAGGGATAGAAGGAAATAGAAGGGGAAAAAGTGATGCACTAGATTTAATGTGTAGTAGTTGATCTGAAAACAAAACAATGACCTCGACTCTAAAGAACTCACACAAATTTCCAATCCTGACGGAGGTTTTGGAATAGAAAACTCTAACCTTTAAAGGAGCTATTTTACTCACAAGATAGATTATAATTTCAGATAAAACACAAAGATAGAGTACAAGAGAGGCAAAATATTAGAAGTATATTGATTATGAAGGTCAAATGACAATTACAAAGTATAACCAATTGTAGCAAAGAATAGACACAAAATAATCAATTACATTCATTGTTGAATCAAACTAGAAGACATCAAAGGCCTAGCTTCAGGCACAATGCCTCAAATTCTAGTGATTCTTACAATTGCATTACAAGGTCTAACTACAAAAACATTTAGCATCATAACGACCTAGAAAAACTGCTCCTAGATTACAAATTTTACAGAATTTATATCAACCTTATTCTCTGCAATGAACATTAAAAACTAGTCATCGAAACCCAGGACAACCTATACCTCATTCAATTCACTGATTAGAAAACCCCTATGGCAAGGATGCATATTTTGACTATGTCTATATGATGCCATGTGATGTTTATCTAATGCAGACTTTGATATGATGCTATGCGATGTTTATCTAATGCAGACTTAGATGTTTTACTTGATATGCTTCTAATGTGCAAATGCAAATGGTACCTATATGATTATGAAGTTTTTGTGATGCACTTATCTATGTTTTTTGTTTTTTCTGTTGACACTATGTGATGTTTGCAAAATGTATATGGATGATCTAATGCACTTTATTATGTATTCCACTGATTTAATCATGTAAATGACTATCTAATGTGATATGATATGCAACTGTATGCTATGTTTTTGTGATGTCCAAATGTACTCTATTGACACAAAGATGACATAGATAGGAGATTGATTGAAAGAATGACTCGATAGAAAGATTCACAAGCTTCAGTTTGTATTGATACTCTACATTGTTTAGATCTTTTATTGCATGGGATACGGATGTATGGATGTATAATGGATGCTTTGATTGTGACATCTTGATGGTGCAAGTATTTTGAAGTGCTTATTTCATCATTGGGCAATTTTTTTTGGTACTTTTTCTGAATGTTGTAAGGTAATACAAGCATCTAGGTATAATTGAACTGAGATGACCTGAGCATTGCTTACATGTATTTTGATTTAGCAAGTTAATACAAGCATCGAGGTATAACTGAACTGAGATGACCTGAGTATTTCTTGCGTATCAACAGACAAGGATTGCCCCCATTCATGTTAGACCTTTGATGTCCTCGATGATCTTTTGCTGATCATGTCTTTAGACAAGACTTCACATTACTAAAGTTTAATCCACAAACAACAAACAAAGAAAAGGATCATGTCCCCATCATAGCATATCTAGCTTTTGGCAGCCTCGAGTAGCATAGAAAGACATGATAACAAAAATCAAGACTCAGTAACTTAACCATGATTCTAACCCACAAAACATTTTTTCATTTAGATGTGTTTGTTTCTTGCCATAATTTGGGTAAAATCATTTATAATACCTTAGGTGTTTGTTTGTTTTTCTTTGGATAGGTTAATGCCTTGCATCAAGATTTTTGCTTAAAAAGAGTAGGTTTTGTTTGCACTTGCTTGTTTAGTGAAAGACTCCACAATCCTTATTGACAAGATGGACCCTAAGGGACTGACCTAGTGCCTCAAGGGCTCATTGCTAAATGGCCTTGCCTACATGATGATGTAGAGGAAACGTAGTTCAGGGTAAACCCTAATGAACCTAAGACCTAGGTAGTAGAAAGTGGCATGGTCTCAAATAGATAGAAGGACTAGATATGCGACGGATGTGCAGTGGAGCCTCTGGGGCGCATTTGAGAAATGGCCTTGCCTACGTGACAATGCAGAGGCAACGTAGTTCATGGATTTGGACCATGTGGACACTGACAAGAGATGCTATACTAGACTGACACTATGGATAGGATATGGGATAAAACCTTGGTTGACAAGGCAACAAAGAGATAGAGTACCAAGCCATGATAAGTTATTGTTAGGTTTTTATTATGGAACAGATATGGATCGAATGGGACACAAGTGAAAGAAGAATGGACACAAGGTGATTGGTTTCCCAGAGATGGATGAAGTGGTTTATCATCAGTAACGCCTATTTACCAGGTTTTCACCACTTGCTTTTATTTGCACAAAAGATAGAAAGTACACATGATGCCTGTTTGCCAGGTTTTCATCATGATACCTAGCCAAGGTGCTTGTTTGCCAGGTTTTCACCAAAGGACAATTTATTTTTGTATTTTTCTAATTTTTTTTATTTTTTTGTATTTTTCTTATTTTTTTATTTTTTTGATTTTTTTTGTGCCCCCCTTACATTGGGGTTCTCTTAGGTATAGAACCGACGAAGATGCATGCTGTTGATTGGGTCATCTAATAGCTCACCCTCTGATGTTGCTAACTAATATGCCCCCAATCCATAAGCAGCTACGATCACATAAGGCCCAAGCCAGTTGGGTTCAAACTTGCCTTTCTTTTCCCGATCCTGTTGATTGTAGGGGTTCTCCTTAAGTACTAGATCTCTAACCTTAAAGACTCTTGGGTTGACTCTATGGTTGTAGCTTCATGACATCATTTGTTGGTATGCCTTGAGATGATTAAAGGTTTTCTGTCTCCTTTCCTCTAGCAACTCTAGTTCTTGCAATCTCGAAACTCTGTACTCTTCATCTAATATGAGACCTTTTAACAACACCCTAAGAGATGGTAACTTGACCTCAATGGGGAGGATAACTTCTGAGCCATAGAAAAGGGCGTAAGGGGTAGCACCTATGGGAGTGCGTATACTAGTTCTGTAGGCCCATAGAGCGGGATTGAGTTGGACATGCCAATCACGGCCAACATCATTGATTATCTTCTTGAGGAGTTTCAAGATGGTTTTGTTGGATGCTTATGCTCGGCCGTTGCCTTGGGGGTAATAGGGTGTGGAGAAACAGTGTTGGATTTTGAATCGGTCATAGAGTTCTTGGACATCCTAGTTTTTGAAGGGTCTTCCATTATCTGTGATAATGGATGAGGGAATTTCATATCTGCAGATGAGGTAATTCAGGATGAATGAGGAGATTTGCTTACCTATGACGGTGGTGAGGGGGACAGCTTCAATCCACTTGGTAAAGTACTCAGTGGCAATTATTATGAATTTGTGGCTGTTGGATGACGGTGGATGGATTTTGCCTACAAGGTCAAGTCCCCACTAGCAAAAGGGCCAAGGTGTCATTAAAGGTCTCAGCTCTTGAACTAGTGCATGTATCAGGTTCCCATGTATTTGGCACTGCTTGCATTTCTTCACAAATTGATATGAATCTATTTCCATGCTTGACTAGTAATAACCCAAATGCATGAGTTTCTTAGCTAAGGAAGGACTGCTAGAGTGTGTTCTACATATCCCTTCGTGTACGTCTTGTAAGGCGGTTCGGTATTCTTCTCATTCTAAACAATAGAGTAAAGTACCATCTAGACCATGTCGGTATAGGGTGTCGGCAATAATGGTATAATGAGAGGTTTGGTGTAGAAAGGTTCATCATTGGTTTGAGATAAGTCAAGTGGGAGGATGTTGTCCTTGAGGTAAGTGTAAATCTTACCATACCAAGGTGAATTAGATCCAACTAATAGGCATATGGAATGGGTTTCAAGAAGATCATATGATGGTTGTTGAATTGATTCCACTAAGAACTCATATCGTGACTCATTCTCTAGGATTTCTAGAAGAGAGGCAATGGTTGCCATGACATCTGCTACTTTGTTCTCAATGCGAGGTATCTACTCAAAAGAGATGATCACAAAGTATTCCTTAAAGTCTTCGACCATCCACTTGTATGGGACAAGCTTCTCATCTTTGGTTTGGTAATCATCATTGACCTGATTGATCACTAGTTGAGAATCACCATAGACATGTAGCTCTTTGATTTTCCATTTTGTTTCCATCTTGAGGCCAATGACTAAGGCTTCATTTTTTGCTATGTTGTTTGTGCATGGAAATCAAAGATGATAGGACTTCAGTATGGTGTCGCCATGAGGAGTTACAAACAAGATTCCTACTGCTGATCCATGGTTTGTGTAGGACCCATCAAAGTAAACCTTCTAGGAATGTGTTGATATATTGAATAAGGATTCATCTGGAAACTCAAATTTCATTGGTGTAGTATCCTATAGTGGTGCATCTGCTAACTAATCAACAATGACTTGCCCCTTGATAGCCTTTCTGTCTACATACTCAATGTCATATTCACTTAGGAACATTACCCATTTGGCTATGCAACCTGTAAGATCTTCTTTGCTTAGTAGGTACTTCAGTGGATCTATTTTTGCAATAAGTTTGACTGGATGTGCTAGCATATAATGTTAGAGTTTTTGGGAAGAAAAAACTATCACAAGACATGATCTTTCTATCTAAGAGTAGTGCAACTCATAGACAACCAATGTGCGACTGATGTAGTAGATGACTCTTTCTTTATTTTCATAATCTTGTTGTGCTAGAAGGGACCCGAGAGCTGTGGGTGTAGTAGATATGCATAGTCACAATGGTTTCCCTTGGATAGGAGGCATGAGAATAGGTGGATTCATAAGATACTCTTTTAGTTTGTCGAATACCTCTTCGCATTTCTCATTCCATATGAATGGAATGTTCTTATGTATGAGATGACTGAAGGGTTGACACTTGTCTGCCAATTATGATATGAATCTACAGATTTCTTGTAGCTTGCCTTGTAGAGATCTTAGTTGAGTAAGATTCTTAGGTGGTTGCATGCCCATGATAGCCTTGACTTTGGCGGGGTCTACCTCTATTCTATTTGCCAATACAACAAATCCTAAGAGCTTGCCCGAGGTGACTCCAAACACACATTTCTTTGGGTTCAACCTGACTTTGAATTGCTCTAATCTCTGAAAGGCTTTCTCTAACACATCCAGGTGTGATTTTCTAGTGAGTGACTTTGCTAGGATATCATTGACATAGTATTCCATTGTGACATGCATCATATCATGAAATATGGTGGTCATAGCATGTTGATATGTGGCTCTTGCATTCTTTAGCCCAAATGGCATGACATTCCAGCAGAAAGTGCCCCATGGACAAGTAAAAGTTGTCTTATGCTAGTCTTTTGGTGCTATCTTGATCTGATTATTTCTCAAGAAGTCATCCATGAGAGATAACATGGTATGCCCTACTGTTAAGTTGACTATGATATCTATATTTGGCAACGAAAAATCATCCTTGCGGCAAGCTTTTCTTAGATCTCTAAAATCATTGCATAGTCTGACTCAGCCATCAGGTTTGGACACTAGTACTATGTTGGAGACCCATTCTAGATAGTCTATAGCCCTGATGAACCCTACATCCAGTAGTTTCTTAAGTTCTTCTTTTACAAGTAGTGCAATTTGTGGATGCATCTTTCTAAGCTTTTGTTTCACTGGTTTCACTCCTAGATCTAGTGGAAGATGATGTAGAATCAAATCTGGATCTAACCCTGGCATATCTACATATGACCAAGCAAAATTGACTTGCTTTCTCTTGAAGAATGGTACAAACTTAGTCTTCTCTGGTGGGGTTAGAGACTTACCAAAGTGAATGATCTTATGATGTTCCTCTGTTCCAATGTTAACAGGCTCTGTGGGTTCCACACCAATCTGAGACTTCTCCTGTGCATGTCATTGGGGAGAGTGTCAAGCCTTCCATCATCAGGTGCCACAATTGGGTTTTCACCATCGGATGCATCCTTTCTTTTTACTATTTTGGGATCTGACACTGCCATGGAGCAGTTGTCACCATCAGATCTAATTTTTATTTTGATATTTTTATGACTGGAAGGCTTGGCACCCTCTTTGAAATAAGCCATGGTATTAAGTTCAATGGCGAAACCAACTTTATGATCTCCTTTAGGTAGGTGGTCCCTAAGTTCCATGTAGTCAATATAGGCATCATTGTTTTGGAACATATCTAGTTGTGGGGTTCCTCGTAGATCCTAGTCAATAAGCTTAGGATGCACAAGGTGGAGGGAGTTAGAGGATAGATCTGATTCGTTGATAGTTTGAATGGATATGCTAGGAGGATTGGTAGGGGGAGTGTTTGGGATGGTACTTTCCTCCAAATTATTTATTGCAATAGAAATCAAACCTTCCTCAAAAGTCGTATTCTCAGGAATAGGCAAATCACACTCTAACAACCTATGCCGTAGAGTTTGTCCCTCATGGTAGGGGCTATAAGTTTGAATGTTATCAACCTCTTTGTTGTCATAGGAATGCTCTATCAGTTCATCCCACTCATATTCATTGGAATTTATGCCACTATCCTCTTGAAGGGTATGGATCATTTCCACAAGACAAGCATTTCCTTTAGCTTTGCCCTTATCTTTATATCCTAGACCTTTTGTAGTTCTAGCCAATGAGGATGAAGAATGTTGAATGGGCTCTATAATTCCTTCTTTTCTTAGGCTGATGGGGCCTTGTCCATCGTAACCCATTCTATGTAGGATAGATTTACCTCGCCCATAGATTTTTGTTGGGAGCTTAGGTGGTTCTTGTTGTGTGCTCTCTTCTTCTTTAGTATAAATCCATTATAGGATATCTCTTTCCTCTGTTTCATCTGATAAGGTGCCCTATTTTACAAATGGAGCTGTGGGAGGTGTAGGAGGAGCGGATGGCTTTGGAAAATGCTTGGATCACCCAAAGGATCTAGGAGATAAAGACATTTTGGCTAGATTGAAGCTGTACTCAATAGATTATTCCCCTACTCCTGTTTCTTTGATGGTAATTTTCTACTCTTTGGGCTTGGATGAGGAAGCTTCAGAGGTAGAATCATGCTGCAGGGTAGGGGATGTAGATGCTCTATTGTTTGGTATGATGCAATTAGGTTTTGAAAGGACAGAGTTGCAATGCTGAAAGGGGTCAAGGTCACCTTCGATGGTGACATGCTTGACGTTATGAGGGAATTTTATGCACTGGTGATAGGTAGAAGGCACAACTTTCATGGCATGAATCCACGGTCTACCTAGGAGAATATCATAGGCGAGCTCCCTATCTAGGACTTGGTACACAATGTCTTTTATCACCGGTCCCACTTTTATGGGTAATAGCACTGATCCTTTGGTAGTTCTGTCCTCTTCATCACAGGTTTTGATAGTAATCTTCTTCCTTGGATCAACTACATTTTCAAAGAACCCCAATGTAAGGACTATCTTCAACGTGCAAATATTTAAACTGGCTCCCCCATCACTGAGAACCCTCTTGATGCGGTGCTTATGGATGAAGGTGACAATGTGTAAAGGGGTGTTATGAGGTTGAGACACTGAGAGGTCATCTTGTTCAGAAAATGATATGGTACTTGAGGAGGTCAGATTACCTACAATGGCCTAAAACTTCTCTTGGGTCAAGCTAGTGGGTATAGTGGTTTCCACTAAGGCTTTATCAAAAATCTCCTTGTGGGAAGGAGATAGACGCAACAACTCTAAGATAGAAATGTGGGCAAGAGTCTTCTGTAGTTGGTCTATGATGCTATACTAATGGAAGTTGGACTGAGAAGGTGACGACCTTGGAGGAATGGTATTCAACATGACCTTACCACTGTATGTGATGATACTACAATCAGTTATGTTGGGCTCTGATTGTTGGTTGGGTATGACCACATTAATTTGTGGTATGTGTTTTGTTATGTAATTGATGGTATAGTCAAATGGCACACTTGTGTAGTTGGCATTACTATTCCCACTATTCTAATTTTGCCTGTTACGGTTGTTGTTGTTGTTGTTGCGGTTGTTGTTATTGTTGTTGTATGGCCTGTCATGATTGAGAAGTGGATCCTTATAAGCCACATGCGTCTCATTAGAAGTATGTTGTTGATTTCCTCCTTAACTTTGATCAAGTACATCTTGAATAACATGTTTGAGATAGATACAATTGTTGGTTGTATGTCCTCTTCCTCTATGATACTCACAACAGTCAGTGTCTTTCCAATAGTGAGGTTTTATTTGAGGTTCATAATTGCTTGTTGGTGGTAGAGAGATTTCATTGTTGGCCAATAGATTCGTTAATGTGGACTCTAGGGACTCACCTACCAGTGTGAACTTTTGCCTTGGATTTGAGTTGAACCATGGTCTTGGCTCCTAAGAGAATGTTTTGTTGGATGTAGCATTTCTTGCCTCTCCTTTGAGAGTGAATATTGGCTATTGTTTGGGAGCCACCACCTTGGCATCAACTACTCCATCATTGATGACATTTTTATTCTTAATCCAAAACTTTGATTTGTCAGTCGTGTAGTTGGAGGTAGGTGTGTCCTTGTATAACTTGATTTTCCCCTTGGTGATCATAGCTTCTCAATGAACAATCCCATTTCAATGACCTTTGAAAATGAAGTAGGGAATTGAATTTGTATTTGGTAGCTAAGATCAGAGTTGAGGTTATGGACAAATATCTCCATTAATTGCTTCTCAAGTACATCATATGAGCATTTACTTGCTAGTTGTCTCCACCTTTGTAGGAAGGAGGTGAATGATTCACCCCTCTTTTGCTTGGTGTTGCATAGGTCGAGCATGGAGACTTCATGTTCAATATTGTAAGAGAAGTGCATGATGAATTTGTTAACTAACTCATCAAAAGTTTTGATGCCTGGTGGAAGCCGTGAGAACCACTCCATGGCTTGACTACCTAGAGATCTAGGGAATAGTCTCATTAAGAAAGTCTCATTGTGAGCAACTTCCATGCATGTGACATTGAATTCCCTAATGTGATCTCTAGGGTCCCCTTTCCCTTTGTACTTGTCAAACTTAGGAACTTCAAATTGAAAGGGGAATGGTACCATGTTCAAACTCTTATCAAAGGGGTACAGTGCAATATCTTCCAAGGAGTATGTTTTTGTGTTTGTACCCGTCTTGAGATTTGTCATTTGTTGTGCTAGACCTTCGATTTGTTTCCTCATTTCTTGTATAGGTGTGTTTGGGTCTATGGATTTCTTTCTTTTGCCTTCACCATTGTGGTGTTCATGATTATCCTCTATGGTCTCTTTAAGTTTTCTTAAATCAAAGTCAGTAGGGAGCTTAATTCCAAGACTCGCAAGATGATAAAAATACTTGTGAGGGTCCTCATGGAGCACTTTTTCAAGTAAGCGTTCAAATTTCTGATCTTAGAGGTGTCCTTGATAATCTTCATGAGAGATTTCCTCATCACTATCATGAGGGGTGACAATACGGTTAGATGTTCTAGCGATTTCAAGGTGCTTTTGGTATTGAGATCTAGTAAGAACCATGCAAGGTGATGTGGGATGCGGTGGGATGAAACTAGAGATTTTGGCAAGATGCTGATGGAGACTGCTGAGAATAGGATACTTATGACAAGATTTGGACAAGGGACTTTCTTGATCAATGATTCTAAATAAGACAGTCAATACAAGATGATAGCCACTAGTAAGGGTACTTGATACCTATCTTACTGTGTAGGGACTAGTCATGCACCAATACCACTAGCAAAGTTATGTGACCTACTAGGGTTACTTAAATTCAAAGTGATATGAAAAAGGGGCTTATGCTGATCTTATACGGGATACTTTGACTTTGGACTAGGGAGGCCTGATAGAAGGTGAATGAGATGACCAACGAAAAGAGGGGGTATGCTATGGAATGGATGGAAAAGTGACTGCAAGGTAAGATCTAATCTCAAAACTTGGAACTAGTCTAAAATGGGTAGCCAGAAATGATAAAATGTTTCTCTCAAAGATTGTGGAAGTGCTCACTGTCATGTATGCGCCAGAATAGATGCACTGCAAAAACTGGTAAATGAGCAACAAGTTGGCATAGAAGCGCCACACTAGTAAATTGCAGATGAGTTGTAATAGATAGTAAAAGTGTTGGAAGTCGGTACATATGCACCTCAGGTCGGTACGAATGTGCCACTCTACTTTTCTCAGTGATTTTTGAAATTTTTTGGCAATTTTTTTATGTTTTTGGTATCTTTGGTTGCAAGAAGGTCTTTTGATCTAATTTTCTAAAATTATGGCAAGAAGACACAGCAAACACAAAGAATGTTTTTACAGTTTTTTATTCTTTGTGATTTTTTGACTCTTTTTCAAACTAAAAGAAAGTACAATCCTAGGTTTCAAAGGACAGTATAAAACCAAATTCTCACTATCTCTAGTGAAGCATCTTCAGGAGGTAATAATCGCCCTTCCCTGTGCCAGATTATAGGGGTTTTTGGTCTACTAAAAGAAAGGATGAGTAATAAAGGTAACCGTTCGAGTGGTTATACATGTGGCAACACTACTCTCCATTATGGAGTCTCCCAACCTACAAGGGTTGCACCTTGGAGGGTTTTGTGGGAGGTGGGCTATCGGTATAACACAACTGCACTCATTGTTTGAAGCTTTTTCTCTAAACACAATTTATTTATAGTGGCTTGGAAGGGCTTGGTGTCTAGCCTATTACCACTTAGGGTCATTCCTACTTGGATGAACGGTATCCAAGAGTAAGCCCCTCTAAAGGAAAAACACATGGGAAAATGATATGTCTTGCATTTTGGTCACCCAAGATAGGGGAGAGCATAGGCCTAGTATCATTCCCAAAACATACAATACAGTGGTTCTTTTCCCCTAGTTAAAATGAGAAAAAATAGATGAGCTATCTACTTGGGCAAGCATGGAAATTTGTTAACTTTGAAGTGATAACAAAATAGCAATGGTCTAGTTTTACCAAGATAGTAATGATGTGTTCAATTTTATCCCAGATAGCATGAACTTGTTAACTTTGAAGTGATGATCGAGATAGCAATGGTTTAGTTTTACCCAGATAGCAATGATGTGTTCAATTTTTACCTAGATAGCATGAATTTGTTAACTTTGAAGTGATAATTGAGATAGCAATGGTTTAGTTTTACCCAGATTGTAATGATGTGTTAAATTTTATCTAGATAGCATGATTTTTTTAACTTTGAAGTGATAATCGAGATAGCAATAGTTTAGTTTTACCCAGATAGCAATCATGTGTTCAATTTTATCTAGATAGCAATGATTCAATGATATGCAAGATAGAAATGATTCAATTACCACCTTCCTAGTTAAAACTATGTGAGATTTGCATGAGCCTCCATTTACTTTCCCATTAGAAAGTGAAGTGTGAGTTAACAAGTGCACCTATATGATTCTAAACCAGTACCTAGCCTACAAAATAGATCAAGAGTGTTCCTGTAAAGAGATGTCAGTGTTAGCAAAAACTTCAAGGAAACCCTAAAAATCACTGCCTAGATCAGATGCACAACTTTAGAGATTGAATGCACAAAAACAGATCTTAAAAGCACCATAGTACATATGTGCTAAGACAGAGGTCAAAAGTGTAGGAAAATAGTGTATATGTGATGAAATGATAGATGCATCGTATCAGAGGATATATGCATCAAAATAGAGTCTGTACGCGCTGAAAGAATGTATGCGCTGGAACAGATAGTATATGTGTTAGATCAGAGATTATATGCGTTGAAGGAATGTATGCACCATAACAAATAGTAGATGCATGTTAGGATATGTCAAATACGTTGTTTCCTCCTATGTACGGCTTTTTAAAACATAAAAACTCAGTTTTTGGGTTAAATTTAGGGCTAGGGCCCATGATGGGTGCCAAAAATGTTAAGGAAAAATTGGATTCAAATGAATAATCAATATATCACTATTAAAATACCAAAATCTCAATGAAACATAGAAACAAAGAGATCAATCAAACAAAAGAACTTCAAAAACCTTTGCAAACCTCAAAGCTTCATAGCTTCCATTGGTTACCTATCTCAATCAATCTTGCATGTATCAATAAAGCCCTCAGAGAGTGCACTTCCTTGCTATGATACCAAGATTGTCAATGGAGAACAGCTATGATAGTTTCTTTGTAATGAAGAGGAGCTTCATAACAATGGTAGTAGTATGGTAACAAGTGTGATCACAAGCAATGAAGGAATTGGTGCCAAAGGTGTGCTGTAATTCCTACAGAGTAACAATACTTAAAGCATGAAATGGAAGAACAGGGTTTAATTTATAGACTTGAGAAACAAGAGATCAACGGTATAGAAAGAATGAGAAGATCAATGGTATAGAAAGGTTGAGAGAATGTGCGTGAATAGGAAGAAGACAAGTGTCAACCAAAAGCTATTTTATTTGAGTTAACTGCTTTCTTTTCTAAAGATAAGACATGCTTTACATAAATTAGAAAGTTTTTTTCTAATTTACGAGATATTGATAAAAACAAGGTTGATTGAGTAGATAACTTAACTTGAGATTTGCTTTTGCATGATTTAAGAGAAATTAAATAATAAATTTTTTAATTTTGTATGCATGAAGAAGAAGACTTATTTTTAGAAGATTTGGAAGATATTAGAAGAATTTGAAGATAACAAAGCTAATTAAATAAATAAATTTATTTAATTGTTGTGCATGATTTGGAAGAATAAATAAAATATTTGATTTGATTTTATTTTTAGATATTGAGAGGATCTAAATAAATTTGATTGATTTATTTAAATTTGGAAGAATGATTTGATTTAATTAAATAGTTAAGAATTATTTAATTGTTTGGAAGAATTTAATTAAATAAAGGATTTTATTTAATTTTGACTTTAGAAGAGGTAATTAAATATTTTGATATTTAATTAACTTAGAGGAATATGAATCAAATAAATAAATTTGTTTATTTATTTATTGACAGAAGAATTAGAAGGGAATAAATATTAAGAATATTTATTTAGACCGAATCATGTCATTTTTAGGCGTATACAGTAATATATAGTAGAAGTGTTATTTTTAGAGAAACTAAGCCTTCTTTTATTACATTGCAACAAGAACAAGGTGAACAAAAAGATGTGATTCAACTCCCTTCTACACCTGGGAAAGTTGAATTGAGTCCCCTAGATAGACACGAAGTTGAGGAGATCTCATCTAGCTCTAAATCTTCAGAAGAGGAGAAAGAACCTCTAGCTCAACTTGTTCAAAGGTCTACAAGGCATAGACAACCACCTAAAAGGTATTCACCTGATGACTAGAGATGTGTTTTTTCTTTGAATACTAACATAGGTGAACCTAGATCTATAGAAGAGGCATTTGGGATGAGTGATGCAGAGTCCTAGAAGATTTATATGGATGGAGAAATGACATCTTTCAAAAAGAATGATACATGGGACCTAGTGCCATTTCTTGAAGGATGAAAACCTATTGGTTGCAAATGGGTGTTCAAGAAAAAGATTGGTTCAGATGGAGGTATTGAGAAGTACAAAGAATGGTTGGTTGTGAAAGGTTACTCTCAGGTTGAGGGTGTTGATTACAGTGAGATAGTTTATCCTTTTGAAAAAATGACATCCATTAGATTCTTGTTTTCTATTGCTACTGCTTATGATCTAGAGGTTAAGCAAATGGATTTGAAAGTGACTTTCCTTCATGGTGATTTGGAGGAGGATATTTATATGACACAACTAGAGCTCTAAATGGTGAGCTTGGTAAAAGTATTTTGATTTATAAATTGAAGAAATCTTTGTATGGCCTCAAAACAAGTCATAGGATGCGGTAATAGAAATTTGATACATGTGTGTTGAGTTTGGGATTTGAGTGTTCTAAATCTAGTCACTGTGTTTATTATAAATTTGGTGGTGATTGTTTCCTGTTTATTGCATTTTATGTTGATGATATGTTATTTATTAGTAAAGGGAAATGAATGATATTAGAACTAATGTCTCAACTTGTAGATAAATTTGAAATTGGTGCAGCTAAATACATTCTTGGGATGGAAATAAGAAAAAATAGAGTGAACAGAAAACTATGGCTTGGCCAGAGTAGGTATGCCAATTTAGTTTTATAGAGGTAAATAACATGCAAGATTGTAGACCAGTATGTATTCCTTTTACAATTGCAACAAAGTTATCTACTTCACAATCTCCAACATCCCCATTAGAGATGGAAGATATGCGGAGAGTGCCTTACCAGAGTGCAGTCGTAAGTTTGATGTATGCTATGGTCTATACTAGACCAAACATTGCCTAAGCAGTGGGACTTCTTTCCAGATATACGTCTAATCTTGGTAGTGTTCATTGGAATGTAGTTAAAAGAGTCTTTAGATATTTATGAGGTACCTCAGAATATTCATTTTGTTATCATGGTAATTTGATAGGATACATGCATTCCCTTGATATTCATGGTTATGTGGATTCAGAAATGGTAGGTGATGTTGATAGGAGATGATCCACCAATGCTTATGTATTTACTTTATTTGATGGTGTAATTAGTTGGATGAGTAAGTGACAGGATGTGGTGTCTTTGTCCACTACTGAGGCTAAGTATATGGTATCTAATCATGCTTATAAAGAAGCCATTTGGCTTAAGAGACTATTTTCAAATATTGGAATAAAACAAGGTGTAGTGATAGTTTATTATGATAATCAGAGTGTGATTTGCTTGGCTAAAAACCTAGCATTTCATGCCAACACCAAGCACATAGATGTACAATATTTTTTTTAGATAAATGGTCAAGGATGGAAGGGTGAAGCTAGTTAAGGTAGAGAATTTGATGAATCTTGCAAATTCATTAACTAAACTTGTGAGCACAAGGAAGTTCAGATGGTGTTTGGAGTTTATGGGCCTCACAGCCCCTAGTAATTAAATCATGGTGTTGATACTCCCTTTACTCTTGCAAGATGTTTTACAACTGGGATAATATTAGGAAAGTTTTCTCAACCTTGAAACTACAAAAGGTTTCTATTCTTCTTAGTTTTGGTCTTTTCGAATATGCTTTATCCTGAAGAATGGTTTATAACTTACAAAGTTTCAAAAAGGGGCTAAAAATGGTAGGGATTACTATTTTTAGTAACTCTACATTTGAGCATGGACGGACCCAAAATTTTCCCAAAAGGTGTGGAACTACCAAGTAAACATCTTGGGTGAGTTTCGACTCAAGATCCTACTTGAATTGGAAGATATTAACGTTTCCATTTTTTGAAACTACCGAAAAAAGTTTTGAACTCATATTTGAGGCACTTAGAGGTCCAATGCCACTCAAACTTTTATTTTTACAAATATCAAGGAAACTGGCACTTGGGTACTAGTGGGTGTTGCCACAATAATGGGTTACACTTTCTGAGACATCCTATTTTTTGCTGAAATCATATATTTTTAGAAAATATAATGATTTAAGCCTTGAAAGGTTCCATTTAAAGTATTTTAATTGAAGAAGGTTTGATCAAACCCCCTTAGATTCAAACCCCCTTGGATAGAACCCCACTAGTTTTTAACCATACCTATAATGGAGTCTCCTCTACACCTATCAAAATGCTAATAAAAAACCAATTTTGATTTATCTTTTGAGGGATCAAATGAATTCATTTAAAATTTATACTTTGTAAGTATGTAGTCCTTATTATAAGCTTCCCAAAAAATATAATTTTAAATATATTTAATTTGATTATTATATTTATTTTTTATTTCTTGTGAATATATGTTTTCTACAGAACATTAAGTTCTTTATTCTACACACATGGAAAATTAGTAAATTACTAAAACAAAATTCTAAAAAATATCTATGCACTACGTGTTGATGTCCTTGTTTCAACAAAAGAAAAAAATTGAATTTTGATACATACAGAAAAAGTTATGTTTTACGGAATACGCCTATGTCTAAATTATAATTGGTTTGACTTCAAAAATTAATTAAAAAATATATACTAAAGAAAACATTATGAAACCAAATGCATACATTATATATTAGTGTTACCAATCTAAATTTAAAAGAATCAAAATTTTATCCTTTGTAGAAAAAAAGTTATGTGCTACGGAATACACATCACTTTAAAAAAATGTTGTTTACTATTAAAAACCAGTTATCAAAGGAGATGCAAAACAATTTAGAATTTAACTCCAATTTTTTAAAAAAATATATATTTAGAATCTACAAACAAAATCTTAGAAATCACTAGTTTGCATCATCTTCAAATTCCTAATGGTTTAGTGGCTATAGGTGTTAGAATGTGAAGATTTAGTTCAAAATATTGATTTCAATGTCAAGTTTGGACAAAAAGTGTAACCCATTTTTGTGGGATGACCCTAGTGTCTAGGTGTTTGAGGTTGTTTCAGGGCCTTAACTCAATGAATAACACTTGGAACTAGTCTTTGCTTCAAAATCTAGTCTTCTCTCAACATGAGTGTACATATCAATCTACAAGGGTGCTAAATCTAGTGTAAATCATTGGTGTTGACAATTTATGACATAACATTTAGCCCCCACTTTAGAATTAGTATGATCCTACGCTCATACACACACTAAAGTATAGAGAGAACAAACCTATTTGCTAGAATATTGAAGCCATTAGAATAATGCTAAGTTGAGAACTACAAAAGCCCCTAAGCTTAGGATTCTAAAGGTCTACAAAGCATAGCAAGAAGAGATTACATACACACCAGATATCCAACATAATTCAAACATATGTGGAGTATTCACAAAGCATACAATGATGAATACACATAAAACACAAAACATAGATGCAATACATGAAGTAGACACAAAGCATACACTAAGTAAACATGGGAAGACATGCAGTATCTAACATTGAGTATACACAACTTGAATACTTGGAAAAACAAGAACATGTGAGTTAAGTAATACATCATACATATAAGTAAGAAACTATAAACAATCATAAAGAGAACATGACACAGACACTAGATTTCTTTGTCACTAGGGGTCATGTAAAGATGATCTTGATGAATCACGGGATTTTAAGAACTACCAAATTACTAGGTGATCATAAATGTAAATTTGTATGAAGTGCATGGGAGAGCAAGTTGTGTTATGCTAGGTTACTCATGGACAAGAAACCAAAAGAAAGCATCACAAGATAGTAAAGGCCACTAAATTACTAGGTGAGTTTCATGTCAAGTAGAAACATCACAGCTATTGAGGACCACTGAATCACCAAGCGAGCTCCGTGCAAACCATATCAAATATTATAGACCAAGAAAAGCGTGATGTTTGTTGGGTAAGCCTGCTAAGGTGCTACAAAGATGATCAACAAGTATTTCAATGGTACAGCCAACCACATGGTGCATGAACAAAGTAAAACACATAGCATGATGTGTGGCCCCACCTTAAAGTAATTGCTAACTTCTATCAGGAAGAAATTGCCTTAAATTAGAATGAATAATCAATGTAAAACAAGAACGAGAGAATTATGGAAGCTATATACTCAAAAGCTATATCACAACAAGGGGTTTATCCAGTACAAGAAAACTACAAAGTGCCACATAAATCAAACAATAACATAACATAAAAGGGATCTACTTGACTATGGTTAGTATATGAATGGTTATATATATAAAAGGGACAATCATTTTTAGAATTTTCATCATCCACTAGTCAACAAAACTATGAAGATGGAGGAATAAATATCACATAATAATAAAGAGATCATAAAGGAGGATCCTAAATCATCCAATGAACATGAAAATTTACAAATTGGAAATAACAACATATAGAAGAATGAAGATACACAAAGAGGAATGTCAAAATAGGTTCGGTCCCTTTGTATCCTTACACCAACAAGAGTGTCAAGGGTCACCCAAAGAGAGCTTAAAAAACACAATACACACGTCGAGCAACATGATATGGGGATAACAACATGTACAATCATAAAACAAAAGAGAGAGAGAGGCCACACTTCCAAGTCAACCTAAAGAAAATTGTTCTACTCCCAACCTTTCTCATCATAAAGGGATGGAGGGAAAGATTGAAGAGGGACTATGGAAATTTTAGTGCAATGTACTAGAGTCATACCTATTCCACCATTATTTTTTGTATCATTATCAGAATAAAGCACAATAGATGAATTAATATGGTCCATTGTAGGATGTACATCAGTATCATTCGCATGAGTAGACAAAGTGTCAATAGATATATCATTCAAATCCATCAACATCTAATGCTTACAAGGAGGAAGTTTCTCCTATAGCAAGTTGGCAAGCAAAAGCATGACGTCACTTATTATACTGATGCAGAGGCATCCACACTATAACCTTGACATACAGCATGGATGTCTGCAGCCCATCATCATCATCATCATCATCATCATCATCATCATCATCATCATATTTAACCTAACACTGTCAGCATCATCATATTTACTGTGCCGATCGATATCCTCCTGATGACAAGCCCTCGCCCGTTCGCATGTCAACAGCATCACCTTATTCGTTTATCGACAACATCATCATGTTCGACCAGCGCGAACATCCTCCTGACGTCCACTGTTCACTTCAGCGACAACTTCGACCTTCACTATCTTCAGCATCATGATATTCAACATCATGATAATCAGCAAGATAAAGAACATCCGGTTCCTTCCATTTATCCTGATGATGACGATCCTTAACTCCTCGCACCGTCCCCCCGATGCTTGCGTCACCCCGATATCCTGATGACGTATATCCTGATGACGATGACGTCACATGCAGCTCCTCAATAACCTGCTGCTCCGAAATGTCCTGATGACGTATATCCTGATGATGATGACGTCATATCCTGCTGTTGGCCAAACTTAGCTTTTTTTAGCCCGCGATCAACCCGATCTTCTTCCTTATGCCGATACGCTCCTCCTCGGCACCTCCTGATGATGATCACCCCGACGCACATTCACTTTATGCACTCAACTGCATCATGCTCATCTTCACTTATCCGGATGACGATGCCCAAAGCGACTGCAGGATATTTGCAGAAATATCCTGATGATGCCATTTTAACGAACTTCCTCACTTAGCGAAATTTCACTTCGCTGATCCTCCAGGGACGACCCGATCCACTCTCAGGGTGACCTTCCAACTCAAACTTATCAGCTCGACCTACACATACCCATGCTAGGGTCTTCAACATCTCTCGACGGTGATCCTGCACACCTGCATGCAAACAGAAAACAAACTACAACCTAACCTACTGTACATAACCATTCCACCGATCAGACGAATCAACCGGTGGAATGGATCAGTGAATCCATGAAACCACCCAAACCAGCAAATCGATTACACAAAGGAGATCAAACAGAAAACGAAGACAACAGGATCTCTTATTCGATTTCAAAAGATGCTATTACAATATTCAGTCGCTCTCCTCTCTCTCAGCAAAGCCTGATCGATGATATCTCTCTATCTGCAATATCAACCGATCCTCATCCTTAAATAGATTTTCCTACGAGTACTACTGACCTGACTCCAAGCAGCTGGGAACTCTCCAGGCGGCTGGGAGATCCCACTGAACATACATCATGACAGCTGTCTAACAAACTGGCTAAAAATAGTAAAAGCATGGTCAGCATGATCTTATCATGATCAGCATGACCTTATTACATGCATTTGGTCTTATCAGACCTTCTTGAAAACATTTATAAGACTCAAACTAACTAACTGCCTCATGAAGGCCAGCTGTCAGGTAGGTGCTCCTGCACCATACTCCCCAATAGAAAAGAACTCATGTCCCATGAGTTTGGGTTGTGGAAGTCCTCCACCTTTACACTTTGCTTTGGCAATATGCTGAACTGTTCCAGCTTTGTCCTCTGCTGGCTCTTGGCTGCTCCAAGTCTTCTGAACTGTAACTCACTTTCTGGCAAGTAAATCCTTATGCCTGTCAATGTAGGCCTTTCTCTCACATACCATGTGTTTGTCAGGTTGTCTAACCAGAACCTCTGTCTGAACTACCTCTTGAACTTCTACAATGTTCAACCCTATCTTCCTTTCAACCTTTATAGGACAAGCAATAGTCCCAACTATGACAACATCCTTGTCATTCCTCGCTCCTGGTTGCTGTTTGCAAACCTGTTTCTGAACCTGCTGCTGACCCCTGTCAGTCAAAACTAAAACTTTCTTCAACCTGTTGTCCTTAACAACTGCTTTCCCTGCAGTGTCCTGAACTACCTGTATGCCTGCTCCTATAGGCTTCTGTACAAACTCCTTCTTTCCCATTAAAATGATTTGGGCTGCCTTCTGTACTGCAGCAACTGCCTGTAATGGCATCAACTTAATAGTCTTCCCATCCTTCTTGATGGTGTAGGTATTAGCATACCCATCATACAGTACCCTCCTATCAAATTGCCATGGTCTACCCAACAGTAGGTGACAACATTCCATGGGCAATATGTCACACAAAACTCTATCATGATATGCTCCAATCTGAAAATCCACATATGCCTGTTCATATACCCAAAGTGATTGACTATCACTCACCCAAGATGCCTTGTAAGGGTGTTGATGTGGAATCCTTTCCAAATTCAGTTTATCCACCATTTCCTGGGATACCATGTTGTCTGTTGAACCAGTATCAATGACAACCTTACATACTTTACCTTTGCTCTTGCATGTGGTCTTGAAAAGAGCTCTTCTTTGTGGGGATTCTTTGTCAGGTACCTTCATGGTAATCACTGTTCTTCTCATCATTAGAGATTCTCCACTTTCTGGGTATCCATAATTATCAGGCTCCTTATCCTTTTGATAAGTGTTTGAACTCTGCACACTTTGCTCTACTGTCTCTTCCTGCACAAGTTGTACTCTCTTGTCATTAGTTCTATCATTTCTGGATGATGAACCTTTGTTTTCTGGACATTTGAAAGATGGATGACCAAACTCACCACAGGTGTAACACTTTCCTGAAAATGTAGTAGAACCTCTACCACCTCCAAATCTGCCTCTATTACCTTTCCATCCACCTCTGAAATCAGACTGTCCCTGTCCTTTACCAGTGTCTTCTTGACCCTCATTGGTTTGCCTTGTTGTAGGGGCTGCTCGTCTTCCCCTCATATAGTTTCCTCTTCCTCTCATGGACTTATCATGTCCTCTATTCAGCTTTTCTTCAATCCTGATTGCCATTTGGTAACAATCCTCCACATTCTTAGGGTTAGCTAAAACTAACTCATCCTGTATGTTCAACCTCAAACCAGCCAAGTACCTAGCCACCTTTTCTACCTCATTCTCATGATGACCAGATCTCATACTCAACTTATAAAACTCCTCAGTATATGCCTTCACATCCATTTCCTTCTGCCTTAAAAATTGTAGCTTCTTAAACATCTGGATTTCATAATCCCTAGGCAAGAATTTACCTTTGATCCTTGCTACCATCTTATCCCATGAAGTGATCTTTGACTTCCGTTGTTTCCTTCTCTCAGATTGTACATAATCCCACCATACCAAAGCATGACCTCCTAACTTGGTCTTTGCAATCTTTACCTTCTGATCCTCAACAGCATCTTCACATTCAAAGTGATTATCAAGTGCAGCAATCCAATCCAGTAACTCATCTTCATTCAAACTTCCAGTATACTTGGAAACATCAACCTTTACCTTAGGTTTATCACCCTGCACTGCCTTTAACAGTTTTGCAAATTTCTGGTCTTCAGCATCCAGATCTTCAGCTACCTCTTCATACTCTTCAACAGTATCTTCATCTTCTTCAAACTCACTGTCTGCCACTTCCCTCTTTTTGTTCTTCTCCAGGGCTACAAGCCTGGCTTGAAGTGCTTCAGCAAGCTCCTTCATCTTCCTCATCTCTCTGGCATGTTTTTCCTTCATTTCCTGCAATTCCTTTGCAGTCCCACTACCTTTTGGAGGCATTTTGTCAACCTCTCAATCAACACACAACACACACTCAACTCTACCTCTGCCCTTTCGGTGACAGAATCAACACACAACAGCCCAGACCTTTTGCTGAGCTCTGATACCACTATGATGCAGAGGCATCCACACTATAACCTTGACATACAGCATGGATGTCTGCAGCCCATCATCATCATCATCATCATCATCATCATATTTGACCTAACACTGTCAGCATCATCATATTTACTGTGCCGACCGATATCCTCCTGATGACAAGCCCTCGCCCGTTCGCATGTCAACAGCATCACCTTATTCATTTATCAACAACATCATCATGTTCAACCAGCGCGAACATCCTCCTGACGTCCACTGTTCACTTCAGCGACAACTTCGACCTTCACTATCTTCAGCATCATGATATTCAACATCATGATAATCAGCAAGATAAAGAACATCCGGTTCCTTCCATTTATCCTGATGACGATCCTTAACTCCTCGCACCGTCCCCCCGATGCTTGCGTCACCCCGATATCCTGATGATGTATATCCTGATGACGATGACGTCACATGCAGCTCCTCAATAACCTGCTGCTCCGAAATGTCCTGATGACGTATATCCTGATGATGATGACGTCATATCCTGCTGTTGGCCAAACTTAGCTTTTTTCGGCCCGCGATCAACCCGATCTTCTTCCTTATGCCGATACGCTCCTCCTCGGCACCTCCTGATGATGATCACCCCGACGCACATTCACTTTATGCACTCAACTGCATCATGCTCATCTTCACTTATCCGGATGACGATGCCCAAAGCGACTGCAGGATATTTGCAGAAATATCCTGATGATGTCGTTTTAACGAACTTCCTCACTTAGCGAAATTTCACTTCGCCGATCCTCCAGGGACGACCCGATCCACTCTCAAGGTGACCTTCCAACTCAAACTTATCAGCTCGACCTAGCACATACCCATGCTAGGGTCTTCAACATCTCTCGACGGTGATCCTGCACACCTGCATGCAAATAGAAAACAAACTACAACCTAACCTACTGTACATAACCATTCCACCGATCAGACGAATCAACCGGTGGAATGGATCAGTGAATCCATGAAACCACCCAAACCAGCAAATCGATTACACAAAGGAGATCAAATAGAAAACGAAGACAACAGGATCTCTTATTCGATTTCAAAAGATGCTATTACAATATTCAGTCGCTCTCCTCTCTCTCAGCAAAGCCTAATCGATGATATCTCTCTATCTGCAATATCAACCGATCCTCATCCTTAAATAGATTTTCCTACGAGTACTACTGACCCGACTCCAAGCGGCTGGGAACTCTCCAGGCGGCTGGGAGATCCCACCGAACATACATCATGACAGCTGTCTAACAAACTGGCTAAAAATAGTAAAAGCATGGTCAGCATGATCTTATCATGATCAGCATGACCTTATTACATGCATTTGGTCTTATCAGACCTTCTTGAAAACATTTATAAGACTCAAACTAACTAACTGCCTCATGAAGGCCAGCTGTCAGGTAGGTGCTCCTGCACCATATACTCTTTTGCATTTTAATTTCTATTAGTTTTATTTGTAACATTTGTTAGGGGAACCATGAGATCTTCCAATGTGGGTTCTGTTTCTTCCTTTACATGAGGAGCATGAGGAGGAACAAAAGGAACTTTTAAATGTTGGGATCTACCAAGTGAGCCGCTCTTCTATCTAAACCTATTGAATGTGTTCAAGTGTTAAAGCATCCTCAAGTGATTGAGATTCTATGGGAATGAGATTTCACGCAACCAATTGCTTTCCACTAGACTTTGAAGAGGCGAGTGAACAAAAACAATCCTCAAATTGCGGGGAGGTCTGGTTTGTGCTAGGCATTTGTCTCATGGTCCTAGATTGGATGGAGGAGGTTTAACGACAACATAAATTCTATAAACTTGGGTATGGGGAGGATCCTTTGACTTATGCTATGGTTCATTCAACTCCTATGTGGCATGGGGAACTATTGTCACATCCTCAAAAGATTGAGAGTCTCCAAGTGCACTTAGGGATAATTCAATGATTCTATTTGCTTTAAAATTTTGATAAGATAGAAAGAAGAGATCATTACGATGTTAAATAGAACCTTCTAGATGAGGCTAAAAGTAATCAAGTGAGAAGTGTCTAGGACAAGACAAGGGTTGGAACCCACTATGATGTGCATCATGCACCTATCCTTGGAATGGAAACTTTAAGCATTTAAGAATCATCGAGGGGATTACTTTCATGGAGGTAATCCATGGGTGACCCAACTTCACATGAAATGAGTCTAAAGTAGGAATAATAACAAGAGACATGCCCAATCTTCATGGTCCAACCTTGACAAGAAGAGTCAAGGCACTAAGAGTTGGACGAATAGATCCATCATGTGCTCTAATAGATTTAGATATATCATACTTGTCTCTATGTAATTCATACATAAATAGGAAATCTTGAGTAAACATATTAGTCATACATACATGATAAATGAGTACTCCCCTTATGGGTTTGTCATTAATATTGGTAGTAATGTAGAGAGGTCCCTTAGGTTCTTGAATGGAAGCATCATGAGGTGTAAAAGAGATAGCAAATTCAGGTTTCACTCGCTCTCAACGAGGGCAAGCATCTACCATACCAACCACACTATCAAAGTCTCTATGCTAATGATTGAATGATGTAGAGTTAGGTGGTGATTCATGATGTAGAGTAGGGGAAGGTGTTGAAACTTTCCTCAAATGTATTTTGTTTGATCATGTAAGAAGCTTGCTGTCCTCTTACAATGCAAGCTAGAAAGGTAGGCAAAAAGAGCCATTTCATGGTTTTGAATACATAAACTACTTATCAAACCTCCCAACCACCTTGGACCACACTAAATTGACTAGGAGATACTCACTAAACTCACAAAACACCCTGAATGCTTATTTCACCTATTATTTCTTCACAACTTGACCTTCTCACTTGTAGCCCTTGAAAAGAGGTTTTTGAAGCATATCTCATAGAAACTGGACCAAACCCATGAAACAACTAGTTTTTATGATACCCATTAGGCTCCTCTCTAACACATCTTTCATGCAACATAGATTTTTTTAGACATGTGCCCCAAAACAGGACTATTCTTGCTATCCTTAGGTCTAATTAGGCCTCCTCACTAAAGCAAGTGTGTGGAAATCTTGACCCACATTGCAAATTCTTTTTCTAAGGTGATTGGGTTGTTGAAATATGATGGATTATGCTAGTTCTGTGGTTCTAACCACAACATAAACTATTTTTCCTTCAAAGTCTCACTCTACCTATGCTTGGAATGTCTAATACATAGAGATATTAGACTTCATGCACCCAAATTTGCCTTTTTGTTCCAATCCCCTACTGCTGTAATGAAACCCAATAGAAAGACATCCTAACTAAAGCATTTCCATCCATTTTTTACTATGGTGCAGATGGAATAGACTACAAATTCATCAATTTTCTCAAAACCCTCAAAACCCTAGGGTTTATGACATATTCTCAGAAAAATGGTTATAAAAAGCTTCTACCACAATGAAATTTTCTCCTACCAAGTGTAAATGGAAGGTAACTTTTCTCTTCGTCCCATGTTATGAATTAGAGGTCTTGATAGCATAGTACGGATGAGTACAGTCATGGGAAACAACAAGAAAACACAGAAAATACAGAGCAAATTTAGAGAAAACATTTATAAAATGCTTGAAACCTAAGAAAAATCTTCCCAATCTTGCTTAAATCAAAGTTAACTCAATCCATTTCAACATTTTGTGCAATGGGACTGTTGGTTGTACTGTACGGACCAATACTAGGTGTTTGAACAACAGAATATATAGAGAAATTTCAGAAAATAGGAAATTTGTTATTGATTTCTTACTCAAAACATCAACTCTACCTTTTTCATGAAGTCTTTAGGCATAAATAGCAGGTTTACTTGTTTTTCCTTTGATCCATCTCTCCACTCCTCACTGACAAAGGTAAAAACGAGGCTAAAAATAGCCTATGCACTAAACTACTTAACATAGAATGTACTAACTTAAGAAAATATTGAAGCCCTACCACTAATGCATCTAGATTGGTCATAATAGACCTTTATTATATTAGTTATGAAGATAAAAACTCCACCTACACTCCTAGTGAGACCAAAATCTCCACCTAGGCTCTTATTGACCTTAAAAATAAAAATATAGACATGGTGCTCCTACACCATACAACCGGTCTTGAAATTTTTCCAAGTCTCTTGGAAATGAAGTTGTAACTTGTCCTCCTTTGAATATTCCATGCTTCTAACCTTCTTGTACCTTTTCATCAAGTTCACCTTGCCTTTGGTTTAATGCCACTATCATCACTTGTATCATGCTCCATCCTCACACTCTGATCTAAGGGGTGTTCTGCAACTTTTTTCATCATGACACACTGCTATTACATGTTCCTTTGTTTCTGCAATTGGGTTTACATCTGCTTGCACACCTGCAACCAAATAATTACCTTGGGTGTATTGAGCTATCTCCTCCTTGCATGTTTTGAATTCACCTATTTGTGCCTTCACAGACAATTCATCCTTGGCCCTTTCTTGATCTGCCTTTACCTTCATCTCATCATTCTTTATCTCCACTATAATGTCTATAACCTCTACCTTCACTTCTTCCTGTCCTTCTTCTTCTTGCTTGGGCTTCTCTATGTCTCTGTCTATCAATAGTTCCATCATATTCATGTAATTAGGCTTATCAACCTCTGTCATACCTAAAAACACCTTGTTCATTATCTCAACAATCTCATAAACCTCTATCTTAATGAATTTTGACTACCTTTTTACTCCCTTCAGTGCCAAAGGACACTTGACTGTCCCAATCATGATTTTGTTATGCCAACCTTGTTTCTCCTCAAGTAACTCTTCTATTACTTTCTCTTGGACTGTCCTTGTCACTATTTTGTTCTCTTTACTCTACAAATTAGACTTTCTTCCAAGTCTACTATCTTCACATTTCTTTTCTTCCTTACCTTTGCTGCACACTCAATCTCTCTTTCCTCTAAAGGACAAATCACTATCTTTATCATAGCATTATCTCTCTTTTCATTTGGAGACTCCCCAAACACACTGTCTTTGGCCTTTTCTTGGCCTCTTACTATCAACTTCACATCTTTAGTCACCATTGGGACTTTTTCCAAACTTACTACCTTTACCTCTTCAACTTCCTTTTCCTTTTTAACCTCTACAAACTATTCTACTAATCCTTGCCATTTTACTCTACCCACTGCACCTTTCTACCTTCTTATTTTTTACTAGACTCTTTATCTTCCTCATTACTACATTTTTAGACTAAGAAATCACTGTGTTTGCAGTCTTCAACTGCTCATTAACCCTTTTTTAATCTAAAGGACTAAGTGTTGTCCTTATCATGGAATTATCTTGCAAACCTTGATTCAATTCACCTCTGACCCTTCCTTTATCGGTCATTGACATTAAACTATTGTCATTACCTTTCAAACTCATATTGCAGTTTACCTCTGTCATGGTAGAACTTGACTGTCCATCCTCTTTTTCTACCTTTAAGAGACAGAACACTGCCCCTATCATGATTCCTTCATGCATTACAAGCCTATCTTGTCTTACCTCAATCCATTTACTCTCTTCTCTTTTGCCTTGTACCTCTTTTGGTCTTCTATCTTCTTCATTATCAAACTTCTATTGTCCTCCATGTTCTTGTCCTTCCAGTGGACAAAATAGCTCTTCTATGGTGACTTTACTAGGCCAATCTTGCCTTTCTATGGGTAACTTAGTTGTACTCACCACAACTCTTCCTCTTACCTTTGTCATGAGGGTCATTTCCCCTTCTTCCTTTGTCTTACAAACCTTTGTGTCAAATTTACATATCTCTATTTTGACAGTGTTTAACTGTCCTACAACCTCCTTTGGCTTTGCTTGACAAAATCTAGTCTCTTCCATTACTTTGTCACACTTTCCAAGCTTGACTTAGGCCTTCAAGATCATTTCACCTTTGATGTTCACTATCTCAGTCTTCATTACCCAATCATCACCCTCTGTACTCTTCAACTTTGCATCTTTGTTTACTGCCTCAACATCTCCTTCTACTGTGGTGGTTGCATCCTCATTGTTCTTGTCTTCCTCAAACTTCATATATTCCCTCTTTCCAAACATGATAACTCTAGCTCCTTTGATCTTCTCCTCAGTATTCTCCTGCAATGGTGTTAGTTTAAAAGAGATTCCATCCTTCTATATAGTGTAAGTATTATACCTCCCATCATATATGGCATGTCTATCATACTGCCAATGTCTCCCTAATAACAAATGACAACAACTCATAGGTACCACATCAAAAAGGATTTTATCCCTATAGCCACCAATATTAAATTTGATAAAAGCTTGTTCTCTTACCAAAATTGACTGATTATCACTCAACCAGGATGCTTTATATGGTGCTTCATGAGGAATCCTTACTAAATTTAGCTTATCCACCATTTCTATGGAAACCATTTTATCAGTAGAACCATAATCTATCACAACTTTGCATACCTTTTCTTTAGATTTGTAGGTTGTCTTGAATAATGATCTCCTTGGAGTCATCTCCTTTGACTGAGCATACCTTTCTTTCAACTCTCTGATTTCTTTTGCTATGATATCTTTTGGATGCATCTTGACTCTTCAAATTCCACTGTCAAACTTCAATCTTCAACTCTTCTAATGATCTATTGCCTTTGCTCTGATACCACTTGATGTAGACTAGGGGAAGGTGTTCAAACTATCCTCAAATGTATTTTGTTTGATCATGTACGAAGCTTGTTGTCCTCTTACAATGCAACCTAGAAAGGTAGGAAAAAAGAGCCATTTCATGGTTTTGAATACATAAACTACTTATTAAACCTCCCAACCACCTTGGACCACACTAAATTGACCAAGAGATACTCATTAAACTCAAAAAACACCCTAAATGCTTATTTCACCTATCGTTTCTTCATAACTTGACCTTCTTGCTTGTAGCCCTTGAAAAGAGGTTTCTGAAGCATATCTCATAGAAACTAGACCAAACCCATGAACCAACAAGTTTTTATGATACATATCTTTCATGCAACATAGATTGTTTTTAGACATGTGCCCCAAAATAGGACTATTCTTGCTATCCTTAGGCCTAATTAGGCCTCCTCACCAAAGCATAGTGTGTGGAAATCTTGACCCACACTGCAAATTCTTGTTCTAAGGTGATTTGGATGTTGAAATATGATGGATTATTCTGGTTCTATGGTTCTAACCACCACACAAACTATTTTTTCTTCAAAGTCTCACTCTACCAATGCTTGGACTGTCTAATATATAGAAATATTAGACTTAATGCACCCAAATCTGGCTTTTTGTTCCAATCCCCTTGTCCTACAATGAAACTCAATAGAAATACATCCTAACTAAAGAATTTCCATCCATTTTTTACTATGGTGTAGATGGAATAGGCTACAAATTCACCAATTTTCTCAAAACCCTAGGGTTTAGGACCTATTCTCAAAAAAAAATAGTTATAAAAAGCTTCTACCATAATGAAATTTACTCCTACCAAGTGTAAATGGAAGTTAACTTATCTCTTCATCCCATGTTATGCATTAGAGGTCTTGACAGTGTAGTATGGATGAGTACAGTCATGGGAAACGACAAGAAAACATAGAAAATATAAAGCAGATTTAGAGAAAACATTTATAAAATTCTTTAAACCTAAGGAAAATATTCCCAATCTAATTTAAATCAAAGTTAACCCAATCCATTTAAATATTTTGTGTAATGGGATGCTTGACTATACTATACAAACCAATACTAGGTGTTTGAACATCAAAATATACAGAGAAATTGCTGAAAACAGGAAATTTGTTAATGATTTCTTACTCAAAACATCAACTCTACCTTTTTCATGAAGTCTTTAGGCATAAATAGAAGGTTTACATGTTTTTCCTTCAATCCATCACTCCACTCCTCACTAACAAAGGAAAAAATGAGGCTAAAAATAGCATGTGCACTAAACTGCTTAACATAGAATGTACTAACTTAAGCAAATATTGAAGCCCTACCACTAATGCATATAGAGTGGTCATAATAGACCTTTATTACATCAATTATGAAGATGAAAACTCCACCTACACTTGTATTGAGACCAAAATCTCCACCTAGGCACTTATTAACCTCAAAATTAAAAATATAGACATGGTGCTCCTGCACCAATTCAATGTGTGTTTCTATAATGTTTTCTTGATGATGGGGTAATGGATTTGTATATATTTACAAATTCTAGTTTGAATTAATTGACTTGTTCCCTTTGTCATTTTCACTTGCGACCTGGATAACGTTAAAGTCAATGAGGTCTTGAACTTCATGTTTAAGAAATATACATCTCTCTGTGTCATGTCCATGTTGGAATTAGTTTGGACAACTGAGAGGGGGGGGGTGAATTAGTTATCCCACAAATTAACCTTTTTTCTTATTTTAAACTTTTTCCTCAACTTTCAATTAGATTAGTGATGCAAACATTAAACCATGATATAACAACACATGAGCACAAGCAAATTGAACACACATAACACTAGAATTTTTAAGTGGAAACCCGGTTAAGGGAAAACCATGGTGGGGGTTAACCCACAAGATTTGTACCTTGTTAAAAGTACTTAAATGAAATAAGAAGGAACTTGCCTTAGGGCTCACTACCTACACGAGTTTATGTTTAATATAAAAATAATGAACTAATAAATAGCATCTTGTTTATACCTGATTCAGTCCCATGAAAATATTTCTTATACTTCTGCTCTACATCAAACACTTCTCTATTGTCTCTTCATCCTTTGCTACCATTATTCTTTTGCTCCTCCTCTTCTCTACTCTACTTCTGAACCTTTCTTAGGATTTGAAGATTTTCACACATGGATGCTTTTTTGCAACTCATCTACACACCTTTATATCCTTCATCAACCTTGGAATAAACATCAAGGTTGACATTACAAACATCTGACTTAATGCGAAACACTATGCTATTGGCCAAACATAACTAGGACTCAAATCTTCCCTGATGAGCACACCACACTTCATAAAATTTCTCTTAGATAATCTGCAACATGCTTGAATCATCCGGTTGGCCAAGACTGGGAAGAATAGCAACACTAAGAAGGAAATCTTCATTAACAAGATCAAACTTCAATGTGGACCTTCAACACAACACCTACATGATACAAAGATCTCCACAAGCACATCAAATTCAACAAAACATCTTCATTCCTCCAAATCATTAGAATCACTTGCATCTTCATCTAGAACCCTAAGAACACTGTCTACCATAACTGTCATACTAGAAAGATTGCTTGTACAGACCTTTGAACCACAAACCACTTGAATGGATTATACACACTGACTTTCCAAACATGCCTCTAGATCCGCAAATCATCATATTACATTTCCAAAACAATCCAAACATCTTTCCTATCCCTCTGTCTCTTCTGAACACTACAAAACTAGTTCTACTCGGATGGCCATAACTTCTTCAAATCTTCATGTGGACCCTTCAAAACTTAACTGGAGCTTCTTCATATAATCCTCTACTTGTCCATATGGTCCCCATACATTGATCCTCATTGATTTCATCAATATCCTCAACAATCCAGTCTTCTATACAAGTAGTAAAATAGGATACAATTGACACTAATGGCAACAAGGATATGTTGACATCAATGACAACATCCTTTAGGCACATATTTGGAACAATCTCCCCCTTTTTCATTGATGGTAACATATGATGTGAAAATTTGATTTGACCATCAAGACAAGACCTCCTGCTTTCTCTTATCACTTCTACAATCACTTTCTTCACTACTTCCCCTTTCATCAGCAGCTAGTTTTTCACATGAACTTTTCTCCCCATTTGACATCAATGGCAAAGGGCACATATTTACAATCTTTTCTCCCTTTTTGTTTTATACTAATCCCAAAATTTTCATACTAACTACTCTCCCTAAGTAGTATCTCCTTAACACCAATCTAGATCACAAGATATGACTGTGAGTTCCATCAAACTGATGCACTTTAGTGCCTCTTAAATCTGATCAGGAGGGGTAATAACCCCTAACTTCTTGAGATACTCAAAAGTATCCTTGGGAAGAGGCTTAGTGAAAATATTTGCAATCTGATCCTTTGACGACACAAACTCCAACTTGACTTCATTCTGATTCACCTTCTCTCTCGAGAAATGAAACTTGATAAATATATGCTTTGTCTTTGAATGTAGCACCAAATTATTTGAGATGCTTATTGCACTTGAATTATCATAGAAGATTGTGACAAGCTCCTCAAACATAATTTTGATATCCTTCAACATTTGCTTGATCCATAGAACTTGAGTGCAATTGTTTATTGCTACTATATACTCTGCCTATGCTATAGATAGGGAAATTGCCTCCTAGTTTTTGCTCAGCCAAGAAACCAATCTACTTCCCAAGAAGAATTCACCACCACTAGTACTTTTTCTATCATCCACATCTCCTTCCCAATTAGCATTTGTATATGCATGAAGAGTGAAGTCATTATCCTTTGGATACCATAATCCATAATCAATTGTCACTTTGAGATATCTAAAATACAACATGGGATTCTCTAGGATCATCTTGAAATCTAGCAACAAGTCCAACTGCATTCATGATATCAAGTATGGTTTGAGTCAAATAAAGTAGTCATCTAATCATTGATCTATACCTTTTCTGATCTGCCTTAGGGGAGTCATCATCTTTACTCAACTTACATCTGGTTACCATAGGCATACCTACTGGCTTTGAATCTTCCATTCCAAACTTCTTCAACAATTCTCTCACATATTTAGACTGAGATATGAAGATACCTTTATCTAACTGAGTGATTTGCAGACCTAAGAAGAAGTTCATTTCACCAAACATGGACATCTCAAATTCACTCTGCATCTGATTAGCAAATGTTTTGCACATACTCTCATTTCCACCAAAAATGATATCATCAACAAATACCTCAACAATTAGAATATTCTCATGATCAATTTTGAAGTAAAGATTACCGTCAACAGTGCCTTTGCTATAACCTAGCTTTAGCAAATACTTATCTAATCTTGCATACCAGGCTCTTGGGGCTTGTTTGAGTCCATACAATACTTTCCTCAACATGCAGACCACATCTCTTTGATTAGAAAACTAAAATCCTCCCAGTTTCTCAATGTATACTTCTTCTTCTAACTCTCCATTTAGAAATGCTGACTTGACATCCATCTAATAGATTTTGAAATCCTTATAAGCAACAAAAGCAAGAAACAATATGACTACCTCTATTCTTTCCACTAGAGCAAAAGTTTCTTCAAAATCAATTACTTCCACTTGAGAATATCCTTTTGCATACCAACCTTGCTTTATTTCTTACAACTTCACCATCTTCATTTAGTTTATTCCGGAAGACCCATTTAGTTCCAATCACATTTTTGTCCTCGGGTCTACAAACAAGATCTCAAGTGTGATTCTTTCCAATTTGCATTAATTCTTCTTCCATTACCTTTACCTAGTTTTCATCTTTGCAGGCTTCACTTACTATTTTTGGTTCAATCTTTGAAATCAGACAAATCTCTTCTTGATCTTCAACAATTCTTCTCCTAGTTCAAACACCTTTATTTCTATCTCCTATGATTTGATCTTTAGGATGATTCATCCTTACATACCTAGGGGTTTTGGGATTTTCTTGAGCTTTTGTTTCTTGAGTTGGTTCCTCAATTTCTGCACTATCCTCTTGAGTCACTATATTTTTTTGATCAATCTAGATCTGAATATGGGTCTGAACTTGCCTTCCTTGATTTTGACTGTCATCTTGATCTTCTAAATCATATCTGCAAGACCTGGAATGACCTTCTTTACTTTCATCAACTCTAACATTTGTACTTTCGACAATCTTTTTCAATCTTTTGTTGAAGCACCAGTATGCCTTTCCTTGAGTAGAGTAACCCAGAAATATTCCTTCATCACTTCTTGCTTCAAACTTGCCTAGATCCTCATCTCTTTTGATATAGCATTTGCTACCAAAAACTCTAAAATATCTCATAGTAGGAGGATGACCAAACCATAGTTCATAGGGAATCTTACCAGTGTTTCCTTTGATCTGTACCTGGTTAAGAGTGTAGATAGCAGTACTCACAGATTCTCTCCAATAGACTTGAGGAACATTTGTTTCCATCATCATGGTCCTGGCAGCTTCTTGAATGGTCCAGTTTTTTCTTTCCACTACATTTTGTTATGGAGTCCTAGGAGCAGATAACTATCTTTTTATTCCATGCTTTTCATAGAATGAATCAAACTCATCAGAGGTAAATTCTCCACCTCTGTCAGATCTGAAACACTTTATCTTTCCACCAATCTCATTCTCCACCATAACCTTGAACATTTTTAATTTTTTAAGAGCTTCTGATTTTTCTTCTAAGAAGGTTACCCACATCATCCGGGAGTAATCATCAATTAGCAACATAAAATATTTGTCTCCTTGCACACTCCTAATTCTAGCAGGACCACATAGATTAGTATGCACAAGTTCTAACCGTTCACTTGAAAATTGTTCTTTACTTTTGAATGAAATTTTGTTCTATTTACCCAATTGACATTCTCTACACATGCTATTAGGTTTCACAAGTTTTGGCAGATCTCTTACAGCCTAAATAGAACTTATCTTGACAATTTTATCAAAATTCATATGACACATCCTCCTATGCCATAACCAACTTTGATCTGTCTAAGAAATCAAATAACTTTCACTAGAACTACTTAAATGAAAGATGTTACCTCTTGTTTGAGTACTGGATGCAATTTTTGTTCCTGAGCTTTCAAAGATTCTGCATTTCCCATTCTTAAATCGAAGATCATAACCCTTGTCAACCAATTGTCCAACACTGAGAAGATTATGCTTTAGTCCTTCCACATACAAAACATCATTGGTGTTATTCTTACCATCAAAAGAGATGGATCCTCTACCACAAATTCTACCAGCTGAGTTGTCTCCAAATTTCACAAGCCCACCTTCATTTTTTTCAAAGCTTACAAACTTACTTTTATCACCAGTCATATGATGAGAACATCCACTATCAATCACCCATTCATCCTTTTCAACAACATAGAAGCCAAGGCACTTCCAACATTTGCATAGCTAGAAGATTTAGTAGACACCGGATCTTCTTCTTTGATAGAAATAAACACCCAATCATTTTCAGTGGAACCTCCATGATTAGATTCATCATCGGTGACTCCTTCTCTAGCTTCCTGGACATAGTAACATTTCTTCTGACCTTTATATCTATTAGGATTTGGTTTTGAAAACCTCATTGGACATCTTGAGGCAAAATAACCAATCTTATTACAAGCAAAACATTTGAATGGCAACTTTCCTTCATACTTACTAGATCCTCTTGGCATTCTTTTGGCAATAAGAGCTTCAAGATCTACAGTCTCAATTTCATCATCTTCAAGATCCTTCCTTGCCTTCACCAATCTGTTTGATCTTGTTGAAGAGCTTTCATCCATATCATATTTTGTTTTCCATATAGACTGGCCTTAAATGCATATTCAGACTTAGGAAGAGAGTCACCAAACTCACTTAATTCAAAAGCTGAAATTTTTCCAACTAATTGATCTCTTGTAACTTTTGAGATAGTTCGGATCTCCTCTATAGAAGCAAACTTATGTTTGTATGAATTAGGTAAAGATCTAAGCACTTTTGCCACAATTTTTTATTCTTCCAAAGTTCCACCAGCACACCTGATACCACACATAGGTTCATTTATCTTTTCCATGTAGATTGTGATATTTTCATCTTCACTCATCCTCAGGTTTTCAAATTTTCCTCTCAGACTTTGTAGCTTGGCACATTTGACATATTCATCACCTCCATAAAGATTCTTCAACTTTTTCTAGATTTAATGAGCAGTTTTTAGTCCAAAAACATTTGACATTTCTAAATTTGTCCGGGCACTCAACAAGGCTTCTTTATCTCGAAGGTTATTTTCAACATCTTTGATTTGATTTGGAGTTGAAGGACCTTTCTCAGGAGGTTTATACTCATCATTGATTATCACCCAATAAACATCACCCATGCATTGCAAATGGCACTCCATGCAACTCTTCCAAATAGAGTAATTTGTTCCATCAAATATTGGACTATCCTTCAAGTAGGTCAACATCCTAGATCTCCTTGGGCGATTAAGCTTCTTTTAGAGGAACTTGACTCTAATTCCAATTGTTGGAATTAGTCTAGACAACTAAGAGGGAGGGTGAATCAATTGTCGGACAAATTAACCTTTTTCTTATTTTAAACTTCTTTCTCAACTTTCAATTAGATTAGTGATGCAAACATTAAAGCATGAATTAACAACACATGAGCAAAAGTAAATTGAACACACATAACACCAGAATTTTTACGTGGAAACCCGATTAAGGGAAAACCACAGTGGGGGTTAACCAACAAGATTTATACCCTGTTAAAAGAACTTAAATGAAATAAGAAGACACTTTCCTTAGGGCTCACTACCCAAAGCTCACTATTCAGAGAGGCTCACTGCCTACAGGAGGCTTACTACCTACATGAGTTTATGTTTAATATAGAAATAATGAACTAATAAATATCATCTTGTTTATGCCTAGTTTAGTCCCATGAAAAGCTTTCTTATACTTCTGCTCTGTCCCAAACACTTCTCTATTGTCTCTTCATCCTTTGCTACACTTGTTCTTTTACTCCTCCTCTTCTTTGCCCTGCTTCTAAACCTTTCTTAGGATTTGAACATTTATGCACACGAATGCTTTTTCACAACTCATCTACATGCCTTTATAACCTTCATCAACCTTGGAATAAACATCAAGGTTAGCATTACAAACATCTGACTTAATGTGAATCACTATGCTATCAACCAAACATAACTAGGACTCAAATCTTCCTTGATCAGCATGCCACGCTTCATAAAATTTCTCTTAGATCATCTGTGACATGCTTGAATCATTCGGTTGGCCAAGACTAGGAAGAACAACAAGACCAAGAAGGAAATCTTCATTAACAAGCTCAAACTTCAATGTAGACCTTCAACACATCAGTTACATGATACAAAGATCTCCACAAGCACATTGTATTCAACAAAACATCTGTATTCCTCCAAATCATCAAAATCACTTGCATCTTCATCTGGAACCCTAAGAACACTGTCTACCATAACTATCATACTAGAAAGATTGCTTGTAGACCTTGAAACCACGAACCACTTGAATGGATGATACACACTGACTTTCTAAACATGCCTCTAGATCTGCAGATCATCATATTATATTTCTGGAACAATCCAGACCTCTTTCTTGTCACTCTGTCTCTTCTGAACACTACAAAACTGGTTCTACTCAGATGGCCATAGCTTCTTCAAATCTTCATGCGGGCCCTTCAAAACTTAACTAGAGCTTCTTCAGATAATCCTCTACTCAACCATATGGTCTATATACATTGATCCTCATTAATTTTCTCAATATCCTCAACCATCCAGTCTTCTATACAGGTAGCAAAATATGATACAATTGACACCAATGGCAACAAGGATATGTTGACATCAATGACAACAATGCTTAGGCACATATTTACAATAGTCCCAGGGTACAATAAAATTGGAAAAAGGCCTTCATGTCAAAAGAAGGCAATTGCATCTTACTAGCATCAATTTGTTGAGTTGGAGGAAGTTTGATGAGATTATTATTTAGAAGCTGCAAGACTACTAAATGAAGTGACTCCAAAAGTTGTGAAAAGTGTCGCATATGTGGTTTTAATTTATAAGGGGTCAAAGTAGGAGATGATGTAGCTGCTACTTGTGTCTAAATATTGTTTGAAGATGAATTGATTTTTATGAAGTTTTTGTTTTGTTTTTTAAATGAATGATAATGCAGGGCAACAACTCTAGATTTACCAGTGGGAGCCAATGAGGTAGTATCTTCAAATTGACTAACTAATAATTGATAATCAGGAAGAGCCATGAAAATATGTGTAAAAGAGCTATAGTGCATTAACAAAATCTTATCACAGATGTGAGGTTGCAAGTTTCCAATGAAAACTCATTGTACATCAGCATCCAGAAGAGAATAAGGCATTTGTGAGTAGAGGGCTTGACTCTGACTTGCTAATTTTTTAAGTAGTTTCTTTCTCTTTTTCACAAAGATACTCAATTTTTCTTTTAGCCCATTTATGAAATCATCATCTTGTTTGAGTCTTTCTCTCAAGTTATTAACTTCAGAGTGGGATTGTTCAAGATCATCTAGAGTAGACTGAAGTTGTTCCTTCATACCATACATGTCCATTGAGATTCCCAGATCTTCCTCAAGCTGTTAGGCTCTGTTTAGAGGAACTTGGCTCTGATACCAATTGTTGGAAACAAGGCAGATAACTGAGAGGGGGGTGAATCAGTTATCTCTATTATCTTAACTTTCTTTTCTTCTTTTATAATTTGTGCAGCATCAAAACATATAAGCATATATAATCATGAGAACATAAATTAAATCAACACACATAACACAAGGATTTTTACGTGGAAAACCCTATTAAGGGAAAAACCATGGGGTGACTAACCCAAGATTGTATTCTCTATTAAAAGAATAAGAAATACAAAATGTCACTTGCTAATTAGTGCTCACTGCCTGAGCACATTGCTCATAAGAGGCACACTGCCTACAAGAGACTCACTGTCTACAGAATTTACAGAAGGTAACCAGGTGTTTGAACTGATGAGAATCATCTCCAAATGTTAGAGTTCAGTTCTAGTTAGGCATAATATACTAAACTGATGCACTTCATTGTTCCTCTACTCTAGTACTGCTGCTCTATCACATACCAGACTTATATTGCTACTTCCTTACTTATCTTTGCCTTTCTTCACACTTTTGTTTGTCATATCTATACACACACACACACCTTCATACTAGAATCCATTTGGTATATGTATCTGCACCAAGGATTTCAACAACTTTCTAGTCGACAACAAGAATACTCAATATATTTACAATTTACTGATCTGCTAGCTGAATCCAAGCTTGATTTGTGATGCATATCAAAAACATAGACATTGAAGTCATCAATCATGTTAGTCAACAATGTATGATCCCTCAAATAGCTTGATCAACATCAATTACTTATCTAGATTGAAGTCTGATACTCTACCAATCAGTTCTTCCTTAGTTTGCTCTACCTGTCTGGAACCCAACACTTAGATGCTCATATCTTTTCCATGTTTTATCACCGGAGACTCAATCTTTGGAAAATACTAGTCATCATACTCCTCTTGACTTGTCCAAGTCTACAACTTGCTGGGTTACACCATTTGAGAGATCCAAACCTGATTGTCAGACCTTGTTGCATGCTATATTCTTGTTCACTGGACTAAAACAATCTTCAATCTGACTTCTGGTATAGGCATACTATGTGCTGCAGGTTTGTGGGATAGACTTTGTTGCCATCAATGACAACACTCATGAAGCCACACAGTGTCTCTTGCCAACACCCCCGTGATGTGTTTTATGTTGTTTAGGCCTCTTGGGATGACCCCTGATTCTCTTGTAAGGTCTAGGATACCAGGAGACCGCCTCTGTTGTGACCTTGTTTTTGTACCATCATTCTTCTATATTGCCTTTCTCTCTTATTTCTTTATTGTGTGTTCTGTCTTACAGACATAGCATTGCAGTTGGTGACTTGGGGGCACCCTCCTATGGGATTGTCCCTAAGACACTTGTTTCTCCTCTCTTTTTTATTGTTTCCCTTCCTCTAGTGTTTCTATCTACTAGGTGGATGATGGAAAACATTTATACTGATGCGTACCTAGCGTCCCTTTAGCGAGAATTGAAAATTTGGACTTAGTTCCTAATTTGATGATGGGGTTGTATATCTTATCCAATACTTGGCTAGTAGAAGCACTTTGTGCTTTCTACATAGTGATTTTGATGATGTTTTTATCTCACTTACAAACCTTAACAATGATGCTGCTCTATGCACTTTGTTTGTCTTTGATTCTTGCCTTGGTGACACTCAGTTCTAAGATTTTTGTGATATAGCCCCACGGTTATCCTCGATCTCTGAATTCATAGTATAACCTTGGCTCTTTGTGTGATTGATCATATGCATCAATGTTGTTGTTTATCATGATTATTTGGACACTAACATGTTTCTTGCAGGGATATGTTTGTGGGAATGTTTGGTAATCATAAAGTACATGTCACCTATGGGGGGCATGGGCCTTGCGAATGTCCTTGTTCCCTTGTGTGTTTTCTTCCTACTTTAACGTGCTTGATATCAATACCTGATATCAACCACCTTAAGGTGGGGGCATATATAAGGTAATCTGTTTGTTGTAGATGTTAGCAATGTGCTTGTCCTTAGGTGCAATTCAAAGACTGGTGGCAATCAGTCCCTCCTGCACTCTGAGTTTGTTTGCAATCAATCAATCATCTTAAGCCAACTACAGAGGTGGGGGTGGAATATCTCTTGCAGAGAGTGCCCATCCTGTCATTTTAAAAAGTCCTCTACAGAGGCAAGGATTGGTTCTATGACTAACTCAACCCTTAAGCATGTCTTCAGTGATTGTTGTGGCAAAGCCCAATCATTCGTGTGTTCCTATAATGTGCTTGAGATGGTGATGAGCCTAGAAATAGGAACACTCCATCGCTTGTCCTTCATGTTTTCTCTGTGTCTTCAAGGTGTGTGTGTTTGGCATGTTGGTTGCCCCATATGCAGTCTAAACACTAGTACAATGAGTGCTTCCTACATTTTGGGAGGTTTGGTGTGTCTTGCATGGGTGTTGTCTCATATATGTAGTTTAAAGACCAACACAATGAGTGCTTCTTGCATTATGAGAGGTGTGTTTACTTTCCTTGTACTTGCATTTGCATTTCATATATATGAGGAAAAGAAAAGAAAAGAAACCATTCATGTCTTCCATGCATTAACCGTCTTCTATACATTTGATGTTTTCTCTGTGTTTTGTGTGATTGTAACTATATTCTCTATGTTTAGCATGCCTATCATTTTCTTCAATATGTTTGGCATGTCTTCTTCATGTTAATTTTAAGACCAGATTTAGTATAAAGTAGAAAATGCAACACATGAACAATAAACACAACACTTTTACCTTGGGAAAACCCTCCTACTCGAGGGAGAAAAAACCTAGCAAAATATATCTCCAATATATATTGAATGAATAAGAGTAGTAATCTGCTTACAAGTTTGGCCTTACTCAAGGCTAAATTAATACAATGAATAATAGCATCACTCCTTGATGCTAAGTACAAATAAATATGCTTCCCCTTGAAGTCTGATCTACTGCAAATGGAATGGCAAACTTTTGTTGGAGATAAGAATGAAGTGATTTAAATTGATCTTGAAATGAATGATCACCACCCTACATATATACCAATCTAGGTGACCTTTCATCTAGGTTGGCTCCCTTAGAAAAATATAAAATAATAATTGCAATATGTAGGCCAACCTACTTTTAACTAAGGAGAAAATATCTCCTGAAGCTACCAAACAATAACACTCCCTCTTAGCTAGGGAGATATTTTCTAGATATCTACGTCATGGAGTCTCTCAACCTGACACCCACAATGGCTACACCCATTTGTGTAAAGTTCAAAGGTTCATCACGGAGTCTCTCAAAGTGATGTCATCATGGAGTCACTCAACATGACATCCACCATGGCTACTCCCATGTGTGGAAAGAAACATGTGAACAAGTGCCTATCATGGAGTCTCTCAACGTGATGTCATCATGGAGTCTCTCAACGTGATGTCGTCATGGAGTCTCTCAACGTGATGTCCACCATGGCTACTCCCATGTGTGGAAAAACACAAGTACAAAGGATTCATCACAGAGTTTCTCAACATGATGTCCTCATGGAGTCTCTCAACATGACATCTCATCTCAATCTTAGAGATGAACAAGGGCTTGCACCTCATATTTCTCTGTCTTAGAGAAATATACAATACAAGGGATTTCACCTCATATTTCTCTGTCTCAGAAAAATATACACTACAAGGTCTTTCACCTCATACTTCTCCATCATAGAGAAATATACACTACAAGGGCTTTCACCTCATACTTCTCCATCATAGAGAAATATACACTACAAGGGCTTTCACATCATACTTCTTTGCCATAGAGAAATATACACTACAAGGGATTTCACTTCATACTTCATCGTCATATAGAAATATACACTACAAGGGCTTTCACCTCATAGTTCTCCATCACAGAGAAATATACATTACAACAAATCTTCAGGATGATGTGACTCCCTTTGGAGCTTCAAGTACTTACATCAACCTCCTGACCTCCTCGTACAAGATTTCCTACAATGCTTGCCTTAGAGGAATGGTTTCTAATGCACACTACTAACTTGCAAAAGTTTGGAACTATCCTTTTCAACCTCATCCAAGATCACCCTATTATGAATAGGTTTGCAGAACTACCAATGTCAAATCAAGATTAACTATCTTGAGCAATTCTATTCTCTACAGTAGAAGAAGTCTTCTAAGGACTTAGCACCTAGCCTTGCAACACTACAACCCACTTAGCTGACACCTTCACTTCTCTTCAGCAAGTCATAGAACTCCTTCTTGATCCTTGCCTCCATTGTCTGATTTTTAGAGCCTTAAATCCTTTTTCTTTTAACTCTCCCTGAATGTCATTTCTTCCTCTTCAAAGTAGCTAATCACAAATTCTTCATCCAAGGCTGACCCAACCTTGTACCCTTGAGTGAATAATCATGATCTAGTTATGCACCACTAGCTCAGTCTGAATGGCAGCAAGCTATGTCTCCATTCTTCAACCTGCGTGACTTCCTCACAGGATGCATCAAGTTCTTCCTCCCTTTAATGCAATCTCTCATCATCCTTATGCTCCTTGATCCATCCTGGAACCATTTTTAGAGAGACTAGTAATAGTTCATAGAATCAACCTATTCTGAAGAGACATACCAATGCTAGAAGCATACATGATTCACTATTCAAATGTATGAATTAATAACGACATAAAAGATTCATGAACATTATTCAAGGGTATAAAATACTTATCTCTTTATTGTCTAATCTTCCTCATAATCCACTAATTGTTCTTTCCTAATCTTTACACCTAAATATTCAAATCTCCAAATACACCTAGAATAGGAACAGTAAACTTTCGTTGAGATAGTGAATGTACCAATAGCAAAATTCCATATCATAAGATATGAAATATAAGCACCAATATATTTTGTATCTCCATGAATAACCCTCAAAAAATCCAAGCAATGATCAAACACTTTGAATAAAATACTTATGTGTATATTGCAAATGACACCTTAGACAATAATCTACTCGGTTTCACTATTTAGACTCTCAATCATGAATTGTATGATTACACAAGAAACATGTGCAATATCATGTAGCGACAGAAAACTCCAATAGATAGATAATGTGGAATATATGAATCATGCATCACAATTTACTGCATTTCATATATATACTAGCAAATCGACATATAACAAATGTTTATAGTACATTCTGCTAATGCTCATTGAATTAATTTACAGAATGAAGGTACTCGAAGTTCCATTTGCTAGAAACAGTCCCGCCAGCATGTTCAAATTTTGCTTCCTTCTGAGGTCCTAATTCTGTTCCAAATGGTGCCACTAGTACTTAATATCCATAGGTGGAGAAAGGCTTTGATTGGTGAGTAGCGAGAGTCAGAGGCTACACAACCATGAGCAAATCAGGAGTCACTCCAAATGATAGTCTCTATACTTAGATCCATCTATCCTTCACGATTCTTGATGATGTATAGTGTCCACAACCCTGGGAGTCTATTGTGTATTATTTTAAGGATCTTTTAGGCTCACGTTGTGCTGTATGATAAGAGGTGAATGTTCAAGCCCTAGATACTTGATCTTTTCCACTTATCCGCCTCCAATAAAGATGTCTCCTCTTGAGTGTCACGCTAGTAGACTATGTCAAATTCAATGCCTTCCAAAATGAACTTCATAGAGAATCTTCTTAATTAAATCTGATCAGATCTCTTGAACCCACTCTAGTACCTCATTAATTTTAAGATCAGATTTAACATAAAGTAGAAAATGCAACACATGAACAATAAACATAGCACTTTTACTCTAAGAAAACCCTCCTACTCAAGGCAAAAAAAACCCAACAAAATATATATCTCCAATATATATTGAATGAATAAGAGCAATAATTTGCTTACAAGTATGGCCTTACTCAAGGCTAAATTAATACAGTGAATAATAGCATCACTCCTTGATGCTAAGTACAAATAAATATGCTTCCCCTTGAAGTGTAATTTGTTGCAAATGGAATGGCAAACTTTTGCTGGAGTTAAGAATGAAATGATTGAAATTAATCTTGAAATGAATGATCACCACCTTACATATATACCAATCTAGGTGACCTTTCATCTAGGTCATCTCCCTTAGAAAAATATAATATAATAATTGTAATATGTAGGCTGACCTTCTTTTAATTAAGGAGAAAATATCTCCTGAAGCTACCAAACACTAACACTCCATGCTTGGCATGTTTGTTGTGTTTGTTAACCATACTTTAATGCATGTATTGGCCTCATGTTTATACATACATTGAAGTGGGGGCTAAATGTAATGTCAAAAAATGTCCCCTTGGGGGATTTTCCCTCATAAGGTTTAGCTCCTGGGTCTTTTATCTGCATTTAGGACATCTTGCATCACATTTTGACATCTTGATGAAATGACCCCTAAGTTTCATGACAAATGGGACCTAGGGGGATCCCTTCAACCTAATCCTGACCAAAATAAGGAGGGAGGACTTGGGTGCCCACCCCCTAGTCCTACCCTACTTTGGGTCAGTCCTTCATTTTAAGTGTCGACTTGTGACTGTTGGTCCTATATTGACATGGTAAGTTTTTATTACAAAATTCTTGGCAGGAGTGTTTGTAGTTACATATAAAAGCATGTTTAGGCATTCATTTGTAAACTAGATGATGATTAACAAGCAATTATGATCTTTTGGCATTCTAAAGGTGATTCCAGGCATTCATTGTGTAGCAAGGGTAGATTTGTTTTGTCTATGTGCTTGTATTTGAAAATTTGAGCAATCATCTCCTCATGGCATGAAGAGCTTCTTCCTTCCATGAGATCTTCAGTACAAGGTGACATCATTTGTCCTTTTGAGCATTTATCATTTGGTTTTTTCCTCTACCTCACAAGGGCACACACTCTCTATTTGACAATGGTGTTTGGAAGACTTGAATGTCTCTCCGGGGCTTGACTGAGGCAAGCCTCTAAACACCACAACTCCCTCCCCATTTTGTTGTGATTGTAGGTTACAAGTTGAAGAAGTAGGAAAAGTGGAGTTGTAGGAGAGTGTTGCAGAGTCTTAGATTCACATATCAGAGTTGAAAATAGGGCCCTAGACTCAGGCACCCACTCATTAGTCCTCTAATTCCACAATGGAGAAATCTTTCAGACAACAAGAATAGGTTGAAAATCAAGTTCCTAGATCTTGAAAAAAATTAAGGCACTGGACTAGGGTGCCCACTCATTAGTCCCCAACTATTCCACTTCTGAACCCCAAAAATAGGTGCACATTTATCTGTCATTTTACATCTTTTTGTAACAACATTTTTTGGTATTCATCTGTTTGCTTCTGTATTTGCATGATTAGGGTTTTGATGTATAATTGAGCATAAGTGAACATAATTGGCAATCAAATCATACAAATCCAAGTTTCCTTGCATTCCTAAGTGACCAAGGGTATGATAGTGCATTGCCACTTGACCCAATGTCCTTGAATGAAAGGGTGAAAGGAGGATACACACACATAAACTACCATAAACTAATTATCCAAATTTTACCCTTTACAATGATATTTCAATGGTCATCTACATATATCCTGATGGCAAGGAAATTCCCACCTATGCTATTGACACTAAAATTTCTGCATTTGCATAACTTGTCTGATTTAGCTCGGATCTTGTCCAAATTTGAAATGCTAGAACCCATTTGGATCTTCTTCAAGATGAAGTCAATAATTATTTGTTGGCAAGAAATGGGGAAAGCACAATTTGAAAATTTGAGCCTAGTCATGTCTCTAAAGTTCGTTTATACCCTAGATATGACAATCAGAGAAATAAAGATAATAGTTAGGAATCATATAATGCGTTAAGAATACATCTTACACAACATATCATATACATTCATATACACAAATCCATTAGGTCCAATCCTTATATCTCCTTATATATTAATTATAGTACCATATTCATGTTGAAGGCACAAGACAACTAAGAGGGGGGGTGAATCGGTTGTATCAAAAACCTTAAATTCTATTGAACAAAATCACATTCACATTCACTTAACCTCTTAATCTATTATGAAGATTAAACATGACATGTGGAATCAAAACTTAAACACATCAACACTATACACACATAAACACCAAATTTTTATGTGGTGAACCCTAAAAGGGAAAAACCACAGTGAGTGTTAGCTCACAATATAATGTAGTAACAATACCAAATAACAAAAGAGGCTCACTGCCAAAGGGCTCACTACCTAAAGATCACTACCCAAAAGAATGCTCATTGTAAAAGGCTCACTACGAAGGGGTGGCTCACTACCAAGAGGTGGCTCACTACCAAGAGGGATGGCTCATTGCCATGAATGGATATGATAGCATCTACAACATGCCTGAGTTCAGTTTCATTGAAGCACAATACATATCACCTTCGCTGCCTTACAAAAAAACATTTCCATCTTTGCATTTTCACTCTCACTCCCACTACACATGGGTTCATTACATTTATTTATACCAATCATCAACCTTGGAACATACATCAAGGTCAGCAATATAATCTACAACCTTTGGAATAGTCTCCAAGGTTGGCAAACATATATAATTCAAATTAGGTTTGGACCTAAACAAACTTGTGGAGAAAATGAATGAAATAAGAACACTTCATAGCTTAGCTCAGAACCAAATACATCTTCACACACTTCTACAATCCAGAAAACACAACTGCAAAGAGTGTTAACACCCAAGTCGACCAAACTTGTGCAAACACCAAGAATACTTAGACACATGCTTTCAAGAACTTAATCATAGCTTGCGGATCAAACTCAATCCTTTAACATGATATAGAGATATCCAAAAACAACATAAAATCACCTAGGAGCCAACAAATCTAGCTACAACAAGTTCCACTTGAAGACAACAAATCTCACTTGAAGATAGCTTACAAACAAAACTACTTAGTTCTGCTACTCAATAACTTACATTCCGGAGCACCAAATCACAAATCATTTTGAATGAAGATAGCTAAGGACATTATAAACATATGCCTTGAACTGTATCACTTGAAACCACTATGTGGAGAAATGCGGAGCAAAATACTTTCTCCCAGACACCTCTTCATAACTCAAAAACTCTGTCAAATATAGTCTTCAAACTGGTGAACATAACTTCTACTGCACAGTGATCTAGACCACCAAATTCTGGATTTAGCATCTTTAAACACTTCTCTAGAACATATCCAAATCTCATACTCTGGTCTTCAATATAGAAGAAATGCAGAGCAAAAACTCAGATAGTATCCTGCAAGCCAGAATACTCTACAACACACTATTTCCACTTGGAGAGCAAATTTTCTCAAAAGCACTTGGAAAATTAGTAACATGAACAATATGCTAACATCATTAGTACTTATTCAAGTCATTCAAATCACCTTAACATGACAATTCAATCAAACAACAATCAGCAATATCAGGAGACACTGTTAACACCAATGACAACATAATCATGTTGACATCAATAACAACACCAGTTAGCACATACTTGCAACAATTCATAATGTAAGTTCTAAGCCTTTTCTCTGCACATATATCTTCTTCTTACATACTCTCTTCTCTACTCTCTTACTTTCTATTCTCTTACATATCTTATATACTCTAATAGGGACATGTACCTTACAAGGAATCATAACTACTATCATACATGTCGGCTTCCTTGTCCACACTTCACTTGCGGTAACTTGCGATAGGTTCAGATGACTACTCTATTCTCCTACCAACATCATCATGCCTTTTTCAAACTATGTCTTTTTCTCAAGACATGTGATGCTAATTGCTAGGAAGAATGCTTTTTTAGATCACCTTCAGATGTGTCAAAGTTATGTCCCACTACTTTTTACCTCATTTCCTCCTCTATTTCTAGGGATTTTTTTGTTCTTTTTCTCATTGCCTCTATCAACTCTTGAGGAAAACCCTCCATGATCTCTTCTAGTGTTTGATCACTTCTACGCATATAAATGATGAGTGGCCTTTGTATAATTTCTTGGTTTTCCTGGCAAACATCATTATACATGTCAACTATTGATTTGAGTAGACCATGGTATTGAATTGCATTGACTAATGTATCATGATTCATTATAGGTTCTTCTTCTTGTGGTTGTTTTGGTTACTCTTTTTCTCCTATCACCACAATTGATGATTTAGTTTTCTTCTTTGGTGGTGGTTTTCTTGTTTCTATCACTTCTTCTTCCCTAATTTCTTCTTCTACAGATGCCTATACTAGTGTTCTCTTTACCCCTCATTTCATTCTAGTGGTTTTTTTCTCTACACTCATTTATAGAAGTATTTTTGATACTTCTTGCAAGGTTGTTTCATTTTTTTTTGTATTGCAGTGTTGACACCATTTGTGTGGATAACTCTAGCTCTACTTCAGCTTGTGAGATCGATGTTGTGGAGTGTCTTCTCCCTAATATCCTTGGTATTGGGGTTTGTGTTTTTGTACTCACCTATGGAACTGACGTGGTAGCCTATGGAGAGCTGTCACACTGGCTTGTGGAGCTGAGGAATTGGTTTGTGTCATTTGTTTAGGTATTTCCTAGTGTATTCAACATTTCCTTATGTTTCTCTACATTTTCTTCTACATCTTTCTTATGTTTTTTGTCCATAAACTCTCAGTATGTCCCAAATCTCTCTACATTTGGGTCCCTAGGCTTTCTTAGTAGAGTTTTTGCATATGCATCTACCTCTTGTGTTGTTATCTCATAGGACAACATAGGTATCCATGATGTCCTAGGTTCTACATACTCTATATATGTATAATCTTTCTCAACTAGGAATGTTATATGATTCATATGTCATTTGATAGATTCATATTGTATTGTCTCTCTTCCATGCATTTGTTGTTGTAGGGATTTGAAAAACCCCAATAGGTAGCTATGTAGCTCTATGTGTCCTTAAATTGACTGACATGATACTTATTTGTGCATCTACTAAAAATATGTGTTTGTCATGCTTTACCAGGAAAATTGGGTAATTCATTCCTAAAGTAGAATACTAGACATATGATGAGAATACCATACTAGAAATTGTGACATGAGTTCTTTGTTTTGTGTAGATTCTCCATTAATTTCTCCCACAAAACTTTGCATAAATCAAAATATTTATCCTCAATCACCATATGGTATGCAGTATGGATTGCAGTGCCAATTACAAAGTTGTCCTAGTTGGCATAGTATATCTTATATTCCATTTCCTTTGTAGCATATCTCACCATGGGGTCTATTATCTCTTTAATGTTCAAGCTCCAACTCTCTGGTGTAGCTCCTATGAGCTTAGTCACTTTTGTTGAACACACAAGAATACTCAGAGGGGAGTGAATTAGTATCTAATCAAACTTCAAGTCCTCCAGAGAATATTAAAACTTAAGCATTACAGTATCAACAAAACATGAAAGATTAACACAATGCACATCAACACATAACACTAGATATATGTGGAGAACCCAAGAAGGGGAAAACCACAATGAGGATGAACTCACAATATATGAAGCTCAAAATTACAACTTTATTTTAGGGCTACAACCCAAGGAAGCTATTACTCTCTGAAAACATTGATTTAGGGTCACTCCCAAGGAAGCTACAACTCCTTGAAGACTTTGATTTAGGGTCACTCCTAAGGAAGCAAGTACTCTCTAAATTGAGAACAAACTCACAAAATATTATAGTATGATAGTCCTACTATCTGAAAACTAACATTGAAATTCACACCTTTGATGATTGCAATTCTTCTTCTTCTGATAATTGGATCAATTAGGAATAGTCTTCACTTCCTTCCTATAATATTAATGTCTTCAAGATGAATCAAGACAGCTTCTAACACATCTTCTCTTTCTCCTTCAGTCGTACATCAAAATGCATTCATTTTGCCCCTTATCTTGCTTGCAAGCCTTATCAGTCACTTTGCAATCACACCTCACTTGACTCAATTTTATTTATAGTTTATACATGATATTACATTGATTATATTTTTTTCAACTAGAGACAAACTAAAAAATACATTTACAACTTGGGTAGATAACACACAACATGAAATGTGTAAAGGACAATTCCTAAACAAGACTACACACTACACCAACAGAAGACCCATGCCTTGTGGACATCAACACTTGCTTAACTAGGTCCAAAACATTCTTCATAGTATTAAATATCAAGGAATTACATATGCACACTCTACTCATTTGAAAATAGGACAAACTTAGCAAAAGACATATGAAACTTGAAGCATAATAGCCACAACTTGAAAACCTTGTGTGGTACTGGAAACAAGAAAGATCTTCATGAAACTCTTCTAGATGAGTCTACAAGACTCATACAACATCTCCAAATACTCTTTTATCTCCATACAACAAAGATTTTGTGCCACACATCTTCAACCATGAACTTTGAGAACAACCAGTCATCTAGAACACACTGCAACATACTGTCATTGAAAAACTAAGCTTACGGATCACCAAGAACCTTGAAATTGCAAGAGAGCATGTACTGTACATCTATAAACATGTAAACAAAACTAAAAAGGAAAATATTCACTTCAAGAGGAATGTGGAGCATTCCAATCAGCATTCAACACCACCTTACTCTTCCAGAACACATGTCAGTAGTTTATCATGCATAAATTCCATAGCGAAAGGACAGATGATCTAAAGACTTGGAATTATCACCTTCACTGCACCCTAAACATAGATCTAGAACAACATATCCATAACTACTAATGTGGAGGAATTCAAATCATTCCATTGCCCTACTAAGAATACCTTCACAAAAACACTGTTCAGACTGTCAATCTGCAAAACACTCTGTTGTGATGCTCACAACATGCCCCATTTTACTTCTTAGCAAAATGAGGACCCTCATAGTGGCTATGACATTTCACTTTGTGTGTGGGTCTGCTTGGTGGTGAAAGGGAAAAGGAGGTAAATGTTAAAAACCTTGTTTAAAAAATGAAAAAATAAGCATTAAGTACCAGAATAGAATAGAGGTGAATTCCTGGTCAAAAATGAGTAGGGGTTGCTTTTTGAACCATTTCAAAATTCCTAATATTTTGCAAGATATGCGTGTTTTGGTAAAATGCATTATAAGAAAGTTTGTATGTTGAATATACAAGGTTGTTTGTATGTCGAGTCATTGTATTAGTCACATAAAAGAGTTGTCAGGTTTATTATATCTCGGTATTTGTATGCATATTGCTAACGTTTCATTTTTTACATACAAATCAAACCCAACAGAATTCAGAGATAAAAACGGATAATTGGGTAAGGCCACAAGTTGCATCTTAAGTTTGTATGATTGGCAAAAGGAAACATACAAGGTGATATACAACATCATATACATATTGCAGACCCGAGGAGAATATGGATGCGGTTTTATCAGGGTATGTTTCATGGTTTGTATGTTGTATGCTTTGGGTACATACATTTCGATATACATACAACCTGGAAGTCAAAAAAGAAAATTAAAATCTGATATAAGTGATGTATCGTACCTTAATGCCTATTGAAAGATGCATTTCACTTTATATATGAGTATGGAACTGAAGATTTATGAACTATGGTTTATAAAAGATGAGAAGTCCAAAAGGAAGGATACAAATGAGTTTGTATGTATCAAGGTTTGTATCTAGGGATAGATACAAGTAGAAAGTAAAGTGGGTCCCACCGATTGTATCTTGGGCTTGTATGGAAACAATGTATATCTTCGATATACAAGCCAATATACACAAAAAGATGCAAACAGGAGATGCAAGACGGATTTGAAAGAAAGTTAAATAAAGAAAATTCTTTTTATGTTTGGGACAATTGTATGTTAATGATATACATGTCTGATATAAAAGGAAATAAAAGCCATCACGGGAGATAAAGGTAAAAGGAGGTTTGTATGGGTTATTTGTATATGCGCTTATATCTAATGAGACATTCAAAGAGTGATATACAAATCAAAGATACAAGTACAAATAAAAAAGGAAAAAGGAAATAACATTAGTTATGGATTCTTGCATATATGTTTGTATGTTGAAAAGATACAATGTGAACATACAAAGAATAACATACAAGGAAAGATACAAGGAAAATGTGATGTATGCAGAAATGAACTAACGGTTAAAAGTTTAAAACCAAAATGCTGAAATAGAAAGCCGAAGCCTTAGGCACATTAATTGTTGTAATTAATGCTGAGATAACACCCAAAAAGAGTAAATTCAAAGGAGTTAGGGTAAATTTAACGTCATTTTCTTCCAGATATACATTGTCAAGAATTAAAGCTATAGAAAGAATAATTGCTACAGAAAAATTGAACATAATTCATCAAAACGACAGAATTACAGGAGTTGGACGGAGTAAGAGATGGTAAAGTAAGTCAAAAACGTAAAGTTGAGTTGTGAGGAGATACATGTATTTATCTTAAAATTCTGTTACAGTTCATTTGGTAAAAATACAAAATAGATGTCAATAATTTCATTTTGAAATATAAACATTTGTTAAATTAATGGTTTAACTATTAATTAGCTAGGTAGAGATAAACAAATGTGAAAGTTAGAATAGAAAAAAAAATGGGGGTTAGGGTAAAATGGTAAAAAATAGAAAAATTCAAAGTAAAACCCTTAGTAAAAGGTAAAACAAAAGGTTAAAAGGGATGCATTTTTTGTACAGGATGGCCCCAAAGTAGAAAAAGGTAGATACAGGGGGCAAAGTAAAAAAGGATAGGAAACTATGCAAAGAAATAGAGAAAGAAGAATTGCCATTACACAGAGGGTACCCATCATTAATCATATACACTAGAGTAGGGATAGATACAAACATTGGGAACTATGATGCAAATGATGTCTTACAGAAGATCACAACTGCTAATGATTCACCTAACATGAGGTGTATATGGGAGAGTGGATTGTACAAAGCTGTAGGATTTATGTTGGCTATGGAGGCCAGGGATTTGTGTCTAGATTGCTTAATTTTGTATGACCCATCAACCAGGAAAATAATGTTTCATGATAGACTCATTGCAAACTTATCCATAGAAGGTATTGCAAAGACATTTGGTTTGGAAATCAATGAGAAAATGGTGGATATTGATATAGATCAATACAATGAGGATTTTCATAATAATGAAAGGGATTGCAGAGGTAAGATATTCTATAGTTGGTACAGCCTAGAAAACAAACCCAAGGCTATGACAAGAGTTCAAGAGAATTTACTAAGAATATACTTCAAAGAGGAAATACACCTGATGTTTACAATGCTAAGTAGATTGGTGGGATTGGGAGAGTGCACTAAGTGTGAGCCCTAGATGTTTACTGTCATTGAGTTCATGAGAGAACCAAGAAAAGAGCAAGGACAAATTCACCAGGCGAAAGCCATAAGCACAGCCATATGGAAACAGGCCATGCTAAGGAAGCAAAAGTTGCTGCCCTTTTATTTGTCTTCATACTTATTATATTCATGTGCAATAGAGGTTAGACCATTCATACATAGAAAAGAAAGGGTTGGAACCTTAGGAAGTGGTCCAGGTTAGAAGTTGGTATATGAGCACTACCCTAATTTATAGGAAGAGAATGCATTAAAGAAATATGCTTTAGTTAATGATGTATTCTATACCTATATGGTTAGAATTTTAAGGGAAGAACCTGACAAGAGGATATCAAAAGATGCAGAGGATACAATTGGGCTACATAGTTCTTGGTATATTTAATTTGAGCATTTTACTTACATTAGAACTGAAGGATTTGAAGGAAAACCCTTCATGTTACCCAGGTATCCTTCCAATAAATTAATTGTTTTGGAGTTTTCAAGGAAAAATTTGAACACCTTTAGAATGTACAAGAAAAAATTTAGCAGAGGAAACCTTAAGCTACCTTGGTCAATTGGTAGAAATTCATGCTACAGTGAGGAGGTTTCTAGTTATTCAGAACAGGAATTGAGATATTATGGATTTGAAGAGTTTGACTTAGCTAGAAGGTTTGACCCCTTCCATAGGATTCAAAATACAATTGATAAAAAGTTTAAGCATCAAATACATATTGAAGATTTTTAGTTGGACTGCAAGAACGATAAGGAGGTAAGAAAGAGGGCTCATAAAAGACTAGCAGTTTAGCAAATGAAAACTATGGGAGATATATATGTTCCTCCAGAGGTTAAAGAAGATGATAAATTGTTACATCATAGTTATGTAAGTGTCAGGATTGCTCTTATTATAGAGCCTGATTGATCACAACCATGGAACACATCTTTGGACGTATTGTCCAAACCAGTTATTTTATTTTCAAAAACATGGTTAAAAGACAGGATTGAAGAACTCAAAGCTAAGGGGAGAGAAATCACATATCCTAAGAAAGGGAAAAAGAGAGTAAGAGAACCTAGTGATGATCCCTAATGTTTCTATGAGAAGAAGAGAAAGATAAGAATACTACTATGATGGATCCTTATGCATTGGGAATAATAGTAGCAGTATCATCTGATACATTTGTAGAGGCAAAATCATTACATCATGAGATTAGTATAGAAGAAGCACAGACTTCTAGGGATGTAATAGGACAGCAAGTTAGAAGAGCAATACCAATAAGTATATCGAAAGGGGAAACTTAAAAAACAAGTGAAGTCATAGGAGCACAACAGGTAGGTGCAAAGTTGAGTGATATACCTAGTGCATCCACCCTAACAGAAAAGAGACAAGCATATGCTCAAGTGAAGACAGAATTAGCTGGAGAAATGCTACAAGGGTCAAAAGCACATGAAGCCAAAAAAACCACTGAGACTATCCATATTGAGAGTGACAACAGTGAAAGTGAGGAAAGGGGAATGTATGTAGGAAAAGAAATTGAAATAGATGAAGAATCCAGTGAATTCTTAAGTGAAGAAGACGAGAAAAATACTCAGGCTGAGATGGAAATTGAACAAGGCTTAGAGTCTAAAAAGGAAAGGGTACAAGAAGAATCAAGAATAGTAGATCCATTTGGTACCCTAGTGTCTCCTAAAATAATCAAAGATGTGCAACAAGAAGCACATAAAATTGAAGAGTCTGAAAAGGAGGATGCATGTAAGGAGACAGTAAAAGAAAAACCTGCTCAAGAAGAGGAAGAAATAGGAAGGGGCACCTCAGTTGTAGATGTATTAAATATTCTTAATAGGTATGATGAACAGAGTGAAGAAGAGAAGAACATAGAAAGTAGGCAAGAATAGGAAAAAGAAGCAAAAGAAGATGATACAATGGTAAGATCCCTTGCACATACATAACAAATTAACAGATCTAAAAAATAACAAAGGGAAGGTAAAAATACAGAGGATGCAACCAAGAATCCTAAGGATGAAGAATATATTGAAAATGTTGGTGAAAATAAAACTGAAGAACAAGCAAAAGACATAGACATGACGAATATAGAGAAAGCACATAAGGAAGAAGATCATGAAAAAGAATCATCAAAGGGAGGGGGTCCTGAGGAAGAAGATGAGGCTGGAGGGGACATAGAAATTGAAGAAGAAGAAAATGAGGGAGAGTCTCAACAGCAGAATAATCCCCTGGTACAAGAAGAAGCCCCTCAATAGCAACCTCCACAACAACAACAACAACAACAACAACAGGAACAAAAACAACCACAGGAACAACATCAAGCACAAGAATAGGGAGAAGTGGAAAAACCTTAAGAATAGGTAATTGATGAAGAAAAAACTAATGAAGGCACAAAAGAGATTCCTATCTGGTTAGGAGCAGAGATAAGGAAAGAAAAGGAGGTACAATTGATACCTATTGATATCAAAAGTTTATTGGGTGATACCACACCAAGGAAGGAAAAGAGAAAGGCCAGAACAATGGAAGCCATTCAAAGAGGTCTAGATGGATCTAGGACATTGAACTTTTCCATACCACAGAAGGAGAAGACTAAGGGAGAAATAACCTTAGATGAATATAAAATACTAAATTTTGACTTGGGGCATACTACAAGGGAACAACACATCACTGAGTGGGAAGACATGCACCAAATAATGACAGAAATGTTAAAGAAGGATAAAGATAAATAGGAGTATTTGAAGGGACACATTGTCCAATTTCAACAATTCATTAAAGGGATATTTGATCCCAATACAATAGTGCCAGAACTGCCTAGTGAGATAGCAGTTGTATCCAAGGATGAAATAAAAGACATGGAAAATAAAAGTGTTAAGGCCAATATTTTTGAAGAATGGTTCAAGGATTTCCTACAAGAAGGAGAGCAGGTAATAAAACAAGCAGTAAAAGGGTGGGAATTGGCTGCAAAAGAAAAGAATAAATGCAGCATGCTTGTATATAATGGCCAATTTAGAAGGGAAGAATGTAAATATGAATTAGAACAGTTAACAGAAATTGAAGAAAGAACATAAGAATTAATTAATGAAGGAGTAATTATCCCTTCAATGGCAAATCAACTGCCACAGCTGAGGTTAGAATTGAAATTTGAAGAAGATAATCTTAAAAAGTGCATAACAATTGCTCAGGACTTAGAAGAAAAAGCAGATGACATGATCAGAATTTATAAAAGGATAGTGGAAAAACTCTTAGATCATGAATGCATGGATACACCAGCATATGAAATAGAAAGGGCCTTCATAGAATTCAAAGCCATTTTTACACTATGCATGGAAAGTTCTGAAGCATATCTCAGTAAACAGATGATTGATTTATCGATGGAAGAAAGTGCCAAAATGAAGAAATACAAGAAAAAAAGTGAAGGTTCAAAGAACAGAGAAAAGAAACTAAAAGAGGGGGTTATAATGCAAGAGTATGTATGGACAAAGAGTCCAGGAGGAGATCGCACCTTTGTAGAAGGTGTAATTAATAATTTCAAATTATATTTGAAGGAGTAGAAATTGTAAAAGGACCAGTGGCTTTCGAAAAAGATCAAGTAAAGAGTATCTATAGGCAGAAGTCAGAGAAAAGGGGAATCTTATTTTGAAAAGATTCCAATGGCATCCTTTGGGAAGGAAAAGATACCATTTAGATATTTTGAGAAATGGTTAGAGATGAATATGCACCCTTGATCAATAATAGACAGATCTTGACTGTAGATTAGGTTTTGTAGCCGTAGTAGTAGGAAGCTTCAAATTCTATATAAGAAGCTCTGCTACATGTACATTAGTGACACAAGGATTTTTGAAAGATAGCCGGCAATTATAGTTTGTTTGAACATTTTGATTAGAAGGAGTGCTTTAGTTTAGAAGTGGAGGTTTCTTGTGTCTGCACTAAGGAATGTGTGGAGTATCTAGCTTCCTTATTATATCTGCAAGACATTTGTAAGTTTTGTATTAAGTTGATTAATGAAGCAAAGAGTCATTCATACATTGTAAATCACATATGACTATGTATTTTGAATAAAAATAAATGTAGAATTCTGTGTTTATTTTCAAAGTGTTTTCTGGCTCTTACTTGTATTTGAAATAATACCTCTTTAAAAGCTTGCAATCTTAGATGTGTGTTCATGAAAATACTCAGGGCTTCACATCTAATGATTTAGTCTGTTGATTTGATCAAGTGATATATTTCTTACAACATGAATAATAGAGCATTTAGATCCTACAGTAGAATGATATTCAATTTGAATTTCTCTAACTTTTAACAAATATTTGAAATAATTAGCTTAAATGATGAGATTTAAAGGAAATTGTCTTACATTTGAAGGAAGCATGAACAATTGTGTTAATATTTGACAATTTTCATATTAATTGGAAGTGAAAAGCTTGTTTCATTATAAATCATACAAATCTTTGTGATATAATAGTAAATTCATGCAAAGAGATGGATAATTTGTTGATACTTAAAACAACTTGCATAATTTGAGTCCAGTGAGTCATAGATCACCTTAAATCAAGTAAGGCCCCTTACATATTACAGTCTCACATTAACCTACTGAATTGTCCACAAGGTCAAGACCTGACCATACAGAAACTTGGGATTAAGAACTCTTAAGTGACTTCTTCATATCTTTCAAGACAGTTAGGTTCATTTTTGTGAAATTTAACTTTTGTTATGAATGTGTAAAAATAATCATCAGTAGTTTTTGGCACTAGAAGGAGGGCCTAATTTGAGTTAAGGTAGGATTTAAGTAAAGCTAGCTCATAACAGTGGTAGGGTGACCAGGTCTAGATCCAGTTCAGAAGATATATTTGTGCAATTACCTAATAGAAGGCAGAGTAAAAGTTCTTTGATTTGGAATCCTAGAATATCACACGTAGGAGGCTCATCTGGAATGCCTCCTAGATCACCTTTTAATATTCATAACATAGTGAGCCCTGATAGTTCTTCATTTAGATCTTTGAATATTGGTTTAAGTCCTCCTAGAGGTCCTAGTCCACCTAAAAATCTAGGTACTCCCAAAGGTCCAAGCTAGGCACAAGGACCTTCAATGGCTTATTTTAATGTTAATTCTCCCATAACATTCACTGATTATCATGAGATGCCAAAAAATCCCAAAAAAATATGTCCTAAATATCAATTGCATCAAGATCCAAAGGATCACATTAGGATATTCAAGGAGGCATGCTTTAGAGCCAGGTTCGAGTACAAAGATGTTGTGTGTAGGTTATTTCCTTACACCTTTAATAAGCAGGCTTCTAACTTGTATGTTAACTTGCCTAATGGTTATATTTCTTCTTGGGCACTTATGGAGGAGGCATTTTTGTCTAGGTTTAGAGGACCAGTTGATCCTTCCACCTTATATCATAAATTGGCTGCAATTAAAAGAGGTGAAGGAGAACTAATTGATAACTTTAATGATAGGTTTCAAAAGGCTTATTCCAAGTTAGTAGCTCCTTACATAGTAACTGCAGATGCATTATTAGCCATGTATTATGTCGCCCTTGATCCACTAACTGCTATGTTTGTCAAAATAAAGGTTGATATAGACACAATATCCAAATCTTATAAGGAGGAAACCTCAGTAAACCAAGAAATGAGACAAACAACTTATAATCCATTTCTTAATAGAGGAAACACTGGGATGCAAAGTCAAACACAATCATGGAATGGAACCCCTATACATAGTACTCCATTATTGAACCCAATTCCTGCATACACACCTGTGTATAATCCTTCCCTAATCTAGGCTATAGTCCCTTATACTCATAACACTACCAATAACAATAAGAGTAATGGTCAGTCTTTCTTCCAACCTCCTCAGGATACATTTGTGGCAAAGGCAGAAGAGGATAGGGAAGAAATCAAAGAAATTATTGCACACTTGAGAAGAGTGACAACTGAAATGACACAACTGAGAAATGAAATTTTCTATTGTAGAAATAATCAAGGATACAATTAGAACCATAACAAGAATCATAACCAGAATTATAATCAAGGTTAGTGTTCTAATTAGGGTCAGAATTATAGTCAAAAACAAAATCATAATCAGGGACAAGCAATGCAAAATAGAGGACCTGCTATAGATAACAAAACCTAGGGTAATAACAATAGAAATCAAAATTAGCCGAGGCCACCTAGGACATGGAACACAGGGCCAAATAATGGCACTCTAGTTTCTCCATTTGAGAATTTGGATAACCAGGAGACAAAACAAACAACTAGAATTCAAATGGCTAACGTAGCATTAAAGAATTTGTGTAGGATTCATAATACCAATGCCCACACTGAACTAGATTGCCCTCAATTTCATCTGGCAGCAAGTATTTTCAATGTGGATGTACAGGCTCCCACCTCTAAGTTCCTCATTCCCAAAAGTAATGAAATAGTGCCCTCAGGATTTGAGACTACTTTAATCTTAAAGACTTTTACCTTTGTAACTAGGAAGGAAGAAGATCAACATTTAGAAGATGAGCCTTATTTTTGTGAGAACCTATATCCTAAATTAGCTTTAGTATTGAATGCCTTCCAGCTCCCCTTTCAAGATGAAAATGAAGTGTCATATGAAACAGAGGAGGTACAGGCTTTCCAACAGTCTAACAAAAATCATACATACAATTTGAGAAATAACACCGGGCCAGGAGGTCCTTTCACTACTTCCACTCCTCCTAACAATTTCAATACTCTCTAGATCAAAATTTTAGTAATACTCCTTCTATACTAAAGGCCAATCATCATGTGAATAGTGGAACAATAGCACAAAAAGTCCAAACAAGGAAAACAGAGACAATGGAAACAATGAGGTTAATGAGTTACTTGTCTGAAGAGATAAAGAAAATCAAGGTCAATATACCTTTATGTGAATTATTGACAAGTCCAGGGGTCAAAAATACTTTCATAAAATCCTTGGATACATCTGTGACAAGTGAGGTTTCTATTGATATGAATGTTCTTAGTAAGGATTCACAGCCCAAAGAAAAGAGTAAGAAAATTGAATAGCCTTCCAACACTAATGTGGTCATGTATGTAGATAAGAGGGAAGCCCCTCCTTTCTTGTTAACCATTAGGATGTTTGGAAAGAACATACATAATTGCATGGTAGATTCTGGTGCATCAGCTAATGTAATGCCTTTAGGGATATGTAAAACTTTAGGGCTGATCCCTACCAAATCTCCCAAGGTTGTTACACAATTGGATAAAACTGAGGTCAATGTGATAGGAGAACTAATGCATATTCAATTGTAGTTAGCCTTAGATCCTAAGGTGAGTTAGTTTATTGATATTCAGGTAGTAGATGTACCTATGAATTATGGGATGTTGTTGAGTAGAGACTGGTCCAAAATATTGAATGGATATATGGCTACTAATTTTTCACACATGTGGTTGCCTTGGAGAGGTGTTCCAAATCAAATCAGGATAGAAGATGAACCCAGAATGAAAAATATGATTACAGAATACAAGACTAATGAGATATTGTATGCTTCTGTTGAACTTGGTGTTTATAGAGTCACTAAAAAGGGAGTGCAAATTGAAGAAATCCTTATGCTAAATTTTAAAGAAAAACATGTCAGTAAAGAAACAGTAGTGTTCATTGAGTCTGATGAAGAAGACAATGCAATAAATAGTTTTGGTCAGGTCATTAGGCAGGAAATGGAAAAGTGCATTGAACAAAATATACCAGTTCAGTGCAAGTTGTACAAAAACATGTGCAGAGTCCATGATAAGCCTCATTCTGAAGAGAATTGTGGAATGTGCAAAGATATTATAGAATATCAATACATAAATTGCACAAAGGGGATGGAACTACAAGAAGGAAAGGTTAATCTTAATCAATCTAAGACATACTTTTAGGACAACATGGATGCATTAATTCCAGATTTAGAAAAAGAAACAAAGGACTAGAGTGTCTGTCATTTTGATTTACAAACTAAAAGTATAAATATGCAAGTAGGTCAAAATGAATTACCCATGAAGAATAAGATAGTACCTCACATGTAATAGAAAAGGAAAAACATGCCAAAATAAAACGTCAAAAGAATAAAGAGGGCATGTGGACACTGAAATGTGATGGATCTAAATCTAAACAAGGTGTAGGTGCAGGTGTGGAGCTTATAGATCCGGTAAGTCATTTTTAGTAGCATATAAGCTACAATTTCCTTGTACTAATAATGTAGCAGAATATGAAGCGTTGATTTATGGACTTTTTATGGCTGTCGAGAAAAGGGTGAAAATGATTAGAGTGTTTTCAGATTCTGAGTTAGTAGTTAGACAAGTAAGAAAGTTGTATGCATGCAATTATAAGAAGATGGTTTGTTATAGGCATAGGGTGTGGGATTTAATAGATTCATTTCATGCCTTTAACATAGAGCATATCCCTAGAGAATTGAATCATAGATCAGATGCATTGGCTAGCACTTTGGAACCCTTAACGTTGTCAGGTTTTAAATGATTTGCTGTTGAATTAGTAAATGTTCCGAGCATACTAGATGATGTTACTCATTTTTAGGTATTTGAAGGGGATCAGTAAATTGTGGATTTTCTCACTTGTAATGAGGTGTTTGGAGCTCAAATCATTGATGAACAAGAAAGGCCTAATGTGTCTTGGGATGAAGAAGACATAATAAACTTGGAAAGTAATTTCTTACCTAAGGGAGTAACTGAGTTAGAAAAGATCTTTGACTTTGATGGGGTAGTAAGATAGAAAGATTTGCCCAAAACTGAGGGAGGTAAATGTGATCCATATAACTTAGGAACAGAGCAAAGTCCATAGAATATATTAATTGGAAAGGCTTTCTTTGAGGAGTTAAGAAAAGAAATTGTGGAAGTTATGAAAGAATATAAGCATGTCATAGCATGGACATATGAAGATTTGAAGACATATGATACATCCATCATAACTCATGTAATACCCCTGAAACCAGATGCTAAACCATTTAGGTAGAAACAAAGGCCTGTGAATGCTAGTTTAGATCTTTTAATCTTTGAAGAAGTGAAAAATTGTTGTCTGCTAGGATAATCTTTCCAGTAAGACATTCAACCTCGGTAGCTAATTTAGTACCTGTAAGAAAGAAAAGTGGAGACATTAGGTTATGTGTAGACTTTAGAAATTTGAACAAAGCCTCTGAAAAAGATAATTATCCCCTACCTCCAATAGATGAAGTCTTGCAAGTAGTAAATGGGGCTAAGATGATGTCTTTCTTGGATGGATTTTCAAGATATAACCAAGTCTTAGTTGATAAAGAAGATAGATTGAAGACTACTTTTACTTGTAAATGGGGTAGTTATGCATATAGGAGAATACATTTTGGTTTAATCAATGCAGGTGCCACTTTTCAGCGAGCTATGGACATTGCGTTTCATGGATTATCAGGTAAATACATTCTTATTTATATGGATGATTTAACTATTTACTCCAAAGATGCATCCACTAATGCAGAAGATTTGAGAAGAGTACTTAAAAGATGTGAAAGGTATAGGATTTCTCTCAACCCAAAGAAATGTTCATTTGGTGTAACTGAAGAAAAATTGTTAGGACATGTCATTTCTGAAAATGGGATATCCATTGATCCTGACAGAGTAGAAGGAATAAAAAAATTGCAATTACCTAACAGTAAGAAGGAACTAAAGTCCTTTTTTGGTAAGATTACCTTTGTCAGGAAGTTTATTACAGGGTTTACAGAGATTGTGCAACCATTAAATGCCATGCTTAAGAAGGATGCAAAGATAGAATGGACACCAGTAGCCAAGGCTGCATTCAAGGATATTAAGGAGGCCATTTCTGATGCTCTTGTGTTAGCAAGTCCAAATTATACAAAGCCATTTTACATATATTCTCTTGCATCTACACATTCAGTTGCAGCTGCCCTGACACAAAAAGGAGAAGATAATGAAGAAAAACCCATAGCTTTCATGAGTGCACCTCTGAAAGATGCACAACTGAAGTATCTTGATACAGAAAGATAGGTGTTTGCACTAGTAAGGGCAGTTAAAAAGTTTAGACATTATATCCTACAAAGTCAAGTTAAGGCCATAGTACCAGATGTAATAGTGAAAATGATACTAATGCAAAATGAGCCTAGAGATAAAAGGGCCAAATGGATTACAATATTGCAAGAGTTTGATATGGAAATTATTCCAATGAAGCTAGTTAGAGGACAAGCATTAGTGCATACCATAGCAAACATAGATCCAAATTTGGTGAAGCAGCACTATGTATTAAACTCTAACGATGCATCAGGTTGGTATGATGATTTGAATACTTTTATGATATCAGGAAAATATCCAAGTAGGATGAGGTCTTCTCAGAGGAGAGCTTTAAAGATTAAAACACAGAGGTACATGGTACAAGGAGGTCTTCTATTCAAGAAGAACCATGAAGGTATATATTTAAGATGTTTAAACAGAGATGAAGCAGATAAGGTATTGTCAGAGTTGCATGATAAGTATGGAACTGCTCATGGTTTTCATTTAGCTACTGCACATAAGATACTAAGAGAAGGATACTATTGGCCAACAATGTTTAAAGATACCAAGAGTCATATTTGAAGTTGTCACACCTATCAAACTATAGCAAACAAGGGAAGGAATCAGGCTAATCCATTAGAGCCAGTCATTGAGTCTAGGCCATTTGTACAATGGGGTTTAGACTTCATTGGAGTTATAAATCCTCCATCATTTGCAAGACATAAGTTTATATTGACAGTAATTTACTATTGTACAAGGTGGACTGAAGCCACATGTTGCAAGTTTTCTACTACTGAGGTGGTTATCAAATTTCTTGAAGAAAAGATCATAACAAGGTTGGGAACTCCATATTCACTGGTATGTGAAAATGGCCCTACATTTTCTTCTCTAAAATTTTCTAAATGGGCATTTGAATATGGGATAGTTTTAAAATTTATTCAAATTATCATCCTTAGGGGAATGGTTTAGCTGAGTCCACAAACAAGATTTTATTGGATATAATCAAGAAGGTAATTGTAAAAAATCCTATAGAATGGAATACATTGTTAAAATATGCATTTTGGGTAGATAGGACTAAGGTTAAGTCAACCTTAGGCAATGCACCTTATCAACTAGTTTATGGGACTGATCCCATACTTCTAGTGAATTTAAGAATACCTATTTGGAAGTTTGCTAATGAATATTTAGGATTTGATGATCACAGAGAAGCCAGGATAATCCAAATGTTACATTGGATGAGAAAAGAGATCAAGCTATTGAAAAATTTGACAAACATCAAGCAGTGATCAAAAGATGGTTTGACAAAAGAGTAAGAGTCAAAATATTCAGAATATTGGACTTAGTGTTGTGTTGGGATAAAGCACATGAAAAGAAAGGAAATCATGGAAAATTTGACAAATTATGGTTAGGTCCATTACAGGTCGCAGAAATAATAGGAGATAATACTTTCAGGCTCAAGACTTTGACTGGGGAAAATGTGCCATTACTGGTTAATGGCCAACATTTGAAACATTACTTTCAGGGTTGAGGTGAGGGTAGTTGGTGTGTATCATAGTGTAAGTAATGTACAGTTTTGTTGGGTCTTGTCTTGTTTTATTTTTGTTTTGTTTTGTTGTGTGGATTTGTGTGTTGTGTTGCCTTGGTAGGGATGTTTGTTTTGTTTTGAAATATACAGGAGGAGACTAACAACCACTGAAAATAATAGAAAATTTAGAACATTCAGGTTAATTATTTGAAATTTATGCATAATTTGTTGTAACTGTCATGAATGTAGAAAATGGTTTGTCTTGTGAAATTTTGTATTCAATAACTGTGGGTTGAGTATTCAAGGGAAGTTTCTCACAATGACACACCTAAAATCCTTGGGTTTTTTAAACATATTAGTGTGGATATTAGGTGAAAAATATGAGGTCATCTTTGCTACTATTACAAATCTCAGCTTAATTTTAGCAAGTGATCACACCTTGCAGCATGAAGTTACAAATGTAATATCTTATAAAGTCTCTATCTTACACAAAATATAAAATAAATAAATAAATAAAATAGATTTTACTAAAAATCTAGATTAAGCCATCTAAGTAACTCTACTAGGGCTATAGAGGCTTGCTAGCAGTGGGGCTCTACTTAGGAGAATTGTAATGATAACCTTGTCAGGACTATAGATGCCTGCTGGCAACAAGGCTCTATCGAGTTGGGTATGAGGGAATGATATCAACTATGTAATTTAATATCATTCACTAATTTGTTCAACTTATTTTCAAGATGAGGATTATTAATCACATGCACCCACTTAAACTAAATGGGAAAATTCATGTACCTTATTGAATACATTAGGTCTCAAGATAAATAATGATTTGCAAAAAAGAGAGTTGGAAGTTATGAATTTATTTCATTTATTTTTCTTTAATGGTTTTAATTTAATTGTTTTGTTTGGTTGCTAGTTGTTGTGATGCTCACAACATGCCCCATTTTACTTCTTAGCAAATTAAGGACCCCTGTAGTGGTTGTGGCTTTTTGCTTTGTATGTGGGTTTTCTTGGTGGTAAAAGGGAAAAGGAGGTAAATGTTACAAACCTTGTTTAAAAAAAGAAAAAATAAGCATTAAGTACCAGAATAGAATAGGGGTTAATTCCTGGTCAAAAATGAGTAGGGGTTGCTTTTTGAACCATTTCAAAATTCCTAATATTTTGCAAGATATGCGTGTTTTGGTAAAATGCATCATAGGAAGGTTTGTATATTGCATATACAGGTCATTTGTAAATTAAGTCATTGTATTAGTCATATAAAAGGGTTATCAGGTTTATTATATCTTGGTATTTGTATGCATATTGCTAACATTTCATTTTTTACATACAAATCAGACCCGACAGAATTTGGAGATAAAACAGATAATTGGGTAAGTCTGCGAGTTGTATCTTAGGTTTGTATGATTGGCGAAAGGAAACATATAAGGTGATATACAACATCATATACATATCACAGACCCGAGGAGAATATGGATGTTGTTTTATCGGGGTATGTTTTATGGTTTGTATGTTGTATGCTTTAGATACATACATTTCGATATACATACAACCCAGAAGTCAAAAAAGAAAATTAAAATCTGATATAAGTGATGTATCGTACCTTAATGCTTATTGAAAGATGCATTTCACTTTATATGCAAGTATGGAACAAAAGATTTATGAACTATGGTTTATAAAATATGAAAAGTCTGAAAGGAAGGATACAAATGAGTTTGCATGTATCGAGGTTTGTATCTAGGGATAGATACAAGTATTGTTGTATCACGGGGATACAAGTAGAAAGTAAAGTGGGTCCCACCTATTGTATCTTGGGCTTGTATGGTAACAATGTATATCTCCGATATAAAAGCCAATATACACAAAAAGATGCAAACAGGAGATGCAAGACAGATTCGAAAGAAAGTTAAATAAAGAAAAGTCTTTGTATGTTTGGGACAATTGTATGTTAATGATATACATGTCTGATATAAAACAAAATAAAAGCCATTATCGGAGATAAAGGTAAAAGGGAGGTTTGTATGAGTTATTTGTATATGCACTTGTATCTAATGAGACATGCAAAGAGTGATCTACAAATCAAAGATACAAGTATGGATAAAAAAGGAAAAAGGAAATAACATTAGTTATGGATTCTTGTATATATGTTTGTATGTTGAAAAGATACAATGCAAACATACAAAGAATAACATACAAGGAAAGATACAAGGAAAATGTGATGTATGCAGAAATGAACTAACGGATAAAAGTTTAAAACTAAAATGTTGAAATAGAAAGTTGAAGCCTTAGGCACATTAATTGTTGTAATTAATGCCAAGCTAACACCCAAAAAGAGTAAAATTTAAAGGAGTTAGGGTAAATTTAACATCATTTTCTTTCAGATGTACATTGTCAAGAATTAAAACTATAGAAAGAAGAATTGCTACTAAAAAATTGAACAAAATTCATCAAACCAACATAATTACAAGAGCTGGATAGAGTAAGAGACAGTAAAGTAAGTCAACAATGTAAAGTTGAGTTGTCAGGAGATACAAGTATTTATCTTAAAATGCCATTATAGTTCATTTGGTAAAAATGCAAAATAGATGTCAATGATTTCATTTTGAAATATAAACATTCGTTAAATTAATGGTTTAACTATTAATTAGTTGGGTAGAGATAAACAAATGTGAAAGTCATAACAGAAAAAACAAATGGGGGTTAGGGTAAAATGGTAAAAAATAGAAAAATTCATAGTAAAACCCTAGGTAAAAGGTAAAACAAAAGGTTAAAAGAGATGCATTTTTTCTATAGGATGGCCCCAAAGCAGAAAAAGGTAGATACATGGGGTGAAGTTAAAAAGGAGAGGAAACTACATAAAGAAATAGAGAAAGAAGAATTGCCATTACACAGAGGGCACCCATCATTAATCAGTTACACTGGGGTAGGGATAGATACAAACATTGGAAACTATGATGCAAATGATGTCTTATAGAAGATCATAGTTGTTGATGCTATACCTAACACGAAGTGTATATGGGAGAGTGGATTGTACAAAGTAGCAAGATTTTTGTTGGCTATGGATGCTAGGGATTTGTGTCTAGATTGCTTAATTTTGTATGACCCATCAACCAAGAAAATAAGGTTTCATGACAGACTCATTGTAGACTTATCCATAGAAGGTATTGCAAAGACATTTGGTTTGGAAATCAATGAGAAAATGGTGAATATTGACATAGATCAATACAATGAGGATTTTCATAATAGTGAAAGGGATTGCAGAGGCAAGGTATTCTATAGTTGGTACAACCCAGAAAACAAACCCAAGGCTATGCCAAGAGTTCACAAGAATTTACTAAGAATATACTTCAAAGAGGAAATACACCTAATGATTACAATGCTAAGTAAATTGGTGGGCTTGAGAGAGGGCACTAAGTGTGAGCCCTGGATGTTTACTGTCATTGAGTTCATGAGAGAAGCAGGAAAAGAGAAAGGATAGATTCACTGGGTGAAAGCCATAAGCACAGCCATATGGAAATAGGTCGTGCTAAAGAAGCAAAAGATGTTGCCTTTTTATTTGTCTTCATACTTATTATATTCATATGCAACAGAGGTTAGACCATTCATACATGGAATAGAAAGGGTTGGAACCTTAGGAAGTGGTCCAAGTCAGAAGATACTATATGAGCACTACACTGATTTGAAGGAAGAGAATGCATTGAAGAAATATGCTTTAGTTAATGATGTATTCTATACCTATATGTTTAGAATTTTAAGGGAAGAACCTAACAAGAGGACATCTAAAGATGCAGAGGATACAATTAGGCTACATAGTTCTTGGTATATTTAATTTGAACATTTTACTTACATCAGAATTGAAGGATTTGAAGGAAAACCCTTCATGTTACCCAGGTATCCTTCCAATAAATTAATTGTTTTGGAGTTTTCAAGGCAGAATTTGAACACATTTAGAATGTACAAGAAAAAGTTTAGCAAAGCAAACCCTAAGCTACCTTGGTCAATTGGTAGAAATTCATGCTACAGTGAGGAGGTTGCTAGTTATTCAAAATAGGAATTGAGATATTATGGATTTGAAGAGTTTGATTTAGCCAGAAGGTTTGACCCTTTCCATATGATTCAAAATACAATTGATAAAAAGTTTAAGCATCAAATACATATTGAAGATTTTTGGTTGGACTGTAAGAATGATGAGGAGGTAAGAAAGAGGGCTGATAAAAAACTAACAGTTGAGAAAATGAAAACTATGGGAGATATATATGTTCTTCCAGAGGTTAAAGAAGATGATAAATTGCTGCATCATAGTTATGCAAGTGCCAGGCTTGCTCCTATTACAGAGCCTGATTGGTCACAACCATGGAACACATCTTTGGACGTATTGTCCAAACTAGTTATTTTATTTTTAAAGACATGGTTAAAAGATAGGATTGAAGAACTCAAAGTTGAGGGGAGAGAAATCACATATCTTAAGAAAGGGAAAAAGAGAGTAAGAGAACCTAGTGATGATCCCCAATGTTTCTATGAGAAGAAGAGAAATATTGTAGAAGGCAAAATTGTAGAGAAAGATAAGAATGCTACTTTTATGGATCCCTATGCATTGGGAATAATAGTAGTAGTATCATCTGATACATTTGTAGAGGCAAAATCATTAAGTCATGAGATTAGTATAGAAGAAGCACAGACTTCTAGGGAAGTAATAGGACAGCAAGTTACAAGAGAAATACCAATAAGTATATCAAAAGGGGAAACTTTGAAAACAAGTGAAGTCATAGGAGCACAATAGGTAGGTGCAAAGTTGAGTGATATACCTAGTGCATCCACCCCAACAGAAAAGAGACAAGCATATGCTCAAGTGAAGACAGAATTGGCTAGAGAAATGTTGCAAGGGTCAAAAGCACATGAAGCCAAACAAACCACTAAGACTATCCATATTGAGTGTGACAGTAGTGAAAGTGAGGAAAGGGGAATGTATGCAGGAAAAGAAATTGAAATAGAAGAAGAATCCAATGAATTCTTAAGTGAAGAAGAGGAGAAAAATACTCAGGCTGAGATGGAAATTGAACAAGGCTTAGAGTCTGAAAAGGAAAGGGTACAAGAAGAATTAGGAAAAGTAGATCCATTTAGTACCCTAGTGTCTCCTGAAATAATCAAACATGTGCAAGAAGAAGCACATAAAATTCAAGAGTCTAAAAAGGAGAATGCACCTGAGGAGACAGTAAAAGAAAAACCTACTCAAGCAGAGGAAGAAACAGGAATAGTCACCTTAGGTGTAGATGTCTTAAATATTCTTAATATGTATGATGAATAGAGTGAAAAAGAGAACAACATAGAAAGCAGGCAAGAATAGGATAAAGAAGCAAAAGAAGTTGATACAATGGTAAGATCCCCTACACATATAGAGCAAATTAGCAGATCTAAAAAAGAACAAAAGGAAGGTAAAAATATAGAGGATGCAACCAAGAAGCCTAAGGATGAAGAATATACTAAAAATGTTGGTGAAAATAAAACTAAAGAACAAGAAAAAGACATAGACATGATGAATATAGAGCAAGCACATAAGGAAAAGATCAAGAAAAAGAATCATTAAAGGGAGAGGGTCCTAAGGAAGAAGATGAGGCTAGAGGGGACACATAAATTGAAGAAGAAGAAAATGAGGGAGAGTCTCAATAGTAGAATAATCCCATGGTACAAGAAGAAGCCCCTCAATAGTAGCCTCCACAACAACAACAACAACAGGAACATTAACAACCACAGGAATAGGGAGAAGTGGAAAAACCTCAGGAAGAGGTACTTGATGAGGAAAAAACTGCTAAAAGCACAAAAGAGATTCTTCCTTGGTTAGGAGCAGAGATAATGAAAGAAAAGGAGGTACAATTGGTACCTATCGATATCAAAAGTTTATTGGGTGATACCATGCCAAGGAAGGAAAAGAGAAAGGCCAGAACAATGGCAGCCATTCAAAGAGCTCCAAATGGATCTAGGATGCTGAACTTGGCCATACCAAAGAAGGAGAAGACTAAGGGAGAAATAACCTTAGATGAATATAAATTACTAGATTTTGACTTGGGGCATACTACAAGGGAGCAACACAACTATGTGTGAAGACATGCACCAAATAATGATATAAATGTTAAAGAAGGATAAAGATAAATGGGAGTATTTGAAGGGACACATTGTCAAATTTCAACAATTCATTAAAGGGATATTTGATCCCAATACAACAGTGCGAGAACTCCCTAGTGAGATAGCAATTGTATCCAAGGATGAAATAAAAGACATGGAAAATAAAAGGCTTAAGGCTAATATTTTTGAAGAATGGTTCAAGGATTTCCTACAAGAAGGAGAGCATGTAATAAAACAAGCAGTAAAAGGGTGGGAATTGGCTGCAAAAGAAAAGAATAAATGTAGCATGCTTGTATATAATGGCCAATTTAGAAGAGGAGAATGTAAATCTGAATTAGAATAGTTAATAGAAATTGAAGAAAGAATAGAAGAATTAATCAATGAAGGAGTCATTACCCCTTCAATGGTAAATCAAGTGCCACAGACAAGGTTAGAACTGAAATTTGAAGAAGATAATCTTAAAAAGTGCATAATAGTTGCTCAGGACTTAGAAGAAAAAGCAAACGACATGATCAGAATGCATAAAAGGATAGTGGAAAAACTCTTAGATCATGAATGCATGGATACACTAGCATATGAACTGGAAAGGGCCTTAACAGAATTCAAAACCATTTTTACACCATGCATGGAAAGTCCTGAAGCATATCTTAGTAAATAGATGATTGATTCATTGATGGAAGAAAGTACCAAAAAGAAGAAATACAAGAAAAAGAGAGAAGGTTCAGAGAATAGAGAAAAGAAGCTAAAAGAGGGAGTTATAATGCAGGAGTATGTACGGACAAAGAGTCTAGGAGGAGATCACACCTTTGTAGAAGGTGTAATTAATAATTTCAAATTATATTTCAAGGAGTAGAAAGTGTAAAAGGAGCAGTGGTTTTCGAAAAAGATCAAGTAAAGAGTATCTGCAAGCAGATGTCAAAGAAAAGGGGAATCTTATTTTGAAAAGATTCCAATGGCATCCTTTGAGAAGGAAAAGATACCATTCAGATATTTTGAGAAATAGTTGGAGATGAATATACACCCTTGATCAATAATAGACAGATCTTGACTGTAGATTAAGTTTTGTAGCCATAGCAGTAAGAAGCCTCAAATTCTATATAAGAAGCTCTTCTACGTGTACATTAGTGACATAGGGATTTTTGAAAGATAGCTGGCAATTGTAGTTTGTTTGAACATTTTGATTAGGAGTATTTTAGTTTAGAAGAGGTCACCTGTGTTTGCACTAAGGAATGCGTGGTGTATCTAGCTTCCTTATTGTATCTCTAAGAAGTTTGTAAGTTTTCTTTTAAGTTGATTAATGAAGCAAAGAGTCATTCATACATTGTAAATCACATATGACTGTGTATTTTGAATACAAATAAATCTAGAATTCTACATCTATTTCCAAAGTGTTTTCTAGCTCTTGTATTTGAAATAATACCTCTTTAAAAGCTTACAATCTTAGATGTGTGTTCATGAAAATACTTAGGGCTTCACATCTAATGATTTAGTTTGTTGATTTGATCAAGTGATATGTTTCTTACAATGTGAATAATAGAGCATTTAGATCCTACAGTAGAATGATATTCAATTTGAATTTCTCTAACTTTACCCCAAATATTTGAAATAATTAGCTTAAATGCAGAGATTTAAAGGAAATTGTCTTACATTCGAAGGAAGCATGAACAATTGTGTTAATATTTGACAATTTTCATATTAATTGGAAGAGAAAAGCTTGTTTCATTATAAATCATACAAAGCTTTGTGATATGATAGTAAATTCATGCAAAGAGATGGATAATTTGTTGATACTTGCAACAACTTGCATAATCTGAGTCCAGTGAGTCATAGATCACCTTAAATCAAGTAAGGCCCCTTGCATATTACAGTTTCACATTAACCTATTGAATTGTCCAGAAGGTCAATACCTGACCATATGGAAACTTGGGATTAAGAACTCTTAAGTGACTTCTTCATATCTTTCAAGACAATTAGGTTCATTTTTGTGAATTTTAACTTTTGTTATGAATGTGTAAAAACAATCATCAACACACTCTTTTATTAATCAAAACACAATGAAACTTGGATCAAGCCACCATTAACATCTTCCCAACATCAACAAGACATCTGATCATCTTAGTGCTTCTAATTCCCATATTAGTGTATCTTCTTAATGTTTCTAATTCCCATCTTAATATGTCTTCTTGATGCTTCTAATTCCCATCTTAATATAACTTTATATTCAACTCTTCACTAATCAAGGCATGGCATCCAACCATGAAATTCAGTAACCACATTATATTCAATTTGAAATCCAACCACAAACAATATCTTCTCTGCTAGATAGGACATGACATCCAACCATGAACACCATCACACATCCAAGATGGTGCTAACATCAATGACAACCTTTTGATAGTGTTGACATCAATAAGAACATTAGGAACCATATGTGTAACAATCTCCCCCTTTAGCAATGATGGAAACACATACCTGCACATTCTCATCCTTTGAAATCAAGAAATCAGGGTAACTTCTTCACTTTTAGGGGGTATAACTTCTTCTTGCAACAAACAAACTCCCCCTATCATCAACAACAACTACCTACTCCCCCTAAGGGGTAGCCACCACCACTCTAGGAAAATGATATCACATGAACTCCCCCTAGACAGATGCACCACTATGCATCTAGCAAGAAAAAGGAGGGGCAATTACCCCTAACATCTATCAGAGATCCTCAAAAGTGTCCTTTGTAAGAGCCTTTGTGAAAATATTTGCAAACTAATCCTTTGTTGGAACATATTCCAACTTTACTTCCTTATCTGCAACCTTCTCTTTCAACAAGTGATACTTTATTGCTATATGCTTGGTTCTCGAGTGCATCACTAGATTCTTGGAAATATTGATAGCACTTGTATTGTCACACAAAATAGGAATGGGCTCATCATACAATACATTGATATCCCTTAGGGTTTGCTTCATCCACAACACTTGTGTACAACAGGATGCTACTGCAATATACTTAGCCTCTGCAATTGATAATGACACTGAATCTTACTTCTTTCTCTTCCATGAAACCAATATGCTTCCTAAAAAGAAAGCACCACCACTTGTACTTCTTCTATCATCAACACAACCAACCCAATCAGCATCAGCGTAGGCACTTAAATCAAAGTCATTACCTTTTGGATACCATAAGCCATAATCTTGAGTTCCTTTCAAGTATATGAATATCCTTTTCACTACCTTATCATTTGTTTTCTTGGGATTGGCTTGATATCTGGAAACCACACAAACTGCATGCATAATATCAAGTCTAGAAGTAGTTAGGTACAACAATCCTCCAATCATAGATCTATACAAAGTTTGATCAACCTTCAGAGAATCACCATCCTTCCTCAAGTGACATCCAATGACCATGGGAGTGCTCTCTCATTTTGAAACATCCATACCAAACTTCTTCAATAACTCTTTGACAGACTTAGGTTGAGAAATAAAGATAGCACCATCAAGTTGAGTAATTTGAAGTCTAAGGAAGGAAGACATATCAACAACCATAGACATCTCAAAATCCTTTTGCATCTCCTCTATAAACCTCTTACACATATCATCATCTCCACCAAAGATGATGTCATCAACATATACTTCAACTATCAATATCATATCTCCTTCTTCTTGATGTAAAGAATGCTATCAGTAGTATCTTTCTTGAAGCCTTGCTGAAGTAAGTAATTGTATAACCAAGAATACCAAGCCCTAGATGCTTGTTGGAGACCATTCAAGGGTTTCTTGAGTTTGCACACCATGTTCAGATATTCTAATATCTAAAAACCATTTGGTCACTCAATGCAAATCTCTTCTTCTAGATCAACATTCAAAAATACTTATTTAACATCCATTTGATATACCTTGAAGTTCTTATGAAAAGAAAGGGCAAGGAACATTCTTATTGGCTCCATCCTGGCTACCAGAGCAAAAGTCTCATCAAAATCAATACCTTCAACTTGTGAGTATCCTTTACATACCAACCTTGCTTTATTCCTTACAACTTCACCTTCTTCATTCAGCTTGTTCTAGAAAACCCCACTTTATTCCTATAACAATCTTATTTGCTGGTCTGGGAACCAATTCCCATGTCTGATTCTTCTCAATCTGATCCAAGTCTTCTTCCATTGCCTTTATCCATCTATCATATTTTATAGCATTAACAAAGGTTTTGGGTTCTTCTTTTAATAGCAAATGTAAGTTTACTTGCTCATGTGTCTTAGCAAACCTTCTCCTTGTTTGCACACCTTCATTCTTATCTCCAATGATTTGATCTGTAAAAAGGTTCTTCTAAACATTGGTGCAGGAGCACCTACCTGACAGCTGGCCTTGATAAGGCAGTTAGTTGTTTTAGGTCTTGTTTATGTTTCCAAGAAGGTCTGTTAAGACCAAATGCATGTAATAAGGTCATGCTGATCATGATAAGATCATGCTGACCAGGCTTTGCTATTTTTAGTTAGTTTGTTAAGACAGTTGTCATGATGTATGTTCGGTTGGATCTCCCAGCCACTTGGAGAGAGTTCCCAGTCGCTTGGAGTCGGGTCAGTAGTACTCGAAGGCAAATCTATTTAAGCATGAGATCAGCTGATATTGCATATACAGATAGATATCATCGATTAGACTTTGTGAGAGTGAGGCAGAGAGAGAGAAACTGATCATTGTATTTGCATCTTTTGAAATCAAAATAGTGTTCCTGTTTGTGTTCATCCTCTGTTGCATTCCATTGCTTGATCGATTTGCTGGTTGGGTGACTGTATGGATTCACTGATCCATTCCACCGGTTGATTCATCTGATCGGTGGAATGGTTATGTATAGTAGGGTAGATATTAGTTTGTCTGTTTGCATGCAGGTGTGCAGGATCGCGACTGAAAGGTGTTGAAGACCCTAGCATGGGTATGTGCTAGGTCGAGCTGATAAGTTTGAGTTGGAAGATCACCCTGAGAGTGGATCGGGTCATCCCTGGAGGATCGGCGAAGTGAAATTTTGCTAAGTGAGGAAGTTCGTCAAAACGGCATCATCAGGATATCTTGGTGAATATCCTGCAGTCAGTTTGAGTATCGTCATCCGGATAAGTGGAGGAGAGCATGATGTTTTCGAGTGCATGAAGTACAAGTGCGTCGGGGTGATCATCATCAGGAGGGCTGAGGAGGAGTGTATCGGCATCAGGTTGAAGATCAGGTTGATCAAGTTGATCGCGGGCCGGAAAAACTAAGTTTGGCCAACAGCAGGATATGACATCATCATCATCATGATATACGTCATCAGGATATTTCGGAGCAGCAGGATATTGAGCAGCTGCGGGTGACGTCATCGTCATCAGGATCTACGTCATCAGGATATCGGGTGACATCAGCATCGAGTGAATGGTGCGAGGAGTTAAGGTTTTGTCATCATCAGGATAAATGGAAGGAACCGGATGTTCGTTATCCTGTTGATTATCATGATGTCGAATATCATGATGCTGAAGGTAGTGAAGATGGAGGTTGTCGCCGAAGTGAACAGTGGACGTCAGGAGGATGTTCGCACTGGTCGAACATGATGATGCTGCCGAATATGATGATGCTGTCGATAATCGAGTAAGGTGATGCTGTTGACAGGCGAAAGTGCGAAGGCTTGTCTGCAGGAGGATATCGGTCGGCAGGTGAAATATGATGATGATGCTGACAGTGAAGTCAAATATGATGATGATGAGGATGAATATGATGATGATGATGGGCTGCAGACATCCATACTGTATTGTAAGGTTATAGTGTGGATGCCTCTGCATCATAGTGGTATCAGAGCTCAGCAAAAGGTCTGGGCTGTTGTGTGTTGATTCTGTCATCGAAAGGGCAGAGGTAGAGTTGAATTGTGTGTTGTGTGTTGATTGAGAGGTTGACAAAATGCCTCCGAAAGGTAGTGGTACTGCAAGGGAATTGCAGGAAATGAAGGAGAAACATGCTAGAGAGATGAGGAAGATGAAGGAGCTTGCTGAAGCACTTCAAGCCAGGCTTACAGCCCTGGAAAAGAACAAAAAGAGGGAAGTGGCAGATAGTGAGTCTGAAGAAGATGAAGATACTGTTGAAGAGTATGAAGAGGTAGCTGAAGATCTGGATGCTGAAGACCAGAAATTTGCAAAACTGTTAAAGGCAGTGCAGGGTGATAAACCTAAGGTAAAGGTTGATGTTTCCAAGTATACTGGAAGTTTGAATGAAGATGAATTGCTGGATTGGATTGCTGCACTGGATAATCACTTTAAATGTGAAGATGTTGCTGAGGATCAGAAGGTAAAGATTGCAAAGACCAAGTTAGGAGGTCATGCTTTGGTATGGTGGGATTATGTACAATCCGAGAGAAGGAAACAAGGGAAGTCAAAGATCACTTCATGGGATAAGATGGTAGCAAGGATCAAAGGTAAATTCTTGCCAAGGGATTATGAAATCCAGATGTTTAAAAAGCTGCAATTTTTAAAGCAGAAGGAAAGGGATGTGAAGGCATATACTGAGGAGTTTTATAAGTTGAGTATGAGATCTGGTCATCATGAGAATGAGGTAGAAAAGGTGGCTAGGTACTTGGCTGGTTTGAGGTTTAACATACAGGATGAGTTAGTTTTAGCTAACCCTAAGAATGTGGAGGATTGTTATCAAATGGCAATCAGGATTGAAGAAAAGATGAATAGAGGACATGATAAGTCCATGAGAGGAAGAGGAAACCATAGGGGAAGAGGAGCAGCCCCTACACAAAAGCAAACCAATGAGGGTCCAGAAGACACTGGTAAAGGACAGGGACAGTCTGATTTCAGGGGTGGATGGAAAGGTAATAGAGGCAGATTTGGAGGTGGTAGAGGTTCTACTACATTTTCAGGAAAATGTTACACCTGTGGAGAGTTTGGTCATCCATCCTTCAAATGTCCGGAAAACAAAGGTTCATCATCCAGAAATGATAGAACTAATGACAAGAGAGTACAACTTGTACAAGAAGAGAAAGTAGAAGAAAGTGCGCAGAGTTCAAACAGAGAGCCTGATAATTATGGATATCCAGAGAGTGGAGAATCATTGATGCTAAGGAGAATTAGTTTGCAGGCATCAAAGGATCTGATGCAAAGAAGAGCTCTTTTCAGGACCACATGCAAGAGCAAAGGTAAAGTATGTAAGGTTGTCATTGATACTGGTTCAACAGACAACATGGTATCTCAGGAAATGGTGGATAAACTGAAGCTGGAAAGGATTCCACACCCACACCCTTACAAGGCATCTTGGGTGAGTGATAGTCAATCACTTTTTGTCTCTGAACAGGCCTATGTGGATTTTCAGATTGGAGCATATCATGATAGAATTTTGTGTGACATATTGCCCATGGAATGTTGTCACCTACTGTTGGGTAGACCATGGCAATTTGATAGAAGGGTACTGTATGATGGGTATGCTAATACCTACACCATCCAGAAGGATGGGAAGACTATTAAGTTGGTGCCATTGCAGGCAAGTGCTGCAGTACAGAAGACAGCCCAAATCATTTTAATGGGAAAGAAGGAACTTGTGCAGATGCCTAGAGGAGCAGGCATAAAGGCAGTTCAGGACACTGCAGGGAAAGGAGTTGTTACAAACAACAAGCTGAAGAAAGTTTCAGTTGTGACTGACAGAGGTCAGCAGCAGGTGCAGAAACAGGTTTGTACACAGCAATCAGTTCAGAAGAATGACAGGGATGTTGTCATAGTTGGGACTATTGCTTGTCCTATAAAGATTGACAGAAAGACAGGCTTGAACATTTCAGAAGTTCATGAGGTAGTTCAGACAGAGGTTCTGGTCAAACACAGAGACAACCTGAGAAAGGCCTACATTGACAGGCATGAGGATTTACTTGCCAGAAAGCAAGTTACAGTTCAGAAGTCTTGGAGAAGCCAAGAGACAGCAGAGGGTAAAGCTGGAACAGGTCAGAAGACTGATAAAGCAAAGTGTACAGGTGGAGGACTTCCACATACTAAACTCATGGGACATGAGTTCTTTTCTGTTGGGGAGTATGGTGCAGGAGCACCTACCTGACAGCTGGCCTTGATAAGGTAGTTAGTTGTTTTAGGTCTTGTTTATGTTTCCAAGAAGGTCTGTTAAGACCAAATGCATGTAATAAGGTCATGCTGATCATGATAAGATCATGCTGACCAGGCTTTGCTATTTTTAGTTAGTTTGTTAAGACAGTTGTCATGATGTATGTTCGGTTGGATCTCCCAGCCGCTTGGAGAGAGTTCCCAGCCGCTTGGAGTCGGGTCAGTAGTACTCGAAGGCAAATCTATTTAAGCATGAGATCGGCTGATATTGCATATACAGATAGATATCATCGATTAGACTTTGCGAGAGTGAGGCAGAGAGAGAGAAACTGATCATTGTATTTGCATCTTTTGAAATCAAAATAGTGTTCCTGTTTGTGTTCATCCTCTGTTGCATTCCATTGCTTGATCGATTTGCTGGTTGGGTGACTGTATGGATTCACTGATCCATTCCACTGGTTGATTCATCTGATCGGTGGAATGGTTATGTATAGTAGGGTAGATATTAGTTTGTCTGTTTGCATGCAGGTGTGCAGGATCGCGATTGAAAGGTGTTGAAGACCCTAGCATGGGTATGTGCTAGGTCGAGCTGATAAGTTTGAGTTGGAAGATCACCCTGAGAGTGGATCAGGTCATCCCTGGAGGATCGGCGAAGTGAAATTTCGCTAAGTGAGGAAGTTCGTCAAAACGGCATCATCAGGATATCTTGGTGAATATCCTGCAGTCAGTTTGAGTATCGTCATCCGGATAAGTGGAGGAGAGCATGATGTTTTCGAGTGCATGAAGTACAAGTGCGTCGGGGTGATCATCATCAGGAGGGCCGAGGAGGAGTGTATCGGCATCAGGTTGAAGATCGGGTTGATCAAGTTGATCGCGGGCTGGAAAAACTAAGTTTGGCCAACAGCAGGATATGACATCATCATCATCATGATATACATCATCAGGATATTTCGGAGCAGCAGGATATTGAGCAGCTGCGGGTGACGTCATCGTCATCAGGATCTACGTCATCAGGATATCGGGTGACGTCAGCATCGAGTGAATGGTGCGAGGAGTTAAGGTTTTGTCATCATCAGGATAAATGGAAGGAACCGGATGTTCGTTATCCTGTTGATTATCATGATGTCGAATATCATGATGCTGAAGGTAGTGAAGATGGAGGTTGTCGCCGAAGTGAACAGTGGACGTCAGGAGGATGTTTGCGCTGGTCGAACATGATGATGCTGCCGAATATGATGATGCTGTCGATAATCGAGTAAGGTGATGCTGTTGACAGGCGAAAGTGCGAAGGCTTGTCTGCAGGAGGATATCGGTCGGCAGGTGAAATATGATGATGATGCTGACAGTGAAGTCAAATATGATGATGATGAGGATGAATATGATGATGATGATGGGCTGCAGACATCCATGCTGTATTGTAAGGTTATAGTGTGGATGCCTCTGCATCAAACATACTTTACTAGAGTCTTAGGCACCTGCTCTAGTTCTAGTTCCTTTTCTTCTTTCACTTCTTCTCCATCTTCAATGCATGGAATGATATCAGATCTGGAGTCATTTGATTCTTGTGAGATCTGATATAGGTCTTCATCTACTTTTACATTTGTGCTTTTAATCATCTTTGCCAACCTCTTATTGTAGCATCTATAGGCCTTGCTTCTAGTTGAGTAACCAAGAAAGATCCCTTCATCACTTCTTGAATAAAAATTTCCTAGGTCTTCTTCATCTCTTCTGATATAGTATTTATTGCCAAAGATCCTGAAGTATCTGACAGTGAGAGGTTTTCCATACCATAGCTCATAAGGGGTCTTAGTGCTATTGACCCTTAGTTGCACACTATTAATTAGATAGACAACACTATGAACTACTTCCTTCTAATACATATCAAGTAGGTCTGCATCTTTCAACAAATTGCCCTTGACATCTCCTGCAAAGTCCTATTCTTCCTTTCAACTACCTAATTTTACTAAGGGCTCCTAGGAGCTGACAAATGACTCCTAATACCATGATCTTCATAAAATGTTTCAAATTCATTTGAAGTAAACTCACCTCCTCTTTCAGACCTTAAACATTTGAACTTAGCATCCACTTCATTTTCAACCATAGCTTTGAACACCTTAAATTTATCAAGGGCATCTAATTTTTCTCTTAAGAAAGTAACCCAAGTCATTCTAGAATAATCATAATTGAGAAACATAAAATACCGCTCATCTTATTGACTCTTTACTCTTGTAGGGCCACATAGATCAGTGTGAATCAGCTCCAGTGGCATTGAAGAAAAATACTCCTTACTTTTAAACTTTTCTTTGTCTTCTTTCCCATTTGACATTCCTTGCATACTGTGTTTGCAAGCTTGATTATCTTGGGACAGTCTCTAACTACATGAGTAGAGCTAATCCTTACCATATTATCAAAATTATTGCATCCCATTCTTTTGTGCCAAAACCAACACTCATTGGATTGAGTCAACAAACATGTTCTTCCATTTACCTCCTTTAGATGATAGATATCACCATATGACTTGATACATTTTGTAACTTGTTTTCTAGAACCTACCTTCCTGATTTCACAACCTTTGGCTTGAAAGGTGAGATTATAACTTTTGTTGCACATCTGACTAACACTGAGAAAATTATGTTTTAGCCCTTTGACATAGAGGACATCCTCAGTCCTATTCTTCCCATCAATAGTTATAGAACACTTTCTACAGTTTTGTGCTGACTCATCACCACCAAACTTGGTAGCTCCACCATCCCACTTCTTAAGGCTAATAAACTTCTCCTTATCACCAATCATATGATTTGGGAAACCACTGTCAATTACCCAAGCCTTATCTTCTTCTCTTGCATGAAAAGTAGTCCATACAACCATTGATCTATCATTGTTTTGGTCTACTTGCAAGGCATTAGTCTTCTCACATTTTCCAACATTATCTGTTCTATCACCAACACTCAAAGCCATGAAAAGTGTTTCATAATTTGAATCATCATGATCCTTATCTTTTGAAGAACAACTATTCTCTATGAAATATAGACTTCTTTTGAACTTGTCTCTCTTGTTACTACCCTTTGATTCTTTAAAAGGACATTAAGAAGAAAAGTGACCAACCTTTCCACAATTGAAACATTTGAAAGGTAACTTACCTTTGTATTTTCTAGTGCCTTTCTTTAGTCTTCTCAAAAGAATTGCTTCAATTTCATCAGAGCTCTCATCTTCATAAAAAATTTCATCCTTTATCTTCATACCGAATTTGAAAGAAGCTTCTTTCTTTGGATCATCAATGCCAAACTCTCTCATTTCAAAAGTAGTAAGGATACCAACAATTTATCTACAATGTATGTATCCAAGTCTACATTCTTGTCAATAGAAAATACCTTATGACTGTAAGATTTGGGAAGAGATCTCAAAACCTTCTTCACAATTTCATCCTCTTCCATTTTGCCACCAAAACCTGTGATGCCATTGACCACTTCATTCACTCGGAGTGTGTATCTAGAAATGTCCTCATCCTTTATCATTTTGATGGTCTCAAATTTTTTTTTGAAGATTTACATATTTAGCTGCTTTACTTTCTTATCTTCTTCATAAATTGTTTCAAGTTTAACCCAAACTTCTTTAGCAAAACTGCAACTCATTACCTTCGAAAGTTCTGAATCAGCTAACCCAATCATGATAGAAAATTTTCCTTGACATTTTTATCATACTTCTTAACTTCATCTAAGTCTATAGGAATAGTATTAAGAACATTGTAGCCAAACTTGATAGAGTCTGAAAAACTACACCCTAGAGAATTGTATAGGCCTCCATAATTAGCTTTCAAAGAGCATAATTTGTTCCATCAAACCTAAGTATCTTGTTGGATCCATTAAGTTCCATCTCAGACCTTCCTCAAGTGGTGAAGCTTCCTTTAGAGGAACTTGACTCTAATACCAATTGTTGAACACACTAGGATACTAAGAGGGGGGGTGAATGAGTATCTAATCAAACTTCAAGTCCTCTGAAGCATATTAAAAATTAAGCATTACAATACCAAAAAAACATGAAAGATTAACACAATACACATCAACACATAACACCAAATATACATGGAAAACCCAAGAAGGGAAAAACCATGGTGAGGATTAATTTACAATATATGAAGCTGAAAATTACACCTTTGTTTTAGGGCTACAACCCAAGGAATCTAATACTCCTTGAAAGCTTTGATTTAGGGTCACTCCCAAGGAAGCTACAACTCCCTGAAGACTTTGATTTAGGGTCACTCCCAAGGAAGCAACTACTCCCTGAATTGAGAACAAACTCACAAAAGATTACAGTATGATAGTCCTACTATTTGAAAACTGACATGGAAATTCACCTTTGATGATTACAATTCTACTTCTTATATTAATTGGATCAATTAAGCACACTCTTCACTTCTTTCCTGTCATATAAATGACTTCAGGATGAATTAGGACATCTTCTAACACATCTTCTCTTTCTCCTTCAGTTGCACATCGAAATGCATTCATTTTGTTCCTTATCTTGCTTGCAAGACTTATCAATCACTTTGCAATCACACCTCACCTAACTCAATTTGATTTATAATTTATACATGATATTACATTGATTACATTTCTTGTCATCTAGAGACAACATGAAAAATACATTTACAAGTTGGCCAAACATCACACAACATGAAACATGTAGAGGACAATTTATAAACAAGACTATACACTACACTAGTAGAAGACCCATACCTTGTGGAGATCAACACTTGCTTAACTAGGTCCAAAACATTCTTCACAATATCAAATATCAAGGAATTACATCCACACACTTTGCCCATTTGAAAATAGGATAGTCTTAGGCAAAGACATATGAAACTTGAAGCATAATGGCCAGAACAAATTCAAAACCTTGTGTAGTACTGGAAATAAGAAAGATCTTCATGAAACTCTTCTAGATGATTCTACAAGACTCATACAACATATCAAAATACTCTTTTATCTCTGTACATCAAATATTTTTTTCCACACATTTTCAACCATGAACTCTAAGAACAACCAGTCATCTAGAACACGCTACAACATACTATCATTGAAAAACTGAGCTTGTGGATCACCAAGAACCTTAAAACTACAAGAGAGAATGTAATGAACATCCATAAACATGTCCACAAAACCACAAATACAAACATTCACTTCTAGTGGAATGTGGAGCATTCCAATGGGCCTTCAACACTACCTTTCTTTGCTAGAACACATGTCGGTACTCTACCATGCATAACTTTCACAATGAAAGGACAAATGATCTAAAACCTTGGAATTATCACCTTCATTACACCTTGAACATAGGTCTAGAACCCCATAGGCATAACTACTAATGTGGAGGAATGTGAAGTATTCCATTGCCCTACTAAGAACACCTTCACAGAAACAACACTGTCTTCACATTGTCAATCTGCAAAATACTCTTCTGGTAATATAGACACCACAAAACTTAGATCAAGCCACCAGTAATATCTTCCCAACATTAACAAGACATATGATCATCTTAGTGCTTCTAATTCCCATATTAATGTATCTTCTTGATGCTTCTAATTCGCATCTTAATATGTCTTCTTGATGCTTCTAATTCCCATCTTAATATAACTTTATATTCATCTCTGCATTGATCAAGGCATGACATCCAACCTTGAACTTCAATAACCACATTATATTCAACATGACATCCAAGATAGTGTTGACATCAATGACAACCTTGTGACACTGTTGACATCAATGAAAACCTTAGGAACCATATGTATAAAAGCTTTCTCATTTTTTATGGCTTTCTTGGATGGCAGATCTCCCATCACACTCAATCTGGTGACCACTTATACTACTTTCTTTGTGATGCAGTAGGGTTTATCCAGGTAGATAAACTCATCATGAATCTGACATCGTACAATTTGTACCTAGTCATGTGATCCATGCAAAAGTCTAGATAGTCCTTCCATACGTCTAATAGGTCTTCTTCTCAATTTATTGGTATTGAGGAAGGTACCCTATTTGGTCCAACAAGAGGAGTGTCCTACGGAGCTCCTCAAACTTAGTGTGGTCGATCTCTATAATCATCTCATGAAAATACTTCCTTGTATATCTCGTATATACTACGTCTGGTGGGATTTCTAAAAATCCCCCTCTTTATCCACCTCCATATCCTTGAGCATGTATTTCTTGTATTTCAGCTTCAATTTGTTAGAAACATCAACTAGTGTAGGGGTCACCATCATTTTTTGCTCATAGTTCTTAACTAGGGTTTGTTTGTTATGTGTTTAGCTTGCAACAATTTTAGAATGTAAAGTTGTAATCTTGTCATTAGGGTTCCTTATATACTTTTCAATCATTTCATTGTGTATTAAATGCATCTTCCCATTTTCATCTTCCCAGGGTTTTCTATCTATTAATCCTTCACACGCCCTCTTAACGGTAATTTGTTTTTCCTATAATACATTAATGCATACATGATATATATTTTATAAATTTCCCACGTTATCTTCTTACTTCACCAATTGATGGTAGTGTTTTAGTCTTGCGCCATTAACATACCCTGTTCATGAATTTCCATCCATGTCTTGTAGTTTGATTGCACCTGATTTTATGATTTCATCTATAAAGTAGGGTCCAAGTTATCTTACCTTAAGCTTTCCTTGTTTCTTAACTTTACTATCATAGAGTATTACTAAGTCACCCTCTTTGAAAGTTTTCAACTACAAGTTTCTATCATGCTAAGCCTTTTGTTGCATCCTTTCTAGGCTTATGTTATATGCTGCAATGAGACTATTTTCATCCATTTTTTCTAGATCCTCAATTATTTAAACTAATGAATCTTCCTCTATTAACCACAAGGTTAATGTAGTACAAACATTTGGAATTATAAAGTTCATAGGTATTGTGGCATCCATCACATATAGTAGTTCAAAGAGTGTAAAATTTTTTGTTCTTTTGTATGATATATAGCAGGCCCAAAGTACCAAAGGTACTTTTATGTCCTAGTCTTGCCTATTTCCATTACACATTTTAGTTAAGGCTATGCCTATTCTTTGTTTTAGTGCTTCAATTTCTTCATTTTCTTGTTGATGGTAAGGTGAGCTCTTGTTGTGTGTGATCATGTAAGTTTTTAGTAGTTCCACAATCATTTTATTTACAAAGTGTTTACCCTGGTCACTAGTTATGCTTAGTGGGCATCTAAATCTCATTATTATATTCTCATATAAGAACTTAATGAAAGTCTTTACAGTGCAATCCTTAGTAGGTTTGGCTTCTTCCCATTTAGTTAAGTATTCCACCCCTATAATGATGAATCTAGTTTTAGAGTGTTTGGCTAGGGGATCTATTGGTCTAATGAAGTCAATTGCCCATTTATCAAATGGAGTTTGAGCTAACGCTGGTCTAAGCGGCATTTCATCTTTGGTTGTTGGTTTCCCTATGTGCTGGTAAATATCACATTATTTTACATAATGTTTTTCATCTCTATATAGTGTAGGCCACCATAGTCTAGCCAATTTTATTTTTCTTGTGGTTATGTCCCCATAATTATGACGTCCTACAATCCCTTCATGAGCTTCACTTAGTATAGATTTTGTTTCATGTCCATAGACCACTCTTCCTATGATAGCATCATTTCCTAAAATATGTAATCCTCCTATCAATTTATAAGGTAGGGCTCTCTGCATTAAGGTTTGCTTATCATGCAATGTCATATCCTTTAGAAATTCACCTGTAGCAAGTAAAATTGATGTATCATGCAATTCTTCCAATACCATAGTTACTTTGAACAAGTTTTCTCTAGGGAGGTCTTCCATTTGATTTTTAGGTTCTTTCCCTATTTCAATTCTAGATAAATAATGTGGTCCCTGATTATGTTTCCCTAGTTTCATCATTATTTTAAAGTCAAATTCCTGGGACAAAAGTAGCCAACAACATTTTTTTTGAGTGACTGATTTATTTAGTAAGTATTTTAAGGGCTCATGGTCCATATAAAAGATAAATGGTGTTGATAAGTTAAGTAGTGCCTAAATTTTTGTAGCACAAAGGCCATTGCTAGAGCTTCCCTTTCTATTGTAGTATAGTTTTTCTATGCCTTTGATAAATTTCTATTGGAAAATGCTATAGGGTGGTATTTAGTCCCTTTAGGTTGTGCTATCACTACTCATATTTCTATTCCTAATGCATCTATGGAAGGAAGCAAGGTGTGTGGAAAATGCTTCCTACATTGATCTATTGAGGAAATATTTATGTAAATTTTAACTTTTACACTTACATATTAAGATGCACATTAATAGAAAGGTAATAACAACATCCAAATTCAAATACAAAACTCACAACACAAGATATATGTGGGAAAAACCGTTTAGGTAAAAAAACCTCACACTCCAAAGCTGCCCAATATATTATTCAAAAATTAATAAGATTACAATATACTTGCAGAGCAAGCTTTCACAGGAGCATAACCAACTAGAGATCCAATAGGTAACTCAACATATATAAAACTCTCACACACAACCTCCATCTCAATCTCTCGATATATAGGAGATACAATACAGTAAACCGCCAATGGTAAGTACAAAACCATGACCCAAGAAACCACCCAAAAGTGGTGCCTAAATTATCTCTAATCAAATATGCCTTGTGATGTACCAAATCACACACTAACATGTGTAGCTCTCTGACACAGAAGCATCCTAGGTTGCACAGTAATCTTGAATCAACCAAAAACATTTGCATTCTTTCTTTTTCTTTCATTTTTAGTTCATTTTAGTCAATTGTAGTTTCAGCGTTTTGTACCACATTTTACTGCATCTTCATATCAGAGCTTGTGGACTAGGACTTAGCATCTGCATATCATCATCTACATCATATCCAAATTTCAAGTCATTTGGATTTGTCTGCTAAAATTTATCACTATCAGGAGATCATCAGCTTTCACAGAGCAGAGCATTTAAATAGTCAATGGAAGGATAAGGTTTGCGGAGCACTTCTGTGACTTGTAGAGCTCAATGAACTTATCACAAGACACATATGGATTAGATAGACCTTCCTTGAGGTTCGCACCAAGCTTCATCCATTTGCAGAGCATTACCAGATGTTGCAGGCCAACCTACATGTTTCTACATACTTCATCATTTCATTAGAGTTTGTAACCCCTTTTGGCCAATGCAAAGGATTCTTTGAGCTTGAGGATGATATATATAGATCTCTAAGATGTATTAGGGAGGAATTAGCTCATAGTTAGTTGATTTCATAAGATAGAGTTAGATTCTTTTTGGGGAAGCCGCTTCAATGTCGTATCTTTCATATCTGTTATAACCCAAAAAGCAGGCTCGTGAGCCCTTTGATTGTAGCTCGCATGTTGCTAGTATATGACCTTTGTAATTCTTTGATATTATAACTATATGAATCTTCCAATGCATTCTAATTTTTTGTTGTTTCTGTTGTGTTTACTCTATCTACATGGTTTGGACAGTTCACTCTATGAACCCTCCAATCATGACTCCCCCAAGTAGTATCAGATTGAGTTTGTGAATCCTTTGGGAGAAAAGTTTTGAAGTGAAGGAATTCTAGAAGATCTTGTGGTGAACTAATTGCTGACCTAAGGTAGTCTACTTGTGTTTTTCAACATAGCGTCGATTGTGAGGCAGTTTCTACCTTGTAGTCAGATCGCCAAATTGAGGCAGTTGCACTGGATCCTAGGAAGAAATGCCACCGAGGAGGATGACTACTGTGGGAACTATGGGTGGAAGAATGGAAGAGATGATGGAGATGATGAAGACAATTAAAGTTAGATTAGAATATGTAGAAGAAGATAGAAGAAGAGGACTAAACCCTAGACAAGATTTTGAAAGTGATGATGAAGAATTTCAATATATTTATCAAAATGAAGAAACCCTAGAAGAAGAAGAAGAAGAAGAAGAAGAATCAAATCAAGTGAAGATGTTGAAATCTATTTTGAAGATTGGAAAGAGACATAAAGTGGAAGTACCGAACTATACTAGAAATTTGAATCTAGAGGAATTGATTGACTAGATAAATGACTTGGAGGAATACTTTGAATATGAAGAAATTGAAGATCTGGAGAAAGTAAGATTTGCAAAAACTAAGTTGAAAGGACATGTTGCTATTTGGTGGAAACAAGTTCAGTTGGATAGAAATAGGAGAGGAAAAAAAAGATCATAAAATGGGATATGATGGTGACAAAATTGAAGAATCGGTTCATACCTACTGACTATGAGTTGGAATTGTTGAAGAGATTACAAAACCTGAGATAGAAGGAGAAATCTGTGAAGGAGTATACTAAAGAATTTCATAAGATGATCATAAGGATTGAAAATAGTGAGGAAATTAAGGAGAAAGTGGCAATATACATAAATGGATTGAGGTTGAACATTCAAGAAGAATTGAGTATGGTAAGGATGACAACAATAGAAGAAGCATATCAATTTTCCCTGAAAGTTGAAGACAAGTTGAACAAGAAACATGAGCAAAGATAGAGAGTTAGAGAAGGTAAGATGCAAAGAGGTAGAACATATTCTAGAGGAGAAAGATCTTATATAGAGTAAAACAAAGAAAGTAGTCCATTCAAGGAGGATAGAGATAACAGTTCATACCAGAGAGATGATAGAACCTTCTATCGTAGAGGGAATCATAGTTCTTACCACAATGAAGGGTACACGAAAGATGAAAGAAGATTTGATAAGAGAACATTCAGAGGAACTTGTTTTAAGTGTGGAGGTGAAGGACACATAACATTTGAATGTCATCATGGAAGTACAAGCAATAGGATAGAGAATAGTACAAGAACAACTAATGTGGAAGAAGAACTTATTGGATCACCTAATTCTATTGAAACACCAGAGAAAGCAGAATCATTAGTCATGAGGAGAGTATTATTTCAAGTAGAGACAACTGAGGAACTACCACAAAGGAAAAGTTTGTTCCAAACCAAATGCAAATTAGGAGGAAAATGTTGTAAGGTTATCATTGATAGTGGTAGTACAGATAATTTGGTTTCAGAGGAGATGGTGACTAAGCCAAATTTGGAGAGACTAAAACACCCTAAGCCCTACAAGATAGCATGGATTTAGGATGAACACAAGGTATTCATGAGTGAACAATGTTTGGTGAAATTTCATATAGGATCTTATAGTGATGAAGTATTGTGTGGTATTATGCCAATGGATGTATGTCATATATTGTTGGGTAGACCATGGAAGTATGATAGAAAAGCTATACATGATGGGAGAAAGAATACTTATACTATAGTGTCAAATTGAAAGAAGATTACCTTGATACCTTTGGAAGATGACCCTAAGAGTGAAGCATGTGGAATTGCTAGAATCTGTTTGGTTGATGGAAGGAAATTTTTGAAAGGATTGAGACATGAGAACATGTGTTTTGCTTTGATTCCTAAGAAGCATGGAACCCTAAGTACAGAGACTAAAGAATCAAAGCTAGAGGAGATAACTGAATTGATGATAGAGTATGAATACATCATATCAGATTATGTACCTGAAGGATTTCCACCAATCTGGAGTATCAGTCATCACATAGACCTTATACCTAGAACTAGTTTGCCTAACAAAGAAACACACTGGATGACTCCAGTAGAGAATGTAGAGCTGAATAGATAGATACAAGAACTATTGAGGAAAGGATTGATCAGAGAAAGTTTGAGCCCATGTGCGATACCTACAGTGTTAGCACCAAAGAAAGATGGAGAATAAAGGATGTGTATAGACTCTAGAGGAATCAATAAGATCACATTTAAGTATATATTTCCATTGCCAAGGATGGATGACATTATGGACTATTTGAGTGGAGAAAAGTATTTCACAAAGATCAAATTAAAGAGTGGATACCATCAGATTAAGATCAGAGAAGGAGATGAGTGGAAGACAACTTTCAAGACAAATGAAGGATTTTATGAATGTTTAGTGATGCCTTTTGGATTGACTAATGCACCGAGTACTTGCATGAGGTTGATGAATGATGTTTTGAAGAAATTATTGGGTACGTTTATTATTGTATTCTTGGAATATATTTTGATTTTCAGTAAGACAAAAGAAGAACATTTGTGGCATATTAGATAAGTATTGCAGAGCTTGAGAGAAGAGAAATTGTTGATAAACATCAAGAAATGTAGTTTCATGAAGGAAGAATTGGTATATTTTGGATTTGTGATTTATTGGCCAACATCTGAGAACATTGGAGAGGTAAGATCATTTCATTGATTATCTAGTTTCTACTAGAAGTTCATAAGAAATTTTAGTTCAATATGCACACCTATGATAGAGACAATGAGAGGTGACAAAAAGGATTTGTTTTTATGAATAGGTAACCATATCTATATTAATAAAAGATAAAAATACACATATTCACAAAAAAGGGTGGGTGGTAAGAAAGAATACCCCAAGAGTCATATGGGAAGAGCCCAGAAATTGATAGAGTCTTGGTCAATGCCTAGAATTCAGAAAACATTACAAAAAGTAGTAAATAAAAAGGTCATTAAGTGGCTAGAGTAGTGCTAGAGGATGGCAAATCTTGATCATCTAGGTTTCCCCATACAGTAGCAGGGTCTAAAATGATGTTAGGAGGAGCCCAACCATTTTCATATTTCTTAGTTTCTATATTTTTATCTTCAAAGTGAGGTGAAATTGCCAAGTACAAACATGGGACCCATTTAGAAGTATCAATGGGCTAGCTAGAACTACCTCTAGAAGTGGAGCCACTAGAAGGCCACCTAGAATCTTTGCTTCCATCTCCTACCACTCTGCTAGAAGGCCACCTAGGCCAGCCTGTGGAGGGGGAAAGGATGACCACTTGCAAGGGCAAGAACCATGATGAGGAGGAGCTCAAGCATGAGGACAAAAATACCTGGCAGAGCCACTCTGTACCGGCCCTGTGAAGGAAACTAGCCCTGGGAGGAAGTGGGAGAGGGAGACACACAAGCCACATTGCAAGGGGCATTTCCTAAGTGGTGCAGAACCTCCTAAAGGTGAGATACTTCAAGCGCAACTTTGTTTTCTTGCACTTAAATCTACAAGAGAACATTAGAGTAAATAATAGCTTTGGAATATAAAGAAACAAATATATCAATCTAGGTGCAAGAAAATATGTAGGAATTTCTATCTTTCCAAATAATGAAGAGGATTTCCTCCCTAAAAGTGTGCCAAATCTGAGTATACTTTGCAGGGAGCCTAGGAGAATCTCCCAAAAAAACCATATGCCAAGAGAAGGGCTCTAGTTAAAATGGTTGAAAGAAATCATGAATCTAATTCCACAGTTGTCAAAATCTAGTACAGAACTAGAAGAGATACTTAAATGACTCGACCTACCCACAAAAGGTGCAATGAGGATCTTGAACCCCCAAGTGAAAAAGTTGAGACCCCACTGGTAAGCCTTGGAAAAGAATACACCAAGCAAAGTCAGGGAGCTTTGGCTTAATAATTGTAGACCACGTTGTAGAAAATCTTTTGCATCAAATAGGCACTGAGGATTGGAGGTGCCATCACTGATTCAGGGTGTTGATCATGGAAAAATGAGGTGAAAGCCATTGATAACCAAGCTAAGGCTTGTAATTTCTGAAAGGGGTTTTTGGATACCATTTGAAGTCCTTCCACCAAGGCTTGGTGGATTAGATACCCACCTTATGAAGTATATCATCTGAAATGGCACTCACCAGGTTGTCATAGGTTTCACAGTCTGGTTTTCAAAACCCAACTAGGCACAAAAAGCTTCCCACGACATAATACTCATGGTGGGTCTATGAAATGTATCTTGTAGGCTCTGGATTCCCTTATTGTGGAATCTAAGAGCCTTAAGCCAAGGAATCTTGGCCAATTACTGACCAACACTAGAAAAAAGAGGAGACCAAATATTTTGATGATTTAATGAGAGCCCATCACAAAATCTAGTCCCTCACAAGCGGAGCTAAGGTTTGACCACCTCCCAAGCATGCCAAATTATTTTGGTGACAATGGTACCCAAAATAGGGATAGGCGTCCTCATAACAAGAAGGGTTGGAAGGCCAATTCCCTTCCAATAAGGTCTGTGGGTGGGATAACCCACTTCAATACTATGCCAAAGGAGGATTTTCTAGGCCTCATTACTAGTAAGAGCACATATGATCTAGTTGACACAAAGAGCAATCCCTTGCCACTAAGTTGAAAGAAGGCCAAGCCCACTAGAATCTCTGGGGGGGCAACAAAACTCCTAGGCAATGTAGTGAAAGCCTTGGTGGGTCCCAAAATATGCCCAAAGAAAATCTCTGAGTAATTTTTCTAGCTTAGCATAAGAGGTCTTGGAAAGGGCCCAACATGAAGAGTAATACATATGAGTCACTGCTAAGACTTTGGAACATACCTAAAATTTCCTAGCTAGGGAGAATGGCTTGGTAAACTAGAAAGCTAATTTTTTCTCAATTTGAGATAGAACCGCTTGCTAGAGATTAGAAAAAGAGGCCTTAAAGGCAAAAGGGATGATAAGAAATCAAAAGATTTTGCTAGGAGCAACCCACTTCCACCCATATTACTGAATCTAGAGAGGACTGGGAAGCATGGATTGTCTATAACACAAGGTTTTGTGCCACTAAATGGTAGAACCAGAGGCCAAGCAAAAGGTCTCAAGACAATCAAGAGTAGCTTTGATAAAAAATTTCATCTTCCAGTAAGGTAAGGAAGGAATCATCGACAAAGTGGTCATTGACAAGCTAAGTTGATGAGTTAGGCAAGGAAATCACCCAAACAAGCCCCTAGGAAATAAAATGAGCAAGAAGATAGTCAAACCCTTTAGCAGCCAGCACATAAAGCAAGGGGGCAAGTGGGCAACCTTGACGAATGGAATGAAAAAGACCAAAGATTGAGATTGGCAGCCATTAATAGTGATGCAATCTAAAGCTTCAGAGAACAACATGTTCATAGACCGAATGAAATTTAGGCCAAATCCCAATGCAAAAAGCATATCTAAAATGAAGGGCCATTCTATGTGGTCATAATGTTTAGTAAAATCAATTTTGAAGAAAATTGCCTTTTGATTAGAGCATCTCACCCACTCCATGCCTTCCCAAAAAACAATGATGTTGTCCAAGATGAACTTTGATTTGATAAAACCAGTATATTTAGGGCGTGCACAACTTGAGGCAAAAGATGGCAATTTTTTAAAGAAAGGGCTTTGGCAATTATTTTGTAGGAAACATTAAGGAGCATAATGGGCCACCAGTCACAGATATCCTTGGAATCACCATATTTAGGTATGAATTTTATATTTCCTTTATTGATAAGATTACCTAGGGAATTAGAATGAAATTCTTCAAGGTAAACTTTATGCAGATCCTTCCCTAAACAATCCCAAAGAGATTTGTAAAATTCAAGGGGAAACCCATCAATTCCTAGAGCCTTGTGATCAGCCATAGTGCAGACGCCTTCATTGAGGTCTTCAATTGTGAGCAATTGTTCATAGAAAGCTTTCTAGGCTAAGGAAAGCCTATTTGGCACAACAACAAGGTAATTCTAGAGCACATTCTTCCACTCAAGAGTGGCCCATAGAAAAACTCAAAACCAAACAAGGAGAGAAGGATGGATTTGACCTACCCCTACCCTAGAAAATGGGACCTACCCCTACCCTAGAATTTGAGCTGCCCCCCAACATAGAAATTTCACCTACCCCTACCAAAGGAAATGAAACCTACTGCTAAGTGAAATGGATTTGAGAAAAGACCTACCCCTACCTATTCAAATGGAGAACCTACCTCTGCCCATGGATTTGACCTGCCCCCACGCATTACCCCTTTTAATAGTAGGGGAACCCACCCCTACCGAAGCCCTATTAATTCTATGGGAAACCTACTAGCAAGGGAAATGGATTTGAGAAAAGACCTACCCCTACCCTTGCCTAACAACCAATGATTAGAGCCCTACCCTCTAAAAAACCCTACCCTTTTAGTCTTGGGCTATGAAAACTTGCTCATAGTGTGTAACAAACTCATGGAAAATATTAGGCAGTTCTGAAAGAACAATATTGTCCTCTTTGATTTGCTCAATGCTAGGTGCTAAATGTCTAGATCAAAGAGCCAAAAAAAATACTTTTGAGGCATGATCCCTAATCTTGAACTAGTGTAATCTAGCCTTGAATTGTGCCCCTCTGGATGCATAATTATCAACAACTTGCCTTTGATGTCTTAGCTCTGCAACCCTGAATTGCAAAGATGGAGAGAAAGGGTTAGCCTCCAAGGTCTCAGTGGTAGCTCAAAGATTAGATGTTGTTTCTTCATAAGACTGTCTACAAAAAATAGTCAACTAGCACCCATACATGTGAAGAAACCTCGCAGTATGGGTGATAGCATCATTCCACCACTTCATCTAGCTAGTTGAGTGGGACAGACTGCATTCAAGATTCTAGATGGTGCTGATGTGGGCTAGCATGAGTTGGTGACTTAGTAGAGAGGTATTAAAAAAAATTGGGTCCTACTTGTGTGGATCTGCCTTACTTGCCATTCAATGTAAAATAAAATAGGAAAGTGGTCTAACAATGTCACATCCACTAACAACTTAACCAAAAGTGGGGAAGAGTTGGCAAAAGAGAAAAAAGATTGAGATGAGATCATAGCATGATCAAGGCATTTAAACATTCTATTAGAACTAGCTCAATAATTGCACCAAGTGTGCCAGAGAGAATGAGAATGGCAGCAGCTAATGTTGGGATCAAAAAGACCCAATTTATTATGCATGTAAAACCATGCCTCTCTTTCACCAGCTGCCCATCAAAATGGAAGAATACCATCCTTGTCATATGCCATCTCAACCATATTGAAATTGCCACAAAGCAACCAAGTGGCAACTAGCAATGACTCAACAATCCAACAATAGAGACATAAACATTAATAATCCCAAAGGAATGATTATCAATGTTCACAAGAATCCAGACAAGCCAATGTGTGTGGTTAGACCCATGAGCAACCACCGAAGCATGCCACCATGGGGACAAAAGAGTGACTGCACTACCACACCTGACTTCATGACTGGTATAAAACATTTTACTGGCTAGCTAAATAGAGTGACAAGACGAAAAAAGCAAAAATCCAACAACTTTCACTTCCTAAAGACACAAAACATCAATACTAGCACACTTCTAAAGAGTATCCCTAACAGAATACTTCCTAGAGAGGTTGGTTAGACCTCAAACATTCCAGGAAAGAAAATTCATGTTAGATACTCAACCATTTCATTAGAGTTCGGCTCTTCCAAAGAGGAATAGTGATTCTACAAAAATTCTGGTGGGATTGTCCCAATCTAAATGGGAGGAGATGAATGTCTCCATTTCTCCTAAACATATTCTCCTTCTTCAAGAGGTTGAGAAGGGCTATTAGAGTGCCTGTGATTTCCCAACATGGGAGGAGACTAAGTTAGCTGAGTTATCATTATTGAGACAGGCTGGGGTGTAGCCAAAGGCCTTGGTTGAGCTGAAATGCTAGTAGAGACCTTGTGGGTTTCCTTCCCCTTCACAGAAGGGTTTGAAATTTATTTTGTCGATGCAGGGGTTTTGGTAACCACACTGGAACCATTGGACTTATTTTATTAGTTGGTAGCTATTGATAAATTTTCCTCTAGTTTGGCAGAAACACCTTCTGCTTGATGGGGCTTGTCAGCTTCCCGTGGCAGAGACTGGGTATGGGGGATTGCAAGAGGGCAATCCTTATTCTTATGTTCAATGGACTCACACCAATAGTCATTGTTCAGTAGATTAAAATAAATGACCTTCTGGGTATGCCGAAGAGTACCAATTTGAATATCAATGCACTCTTTCAAATCCTATAGACATCAAGAGTAGATAAAAGTTTTGAATTATTGAAGTAGAAAGTGACAGAGCAACTAGTGTTAGCATTACTAGATTTTAACAAAGTATTTCAAGTAGATTGTGATGCCAGTGGAAGTGCAATAGGAGCAGTGTTATGTCAAGAAGGTAGACCAGTAGCATATTTTAGTGAAAAGTTGAATGATGCAAGGAGAAGATATTTAGTTTATGATCAGGAGTTCTATTCCATAATTCAACCCTTGAAGAAGTGGAGACATTATTTGTAGCCTAAAGAATTTGTGTTTTATACAAATCATCAAACTTTACAATATTTGAACAGTCAAGGAAAGTTGAATTAGAGACATATGAGATGGGTAGATTTCATGAGGAGTTACACAATTGTGTTGAAGCATAGGAGTGGGAAGTCAAACAAAGTTCTAGATGCATTAAGTAGAAGAAGGAATTTGCTAATAGAGACAAGGATATAAGTATTGGGATTTGAAGAACTGAAGCATATGTATGAAGAAGATCTTGATTTTGCAAAACCATGGAGAGCATGTAAGGAACCTATTGTGATAGATAGAAGTAAGTGGTTGGACCATTTTATTCAGGAAGATATGTTGTTCAAGGGAAATCAATTGTGTATACCTAGGAATTCAATGAGAGACAATTTGATAAAGGACAAACATAATGGTGGATTGATAGGACATTTTGGAATTGATAAGATAGTGGCTTTGGTAAGTGGACATTACATTTGGCCTCAGACATATAAGGATGTAAGAAAGTTTGTCTAGAGTTGTAGAGTTTGTAAAGTTGCAAAAGGAAGTAGTCAGAATAATGGATTGTACAAATCTTTGACAATAAAAGAGAGACCTTGGGAAGATATAAGCATGGATTTCATATTAGGACTGCCAAGAACATAGAGAGGACATGATTCTATATTTGTAGTGGTGGATAGATTTTCAAAGATGGTACATTTCATACCTTATAAGAAGACAAATGATGTAGTGCTTGTTGCTGACCTATTTTTCAAGGATATTGTGAGATTGCATGGATTACCTAAGAGTATAGTTTCAAATAGGGATACAAGATTCATTGGATATTTTTGGAGAACACTATGGAAGAAGATGAAGACAAATCTAAAGTTTAGTTCAACATTTCATCTATAGACAGATGGACAAACATACGTGGTAAATAGGAGTTTGGGTAACTTGTTTAGATATTTAGTAGGAGATAAGGAATTGGGATCTAATTCTACTGCAATCTAAGTTTGCATACAAAAATTTAGTGAATAGGAGTATAGGGAAGACACCATTTGAGATTGTGACCAGAATAAAACCTAGAGGAGTAGTAGAGTTGAGAGACATCAGCATGGAGAATATGAGAAGTATAGGGGCAGAAGAATTTGTAGGATACATGGAGACAGTACATAATCAAGTCAAGAATCATTTGGAGGAGATGAATAGCTAGTATAACAAGAAAGGATATGAGAAGAGGAGACACAAAATTTTTGGTTGGAGATGAAGTAATGGTATATCTAAGAAAAGACGGATTTCTAGTGAGGACATATAATAAGCTAAAGATGAAGAAATGCATATGAAGTGGAGCTACCGAAGACATTTAGTATATCACCTATATTCAACATTATAGACCTATATCAGTATCATGAAGGAGAATCAAGTGATATCATTAAAGATAATTTGAAGGATCGGTTGTTGTAGCAACAACCAGAGAAGATAGAGGACATCTTGGATAGCAGAGTTGGACATAGTACTAGAGGCAAGAAATACAAAGAATATTTGGTAAAGTAAAAAGGCAGACTGGAAGAAGATTCATCATGGATATCTTAGGCTAAGGTTGACCATCTTGGTTTTCCTCTAGCATCAACAAAGTGAGGGACTCACTTTTTCAACAACCTCGGGTGTCTGATGTAGGAGCATCCTTGATTGCAGAGCAATCTTGCATCAACCAAAAATATTTGCATTCTTTCTTTTTCTTTCATTTTTAGTTCAGTTTAGTTAGTTGCATCAACAATTTGTACCGCATTTCACGAAATCTTCACATTGGAGTTCATGGAGTAGGACTTAGCATCTACATATCATCATCTACATCATATCCAAATTTTAGGTCATTTGGATCTATCTACTAAGAGTTATTGCTATCATAAGATCATCATCTTTCATAGAGTAGAGCATTCAGATAGTCAGTTGAAGGAGAAGGTTTGCAGAGCACTTTCATGACTTGTGGAGCCAACTAAACTTATCACAAGACATATGGATTAGATAGACCTTCCTTGAGGTCTGCACCAAGTTTCATCCATTTGTAGTGCATTACCGAATGTTGTAGGCCGACCTACATGTTTCTACACTCTTCATCATTGATAGGAACTTGTGTGTAGCGCTTCTCTTTACTTTGTTAGTATGTTACTTTTGGACGCATATACTTTGTAAGTCATCCTGTGAGTATATTGTATTATCCCACATTCATGGGAAGTAATAATTGTTTAGATTAGACTTAGTATATAAGTACGTGTTGAGGCCAATGAAGCCATCCATGAATTTATTGTATTGAGCTTGCTCAAAGGAGGTTGCCCCCTCTAAGTGGCCTGCAATCAATAAATTCCTTCTAAGTTTTTGCTATTTCAGATATTTCATACATTTTTCATTATATTGTTGCAAGAGGTTCCTCTCATCTGGTATTAGAGCACTTTCTTGGGCTCGCTGGGTGGGATTTTTATCGAATTGTTTTTCTGCAGTGGGCTTCGGGCACTGTGATTATTGCAATAGTTCTTTCTTTTTCACATTTGTATTGTTCATTTCAATTGTAGGTTTGGATCAGGGAATATCCTTATCTGCTTAACTATGGGAAGTGCCTGGGCATAACCCTCAAACTTATTGTGACGAGTACCATAGGAACCCTGAAGTAGTTGGATCATTGAGAGGACCTGCCAACGAAAAGGGCAACGGCCCCTACCTAATTGACTAGTTCCCATCCATGAGGTAAGCCAAGAGCTATCATTTGTGGCAAAGCAGTTATCAGTTTACCTGAGCCATTGAGTGAGGGGTACTGCCCCAATACACAAGTCATTAGACAACATTGGTGGCTGAGTGACTCTGCTAAACCTTTAGGAAACTAAATATACTTGGGGCCTATATCTATTGATAGCTAGAAAATAATAGATTGAATCTATTCAGAGCAGTTGGCAGATCATTTCCAAAAAAAAGAGTAAAAAAATTTCCATTTTTTTGCCATATCTTCCTTTCTTTAGCTCAATTTCCTCTCAAAATTCACTGGAACCCCTAAAATTTTATTTTGCATATTTCCTTTCTTTGGGACCCTATCCCAAATTCCACTTATCAAAGCCATAAATTCCACATTTGTCTATTTTTAGGGTTTTCCATAACTTCTTCAATTCTCACCCAATAGCCTTTAAATTTTTCCATAGTGTTCATTTCATACTTCTGCTCCTTTGTTCCTCTTGGAAAAATTTTCCCATTCTTTCACCCCACTTTTGAAATCCCCATTTTCTACTTTCCTTTCCCTTAGAGAGTGTCCAAAACCTAGTCAAACCCCAATTACCCATCTGAATTTTTTCCAAATCCAAATTTTCCTTTAATAAAAAAGTTTCTATTTTTGTTTTTCTACTCATCCCCCCCCAAAAAAAAAAACAAATCTCCTGGTTATGGTTGTTACCTACACAAGAGCAAAAAATGGAGGATGAACTTGTAGCCCTCAAGATCAAACTCCAAGATCTAGATGAAAAAAATTCTGGGCCTCAATCTTTAGCATTCAACCATGAACAATAGATGATAGCCAGAGTCTTCTGCAGATATTGGGTTCTCTTCTTCTAGCAATTTTTGTCGGTTGAAGTTTGATTTTCCTCACTTCAATAGTGATGATCCAACTAGATGGATATACCAAGTAGAACAATATTTCAGTCTGCATAATACTTTTGATATCAACAAAGTCCCACTTGCATCCCTTCATTTGGAACATGAAACCCTTCAATGGTTTCATTGGTACATCAAGGCTCATGAAGAGCCAAAATGGATAGATTTTTGCAAACTCATTTTACAATGATTTGGTCCTAGTGCTTTTCATGACTTCACAGGAGCACTCACTAAACTTCACCAAACAGGCACTGTGAGAGAATATCAGGCAGAATTTGAAAAATTGGCCAATCACATAGAAGGATTATCTGATGAATTCTTCAGGAGTTGTTTTGTCAGTGGCCTGAAGGATGCAATCTGATCTGAGGTTAAAGTGTTCCATCCCAACACAATGATGGAAGCCCTAGGGTTGGCTAAGTTGGTAGATAACAAGATCATAGCTCAACAACAATCCAAATCCAATTGTTCCATTCAGAAATATAGTTTCCCAAAGACCTCAAATAATGCCAGCTCCTAGAACAACTCCTATCAAGCATTTGACTGAAGCAGAGATGTGGGCACATAGGGAAAAAGGGCTTTGTTATAATTGTGATGAGAAATTCACTCAAGGACATAGATGTGTTGAGCATAAGCTCTATCTCTTGGATGTGGATTATCTACCTGAAACTAAAGTTTATGCAGATGCTCAGGATACAGTAGATGATTAGGTTAACACTTAGCAGCCGCTTGTTGACCTTGCTTCTCAAGAAGACCACCCGGAGATCTCTCTCCATGCTTTAGTAGGAGTCACCACCCCACAAACCATGTGGGTCAAGGGTTACTTTAAGAAGCCCCCTCTTACAATACTCATTGATTTTGGTAGAACTCATAATTTCATTGACCCTCAGATCACCAAACAGGGTTATTGTTTTGTCCATCCTTGCTCCAGCTTTGAAGTAGTGATTGCCAATTGGGGCACATTACCTTGCAAAGGGAAGTGTTGCAATGTGTATATCTCAATTAGAGATTATAATCTGTGCTCTGACATGTTTGCCTTGCCCTTTAGGCATATATGATGTGGTTTTGGGCGCCCAATGGTTATGCACACTTGGACCCGTCTTATGGGATTTTGCTAAACTTTGGATGTAGTTTTTAGACAATGGGCAAAAACACAAATTGAAGGGCTTACAACTAGGGTCTCTCAACATCATAAGTTCGCATGGAAAAACTTCTTAAGAAGAATTCACATGTTGTCATCACTCTGCTCCATTCTATTCAGATGTAACCATCAGTGGTCTCCACTACTCCTTCTGATCTATAATGAATTTTGGATAGGTGTGCATGTGTCTTTGCTGAACTAGTGGGATTGCCACCTACACAACCAAAGGACCACCATATTCAGCTCCTTCTTGGAAGTATTCCTCCCAACATTAGGCCCTGCCAGTACTCATTTCACCAAAAGACAGAGATTGAGATGCTCATTCGAGACTTATTGAAGCAAGGTATTATTCACCCTAGTTCCAGTTCCTTTTCTTCACTAGTTATTCTTGTCCAGAAAAAAGATGGATCATGGCACCTCTACATTGACTTCTGAGCACTTAATCATATCACAATCAAGGATAAGTTTCCAATTCATGTTGTTGATGAGCTTCATGGTGCTCATTTTTTCTCCAAGTTGGATCTTTGTTCTAGGTATCACCAAATTTAGGTTCATGAGGATGATATCCCTAAAACAACTTTCTACACACATGATGGTCACTATGAGTTTTTGGTCATGCCCTTTGGCCTCACGAATGCTCCTTCAACATTCTACGCATTGATGAATAAAATATTCCGGCCCTACTAATGGAAATTTATTCTTGTTTTCTTCAATGATATCCTCATTTATAGTAAAACATGGGCTGAGCATCTCCAACATCTGGATCTCATACTGTAACTTCTCTCTGATCATCATCTCTGTGCAAAATAATCTAAATGTGTTTTTGGCCAGGAGGAAGTGGAGTATCTCGAGCATATTGTTTCATCCCAAGGGGTTAGAGTGGATCTTGCAAAAATAGACGCCATAAAAAATTGGCTGCATCCTTAGATGCTCAAGACCCTCAGTGGTATTTTGGGGCTGACTGGCTACTATCACAAGTTTGTCAAGGATTATGGGAAGATTGCAGCTCCATTAACAACTATGTTAAAAAAGGATGTTTTTACCTGGACACATGTTGCTCAGTGTACATTTGAAAAATTGAAACAAGCTATGTGTACTGCACCTGTTCTAGCTATGCTAGATTTTTCCAAGCCCTTCACTATTGAGAGTGATGCTTGTGGCAATGGACTTGGTGTTGTTCTCCTTCAAGATGAACATCCCATTGCGTTCACTAGCAAAGCCCTTTCTGGTAAGAATTTAGTACTCTACATATGAGAAGGAAATGATGGCTATTTTGCATGCAGTACAGAAGTGGAAGCCATACCTACTAGGAAATAATTTTTGCATCAAGACTAATCACCAGAGTGTGAAATATTTCTTGGAACAATGGATCTCCTCCCCAACACAAAAAAAATGGGTCAGCAAACTCATGGGTTATGACTATGAGATCACTTACAAGAAGGGTAAGGACAATATTGTGGCAGATGCTCTTTCTCACACATGTGATGACCAAGCTTCTCTTTTAGCCATTTCTATGCATGTTCCAAATTGGTTGGAATCTATCCAATAGTGCTATGTCAATGAGTCTTCATTATCTCAAATCATTCAATAGTTGGCCAATAACCCTTTTGTTGTACCACATTACTCTTGGGATGGTGCTTTGTTATGATACAAGGGTCATCTGGTGCTTCCCCAAAGCATAAATCTTCATTAGGCTATCTTCTATGAACTCCATGCTTTTCCATTGGTAGGACACTCTGGGTTCCTCAAAACTTATGAGTAGGCACATCGTAACTTCTTTTGGAAGGGAATGAAAAGTGCAATTCAATAGATGGTGGTTGAATGTTGTTACCTACCAACACAACAAGGGTGAAATAACACTCCTTCCTAGATTTCTTAAACCCTTGCCCATCCCTACATGGATTTGGATAGATATTTCTATGGATATCATTGAGGGGCTCCCTAAATCTAGAGGGAAGACAATGATTTTGGTTGTGGTTGATCGCCTCTCCAAATATAGTCATTTTTGTGCCCTCATCCATCCCTATACTGCCTCCTCAATCACACAAATTTTCTTAGACCAGATCTTCTATCTTCATGGCATCCCTTCTTCCATTGTCTTAGATCATGATGCAACTTTCACCAGTCATTTTTGGACAGAATTATTTTGACACACAGGCACCAAACTGAAGATGAGTTCTGGGTATCACCCATAAATAGATGGTCAGATTGAAATTATCAACAAATATTTGGAAACTTATCTTTGTTTCTTCACCTCAGAACAATAGCATTAGTGGGCAAAGTGGCTTCCTCTCGCTGAATGGTGGTACAATACCTCCTACCACATTGCATCTAAAATGACTCCATATGAAGTAGTCTATGGTTAGGCATTGTCCATGCTCCTTCCATACACCCCAGCAGTTCACAAGTTTAGGTGGTCGACACAGTTCTCTGAACTTGGGATTAGATTCTTTGCATCTTGCAGGACAACCTTCACATGGCCATAAATTGAATGAAACAACAAGCTGATCAGCACCATTCTGAGCACACTTTTCAAGTAGGTGATATTGTTTCTGTTCATCTACAACCGTACAAGCAATCATCCCTAAAACTCAAAGTGTGTCATAAGCTGGCTCCAAAGTTCTATGGGCCATATAAGGTTCTTCAGAAGATTGGGTCAATTGCTTATAAATTGGAGCTTCCTCCTTTCCATGTTCATCTAGTATTTCATGTCTCTTGTCTAAAGAAAGTTCTTGGCACCAACATCATAGCACAAACTATTTTACCAGAACTGGATAATGAAGGATCCATCATTTTGGAGCCAGAGGCAATCCTCAACAAGTGCACTCGTCAGCTTCACTCCTGATCCATCACAGAGGTATTAATTCAGTGGCATAGAATGTAACCAAAGGATGCCACATGGGAACCACTCCTTTGGATTCAGGAACAATTTCCACATCTTAAGCTTTGAGGACAAAGCTTTTCTAAGAGGGATGGGATGTTAGGAACCTGTGTGTAGCCCTTCTCTTTACTTTGTTAGTATGTTACTTTTGGATGCATATGCTTTCTAAGTCATCCCATGATTATATTGTATTATCCCACATTCATGGGAAGTAATAGTTGTTTAGATTAGACTTAGTATATAAGTACGTGTTGAGGCCAATGAAGGCATCCATGAATTTATTGTATTGAGTTTTCTCAAAGGAGGTTGCCCCCTCGAAGTGGCCTGTGATCAATAAATTATTTATGAGTTTCTTCTATTTTTGTTATTTTGTGCATTTTTATTATATTGTTGTAGGAGGTTCCTCTCAATCATTTGATTGGAGTTTGTAACCCCTTTTGGCCAATGCGGAGGATTCTTTGAGCTTGAGGATGATATATATAGATCTCTAAGATGTATTAGGGAGGTAGTAGTTCATAGTTAGCTGATTTTATAAGATAGAGTTAGATTCTTTTCAGGGAAGGTTCTTAAATGTCATATCTTACATATTTGTTGTAACCCAGAAAGTAGGCCTATGAGCCCTTTGATTGTAGCCCACATGTTGCCGACATATGAGCTTTGTAATTCTTTGATATTACAAGTATATGAATCTTCCATTGAATTATATTTTCATGTTGTTTCCATTATGTTTATTCTAGCTAGATGGTTTGGACAGTTCACTCTATGAACCCTTCAACCATAACTGCACCACTCTCCCCTTTATACCTCTTTTATGTGTCCAACACATTTTCACATTTCCCAAAAATGGGAGGTCCAACTTCCAGAGGTCATAACTTTTGATCTAGGTGTCCAATTGACAAACCCTTTGATGCGTTGGCAAGTTTGTGAAGAGATCTACCAAACTATAATAAATTTGTTAGTTACAACAACTTTCAAGGCATTTAGGGACCTCAAATTGCCCCAAAACTAAGTTTAAAACTTTTTTGGGCAGTTTCAAAAAACAAAAACTTTAATATCTCGCGATCTAGGTATGATCTTGAGTCAAAACCCACCCAAGATATTTACTTAGCAGTTCTGCACCTTCTAGGAAAATTTTAGGTCAATCTAAGGTCAAATGTAGAGTTACTAAAAATAGTAAGTCCCACCATTTTTAGCCCATTTGGAAACTTTGAAAGTTCTAGATCATTCTTCAAGATAAATGGTATTCAAAAAGACCAAAATTGGGAAGAATAGTAACCTTTTGTAGTTGCAAGGTTGAGACTCTTTTCCTAACAATCTACATGTACATGGAATGGTATATTCCAATCAGGAAATATTAGTATTGGTGCTTTGGCAATCTTTTGTTTCAAAGTATCAAAATACATTTTGCACTATTCTATCCACTCAATATTTCTTCTACATTTCTCCTTTAATAGTTCTTCTAGAAGTGCTTCCATTGCCACATATCCTCTAATAAATTTGCGGTGGTATCTTATGTAGTCCAAGAAAATTTTTACTTCCGGTGTTGTCTTTGGTGGTAGTAGTGTGAGTATTAATGTAACTTTGAGAGGATCTACCATTAATTCTTCTTTGTAGATAATATGTCCTACTAAGGTCCCAAAGGGTACCACAAACATGAATTTCTTTAAATTTAATGATATTTGTAAGCTTCTACATTTATTTAGCATCATTCTTAAGGTCTGCACATGGTTTTTCACCAAGCCATATATTATCCAATCATCTAAGTATATTGTTGTCACTTGGATTTTCACCCAGTGTTGAAGGCTTTTAGCGCTCCAACAATCCAGTGAAACATTGAGATGACCTCCAGGTGTGGGACCCTGCAAGAAGGTCAAATCTCTAGATAGAGGCTAGTTCCTTTGTTGAACAAGAGATTCAGCTATCCTAAGACTAAACCTAATCTATCCACCATTTATGAAAAAAGGAAGAGGGATGAACTGAAAGTAAAAGGAGGTGATACACCAAGTTCGAATGTTGGTAGGCCCTCAAAACAACCATGTATGCACATAATTACTTGTAGAGGTAAAGGAAACTAAATGAAATCCAAAAGGAAAGAAGCATTTACAGATGGGGATCAAATAGAAAATACACAGAGTAAAAAATAATTCATGAAAAAGCAAAAATCTGATGTTTATTCCCAAAGAGGCACAGTTACAATTGAAAAGAGATATGGTTTTTAAGACCAAAAAGCTAACCTGAATACATTGCATTTCATGCCTTAAATAGAATTTACAATGAAGCACCATTTGTACTATAATTAATGCACCCATGGGCTTGTCAGAGATATTTTACAAAAAGGAATATTAGAAGAAAATCTGATTGCTTCACAGAAATGCAAAAAAATATCTCCTAGAAGTGATTAAGCAAATATCTAGATGAAAACTTGTGCTTGAAACTCCACCTGCAACAATGAATGCTTAATTGTAACCTGCCATCTAGAGATGAACATTTAACTTCTTTTTGGACTAGATTCCCACCTGGGATGCAAGATTTGATCAAGATTGATCATGGCAGACCCTTTCCTCTGCTTCATCTCCGTGACCCTGATGAACAATTCAGCCTTTTTATGTCATGTCGGCCAAATTTACACATTTTCCTCAGTCAACAACTTATCCAGATATCCAAATGTGCATGCCTAAGTTTTGCCTTAGGCATATGTAGATCTTAAATTCTGGATCAAAATTTCAAAGTGTGGATTTTCCCCAAAAAGCTCGCCAAATGATAGAAGATGAAATTCTAACCAAGTTTTCCTTTTGGATCATGTTAAATTTCCTTAAAACCAAGAAGATATTCAAGGTCAAAGTTGTGGTCAACAGTCATATTGATATTCATGTTTACACTTAAGGTCTTCACATTTGCAAATATTTGAACAAATTGTCCTAGCAAAAAACATGAGTCTTAATATCCCAACATCTGGAGGTGCACCCGTCAAATTTACCCCAGTGGTATTGTGGAGCCGTCACATGCATGGATATTCAATGTCAGGATATTAAATTTTAATATGCCACCCTTGAGTGTCTTGATGATGTCATTGTCATAAGCTCTTCTTTGGAAACGGATCTAGATGACATCATTAGGACATTCACATTGAAGAATCCAAACAAATAGGAAGGTCCAAATATTAAGAATTAATATCCCAAAGTCAAAATGTCTTGATGATGTCATTGTCATAAGCTCTTCTTTGGAAAGGGATCTAGATGACATCATCATGACATTCATATTGAAGAATCTAGACATTCATATTAAAGGATCTAGACATTGGGAAAGATCAAGATATTAGAAAATATCCAGATATTAGCTAAGGTCCAGATATCTAATAAGATCCATATATTAGCACAGTTCTAGATATTTAGAAAATATCCATATATTAGCTAAGGTCTAGATACTTAGAAAATATCTGGATATTAGCTAAGGTTTGGATGCTAAGAAAATATCTAGATATTAGCTAAGGTCTAGATACTTAGAAAATATCTGCATATTAGCTAAGGTCTAGATACTTATAAAATATTTGGATATTAGCTAAGGTCTAGATATCTGATAAGATCTGGAGATACTAGCTAAGATCTGGATACATAAAAAAATATCTAGATATTAGCTAAGGTTTGGATACTTAGAAAATACCTGGATATCCAGACAACAGATATCCATGCCAAAAACCAACTATAAAGATAGAAATTTCTGCGAAGGCAAACTTTGAAGTTTTTAGGCTTCTAGATTTTTCTGGGTTTTTTGCAAGGATTTTCTAGTTAAATTTTCAAGGATCTTTACAAGGTAGAACACTGGAATTTGAAGGTTTTAGGCTTGCAGAGCTAGATTTCAAGGGATTTCAATGAGGCTTTAAAGGTGAACTATTTGACTCTAGGTAGAGGAAAATAGGTCAACATTTTGGTGACCTCTCAGGGATGTTTGCCTACTAAACAAATAGACCTATGGCCTTAAGTATCCATTAGGCATGGAGTCCAAAATTAGACTGCAATAGATCAAATCAACATAAACTTGCCCACCAAAAAACACTAAAATAGGGAGAGGCTTGCATTTTCCTATTAACAATGCAACCTATCCAAAAGTAGTTAGTCAAGGGAAAACTGAAACAGAAAGAAACTAAAACAATATGTACAAAATCTCAGACCCACCTTAATGGTATAGTTTGAGATGTATCCCATTAACTAAGAATGGTAGAACCTCACCATCCAGCCTTGAAAGAATGAAAGCATTCGCTTGCTTGTAGCTGATGATGACATAAGGCCCACTCCAAAGTGTTCAAACTTGGTGGGCCTCCAGGTTTGGCTCGGTCAGCATCCCATTTCAAAAAAAAATCACCATCATTGAAGGTCTGGACCTTGGCTTTCTTGTCAAAATACCTTTTGGTCTATTTTTTATGCCCTTTGACTATGGTCATGGGTGACTAGCTTTGATCTTCTAATTCAGCCAACTCAGCCATTCTGATAGACCTTGCATCTTCTCCTTCCAATTCTAGTTGCTAAGATAATTCTAATGTAGGAAACTCTAAAGATATAGGAAACCTAGCCTCTCTTCCATACACAAGAACAAAATGAGAGTTTCCAATGGCTCTCTTGTATGTGATCCTATAAGCCCAAAGAGCCAATTTGATCTTATTGTACCATTGCCTCTGGTTTGTCTACATGGTCCTCTTTAGAATTCTAATTAGGTTCTTGTTGGTGGATTCAACCAACCCATTACCTTGGGGATAATAGTTGGATGAAGTCTTCAAGAATAAATTGTATTTAACAGCCCATTCTCCTTAAAACTAGTAAAATTTGTTGCATTGTCAAAAATAATGGTATGAGGAGATCCCAACCTTGTCATGATTTCTTCCAAGAAATTCATGATAGGTGACTCAGGAACTTCTTTAAGTGGGACTGCTTCAACCCACCCGGTGAAGTAGTTAGTTGCAGTCAAAACCCACTTGTGACTAGCAATGGAAGTAGGATTTATCATGCTAATGAAATCTAATCCCCACTGTGAAAAGGGATGGTCATCCTAAATAGGGTGGAGTGGGAGTGCTACTAATCTTTTCTTTCTAGAAAAGAGAGCATACTCATTGTATTTTCTTACCCACACATGGGTATCATTGAATAATGTGGGCCAAAAGTAACCTGCTCTCATTATTTTCATTATTGTGGCTTTCATAGAGAAGTGGCCACCAGCTGGGCCAGCATGAAACTCACTGAGTAATCGATCAATCTAATCCTCTTCTATTCATCTTAGTATGACTCCATCCAAGTTTCTCTTGAAGAGAACACCATCCACCAAAGCATAAGTGATATACTGTAGCCTAAAATGCCTTCTTTTGGTTCTATCCAATCCATAGGGATACTCACCAATGGATAGAAATATGGCCATATTTGTTATCCAATAAATCATAGCTGATGGTTCAATTGTAGGTTCCTCCTCATTCAAGTGGTAGGATGAACTCACTTCATCTACAGAAGTCTGAGCTAGCTGTTCACACAATCCTCTACCTCTAATCAGCTTAGTGGCTTTGATGATCACATCATACTCTAGGATCTTGGTGACCCATCTGGATCTATTTTCGCTAATCTCAATTCCCATTATATAATCCCTCATATTGGGGTGAGAAACTAAAACATGAATATGATTATTTGCCAACATATATCTAAATTTTTTCAAATCTCTAAAAATGGCAAATACCAATTTATCCATGGGGGTGTATCTGACCTCATAGTCCTTCAAGGTCTAACTGAAAAAGGTCAGGGGCTGCTCCATCCCCTATTCATTTCATTGCATCAGAAAAACAACAATATTGTTCTCTCCTCCATGTGCATTAAGGAAAAAGTTCTCATAATTTGGGCTCATGAGAGTGGTGTTGATGGTGGTTTTAGCACGCAACAACACAGGTGTGATTGCTGGTTTCACACCTCTCTTGAAAAGTATCTCACCCTAGGCAAGACTACTCCAAGGATAATACAGCTAGGTCTTAGCTTGCTTGGAATTTCCCAATGGTTATGTTCTAGCTGTACCTACAAGGGGTCTTGCATGCAGTCTGCAAATCTTCAAGGTTGAGACAACAAATACACATAAACCCTACTATGATTTTCAGCTGATATACAAAGTGAGATGCTGCTGAAACTTTCTATTCTAACAACTAAACAGTGGTTTTAAAGAAAATGCAAAAGATTTAGGGTTTAGAAGGAATCCTAAGTGACATTCACAATGCAAGGGTTATCTTTAGTAGACAAATATTCTAGACTTTAAACCAGTTTTCTGAGTTACCAAACCGAAATGGGTGTTACAGTGCTGCAGGAAACGGTGCTATCTTCAATGGAAGTTGAAAGATTTTCAGACCACATTCATTCATTAAATACCCAATAAATGGCGCAACTTAACTCATAAAATGAAGTCGAACTTCAGCACAAATAATAAGCCCAGGCTAACTTTACACAGTCATTTACCATCAGCAAACAACTAAAAGTATGGACTTGGAACATTCATCAAATACTGCAATAAACCATTAACATCATAAAAGCACAATTAATCTAACTATGGGAGAGCAAGAAGCAAACCATGAAGACCACAATGAATTGAAACAAGATGCAAATTCTCAGAAATACTGTAGAAACTTGCTTTGTATTTAATTCAAATGGCACAGAGTCAACAATTTGGCATCAAAATCTCTCTTACAAAAAGTGGAAATGGCAGCCCTTTATATAGAAAGCAGCATACCCTAGCCTTCTAATGAACGGTGGAGATTAACTCAACACCGACGGTCCAGATTACATTAAGAAAGGCCCACATTAATTCCTAGATTACATTTTGTCTTTTATGAAAAAGACGAAAAAAACAGCTCCAGATACATCGAATCTAGTCATTTTGACTAGCCAACTCAGTACATTAGTGAAAAGACTCATTTAGGAGGTAAGAAGAAGACAAAATGAATCACATACTGTCCAGATATATCAAATTTACAACAATGACGGGATTGAATCAATAAAATATTCAAATAATATTAAGATTCTTTATCTAGGTCGATACTATCTCCACTGGACAGCTTATTCCGATAGGCCAGCCATGCCTCAAGTGTTGGATTGATATCAGATGGGTCTGGATCTTTCAGATGATGTACTCTATAATCGAATACCTCCAGCTCCCGACTGAACCTGGTGTATATCCTTTCGAAATATGTCTCTGCTCTGCGGAATGCTTTGAATTATGCTCTGAGGTCACTTGCCTTATCTAGCCGTTCTTCTGTACTTAGCACAGTGTCCTCAAATAATATAACATGCAGTTTTCCTTTGCATTTTTTGACCTCGAAAGGAGCATAATCATCAAAAGATTCATCTCTATAGCTTCTCAAAGCATCGCTGATATCGTATACGATAGATCTCAGCTCTTCGTCAGCGGGTTTATATGCTTCCTTTACTTGCTCAAAGGTCTCTTTCCTCAGAAGTAACTGCTGATACCACTCAATAGCCTTCGGGAGCCTATCTCCAGTCAAAATATTCTCTGTGACCAAGGTTTGAGCTGGCAACTCCCTGATACCCTTGATTCGCGGATACATGTGAGAATAGTATTCGTCGAATAAGTCACATTCATCACGCAAATCTTTCCACTTCTTAATCAATTCCACTGTACGTTGGTGGATTTGAGCAGAGGCACTTATGGCATCGATCCCGCTTCAAACACACTCATCAACCAGTTCTCGACACCTTGGGATTTTGATCTTACCTCGCTTAGCTTTGCCATTTCGTCGGTAGATAGGAAGGTAGGCACAGTCCTTATATCACCACCTGCATCTACTGGTTTTACCAAAAATTGCAGACATGCCCTGAGTTCCTCGTTTTGGCGCTTTAATTCTTTCTTGGACATCTTGTCCTTATCCAACTGCTTCAAAATTGACGTAACTGATCCTTTAAAATCATCCACCCTTTGAGCACGGGTGGTTGGGCCTAAGTCAACTGTGGATATCACATAATCCTCTGCCCTGACCTGATCTCTCGCTGTGTCAGCTGGAGGGACAGCTACCTCCGCAATTCTTGAGCCTGTTCGCTCTGGTAGATCCTCGATTGCACTTTCGCCCTCTTTTGCTTCTGAGGTTTTTGAGCCTGTGATAGGATGGTGCTCAAATCAATTTTCATTACTTCAATCTGGGGTTCTGGATATACCATCCTATCCTGCAGCCATTCTGGAGCGGAAGATTTGTCCAACTTAGCGGCTCTATCCTTATCTGATACAATCAATTCTTTAGAAGGCCCTTGTTTGGGCTAAGGGCTCTTCTCCTTTTCTCCTTGGGCCAATTCTTTTAGGCTCTCGAGCACATTTTCTCGTGCAATCTCCAAAACTTCCTCTGTTGGGTCCTTGCTCAGTGGACTATCAGATATATCAATTATCTTTATACCAACAGGCGTGTCGAGGAGGCTTTTATCATCTTCAATAGTTAGCACTCCCTTGCTCTTTTCAGTTACTGTTCCGTGCTCTTGTAATCCTAACTCCGCGCATACCTTCTCAATACCATCCAACAAAGGTACTTCCAATGACATAGCAGGCATTTGTGAAAGGGGGACAGCAGAAGAAATTGTGAAGGAAGGGGTACTTATTTGAGTCAAACTAGCGAAGGCGGGCAATGGTAAGGGAGAAGAAGGGGTAGGGTACGTGATGGCGAGAGGATGGCTGGAATCGCCGGAGGAGATTGCCAGTGGGCCGGAAGTGGTAGTAATGCCAGAGGAAGGAGAAGCGGAAGGGGATGATTCCTGCACGATGATGGCTGAAGTGGTGGGAGAAGTAGATGAAACGGAAGAAGAAGGAGGGATAGAAGTAGAGAAGGTGGAAGCCAAAACAGCTGTTCCTGTATTGGGCATGGGGGTTTGGGAGATCGAAGGAGTTGAATCATCTTTAGCAATAACATTCTCTTTGCTCGCTGCTTCTGTTTTTACCTTCTTGGCCTTGGAGGCCTCCCCGGTGCTGCCTGGCATGTCTTTCCTCTTAGTAGCTCTAGGCCTAGGAGGTGGATCCTTCTTCCGAGGGGATCTCACAGGAGGTTTTTTCACTTTTCTAGCCCTTGCTGCCAAAGGGGCATGCTCATCAATATCTGAATCCTTTTCCTTGATTGGCTCTGTATCATTTGTCCCCAGTACGGGCTCATCTTCTTCTCCATCGGAGTCCTTATCTGATTCAACTGCCGTATAGGCCAGTTGGACTCCTTGCCCCCTTAGGACACCCAATTGTGCTCTGACCCAGGCTTTACTCAATCTAATTGGCTCCTTCATGATCACATCCAAGGAGCTTTCTTCAGCATTTTCCCAATTGGGTAATGGGATGGGTAAATGGTATTGTGTCTCCCATGGGCCTCTGACCATGATATTCTCATCATCTTGCAATTGGTCTGGCACTGCCATTACATGAAATTTCTTGATAAAATCCAAGGATAGCCTCGAGTGCGCCCTCTTCATGACCTCGTAGTCATCAGTGCAGTTGGCCCAGAAATCTTCAATATGATCTTTGTGAAACAACTTCCAGCTCACGAACTTCTCCATCACCTGATTTGGGTCAAAGTGAGCCCTGGCATTGTAATAGTGCAAGTTTAGAAGCTGGAGTTCTTTATCTGAATACTCAGCTGAGGCGAGGGAAGGGCATGCATAGAGTCCTCTTCCAAACTTGATGGGAAATTGAACATTTGTTCGGTGCAGGTGCTTGAGTTTTTCGGCACACGGCACTAGTTGCCTGGATAGTTCTAGGAGCATTGTCTTATCATCAGGATATCTTGGCAACCTATATGCCATTCCAGTAAAGCCTTGTACTCTGATGTATGTGAACTTCTCAAATTGTATATACCACCGGCCATACTGGATTATTTCGTTCATAGCATCGGCTGAAATCCTCAAGGCTGTATTACCTTGTAACTTCCTCGCTATGTACATGGTAAATGCATCATTAACCTGCTTGAAGTGTATCAATGATTCTGATGAAGTCAATTGAGGATAGCCTTCATATACCTTGACCTGTGTCTTTTCATCATTCCCGATTTCTCTGATCTTGGACAATCCGTCGTAATGATTCATTCTTGCCAATGCATAGACGACGTAGGATGTCCATCTGAAATATTTCTTCTCATTAAAGTGGCTGAAAGCTTCATGTATATTGTCGCTAAGGATCTGCGACCAATGGAACTTGGTTCCCTTCAACACTTCCGAAATTATAACGAACATCCAATCTTCAAAAGTGGAAGCAGCAGGTAACCCATACACTCTGCTCAAAAAGGTTACTATATCCCCGATTTCATCATGGAAATCACTTCTATATAATACTATGGGGAGCTTGACGAGAGCGGATTTCTTGCTCTTGACCCAATGGTCGTTTATATGTTTCCTGCATCCCTCCACATCTTTATTATATGCCTCCTTGGATGCTTGCCTGTCGGGCATAGTCATGGTCTTATGCCACGGGATATCTAGCATTTCTGCCAAAGCAGGCGGGGACAAATTAGCTAGGACTTCTCCATTAGCTGTCTGAATTTGTCTAGATACGATGTCGTACCTATCTGCACAACTTGCTATTAACTCTGTACACTGAACAGAGGTCGGGAAGGCAGCTGCTTGTCCGAGTCCACTGTCCTTTAGTCTCTTGGCCCGAGGAGTTGGAGTGGGTCCGAAGATTCTGAGTCTGAAATCATCTAAGTCAATATGACCTAGATCAGTGTCTCCCACGTTACTCCACCCAGAGTGGATCTTGGTTTCCGGGGGTATCCCTTTGAATTCGTACTTCATGGCTTGAGCTCGTGCAGACATCTAATCTGCAAAACCAGACATCATAAGCTAGATACCAGGTGAGTCCCTAGGATTAGATAAACTAATCATAAGTCTACCATTCATTAGAAGCATGCATTTTGAAAGAGGATAAGTTAACATACTTAGGGCATTGCATGCAAGGAGATATCAAATGTTGTAAAAAGATTCACCTAAACATCATTATTACAGCATTACAACCTTAATTACCTTACCTTGAACTAGCTTCCCTAAAGAAATTTCAGCAAATTCGGCCATTTAGGGAGTTTTGCGCTAAAATTAAGGTTGTCCGACCTTGGGCAGAAAAAGCGCTAAAATTAAGGTTGTCCGACCTTGGGCAGAAAAAGTGCTACTTTCAAGGGTGTCCGACTTGCGCAAAATTTGGAGGTCTCCGACCCCCGATGGTTTACAAGTCGGTCGGTGGACAAACTAGCACGAAACAATTGCTGGTATAACAAGGTTTCTCCTGCGCGGAATTCAGGTGAGTCCGACTTGCGTGGGTTTCGACAGGGTCCGACTAAGTCAGATACAAGGTATTTTGGTGCAAAGTCAGACAGAGGAGATTTTAGCGCAAAGAGTTTGGTAAGTCTTTTCAGCGGGTTTTTCGAGCAGCACCGACTTCACGGGGTTATGGATGGCATCCGACTTGGTCGGTCACAAGGTATTGTAGCGCAAAGTCAGACAGAGGAGATTTTAGCGCAAAAAATAGTTTTCAAAGCTGCGGGCATTTCTAAACCATCCGACCTGATTAGGAACGATATGTGAGTAGCGAGGGTCGGATGAGGTCATTTTTAGCGCAATTAGGCGCTAGATCTCAGGGTGTCTAACCATATCGAATAGTTGGGCCGCTTAGAGGTCAGTCGAGGGTTAATCCAGCACCGACTTCATGCGCGGGGTTTGCAGGGTTTTGACCCGAAAGGGTCTGAATTCGTCTAAGGCCTTGTGGTTTTAGATCTAGGGTTTGAAAAAATGCAAGGATCAACTCCCCAAACCCTAATCCGGGACCGTCACATTCAACAATCACTACGCAGACAAAGAAAACCCTAACGGTTTCTCCTGACTTTTCTTCAAAAACCTTAAAGAAACTCAAAAATGCAAAGGGTTAGAACCCTACCTACAAATGGCGACGCAGATCTAGTTCGTCGAGAGGTCGCGGGTTCGAGCTCGGGCATTCTCGGCGGTGAAAATTGGAGCTCCAGATGTGCAACTTCGAGAATGTGGTGAAAAATGGGTTAATCCCGCTTAATTTCCTTATTTAAAGCACGCAAATCCGCCATTAATGCTCGGGAGTACGGACTATCAGCAGGGATTTGCGGCGGTTCCGACTTGGCGGGAAAACTTGAGACCTCTGACTTGGTCGGTTGAGGGAAGAATCAGCGTGAAATCTGGAGGTCTCTGACTTAACCTGTTGGGCGGGGCTTTCGGACTCATCCGACCATGCGGGGTTTGGTTGGGGATCCGACCAAGTCGGCGATTGAAGGTTTTGGCGCAAAGTCACTTGGAACGAATTTTAGCGCTAGGTCGGATGGAGGGGATTTTAGCGCTAGGTCCGACAAACTGAAAATCGGCGCAGAGGTCGGTTGAAGCCAGATTTAGCGCAAAATGCGGTTGGGTTTAGTTTTAGTGCAAAGGTCGGTTGAGGGAAGATTTAGCGCAAAATGCTAAAATCAAGGACTCTAGAGGAAAATGACAACCCACCTTAGCAAGTTTGAAGTGATTTTTTCAAGGCAATCATTCTATCCAAGGCACATATACTTTAGACCATACAACCACTTCCGAGAGAGAGAGATCAAAAACCAAAACGACTCACTAGCCAAAACAAAAGAGAACAAAGGGGAGGGGCCCCCATGTTTAAAATGGGGCGTGTGTGCAAGGCACAACAAGTGGGAACTTGGGAAATCTCTTCCTTGATCATCTAAAAACTATCCTTCCCTTCCTTAGTCCATCTGAAGACTACATCTTTCTTGAGCATAATGGTTAGAGGCTCTACCAAACCAACACAGTTAGGAATGAACTTCCTAACAAAATTGATCTGCCCTAAAATTGATTCTAAGGATTTTTTGTGAGTAGGCAGAGGAAGAGAAACCAGAGCATATGTCCTTTCAAGGTCTATGGAGATCACATCCTTAGACACTATATGGCCTAGAATTTTATGCTGAGAAATAACAAAAAATACATTTCTTGGGGTTTAGAGACACCCCAAACTCTCTGCATCTTTGGACGACCTTTTCCAGATGCTCCATATGATTTTCTTCCTTCTTGAAGAAGACTATAATATCATCTAGATAAATCAGGATGAACCTATTTATAAAACCTTTGAAGTCAATATTCATTGCCCTCTGAAATGTTGTGCTAGCATTAGAAAGACCAAATGGCATTTTTGCATATGCCATGGTTCCCCATTTGGTTGTGAATACTGTTTTAAATCTATCTTATTATCTAACAAAGATTTGGTTATAGCCAGAAAATCCATCTAATAATGAAAATCTCTCTGCCCCTGCAACAATTTGCAAAATTTGATCCATAGAGGGAAGAGGGTAGTGATCCTTCAAAGAAGCCTGATTTAGGTCCCTAAAGTCCACATAGATCCTATTCTCTTTATTTTTCTTTCTTACAGGCATCAAATTAGCAACCCAAGTAGAATACTTGATAGAGAAGGTGATCCTCACCTATATGAGCTTGGCAAGCTCTTTTCTCATGAGTGGTTCAATCCTTGGATTTATGGGCCACTACTTTTGATGGACCAGCTTGCAATTTAGATGTAGATCGATGACATGTTGAGCCACGTCTGGATTGAAACCTTTAAGATCTTCATACGTCCATGCTAGGATGTCACTATATTTCTAAGAAAGGCATATAGAATCTTATTGTTCAACATCACTACATACCTTTCCGAGCAATAACTTCTTATCTTGGGCAATGATTACCTTCTGGTAATCTTCCCATTTGAATGTCATATTCTTTCTCTTGCCCCTGAACTCATCATCAGGGCTTAAAATAGTCTCAAGAGTAACTAAAACATTGGGCAGCTTGTTGGTTTTGAGATGAATGATCTAGTCATGATAGCTTTCCTATAATCTGGGTTGTGCCATGAAAGAAAACTTTGCTTCATTTTGAATGAAGTTGGCAGTCTACTCATCGCTATCAAAGACTTGCCAATGAACATCATTATCAGGAATAGAGGGCCTGACAACAGTTTTCACATGTTGATCAAGAACCTGAAACAAATATGTAGGTGGCAAAAATTGAGCCCCCATTGTGGCCAATTGATCAACCTCTAAATTTAGTTTCCTTAGAATCACATGTAGGTTGAGAGCATCAAAACTCTCAAACATGTTAAAAAATCTATGTCTACAAGCTCTCAGAATCTAGTTTTTTTTGTTGTCCATCTTTCTCTGACTTGGTTGACTACCAACTCAGTGTCCCTAAAGATCTCCAAATACTTGATATTTTTATTTTCTACTAACAACAAGCCATGGACTAATGCCCCATACTCTGCCACATTATTCGTGCAAGAAAAATGTAATCTATGAGAAAAATGCGACTTCTTACTAGTCAGAGAGACTAGTAAAACCCATGCATCACCTCCATTTCTGCTCTTTGCACCATAAAAAAATATCCTCCATGGACCATTGGAGTCGTCATCTAGATTAAATACAGAGGGGACTGAAGGATTATCCTCATAGATCATGTAGGTGCCCAAGTCAGTTGCCTCAAGTGGTGTTATAAGGATAAAAAATATAGTGATCCCTTGCCCACTCATGAAGAAATAGATTAGGGATTGGAAGAGGTGAAGATTCTGCCTCAATAGGCTCTGAGTCATACACTTCCTCACCCTAAATCATAACAAGTGGGTTCACTAGGCTATGGTCATAGTTCTCCACATGGTAATTTGAAATTGGTTCAACCTTGATGGCGAACCTTGTGCCATATCTAGTCTTCAACAACATATGAGACTAGTTAGAAGAAAGATAGCCACCTATCTTGGCTGTGAAGTCCCTTGACAAACAAATGACAAAGAAGGGAGGAAGATCAAAGAGAGAAATGTCTTGTTTGAAAGTCAAGTTTGGACATGCATGTAGAGTCAAGTCCAATCCCTTGATCACTCCTATAGTGTTTACATAGGTGTCATCCAATTGTAATACTCCTAATGAAATAGGGGTATACTTGATGCCTAATGCATCTGCTATCCTCTTGGGCATAACTTAAACACTAGCCCTTGAATCAATCATACAGTTGTGCACTCAAAACTTGCTAATGATCAAAGACAAGTAGAAAAGAGATGGATTCTTAACTACACTTACTTGTCCTTCACTTGGCTGCACAAGACTGGTAGGACTCTTCTTTTTCTATTTTGCTAATAAGACTATTGTTGTTGATCCAACTAATGGGAAGTGCCTTAAGGCTTCTTGCAATAGATCCCATTGAGAAGGGATTAACATTACCTCCCACATTGAGATGTTAATATTTGTTTTCTTCATTTGTTTGACAAAATTTAGTGGAATAGTGGCTACCTTATACATTGAGGGAACCCATGTTCCCTTTTTTTACTATTCAACAGTTTGTTTAGGCACTTTTGATCTTGATGGAACTTCTTTTGTAGCAGCAAATTTGCTGCTTTGAATTGGAATTGTGGCACTAGACACCTTTGCCTTTGAGACAGGCACTTTTTGTAACATAGTAGGCATGGGGCTAGCCTCCAACTACCTCTTTTTGGACCTAGTATTGTCTACAATACTACTTATAGGCATGATCGCACTATCCATGAGTAGATTGATAGCATAAAAATCCTTTGCAATCCATAACATCATATTGGCATCAAAGGTAGCCTCATTCGATACATCAAGATTGTTATTGGCTACCTCTAATAATGATGTCTGCTAGGTATGAAAGTTATGCACCATTACAACTCTTTCTTGTGCTCCAAAAGCACAAGTGGAATGATTATGAGGTTGGTTGCAGGGGTAGCACCAATCTGCCTCTTGGGCTAGACTATTTTGAGTAGGGACCAAAGCCCTAACTAGATTGACAACTGACATTTGTTGGACAGGTTAGACTATTTGTAAAGGTTGTACAAGATTAGGGTTTTGATATCTATTTTGTTGGTAGCCTTGATTCTAGTTCTAGTTTCTATTGGAATTGTACTCTTGGTTCTAATTTTGGTTGGATGACTACCCCTGATTATAATTCTGATGGGGTTTTGGGGTAGTTTGAATAGCTATACTATTCACCTTGTTGGTCAAATTAGACATTAAGGTTTTAAGAGCACTCTCTTCTTGATAAAGAGAGGATGTTGAAGCTTTAGGATTTAGAATGGGCAATAATGGATTGCTAGGATGATGAAGGTAGTTATGGAAAAAGGGGAATAGGAGGCTTGAAAGCAATTTTTGTAGCCTATATTAGACAATTTTCCACTTTTAGAGTTGTCTCATAACTAACAGGTAGGGTTTCAGCACCCATAGATTGCATCATCACTTCAATTTCAAAATTTAAACTTCTTAAAAAGTATTAAAAAAGCACCTAGTGGAGATGGTATGAGGGTAGCTGTAATTCTCTCCCACATCCTATAGAATCTGAAATTGAAGTTTGCCAGTACCTCACTTGGGGCCCTCTTAATTGTTGTCAGTTGCTCTAGCAATGAAACATTATCTTCCCTTTCTCCAAGATACTTGTAGAGGTCCTATCCCAGCTCATCCCAGTCATGTAATGAATTAGGGGTCAATCTCCTACACCTTTTTAGAGATCTCCCTTTAAAAGATGAGACCAAGAGCCTAATTACAACATCCTCATGTTGGATATGATGGAGTGAGCATACACTAGATATGTCTTTGATGTGCTCAGCAGGGATTATAGAACCATCACCTGTAAAGGGTGAAACACTCTTTAGGTGTGCAACTGGTATGTCATTATATGCAGCCAAATCTAAAGGACTATCTCCATTGAAGGTCACAAAAGGCAAGTTTCTTGCCATCCTAGAGATATGCAAATTCAAAATAGCAATATACAAGCCTCTGCTTGTGTGTTGAGACCTAACAATAGAGGGTATAGATTGATTTCTTGGATGAGTTAAAACATTGCTATTATTCCTCTCACAAGAGACCTAGATAACCTAGATCTTCTCCTTGAGCAACAACAGATAATTCAGTAAGTTGGAAATTACCTCTTGAAGATGCCCTAGTTTGCATAGGCATAAAAGATGGCGCTGATCAGAATTAGAAGCTAGTAGAGTCATCAGGTGCATGAAGAGTCTGCCAAGGTGCAGATTACTAAAAAGAACACAAGATTCTCAGTTTGATTCTTTGATTTGGATTACTCAAACATCCCATCGAGCATGCTAGAAATTGTTGTCACTTGGATTTGCACCCAAGGTTGAAGGCTTTTAGGGCTCCAACATCAATCCAATGAAACATTGAGATGACCTCCAAGTGTGGGACCCTGCAAAAAAGTCAAATCTCTAGAGAGACACTGGTTCCTTTGCTAAAAATGAGATTAAACTATCCTAAGACTAAACCTAATCTATCCATCATTTATGAAAAGAGGAAGAGGGATGAACTGAAAGTAAAAGGAGGTGATACACCAGGTTTGAATGTTGGTAGGCCTTTAAATCAACCATGTATGCATAGAATAACAATCAACACCAGACCAGCATACACAAATCATGAACTATTTGTAGAAGTAAAGGAAACTAAATGAAATCCAAGAGAAAAGAAGCATTCACATATGGATATCAAACAAAAAATACATAGAGCAAAGAATAATTCATGAAAAGGAAAAAATATGATGTTTATTCTCAAAGAGGTACGATTACAATTGATATGAGATATGGTTTTTTAGACCAAAAGGACAACCTGAATATATTACATTTCATGTCTTATATAGCATTTATAATGAAGCACCATTACCTACTGTAATGAATGCACCCATGGGTATGTCAGAGATATTTTACAAAAAGGAATATCAGAAGAAAATATGATTGCTTCACATAAATGTAGAAAAATATCTCCCATAAGTGGTTGAGCAAATATCTGGTTGGAAATCTAAACTTGAAACTCCACTCGCAATGATGAATGTTGAATTACAACCTGCCAGCTAGAGATGGATGTTTGACTTCTATCTAGACTAGATTCCCACCTGGGATGCAATTTTTGAACAAGATTGATGATGGCAGACCCTTGGCTCTGCTTCATCTCCTTGACCTTTATCAACAATTCAGCCTCTGTTATGTCATGTCGGCCAAATCTACACATTTCCTCAGTTAGCAACTTATCCAGATATCCAGATGTGCATGCCTAAGTTCTACCTTAGGCATATACAAATCTTGAATTCTAGATTAAAATTTCAAAGTGTGGATTTTCCCCCCAAAAGGCTCGCCAAATGATAGAGAATGAAATTCTATGTAGGTTTGCCTTTTGGATCATGTGAAAATTCCTTAAAACCAAGAAGATATTAAAGGTCAAAGATATGGTCAATGGTCATATGGATATTCATGTTTATACTTAAGGTCTTCACATTTGCAAATATTCAGACAAATTGTCCTAACAAAACACATGAGTCTCAATATCCTGACGTCTGGATGTGCACCCGTCAAATTTACCCTAGCAGTATTACGGAACCATCACATGCATGGACATTCAATGTCAAGATATTAACTTTTAGTATGCCTCCCTTGAATGTCCTGATGATGTCATTGTGATGTAGGAGCATCCCTAGTTCAAAGCAATCTTACATCAACCAAAAATATTTTCATTTGTTTTATTTTCCTTTCATTTTCCAATTTAGTGTAGTCAATTCAGTCAGTAGCAGTTTCAGTAGATTGGTCTATATTTTGACACTTTGAAGAATGTTGCAGGTGCATTGATGAAACCTATGAGCATAGATAAGTTCAAATGGTGTTCGAAGTCTATGGGCCTCTTGGCCCCTAGTAGTTAAATCTTGTCATTCTATTGGCTCTTGCAAGGTGTTCAACAAGTGGGAGAATGTTGGGAATTAAGGTGTCTCAACCTTGCAATTCCTAGCACTGATTATTAGATTATTTATTTATTTAATTACCTAATTTTGTATTTACTTGCACATCCCGATTTGTCATTTAGTTTGAGGTGGCATTGTGACATGTCATCCTACTTGTAATATGACTTGGATGGTCAAGTCAAACACATGTGGATTTGGGCATCCCATTTGAGGTGGCACTAATATGCCATGTGTCAACATCTTGGAATATGACGGAGGAGTTATTTTGTATGATAGAATCTATGACATGTAAGAGCCAAGTATATAGACTCCTATGACAAGTGAAGACAAGTGTCAGACAGTATCTTTGTACAAGAGAAAGGCATCTTTGGGCACCCACTTGGGTTATGACATGTTGTAAAAGGAATATGCTATTTTTAGTCATATATGACAGATTCTCTTACAACATTAAGTGTTGTCATGTTGCATATTTTTATGATAGCTGTAAGATACATAAGAACATCTGTCATTGCCTATTTTTAGCCTTAGAGTGCTCCATTCTTAGGAAGTCAAATATTCCATGTATGATAGATGTAAGAGAGTGTATGCATGTTGTGCAAGTGTCCTTTAATGTTGGAAAATGGACAATGGGCCAAGATGGACTCCTACCTCTAGAAGCTTCTCAGTTTTGCCTTGTAACTCTATATATTGCAGAGTTTTGGAGTAGACATATAGTGTTTGTACAAGTACTATTATGCTACTGGAATTACTCTAGAAACAACATTTGTAGACTCCTGGAAGAACTTGCATTGTAAGTGTATTGTAATCCTTTACAGATTTGATAATACATTGTGCAGGTTTTGGAGTGTGGGTTTTTTTAACTAGAAAGGTTTTCCCCATGATATATCTTGTGTCACTCTCTTTCTATGTGTTGTGTTGCTATTGTAATCTTTATGTTATATGTTTAATATTGCTACAATTGTAAGTATTTAAAAGAATTTTCATACTATTTTGTTCATTATGTTGGTGTAGGAAGTGTGTTCCATGTACCTTGCTTCCTTTCACGGAGAAGGTGAAATTTGCAAAGACCAAATTGGAAGGACATGCTACTATTTGGTGGAAAGAAGTTTAGTTGGATAGAAATAGAAGAGGAAAAGAAGAGATTACAGAATGGGATAGAATGGTGATAAAATTGAAGAACCAATTTATACCTGTTAACTATGAGTTGGAATTGTTGAAGAGATTGCAAAACTTGAGACAGAAGGAGAAATTTGTGAAGGAGTATATTGAAGAATTTCATAAGATGATCATTACGACTGGACATACCGAAGCGAGAAAAGAGAAAGTGGCTAGATGCATCAATGGAATGAGGTTGAACATACAAGAAGAACTGAATTTGGTGAGGATGACAATATTGGAAGATGCATACCAGTTTGCCTTGAAAGTTGAAGACAAGTTGAACAAGAAGTATGATTAGAGATAGAGAGGTAGAGGAGGTAAGTTTCGAAGAGGTCAAACTTATTCCAGAGGAGAATGATCATATGTGGAGTAGAACAAACAAGATAGCCCATTCAAGAAGGAGGACAAAGATAGCATTTCATACCAGAGAGATGACATAACTTTCTACCATAGAGGAAACCCTAATTCTTACCAGAGTGAAGGATATAGAACAAATGGAAGAGGACATTATAAGAGAACATTTAGAGGAACCTATTTTAAGTGTGGAGGTGAACGACATAGAGCATTTGAATGTACAAGCAAGAAGATAGAGAACAATGGAAGAGTAGACTATGTGGATGAAGAACCTATTGGATCACCTAGTTCAGTTGGTAAATTAGAGAAAGGAGAATCACTTGTCATGAGGAGAGTGTTATTTCAAGTAGAGGCAAATGAGGAACCACCATAGAGGAAAATTTTGTTCTGAACCAAATGTAAATTAGGAGGTAAAAGTTGTAAAGTTGTAATTGATAGTGGTAATTGAAATAATTTGGTTTCAGAGGAGATGGTGACTAAGCTAAAGTTGGAAAGATTGAAACACCCTAAGACATATCAGATAGCATGGATTCAAGATGATCATAAGGTACTGGTGAGTGAATAATGTTTGGTGAAATTTCATATTAGATCTTATCATGATGAAGTACTGTGTTATATTATGCCTATGGATGTATGTCATATATTTTTGGGTAGACCATGGTAGTATGATAGAAAGGCTATACATGATGGGAGAAAGAATACCTACAGTATAGTGTCAAATGGAAAGAAGATCACATTGATAACTTTGGAAGATGAGCTTAAGAGTGAAGTATGTGGGAATGCTAGAATATGTTTGGTTGATGGAAGGAAATTTCTGCATGGTTTGAGACATGAGAATATGTGTTATGATTTGATTTCTAAGAAGCCTAGAAACCTAAAGATAGAGACTGATGAATCACAACTGGAGGAGATATCTGAGTTGCTGATAGAGTATGAAGACATCATATCAGATAAGGTAACTGAAGGATTGCCACCAATTAGGAGTATCAGTTATCAAATAGATCTTATAACTAGAGCTAGTGATCCAGTCCAGGGTCATTTGAGTGGTATTTTTGGAAAATATCAAAAATATATTTTTTGGTATTTTCTACATCTTAGTAAATTGCATTTCTGGAGGCCTTCGAAGCATAATTAGGGCTCAAAACTAGTTAAGCCTTAGCAACTAGGTAGCTCAAACTAGATAATTAGTTTATCTTTCCAACATGTACAAGAAGTTTAATTTCTTATAAAATAGCTAGGAGTTATGACCCTGCCAAGGGGAAGATCAAAAATTTTCTAATTTTTCAAGTTTTTTTGAATTTTTGTAATTAGTTTCACCTTCCAGTAGCTCTTTTTGTATTCCAAGGGTAATGTGACCCTTCATATGATATGTAAGCCTATATATTTCAAAGGAAAATGAATAAAAATAAGTTTTTGGAGGCAATTCATAACTCTTAGCGATTTTTCCTATTTACAGAAACTCAATTCTTCTTTGTTTATTTTATTGCATTACAATACCACATACTCAGTGCTAGGTATTGTCTAGATCAACAAGTTTTCCTAAGAAAGTAGCACAAAGAAAGACATCAATAGAGAATGAAGAATTGAATAGATAGATACATGAATTGTTGAGGAAAGGTTTGACTAGAGAGAGTTTGAGCTTTTGTACAGTACCTCTAGTGCTAGCACTAAAGAAGGATGGAGAATGGAGAATGTGTATAGACTCTAGAGAAATAAACAAGATCACATTTAAGAATAGATTTCCTTTGCCTAGGATAGATGACATTATGCACTATTTGAGGAGCAAAATATTTTACAAAGATAGACTTGAAGAGTGGATAACATCATATCAGAATTAGAGAATGAGATGAATGGAAGACTACTTTTAAGATAGATTCATGATTCTATCAGTGATTAGTAATGGCTTTTGGATTGAAAATGCACTAAGTACTTTCATGAGATTGATGAATGAAGTTTTGAAGAAATTCTTTGGTAAGTTTGTTATTCTACACTTGGATGATATTCTAATTTTTAGTAAGACAAAAGAAGAGCATTTGTGGCATATTAGACAAGTATTATAGAGGTTGAGAGAAGATAAATTGTTGATAAACATCAAGAAGTATAGTTTCATGAAGGAAGAATTGGTATATTTGGGATTTGTGATTTCTGCGAAAGGATTGAAGATGGACCTGAGAAAGTTAGAGCAATTTTGAGTGGCCAACACCAAAGAGTATTGGAGAAGTCAAATAATTTCATGGATTAGCTAGTTTCTATCAGAAGTTCATTAGAAATTTTAGTTTAGTATGTAACCCTATGACAGAGACAATGAGAGGTGACATAAAGGACTTTAAGTGGATATCAAGAGTAGATAAAAGTTTTGAGCTATTGAAGTAGAAAGTGACATAGCAACCAATGTTAGCATTACCAAATTTTAATAAGGTATTTCAAGTAGATTGTGATGCAAGTGGAAATGCAATAGGAGTAGTGTTAAGTCAAGAAGGTAGACTAGTAGAATATTTTAGTGAGAAGTTGAATGATGCAAGGAGAAGATATTTAGTATGTGATCAGGAATTCTATACTATAATTCAAGTTTTGAAGAAGTGGAGACATTACTTCTTGCCTAAGGAGTTTGTGTTGTATACAGTTCATCAAGCTTTACAATATCTAAGCAGTCAAGGAAAGCTTAATCAGAGACATATGAGGTGAGTAGAGTTCATGCAGAGTTACACTTTTGTATTGAAGCATAGGAGTGGAAAGTCAAACAAGCTTGTAGATGCACTGAGTAGAAGAAGGAATTTGCTAATAGAGATGAGAGTCAAAGTGTTAGGATTTGAAGAATTGAAGCACATGTATGAGGAAGATCTTGATTTTGCAAAACCTTGGAAAGAATGTAAGGAACCTATTGTGATAGATAGAAGTAAGTGGTTGGACTATTTCATTCAAGAGGATATGTTGTTCAAACGAAGTTAGTTATGTATCCCTAGGAGTTCAATGAGAGACAATTTGATCAAAGAGAAACATAGTGGTGGATTAACAAGACATTTTGGAATTGTTAAGACAATGGATTTGGTAAGTGAGCATTACTTTTGGCCTCAGATATAGAAGGATGTTAGAAAGTTTGTGAAAAGTTGTAGAGTATGTAAAGTTGCAAAATGAAGTAGTCACAATACTAGATTGTATAAACCTTTGACAATACCGAAGAGACCTTGGGAAGACATAAGTATGGATTTCATAATGGGATTGCTGAAGACATTGAGAGGACATGATTCTATATTTGTAGTGGTGGACATATTTTCAAAGATGGCACATTTCATACCTTGTAAGAAGACAATTGATGCAGTGCATGCAACTAGCCTATTTTTCAAGGAGATTGTGAGGTTGCATGGATTACCTAAGAGCATAATTTCAGACAGAGATACAAAATTCATTGGATACTTTTGGAAGACACTTTGGAAGAAGATGAAGATAGATTTGAAATTCAGTTTAGCATTTCATCCATAGATAGATGGATAGGTAGAGATGGTGAATAGGAGTTAGCATAACTTTTTGAGGTGTTTGGTTGGAGAGAAGGTAGGAAATTGGGATTTGATTCTATCACAAGTAGAATTTGCATACAATAATTCAGTGAATAGGAGTACTGAAAGGACACCATTTGAGATTGTGATAGGAACTAACCCTAGAGGAGTAACAGATTTGAGAGACATCAGCATGGAAGATAAGAGGAGTACAAAAGTAGAAGAATTTGTAGGACACATGGAGACAGTGCATAATCAGGTTAAGAAACATTTGGAAGTGATGAACAGTAAGTATAAGGAACAAGTAGATGAGAAGAGAAGACACAGATTTTTTAGTGGGAGATGAAGTGATGGTATATCTTAGAAAGAGAGATTTCCAATTGGGACATATAACAAGTTAAAGATGAAGAAGTTTGGACCATGTAGGATACTCAGAAAGTTTGATTCAGGAAAGGCATATGAAGTAGAACTATTAGAGACATTGGGAATATCACCTATTTTCAATATTGCAGACCTATATCAGTATCATGAAGGAGAGTTCAGTGACAACATTGAACAAGACCAGAAGAAGTAGTTACCACAACAAGCATCAGAGCCAATAAAGAGCATCTTGGACATTAGAGATGGATGTAATACCTGTTAGATTTAGGATAGACAACTGAGAGGAGGGGGTGAATCAGTTGTCAAAAAATTTCTTTCCAATTACAAACTTAAAATCTTCTTAGTCATTTAGTAGCATATCAATAAATCAATCATGGAAACATAATGCATTCAATCAAGAGCAAAAACACATCAACACATAAGACACCAAGATATTGACGTGGAAAACCCAGTTAAGGGAAAAACCATGGGTTGATTAACCCAAGATTGTATTCTCTATTAGAAGAATAGAAAGAACAAAATGGCACATGCCAATTAGGGCTCACTGCCTGAGCACACTGCTCACAAAAGGCCCACTGCCTATAAGAGACACACTGTCTACAAAAGAATAAGTATCACATTCTTAAACTAGAAAATTAGCATCTTCACCATGCTTGAGTCAGTTTCACTTAAGCCTAATACTTCTGCTCTGCCTTTCACTTTCCTCCTTGCTACCACACACTCATCTCCACAAGGACACCTTTGAAATGACTTCGTAATCCCTTATTTATACAAGAAATCAACTTACGAATAATCATCTAAGTCAGAAAACATCTACAAGAACATCTGTAAGATGTGTAACTCATCTGGTCAGCCAGTCTCAGGAAGAACACCATCATCTAGAAGTTATTCTTCAATTGCAATCTCCAACTCCAATGCAGACCACCAACACGAACTGGACACTATCCAAAGACCTCCACAAGCTTGTCTGAATCACCAAGAACATCCACACTTTATCTGCTTACTGAAATCCTTCTCTCCTTCATCTGAAAACTCAAGAACATAGTCTGTCATCATTGTTACAAAGGAATAGATGCTTGCAGACCTTCAAACCATGAACCAATCAAGTTGACACTTCACAAAGACTTCCTTAACACTCCCTCAAATCCACAGAACAGGATAATGCATTTCTAGATCTCACCGGACCTGTCTGTATCACTCTGTCACCTTTGAACACCTACCAGAACCAATTTTACTTGAGTGGACACAACTTCTTCAGATCTTCATACGGACCTCTAAAATATCTACTGGATCACCTTAAGACACATATCTACAAACCCTTTAAATCACATCCTCTGATCCTCATTTCATCTTGGACTTTTATCTTACTGTCCTCACTGTTCTTCATTGTTCCTGATTGAGACTAATTTTCTCAATATCCTCAGCACACAACTCATCCAATCCTTATCATTAATGCAATAGGAGTATGTTGACATCAATGACAACACTAGTTAGGCCCATATGTGTAACAATCTTCCCCTTTGTCATTGATGGCAAAATATGATGTGAAAAACTGTTATGATCATCAAGACAAGAACTTCTCCTTACTGTCACAACTCCCCCTATCAGAAACAACCATTCACATGTCTTCTCTCCCTTTACTACTCCCGCTTTGATCATCAACCACTTGTTTTTCACATGTCTTCTCTTCCCCTTTGACATCAATGGCAAAGGGAACATACTTGCAATTTCACCACTTTAGAATCATATCTGTTGCTCCCCCTGAGTAGCATCTCCCCATCATCAATCCGGACCACAAGATATGACTGTGATATCCACCAAACTGATGCACATCAGTGCACCTTAGTTCATCACCAGAGGGGCAATAACCCCTAACTTCTCCCTGAGATACTCAAAAGAGTCCTTAGGTAGAGGTTTAGTAAAGATATCTACAATCTGATCCTTGAAAGGCACAAACTCCAATTTGACTTCATTCTTGTTCACTTGCTCTCAAAAAGTGAAACTTGATGGATATGTGTTTAGTCTTTGAATGCAACACTGGATTCTTAGATATATTTATTGCACTTGAATTATCACAGAAGATTGTGATAGGTTCCTCATACTCCACTTTGATGTCTCTTAGCATCTACTTCATCCACAAAACTTGAGTGCAACTACCTGCTACTGCAATATATTCTACTTCAGTTGTGGATAGAGATATTGCCTCTTATTTCTTGCCTAGCCAAGAAACCAATCTCTTCCCCAAAAAAAATGCTCCACCACTAGTACTCTTCTGGTCATCCACATCTCCTTCCCAATCTGCATTTGTATATGAATGAAGAGAGAAATCATGATCTATAGGATACCATAGACCATACTCAACTATCCCTTTTAGATATCTAAAAATCCTCTTGATTTCCATGACATGAGATTCTCTAGGACCAGCCTGGAATCTAGCAACATGACCAACAGCCTACATAATGTCTAGTCTAGTTTGAGTAAGATACAACAGTCCTCCAATCATTGACCTATACTTTTTCTAATCAACCTTAGGAGAGTCATCATCTTTGCTCAATTTATTTCTGGTTACCATGGGAGTATTCATTTGTTTTGAATCTTCCATCCCAAATTTCTTCAACAATTCTTTCACATATTTGGTTTGAGAAATGAAAATTTGTTTCTTTGTTTGAGTGATTTGTAGACCCAAGAAGAAATTCATTTCCCCAAGCATGGACATCTCAAACTCACTTTTCATTTGATTTGCAAAGGTTTTACACATACTATCTCTTTGTCTAAAGATGATATCATCAACAAACACTTCAACAATCAAGATGTTCTCGTGATCAATTTTGAAATACAAATTACTGTCAGCAGTACCTTTGTTGAAACCAATCTTCAAAAGATGCTTATCCAATCTTTCATACCAGGCTCTTGGGGCTTGCTTCAGTCCATACAGTGTCTTCTTCAACTTGCAGACCATATCACCATGATCAGACAATTGAAATCCATCTGGTTGCTCAATGTACACTTCTTCTTCCAAGTCACCATTCAGGAAGGCAGACTTGACATCCATTTGATATACCTTAAAATCCTTGAAAGAAGCAAATGCAAGAAATAATTTGACTGCTTCAATTCTTGCCACTAGAGAAAAAGTTTCTTCAAAATCAACTCCTTCTATTTGAGAATAGCCCTTTCAGACCAATCTGGCTTTATTTCTGATTACTTCACCAACTTCATTCAGTTTGTTCCGGAAGACCCATTTGGTTCCAATCACATTCTTGTTTCTAGGTCTGGGAACAAGATCCCAAGTGTGATTTTTCTCAATTTGCATTAGCTCTTCCTCCATTGCTTTAGTCCAATTTTCATCATTGCAGGATTCATCTATTGTCTTAGGTTCAATCTTTGAAATCAGACAATACTCATCTGAATTTTGAGCAATTCTCCTTCTAGTTTGCACACCTTTGCTTTTGTCACCCATGATCTGATCTTCAGAGTGGTTCAATCTTACATACCTTGGAACTTTGGGAGTTTCTTGCACTTCTGATTCTTGATCAAGCTCATTAAAACTCATCTCTTCTTCCTGATTTATCAGATTAGTTTGAATTTGACTTTCAGAAGAGGCTTGGGCTCCTTGAATTGGAACACCATTCTAATCATCTTCATCAAATTCATAAAACCTTGATGGTTTTTCAATTCCTTCATAAACCTTTACATTTGTACTTTCTATCATCTTTCTCGATCTCTTGTTATAACACTGGTAAGCTTTGCTTTGAGTAGAGTAACCCAAGAATATTCCTTCATCACTTCTAGCATCAAACTTTCCTAGATCTTCATCTCTTTCGATGTAACATTTGCTACCAAAAACTCTGAAATACCTCACAGTAGGAGTGATTCCAAACAAAAGTTCATAAGGATTCTTACCGGTATTGCTTCTGATTTGAACTCGATTGAGAGTATAAACTGCAGTGCTGACAACTTCTCTCCAATAGATTTGAGGAAAATTTGCTTCCATCATCATGGTCCTAGATGCTTTCTAGATGGTCTGGTTCTTTCTCTCAATAACTCCATTCTACTATGGAGTCCTAGGAGCAGACAACTGTCTCTTTATTCCATGTTTCTCATAGAAATCTATGAACTCACTGGATGTGAATTCTCCACCTCTATTAGACCTCAGACATTTCAATTTTAATCCAGTTTGATTCTCTACCATAGCCTTGAATATTTTGAATTTCTCAAGAGGTTCTAACTTTTCTTTCAGAAAAGTTACCCACATCATCCGGAAATAGTCATCAATTAGTAACATGAAGTATCTATCACCTTGCACACTCCTAATTATTGTCGGACTACAAAGATTAGTATGAACTAAGTCCAATAATTTGGTAGAAGATTGTTCCTTGCTTTTAAATGAGACTCTACTTTGTTTTCCCAACTGACATTCTTTGCTCAAACTATTTGTAGGTTTCACAAGTTTTGGAAGATCTCTTACAGCCTGAGTATTGCTTATCTTGATGGTATTATCAAAATTCGCATGACACATTCTCCTATGCCATAAACAACTTTTACCAGTACCAACCAAGTGGAATATATTACCTTTAGTTTGAGTACCAGATGCAATCTCTATTCTGGAACTTTCAAAGATCTTGAATTTTCCATTCTTGAATTGGAGATCATAGCCTTTGTCGACCAACTGACCAACACTGAGAAGATTGTGCTTCAGTCCTTCAACATATAGTACATTACCAGTTTTGTTCCTTCCATCAAAAGAAATAGTTCCCCTTCCTCTGATTCTACCAACAGAATTATCACCAAACTTTACCACTCCTCCTTCATACCTTTCCAAATCTATGAACTTATTTTTGTCACCTGTCATATGGTGAGAGCATCCACTGTCAATGACCCAATCATCCTTTTCTTCAACTTGGGCAGCCAGAGCTCTTTCTACAACTTTATGATTGACAGATTCAGAGGACAATGGTTCTTCTTCCTTGATGGCAATAAACACCCAATCATTTCTGGATTTGTTTCCTGTCTCTGATTCGTCATCTGTTACTCCTTCATTATCATCTTCCTCATGAACATAGTAACAATTCTTTTGGAACCTTGATCTATTAGGATTTAGCCTTGAAAATCTTTCCAGACACTTTGACACAAAATGACCAATCTTATTGCAGTTAAAACACTTAAAAGGCAAATTTCCTTCATACTTACTAGATCCTCTTGGTAGTCCTTTTGCAATAAGGGCTTCAAGTTGAGTAGTTTCAACTTCTTCTTCTTCCAGGTCTTTTCTTGCTTTTTCATACCATGATAGTTTCCTTGAAGAGTTCTCTCCTAGATCAAACCTTTGTTTACCTTTTACACAGGCACTGGCTTTGAATGCTAATTCAGTCTTTGGGGGGGCATCTCCAAACTTGGCCATTTCAAATGTAGCCAATTTACCAGTCAATTGATCTGTTGTGGCAGTTGTATGGGCTCTAAATTCTTCAATGGCAGTAGCCTTGATTTTATAAGAAGCAGGAAGGGATCTGAGAATTTTGCCAACAATCTCATCTTCATCCAAGACTCCACAAACAATCTCATTTACTCTTGGCATAAAAGTAGTAATATTTTCATCATCTCTCATCTTTAGATTTTCAAATTTCCCTTCCAGACTCTGTAACCTTGCACATTTAACATACTTGTCTCCTTCATGCAGAAGTTCCAATTTTTGCTAAATCTCAAAAGCAGTTGGTAGGTCAACAACATTTCAAAGTTCTGAATCAGATAGTGCACTTAGAAGAGCTTCTATAGTCCGTAGATTATTTTCAACATCTGTGATTTCATTTGGGGATTTCAAACCACCCTGTGGAGGAGTATACTTTGTTGAAGCCATGTTCCAGTACTGCATTCCCAGACATTGTAAGTGACATTTCATGTGACTTTTCCAAAGATTAAAATTGGTTCCATCAAACTTCAAACTATCCTTCTTGTACGACGACATCCTGGATCTCCTCAAGCAGTTAAGCTCCTTTTAGAGGAACTTGGCTCTAATACCAATTGTTAGATTCAGGACAAACAACTAAGAAGGGAAGGTGAATCAATTATCAAAAACTTTCTTTCCAATTAAACACTTAAAATCTTCTTAGTGATTTAGAAGCATATCAATAAATCAATCATGGAAACATAATGCATTCAATCAAGAGCAGAAACACATCAACACATAAGACACCAAGATTTTGACGTGGAAAACCCGGTTAAGGGAAAAACCACGAGGTGATTAACCCAAGATTGTATTATCTGTTAGAAGAATAGAAAGAACAAAATGGCACATGCCAATTAGGGCTCACTGCCTGAGCACACTGCTCATAAAAGGCCCACTGCCTACAAGAGACACACTGTCTACAAAAGAATAAGTATCACATACTTGAACTGGAAAATTAGCATCTTCACCATGCTTGAGTCAGTTCCATTTAAGCCCAATACTTCTTCTCTACCTTTCTCTTTCCTCCTTTCTACCACACACTCATCTCCACAAGGACACCTTTGAAATGACTTCATAATCCCTTATTTATACAAGACATCAACTTAGGAATAATCATCCAATTCGGCAAACATCTAAAAGAACATCTACAAGATGTGTAACTCATCCAGTCGGCCAGTCTCAGGAAGAACACCATCATCCAGAAGTTATTCTTCAATTGTGAGCTCCAACTCCAATGTGGACCACCAACACGAACTGGACACAATCCAAAGACCTCCACAAGCTTGTCTGAATCACCAAGAACATCCACACTTCATCTGCTTACTGAAATCCTTCTCTTTCATCTGGAAACTCAAGAACACAGTCTGTCATCACTGTTACAAAGGAATAGTTGCTTGTGGACCTTCAAACCATGAACCAATTGAGTTGACACTTCACAAAGACTTCCTTAACACTCCCTCAAATCTACAAAATAGTATAATGCATTTTCGGATCTCACCGGACCTGTTTGTATCACTCTATCACCTCTGAACACCTATCGGAACCAGTTTTACTTGAGTGGATACAACTTCTTCAAATCTTCATGCAGACCTCTAAACTCTCTGCTAGCTCACCTTAAGACACATATCTACAAACCCTTTAAACCACATCCTCTGATCCTCATCTCATCTTGGACTTTTACCTTACTGTCCTCACTATTCTTCACTGTTCCTGATTGAGACTAATTTTCTCAATATCCTCAGCACATAGCTCATCCTATCCTTTTCATCAATGCAACAGGAGTATGTTGACATCAATGACAATGCCAATTAGGCCCATACTTGCAACAGTACTAGAGGCAAGCAATACAAAGAATATCTTGTGAAGTGCATAGGTAGACCAAAAGAAGATTCATCTTGGATTTCTCAGGATGAGGTGAATCATCTTTTTTTTCCTTTAACCCTTGCAAAGTGAGGGACTCACTTTCTTAACAACCCTAGGTGTCTGATGCAGGAGCATCCCTAGTTCAAAGAAATCTTGCACATCAAGCAAAAATATTTTCTTTCATTTTGTTTTCCTTTCATTTTCTAGTTTAGTACAGTCACTTAAGTTAGTAGTAGTTTCAGTAGATTTGTACACATTCTTCCATTATTTCATTTCAGACCTTGCAGAGCTAGACATAACATCTAGACATTTTCATTCACATCCTATCAAAAATTTAGATCATTTGGATCAGATAGCAGAAAGATATCGCTATCAGAAGTTTGCCTAGTTTCACAAAACATAGCACACAAACAAGAAGAAGGAGAAGATTCTTGGAGCACTTCCATGACTTGTAAAGCTAAATAACTCATCATTCAAGGTAATTTGGGACATGCCTGACCTTCCTTGAGATTTGCACATTGTTTCATTGAATTCTGGAGGATTTCTATATGTTTTGGACTGACCTATCTGTGTACACACATTACATCTATTTCATTGGAGTTTGTAACCATTCTTGCCCGACGCAGAGGATTCTTATGATCCAAAGATGATATATATTCATGTAATAAATTCCTAGGAAAGTAGTTCATGATTATAGAGATAGTTCATTGTTCAAATTCCTTTGTAAGGCACTTCAAAGTCATATTTGCGCATGTATTATAACTGGAGAATTAGGCCTGTGAGTCCTAATTTGTAAGCCCACATGTTGTCAACATGTTTGTATTTTGAATCTATGATATACTAAATGACTAAATTTGCATTTACAATCTACAATTGAGTTTCTTTCGTTGTGTTTACTCTTGTTACATGGTCTAGACTATTCACTTTGTGGACCCTCCTAACCGTGACTACACCACATTGTCATAAGCTCTTCTTTGGAAAGGGATCTAGATGACATCATCAGGATGTTCACATTGAAGAATCCAGACAAATAGGAAGGTCTAGATATTAAGAATTAATATGCCAGTGTCAAAATGTCCTGATGATGTCATCATCATAAGCTCTTCTTTGGAAAGGGATATGGATGATGTCATCAGGATATTCGTATTGAAGGATTTAGACATTCATATTGAAGGATCTGGATATTAGAAAATATTTGGATATTCGCTAAGGTCTGTATATTAGAAAATATTCAGGTATTAGCTAAGGTCTAGATATCTGATAAGATCCAGATATTAGCTAAGGTCTAGATATTTAGAAAATATCCAGATATCAACCAAGGTCTGTATACTTAGAAAATATCTGGATATTAGATAAGGTCCAGATACTTAGAAAATATCCAGATATTAGCTAAGATCTGGATACCTGATAAGATATAGATATTAGCTAAGGTCTGGATAAATAGAAAATATCTAGATATTAGTTAATGTTCAAATACTTAGAAAATATCAAGATATTGGCTAAAGTCTGGATATCTGATAAGATCCAAATATTAGCTAAGGTTTGGATACTTAGAAAATATTTGGATATTAGCTAAGGTTTGGATACTTAGAAAATATATGGATATTAGCTAAGGTCTAAATACTTAGAAAATATTTAGATATTAGCTAAGGTCTGGATATCTGATAAGATTCGGATATTAGCTAATGCTACGCCCTTAATCCTATAGTGTGTATAGGGTTATGAATAGTCGGCTTGTGGCTATCTTAACTCTTAATTAAGTCATATTATCATTAGTTTATTGTTATTTAGTTGTTTAGGTTGGCCTAAGGCTTATATAGGCCCATCTAAGTCGGCCTAGGTGATATCCTAGGCATAAATAGGTATATATAGGAGGTAGTGAGTCTTATTTCATCATATTCAGTATTGTGTTCTCATTGAAGACTATTGGAAGTATCCCCCTCGAAGTGGTTTTGGAGGTTGCCCCCTCGAAGTGGCATATTATTATCAAGTAATTGTAGCATATTTACTATTATATTTAGATATTGTGCAAGTTGTTTCATTACAAGTGGTATCAGAGCATGATCTTGGCACCGTAGAGGCAAAATTTTTTCTCATCATTGGAGGTGATTTTGGGAAGAGCATAACTTTCAGATTTTAGCGAATTTTTTAAAGATTTTTAAAGGGTTTTTGAAGACAATATTAAAGAAGATACAGTCCAGATTTCAAAAGAATTGGAGCAAAAATAAGTGAGTTATTGCAAAATTAGGGTTTGCAACAAATTCGCTCTCAAGGCAGTAAATTTGCTAATTTCTTGGAATTTTTTCTGGGTAAGTGGTATCTTGGCCTTAGTAAGTTACAGTAAAAATTTCAGAGAATTTTAATTTCATTTGTGTGATTTATTTCAAAATTATTTTTTCCAATCATGACGGGTCCTTCAACAAGGGGCAAAAAGAATGTTACCACACCGGGAAAAACTCCAGGCAAGGAGGAGGTGGAAAATGAGGATGTTGATCAAAAAGAATATGAAAATATACTTGAACTTATTCATAAAGAAAATAGCAAGATGAAAGGTGAAATCTTGTCCATTATGGATGAACAAATGAAAGGGTTGGCAAAGTCATGTGATATTGAGAAAATTCTGGAGATACTTTCCAAACATAAGCAGTCACAACACCACGATGTGGAGGAAGAGGATTCTACAAAAGGGAAGGGTGTTTTTGGGTTTGAATCAAATCTCAAGATGGATCATCACACCACTCATTTTATGGCAAGGAATTTCACACCAAAGTTGGATATGCGAAAGTTTGATGGTCAAGACCCTACCAATTGGCTTTGTCAAATGGAGCAATTCTTTGATATCCACCATGTTCCATGTCAACAAAAGGTGGCCATGGCTTCCTTATACTTGGAACCTGATCAATTCATTTGGTACCATTGGCTATGTGAAGAAAAGAAAGCAAAAGAATGCATTGTCACTTGGTCGGTTTTCCAAGAAGAACTCATTACTCATTATGGTGAAAATCTTATGGATAGCTACTTCAGCCAAATTACCAAATTAAGGCAAACAGGTATGGTCAAGGATTACATTCATCAATTTCGTACTTTATCTTTAAGAGTGGAAAATGTGTCTACAGAAAATTTGTTGGAGCTATTCATTGGTGGCTTAAAGGATCACATTAAATATGAGGTACGCATGTTCTGTCCAAATTCCATCTCAGAGGCAATGATTATGGCAAGGCAAGTAGAGGAAAAATTTATGGTTAATAAAAGGCAAGGTTTTATAAACATAAGAGATAAAAGCACTCCTACACAGTCACTTCCACAACCTACTAGGCTAACATCACAACAAATCGAAGAGAAGAGAGCAAAAGGATTATGTTTTAATTGTGATAGCAAATATAGTAGAGGACACAAATGCACTGAAAAGAAATTGTTCTATATTGAAGGGCCAAGTGAGGAAGAAGAAGAGGTACCAATAGTAGAGAGTGACAATGAGATTGAGGAGGAGTCAAGAGATACTCAACCAATCATTTCTTTCCATGCACTTTCAGGTTTTAGTACCCCACAAACTCTCAAGGTAGTGGGTTTCTTAAAGAAAGAAAAAGTAATAGTGTTGATAGACTCAGGTAGCACTCATAACTTCATCAACAAAAAGTTGGCCACTCGTTTAAATTGTTTTATATATCCAGCTCCAGAATTTCAGGTCTTGATTGCAGATGGTGGTACTGTTAGTTGTTCAGGAAAATGCCATAGCATTAAATTATCCATGGGAGATTATCATCTTAATTGTCCAATGTATGCTATCTCAATGGGTGCGGCAGATATTGTTTTGGGAGTACAGTGGCTTACCACTTTGGGAACAATTGAATTGAACTTCCAAGAACTATTCATGCGCTTTCAATCAGAGGGAAGAACAATAGAATTACAAGGGATGCGTGCAAAGTCACCACAGATAGTAAGTTCTTACCAAATGCAAAAGATGTTGAAGAAGGGGGTAGATGGGATGGTAGCCCAATTATTTTCATTAGAAGCATATCACTCAAAGGCTTCTACACCATTGGATCTACAAGCAATTATAGATAAGCATTCTATAGTTTTTGGGGAGATGCCAAAAGGATTGCCTCCTAGGAGAGATCATGATCATGCCATTCAACTAGTACCAGGGAGCCAACTACCCAACATCAGGCCTTACAGATATCCATATGCTCAAAAAAGTGAGATTGAGAAGATAGTTCAAGAGATGATAGAAGCAGGCATTATCAGGCATAGTCAAAGTGCTTACTCATCTCCTGTGGTAATGGTGCGTAAGAAGGATGAAACATGGAGGATGTGTCCAGATTACAGAGAGCTTAACAAGTTCACCATAAAAGATAAGTTTCCTATTCCAGTAATTGATGATTTGTTAGATGAGCTTCATGGTGCTATTTATTTTACAAAACTTGATCTTCGTTCTGGTTATCATCAAATTAGAATTACAGATGAGGATGTACATAAGACAGCTTTTAGAACCCATGAGGGCCACTATGAATTTTTGGTAATGCCTTTTGGTCTCACTAATGCACCGTCGACATTTCAAAGTTTAATGAACTCTATCTTCAGGCCATTTTTGAGGAAATTTGTTTTGGTATTTTTTGATGACATCTTAATATATAGTAAAACATGGGAGGAACACTTGCAACATGTAAATCAAGTGTTGGACATTTTGAAGCAGAATCAGTTGTATGCTAAACCATCCAAGTGTATCTTTGTTGTCAAAGAAGTGGAGTACCTTGGTCACATTGTGTCACATGAGGGAGTCAAGGTGGACCCTCATAAGATCCAAGCAATTGTAGAGTGGAAAATTCCTAAGACCCTTAAGAACTTACGAGGTTTTTTAGGGCTTATAGGGTATTATCGCCGATTTGTAAAGAATTATGGTAGCATAGCATCTCCTCTCACATCCTTGTTAAAGAAGGATGCTTTCCAATGGAATGAAGTGGCGACAAGGGCATTTGAGAAACTAAAGGAAGCCATGTGTACAACTCCAGTCCTAGCTACCCCAGATTTTTCTAAAACATTTGTTGTTGAATGTGATGCTTCAGGACATGGAATAGGAGCAGTACTTATGCAAGAAGGAAAACCCATAGCATTTGAAAGTCACCAACTCAAAGGTAAGAATTTGTTGAAGCCAGTTTATGAGAAAGAAATGTTGGCTATCTTGCATGCAGTCAAACAATGGAGACCTTATCTAATGGGATGACACTTTAAGGTCAAGACAGATCATGATAGTCTCAAATATTTCTTGCAACAGAGGTTATCATCTGAAGAACAACAAAAATGGGTCACAAAGATGTTGGGATATGACTTTGAGATCATATATAAGAAAGGCAAGGAGAATGTTGTGGCTGATGCTCTATCAAGGCATGATGAACCCACAGAGTCATTTTTATTTGCCATTTCCATGTTACAAGCAGACTGGGTAAATGAGGCAAGAGAAGAGTGGGAGAAGGACATAGATACTCTAAGGCTCATTGAGAAACTCCAACAGGAATCAAGTGTGTCTGACAAATTTTCATGGAAAGGAAATATTTTATGGTACAAGGAGAGGTTATACCTTTGCAAGAATTCAACTCTTAAGCTTAAGGTGTTGGAAGAACTACATGCTTCTCCAATAGGTGGGCAATCAGGATTCCTCAAAACTTATCATAGAATCAAGCAAGATTTCTTTTGGGAAGGGCTGAAAGGGGATGTTCAAAAATTTGTAGCTGAATGCATGGTATGTCAACAACATAAAGGGGAGACAGTTAAGACTCCAGGTCTTCTACAACCCTTATGTATCCCAAGTCAAAGGTGGGAGGAGGTATCTATGGATTTCATCACAGGTTTGCCTAGATCTGAAGGAAAAAATGTCATCATGGTTGTTGTGGATCGTCTCACCAAATATGGTCACTTTTGTGCTTTGGCACAACCATTGGCAGCAAGCAGTGTAGCAATAGCTTTTATGAATACTATTCAGAAACTACATGGGACTCCGAAAGTTATAGTCAGTGATCGTGACCCTATATTTACAAGTAATTTTTGGACTGACTTGTTTTCATGCTTGGGCACTCAGCTTGCTCATAGTTCATCATATCACCCCCAGTCAGATGGATAGACAGAAGTGGTCAACAAATGCTTGGAAGGCTATCTCCGTTGTTTTGCTTCAGATAAACAAGAGAGATGGGTGCAATGGCTACCACTAGCAGAATGGTGGTACAACACTTCTTTCCATACTTCTTCCAAGATGTCTCCATTTTTAGCACTATATGGTTACCACCCACCATCAATCATCTCTTCATTGCGGGTACAACCAAAGGTTCACACAGTCGAAGAACACATCCATCATCAGCAAGAGGTATTGGCTAGTCTTCGAGAGAACTTGGCAATGGCACAAAACAGAATGAAGCAACAAGCTGATCAACACCGTAGTGAAAGAACTTTTGAAGTGGGAGATTGGGTCTTTGTGTGACTACAACCATACAAGCAAATGTCTCTAAAACAACAACATAAAGCTAACAAGCTGGCACCCAAGTACTATGGTCCTTATAAGGTGTTGCAGAAGATTGGCAATGTAGCATATAAATTGGAGCTGCCCATATCAACAAAAATTCATCCAGTTTTTCATGTTTCCTACTTGAAGAAGGTTATTGGGAATAAAGTGGTAGCACAGACTAAGTTACCTGAGTTTGATGAAGAGGGAAGAATAGTTGTGGATCCTGAGAGAATTATTCAAACACGCACCAAGAAGCTGAGGACAAGGGAAATCATAGAATATCTAATTAAATGGAAAAACTCTCCAGTGGAGGAAGCTACATGGGAGAATGAGGAATTCATTCAAAAGCATCCACATTTGGTTAGCATTGAGGACAATGCTGCTTTGAAGAGGGGGGGCATGCTACGCCCTTAATCCTATAGTGTGTATAGGGTTATGAATAGTCAGCTTGTGGCTATCTTAACTCTTAATTAAGTCATATTATCATTAGTTTATTGTTATTTAGTTGTTTAGGTCAGCCTAAGGCTTATATAGGCCCATCTAAGTCAGCCTAGGTGATATCCTAGGCATAAATAGGTATATATAGGAGGTAGTGAGTCTTATTTCATCATATTCAGTATTGTGTTCTCATTGAAGACTATTGGAGGTATCCCCCTCGAAGTGGTTTTGGAGGTTGCCCCCTCGAAGTGGCATATTATTATCAAGTAATTGCAGCATATTTACTATTATATTCAGATATTGTGCAAGTTGTTTCATTACAGCTAAGGTTTGGATACTTAGAAAATATCTAGATATTAGCTAAGGTCCATATACTTAGAAAATATCTGGATATCTAGGTAATAGATATCCATGCCAAAAACCAACTATAAAGAGAGAAATTTCTGCAAAGGAAAACTTTGAATTTTTTAGGTTTCTCATTTTTCTAGGTTTTTTGCAAGGATTCTCCAGATGAATTTTTAGAGATCTTTACAAGGAAAAATACTAGAATTTGAAGGTTTTAGGCCTGTAGAGATAGATTTCAAGGGATTTCAAGGAGGTTTTATAGGTGAACTATTTGACTTTGGGCAAAGGAAAATAGATCAACGACTTTGGAAAGAGAGCTCAATGAGACCTTTGATGAGCATGATGGCTTGATATGAGCAGTGTATGAACATGTGATGAGCTTTGTATGAAAGCTAGGTGAAGCAATGAACAAAAAAAAAGGCTCCTATGTCCTGTATGAGCATGAGAATGCTTGATTTGGAGAGCAATAACTTGCAAGAGTTGTGTGCACAAATGAAATTGCCTCTCTAGAAATGCCTTCAAGATATGCAATAATGAAAGATTTAAAACTTTGAAGAACTAAAGAAAGAAATAAAGAAAGATGGTCAAAGGCCTATGAAGAAGCTTGAAAAATCTTGTGAAGATGAGAAGAGTAATCTCCAACATGCTCAACTTGGAAAATAATGAAGAGGTGAGGGTATTTATATGTTTGAAGAAGGGACGAGTGGTGAAGAAGAAGAAGAGTTAACTCAATTTGATTGGAGAGTTAATTTAGAAGACTTAAGAGTGATCTGGGCTAAAATTGGAGTGATCTACACAATAAAAGCTTATCACTCAAGAAGAACTGAAGAAGAAGGAATGCATGGGAATGCATGAGAATGCATGATTTGTTAATTAAGGATAAAATAGAGTTAATTAAGAATGTGTAGGTGCATGAAATAGTTAACTCTATATTTGACATGAAAATCCATGCAAACAAGAAGAAAAACTGGTGAAAATAGAGCTTTTTTGAGTTAGAAACTCAAGTTTTTCTACAGCTAGAAACACAATAAGGTCATGCCTAGGGGTCACCCCTTTCATCAATTAGGTCACCTAGGGGCAACCCTAGGTCTCCCGGGGCAAACCATGGGCAACCCTCAAAGGAGGGCACCTAGGTTGAAGTGCATGATGGGAGATGGAAGAAGAGAAAAGAAGGGGATCCACCTCTAGAAACATGCCTATCATGTGTGAAAATTGAAACCTCCACCTGCAAAGTAGGATCTTTTGGGGGGAGATCTAGAAATAATAGGGGGAGATTTGGATTGGTTGAGTGAAACTAAAAACCAAAAGTTAGAGATGGCTAGGGCGGACCTCTAGAAGGCTTCTAGGGGTGGGAATGGATGAAAAATATTGAGGAAAGGTGAAAAATCACCTACAAGATGCATACAAGGCTTAGGAATATGGTCACAAGCATAGAAAATGTAAACTGACAAGTGTTGAAAAGTGTCAAAAAGCATCGACAACAAAGAGAGAGAAAACAACAAAGGGGAAACAACACAAAATGAAAGAAAAGACATGTCACCAAGAGAATTGCTTCTAAGAGTATGTTATTTCATGCTTACATGTATGTGACAAGGATTATAACTCATCATAGGGGTCCTTGTGGAGGTTGTGCATGATTTTGGTGCTTACAATAATAACTATCTAGGGAGAGCAACTCAAGGCATATCTTTCATCCCTATTTTGGACAATGACTACCTCTCAGGGGGAGAAAGTTGATAGATGGTAGTGTAGATGTCGTAGGTTGATGTGACATGGTGAGGAGACATATTAAAGACATAGGTTGATGTTAGTAAGGAGTTTTTTTACCTCCCTTTTCCATTGATGACAAAGGGGGAGAGTAAGAGTAAGGGGGAGCAACACTAGAGAAATTTATGTAGAAGGATTAGAGTAGCACTAAAAATAGTTTATGCATGAGTGTTGCCATCAATGACAAAGGGGGGATTGTTTATATATTGTCATTGATGTCAAAGTTGGATGTCAAAGGTGTGTGTTAGAGTGTCTCTAGCAGAGGAGAAGTGCATAGAGGCAAATAGTTCTAAGAAGGGTAGGAAAATATGCTAAGGCATTAGTTTCGCCCTTAGTTGGCAAAAGTTTAGTTTCAAAACTAGCAAGTTCATCGATTCTAATCTTTTTTGATTTAGTGATAGAAGAGAGAGAAAGTGGCCTTGTTGAAAACTTTGAAGAGGGAAAAGGACTAAGGCTTAGCCAGAATGTTTAGTTCAAAAGTTTGGTTTTTCGCTGGTTCACCAATTTGGTGATTCATCAACAAAAGAGGAGGAAAGTCTTTTCAATAAAGACTTTAAAGAAAGAGAAAAAAGGTAAGTGTTTTGAAGTGCAAGTTTCTTGTTGTTATGAAAGTTTTGAAATAATGAACTAGTTTATGAGTTCATCATTTTGTTGATTCATTGACTAAGCGACACTTGACAAAGAAAGGAAGCAGTGTGTGAAGCAGAAAAAGAAAAGTTTGAAGAAATGAAACTTTGTTGATAAACACATAGAAAGGCTAGTTAAGGATCTTAGAGAATTGTCGATAAAGGAAAATTGATAAGGTGAAAATTGTGTATTGGAAACCTTCTAAAATTTGGAACTATTTCTTAGTTTTTAAGATTCGTAGACAAGCTGATAGCATAGAACAAAGGGCTAAGTTTTCAAAAGTCAAAATTCACCACTAAGGAAGACATAAGCCATGGTTCCTAAAAGTTGATATTTACCAACAAAGGCCAAGGTTTGAAAAAGTCAGGATATGCAGATAGAGCGACAAAGAGACCAAAGTTTGAAGAAATGAATATTTGCCAATAAAGGCAACTAAAGCCAAGGTTTGTGGAAGAGTGATTTTTCCAATAAAGGTGATAAAGGAGTAAAGGGCAAAGTTTGAAAAAATGAGAAATCGCCAATAAAAGTTTAAGAGACAAAAGTTTGGAAAAATGAGGAATCGCTGATATAGAAGACAGAAGCATAAGTTTGTCTAGGGTGATTTTTGTTGATAAAGAAAAGAAAGACCATAGTTCAAAAAGATGTGATTTTTCTGATAAGGGCATCAAAGGACAATTTTGTAGTAAGGAAATTTTACCGATAAAGAAGAAGACAAAGGCAAAGTTCTCAAAAGTAAAAAATTGTCGATAAAGGGCTAAAAGCTAGAGGTTTGAGAAATGACAAATTTTATGATAGAGGATGGTTAAGGTCACATAGTGGATGCATGGAAATGATGGTGATGTAGAATAGCTGGATGTTTTACATGCACAAAGATATAAATACAAATGCAACTATGATTGATGATAATGATGGATAAACAATATTTAAACAGATTTAATAAATGCATAGTGCTACATGTAGAATTATCTTTCTGGACATGTAAAAAGAAGAAGTACAAAAAGATTGGATTGTGCACATGTAGATGTGCGAGTATATGTAGAGATAACAATATATATAAGTGATTGAAAATAGAATTAGTACATGATGCATAGATGGATTGATGAAGCAGGTGTGAAAAGAATTTAGTACATAGAGAGTCTGGGTGAGCAGAGTGAGAGGAGAAGACTCTATATGATTTGAATAGATACAATTGAGGTTTATGAAGAACCAAAAGGTTGCATACTTGAATATGCAATTAAATAATGAGGTTGGTGCCTCCTATTGATTGAGTTGGTTCTCAAATTAGGGGATTGTAGTCTCCTTAGAGTTAGTGCTCTTAAATCAGGGGTTTGGTGACTCCTTTGAGTTGGTGCTCTTAAACATTGTAATCAATGGTTTCATTTGTGAGGTTGGATTAGGATGGTAGATCCTAGCATCATTTTCTCACCATGGTTTTTCCCATATTTGGTTTTCCATGTATATTTGGTGTTCATGTGTGCATGCTTTCTTGTTGTCGATGTTATTGCATTGAAATTTAATTTGATCTACATTCTAGAGGCTTGAAGTTTTAAGTTTTATTGTTCTACTAATTCACACCTCTCTCAATAGATTGCTTGTGTTCTAACATATAGTAGAAGAATAAGTAGGAATAGGATGTGTAAGTATGGGTTCTAACACTTAAGTCCCTATTTAATTAGAGGATGTGACATTGATGATGATTTTAGTGCAACTTGATGCAAATAGAATACTGTTATGAACTATATGCACAACACCATGCAAGACTTCCAATCTTTCTCGACCTTCGAGAAAAAAAACTTCATAGACTATCAAGAATAGGGATGGCCTCCTCAACTATGTGTTTTGAGCTTACACATCACTAGAAATTAGCCAACTCTATGTCTAATTTCTAAACTTGAGCTTCAGGAACATGAGCCACAAGGTCATCAATGTTGATGGATTCATGGAAGTTTGATGCTTTAGGGAAATGTGAAGTATGAATGCTAGGAAGAATTGATGGATCTTCTCGTGTGATAAGACTAGGAATTCTAGGTCCTGATGTATTGGTCTCATCATTATGCATAGTCTTTGAACCCATAATTCACTAACTTCTTTGCACAAGAACATTAGAATCAGGGCACCGGGTCACAAAGCTCGTAAAGCATCTACAAGCTTTAGTAACACAAAAGATGCACCAATAGAAGAAATGAATGATGAAGAAAAATAAAGATTTGAAGTGATGCAATAATATACCCCTAATCAAATTTAGTTCTACCCAAATCCACTTAAATATCAACAATGTTAATGCTTAATTCAAACCCAAATTTTAATGCTTTTTTTTCAAAATGCAACAATTCAAAATTGTTCCTATTTAATTTTCAATGCAAGATGGTAATTATAATGTTGTAGAACAATCCAAAATCAGATTTGGAATGAAAATGACTACAGAAAATTATGAAATTAAACTATCTTTCCTAAACCCTATATTGCAACATTAACTAGGTTTCACAAAATGCAACTTTTTCAACAATTTCAAGAAATAAAAGGATCCAAGTGCACAATGCGACAATATGAAATGACTAACTACTATAACTCAACTCAGATCTGATGCAAAACTCAAAAAATTAGATTATGTTATGACGATCTATCCTTTCCAAATGCAAACAAAGTGATAACTATGCTTTTTTCAAATCTATGATGCAATTTTTTATTTTCCAAATTTCAAATGCAAGGATGCATGAATGTTTTGAACAAAAATAATGATAAGGTACAACCAATGAAAATTCTCTAAACATACTACTCAATACAACAAGACATTAAAACAAATCACAAATCTATAAACCCTAGGTTCAAAAAATAGTAAGATTTTCTATAAATGCAATGTTTTTTCATACCCTAGTTTTGAAACTATGCAATATTTAACTATGTATGAATGCAAAATAATTAATGAACTCATTCCCATTCAGATCTAGGGTGATAATCAACTCATATATGAAAGAAGAAGGATACAAAATTGAAAGAAATATTGGGTTCACCAAAATGTAATGTAGAAAAGAGTGATCTAGCCTAAAGAGTTAAACTAGGTCAAACCCTATTCTACAATACATTGGGACACAAACTGAGCTTGGCTTCTACCTAAGAAAGAGAGCCAAACTACAGGGGTTTTGCCCTTTTGTTGTTTACAGATGCATCAACCAAGTTCAACCAAGTCAAGAAAGTAAGCTAAGACTAATGATCAAACCCTATAATATGGAAATCAAACTATAACTAACTACCAGAAGCATATCACAACAAATAGCAAGTACAACATAGATCAAAGGAAGATTCAGAACCTAGATCTTGTAGTAGAAATATCCTGAACTAGGGCACTCGGGCACCCTAGGCCTTTTCTATGGTTTAGCAGAATCTCAAATGTCACCAAGCCTGTACCTGTCTGCTCTACCTTCTTCCCAGAAATCAGCTTTCAAAACCTTTTTCTCTAACTTGCAAACAAGGAAAGAGGAAAAGGTTGTGCTATGTATAAGGGCTTGCCTCAGTCAAACCCCATGTTGGTGTTCCCATCTCCACTATAATGATGATTAGATTCAAGAGTGTATGCCCTAGGAGGGTAGAGGCCAAATCTGTAATAACATGATAAATAATGAATGATAATTATGATGATAACCACAAGAGATATGACCTTCCAACAAAGGAGAGTGATGAAGAGGGTATCAAACTTCCTTCAAAGACTGGAAACAAACTTCAATAGCATCCACAAGTAGATAACACTCTAAGCATGAAGAACACATTAGCATAGAACACAATATGAGAACCAACTTCATATTAATCCTCTACCATGCACCTAGTGTATAAAATGAACTACAACACTCATTTAAATATGCATTCCCGCTCACTTATGACAAATAAAACTTAATTAGGCTAACAAATACAAACTAAAGAAGTGTCCTAAACCAACACTACAAAGTGGGGCTAAAGTTACCAACTAGGACTAGGGAGGTTGAGCACCCTGGACCTTTAGCCCACAAACTATGGGGAGTGCCAAATATAGTTATCTTAGTCTAGTCCTTAGTTAATTCTGTTAGGTTTATTAGGTTCAAGATTTTATCATTTTAAGCTCAGCAAGGTGCTAAAATAGGTCTTGATTAACAAAGGCAACAAGATAGGTCCAATCAGGTGCTAAACTAAGTGTAAAATGATAGTGTACACATTTTACGATGTTACACTTTTGCCCATATTAGGACAAGCATCAATCCAAATCAGGATAGGTAGTCTTCCATCCATACAAGATGTGCATCTATCCTAACAGGATAGGTATAAACTCTAGCTAGAGACTTGGGGCCATCAGGATCTAACGGATCCTGAGCCACTCTCTAAAGACTACACTACTTCTAGGGTGCACTCAGGTTGATGACTTTAGTACTTTAAACTTTTCAAGATTAGTAGCTTGAGTCCTGGATTAGAATTTTTCCGTAGTCCTTAGGGAGTTGAACGAATCCCTATGGCATAATTTAGAGTATAAGGTTGGGGTTTTTCTAACAAAAAAGTCTCACTTAAGTTTTCTTGGAGGTCTTAACTTGATTGGGTATTCCCTAAGTCATGTTGAAGTTGTAATGGTTATAAGAGAATATAAAACCCCCAACCTCGTGCCTGAAAACCTGCATAATGGGAACATTCTTCGTTCCCCAAGATGCCCGCATACTCACTTCCAAATGGGATCCAAGTGTATTTTATATATAGTTCTGGTTTCTACTCTAGGTTTTATGTGAACTGTTAAAAGTGGATATGCAACCCTTTCTAGGGTCCAATTTCCCCAGGCAGTTCCTCTACAACTGCTACCCACATGGGAAGAATTTAGAAGTAATTGATCTATCTTGACCAATAATTGATTTACTAAAACTTTACTACTTCCTAGCCCTATAAAAATAAAATTGTGACTACGCACCTAAAAGCAATCCCTTTATCCCCTTATAACTTTATTCCCTTAAATTTTTTTTAAAGAACTAAACAATGCTACTAGACAATTCTAGATCCTTTTTAGCCAAGAGAAAGGAAATCTTTGTTAGGTAGGTTCATTTGAATTTATCTTTTTAGTTTGGCATATGAGGGGGATTACCCACTTCTTGTACTTTTATCCATGAGATGATCCTTATTGCTCCCCGACAGTTTATAGGGATGACGCCCAAATGTCGTTGTTGTAGCTATGTTAGGGATAAGTGTAGTAGTTCAATGTGACAACATTACCCATAAACACGAACCAAAGGCACCATCAAAACTAAACATTACATTTGGTTTTTGGGTTTCTCTTTATTAATTTCATTGTATTGAGTAGAGGGAAGAAAAAAAATTATGTCTAAACAACATTTTCATAATTCATTCAACACATTTGTAACCATTTAAAGCAATTTGAAGGAAAGATCATTGTAAAGAAATTTGTGATAGTTACCCATATTTAACTTAAATAGGAGAAATAAAACATTTGTGAGAATTCCTAACTTAATAATTGATATTGAGATTAGATGATTCTAACTGAAATAAACTAAGTAAATTGAGCATATTATTGTAGTAAACGTAATGAAATCAATTAATCTTATAAAAAAAAAATTGTGAATTAAACTTTAGGATTTGAGCATAGTAGTTGTAGATGAAACTTAATTAAGTTCATTGATAAGATACTTTATCTAACTAAGTTGTTCAATTGGAATTGAATTAATTCTTCTATCCTAATTGTTCATTAGAAACTTGGTGAACTAATAATTAAATTGTTTAATGATAATTGATAATACAAAAGAAATAAGGGAATGATAAATTGAAATTTGACTCAAAAAATGTGTTTGCTTTGCCTCCTAAACATTATTAATAAATTAAACCATGGGAATTACTAATGAACCAAAACATACTAATTAGCCATCAATTGTAAAATAGATTCAATGTAAATAACCCAATTAAATAAATGAACCAATTAATTATTTAGAGGATTATTTAAATAAAAACAATATAATTTCGTTCCTATCATTTTTAAATTAATCCTAAATTCTTAATAAAAGATTTAACCATTATAAAATTTTTTAAATTACCCACATAAATCAACCTTAGTTTATTAATAACTATTAAATGATTTAAATTAATTATTTAAATCATAAAAAAATAGAAATTGATCTTTTAAATTCAGAAATAGCCTTTTAACTTAATATTCAAAGGAATTACACTAAATCTAAAAAAAGAAATAAAAATAAATAACAAAACGAATTAACCAAGAAAGTTTGGACTTTCTTTCACTGGCCCTGGCTAAGGCTGGGGCCTTACTGATGCAGAGGCATCCACACTATAACCTTACAATACAGCATGGATGTCTGCAGCCCATCCTCATCATCATCATCATCACCATCATCATCATATTTCGCTTTACACTGTCAGCATCATCATATTTCGGTCGAGCACAATTATCCTCCTGCCGACTACTGTTCACCTCCTCCGCCTATCGCCTATCATCATCATCATGATATTCAACGGGTGCAAACATCCTCCTGTTGCACTGTTCATCAGGTGCCAAGCTCCATCGGCATCATCATGATATGTAACACCCCCTTCGTCAGCAGTATATCCAATATCCTATTGCTCCAAAGATCCTGATGACGATCACCTTCAGCACCTTCCCTTCGATGCCCCGATAGCCGACGATACAAGCAACAGCATCATGATATGATTTATCCGGTTCTCTCGAAACCTCCTAATGATGTTAACACAACTTTCTGCCACAGACTTCCGCCGATACCTTAAGCACTTAACGACAGCAGGATAAACTTGCGTAGGGGGGATATCTCAATATCCTGATGACGATGATGTCATATCCTGATGACGATGACGTCACACAATATCCTGATGACCTCTTCAACACTTAGTCAAAAAAAAAAATGAACTTTCACTCCCGCATCTGCTAGCGATACGCGGATGATGGGCACTCCCGAGAGATGATCCTGACGGCGATAGGTACGCTGAGTATATGTCTGACTTAAAACATCCTGATGCACTTGCAACATGCAAACTTCAACAGTTTCCTGACCCGATCTTCTACCTGATGCCGATACGCTCCTCCTCGGCTCCTCCAGATGATGATCACCCCGATGCTCCTTTACTTCATGCACTCGACTGCATCATGTCGATCTCCTCCACTCATCCGGATGACGATGCCCAATGCGATTGCAGGATATTTACAGAAATATCCTGATGATGCCGTCTTCACGAACTTTTAGCCTTAGCGAAATTTCACTTCGCCGATCCTCCAGGGATGACCCGATCCACTCTCAGGGTGATCTTCCACACTTTGTTAGCTCGACCTAGCACATGCCCATGCTAGGGTCTTCAACACCTTTTAGTCGCGATCCTGCACACCTGCATGCAAACAAACAAACTAACATCTACCCTACTATACATAACCATTCCACCGATCAGATGAATCAACCGGTGGAATGGATCAGTGAATCCATACAGCCACCAAACCAGCAAATCGATCAAGCAATGGAATGCAACAGAGGATGAACACAAACAGGAACACTTTATTTGATTTCAAAAGATGTAAATACAATGATCAGTTTCTCTCTCTCTGCCTCACTCTCGCAAAGTCTGATCGATGATATATGCAATACCATCCGATCCTCATGTTTAAATAGATTTGCCTTCGAGTACTACTGACCCAACTCCAAGCGGCTGGGAACTCTCCAAGCGGCTGGGAGGTCCAACCGATCATACATCATGACAGCTGTGCTAACAAACTTCCTAAAAATAGCAAAAGCATGGTCAGCATGATCTTATCATGATCAGCATGACCTTATTACATGCATTGGTCTTATCAGACCTTCTTGGAAACATAAACAAGACCTAAAACAACTAACTGCCTTATCAAGACCAGCTGTCAGGTAGGTGCTCCTGCACCATACTCCCCAACAGAAAAGAACTCATGTCCCATGAGTTTAGTATGTGGAAGTCCTCCACCTTTACACTTTGCCTTGGCAATATGTTGAACTGTTCCAGCTTTGTCCTCTGCTGGCTCTTGGCTGCTCCAAGACTTCTGAACTGGAACTTGCTTTCTGGCAAGTAAATCCTCATGCCTGTTGATGTAGTCCATTCTCTCACATACCCTGTGTTTGCCAGGTTGTCTGACCAGAACCTCTTTCTGAACTGCCTCTTGAACTTCTGCAATGTTCAATCCTGTCTTCCTTTCAACCTTTATAGGACAAGCAATAGTCCCAACTATGACAACATCCTTATCATTCTTCTGAATGGGTTGCTGTGTACAAACCTGTTTCTGCACCTGCTGCTGACCTCTGTCAGTCACAACTGAAACTTTCGTCAGCTTGTTGTCTTTAACAACTTCTTTTCCTACAGTGTCCTTCACTGCCTTTATGCCTGCTCCTATAGGCATCTGCACAAATTCCTTCTTTCCCATTAAAATGATTTTGGCTGCCCCCTGTGCTGCAGCAGCTGCCTGCAATGGCATCAACTTAATAGTCTTTCCATCTTTCTGGATGGTGTAGGTATTAGCATAGCCATCATACAGTACCCTCCTATCAAATTGCCATGGTCTACCCAACAGTAGGTGACAACATTCCATGGGCAAAATATCACACAAAATTCTATCCTGATATGCTCCAATCTGGAAATCCACATATGCCTGTTCAGAGACAAAAAGTGAATGACTATCACTTACCCAAGATGCCTTGTAAGGGTGTGGATGTGGAATCCTTTCCAAGTGCAGTTTATCCACCATCTCCTGAGATACCATGTTGTCTGTTGAACCAGTATCAATGACAACCTTACATACCTTACCTTTGCTCTTACATGTGGTTTTGAAAAGAGCTCTTCTGTGTGGGGATTCTTTGTCAGGTACCATCACTGTTCTTCTCATTAGTAGAGACTCTCCACTTTCTGGGTATCCACAATCATCAGCCTCTTTGTTTGAACTCTGCGCACTTTCTTCTACTTTCTCTTCTTGTACAAGTTGTACTCTCTTGTCATTAGTTCTATCATTTCTGGATGATGAACCTTTGTTTTCTGGACATTTGAAGGATGGATGACCAAACTCACCACAGGTGTAACATTTTCCTGAAAATGTAGTAGAACCTCTACCACCTCCAAATCTTCCTCTATTACCTTTCCATCCACCCCTGAAATCAGACTGTCCCTGTCCTTTACCAGTGTCTTCTTGACCCTCATTGGTTTGCTTTTGTGTAGGGGCTGATCCTCTTCCCCTATGGTTTCCTCTTCCTCTCATGGACTTATCATGTCCTCTATTCATCTTTTCTTCAATCCTGATTGCCATTTGATAACAATCCTCCACATTCTTAGGGTTAGCTAAAACTAACTCATCCTGTATGTTAAATCTCAAACCAGCCAAGTACCTAGCCACCTTTTCTACCTCATTCTCATGATGACCAGATCTCATACTCAACTTATAAAACTCCTCAGTATATGCCTTCACATCCCTTTCCTTCTGCTTTAAAAATTGCAGCTTCTTAAACATCTGGATTTCATAATCCCTTGGCAAGAATTTACCTTTTATCCTTGCTACCATCTTATCCCATGAAGTGATCTTTGACTTTCCTTGTTTCCTTCTCTCAGATTGTACATAATCCCACCATACCAAAGCATGACCTCCTAACTTGGTCTTTGCAATCTTTACCTTCTGATCCTCAGCAACATCTTCACATTCAAAGTGATTATCTAGTGCAGCAATCCAATCCAGCAACTCATCTTCATTCAAGCTTCCAGTATACTTGGTAACATCAACCTTTACCTTAGGTTTTTCACTCTGTACTGCCTTTAACAGTTTTACAAATTTCTGGTCTTCAGCATCCAGATCTTCAGCTACCTCTTCATACTCTTCAATAGTATCTTCATCTTCTTCAGACTCACTGTCTTCCACTTCCCTCTTTTTGTTCTTTTCCAGGGCTGTAAGCCTGGCTTGAAGTGCTTCAGCAAGCTCCTTCATCTTCCTCATCTCTCTGGCATGTTTCTCCTTCATTTCCTGCAATTCCCTTGCAGTCCCACTACCTTTCGGAGGCATTTTGTCAACCTCTCAATCAACACACAACACACACTCAACTCTACCTCTGCCCTTTCGGTGACAGAATCAACACACAACAGCCCAGACCTTTTGCTGAGCTCTGATACCACTATGATGCAGAGGCATCCACACTATAACCTTACAATACAGCATGGATGTCTGCAGCCCATCCTCATCCTCATCATCATCACCATCATCATCATATTTCACTTTACACTGTCAGCATCATCATATTTCAGTCGAGCACAATTATCCTCCTGCCGACTACTGTTCACCTCCTCCGCCTGTCGCCTATCATCATCATCATGATATTCAACAGGCGCAAACATCCTCCTGTTGCACTGTTCATCGGGTGCCAAGCTCCATCGGCATCATCATGATATGTAACACCCCCTTCGTCAGCAGGATATCCAATATCCTGTTGCTCCAAAGATCCTGATGACGATCACCTTCAGCACCTTCCCTTCGATGCCCCGATAGCCGACGATACAAGCAACAGCATCATGATATGATTTATCCGGTTCTCTCGAAACCTCCTGATGATGTTAACACAACTTTCCGCCACGGACTTCCGCCGATACCTTAAGCACTTAACGACAGCAGGATAAACTTGCGTAGGGGGGATATCTCAATATCCTGATGACGATGATGTCATATCCTGATGACGATGATGTCACACAATATCCTGATGACCTCTTCAACACTTAGTCAAAAAAAAATGAACTTTCACTCCCGCATCTACTAGCGATACGCGGATGATGGGCACTCCCGAGAGATGATCCTGACGGTGATAGGTACGCTGAGTATATGTCTGACTTAAAACATCCTGATGCACTTGCAACATGCAAACTTCAACAGTTTCCTGACCCGATCTTCTACCTGATGCCGATACGCTCCTCCTCGGCTCCTCCAGATGATGATCACCCCGACGCTCCTTTACTTCATGCACTCGACTGCATCATGTCGATCTCCTCCACTCATCCGGATGACGATGTCCAATGCGACTGCAGGATATTTGCAGAAATATCCTGATGATGCCGTCTTCACAAACTTTTAGCCTTAGCGAAATTTCACTTCGCCGATCCTCCAGGGATGACCCGATCCACTCTCAGGGTGATCTTCCACACTTTGTCAGCTCGACCTAGCACATGCCCATGCTAGGGTCTTCAACACCTTTCAGTTGCGATCCTGCACACCTGCATGCAAACAAACAAACTAACATCTACCCTACTATACATAACCATTCCACCGATCAGATGAATCAACCGGTGGAATGGATCAGTGAATCCATACAGCCACCAAACCAGCAAATCGATCAAGCAATGGAATGCAATAGAGGATGAACACAAACAGGAACACTTTATTTGATTTCAAAAGATGTAAATACAATGATCAGTTTCTCTCTCTCTGCCTCACTCTCGCAAAGTCTGATTGATGATATATGCAATACCATCCGATCCTCATGTTTAAATAGATTTGCCTTCGAGTACTACTGACCCGATTCCAAGCGGCTGGGAACTCTCCAGGCGGCTAGGAGGTCCAACCGATCATACATCATGACAGCTGTGCTAACAAACTTCCTAAAAATAGCAAAAGCATGGTCAGCATGATCTTATCATGATCAGCATGACCTTATTACATGCATTGGTCTTATCAGACCTTCTTGGAAACATAAACAAGACCTAAAACAACTAACTACCTTATCAAGACCAGCTGTCAGGTAGGTGCTCCTGCACCACTTACCCTGAGCGCCCTACATGTGTAGGCACCTAAAAGGTAGCCTACACATGCAGGTTGCAAAAGGATGACCTATGTCGATAAGTTGTGGCCCCCATTGGAGGTGGCTTGCCTATGCAAGTTGAGCCCACTTAGGGTCAGACTGCGGTCGATTGAGGGTAGTCGCTCCTCCACAAATAAAATTACATTTGGTTTTTTGTTTAAAATATATATATTCAAACCCTCTTCATGTTGGGATAAGGTGCCATTAACCTTGTAAATCCAATATTGTAATTATTCCATTTATTATTTGTAATTACCCATAAGGGATGTACAAGTTTCACCGGCAGTGTTAAAAATTATTTACTATCCACGGTAATTATAGAGTTACTACATGGAAAGTCTCAAAGTTACCGGTGGTAGTTATAAGATGTCATTTACTATGGTAAATGGTAATTGGTCAAAGTTGGGTGCACATGTGGAGGAATAATCTACTTTTAGTGTTATGATGCACATCATAGATGATGTAAGAAGGTGCAAGAGATTCTATGACAACTATAAGTTGTCATAAGAATCTATCACACTTATAATAGCATATGACATGTCATAAGATACTATAAATGGCTATGTTTGGCCCCAAGGTGTTCAATCTTGCATGGGTACATTTTTCCAAGTGTAGGATGCATGTATGATAGCATTTGTGACCCCGTAAGAGCCTATTCTTGGCCATGGACGTCCAAGGTTGTATTGTTGACTCTTGACAAGTGTTATGAGCTTGTAAGAAGTCATTTAATGTCTTGAGGTTGTGTAAATTTTATATAAACCATAGCATAGTAGATGAGAGGCATAATAGCAGTTTACAGGTACCCAGGTTCTGTTGGAGTGAAGGTTGAAGGACAGAGGAAGTGAATGTATTTGTAATCTCCTTTTGTGAAGATAATACAACTTGGCCTCTTTTCTTGGTGGAGATTTTTACCCAAAAGGGTTTTCTCCATGTTAAACACTTATGTTATGTGCTTCATCCTGCTTCTGGTATATTTTTGTATTGTGGGTTTGTGTTTTGTTACAATCTCCATTGTTAATAGCACATAGTTAAAGATTGCTGAAATTTATCTCGAATCAGATTTCCATTGAAGTAGTGTTGCTTTCATTTCTAACATTTGGTATCAGAGCTTGGCCAGCTTTGACTCTTGGGTGGTAGTGTGGAAGTTGTAGCTACAGTGGGAGATTTGGTTGTGTTTGTTTTGCGGATCTTGTGTTGTTATCATGGTTGTATCCACCATTGCATCAACCTATCGAATGGACATGAAGAAGTTCAATGGAATGAGGTATATGCTTGCATCATAGTAGGAGGGTTTCTATCTCTCAATCAATAACTGTCCTTTTCATTGAATGCACCTAGATATATGATTAGACACATAGCATCATTAGGTCTAACATTTTTAGGAATGTCCCTCACTATTTTGGTAAATCTTAGATTGAAGGCTGGGATTGATTCCTTATCATCTTTCTCAATCTGCATGAGTTTTTTAATTAACATACTGACATTTATTCTTTCCCCAAATTGTTCCATAAAAGAAAACTTTAAATATTTCCATGACAAAATAAACTGATTGGGTAACCATGCAAACCAATCTTTGACTTCTCCTTTAAAAGTTTGAACAAATAATTTTATGATTACATTCTCATGATCTATTTCAAAATCTCCCATTAAGTCACAAAATTCTTGTAAATGGTTGCTAGCTGTTTTGGATCTATCATTATTGAATTTTCTTATCTAACTTCTAACTTCATTTGGTACATGGTTTGGAAAACCCATAAATATTACTGAAGTCAATGGCCTTATACCTTTCCCTGAAAAATTCACTTTGATAATAGAAGTGTGTTTGCTGAATATACATCTTTAAATTTCTAGGGAGAATTTTTTAAGTCTTTGTAAAATACCTGAGGAGCACCTTTACAACTAGTGCAAATTTTGTTTTGATTTTATGAAAAATCAAGAACGCTCGACTGCATTACCAGATCCTTTTGTTATAGAGCCGCCACCTCTGCTTACAAAGGATTGAAACTTTGAAGGCATATCACTTCCTTCTAAATTTTGTTTGACAATAGAGTTATGTAGAACATTCTGAGATATGAAAACTTGCTGCCTTAGCTTTTGTATCTATCTTAACTTTACATGAAAACACATGTTAGAGTCGCCAATCTTCTTCTATAAGGAACATGAAAATCTAACCTCTAACCCTTCAATATTCATGGGAATTTATCTAGGTAAGACCTTTCAGGAGAGAACTTGATTTCATCTTCATTTTCAAATAGAGTTGTGCATCTGTGAGTATCTCAACTGGACCAAAGCTTCTTGATCATGAGCTTCAAGAATGTTGGTAATGAATAAGGGAATAAAATATTTTAGGATAAGGGAATAAATTTTTTTAGGTTAAGACAATTCTTATTGTATTCCCTAGCAAAGTCACTAATCTGTTGGTCATTTTAAATTCCCAACCACATCTCAAGGAAAAACACATAGGTCTATAGGATAGCCATTTTGTAATAATGGACCTGCCTTGAGGGACTGGCCAATGAATAGGAAACAGGGGTGTTCAATCCCTCTTTGCTCTACACTTTAGGCTCTATGAGACCAAGGAGGTTGTTCCTATTTCTTATGGATATCCTTCCCCTTTTGGAGAAGACAATGTTCTACTCAAATGGGTGGGGTTCATGAAATATTTGATTAACAACACTTCTCTAATAACAAATATGTTCCTATAAGACTGCTTAAAGAACATCTGATAAAGTGAAAAGATGGGCTAGTTTATTAAGCATTTATTTTGTTTCTTTGTAGAGGAACATGTAAAATAATATTAACCTCTAACACCTATTTCTGAAAGGGAAATTGCATTGATTTCTTTGTAATAATGATGAGGGTGATTTGAAGGATGTACACTCATTATAATATTCTAGAATAGACCAGTGCCAATCCAAGGGCCATAGAGTCAGGAAACTTAGAGAAACATCCAAAGAATTGTGATATAATAAAACTTAGTTTACTGTAAAGATGTAGTAATGCCTTACATTAAAATGCTCTACTAGTCTTGGAATCTACCATACTTAGTTATCCATGTAAACCCAAAATACATTTTATATCCTCTGACAGCCAATTATTTCACTACTTGAGTGAATGCTATAAGAAAAATATACAACATAGAAAAAACTATGGCAATGAATAAATATGATCCTCAATCAAATATATTCATAAATATAGAACTATATACCTGAAGGAGACAATAACATCTGAAGACTCAACAGAAACTATAAAGCAAACCATCCAGTAAATTATAACATAGTCTTTGCAGATCTATAAAGATACCTTAACTCAGAATGAAAACTTAGAAACATATGATAGATTTATTGTAGAAAACAAACTATTTACAATTCATCCCTAATTAGATTGAGTCCACATTTCAGACTAAGTTTGAAGATATGACCTTGAACCAATGTTTTTTCACAAGCCCTAAATTCCCTTTTATAAAGATAAGTGAGCAGACAAGCTTCAGGCTTAAGTTAAAAGAACTTACAACTTCTCAGTAACCAAAAGATGCAGTTGTGAGAAGAGGCCAGTGTAATCATGTCGTAACTGTATGCTTAACTTCCTTTGTATATGCTAAAGTACCTGTAAGATTATGTGTTCTTTCAATTTTGGTGGGGAAAATAAGCAGTGATGTTGATGGGGGATTGTTTGATAGATGTTGCTAGAGCTCACATACCCATCATATGCCACTTATCAGTTTGATAAGAGAATTCACTACCCAGATTACCCACCTCCATTCAGAATGACTGCAAGTGACAATATCAAAAGAAAACCCCATTAACTAGAGTTCTTCGCCTTATGCCCATTGTTGTTTGCAAGGATGTGATTCTTCTTTCAAAATTGAGTGGTCACCAACCAACTCAACCAGACTAAAACTAGATGAAATCACATTGGGCTAGATATGGCAGCGCTACTCATCTACCAAAGGGGGCAGCAACAGCAACAAAATGGAAGCACCCTGTCTTCATATGCTACATTTAGAGAGGAGACATCCCTACAAGTAGAGATAATGCTTTGTTAGTAAAAGTAGAAGAGGGATGAAGGTAAAGAGAGAAATAATTTCCCTCTACACTTGATACTAATTTGCCTAATCACAGACACAGGGAATGACTAGAATCAGGAGATCAAAATCAAAAGTCACAATCCAAATGAAACAATAGGAAGAAGAAATGCTCATAAGGGTGTGTAGAATGTTGCCATTGCTCCCAAATTTTCCCTGCACCACCTATTCTAGAGGAGATAATTCTAGGTCTTTCTAATTCTATAAGGACAGATTGATAGCCATAAGAACAAGGAAGAAAACCCAATAGAATAGGGGAGCACACAGATCACATAGGAATAGGGGAAAGGCATACTATTAGAACACATTTAAAATAGTATACAGGGTAACATCAACACTTGTCTATTTATAGAAATTTCAAGATGCAGCATACATCCACACATCTTTGGACCAATTAATTTCTAGTCACTTCAAGGCATTTTAGTCATAAATGGAAATCTTGTGGAGATTACCACAAATGAATTGAAAGATTGGATTTCATAATTCCACATAACTAGGAACATCACCTCTTGCACTGAATCATGCCAGGTCAACTGTCTTGGTTTCCCCATTTTAGCACTGTCATTATGTCAAATTTCATCACACAATAGATGAAATGTCAATCTAGGTAGAAGCTCATATTTCTAAAGGTTGAGCCTACATAAACCAAATATTTCTGTTAATAAATTCCTATATGGTGGCTGCAATGGAGACATAGCACATGCCTGAGCAGTTAATGCTTGTAATGAAACTCTATCAAATCAGTGCAAACATATCTCCATGTCACACTTTTAAATTTTGGGCGTTGAGCCTGATCTTAGTTGGCTTGATTTGAACAGTACTTATTTGGTCCTTGATGAGGTAAGAGAATGATGCTTTTCTTTCCCAATGATGACTTTCCAACTGGGTAGTCCTCCTAACCATGATCCCAATAAAATATCTCCCCTTAAGTGTAATTACAACCATATTCTACAGTTCCGCAGGTGAGAGGTACGGCCAGAGATATGATCCTAGCAGAATGGCAGACAACCATCAGATCAACTACACAAAATTTAGGATAACATTCCAATAGGTGGCCATGTCCATAAGATAATGACACATCATATTCTTGCTACTTAATACACCAGTCCCAACCCTTTAGAATGCTATATTTTGAGATTTCTACCATTCCGTAAATACTAGTTGGGACTATGGAATAAAGTTTGACAGAATGGTGGAAACAATTAAGATTTCCCCTACTCCGAACAAGGACCACCATTATTACTTTTGTGGCAACTAAAAATGGTTTTTATGACTTGGCACCTTGTTCCCCAATTCTGCAGTCACCTAAAATGTCCTCATGGTGAAGCATGGCAGAATAGTGGAAATATAAATAAAACCTCTTGCATCTATTCTGGGCCCACCGCTTACTGTTCTCAAGAGTCATCAACCAACTATCACTCCTTCCACAATTCCATAGGTGCCAAGTTTGTCAAGATTTTATTGTTGGTGGAAAGGCAGAAATGAGACCATCCATTGCCACCTGTCAATAAAGAGTTAGTAGGATGTGACCTTGGCAACTAAAATAAAGATTTTCAAGCCATAGGCTAGAAATGGTAATTACTTGGTGAGGGGCCAATCAGAAAACATGTTAAGCGAGACATAAGAGGGCACTTAAACCATAGGTAATGGGGACAAGTGGTCACTGAAGAAATATAATAATTTTGACCTTCACACTTCACTTTGGCATGGGGGTTTAGGGTTTTAGTGTTTCCTAGAATTTGTAAAGCACCCTAAACCTGGAAATCCATCAACCTAATGACATAAGCTTGAGGAAAAAACATTAGAACCTATGAAAAATTTAATATGACTCCAACACCCTCTTGTCACAAAAATGTCTTCAAGATGAATCAAAATAGGCCTTATTTCTTTTGCTCTTTCTCCTTCAATCACACATCATAATGCATATCATTTTAATATTCTGCTCTTCACACATTCATATTCACAATCATACTTTACCTAGATCAACTAGGTTTACAATATATACTTGATATTGCATTGATTACATTACAAGTCATCCAATACAACAAGAATATTACAATTACAACTCAGCCAGAAATCACACAACATGAAACATGTAGACAGCAAGCCCTAACATGAACTACACGCAACACCAGGAAGAGAAAAATGCCTTGTGGATCCAAACACATGATTAACTTTTTCCTAAACATTTTTCATAGCATCATCCTTTAAAGAATAATGTCCACACATCACACTCATTTCAATTAGGTAACCCTTAAGCAAAACATATGAATCTTGTAGCACAACAGTCATTACAACTTGGTGGTACTCATGGATGATCAAACATTGCTTATAATTCTCTGAGATGAGTCAGCATGACCCACACAACATCTCCAACCACTTCTTAAACTCTGCACAACAACTTTGTGGTGCACACCTCTAACATTCCCAAGTAGGCCTCAATAAGAATAACTCTTCACAAACTAACTTGAAAACTTTGTGTGGAATTGGAAACATGAAAGATTTGTGTGTGCATCAAACTTGAGAAACATAGAGACATGTATAATGTCCACATAAACTCATATAACTAATCTATACAATCTCCAACTACCACAAGTACTCAAACATATGTCATGTGAATAATTAGGCATCTGGAACCATCTGTAGCACACTGTCATTTGAAAACTAAACTTGTGGACCTCCAAATCACTTGATACTACAAAGTAGCATGTGTTTAACATCCCTAAAAATATCTACAAACCTGCATGGACAAATCTTCACTTTTGGAGGAATGTGGAACATTCCAAACAACCTTTATCATCACTTTACTCTACCATAGCACAAACCTGAACTCTGTCACTTATAACTTTCACTATGGAGGAGAAAATAATATAAAAATTTAGATTTAGCACCTTTATAGCATACTAAACTTAACTTCTGAACCACATGACCATATCTTCAAATGTAGAGGAATGCGGAGAATTTTACTAAGTAGTCTTCCAAGGAGCTTCCTGCAAGAACACCCTTTACCAACATCCAGAGACCAGAACCTTCTCATAACAACACATACTTCCTTAGGATCAAGAGTAGAGAGCATACAACATGCTACATGCCATGAACACCATCTTTCCAACATTGTATTACTTCTAATCATCATTTTGATGCTTCTAATTCCCATATTAATATATCATCGTGATATCATCTTTGTTGACCGCAAACAAGCTAAATACAACTTTATTTGACATTAATCAAGGCATGACATCCAACCATGAACATTAACAACACCATTTCTAGTACACCATTATAGTATATCATTGACAATCCAAATTGAATGTTCGAAACTACGTGTTGACATCAATGACAACCACACAACCACATCAATGACAACATTAGGTAATATGTGTGCAACAGAATATGATACCTTCTTTCACCTTCCATTTTGATATTAAAGAGAAGATAGTTAGACTTATTCAACAAATCATGAAGAGAGGATGCAAGATCCAACATTTTCCTATGATCTTCTCTAGAATCTTAAACATCAAATTTAAACAAACCTATAAAATTATAAAGAAAAGCTCAAAGATCGTAACAAGAGATAGGTTGATCATTATTAGTAGCTAATCTTTGAGTCTCACCCAAATGAAGTCCACAATTACTATTACCAATGTCATGCATATTTTTAGAAGAAATTGGAATATCGAAGGAATCTTTTCTTTAAACCTTTGATCTAGAAGAAAAAGAAGGACGAGGAAGTTGATTAACATCACTAGGAGTAGTAGGAGAGAATAGAATTTCCACCTTGATATTAATATTCTTGATTTTGCTATCATATATATGCAAACTAGAATGAGAGTGATTTAGCATAACATACTGGGTGACCCCACTATTAGAACTCCCTAAAATAACAAAAGTGAAACTAGATAATCTCATGACCCAATTAGTGATAAGTAAAATAATATTAGAATCCCACATAGATCTTAGAAAGACAATAAATAACATACTAATTTGGAATTGTGGTCTCCATTTGTAAGAGGTGGGTACTAATTTTATTATAAATTTTAATGTAGTGGTTGCATTACTTTACATTGATTATATCTACTTAATTATATGATTTAATCTATCCATGTGTATATGGGATGTGTTCCTTGTTGTAATGGAGTCACCAATGACTACATTGGAATTTGGTAATGAGTGAGTTATAGAGAAACTCATGTAGTGCCCCCTTGTTGTTGGCTTGTGATAGTGGTAGTTCTGCATTGCTCTCTGTCAATCGGAGACAGTTGTTAGTCGTTCATTGCATTGATTCAGTTCTGAGACATTTGATTAGTTGGTTATGATTTATGTTTATTTTTAAACTAGATGAAATATGTTTGACTGAGATAATTAGACATGTGTTATGAGTTTATGATGGCACTACTATTATTCCAGTTATGATGCGAATTAATATCATCATGTGTCATTTGATTTGTGGTATTTGAATTCAGATAAAAGTTGTTATGATATTGTTCAAGAGTAGGGACTGTGTAGTATTAATCACTTCGAGTACCCTACTATGCCATGATTCTCTAACTCTCTATGTGTAGACATATATGAACTTAATCGTATACAACCAACTGTTTGATTGCAAGCTGCAGGGACTGAACCTCGACTTCGCCTAATATAGCAGGTTGAGCGGGTTCTTACACCAATGGGTATCAGTGATGGGAGATAATGTGAGGTCTATTCCATTAGGTTGGTCCTTGTCTTTGTGATGGTCTCGAGTCATGTTGTGTCACTTGGTCCTTGCCTTTTATGTTTGGTTATCTCATGTCTTGGAGTATCATCGCGTTGTGTTGATTTTGCCCTTGTGAAGTTGGAAGATACTTTAATGATTTATTATTAATTAATGATGCTTCTATTATGTTTTAATATTTGGTTTAGCTTGAAGCTTGAATGACACCTTGGTTAAATTTTATTATAATATAAAATTAATTATCTCCTACCCAAGGATATTCATGTCATAAATTGGGGTTTCGAGTAATTAGTATATATTTTGTACGAAATAATTTTGATATGTTTAATAAATGCCTTGAGCTATGGAATATGAATTCTATGATTTGTGGAATCTCTATTATTAGTAAAATTTTAATTTCCCAAGGAGTGGGTTGTTGGGTAACAGATGCATGTCTGCATCTATTTTATAAGTTGAATCATTTTTGTATGGGAGGAAAAAAATCTTGTTCGGGAGGAGTTGGAAAGAGGAGGAACGGGGAAATTGGTTGTAGGAGTTGGGGAAATTTGGAGGTGGGTCTAAAATCTCAGGTATGTGATTTATCTCTCTGTGAAATTTACAATTGTTGTAGCTTGTAAGTTAAATTTTATTGTAGCATGTTCTGTGTGTGGAACTAGCATGTCTGGTGTGTGAATTTGCATGTAACTTGGAAATTAATTATCTTTGTGTGTCCGGTGTGGTCGAAAGTTGCTCCTATCTCTGTAGGTTCCTCCAAGGTGTTTTCTTCTAGATTAGCCCAGGTCTTAATTCTACTGAATCTTGTGCCCATCATCTGTAATCCTGCCCTATCATTCTTGCATATTTATCTCTCAGACAGAAGTGGATTGCCCAGTAAGAAAGTGTATCCTAATTGCACACCATTTTGTCTCTCTCTCCTAACATATTTCTACTGCTCTTATTTAGTGGCAACTTGACTGAGTTGATTGTTTATGAGGCTATTTAAATGCTCCACCATTCCTCAGAAGACCTTTACATATGTTTCCCTTGTCACCTTGTGTTCAATGCAATACCTTGTATATTCTTTGCCTATGTATGAAAGTTAGGTTTCCTTGTTTTGTTGTCGTCATCTTCTGCCTTTTGAGCACTTCATTCACCTCTTACCCTGTTCCTTGACTATAAATCAATGGCATTTTGCCCTATGCATATTCTATCAAATTCCCTTATAGACAGGTGAATCCATTCTGGTTTTCTCCCTATTGTTGCCTTGGCTAAACCTTTGCTAAATCTACCTTAATCTCTTAGTCATAGCAAAAATATTTGGAGTAAACATTGTTGAAGCTTCCTTTTCGCTCAAGCCATGAATTTATGAAGGTGAGTCATTTTAATAGTTAATTTCTGTTATTCTAGTTTTCTGATGTTGTTGTTTTGGTCTGTTGGTAGAAAGGTCGATGGGACCCATGCGCCTAGGTTTAGAATTCATCTTTCTTTGTTAAGCGATTGCAACCCTTAGTGGTGGCCGTCTAAGGTGGTAGATTTGAAAGGGAGTCTTGTTCAATTAGGAAAACTATGGCATTTGGTAGGTTTCATCATTCTCGTGCCAAAATTGTGTCTTTAAACATTGATTTTGTAGCCAATCAAGCAAAACTTGGTCAACTGCCTAAATCCAAACACATTAACGATTTCTGACGAGGTTTTTCTTCAATCAAGTTGTACTTCTTTGGTTGTCTGCCAGCAAAGCCCACTTCAAAAATTGAGTCATTTGTTTTGCCCTAAAATCTTTTTCAATTATCTTGGGTTATGTTTTGTTGGTTGTTCTTAAATAATATATAGAATTCATTTAGTGATGTTTTCTTATTTGATTTATATATAAAAGTTACAAGTATCCTATTCTAATATATTGTTTCAGATGACAAATTCTGCTTTACAGCAACTCATTTACAACAATGTCCATATCAAGAAACAAGTCACTATCTTAGCAAGCTTTAGTTTTAGAAAAGAATTAAGAAAATCTGTCAAGAAAATGGATTGGTAATTCCATATGGCATCATGATAATTGGAAATTCAATGTTTTAAATTGTATTTGAAAGTGGTTATAATTTAGAAATTAATGTTTTTCTTATAGGTATGATTGGAGGAATTTTAATTCTAGCTCGGTACCCATGCTCTTAGGGTATCTTAAGTTTGTTTTGAAATGGAATGTGGTAATAAGTTAGGGAATTTTGTAGGTTACAGTAGTTGTTTGGATTGGAATATGCTATTAGTGATTAATGATATAGATCAAATCCTTGATGCCCATAGAAGTTTTATTTGAAATTGTGGTTAGTAATGAATAGGTATACGCTTATCAAGGATATAGGTGTATTTTTTTATAAATGTCTTTATTTAATGGATCTAAATTATAGTTTTATGTTGATTTGATGATTCTCCATCTTTCGTTCCTTGAGATTTAAGTTGCAATTTGAAACATACAAGTTGGCTTATAGGAAACTAATACGGTTATAATGTTTGTATTCGAAATTGTAATTTATAGAATGGTAGTTCGCATGTGATCAGTTTTGTGGAATAGAAAGGTTTAAATTAGTAGATTGTGGTCAATAGTCTAATTCGATATTAACTCATGTAATTAAAATTAATTATCCTATTCTCATGGATGTGTTCATTAGAGATTGTAGATTTGAAGGTGCTTGATGGAAAAGATGTGATTTTGGAAAAGTATATATTATAGATGTTGATCATGATTGTAGTTAGGTTAGTGTCGAAGAAAGATTTTTTCTTATAGATGTTTTTATTAGAAATGGTAATATACACTATTTAGGTTTATAATGACTTGGATTTTGGAATATGTTAAGGAAATTATAGCGATAGATGTTGTTGTTACATTTGATAGTAATTAGAAACTAAAATAGGATATTATATTTTCTTATAATTGTAATTTTGTTCATACTATCATAGGATACCTTGTTTTTAGTAAATATATCTCAAGTTAGAGCTTTTGTATTTTTTGAGTTATAATACTAGATTTTATAGTGATGTCCACATAAATGATATAATTTATGTTAAATCATTTCATTGCGTGAAAGTAAAAGCCTTATTATGATAGTCAGTCTATATCATCCTTAAGGGTTATGTTAAGTCGTTTTCAAATATGGTTTTGTTGGAAAATTTGTTGTTAAGAGTAATGATGTCTTAGGGCAAAGAGTTCCATGTTATATTATTGTGGTAGATAAATAATGTGATGGAAATTGTAAGAGGGCTTTGCATTACTATATCTAGTTCATAGGGTAATCATAGTGTATTGATTTCCTTGGTGAATTTTAATTTGCTAGCCTTTTTGTGCTTCGTAAATGGTGGATATCATTGCATATGTTATTTTACTTCATTTTAGAGACTTTGAGCTGATTGATACCATCTATTGTTGTTAATGTCGTGAACTAAAATTTTTTTCTTATAAATTGATGTTAAATCTCATAAGTTGTTCTCATGATTGAATTAGAAGTTCTTGGAATATCTTATGTTCGATTATCCTTTTGGTCGTATCTTTATACTTGTTTTGGATCATTGTGCTTACCTTTGGGCAGATTTTATGTTTATGATTTGGTTAACTATGAAGTGTGAATCTTGAGAGGTGTCATGGCTCCTTGGTGTCTAATTGTGGAAGCATTGTCTTTGTCAGTTAATGGTTACTTTTTCTTTCGGTTGTACCTAACTCCAGAGGTGTTGTGCCTTGGTCTTTGGTTCAGATGGTGGCATGTCAATGAATTGGGATGATTGAACTATCGTGTCTCGTTATGAATCAGAAAATGGTCTCTTGGATATAATACTTGGTTTCTAGAATGTATTGCTTCAAATTTTGAAGGGACTCTAAGGACTTATTGTTGTGATCTAGTGAATGGCGTAAGTTTGGGTCGGAACTAATTTGTGACTTTTATACCTGTATGTCATGGTATGTATGATTGATCAGAGAATGCTAAGGGAGTGGCTTTCATGATGGGGTCAGTGCCTAGTGAGAGGCTGCCTGGGTAACCCCGTGGAAGTTGTAAGCATGAGGAAAACTTAATAACTTAATCAAGAGGGTTGGAGTATTAAAACACTTAACAAGATAAGTAAGAGACCTAACCCATGCCCCGAGTGCTCTCATAGGCTAAGGATGGGATGAGAAGGCCTGGTTGGTAAGGCCAACCTCCTTGTCTCCATGAGAGGACCTGTTGGCTCCACATGCGTCACCCTATGGGGCCACTGCCTAGAGAGAGGCTGCCAAGGTAACCATAGATGGGGGCCAGCTTCTGGTGATATATAGCCTGGGTAACCCATGCCAGGACCATGCGATGACACTCTCCTTATGCAGTTCAGTTGTTACTTATTGGGTGTGCCTCTGGAGGGATGTCTTGTCTTGTTCAGTTTTGTTGTTATGGTCAGTGGTGTCATGTCAGTTGCCATTCTTTTATTTTTGGTTATTGCTTCTTGGCTTAGTGGAATCCTCGTCATTATCTCCTAGCTCGGAGGGGTGGACCTTAGGGTTCCACATGGTTGGGAGGCAGAGCTATCCATTGGTCGTCTTGGAGATTCAATTTGAGACCTATGTAGAGGTGTACCAGTTCTAGATTGCTTCCCACCTTCGGTGGTGTTGTATACTTTCTTATGCATTCTTTTGTAAACTGATGTGATCAGTCTTGTAATCTTGTATTGTAACTTTGCATATTATCTATCTTGCTAATGTAAAAAGTTGATCTTATCTGTAGCAGCAGTATAATATATATCTCTTGTGTGGTTTTAACTTTTTATTCACTAATGCAGTTATGTTTCCCTAGAGGAGTTAGAAGTGCACTTTTCTTCATGTTGTATATTATGATATCTTTGGTTACTGTTATTGCATTTACTTGCTTCAAAAAAAATTAGTTCTGTAATGTTGCACTTTTAGTCTTGCACTCTAGGGTCGCATGACGGGGCATTACAACTCACATGTGATGAAAAAATTACAAGAAGTTTATTTTGTAGTAAAAAACATGAGAAAATTATAGTTTCTCATATTGTAAGCATGGGATACTTTAATTGTGTGGTGAAAGAGACATTAAGATTATACCAAATAGGTCGCTTTCTCATACCAATGAATCTATAGAGGATTGTATTATGGAAGGACCTCATCATCACTACCTGATACCAAAAAATGCAAGGCTTATTGTTAATGCTTGGGAAATAGAAAGAAGTCTGAAAGTATGGGAAGATCCCTTGGAATTTAGGTCTATGAGATTTATGGGTAAAAACTTTTATATAATAAAATATCCTAAATTAAGGATGATTACTTTCGGGTTAGGAAGGGGAATTTTCCCTAGTGCTTCCATGGCCTTTGTTAATGTTGAGATTGCATTAGGACACCTCATTAATTAATTCAATTGGAGAAGTGAAGCAAAGTTAGACATCAAAGAATATTTTATAATCACCATTCCTAGAAAAGTGCATTTCTTTCCTATTCCAAATTGGAGGTTAAGAGTGAATGCACCTTCTCACCTCAAAATTCAATTACTATATATTATTGAAGTGAAAAAGGGTTGCCCTCTCTTAGCAATTGGCCTGTATTACTATATATTAGGACCATCGTATTAGGTTTAACAAAATCTAAAGTGAAAAAGGGATGCCCTCTCTTAGCAATTGGCCTATTATTTTCCATATTCTAATCATGATTTCTAGTTTATTATGCTAGGTTGATATTCATCAAGCATAGGTTTTGAGTTTTCTTTCTAGGATTTGTTCAGCTATATATTTCAGAGACAATACTATCATAAAAAATTGATCACTCAATTTTAATATCATTATGGTTCTTATCACTAAAAGGATGATCTAGATCACATATCTTATATCACATATGTTGGAGGGTTAAATATAATGTCATTAATATTTTAGAGTATAAGCATTGACTAGATTTTGATTCATAGGGTTCTAGTTCACCATCCTAGGTTGATATCCACTAAGCCTAGGTTTTGACTGTATAGAATTTTTGGATCTAGATATGGTAGAGTTGGATAAAGTAAGGAGTTAGTGCATTGTATTCAATAAAATGACATTTATAAAATCTATCGTTGCCTATTAAAGTACATAGTTTTGGTGATGATCATGCCTAGTTTCATTTTGTGCACCATACACTAACTGTTGGATCATCTCCCTCATGCATGCACCATCTAATCTTCTCCCAACATTATCACTATTTACTCCTTTATTATTGGCTACTCTAATTCAACACTTACGTGACACTTGCTTCTTAAGTGGCACATCCTCATTGGTCCATAGATATTTAGTGACAACTCAACTCCATGTGGTAGTGTATGAGGACTAAGTTCTTATTGTCATGTGTATGTTGGTGACATCATAAATGGGACCCATTTATTTAAATCTGTAACTACTTAGTCCTTTATGATGGGCTTCACCTCTTCTAACATGGACTTGATGGTGAATGATTTCTTGCCACATGTCACCTTTAGTGGTGGCCAGTCCAATCTCATCTCAGTGGTTCATACACTTGCCTCATTAGTGAGTCTTGATATGGTATATGGAGCTTATGTGTCTAATACAAGGACCACCTTTCTCTTTTGAAACTCATAGAGATTTTGATGATCTTTTGTGTCCTATACGGGTTGCATAGCTTGTTCCTATTGGTAGTAGCTAAATTAACCCTAAAGGCTAATCTCTTGAGTGTACATCTTTCTTTATTCACTATACACTCATCATTGAGAAAAATCCACCCTTGCACTTGTTGTTAATTCCCATATAGTTCAAGATTTTTACCATGTCCTCCATGCCTAATAAAATTCAAACTATGCAAATGCCAGTTTTAAGGTTTCTTCCCTTCCTGATGATGTGATGGCTCCAGAGACTATGCATGTAGGAAGTGAAGTCCCTTGTCAACATATTTTCACTTTCAGGGGTCTCCTTGGGATATTGATGACCTTTATGGTGGTGGTTGAGCTCTAAAAGTTCCATTTTGACCTTTCCCTAGATGCTCTAGTTTTAGGTTTTTTTTCCCACAAACCATGGGAACAATAGGGAAATAATGACGTCAAGTGTACTACTTAGGTTGTCAAGGCCTTTTTCTATTCAGTGGGGCCATTTATAATGTTTCAGATGCCATTGAGACATCTGTAGAATCAAGGAAGGTGAAGATTAGCTTTACAGACAACCTCATATAAATGGTTGTCACACTTATTGCATATCACTCAAGATCAAGATTTGTATGATGTAAAGGGACCTCCATATTTTTGTATGGGTGGAGAAGAGTTAATGTCAAGTGAAGGCACTAATTGATCCAAAATGGATGTTCTTTTGTGCAAGATTTATCCTTCCAACTTGTGTGTGCCTACCATGCCTAACACCTAATACTGATGTGACATTTTGATGGGATATGTCCACACCAATGTTTCTAACAGAAACATATTAGGTGATATATATAGAAAGTTTAGAAGTCAACTAATGCAAAAACTTTTAGAGGTCATAACTTTTGACTCTTGAGTCTATTTGAGCTAGAATTTGGTGTGAAGACGCGTCTTGAGGAGATGATTGAAATGTTAAATGAACTAGCAAGTTCATTAGGTCACCATTTTGACATTTTTTAGGACCTTTTTCAATCTTCTAGGGCCTCAGATTGAGGTCTTAATGATTTTTTGGGATTTTTCCATGTTTTTTTATATTATTTTTCAAACTTTACATGCAATTAGATTAGAAAGTTGAAAATTAGTCCTATTTAAGTTATTTTCAAATAATTGGAAATTTTCATGGCCATGAGGATAAGGATGTGAAATTACCAAAAATTGCAATTTTAGAAAGTTGTAAAAAACTACCAAAAGGGGTAATTTTCATGGTATTTCTTTTCAATTCTAGCAATATGAAATGGAATGAGAAGTAGAATTTGAAAATATTCTTGAGTTTCTAAATTTGTTGGCAATAATAATGGTGACGAATATTATGCTGTGAAGTTTGGTTGTATCATCTAGTATCAAAGCAGGAAGATGATTGGGAGAGGAAGAGGAAGCGTGGGTCTTTCTCATATGCATAGGGATATGCAAAATATACAAACACAAGTAGAAGAACTTGTAGGTATGATGGTCGATTAGAGATTGAGACAAGGAAGAGGTGATTCTGATGAAGAAATAGGCCAAGGGGATGAAGATCAACATGTAGAAGCTGAAGAGGAAGCACAATTAGAGTGCCTAACTTTTGAAGAGAGGATGCTCAGAGCGTTAGAAGGAGAAAATGAAGGGAATAAAATTAAAGTTTCAGAGTATGCATGTAATCTCAAAATATAGGAGTTGATAGATTGGTTGAATGACATGGGGAAATTCATTTAATGGAAGACTATGATAGAGGAAAAGAAGGTGAAATTTGCATGCACCAAGTTAAAGGGTCACACAATGACTCAATGGGATCATCTACAAAAGGAAAGAACTAGAAAGGGAAAGACTAAAATCAGCACTTGGAGCAAAATGGAGAAGCTGAGAGAGAATTTTTTCCCTATAGACCATGTGCAAACTCTTTTTCATAGATTTCAAAATTTGAAACAAAACTTATCTATTGTGCAATAGTAAACAAATAAATCTTACAAATTGTCCATTCATGTGGAGCATCAAGAAACTAATGAACAAATGCCTGCAAGGTATGTAAATGGTATTTAAATTTTTATTCAAGATGAATTGAGTATGCATAGGTTCAATAGTATGGAAGATGCATACCAATTAGCTTTAAAGGTGAAAGAAAAATAAAGTAGACAATATTTTCAAAGGAATAGAGGAGAAAGGAGAGGGACATCATCTCCATTGTGAAGTGGTTTGAATTATAGTCGGGGAGAATCATCCCAAGGAACAAAGAAATTAGAATATATCTGACAAGATCATCAAAGTCAACAAAGAGGAAGAGAGTTTTAGAGGGGAAGAGGTTATCATGGTGGTAGAGGATGGGAAAAGCCCATGAAAACCTTTCATTTTTTATAGGTATGGTGAAGAGGGTCAAAGGGCATTTGAATGTCCAAACTATCACATGCAAGAAAGGAAACAAGGAAAAAAATCTAGGTTGAACATGGTTCAAGCTAAGAATGAAGGAGAAGGGACAGAACTAGAGGTTCTACCAGATGTGGGTGAGAATCTCATGATGAGAAGAGCAATGGTGATTATTATTGGCTTCAAACCAATATTTTTGAACCAGGTGCACCTCAAGAGGAAAGGTATGTCAAATTATTATTTATAGTGGCAGTTGTGAAAATATGATTTCTAGAGAAATGGTAGATAAACTGATTCTACACTATGAAAAACATCCACATCCTTATTGTAGTGCATGGTTTAAAAAGGGAAATGAAGTCACTGTTGATAAGAGGTTTTTAATTAAGTGTTCTATAGGAAATACTTATAAGGATGAAATATGGTATGATGTCATTCCAATGAATGCATGCCATGTGTTGTTGGGAAGGCCATGACAATATGACAGGAAGATAATGCATGATGGAGAAAAGAATACATACACATTTTTTAAAGAAGGTTCTAAAGTGATTTTATTGCCCCATAAGGATGAAAGAAAATTTGAGAGTATGCTATCTACAAGAGAACTTATCAAGGAAATGAAGGTGGCATGGTTCTATTATGCACTAGTGGTGCAAAAAGAAGATGGTGACAAAATTCCAGTACCAATAGAAGCAACAAACGTAATAGAGGAATATGTTGATGTTGTAGCAAATGAGTTACCTAATGGTCTACCACCAAAGAGAGCTATTCAACACCACATTGATTTGATCCCAGGAGCATCTGTACATAATCAAGAAGCTTGCACAATGAGCCCTACCCACCATGCAGAACTCAATAGACAAGTGACAGATCTCATAACAAAAGGCACGGTGATGGAGAGCATTAGCCCATGTGCAGCTGTACCTGCATTATTAACTCCAAAGAAGGATGGCACATGGAGGATGTGCATAGATAGCAGAGAAATCAATAAAATCACCATCAAGTGTTAATTTCCCATCCCTCATTTAGATGACATGATGGATGTGCTTGCAGGGGCTAAATACTTTAGCAAAATTGATCTACGCAATGGTTATCACTAGATCTAGAGTCGAGAGGGGGATGAGTGGAAAACAACCTTCAAGGCTAGGGATGGATTGTTGGCAAGAGACACTACTCTGGTATGGACTTGTATGTTGTCATTGATGGAAACAAGGCTCAGAGATCTCTTCAGCATGACAGGGAGACACAACTCTAGAAGATCACATCAAATTTTAGGTCCAGTTGGTAGAAGTGGCTAAGTATGAGTATGTACAGAATATAACACAGTAAGTGGTTCAGTATGCTTTTGTAGATGATGATTTGCTAATGTGTTTCAGGTATGATGTTAGTAATGTTTTTATGGTGTCATAATCCAAAGATTAAGTCTTGAATTCTTTCGGAAGTCACCTTGAAGAAATGTCTAAGTCTGGATAAGCAAAGGTATAGCAAGAACAATGAACAGGATATAGTGCAGTGGTCCGCATTCCTCCGTAGGTGAGCATTTTGTTATGATATTTTTAGGTGTTGTAAACACTTATATGAAGTGTCTAATTCCAAAGTTGGGAGCTCTGAAGTCCACCGAAAAGATAGTTGCAAGCTGCTAAGTATCAACATAGTGTTTGACAAAGATAAAGTTTCAGTTCTGATGGTCTGCATTTCTCCACAAGATGATATCATGCCTTGCAGATCTGAGGGTAAGTTTGGGAATATATGAAGAGTCCTTGATATGATTTTGGAGGTGCTTTAAGATCTACAGTAAAAGTTGTAAGTTAGCAGATGAACCTATTAAGCATGCTCTTGAGGAACAGGCCAACTAGTATGATAAATTAAATTGTGTGGAGAAGAGATAATGTTTGAAGGATCTACCTAAGTGATTAAATGATTAGAGCAGACGTATATGAACACATTTGGGAAAATTTTTGGGTCTGCATAATATATAGTGCATTGTATTAAGCCGACAAGCCACATCTTTCTATGTACACATTTCATTTCTTGGATGCTAACCTAATTGTGGATCAAATCATGATGCAGATATATAAAGGCAATGAGTTTTAGTTGTGAGGTGTGCAAAGGTTTGTATGTGATGCAAGTATGCGAATAGCATAGAAGAGTTAGAAGATCAATAGCGATGAAGACTTGGGATTCAAAGTTCAGTTGATAGATGACTGCACCCTGGCATAGTGACAGATGCTTTTGTAGTGTTCAATTTTCATGTGCAATTTACTTTTGAAGGTGAGCTCTCTTCATCAAGGCAGTGAGCCTCCATTAGGGTTTAACAGCCCTCAAGGTTTAACAACCCTTATTGTAATCTTGCTAGGTTTAGGGTTGAGGTAGTGAGCCTGCTAGACCTAGTTGTACTTCATGCTAGTGAGCCATCATGTTCCAAGCCCATGGAGTGACCAAGCTTGAACATCATTATTTGTAAATATTGCAATATATATTTGAGAGTTAATCTTGTCTGTCATTTTTCCCATTTTGGGTTTTCCATGTAAAATTCTTGGTGTCTATGTGTCATGTTTTTATGGTTGCTATTCATATGCATATTATGGCTTTGTTTAATTAATTTTGGAAAATAGTTAAAAATTAAAGTACATCAAAAGACTGTTAGAACACTGATTCACCCTCCCTCTCAGTGTTCCTAACATTCAAGAATTGGTATCAGAGAAAGGTTCCTTGGAAAAAGTCTAACAGCTTGGGGAAGATCTGGGATAGCGTAATCATGGCAGCAAGAAGATTTGGAAATTATGAAAGGAACAAGCAACTTGAAGCAACTCTTATGGATCTTGGAAATTTAGAAGTAAAAATTAGGGATCTGAAAGAAAATTTGCAACAAGCTAATGAATGCATCTCAAAGCTAAAAGAGCAAGTCAACAAATTTAGAGACAAATATAAAGAAGTTAATTATCAATTGATATCAGTAAATGAAGCCCTAAATGAACAAGAGCGGAAGATGATCTGAATCTAATTGTGAAGAACAAATTAGAAGATTGTACAAAACTTTAAAAAGAAATTGTAAGTCTAAAAATGGATCTAGAAAGGCCAAAAGCTTTGAAGAAAAATTCAATATAAGTATGGCAAAGCTTGATTAAATGATTGCTAGCCAGAAGAGTTACGATGATAAGAAAGGATTGGGATTTGAGAAAGGGGAAAGTTCAAAATATGGTCAAAAAAACACTGAATTAAAGCTAAACAAAGGAAACCAGTTTAGAAATTAGAGAAGAAGACCTAGAAGAGCTCCAGTCAGACAACCAAATGCTCAAAGGTACCCATCTGTCAATGGTTATTGTAACTCATGTAATAAGTTTGGTCATAAGGCTACTCAGTGTAGGAGCAGAATAAATCAAAAGGTTCAATCATTCTCTGGTCAATGTTTCAATTGCAATAAAATTGGTCATAGAGTAGTTGAGTGCAAAAGTAAAGTAGGTCAAAATTCTATTAGGTGCAATGCATGCTATAAAATGGGACACAAATCAAATGAATGCAGAAGTTTAATAAGAAATGTTTTCCAAAATATAAGAAATAGTCAATCATTCAATGGAAAGTGTTTTGGATGCAATATATTTGGACATATGGCTAATCAATGTAGACCAAATCCAATTAATAAAAGGAATCAAGGTCAAAAGAATATGGTGTGCTTCAATTGCAGAAAATCTATACATATTGCAATATTTTGTAGAAGCAAGAATGTGAAGAGAAACTACTTTTCTGAAGAAAGGAAGACAAAGCAGAGAAATGATAAGGGAAAGGAGGAAGTTGATCTGGTTGAAACCAAGAAAGAAATGGACAAGGTATGGATCAAGAAAGAAGTAATTGAAGTTAGGGATTGATCAGCATTAGTATTCAGTGAAGATACTTCCTTCGGGAAGTGAATTGAGAGCTCTGGCTCAAGGGGAGCAATGTTGAAAATCCAAATCCCCCTGCTAGAAAGTGGGTGCCAGAATCTGGCACAAAGGTGTATGATGAAATATGATGTGACATAGCTCTTAGAAGAAAAAATGGAAGAAAAAGGGTCAATGCAGCATATTGCAGAGAAATCCTAATCGACTATGTTCTATAGTGAAGGGTGTTGACAACTTTTTGGGAATGAGCATTTAATGACGACTAGGTCAAGCCACGCGGAGGATAAAAGGAACTTGTTTGTTTTCAAAATCACTTTGCACTCAAAGATATCAGAAACTTAGAGATCAAAGCTAAACTAAAGCAACGACAACCAAGATTTGAAGCATTCAAAGAAAGGAAACCCAACTTAGTGAAACAAGGTATTTTCATTGAAACCTCATTTGTGAATCTATTAAATTTCTGCAATGGCAACTTTGCAAGTTGTAGATATCTCTAATTGACCTTGGCCTAAGTTTAAGAAACACCCCTACAAGGCAACTAAAGTGGATCCAATGGGTGCAATCTCAAAAATACCCTACAGAGTCCTGTATGTGGAAGATGTTAGGGCATACATCCATGTGGCCCTAGATGAGCTTGGTGATGACAAATTCTTAGATTTATTCCTAAAACACTTGAGTGATGATCATTTGATTTAAAATAAGAATACAAAGCCTTAAAAGGGAAGAAATTCATCCAGTATGTAAAGTTTCCCACATTTGCAGAGGATGAGTGGGTCCGGTATATCCTTAGTTGAATCCACGATGAATTAATGTGGTTAGGGAAAGGGCAACCCTTTAAAATAACAAAAGAGGCAATTCAAGCAGTCACTGGACTAAACTCCATCAGAGGAGTGCCATTATTCAAGGTGGTCAAGAATCAAACAGTTATAGATGCTACCAGAGCAAAATTTGACAAAAGGGTATTGACAATAAATGATATCACTGATCCTGTAGTAAAGTTTATCTCTATGGTCATAGGTTACAAAGTTTACTTCTCAAACTAGGAGAACTCAGTTTTTGGTACTACAATATACACCACCTATCAAATGGTTAAAGAGAATACAAATTATGATTTGTGTGAACTATTGTGAACCGAACTACTAGAGAATCTAAAGAAGATAAAGGAAAGAAAGAACTATCCATTCAAGTATGGTACACTAATTGTCTGTTTATTCTTCTATTTCTTGAATGAATTCCCAAATCATAAGGGATTGATTTGGTTGAGTAATAAACTAGTAGCTATGCAAATTAGAAATTATCTTAATAACTTGAGAAGTTATAATAAGCAAAAAGTATCCCTATGGGGATTTTTCAAGAATTTTCAAAGTATGATGCACTCTAGAGAAAGAATTCCTGAGAAAATTGTTGATAAGTACAAGGACACAATTTGTTTCATGGTCACTAAGGATCAATGTTTAATGGAGGCTGTGGAACCTAGAATTGCATGGGTAATGCCCATGGGTTATGAGGTAGATGAACAAATTTTGGAAAACTATGCCCAGCACTTGCTCAACAAACCTAAGGATTCCAAGGAAGAAAGGTTTGGAACATATAAGGAGTTATCTATGAAACTCCATGTTGAACTTCGACAAACTAAATCCACCAGAAAAGTTATAAAAGAGTTGGAATAAATTGCCACAAGGTTTGGTATCACTAAAGAGCAACTCAAGGAAGCAAGAGAAAATGCAGAGAAAGCAAAGAAGGAAAAACAAGAAAGTGAACAGGATATGGTTTCAGAAGAGCCTATAAAGAAGCAAAGAGACCCTAAAACAATAGAAAGGACTACTAGAAGCTCTGCTACTTCATCTAGTACAACATATTCAAAGAAACCCTTTGACAAAGATACAAAGAGGAAGAAGATGAAGGGAAAAATATTGTATGTCAGTGTGGGAGAAAAGGATGAAGAAGAGACAGAATCAGATGAGGAAGTAAAGAAAATGAAAGTTGAGGCTACTAAAGTCTCCAAAAGTAGCAAGGAGAAGTCATTCGGAAGAAAGATACCCAGCAAAAGACAAAAGGTAGATTAATCTCAAGCCACATTAAAGCTCGAAGATGTATTAAAATTTGTCACTATTGATGGAAACTTAAAACCTGTGGCTAAATTCTATAATGATTATAGTGATGCTGATAAAAGGGTTTTGGAAGAAGCCACCATAAATTACTTGAACATATACAGTAGAGCTCTCATTGAGATCATTGGTCATCTCCCATATACCTTGGGAAGTATTTTATCAGCTAGAAAAGAAACTGCTATGGCCAAAGACATTGAACTTAGAGAGGACGCACTAACAAGGTTAAGTCTAGAGATCACTCCTGAAGAAGCCAAAATTTCTAAGGAACTCAAGGATGCCTTCAGAACCAAGAAAAGGATGAATTCATTAATGATAGGTGAAATCAACAACGTGGTCAAGGAAATAGAGGAAACCATTTTGGAAATATTGAAGAAAAATAATATTCCTACCATCTATGACAATGAAGAAACAAATACTGGAGATGACACATCTATGCTAGAAGTCAGCATGGATCAAGGTTTGGAGAAAACTGATACAAATTCTCTAGTAAAATATAGAGTAATAGAAAATCAAAAGGAAGAATCTGATCAAACCCCTACTGCTGGAAAGGATCAAACTGAAACAAGTCTTTTTCTAGGACAACAGACTGATGATCCAGATAACAAGGAGAAAATTCATGAGCAGATCAAAGTTAATAATCAAGAACTTGACAGACCTAAGGAAAGCCCTACATCAGAGAAAAATATTGGTCAACAATAAAATATGGACATGGAACCTCTGGAATAAAATCAAGAAGAAGTGTCTAAAGAAGCAGCAAGAGACACTGCAGAGATAGTAAAAGAGATTTTGGAAAAAGAAGAATTAGTTCTAGATGAGCCTAAATCAATCCAAGGACCAATAAACCTGAACACATTGTCTCCTGCTCAAATGTTCAAGTTGGCTTTAGTTGTCCAAGATAAAGCAAGAAAAGAGATTTTGAAGTCCCACATTGAGGATAGTGAACTCATAAATGATGCATCCAGCATTTTGGAAAAGTTGGTGCCAACTTACTAGAAGGATACCTCTCTATCTACCACATGTCAACTCAAGGGACTAATTCACTTTGTAAGTACACATTTTGAATCTCTTGAAAATTTTGCTAAAACAAAAGTTAGACAAGAGTTTAATGAGAAAAGGCTAGATGAGTTGACAAAGTTGATAGCCCATGATAAGGCTCAACTAGAAAATGGAATATAGAATATTTAGAGTGCTATTGTAGAAGCTAGTGATGTATATGAATTTTGTCTATCATGGACAAAAGTTACAAAGAAGACAGAAGAAAAGATCAAGGAATTGGAAGAAAAACGGATGGATATTTCTAAGAATTTTGATCCGATACATGAATCAACTAGCAACAAGGAAGCTCAAGTCATTAACATCCACAATGACTTGAATAATTTAATAAATCAAAAGTATCAAATCAAGAGTAGAATGGGACAATTGAGAAGACTGATCAGTGCCAAACTGGATTCAATGACTAAGCTTGTGGTTGAAGCACTACTTGCTCAACAAACTGCCTCACCATCAGATTTAGAAAAGGCAGAAGCTATAGTTTTTCTACTCAGTGGTCATATTCAAATTTTGTATAATGCCAAGAAAAGATGGAATGGTGAATGGGCTCAAGTAAAGAATATTTTCAATGACATCCTCCAGCACATTTAAAATTAAGTTGAAGATTGCACTTGTAAATATGCGGTAGAATACATAAAAATTTTAAACACTCTAAGTTTTGTTTTTTGGCTCTGTATCACACCCTTTTCCATTCATGTCAAATGGGGAGAAGAAGATTAGTGAAAAGTGGATAAACATCTTAGGGGGAGCAGAAAAATAAAGCATATATAATAAGGGGGAGCAGTCAAGTATTTTTCAGCAGTCAAGCATTTTTCACTAAATGTTGCCATCAATGGCAAAGGGGGAGATTGTTGGAAAGAAACACTACTCTAGTATGGACTTGTATGTTGTCATTTATGGAAACAAAGCTAAAAGATCTCTTCAATATGATAGGAAGACACAACTCTGAAAGATCACATCAGATTTTAGATCCAGTTGGCAAAAGTGGCTAAGTATGAGTATGTACAGAATAGAACACAGTAAGTGGGTTTGTATGCTTCCACGGATGATGATCTAGTAATGCAGTTTAGGTATGATGTTAGTAATTATTTAGTGGTGTCATACTCTAGAGATTAAGTCTTGACTTCCTCTAGAAGTTACCTTGAAGAAATGTCTAAGTCCAGATAATCAAAGGTATAGAAGGAACAATGAATAGGGTATAGTGCAGTGGTCCGTATTCCTCCGCAGGTGAGCATTTTGTTATGAGGTTTTGATGTGTTGTAAAAAATTATATGAAGTGTCTAATTCCAAAGTTGGGAACTCTAAAGTCCACCGGAAAGATAGTTGCAAGTTGCTAAGTATCGGCATAGTGTTTGATAGAGCTTGACAGAGACAAATTTTGAGTTCTGATGGTCTGCATTTCTCCACAAGATGATATCATGCCTTGCAGCTCTGATAGTAAGTTTGGGAATATATGAAGAGTCCTTGATATGATTTTGGAGTTGCTTTAAGATATGTAGTAAAAGTAGTAAGTCAGCAAATGAACCTATTAAGCATTCTCTTGAGGAATAGGCCGACTAGTATGATAAATCAAATTACATGCGGAGAAGAGATGATGTTTGAAGGATCTACCTAAGTGATTGAATGATTAGAGCTGACCTATATGAACACGTTTTGGAAAATTTTTGGGTCTGCATAATATATAGTGCATTGGATTAAGATGACAAGCCACATCTTTCTATGTACACGTTTGATTTCTTAGATGCCATCCTGATTGTGGATCAAATCATGATGCGGATATATAAAGATGATGAGTTTTAGTTGTGAGGAGTGTGAACATGTGCATGTGATGTGAGTATATGAATAGGAAAGCAGAGTTAGAAGATTAGCAGTGATGAAGACTTGGAATTCAGAGTTTAGTTGATAGATGACTGCACCGTGGCATAGTGACAGATGTTTTTATAGTATTTAATTTTCATGTGCAATTTATTTTTGAAATTGAGCTTTATTCATCAAGGCAGTGAGCCTCCATTATGGTTTAATAGCCCTCAGGGTTTAACAACTCTTATTGTAATCTTGCTAGGTTTAGGGTTGAGGCCGTGAGCCTGCTAGACCAAGTTGTACTTCATGGCAGTGAGCCAGCATGTTCCACGCCTGTGGAGTGACCAAGCCTGAACATAATTATTTGTAAAGATTGCAATATATATTTGAGAGCTTATCCTCTCTGTGGTTTTTCCCATTTTGGTTTTTTCACAAAAATTTTGGTGTCTATATGTCATGTTTTTATGGTTGATGTTCATATGCTTGTTATTCCTTTGTTTAATTATTTTTGGAAAATGGTTGACACTTAAAGTGCATCAAAAGACTGTTAGAACACTGATTCACCACCCCCTCCCGTCTCAGTGTTCCTGACATTCAACATGGATTATATGAGTGGATGGTTATGCCATTTAGGTTATCTAATGCACCCAACACCTTCATGAGGCTAATGAATAATGTAATGTGTCCTTACATTGGTAAGTTTGTAGTGGTTTATTTTGATAATATTTTGGTTTTTAGAAAAATAAAAGAGGAGCACATGCAACACTTGAGGATCATATTAGATGTGTTCAGAAAAGAGAAACTCTATGAAAACTCAAAGAAGTGCAAATTCATGCATGAAAGTCTGGTATTTTTGGGCATTGTCATTTCCACAAATTGTGTCAAAATGGATGTAGAAAATATTAGGAAATTCTAGAATGGCCTAGTCCAAGGAACATAATAGAGGTAAGAAGTCTTCATGGGTTATCCACATTTTACCAAAAATTGATTCAAAATTCTAGCAATATTGTAGCACCCATAATAAAATACACCAAAGGAAGGGAATTTGTTTGGGCCAAGGAAGATGGGGAGATTTTTAAGTTTCTAAAGAAGAAGGTGAGAAAAGATCCTATTTAGGCATTACCATATTTTTATAAGGTATTTGAAGTAGATTGTGATGCTTCACATGTGGGCACTGAAGTTGTACTTAGTCAAGTAGGTAAACACATAGCCTTCTTTAGTGAAAAGTTGACTAAGGTAAGGAAGAACTATTCAACCTATGATGTAGAATTTTATGCAATTGTGCAAGCATTGAGACATTGGAGGCATTACCTAGTGCTCAAAGGGTTTGTGTTGTTTGCAAACCATATTGCCTTGAAATACTTGAACACGCAAAAAAAAATTGAATAACAAGGATGCAAAATGGGTCTCTTTCCTACAGGGCTATAACTTTGTTCTCAAGAATAAGTTAGGAAAATAGAACCAAGTTGCAGATGCTTTAAGGAGATGTGATGTACTATTGACAACAATGGAAAATGAGGTGATTGGTTTTGATGCCTTCAAAGATATATATGAATCTGCCAATGATTTTTGGGAGATTGTGGAATAGTTGAAAACCCTAGTAGCGGGCAACATGGAGCACATCCAAGGTGAATATATTATGTAGGATGGCTCTATCTCTAAAAGAAAGAAATTTTGTATTCTAGTTGTGTCTATGCAAGATAATATTATAAGAGAGCTTCATAGTAGTGGGTTGGCTAGAGAATTTTGCAAGGATAAGATGACAGATTTGGTAGAAGACAAATACTACTGGCCAAAGATGAAAAGAGAGATGACAAGATATGTGGCAAGGTGTAGGATTTGTCTGATGGCTAAAGGATATTCATAGAATATAGGGTTGTATATATGCCATTACCAGTAGCTACTAGACCATGGACAAATTTAAGTATGGAGTTTGTGTTAGGGCTACTGAACACACAACAAGGTAATGATTGAACATTTTTTTCATTGTTGATAGGTTCTCTAAGATGGCTCATTTTATTGCCTACAAGAAAACTAGTGATTCAACTACAGTGGAAAAATTATTTTTTAAAGAAGTTGTTAGGTTGCATGGTGTTCCAAGAACTATCACAGTTGATAGGGCTACCAAGTTTTAGAGTCATTTTTGGAGGACCCTATGGAAGATGGGAACTAAGCTCTAGTTCAGTAGTGCTTATCACCTCCAAACAGATGAATAGATAGAGGTCATAAATCAGAGTTTGGGAAACTTGTTAAGATGCATTGATGGAGAGAAACCCAGACAATGGGACTTAGCCTTACGGCCACAAGTTGAATTTTCCTATAACAATTCAATATATTGATCAATAGGTAAATCACCATTTCAAATTGCTTATGGTAGGAACCCTAAGGATATTTTGGATTTGGTATAGCTACCAATTAGAGACAGGATTGGTGATGATGGAGAAGCATATGCATAACATATTCAGCAATTGCAAAAAGAGGTGAGGCAGAAGCTCCAAGAAAGTAATGACAAGTATAAAAATATAGTAGATGCTAGTAGAAGAAATCAACTATTCACTGAAGGAGAATTAGTGATGGTTTATTTGAAAAGAGAGAGGTTTCCCATGGGAACTTAAAACAAGTTGAAATACAAGAAAATTGGTCCTTGTAGGATTACAAAAATTAATGACAATGCTGATGAGGTAGATTTACCAGAGAAGTTAGATATTTCTCCCATGTTTAATGTTTCTAATTTATATTCTTTTCATGGTCAGGGTCATGATGAATAAGGTGAGGCCTATGTAGATTGGAAATAGCATGTTCCAAGCAAGAAAAGGGAAATGATTGCACAGATTTTGGACAAGCGGGCCATTTACACATGACAGGGTCAATACAACAAGTTTCTGGTACAATGGGAAGGGATAAAGTAGGCATATAATACATGGATTCTAGACTGAGAAGTGAAGAAGATGGATCTGGACAAGTGGCACAAGTTTTAGGAAAACAGCTTATAGGAGCTACATTCTTTTCAACCAAAGGAGAATGATGCATAAACTTCCGAAGGTCATAACTTTTGACTCGGGAGTCTATTTTAGCTGAAGTTTGGAGTGAAGATGTGTCTTGAGGAGTTGACTAAAATTTAGACCAAACTAGAAAGTTTGGTAGGTCACCATTTGGATATTTTTTGAGACCTTTTTCGATCATCTAGGGCCTCAAATTGAGGTCTTAATGATTTTTTAGGATTTTTCCAAGTTTTTTCTAATTATTTTTCAAACTTTACATGAAATTAGATTAGAAAGTTGATAGTTAGTCCTATTTTAGTTAGCTTCAAATAATTGGCAATTTTCATGGCCATATGGATAAGGATGCAAAATTACCAAAAATGGCAATTTTAGAAAGTTGTTAAAAACTGCCAAAGGGGGTAATTTTTGTTTTTTTATATATTTGGTATTTCTTTTCAGCTGTAGTAAGATGGGAAGGAATGAGAAGTAGAATTTGAAAATATTCTCAAGTTTTTGAATTTGTTGGCAATACTAATGGTGATGAATATTATGTTGTGAAGTTTGGTTGCATCATAAATGGTTGTTGGTGAATTTTGGCTACAGATTAGTGAGCTAAATATTTATAAGGCAGAAGAGCTATCTATCTCATAATAGTATTAGGGTTTTGTAATGTTGTATGTTGAATCAGATTCCATATTGTAAATGTATTTTCTACTTAGTTTGAAGGAGTATCTATCCATGTATAGTTTGTTAAATCTATGAATGTCTCCATGTGTATTGGATGAGACTTTGGGAAGGATGCTTGTTCCTCTAATTAATTTTTTTAGTGAGTGTATTGTGAGTGATTAATTAACCATCATAGAGATTGTAAGAAGTTTCATGAAGCTTTCACTAAGTTTTTGTTCATTGTAATACATGAATCTCATTTATTCTCTCATGGATTATTGAAGCATGTTTTTTTATTGATTCTATAAACATATGTGTGTTTCATATGTGCATAGAGCACAACTTATGTATGTAATCTACCACACTAGGTCCTTGTAGTTATCATCTTTCATATGTTACAACTTTTGGATTACACATGATTTACTTATTTTGTTTGGAGATTCAACTCTATCACCCATATAGGATAAAGGCACCAATCTATAGTGAGTTCAACCCTTCATCACACAGCTTCACATACAAAAAAAACTAGAACACAATCATATTAGTATCTCTTAGTGGTAGTAGTCCTTCTAACTCTACATAGCGTATTTCTTTAGAAATACCATGTCTTAAAGGAGCCATTTAAGTAACATTTTTAGAGGTATATGCATTATTGTCTAGTTTGCATTCATGTGTGAAGTATGGTGTTACACTGAACTACATTATTAGGAATAAAAGTTGATATATCTTTGGTCACATACATGCATTTTTCCTACTTTGAAGAGGTTTTCAGTTATTGTCCTTGCTTGATCATAAGTTGCAAGTATGATTGCTTAAGATAAATTTCACAGTGGCTAAAGGTATGGCTTATCTTTAGGATTTGAGGAGCTAATAGTTGTGAGAGACAAAAAATGACACTATTGTTTGAGATGCATTGAGGGTTTTCATCATCTAAGTGTGCTAGTCATATTGATATCAACATCTTACTAGATTATTGACTAATACAAAGATTACTTTCTCTTTCCAAGTATTGGAGAATATATTCTATGAATGGTACAACACTCCATTATTAAACTATGAGTCTTCAACGTTGGAAATTACTCTTCATTTTGAATGTGTTGTGTTTGATATGGTATTATGGGTCACATTAGCCAAGATGTTGTGGCTATATTTTAACTCTTATTATTTTCATGATAATGGTATTTAATACTAACTATAATACCTTTAAGTATAACTTCCATGGTTTAAATAGTTTATAGTTTTAGGGTTTAAGGTTCATAGTTTATAGTTAAATTTTCTTTTTAGAGTTTATAGTTCATAATTTTAGGGTTTATAGTTCATAGTTTTAGGGTTTATAGTTAAATTTAACATTTTAGGGTTCATTGTATTTTTAAAAATTGTAAACCAAAAATCTTAAATTTGTAAATTGTAAACCCCTAATCTCTAAAAATATAAATCATAAAACTTAAACCCTGTAAGGAAATGAGAACATCTCAGAATATATTTCTAAGAACAGTGGTGTCTTTGACAAATTTAAATTCTTTTCAATCTCTTCCAAAAACACACACAACTATGTCATAAAGTAGAAACAGATATAGTACATTTCCAACATTGACCCTTAGAGGAAATACAAGCAACAAGATCTAATTTCAACAACAAAAATATTAAACATGAAAGACAAAATAGAAAACATAGATTTACGTGGGGAAAACCCTTACGGGTAAAAAACCCCACACTCCAAAAGCCCAGATCGCCATTGTATTATTCAACAACAAAAAAATACAGTTACAATACAATTCATGCACTAAGCCTTTCATGGAGATTTACATCTTGCCCCTCTAGAAGAATAATTGACAGCATAACCCTGCACAAAGTTCTCTAGCACTTGGGTTAGTCCTTCATACTGTTATCATGCCACAGATAGCACACAGTGTAGGACATCACCCTACACCCAAACTCTGTTCTTTTTCCTCTCTCTCACCCTCCTCTATTCCAATGCATTTTTACATATAACATTATAAAAGAGAGCATTCAGTTCATATCTCAGACCATTACAACTTTTGGTCGATAGTTCATTCTTAACCATTTGTATTCAATAGTCCCACATGCATCAGTTGACAAATATAGCAACAACATATATGCATGAACACATGGTAAGTATATCATCAGTGCTTTACCGCCGACGACCCCAGCTAGTCAAATAGCAACAAACCATCGGAGTGACCAAGCCCTTTGGTTAGACTTCATCCTCCTTCACTGATGAAGTTCCTCCTGCCAATGCTAAACACCATCAGACAGACCAAGCTCATCAGAGTAAGAATTCTACCAAAAACTGATAGTGTTAGTCCCGCCAATACCCAAGCCTTCATCCTTCATCGGTGTAACATTAAGTACCGGAGAGACTTCGTCCAACCACACCGATGTCATATATCTCATTGACACCAAACCTCCATTGGAGTGACCCAACACATCAGAAGGAGATATACACAACACGCTGATAAGGTTTATCACGCCGATGTCCAACTATCAGAGTAACACAACACCATCGGTAATAGTCTCTTAGATCACATCGATAGTTCACTTCTTGCCAATACACAGAACAACCCACTATGAACAATGTGATCACTGAGAGAAAGCACAACTCTCACGAATGCCCATAATCTGAGTCACAAGTACTCAACATTCTCCCACTTGACAAACGAATTATAGGAAACCATCAATGCTCAGAACCAAAGTTGATATTGTCTCCACTCCACTATGCTCACAAGCTACATAGAAGCTCTAGCATAACCACCTTCAAAGCTTCCAGAAATAGCCTTGAAAAACATACTCTAGAAACAAGATAGAACATCAGCTAGAACAACAATCAAAAAACTGACTGCACCCATCCAACTGAATAAAACCCACGTGACTAAAAATAGAACACACAGCAAGTGCTAAAACATCCAATCACTCATACCTTGAAGGTATTAACATCAGCAGACTCATGCCACCTACATAAACACCCATCAACTGCAAATACAAGCTCCATGTGTCAACCAGTCGAAAAAGACCAAACACATCCAAGAACTCCCACTGCATGGGTAATACAGATCTAAAAAAGATCACGGCATACAAAGTCCACCAATGGCATCACATAGAAAGTGTAAACATCATGTAGCATTACAGGAACATCCACCATGATATGCAAAATCTATAAATCAATAACCACATCTCGCCACCAATCCAAAAATCTCTCAAGTTCTTCACACCCAACAATGAAAGAGATAACAAAACCTTCATGCTATCACCCAAGAACATAAGTAAAAAACACATGACCACAAACTAGTTATCACTTAAGCTCTGAACAAAACCTCAAACCAATGTAATGTGAAACACACCATTAGAAAAATAACTGAGACCAAGAGAAACATTGCACATCATATACCTGTAGACAATCCTTCTACATACACCTCTGAATGCCAACTGTGTCAAGTATGATCTCCTTCAAAACACCCCAAAGAGAACAACATAACAACACCCAACAAACATTCAATCTCAAGAGATCAAATTCAACATATGTAATCATGCAACTAACATGGATGTAAGCCTGTCAAACCAAAGAAGATCAAACTAATCCATTTCCCATTTCAGGAAATCAACCCATAAACCATCTCCTAAAATTTCTCATCAATGAATGATATCTTAAACTCAAATACACAGGGAGATTAATCATGCTATCCATCTCTCACAATGAATCCTCCAAAACCATATATCACTAGTTCAAGATCCATATCTATGAAAGAAAGCATAAAACACCTGAGAGAAACAATGGGCAATACCTCTCAAGTGAAACTTGTTGAGTAGACCAAGAGTGGGGAATGAGAATGTTCTTCCAAGATATCCAAGTCCCAATGACTTTCTCCAAGAACAATCTCCTCTAGATCTTTTGTTGAACTCACATTCAACCAAGGTAAAGACTCCTCGAACTTCCTGCTACAAACTTTGATTAATCATAGCATATACAGTCTCACCTTATCCTCCATGTACCCATGGACATCTAGAAATAATCATATCATGCTAAACTCCAAATGCATCACTGCACCAACATGAAGTAATCAAGCAAAAGATCAATGCACCCAACACACAAAGAATCACCAAACCACTGTCAAAGTTCTAATTATCTAAATTAGGAACTTATCATGACATCATGATCTTACCATCCCCCTTTAGAGATTCCATGCCCCAGGTGAACATAACCATGGTCTCAAGAGCAACGTATCATGCCAAAACTCAATTGAAGAAATCAAGAAAATATCATGACACGAAACAAACCAACATCACCTGTCAAGCACCACCAACACCTCAACTAAAGACTGAGTAAGTCCTTCATGGCTCCAAGATGCTACATATCCTAAAATAGTGCCCCTGCAAATGTGAAAGAACCCTTCTGCAGCAACAGGATATAAGAGCTCCTCCTAGTAACATCTACAACACTAAAGAAGATCATTAGTAACATCTACAACACTAAAGAAGATCATTCACCACTAAGTGATGAATCTGCAGTCATTGCTAAACATCCCACTGAATTGTGGCAACTGAGCTTTCCAAGCAACATGACCAAACATCTTCTCATCTAAAAATCTTCCAGGTCCACATATTAACACATCAATAAAAAACCAAATGGCACCAAGATCTCCAAACCAAGAAAATACAACATCACTGTCAAAAGCTTACACTGAACTGTGTATCCAAGCTATACATGACATCATGACACACATGCTACAGATTACTGACTATTCAGGTACTTTACACTATCCACCCTTTTATCCCAATGCAATCACACTAATGCACAAGTGACCACAAACAAGGCCAACTAACAAGTCTGCATGATCACTGAATGATCTTGTGAATATAGACAGTCCACATCCGATTCATCTCACTATAGCTTAATAGGTGGCCAGCCCACAAAACTACATAACTCATAGATCCAATCAATGCACCACACAAACTCACTATCGTATTGAAAACTGCAAAACTAAGATCTCAAGAGGTAAATAACCATGTAGACAACATGACAAAAAGCACCATATTACTTACAATCTGATTTGCCAAACCAGTCCAAAACCTGAGCACCATAGTTAAGGAATCCATCAAGCATTTCCATAGAAATACTGAGTGACATATCACATACCAACATTCCTATGACAAGAAAGTATTTCACCTCCTCACACCATGCATGGAGCATGCATGCAAAACTGCAACTATATCATCCAGCAACACCCCAAAAGCCAGGGTCTAGAAATAGCTTAACTACAGCTTTACAAAACCGCAATTTTTTCTTTTGACCGTGTAAAACCTGCAAAACCACTATGTTTTAAAAACACCCATGCACATCCATACCCACTTCACATCTGGAAGACCAAGAATATGAATCAAGAAACACCATAACAGTTAAACTAGAAAAATAGATCATCATGGATATGCATAACCATAGATTTTAGGAAAAAACTATGAAACCCCTCAAAACCAAGGAACATGATTCTGAGACATGCAAGTACAAAGCATCCATTAAAGGAAACAGCAGTTCAGGAACTTTAGGCCCACTTGTAGGCCAACTCCACAACCACCAACCTGCACATGCATCGAGAGAGACAAGCTATTACAGAAGCTCTCAGACCGTCCAATGATCAACTCCATAGCCTACATGCAATCATGGTAACAAAAAAGTTATGCCTTCCAATACCAGGACAAAACATCAAGCATGAGCATAATACTCCATGGATGAGCAGCAACACAAACTTCTTCATATCATCAAAGAGCCTCTCACACAGACACCCAATATGAAAGTTGTTGCAGAGACACAACCACAAAGCATAATCCACCCCATGCAATAGGATTATACACTGTCAAATAAGAGCCTCAGGCCACATCATGACCAGCTCTAGTCTCTTCATCTTCACCATCATTCAAGCACTGCTGAAACATAAAAACAAGATCAACTGCCAGACTTCACTCAAAACAAGGATCAAACATCAGACGATTCCTTCAAATTTCCTCAAGCCTATCACACTAAGAAATCATCATAGAAGGAATACCTAGACCTTATACACCAGGAACTCTTACATGCAAACACATGCAGCACACAAACGTACATATGTGAGCAACAAAGCAGAACCCAAAAGAAGGCTCTGATACCACTTGTAAGGAAATGAGAGCATCTTAGAATGTATTTCTAAGAATAGTGGTGTCTTTGACAGATTTAAATTCTTTTCAATCTCTTCCAAAAACATGCACAACTATGCCACAAAGCAAAAACAGACATAGTACATTTCCAACATTGACCCTAGAGGAAATACAAGAAACAAGATCTAATTTCAATAGCAGAAATATTAAACATGAAAGACAGAACAGAAGACATAGATTTATGTGGGGAAAACCCTTACGGGTAAAAAACCCCACACTCCAAAAGCCTAGATCACCATTGTATTATTCAACAACAGAAAAATATAGTTACAATACAATTCAGGCACTAAGCCTCTCATGGAGATTTACATCTTACTCCTCTGGAAGAATAACTCATAGCATAACCCTACACAAAGTTCTCTAGAACTCAGGTTAGTCCTTCATACTGTTATCATGCCACAGACAACAAACAGTACAGGACATCACCCTACACCCGAACCTTGTTCTTTTTCCTCTCTCTCACCCTTCTCTGTTCCAATGTGTTTTTACATATAACATTATAGAAGAGAGCATTCGGTTCATATCTCAGACTGTTACAACTTCCGGTCGATAGTTCACTCTTAACCATTCACAACCGTTCGTATTCAATAGTCCCACATGCATCAGTTGACAAATATAGCAACAACATATATGCACAAACACATGGTAAGTATATCATCGGCACTTTTGCCGCTGACAACCACAGCCAGTCAAACAACAATGAACCATCAGAGTGACCAAGCCCTTCGGTTAGACTTCATCCTCCTTTGCCAAGGAAGTTCCTCCTATCATGCCAAATACCATTGGACAGACCAAGCTCATCAGAGTAAGAATTCTACTGAAAACTGATAGCGTTAGTCCCGCCGATACCCAAGCCTTCATCCTTCGTCAGTGTAACATGAAGTACTAGAGAGCCTTCTTCCAACCACGCCGATGTCATATATCTCACTGACGCCAAACCTCCATCAGAGTGACCCAACACATTAGAAGGAGATATCCACAGCACGCCGATGAGGTTTGTCACCCTGATGTCCAACTATCAGAGTAACACAACACCATCGGTAATAGTCTCTCAGATCACACTGATAGTTCACATCTTGCCAATACACATAACAACCCACTATGAACAATGTGATTGTTGAGACAAAGCACAGCTCTCGCCGATGCCTACAATCTGAGTCACAAGTACTCAACAAACCCTAATCTCAAAATGTAAACCTACAAACAACGAAAAAGACATAAAAAATCATGTAAACCTACCTAGAGGTCTTTAGGAACTGCGAGTTTGGCGGTAGGAGGTGGATGGTGCAATAAACTAGTCAAAAACGTGGCCAAAAAGTGGTGGTAGTGGGTTAGCAAGTAGATATCCATTTTGTTGCCATCCTTCTCTGTCATTGTCTATTGGAAAAAATGAGCTTATAGGCCTTTCTTAAAAAATTATATACCTTTAATAAACAGATACCCATTTAGGCTAGGATCCTAGAGCATAACGGCTACCCATTTTGATTCTAGGCTTGAGAACCCATTCCTAAACGGGTACCCATTTTTTGAAAATAGATACCCATTCTTGTCAGGATTTTTTTTGCTTGACGCTTCCCCTATATGTGGACCCAACTTCTTACTTTTACCCCTTACATACAAAACACCTAGGATTTAAATGCTAAAATATAACTAGATAGTAGAGAAGATCCCATAAATTTGTTTGATTTTTAAGTTAAATAGCTCAAAAATACTTCTAACACTTTTCTTCTTTTGTCATTTGAAATCCACCTTAAGGTGAATTGGTTGTTACTATATATTATTTAAACATGCCTAAGAATTAAATATTTGATAACAACCCATTACCCTTGTTTTATATATAAATTAATAGTTTCTTTGTCTCTTATTTGAAATCTACCTCATCATAAGGTAAAATGGTCATTAATATATTTTTTTGAGAAAAAGTATATATATTAATCAAATAAGGCCATATAGGTCATTGTTACAAAAGAAATAAATAAATAAAATAATTACAAATATTGCCCTTTTCACATTCAACTAGATAATTTCAAAAGTAGATAGATTTTCATAAGAGACATTTTCATTTCAAATACCTAATGCATAACATTTCCAGCAATTAGATTTAACCTTTTAATTTAGTTTCAAAAATGCGATTAAATATGTTTCCATAGCACCTTATTCTAAGGCAAATATAAATTAAAAACTACAAAACTCTTTTTGACTCAATAGAATTTCAATTATTCCACAAACACTTTGTAAGCATTACAAATACTAAATAAATGAAAACAAAAGAAGAGATAACTAGCCTACATAAGACAATTGTATGGTTCTTATGAGTTTTCACAACATAGGTATACAAAATTGGCACCAATTTAGATAAGAGATTCATAGGACTACATAGGGCACATATTGGAATTCATAGTTGCATCAAATGGGGAATTCAAAGATAATGCATTTAGCCACGTTGATCATCTCTAGATTAATCACAATCGGGGAACTTATTCCTATGCACTCAATTAATCATCAGTTATATTTCAAAGCACAACATATAAATACCCGACACAATATAATGAATAAGAAAATATCAATTAACTACATCTTACTGAAAATCATCTATGACTAAAATGATCTAGATATCAAATATATGAAATCAGTAATCCACAATGTTGAACCAAATAATATAATCATAATCACATATAAATTGAAGTGAAGATAAAACACTAGTAAAGTTTAAACATATAAAATAACAACATATGAATCCAACATAAATAATAAAATATCTCGATGGAAACACAAAACATCATCAGTAAATATGGTATATATGGGTGAGTGTGAGAACATGATGGATCAAACAGTGGCAATGTCAAAAAAAACTTGTTGAATGAAAAGTGCTAACATTTAGATTTATATTTAGATTTGGATGGGAAAATTTTTACTATTTCTTTCTCAAATATGGATTGCCTCAAAAAATGCCTTTGGATTACCTTAAATTTAAGGAAGTGGAAGTCCTAGAACTTGCCAAGGAAATTTGCAAAACCACCCATTTAGTATTATCTTGAAATTTTCCATGACTTCATCCTTGAAGTTGATAGACTTTTCTATTAATAAATTTAATAAAAAAATGGTTTGTAGAGGAAACTATCATGATTCTAAGAATATAATAGCCTTGTTATAATTTTAATAGGTAATTATTATTAAGTTTCTACATACACTATGTCTGATTTTTTTATGGATATACATATTTAAAACATTCATAACTTTCAAGCTACTTATCTTTTTTTAAATCTAGAAGATGGGTCACATTATATGCTTTATTGGCTATGGGCTAAAGAAAATAAGTTTTGAATTTCATAATTTTTTTTACCAAGTTAGGTTGGTTAGAAAATTACTTTTTAATATTTTCTAACAATGACAGTAAAAAAATCATAAATATTTATTTATTAAAAGAATTAAAAAATATATTTGTCACATCTACTCATGTGTCCTTTATTTAAATCCAAAGCTTGGAGAAAAATAATGTCTTTTTCTTATACTTAGGTTGGCCAAAATCATGCCTACTTGTTTATATTTTACTAAAACTTTTAGTAGTGCCTTATTGAAATATTCAATTTTCACTTAACTCATTTTAAAATTTTTAAAAAAAAAGCAGTAGCTCATAAACTATATTCAATTTCCTACAAATTTCATTAGTACTTTATTTTTAGATTATGTCAATAACTAATTCAATTTTTGAAATGAGGTTACTCAAGCCTATTTTTAACATTTGCATTGCTACTTAGGTGTATTGTTTGGCCCGCAATGATCCTACACTCACCCCTATATCAAAATAGGAAAAAACAACAAGATAGGGCAATTACACTTATGGGACCTACATCCCCCTCCCCTAAAACTATGCTTATTCCTAGAAGCCTACAAAAGGGTGTGGATAGAGAACCCTTGGCTACTTTGCATTATCCCAAATAGTAGTTGTCTCGTCATAACAATTCACTAGACCCTTACCTAATCTAGGTCTTGTCCTTGAAGGCTTAGCCTCTGATGCTATAATATAATAATGGGCTCAAAAAATTTTCCTACCCTCTTCAACTTGCAAGGAGCCATTATCACCAACATTTGTCAAATCCAGAATACAATCTAAAGATAGAAACATGGAAGACATCATGGATGCAAGAACGACTAGTTGGAAAGACAAGTTGATAAGTAATAGGATGAAGCTTTTTCTATAATGGATCGATCTCTTATGTGTTGGGAATTAAGGTGTCTCAACCTTTGCAAGTTCCTAATCTTATATTTATTTATCCAGCACTATGTTATAGGATCCCATAGTCGGCACCTTGTAAATTTTGGTGACTTTGTCAATCACGGTTTCCCCCCAATGTAATTAATGGGGGACTACAGGGGGCAGATCCCCTCTTGCAGGGCTTGGGGGGGCTTATCCCCCTAGTAGGGGCTTGGGAGCGGAGCCCACAGTAAGGGTTTGGGGGCAACACCCTCGAAGCAAAAATGCCCTATATTTAATAAAGGCATCAGTAGTTATTTTGTTATTGGCTGACATGGATAAACTGACATTGGATAACCGCCAAAGAGGCTTGATAAATAAGTGGCTGGAGAATGTGAAAGGTCATAGAATGCAAATGAGAATCAACATGGTGTACATCTGAAAGAGCTTGCATTGCAAGTGTCTTGTAATCATCTTTTGATTTGATAATACATTGTGAAAGTTTTGGAGTGTGGAGTTTTTCACCTGAAAGGGTTTTCCCCACATATCTCTTATGTTTTGTGTTTTATATTTGCATTTGGATGTTGTTATTATCTTTCTGTTAATGTGCATCTAATAACCTGTAACTAGTAAAGATTGCAATAATTTGCATAACTTTCCTCTTTAGATCAGTGTAGGAAGTTGTTTCCGCATACCTTGCTTTCTTTCATTATGTAGTTGCACTCACAAAAATACTTGATCTCCAAATGAAAAATGTTGATCAAATCACTTAGCATTGACATACTTATTTTGTCAATCTTAAGTAACCACCAACTACTCTCTAATTCAAACAACTTGTTGCTCCATATCCTAAAGCATAAGTAACTCAATCATCTATCCTATCCCATCTTAGTAGATTTTGACAAGAATGGCTATATGAATCCTAATATAGTGTCATTCCAAGAGAATTATGATAACCATTTTTATACAAGAAATCAACAAGGTACAAATAGTCCTCACACTTGGACTATTGATCCATAACATACATGTGAAGCATATCCTCCAACACTCGATTTATTATCTATGTTTGACCATCTGTCTCTATGTTTTGTGGGTTTTCACAACGTAGGAATCCAAAGTCAACATTGATTTAAATAAATGATTCATGGGACTATAGAGGGTACATCTTGCAACTTAGAGTCAAGTGAGATGGGGAATTCAAACATAACTCATTTACCCAAGCTGATCATCTCTAGATTAATCATTATTAGGGAACCTATGCCTGCATATTCCATTAAACAACCAACATGATATAATCCATAAAGCAATAACAATTTACTATATCTAACTAAAAATCATCTATGACTAGCATGATCTAGCTATCGAAGATGCAAAATCAATAATCCATAATGTTGAACCAAATAATATAAGTATAATCAAAAACAAAATGGAAATAGTGAAGCTAAAACATTGCTAAAGTTCAAGCATATAAAATCATAAAATATACATTCAAAATACATATTCGAACATCTAGATGGCAATGAAAAATATCATTGGAAAATATGGTATTAGCATCAAAATAGAACCAAATTGCAAGATAAGGCACATACACTTGTGGAACTTACAAGTGATATGCTTTAAGAAGTAAATACAAATTATATAGTTAAAACACTACACAATAGACAATACAAAGCTATACTAGAAAGACTACTTGTTGACAAGTTATAAATTACTATAATCAACTTGTATGCAACAACTAATACAAATTATCTATAATATTATTGACCAAGCATTAGTTGAGATACACTTCAGTGACAATGTATCATTTTTTGGTGACGTCAATGAATACATTGCAAATTAAAAAGAAAATTAGAAACATTCCTTAGCAACAACAATATATATTTCCTACTCAACAAAAGTAGCCCTTTATCAAGATCATTTATTGACCATGCTTGGTCAATTAAAAACAAAACAATTATCAAATCTTCAAAATGGACACATATTATAGTGACCACAACACCATGTATCTTTTATTTGTTATTTCAAACAGAAAAGAAAAGATTGGCATAATAAATATATGTTAGAAGTGAAGGCAAACCACTACAATATGGAAATCTAAAATTTATTCTAGAGAATGTTAATGGAGACAAATTAGTAAAAACAGAAAGAAGGAAAATTAGGAAACACAAGAATAACATAGAGATTAACATGGAGAAACCCTTGTGGGAAAAACTCCACCACAAATTTGTTTTATCTTCAAAAGAGATTACAATACAATAACTTCCTTCAAACCTTAGTTGTAAATAGATAACACTCCATATCACTTTTTTTTTTAAAAGGAAGTCCTATAATATTCCATTTAATCCCCACATGGTCTCAAAGTTAACCCACAAAACTGTTGACCCCTCTCCCCTAACTCCTCCGAAGACTAGGATTATATGAACCATCGGAACTGAATCTTAAATATGATTTACTTAAAAGGATAAAAGAATTGCAATTTTCAAAATATGCATTGTTTACAGGAATCCATAATGGTATCTCACTGTAACAGATCTTTGGAGTTATGGTTGAAATCGATTACAAAAGATCCATGTTTACCAGCTGAAGATTCATCAATAGGGATAACTTGTAGCCAAGACGATTCTCTGCGAGTCATTATCATGTAAAAATCTTGGCTAATCTCAATAACTTAAACAATTCATTAGGTCACATATCTTATGCAATTAATATGTTTGATTTCAAATTTTTTATTTTTGCTAATCCAACAAACATGCTTCTTAAGGGCGCCATACCTACTAATATAGATGTTTACTAACATAGTTAGTAAGAGTTGACATAGATATTTACTAAGTCGCTTTTACAGTGAGAATGCCAAATTCGCTTTCGATAGAAATTCGTTATAGCTGGTGCGGGCTGGTGCCTAATGCTCGATTATATGATTTCCCATTGAATTATTCCAAATAGTGCACTTCATTTTCAATAAATCTTGCCTGCCAACTAGAAAAGATTTTTTATTTTCACATTAAAAGTGGCTTGATTTGCAGGGGCTGAGGCGACGTATGAAGAATGTCCACTAGCAGTTGGACGCTGTTTTCGAGAAAATAATAGATCAACATGTGGACAGCAAGCAGAGTCGTAGCGCAGAGGAGGAGGAGGAGCGGCATAAAGACTTGGTTGACGTGCTTGTGGACATGGAAATTACAGTAGAAGATAAGAAGGCTATCATTATGGTAAGTCAACTATCAACTTTGCCTAAGTCCGGTTAGATTTGCAAATTTTAATTTTGTGAGATTTAATTGTTTGAGAAATTTGGAGTTATTTAAGGCTAATCTATGTGAATAGACTTTTTCTTTGTTTTTTAATATGCAAATTTTAATTTTTATTAATTGTTATAATTGAATAAAAGCTCTAAAATAAGTACAAAATTAACATATAGTTATTAGTTGAATATAAAAATTAGATCAATAATAAAGTATAATCAATTAGTATTATTAGTTTTTTAAAATATGAGAGTATTTTTTTATTATTATTTATCATTTAAGAAAGAATTAGTATGTGTTTTGAATGGGTTTTTTAAAGATTTTTTATTGTAATGATAAAAATTAAATATTTATATTCTTTTCTCTTATGTTTTTTGGTCTCATTTTCATTAGAGTGTCTTAAATATGAAAACTAGTTTACAAGTTGATAATTACAAAATTAATATATAGCTATTAGTTGAATATAAAAATTAGATTATGATCAATTAGTATTATTTGTTTTTTAATAAATGAGAGTAATTTTTTGATTTTTTATTTATCATTTAAGAAAGAATTAGTCTGTGTTTTGAATGAATTTTTTAAAGATTTTTTATTGTAATGGTGAAAATTAAAAATTTATGTTCTTTTCTCTTATGTTTTGGTCTCACTTTCATTAAAGTGTCTTAAATATGAAAACTAGTTTACAAGTTTATAAGTACAAAATTAACATATAGTTATTAGTTAAACATAAAAATTAGATCAATAAATAAAGTATAATCAATTAGTATTTATTCATTTTTTAATAAGTTAGAGATTTTTTTTTTAATCATTCAAGAAAGAATAAGTATATGTTTTGAATGGATTTTTTAAAGATTTTTTATTGTAATGGTAAAAATTAAATATTTATGTTCTTTTCTCTTATGTTTTAGTCTCACTTTCATTAAAGTGTCTTAAATATGAAAACTAGTTTACAAGTTTATAAGTACAAAATTAACATATAGTTATTAGTTGAACATAAAAATTAGATCAATAATAAAGTATAATCAATTAGTATTTATTCATTTTTTAATAAGTTAGAGAATTATTTTTTATTTTTTATTTATCATTCAAGAAAGAATTAGTAGGTGTTTTGAATGGTTTTTTTTAAAGATTTTTTTATTGTCATGGTGAAAATTATACATTTGTATTCTTTTCTCTTATGTTTTGGTCTCATTCTAATTAGAGTGCCTTAAATATAAAAATTAGTTTACAAGTGGCATATTTTTTATATAGTTTCAACTCGTCACATGATATCTTCCTATCCTTTTTACTACAAAATTGATGAAGGTGGTTTAAACAACTCTTGCATAGGATGATGTATATGCACTCCAAGCTCTTGGAAATGAATCTACACCTTACACTATTCCATTATTTGATCTCCTTTAGTGAATGCCTTTTATTATGGATCTCTAGATATTTATTTTTTGTCCCTACACTTATCATTTATTGCCCTAGATCAAATCTATGGGTGTAGATTTTACCAAAGTTACTCCACATTGATAGATTTCAATCTTGAACTCTTAAAATTTAAACATTGCTAACCTCTTCATTGGTCATCATAAACTAACTTAGCACATGCTTTATTGAATTGTGGACTTGGTAGTTGTATTTGTATTTAATGACACTCATTGACTTATTTGAAATCATCAAAGGATTGTCATCTAGGAGTTATCAAAGAGCATGTTGGAGTAATTGATAGAGAACTTATGAGATCATTCCAATAACATTTATTAGAGAATTAAATCATGACACATCATCCTTTGTCTATTCCACAGTTGTTTGTTTTCTTTGACCTTTTATTTAGAGTCATAAAACCAATCTATTAGGTGTTAGATTGAGGAGAACCCAACCCTTGTAATTCAAAAGATTTTGCAAAGGTGTTCCTAAACACTACAAATTCAAACAATCCACATTCTACCAAATTAGATCCATGAGTTATAGCTTAGTCCATGTATAGAATGATCTTGCAATAGTGTGTCCCACTTTTTGGCCTAAGTGGGACATTGAAATCAACTTTTTTAACCAAATTTTATCTTTTTGTCAATTATAGAAAATGAACCATTAAGAATTTGAAGATGATGTAAACTAGTGATTTTTTTAATTTTGTGTGTAGATTTTGTATATAAATGATGAAGAGCGCACAACGGATACCTGATTGATGCCCTGAAATTCTTGCAGTCTATGAACTAACAGTTGATGAATCACCGATTCAACTTCATCAGCCAAGCCTTTCACCTTTCTCCAATGCCCCGATGGCATTTACCCTTTGGTGAGGTGCGTTCTGCCAGTGAACACTTATAACCCTTGGCCGATTCGCCAAAACCACTGTCGCACAATTTTTCTCCTGTGAACCCTAGCACATGAAGATGCTAGGACATTCTTACTGCACAAAACCCTCGATTTGGATCATCTACACCATCGAATAGGAAAAACAAAACAAGGAACAAAACAAATACTGATACATTGAAACCATTCCACTGATTTTGATAGAAATCTCACCAGTGGAATGCTTCATAGCAACATACAGCAACAATGGAAAATGCAAAATGAATAGAAATTTATAGTCGCGCGATTTACAGTTCTAAGGAATAGAAATCAAAATGGATAGAACATAAATGCTTTATTTCTCTTGAACACAATCACATTCGATCCTTCTTCAATCTGATTACATGAAAAATGATATCTACATTTGGTTCAATCCTCTGGGTTTATAAACTCACCCAAAGTAGTAGTGAATTGACTCCAAGTGGCTGGGAGACAAATCCAAGCAGCTGGGAAACAATAGCCTCTAACTACCCTACTGCCTTATTTTGGCATTATGTGGTTACAATTTGACAAGTGTCCTAAAGTCAAAATGAACCTAGATACTAACAGAAATTACATGCATTGGTCAAATAGACCTTATTACAACTCAAAACATGATTTCAAGGCCAAACATGACTTAAATGCCTCATGGAGGCCATTGTGGATTGGATGCACCTGCATCATACACCCCACCGTAAAAAGAACTCATGCCCCATGAGTTAATGCTTTGGTGAATTTCACATTTACTCTTTGCTATCTCATGACATCCCCATGATCTCTGAACTGCAATTTGCTTCCATGGAGTCAAAAGCTCATGCCTAGGATTTTAGGCTCTACTCACATCTGTCTTTCTTACTGTCATCTTTATCTGAACACCTGCATTCAAAACCTTGTTTGATGCTTCCTATACTACGGATATGGTAGAATATGTTTGCCTTGCAACTCTTGTTGGCTCTAGAGGACAAACAATGGTTCCTACTATGATAACATCTCTTTCTTTCCAATCAACTTGTGACTGCTTGCAGACCTACTACCTGACCTTCTTTTGATCCATCTCAGACTTTACCATCTGATCGTCATCATTCAAAACTAAAATCACTTTCAAACTGTGATCTTTGGTAACCCCACTCCTTGAGGTATCCTCAACTGTCGTTGTCTCTTCTTCGTTGATCTTCATAAATTCTTTCTTACCCATCAAAATAATCTTCACTGCCTTCTTTGCTTCAGCATCCTCCTGCAATGTTGTCATCACAAATGTCTTGCCATCCTTTTTGATGGTGTATATGTTAGCATATCCATCATACAATGCATGCCTATCAAATTGCCATGGCCTACCTAAAAGTAGGTGACAACACTCCATGGGAAAAATGTCACATAAAATTCTCTCCTTATATTCTCCAATCTAAAAGTCAACATATGCTTGTTCACTTACCAAAAGTGATTGACTATCATTTACCCAAGATGCCCGGTAAGGAGTTTGATGAGGAATCCTTTCTATGTTCAATTTATCGACCATTTCCCTAGACACCATATTATCTTTTGAACCAGAATCTATGACTACCTTGCATATTTTACCTTTGCTTTTGCAATTGATCCTAAAAAGAGCTCTCCTCTGTGATGATTTAATCTTCACTAGTTCTTTAAGCAATGTCCTCTTGATCATTAGACTTTCTCCCATTTCTGATTCCAAATTTACTTCAGGAGATGTCACACTCCCTGTATCCTCTTGAATCAAAGTGGTTCTCTTCTCATTACCCTAAGAAGTTGAGGCCTTCTTTGGACACCTATAAGCTGGATGCCTTATCTGATTACAAGTATAGCAACTCATGTTGGAGAACTTGGATCCTCTGTCTGATCCATTTCTCCCACCTCTTTCATTTGGCCTTCTTCCTTGGTAGCCTCCTCTGCTACTTGAGTCTCCAATTTTCTCTTCTTGGTTAGACTCACCACTAGGCCTCTGGTTAGGACTTCTGCCTCCAAAACTACCTCTAAAATTTCTATCACCTTTTCCTCTACTCTACTGCTCACCTTTCCTCTTCAACTTCTCTTCAACTCTTAATGCTACTTGAAAGCATTTTTCCACAATTTCAGGGGTAAATAAACTTATCTCATCTTGAATATTGATCCTTAGACCATTTAAATACCTTGCTACCTTGGCTTTTTCATCCTCCATGTACCCACAATGAAGAGTGTACTTGTGAAACTCCTCGGTGTAAGTAGCCACATCCATATCTTTTTGCTTAAGATTCTGCATCTGCTTGTAAATCTACACCTCGTAGTCAGGTGGAATGAACTGGGACTTGATCTTCTCCAGCATATTGCTCCATGAAGATATCGTACTCTTCCCATTCTTTACCCTCTCTCCTTGGGTATAATTCCACCATGTAAGTGCAACACCTTTGAGTTTAGTTTTTGCAAACTTAACTTTCTTACTGTCAAGAACCTCTTTGTATTCGAAGCAGTTGTTCAGAGCCTCAATCCACTCCATAACTTCATTAGCATTCATATTTCCACTGAACATGGGGATATCTATCAGAGCCTCTAAAGAGTCCTTGCCAATTGCCTTGATGGCTTCTAGAAATTGCTTTTGTTTAGCTGGTATCTTTTCCCCTTCTTGTTCCTCTTTTGTTTCCTCTTTCTCTTCTTCTTCATCTGAATCTTCATCTACCCTTTTACCTATCTTCATTGCTTTCAATTCTGCTTGGAGTGCTTCCCTGACTCTAGTTTTGATCATCTCTTCCATCTCTTGAAATTTCTTGACCACTTCGGTGGTCATCCCCTTTGGAGGCATATCACTAGCCTCTCCCTTGCTTTCTCTGTCTAACATAAACATTCACAGACAGCACCAACACTTTTGCAAATCCTTAATTCGACTACAACAAAATGCTCAATCAGCTATCCATCCTACACGCTACTTCACAGACCCATTCCTATCATCCAACAGCAGATCCTGGAGATGCACTACCACTCTCTCTCATAGTGACTTCACTCTGCACCCTCTTCCAGCCAAATCTCTATTGGTGAATGGTCTTGATAGACCTCATCAACACCTGCCCACACACTACAGGAATCAAATTCATCTGTCTTCAAAAAATTGAATACACAACACCTCTGCCTAGATATTTCACTAGCTCTGATACCAATATGATGAGGAGCGCACAACGGATACCTGATTGATGCCCTAAAATTCTCACAGTCTACAAACTAACAGATGATGAATCACTGATTCAACTTCATTGGCAAAGCCTTTCACCTTTCTCCAATGCCCCAATGGCATTTGCCCTTTGATGAGGCGCGTTCTATCAGCGAATGCTTATAACCCTTAGCTGATTTGCCAAAACCACTATCGCACAATTTTTCTCCTGCGAACCCTAGCACATGAAGATGGTAGGACATTCTTACTACTCAAAACCCTTGATCTGGATCATCTGCACCATCGAACAAGAAAAACAAAGCAAGGAACAAAACAAATACTGATACATTAAAGCCATTCCACTAATTTTGATAGAAATCTCACCAGTGGAATGCTTCATAGTGACATACAACAACAATGGAAAATGCAAAACAAATGGAAATTTACAGTCACATGATTTACAGTTGTAAGGAATAGAAATCAAAATGGACAGAACAAAAATGTTTTATTTCTCCTGAACATAATCACATTCGATCCTTCTTCAATCTGATTACATGAAAAATGATATCTACATTTGGTTTAATCCTCTAGGTTTATAAACTTGCCCAGAGTAGTACTAAATTGACTCCAAGCGGTTGGGAGACAAATCCAAGCGGCTGGGAAACAACAGCCTCTAACTGCCCTACTGCCTTATTTTGGCATTATGTGGTTACAATTTGACAAGTGTCCTAAAGTCAAAATGAACCTAGATACTAACAGAAATTACATGCATTGGTCAAATAGACCTTATTACAACTCAAAACATGATTTCAAAGCCAAACATGACTTAAATGCCTCACAGAGGCCATTGTGGATTGGATGCACCTGCATCAATAAATATATAATTTTTAAAATAATTTTTTTAAAGGTATTTGTAATTATTGTTTTTTAAAACTTTATAGTATTTTTAATGAGTGACATTTATTTTATGACAACTTTTATTAGAAATAAGATAAAATCATAATTTTTAAACATAGATCACTAACACTGTTATCTAATGCATGCATATTTTTGAAGAACTTTTTGTTACATGTTTTATTTATTATTTTTTTTTTAATTCACATTAATTTTAATTTAGAATGATTTTATTCCATAACACAATTTTTATGTATATACTGAAATTATTATTTTTAATAGAAACAAGGACATTGATATGGAGTGGCAAATATTTTTTAGACATTTTTTCTTCTTTTAAAATTTTTTCCATGTGCATCAAACAAGACCCTTATGTTTGATTAGAAAAACCTATGTTCATTAAAAAATAGAAAAAAATACCATACTTAAATAAAGTGTATTACAAATTATACTCTTCAGAAGCTTACTCTGAGGCCTATGATCCTACAAAACTTCATGTCACAATTTTGAAACAAAAAAATTCTATGAGAACTCTATGAGAAGCAACCTTCAAATGAAGGTAGGTATTTTTCATTAGAATGTCCCTTTCATGAAGCATTTTGAACATGAAACATTTAAAAAATAGAAAAAAGGCCTCCATTTGAAGGACCTTCATTTGAAGATCATGATGACATCACCTTCAGATGAAGGCCCTTCATTCGAAGGTATATGTTCATTTGAAGGTGTTTTGAAATTTTTGGAAACATGGGCTCATTTTTTGCCCATCGTATAATTGGGACATGCTATTGTGGGACTACCCCGCAAGTTCAAAACTCACAAAGATCAATTATGCATTTGCAAAGATGATCAAAATTGAAAATAATCAATTTGTAGAATTATAGATATTCATTTGAGTCATCCCTAAAAATCTAGTAGTTTATAAAATTATTTTCTTATGTCTATCATGCAACACCTCTCCATCTTTAGATTTTGAATTAAGTATCACAAGTAATTTATTCAGTTTTCTCATTTAGTTTTAATAATTTCAAATATCAATCCCAAAACATTTATCTAGGTTAATTGTGTACTCAATTGAATGTATTTATTTAATTAACCTAGATAAATTTTATGTAAAGCATTTTATTTTCTTAACACTTATATTTTATGGTTCTATTAGTACAATGATAAAAAATGTATTGTAGACCAAAAGATGAGCAAATTAGGAAATTGGTTAGGTAGAGCGTTCATATAAAATTAAATATTATATAAAATTAATAATTTTACATGTTAATATCTAGAGAGAAATGATTTTAAAGATGTTAAAATTTGTAAACACTTAAAATATTATGAAATCTTAATAGTCATGAGGGAGAAATTAAATAACTTTTCATAATGTAAAATTTATCACAACGAGCCTAGAATTGAGCCAAGTTATCTTGCCACTCAATAACAACCTCCCCTATGAAATGACCACACTAAAAATTCATAAATTGTGAAAGAATATGCACTATTCTATTTATTTTAAGATTATAATAAATATTTTGCATTACAATTTAAATAAAACTATTTTTTAAATTTATACTTTTAAACTCTTTACTTATGTTGATGTGGAATGACTTATAAGTTGATGTGACATAATTTTAAAAATATAAAATGAAAGACCATATTCCCAATTAGGAAAGTTGTGACACTATATTTGTGGGAAGAAATATAGTAAAGACCTAAATCTTTTAGTCTTTTTGGTAGATTAAAATTGGAGAGGCCACAACCATACAACCTCATCCTTATTCTTGAAAAGATATAGCCTAAATATTTTAGTTGGATTAAAAGGACTATGCCATGTGAAAAAGGTTTAAGTGTGTGTTATTAACCATATCTTATTTGCAACTTAAAATATATATTGTTTTTACAAGTTGGAAGTGTGATCTCAATATATGAGAGGTTGGTACTAGTTTTTATTATAAATGCTAATGTAGTGGTTGAATTACTTTTAATTGATTATATTTTCTTATTTATATGATTCAATATAAATAACCTCATCCTCATAATTTTAATTTTAATTTGGTAGATTAAAATTGGAGAGGCCACAACCATACAACCTCATCCTTATTCTTGAAAAGATATAGCCTAAATATTTTAGTTGGATTAAAAGGACTATGCCATGTGAAAAAGGTTTAAGTGTGTGTTATTAACCATATCTTATTTGCAACTTAAAATATATATTGTTTTTACAAGTTGGAAGTGTGATCTCAATATATGAGAGGTTGGTACTAGTTTTTATTATAAATGCTAATGTAGTGGTTGAATTACTTTTAATTGATTATATTTTCTTATTTATATGATTCAATATAAATAACCTCATCCTCATAATTTTAATTTTAATTTGGTAGATTAAAATTGGAGAGGCCACAACCATACAACCTCATCCTTATTCTTGAAAAGATATAGCCTAAATATTTTAGTTGGATTAAAAGGACTATGCCATGTGAAAAAGGTTTAAGTGTGTGTTATTAACCATATCTTATTTGCAACTTAAAATATATATTGTTTTTACAAGTTGGAAGTGTGATCTCAATATATGAGAGGTTGGTACTAGTTTTTATTATAAATGCTAATGTAGTGGTTGAATTACTTTTAATTGATTATATTTTCTTATTTATATGATTCAATATAAATAACCTCATCCTCATAATTTTAATTTTAATTTGGTAGATTAAAATTGGAGAGGCCACAACCATACAACCTCATCCTTATTCTTGAAAAGATATAGCCTAAATATTTTAGTTGGATTAAAAGGACTATGCCATGTGAAAAAGGTTTAAGTGTGTGTTATTAACCATATCTTATTTGCAACTTAAAATATATATTGTTTTTACAAGTTGGAAGTGTGATCTCAATATATGAGAGGTTGGTACTAGTTTTTATTATAAATGCTAATGTAGTGGTTGAATTACTTTTAATTGATTATATTTTCTTATTTATATGATTCAATATATCCATGCGTATATAGGATATGTTCCTCGCTGCAATAGAGTCATCAACAATTACATTGGAATGAGCAATGAGTGAGTTATTGAGAAACTCACGACTGATGAAAAAATTACAAGAAGAAATTGATTTTGTAAAAAAAAAAGATGAAAACATAATAGTTTCTCATATTGTAAGAGTAGAATACTTGCATTGTGTGGTGAAAGAGACATTACAATTATATCTAGTAGGCCCTTTTCTCATCCCCCATGAATCTACAAAGGCTTCTATTATTGAAGGACCTCATTGTGACTACTTGATACCAGCAAAAACAAGGCTTATTGTTAATGCTTGGGCAATAGGAAGAGATCTAGAAGTATGGGAAGATCCCTTGGAATTTAGGCCTAAGAGATTTATGGGTAAAAACATTGATATAATAATAGATCTAGAATTAAGCATGATTCCTTTTGGGGCAGGGAGGAGAAGTTGCCCTGGTGCTTCCATGGCCATTGCCAATGTTGAGATTGCTTTAGGACACCTCATACACTATTTCAATTGGAGAAGTGAAGGAAAGTTAGACATGAAAGAATCCTTTGGAAGTACCATTCCTAGAAAAAGTGCATCTCTTTGCTATTACAACTTGGAGGTTAAGGGTGAATGCACCTTCTTGCCTCAAATTTTAATTACTACAAAAATTGTTCACTACATTTTCACTTTAATTGTGTGAAACTTAACCATTATAAATAAATATTCCTCTCATAATGAGATGAATACTGACTATATACATATTGCAATATGTTGATTTCATTATTTCCAATATATTACTTCATCATTGTTCAACACATAATAAATTATCTCTTTTATAACATGTTTATAGTTAAAATTTGTTGGCTTATTCTCTCTTGTGAGAATTTATATTTCTTGTCACTATTTAGTTGGGTCATCAAGTGATGGATATTCATATATGTTGATGAATATTGTAAATTAAAAATATTCTTTTAATTACAATAATTTTAATTATCATGTATCATTGTAAATTTATAATTTCTAGATATATTGTGTCTTTTCTATGTATGCTAATTAGGATTGTTTTCATATCCTTTATAATATAGCATTTGTATTCTCCCTCATATGTTAGGTTAAAGGAAACATATTTATCTAACTAGTAACTTAACTTCAATATGGAAATAAACATAAAAAAATACTTACATGTACAACTCACCCAAGATTTCAAAGCCAAAATAGAACTAGATAGTAGAGAAGAACCCATAAACTTGTCTTATTCTTAAGTTAAATAGAAAAAAAATACTTATAAAACTTTTCTTCTTCTCTTGTTTGAGATCTATGTTAAGGTTAATTGGTTTTTATTATATATTATTTAAAATTTCCAAATAATTAAATATTTGATAGAAACTCATTACCCTTGTCTTATTTATAAAATAATATTTTATTTTTCTATTATTATAAATCTACCATGCCATAAGGTAAAATGTTCGTTAATATATTTTCTTGATAAAAATAAAAAAATTACTAATCAAATAAGGGTCTATAGGCCATTATTACAAGAGAAATAGATTATTTATATAGTTACAAATATTTACTTTTTCACATTCAACTAGCTAATTTGCAAACTTGATATTTTCTACATAAGAGACATTTTGATTTCAAATAATGAATGCATAGAATTTCCAACAATTCTATTTAACCATTTAATTTCTTGAAAAATACAATTAAATATTTTCCCATAGCACCTTATTCTAAGGAAAATATATTTAAAACCCCTAAAACTCTTAGATCAACTTAAAAACATTTTAGTTATTCCACAAACACTTTGTCCGCATTACAAACACTAAACAAAATAAGAGATAAGTATCCTACATAAAATAATCATACAATTCTTATGAGTTTTCACAACTTAGGAATCCAAAATCAACACCAATTTAGATCAGGTAGTCATTGAGATACATAAGGCACATCTTAGAACTCATAGTTGAATGAGACATGAAATTCAAACATAAAACATTTAACCAAGATGATCATCTCTAGAATAATCACCATTGGGGAACTTATTCTTGCACATTCAATTAACCATTACACTGTTGGCAAGAGACACTATATGGATTCATGAATGTTGTCATTGATGGCAACAAAGGTTAGCCCACACATCCGTAGGATGTAATGAGTCTTTACCAGAAGACAGATTGCAAAGTATTGAGGTCCGGTAAGCAAGAACAGAGCAGTCAATAAGGTCCGACAGATAGGTCCGGATATCTCAGAGGAAGTATCTTGGTGAAGTGCAGATTTGGGGAAGTCCAGAGGACTACCTTAAGTGATAGATTCCAAGGATTTAGCCTCCGGTGATAGATGAAGAAAAAGATATGATCACTTGAGTATCAAGTTCCTGAGCAATAGTATGAACAGAGGAAGAACTGACCGACAGAACATTAGACATCATTCCGGATGTGTTGCTGATGATGAAAAAGGTTCTTAAGGCATAAGTTATGTCTGGCTAACATGATTGATGACTTCCACAAGTATATTATTGATCTACAATGTTTGGTAAGCAAGGATTCAGCGGACAGATTAGAATTTATGAAAAGATTGACTATTCTGGGTGCCGACTAGAAAGGTGATGAAATCACTTGTGCAGATATCTATACATGATGGATTTAGTTGTGAATTATGTTGTTGTTGTTGGATATGTGTGAATAAAAGCAGAAGAGTAGAACAGAAGTAGTAAGGAAGGTCCGGTATGTGAAAGGAAAGCAACATAAGAGAAGAGGAAAGATGAAGTGCAACAAATCAGTGTACTGAGCCTAACCAAAACTGAACCTCAGCATATGTAGATGCTCCCAATCAGTTCAAGTATTGTATAACACCCTTCTGTAGACAGTGTGTCTCTTTGTAGGCAGTGTGCCTCCTTGTGAGTAGTGTGCTCAGGCAGTGAGCCCTAATTGGCAAGTGCCATTTTGTTTTTCTATTCTTCTAATAGAGAATACAATCTTGGGTTAATCACCCCATTGTTTTCTCCCTTAATAGGGTTTCCACGTCAAAAATATTGTGTCATGTGTACTTCCATTTTTATGGTTATGTTTTCTTGTTTGAATTAATGCTGCATTGATTAATAAGAAAGTTCAGAAGAAGAATTAATTAGGATAACTGATTCACCCCCCTCTTAGTTATCAACAATTGGTATCAGAGCCAAGTTCCTCCTAACAGAGTCTAACAGCTTGAGGAAGATCTGGGAATCCAAATGGATGCATATGGTTTAAGGGAGCAACTCAAGACTGCCCTTGATGATCTTGAGCAATCAAACTCTGAAGTCAATGAATTGAAGGAAAGACTCAAGCAAGCTGATGAATTCATGAGAGAACTAAAAGACAAATTAAGTCTCTCTATGAAAAAGAGAAAGGAGCTACTTCAGCAATTAGCAAGACAAGGTGAAGCAAATGATGCAAATGAAGAGCTGAATGAGAAACCCAAGTTATGTGAAAAGTTATCAAAAGAAATCATTATGGTAAGACATGAAATGGAATCAGGAGTTATGAAGTTTACCCAAGAAATTGAAGAGAAAAGAAAAACTGAAGATAATCTAAGACAATCTCTCAAGGAGAAATCAGAAGATTGCCACCAGATGGACAGAATTATCAGACATCTTGAATCTGATCTTGAAGATGCTAAAAATAATGAAGAAAAACTTGAGGATCAAATTGTCTCTCTCAAAAGGGATCTTCAAATAGCAAATGAGTATAAAGTGAAATTTAAGATAAGTTCTGCTCAACTTGAAATTCTTCTTGACAGTCAAAAGAAGGTAGATGACAAGTGTGGTTTGGGATATGAGAAAGGAGAAAGCTCTGGATCTGGTCAGAGGAATTTTGGATTAGAAAATCTAAGGGATAGGCCTAGAAGACCTTCGGTAAGATAGCCTAATGCTCAAAGATATCCATCCTTCAATGGATACTACCACAACTACAATAACTTTGGTCACAAAGCTAATCAGTGCAGAAAGAGAATGAGTCAGACTAACTCATCCTTCTCTGGACAGTGCTTTAACTGCAAAAGGTATGGTCACAAATCTCATGAATGCATAAATATGCAAATGAACAAATCATTCAATGGTAGATGCTTTGCATGCAATAGAATAGGTCATATGGCTAATCAATGCAGATCAAGAGGATATTAGTCAAATATGCAAAGAAATGTTGTTTGCCAAATCTGTAATAGATCCGGTCATAGTGCAAAATTTTGTAGAAGCAAGAATCAAGACAAAAGAGGTCTGGTATATCATAATCAGAATCAAGATAAGGGTAAACAAAAGGTGAATGCAGATGAAGTTAAAAGTGAGATGAGCAAGATTTGGGTGAAGAAAAGTACTAAGAATGTAGAGGTTGGATCCGCACCAGACTCTGGTGCTGATATTCCTTCTAAAAATTAAAAAGTGAGCTCTGGCTCAGGGGGAGACACAAAGAAAACCTTGTTCCCCTAGCCAGTCAATTGGTGCCGGAACTGGCACAAGAAGAGTTGTGGATTGAAGGATTCATAAGGGATACATCCAAACAAACTATGGTTAAGATTTGGAAGATCCGCAAGATGTTTAAAGATCAGGGTTGATCCAGTTCTTCAAGTCACCCAAATAAGGCAAACCAGAATAATGTAGGTCAAGCATTTATTACAATTTGATATTAGGGGCTACAGAGCAATATAAGGGTTTCTCATTAATCACTTGTTCATTCTGCACTCAAGAAGAAATGAAAATTGGAGCTCTGCAATGAAATTCCTCAAGTTCATCGAAGATCACTTGTAGGAGTTATTACTTCTAGAGATCAATCCAACCAACTCTGTGAAACTAAAAGGTGCAAAAGGTATTTTCTGTTTTCAAATATCTCACTGCAAATCTCTTGATAATGGGTACTCCAAATATTGTAAAGATTTTAGATAGACCTTGCCCTACATTTAAGAAACATCCATACAAATCCTTGGAGGTAGACCCCCTAGGTCCATTTTCCAGTGTTCCGCATGGTGTTTTGCACATCAAATATATTAGGGTTTATGTACACACAAATGTTGAAGAGTTTGGGGAATTCAAACTAAGGGATATCTATCACAAACAACTGTTAGATGATTCATTTGAGCTCAAACCCCAATACAAGGGGCTCCGGAACAAGCACTTTGCACAATACATACATTTCCCCTATTTTATGAAGGATGAATGGGTTAAATACATTTTGAGCAGAATACATGACAATTTCATGTGGTTAAATGGACCATTCAAGATCACTAAAGATGCCATCAGGGTAGTTACCGGACTACACTCATCCGGTGGGATTCATGTTCTTAAATCTGTAAAGAACCAAACTATGAGTGAGGCTACCGGATCCAAGTTTGACAAAAGAGCAATGACAGTAGATGATATCACTGATCTGGATGTCAAGTTTGCTTCTATGATCATTGGATATAAGATATATCATTCTAGCAGAGAAAATTCTGTACCTGGAACTGCCATCTATACCGCTTATGAAATGCTAAGAAAGGATGCAGACTATGATCTTTGTCAGCTTCTCTTGAACCAACTCTTGGAGAATCTACAGAAAATCAAGAAAGATAAAAACAATTCATTCAAGTATGGTGGATTAATTTTGTGCTTGTTCTTCTACTTTATGAATGAGCTTCTTGGATCTAGTGGCTGGGTATGGGAGAGTGATAGGCTAGTAGCCATCCAAATCAAAGATTATTTACATGGACTTGGTGATAACAAAGCACAAAATACAGCTTTGTGGGGATACTTCAAGAACTTTCAGAACATGATGCAAGCAAGAGAAAGGATTCCTCAGTCTCTTGTTGAGAAATACAAAGACACTGTCTTTTTATGGTAGAAACTGATCAGTGCCTAATGGAGGCAGTAGAACCAAGGACAGTCTGGATTGTAACGCCCACCTTGAACACCTTAAAGAAATACACATTTATGCTACATGAAACAGGAACATTTTTTTTTTAAATGTTTAAGATAACAAAGTAATGTTAACATAACTATATGTTAATTACACCATTACACTTACGACATACTCTCCAAGGTTTCAAGGCTACATTACTTAACAAACCAACTAACATAATTTAACATTCATTAGTAACTGATTTGAATCCATTGCATAATTAACTTATTCATATTCATTGCATGTCGACAAATAATGTAATACAATCTACATAATTAAGTACATAACTGAAATGCTTTCCTTACTCATAAGTACATCATTACATTGCCATTTTCAGACTACATCCGAATCACATCCATTATGATTGATCTGTTACACAAATCTGGTACAAGATTACACATACATCTTCATCAACTGGGACAAGTACAACTGGAACAAATCTTTTCTGCATATGAACTTGACAAGGAATAACCAATGGATAATAAAGCTCTTCCACCCAAACATGTGGAACCCTAAGGTCCACCCCCCGAGCTAGGAGTTAACATGAGGTCCCAAAAAATAACAGTCAGGTAGACAAAAGACAAACAAGAACAAAGGATGACCAAACGCCAATACAACACATGGCAATTACATAAACAACACAACACTACTTAACTTCCAGAGGCAACACATAACGAATGGGGAGAGTACAACTAGGGAATGCTAGGCTGCAGTAGGGAGGAGTGTCATCACATGGCTTGTCATGGGTTGTCCTGGCAAGCCTTCCTAGGCCTCGGCCCCCATCTTAGGTTGTCCTAGTAGCCTCTCCCAACTCTCGGCCCCCATACAACGCTCATGCAGAATCAACATACCTTTCATGAGGACAAGGTAGTTGATCTTGCCATTCCAGGCCTTCTCATCTCATCTCAAGCCTAAACAAGCACTTGAGCCATGAGTGAGGCATCCACTTATCTTGTTTAGTATGCTTAACTACCCAACCCCCTAATTCATTATTTAGGTTATCACTGAGTTATCAAACTCCCACATGGGTTGTCCTGGATGCCACTTTTGGGCTCCGGCCCCCATTGAGAGCCACTCCCCTACCTGCATCTAGAAGACCCTACTCAACAAACATAGCAACCATCATCATGACGACGATGATACATGAACCATGCAAGGCATTAACCATCTTGCATAACCATTATTTTGATATGAACATATATATGTAATGATGCAAGGCATTCACCTTCTTGCATATCATCTCAATTACAAGGACATACTCTTAATACATTTTCCATGGCTTCCAATGAAGTAACTCATAAGAAAAATACTTTTTCATGAATACTAACGTCTCCCCATTGTCTAATCCAACACAACATCCCAAACAAATAAATAAATAAATCACAACATTCATGAAGAGCCTTTCTACACAACAAGATGCATTCAGAATATTTACATTCTTCCACTACACCATAACCAAATTCCTTATACATGACAAAAGGCGACATGACTTCAATAACTCAGGACACTTATCAACACATTACATGAAGTTGAAACACAACAACCTTGGCCTCTGGAAATGAACCCTTGACAACTTACACCTTGACCATTTCATACCATTTCAATTCACACTAACTAATTATCTAATACCTTTAAATCAAATTTCCAATACAATAATTATATACCTAATCCTTAATCCATTATCTTAACAAAATGAAGAAACCATATTAAAACCAATGTCAATCTAAATTAAATTTCATTACCCATAATATATAGTCACAACGATTTTCTTTTAATCAAATAAACAATGACAACATTATTCTAAATTTCCAATTTCATTTGGATTTTAAACAATCAACTATACTTTTGAAATAATAATAATAATAATATTAATAATAGTAACAATAATTATTATTATTATTATTGTAATAATAACAATAATGATAATAATAATAATTATAATTATAATAATGATACTAATAATAACATTGATATTAATAGTATTACTATTAATATACCAAGGTCATTGAACACTATATATATACACATGCATTCAAACACATTGTAAGGAAAATAAACATTCCTTAGGGTTAATCTAAGCCAATCAAATGAAATGCATACAAGAAAGCACAACTAACCTAGATTAACAATGATGGGTTTCTGCAGACTAGAATTGAAACAATAAATCTTAATGCATGGAAAGTAAATAAGAAAACTCTGTTTCTGCCTCCAAAATGTGACTTCTTATCAGTGAAGTGCATCAGATTCTGCGCAGAGTCTGAGAGCTGTCTATGGTTGCGTCTACAACTACAGATTTGTCCTCTACTGCTAGATTTGTCCCTACACAAAGACTGCTCCTATTCTTATGCTCACCTAATTTGTCTCAGCTTCGTCTACCTTTTCTAATATCCAAGGACTGACAGAATAGGCATGAAAGACTTCTGTTCACAGTTAACCATTTGGTAACATGGCTTAAGAGCTACATATTTAGATTAGATCTATAATTTGCATCCTGCGTGTGTTACAAGATATATTTTATTGTTCCTGAGTTACAAATATCACTCAGGGTTTTATCTTTTAATTTTATTTGTAATGCTTACAGACCTTCAATCGTGATCCTGCTACAGACTGTGGAAACTACCATTTTAGGAAAAATGGGTCACTGAGTCGACCTATTGTGTCATTTATCCTGCAGAGTTGATCTCCAGACAGGGTAACGGTACTCGAGTCCAAGATAACAAGTGTTATAACTTTTACTGTGTAAGGATTGCTCCCTGTAGCTTCCTTAGAAGTAGCCATAATCTTGAATTTTATCATTAATATATGCTATATTCTTTGATGCCACCAAACTGAGAGCACTACTTCCATTTTTTGAATACTGTATTGTACCAATCATAGTGAAGTCTGCACTGAATACATCAATTTTGTTGTGAAATAAAGATAGCTCTGAGTTCTGCATTTATTAACCATATTTAGTAGCCCAGGGACATTACAGCTAATGCTGCAAGGTGATGAAAAATCAATATACACAAAGGAGTAATCAAAGGCAGACAGATCAATTGTGGCACCACAGTTCCCTTCAAAACTGGACCTTCTATTATTAATTTTCATTAGAACTTCTCCAATTTTGCAAGTCTGGCATCTTCAAAGTGAGAAGACATGGAGTCAATCCCCAAGGTATAAATTTACTTTAGCCCAGATGTTACTGTAGGCAGAGCAATACATAATGAAGTATCATCCTGCCTTAACCACACCCAACGTGCAAAATAAACATTCTCTTCTCCCAGCCTTCCTTAGTTGATGCTCATAAACCAGTTTGATATCTGAGTTTACGTGAACTAGGCCTCAGTTAAGTTATGGTGACTTCTACATGGAACCCAAAACTACTACGTGACTTAAGTTCTTCTCCCAAGAAACCTACAGACGATTTAAGGAGGAGCATGGTCGACCTTCTTGCCCGAGCTGGGCGGTGATGAGGACACCCTAACTTATTATGGAATTAACTAATAAATCAAAGTTTGTTTGGAAAGGACATGCTATCTTGGTATCTGTGAATCACATATGAATATAGGCTTAGGAGTAAACACATCATCACTATTATTGATTCGCACCAATAACATTTAAGCAAAGGCGATCGATTGAAGTTTGCTGAGTCAGTGGGGTAAATCAATAATACCAACAGTGGCAATGATGATTAATGGCGACTATGATGAAGTGGCAATATTTTTTTTATACTAGCGAGAAACGAAATTCGTAGGAATCTGAGGGTGTCTATGTTATTAATGTTCGCCAAGGAGAAGACCTTGATTGCCCAAAACGAGATTGATTAAAGACTTTAGCCACGCAGAGGGTAATTTTCAAAAGGAAAATGGAAGTCAAAGTGGAATTATTCCTAGATCAAGAGAGAGCCCCTTATACAGTGCACTTTGGGTTGCTCATGGACTCCTACATAAGGTATCCACCAGAAATGTGGATAAATGCATACTGCTATTCACAAATAATGACGATCCATAGGGAAATGCTAATCTTGGGGTCAAAACAGACATGACAAGGACAACAATTTGGGTATTTCAATTGAGCTTTTCCTTTTGAGTAGATCTGATGAAGAATTCAATGTTTCCATTTTTTTTTTGATATGCCTCTACAAGATATAGAGAATCAAGATTCGTTTGATGGCAAAACAACAAGCTTGTATGTTAGAAGAGCTGTTTACTATGACCTGGAGACTGGGAGACTGTTAGAGGATCCATCCAAGAAAAGGTGTTTGCAATGATAATCTCTGTGATAGTAAACTAGGAGATAAGGTCCATCTAATAAAGTGATGCTGCTACCCGAAGATGACCCTAGTGCAACAAATATAATAATAGCCACTAGTATACAGAAAATGGCGTTTAGCTGGAAACAGCGATCCAGCTGGAGAAAGCACGATTTGCAAGTTAAAACCATTATGGATACAAGCTAATTGACAAATAAGATAGCGCTGTCCAAATAATGATTATTGAAAATATATTAAGGTGAACTATCATTCACATAATCGGATCAGAGACTGCGGAATAAGACTGACAGCTTGTATAACTAGATCTAAATCGACTGTCCAACTCAGGATGCCATTCGCTACCTACTAAAGAGCCACTATAGCTAATAAACCATACTTTACTAAACCTAACCCTAGCACCAATTATGACAGCTTATAATCTTCACATTTCTACCAGTCATAGCTATCTTTACAATGATGCGGTTCATGATTAAATCTTAATTGTGTTTCAGACTTTGGTTCTTTTCCAACTCCTACACAGAAATGGCGTAAATGGTGAAATTCTAACCGCAGAAAATAGCTTAATTGCAAATTGAAATATCTCTTGAAGCATAAATTTGACCAAGACAATCCATTTAGAATCAAGGAAACAATCAACACCCACAGATTCAAAATTCAGAGGAAAGGAATTATGCATTTAAAGGAACCTGGCTGCGGTGTCAAATCGACGAGTCTACTTCAGTTGCTGCAGTTCCAAGATTCTTATTTCAGCCTTCTTCTCTTTTCTTTCACCTGTAATGCCCTCCCCTTTGCCTCAACAAGCTTCCCTTTTATAAAACAGTCCCTTTCCTCTTCCAAGGAACTCGGCACGCGATCCCGTGCATCTCCCTTCTAAAAATATATTTTTATTTAATTTAACGATCCCAAGAGGTTACTCTTTTTTAAATATTAACACACAATTCTGACAACATTTAATTACTTTATAGCCGACCAACCATATTGTATTTAATAAAGTTATAACATTACAACAATCTATAATTGTACAACTATATATTAATTTATTTTATTAATTTAGTTGTAAAACACTAATTACTTACAACTATTTTATTTATTTAAATATTTATTGCAAATAATATTATTATATTAAATAATACAAAATTTCTTACATTCTTTATTTAACAACTATACTTCTAATAAAATAATAATTTATTTACAACAATAATTAACAACTATCGACCTAATACCCAATATTATCTTTTATCAATACATTTAATTATCAACATTATACTTTCCGTAATATAATTCTATTTAATGCACAACGATTCCTTACACACTTAGACACTTTCTAACCTAGTTAGACTCCAAGGTACAATATTACCTGTCTGCAAATCATGATCAAATGACAGACAACGACCACAAGGGTAACCTGACAACTAGACAACACAGACTAGGGACCTCACATTAACTCCAACAACCAATCCATTGGTGAAGGCACACTTAGACCTGGTAATCAGGTGGAGTCGGTGCCTAGTACCTGCATTCCTGCAACAACGCACGGTTAAACATAACAAGATATATATCCACATACAATCCTATAGTGAATGGAAATCGCAGTGGGGTAGGGTACTCGAGAGCGAGTAATACAACACTGTTCCATTCACATTTAAGAATAAACAATTAACTATGTTGAACAAGGTATCTGATTACTAGTCATCAACATAAAATGATCAACTATCTCTAAATCCCATATAGTGAATAACATCAAAACATCTGTAACATCTAGTTCATTTATCAAATTCTAAAGCATAAAATAATAGAATCCAACATCAACAATTGTTACTATACTGATTAGGTCCATAATGAAGTAACAAGATAACAAGAGATCCATCATCTACGGTCTATGACACTATCATAAAGTCTAAGCAAACATCAATCTGATGGACGACGAGATGAGGGGCACTACATGGATCATGCCCATGGGATATGAAGTTGATGAACAGATTGTAGAGCTACATGTTCAACACATGCTAAGTCAGCCTAAAGATCCAAAGGCAGAGAGGTTTGGAACCTTTGAGGAGCTGAGTGTAAAAATTCATGTGGAACTCAGAGAACCAGAGATGAAAAGAAAAGTGAGAAAAGAAGTAGAACATATTGCCAAAGGCCTTGGCATCTCAAAGGAGGCACTTGATGCCAACTGAGAAAAGAGACAAAAAGATGAGGAAGAGAAGAAAGAGGCAGAAAAGGGAAGCAAGAAAAGTGCTCCAGTAGAAACTTCCACCTGGACCAGATCTTCAAAGAAACTAGCACGTGTCCCTATTAAAAGCTCAAAACTGGAAGTCCAGACATCCGGAAAAGGAGAAAAGAGAACAAAGAAAAAGGCAACAAGGTCATATGTTAGCCTAAAGGATGATGAGGAAACTGAATCAGATGAGGAGATAAGGAAACTAAAGAAGAAGAAGAAATCATCCAGTAAACACTCTACTGGTCAAGGAGAAGAAGAGAAGGAAGAGGAATTTGTTGAAAAACCCACTCTCTCCTTAGATGATGTAGTGAAAGCGGTCACAGTGGATGGGAACCTGCAACCCTTAACAAAATTCTATGATGATTATAATGAAGCAGATAAAAAGATTTTGGAGGAAGCCACAGTTAGGTTTTTGAACATTTACAATAAAGCTTTTATTAAAATTATCTCTCTAATTCCTAAGAGTCTAGAAAAGGAGTTGGAAATGAGAAAGACCAATGCCATGGCAAAAGACCTTGAGATCCAGGAACAGATAGCTATTCAGCTATATCCTTCAATTGATCCCAAGACAATGAACATGGTATTCAAAGACTACAAGGATGAATTCAGGAGCAAGCAAGGATAAATTAGCTTATGCTTGGTGAGACCAACAAGGTAGCCAAGGACACTAAAGAGATTCTCTGGAAAACCTTCAAAAGATTTAATCTTCCTATTATAGAGGACTTGAGCACTGATCCCTCAACCACAAGTGTTGCAGAAGAAACTACTGAGAAAATGACAGAAGAGGTGGGCTCTGAATAGACTAACATTTCTCCTCTAGGTTCCCCTATAGTCTCCAGATCTAAAGGAAAAGAAAAAATGCAAGAGAAAGAAGCAGAGGTGAAGGAAAAAGAAGATGATACTGCTAAGGTTGCAGAAGGAGAGAAGACTTCGGCAGAGAAAACCACAACTGCTAGTCGTGGGAATGTAGAAGGAGAGAAAACTCCAAAGGATAGCTCCAAGACTACAGAAGAAAAGAAACATCTATCTCCGGCAAGAGACACTGCACAAACTATCCAAGAATTCCTTAACAAAGAAACAATGGAGATTGATGAACCAGAGCTTCTACAAGGTCCATTCAATTTTAATTCTCTTTCTCTGATATAGACAATGAAGATAGCCTCATTTGTAAATGCTAAGGCTAATGAAAAACTCCTAAAGTCTCATATGGAAGACTGTGAGTTGATAGAAGTTGCATCCGGAGTGTTGGAAAAGATCATGCCATCTTTTCAGATGGATCCCACAGCCTCCTCTTCTGGTAATCTCAAAACCTTAGTCAGCGGTGTTAATACACATTTTGGTTCTCTAGAAAAATCAGCTGAAGAAAAGGTCTGGAAGGAGTTTTTGGATAAGAGATTCTCAGAGGTACAAGGATTAATCACTAATGATAGGAGAAATATGAGTATTGGGATAAAGAGCTTAGAAAATGCTCTTAAGGATGGTCGTGAAATATACAAATTTTGTATCTCCTGGTCCAAAGCAACAATAGAGATTGAGAAGAAAATAAAAGAGAAAGAGAATAAACTACTAAGTTTGTCTCAAAGTTTTAATCTTCTCTCTTCCTCCATAGTAAATCAAGAGTGTCAAACTATTGCAATCACAAATGCAATAAAGAATTTTGAGAAGAAAGGATGAACATAATTAACCGAATGGGTGAACTTAGAAGGATTATTATCCCTAAGTTAGAGGCCATGCATGAGGCCATAAATGATGCTCAGATTACAGCCCAGACCAATGATCTGACAGATCTTAAGAAGGCTGAAGCATTTGCTTTCTTGTTGAGTAGTCACATCTCAATTTTGGATAGGATGAAGCAGAGTTGGGTGATAGAAGTTGTACAGCTAAAGAATACTTTTTCAGACATACTTAAGTATATGTAAGTACAACTTGTATATATATACTTATGCGGCTAAGTATAGTTAAAATTTTAAAAATTTTGGTATGCAGACCCTACCCTTTGCCATTGATGTCAAAGGGGGAGTAAGGAGTAGTGAAAAATGAGGAATCCAACTAAGGGGGAGCTCCAAAAAATGTATATAAAGATAGAGCATCAGCCAAGGGGGAGCATAGTGTAAACACTTAGTCATTTTTCACTAAGTGTTGCCATCAATGCCAAAGGGGGAGATTGTTGGCAAGAGACACTATATGGATTCATGAATGTTGTCATTGATGGCAACAAAGGTTAGCCCACACATCCGCAGGACGTAATGAGTCTTTACCGGAAGACAGATTGCAAAGTATTGAGGTCTAGTAAGTAGGACCAGAGGTCCGATAAGCAGGAACAGAGCAGTCAGTAAGGTCCGACAGATAGGTCCGGATATCTCAGAGGAAGTATCTTGGTGAAGTGCAGATTTGGGGAAGTCTAGAGGACTACCTTGAGTGATAGATTCCAAGGATTTAGCCTCCGGTGATAGATGAAGAAAAAGATATGATCACTTGAGTGTTGGGTTCCTGAGTAACAGTATGAACAGAGGAAGAACTGACCAACAGAACATCAGACATCATTCTGGATGTGTTGCTGATGATGAAAAAGGTTCTTAAGGCATAAGTTATGTCTGGCTGACATGATTGATGACTTCCACAAGTATATTATTGATCCACAATGTTTGGTAAGCAAGGATTGAGCCGACAGATCAGAATTTGTGAAAAGATTGACTATTTCGGGTGCCGACTAGAAAGGTGATGAAATCACTTGTGCGGATATATATACATGATGGATTTAGTTGTGAAGTATGTTGTTGTTGTTGGATATGTGTGAATAAAAGCAGAAGAGCAGAACAGAAGTAGTAAGGAAGGTCTGGTATGTGAAAGGAAAGCAGCATAAGAGAAGAGGAAAGATGAAGTGCAGCAGATCAGTGTACTGAGCCTAACCGAAACTGAACCTCAGCATATGTAGATGCTCCCAATCAGTTCAAGTATTGTATAACACCCTTCTATAGACAGTGTGTCTCTTTGTAGGCAGTGTGCCTCCTTGTGAGTAGTGTGCTCAGGCAGTGAGCCCTAATTGGCAAGTGCCATTTTGTTTTTCTATTCTTCTAATAGAGAATACAATCTTGGGTTAATCACCCCATGGTTTTCTCCCTTAACAGGGTTTCCATGTCAAAAATATTGTGTCATGTGTACTTCCATTTTCATGGTTATGTTTGCTTGTTTGAATTAATGTTGCATTGATTAATAAGAAAGTTCAGAAGAAGAATTAATTAGGATAACTGATTCACCCCCCCCTCTTAGTTATCAACATACACATATTTTCATAGTACAAGTATAGCCAAAGCACAACATATAAATAACCAACATGATATAATCAATAAGACAATAACAAATAACTATATCTTACTAAGAATCATCTACATGACTAACATGATCTAGATATTAAAGATATGAAATCAATAATTTACAATTCTAAACCAAATAATATAATCATATTAACATAAAAATTGAAACAATGAAGATAAAACACTAGTAACGTTCAAATGCATAAAATCATAACATATGCATAAACAATATATAATCAAACATCTTGGTGGAAACACAAAACATAATTAGTAAATATGATATCTATATCAAAATAGAACCAAAAAACAATATAGGGCACATACATAAATGGGACTTTCATCCCCCTCCAATGAATCTATGCTTATTCCTAAAAGGCTAGAAAGGGTGTGGATAGAAAACCCTCAACTACTTTGTATCCTCCCAAGTACTTATTGTCTCATCATAATAGTCCCACTAGACCCTTAACTAATCTAGGTATTGTCCTTGAAGGCTCAATCTTTGATGGTATAATAAAAGAATGGGCTCAAAACAAATTTTCCTACCTTGTTCAACTTTCAATGCACCACAATAAAGAACATGTGTTACATCTAGAATATACTACATTGAGATAGAACATGGAAGACATCATGGATGTGAGAAAGACTAGGCAACAAGGAAAGTCAAAAAACAAAAAGAGGAATCATTTTCTATAATGGATCAAGATATTATGTAGTTACACTCTCAAAAATACTTGATCTCCAAATGAAAAATGTCAATTAGTCTCTTGGAATTGACATATTTATTCTATCAATCTTAAGTAACCAAAAACTACTCTTCAACAAACAACCTATTTCTCCATATCCTAAATCATCTTGGGACTAGTGGAAATTCAATCCTCTATCCTATCCCAAATTATTATATTTTGACAAGAGTGGCCATATAAAGCCTAATATAGTGCTATGCCAATAGAATTATGATAACCATTATTATAAAAAAAATCAACAAGGTACAAATAGTCCTAACACTTGGGTTGATTATCCATAACATACATGCAAAGCATATCCTCTAGCACTTGATTCATTATCTCTATCTAACTATTTGTCTCTAGATTTTGTGCATTCTCACAACATAGGAATTCAAAATCAACACTAATTCAAATCAAGGATTCACAAGGCTACATAGAGAACATCTTGCAACTTGTAGTTAAGTGAGATGGGAAATTCAAGCATAATACATTCACCCAAGTTGATCATCTCTAGATTAATCATTATTGGGGAACCTATGCCTGCACATTCAATTAAACATCAAATGTATCTACACAATACAAGGATCTCCAAAGCACAACATATACACATTAAGTGTAAGTAGGAATATAATTGATAAGAAACAAAATACATATCTAATATCTTTTTGCAATAGCAATAACATGAAGTGTAAGTAGGAAAAAATATACAAATTAAAAAAATTCAAATAGAAAACTAAATAGCCTATGAACCAAGAGATTATGAATGCATCCTCATTTAACTACTACACGCTCCATAGAGAACATTCCCTAAGTTTAGAAGCAATGCAACCTGCATCCCAATACAACAATTGCAAAGATTTGCACAAGCACTGATGCATATCCAATTAGCACTATTGTTGAAATAGTAACATCAACAAAAGCATTGGGAACACAAAGAACACTTCATCTAAAAGATTGAAACTTAGATAAGGACAAATAAATTGTAAGTTTGACATCCATTCATTGTTAGCATATATTGCATTATTTAATATCTGCTTAGTTTAGATAGTAGTTACCAGTTATGCTACCAGTTATGTAGTTATGTCTGTTACAACTTCTTAACTACATTTCTCCTTGGCATTTCTACTTGTATAAATGTTTATGTAGTTCATCAAATAAATCAATCAAGAAATCATCAATATATTATTATATGCTTTTGTTATTCCTATGCAATGGTGTAATCTATACATGGTCACCATATTTCAATATGGTATCAGAGCATTGCTAGTTCTTGTGCCTGTGAGAAGATGAAAGGAAGTTGAAGGGTTACACGTTCTTAGAGGAAAAATGGCTGAAAGTTTAGAAGTTTGGTCAAATGTTAAAAAGGCGAATGCAGATTGAGTTTCTCCCTCTATGTGGATGCCAGCCATGATTTCTCCTTAGTGTGAGCAAGAAATAGAGATTTCCACACCCATATATCTGACGGAATCAGCCTTGTCTTTGAGTGCATGTGTATAACTCCTGTGTTGAATATATGTATTTCATCTAAGTTTCAGATTTGTTCTATGCTTATGTGTACTGCCTCCAAAAACTTGTGTACCTTAGCATTGAGTCATGTTCATTCAAATGATTGTTGATTTCTATTGGTTTGTGTGCTATTCTACAATATCTGTGGTGCCCTAGCATTAATTGACTATACCTGAGCATATATTCTACAATGTTGAATGGAAATAGTGATAAAAACATGATAAAACTATCCAGATTTAGCTCAAGACTTGTGAAAGCTTTGTATGATTTTTAGAATTTGTGGTTACAATTTGGACATTCCTTGTATGTTGGTAGATGAAGCGCATTCGAACAAGAAGGGTATAGGCCTTAAAGGTGCAAATTAGATTTGCAGGGCTATCTCCATTTGTGTGAAGGAGAAGAAATATGTTTTAGGCCAATTGAGATATTCACAAGTGATTGTTTTGAATTGATTTTATCGGTTGGGAGAAGATTGTGCTTCCTTCATTTTTTGGGGTTTAAAGAATACATTTACATAGGTGCTATTGGTGTATAATGTTGGATTAAGAGAGAGGGTGTAAAGAGGTTTGAAAGGCTAAAGAATTAAGAATGGTCCCTGCTCTCAATGTTAGTTAGTAGCAGCGCATAGAGCATCTACTAATGAAGGTTGGAGAAAATCTATTCAATATCATGCAATCTTTTTGTACCATGGATGGAAACAAATTGGTTGTTCTTACTGATATTTATTTGGAGGCTTTCAAGGATTGTAGTACTTCCTCTGGTGCTATCTTTAGAAGGTAAGGACTAAGAGAGTCATATTGGAGGTTGGTGGCATCAGAGGATGGAGGAATTTTCATCATCTCAAGTTAGCTTCTCGCTTTGAGATGATGCTCTGCATGAGAAGCATTTTTTCCTTTAGTTTTTAAATTTTCCTTATCATTGCTAATATATTTGAAGAATACATGTTTTGTGACAATTATGTTCTAGAGACAGGTTTGGGATTTGGTGTTGAGCTCAATATGGATTGTTGTTAGGCTAGCTTCAGAGTATATGATCAAGAATTATACCCTTTCATGGTCACTACATAATGATAGAGATCTGTTATATCTCTTAGGGATTGTTGTCGAATAATTCAAGACTCTGTGATTGGAGAGTTCAAGACTGAGAGCTCAAGAACACAGCTCAAAGATACACCTTTTTGAGGGTCAAGAGATAACTTGATGGAGCCCCACTTGGTTCAGGATTTGTTCTTTTGGGAAAAGATCTTCTATAAAATATGTATTCATATTATGTAATTAGCTTTGTTGAGTATATTATCATTCAGGGGGGTCCCTTGGTACTATTGCAAGAACAATGGAATAAGGGGGGGAATGTTAGCATAGTATTACATTATTTAATATATACTTAGTTTAGATAGTGGTTACCAGTTATGCTACCAATTATGCATTTATGTCTGTTACAACTTCTTAACTACATTTCTCCTTGGTATTTCTCCCTGTATAAATGTTTCTATAGTTCATCGAATAAATCAATCAAGAAATCATCAATATATTATTATATTCTTTTGTTATTCGTGTACAATGGTGTAATCTATACATGCTCACCATATTTCAATATTCATTACACTTACATTAAAAGTTAGATGTCCTTAAACATTATTTCAGTTGTTAATAGAATATTACTTACAAATGATAGCTTCAACTACACTATTTTTTTTAGACCTTATGCCAAATAATGTTAAAGAACATCTACTAATAAAGCAATATCATGTCATGTTCAAAAACATAGTTTGAGCACACATAAATGATCATAACTTATTTTTCATAGCTCAACTAGAATTCATCACCCAATAAACAATAAAAAATCACTATAAGACTTGAGTGCATTCCCTGCTATAGTTAATAAGGTGAACAAACATTTTAGAACCTTTTATACATAGTATAAAAACTAGTATGAACAAAACTACTAACATATACATTATACTATTTTTGACTAGGTTGGAGGAAACCTAATAGTTGCAATTAAGTACTTAAATCTATTTGAACTTATCTGCACCTGTAAACTAACAATTTGATGCTTTGATAAATTAAATTTAGATATGAATCATTGCAACAAAAATAAGAAAATATGTACAACCACTTACATCATCTTATTTGTAAAATAAAGACATTGAATAATGAAGTCTTCATGTGCATTGTTAAAAAAATATATTAGACAAAATCTTCTTGGAGAACTAGCATACGTATAGGATGACTAATACATGAAAGATAAGTCCCAATGATATACATGTTGAAGGATATTGGAATGAAAGCAACTTTTACAATAGACAAAGAGTAGTTTAGGAAGATGATGCTACAAACAACTTCTCATAAGATATAAAATGAAAGATACAATTGTTGATTCTTTATTGTAAACATTTATTATAAATTATACAATATTTGACTTCACCTAATTGTTGCTTTTACACTACCTTATAGTGCCTTTGACAAGTTCCAAAGCTACAACCATGCCTATTTTTCTTGATGTAATTATCTAATACTATGGTCTTTGTCATTTAATTATTATAAAATTAAATTAAATTAATGTCCAAATTTATTATGATACAAATCATGTACATTTTTAGGATAGTTTAAAGTTACTGAAAACTATAACAAATATTGATTTTTATTTTTTATGTCACAAATCATGTAATTTTATTGACACATTTTTAGTGAATTTATGCTATATATGGTGTCTTTGAACATCTATTTATATTTGCCTCAGATATTTACTAGTGCAAGAATATTCTCAATTTGATCTCTTATTATGAACTTTTAATTTACTAAATTGTTTTCCTTTACAATGACGATACTTCAAATAAAAACATGAATGAAAAAGTTACTTAAGTAATTTTTCTACTCTCTAAAATGATTTTAACATGGTATTTTACAAGCAATTTTTTAAGTGATTAAATTTTATAATAATTGTAAGCACTCTTCCTTTTCATAATAAATCAACAAGAAAATGATACATGAAGTATAATTAGGATGGATGGATAAGATTTTATTAGAGATGGATAGTTAAGATTGAATGAGACAACATTAGGACAAGAATGGAGGATTCTAGGGCATATCCTTATGTCAATGACCACGATTAAAAGATTTAGTATGGAAATGAGTGGTGGAGATATAAAGTTCGTTTGACTTTTGGGAGAGTGTCTAGGTTCAATAAATCTAGACAACTTTTAGCTAGTCATGTGACTTTTTTGGATTTTTAATTTATTTATTTGTGGATAGTAGATAAGGATGGAAATTATGATAAGTAGCAGATTTACAATATGATTTAGAATTTTTAAATTAATTAATCAAATAATAAATTATTTAATTAATTAATGGAGAGGTATGTCAAAAAATTGAATTAATTAAACAAATATGATTTATTTAATTAATTATAATTTATTTAATTAATTTGTGCTAGGATGAATGTGGTTTACTATGGAATTAGGATGGTGTCACATGGTGTTGAAACTGACATTAGAGGTGTCATTAAGACATGGTCAATTTTAAGTGTACAAATAATATTGAGAAATACAAAGAGGAAATGGCTTGATGTTAGGAGATGCATCCTAGTTTGTTGATCTTGCACATGAGATTTTAAAATATTTTACAAATGTAAAGTTAAGAGAAGCCCCACCATTTGCTCATGAAAACCATGTAAGCTCTCGGGGCCCACCATAGTGTTGGGGAAATAATATTTTATTTCCCACATTATGAGGCTTGAAAGTGTTTAGTGAAATTTCATTTAATCTTGAAGATTAAGTCTATACCATCAAATCAAGGTTGATCAACGATTCCTAGGACTTCAAGAAGAAATTAAAATGGAAAAGACACAAAAATCCTCACCATTGGCCCTTGAGAACATGACACGGTATTTTAATAATTATTTTTATATGTGGGAACATTTATAGGAAACTTTGTAAACTTTAAACACCTTTGTCATGCTCTAGATTGATCTCACCACTATGTGTAAAGAGATTCTCAACCCACCACCATGTTGCTCCAACTTGCAATAGGAAGTTTATCAAAAGGTTTGGTCATACAAATGGCATATTAAATCTAACATTTACATTGCCGGGAGCTAAGCCCTAAAGAGGTTATATTTTATCTAAATATTATAGTAGGATTTTAATATTTAGGTGAGGTAGGTAAATTTGAATTTCACAAGAGGCAGGAAGATGAAAATGAATGAAATGAAAATGAGGAAATTTTCCAAAGCTAGTGTAAGCCATTTGATTTGACATCAATAAATCATTTGATAGCCCATGGGATGTGTGCCCCTACATCCCAATAACATAATCTCGATATTTGTGGCTTCTCTACATCATCCTAAGGTATACAATAGTAGAGTAGTAGAGGTGGGGTTAGTACCATCCAAAATTCAAATTTCTTCCCAAAAAGGTGTGGTTGAGCATGCAAGGCCAATGACTATACATAACCAAGATAGGCAAGTTTCAGCACCTATGGCAATGACAATGTAGAACTAGGTAGTGGACTCCATGAACAAGATACCAAGGACCTTGAAGTTCTATCCAACCAAGTTAACAAGAGCATTAAGGCACCAACATCTACATACATGTATTTTCCTCTATCAATTTCAAAATTCTAATGTAAAATGGATGGGAAAATCATTATGGGTTGGGTGGTCTAGATTATCAATACAAACCTACATGTCCTTTAATAGTAGAATATGACACCTTAAATACAATTGATCTTTTGAGCCTAATGTGTTAGTTGATTCTCAAACTTTGTTGTCATGGATAAGCTTTTGATACTGATGTGTTATCTTTGTCTTTTCTATCTTTGTTTCTATATAGGGTAGACTATGTATTATTTTGAAGGGATTGTGTTTATGTAATATATTTGATGGATTAGTCAACTTAATAAGAATAAAACTATTATCTCGAGGACTTCTAGTCTTGTCTTTGTTCACCTTTGGTTATTATGTGCATATTTCTTTCCATCAATTATTGCATTGTGAGTTGTTAAAGCTCTAATTTGGTAGTTAAGACAACTTATCTATCTGGCATGAGCCTTTTTTGCTTTATTTTCTTTTTGCAATATCTCTATGTTTTGACCCCACTATACAGCAATGTTAGCCTTAGCTTAGATAGAATAGGAGCCAAACTTCGAATCCTAGAGATTTTCTTGCAAGTCATTTCTTTGCCTGCAAATCTTGTTCATTATTAGTGAACCATCCATAGTACATTTAGTTCTTGAGGCTAGATATTTAGAAATTCTTCTACTTGAAACAATTAGCAACTATTGGCATGCCCATTGGGAGAAAAGGCCTACAAGAATGATCAACAATACACAAAAAAATATTCACCAAATTTGACTAAAATAGTATCTATATTCAAATAATGACATGATATATAAAATCAAATGACATCATCTATAGCTAGGCTCTAGGGAATGAAATCAAATGACATCATGTATAAATAACTCATCATACTTTTGATCAAAGGTCACAATGTATATAAAATCTAGAGGGAATAAAATCAAGGTTCTTCTCCACATTAATTGGTTTAGATCACTCTTCAATAACATGTAATATTTTCTCATAGTCATCTTTGTCCAATCTCCACTTATGATGCCCACATGTGTCTGGAACAAGACAAAGGGACATGCTAGTAGCAATTACTAGGTGTCTATAATGACACACCATGTTGTGAGGTTCATAATCAATAAAATGAATCCCATTTTGAAGGATTTTTATGTTTCAAATAGTTTCCCTATAATCCAACTGATCATGTTGGAAACAACATTCTAGTACTTATTTTTGGTTTTCTTAACTTCATCCTATCTCATGTTCAACATAATAAATAATAACTTATGACTTCTACATTTCTAGCCTCTACCATTACTACAGAAATATCTTCTGGCATAATGAAATACTAAACAAAATATTAGGTCATGAAATCAAAAATTCAAGAACCAAATTAATTAAATTTTATCAACATATTACTTTATAATAAGAGATGTATTTTTTTTTAATTAATCTTGAAATGTGGTCATAATCATTTGAAATCAAAGGAATATCTTCGAATCTTTCATTTTTATCTTCTCCATATGTGTCACTACCAACTAGTGGCACCAAATTCTATTCACTGACATAGCCACATTGTTGGATCCAACAATTCTCTTAATTTTTCAACATGCAATTAAAACAAAAGTAAGAGTAATCCCTAGTATGCAATGTACAAATTTTAATTATAATTGTGATCATACTATAATAAACTTTCCAACTTAATATTTTAATCAAATCAAAAGTTTTGAACTCAAACAATGTACATGTTATCTCCCAAAATTCTATATGGATGTGGGTTCCTGCTATTGACTAAGAATCTTCCTTCTCTTGTGAACACTGAGAACTAGCTACATGAGTCTCCTCCTACTTAGGGTGAAAACTTTCTAGTAGTTCCTACAACAACCCCACTACTTGGAAAAAATAATCCTTTCTTCACATTGACCTCATCTCATAATAAGAGATGCTTCTCTCTGTACTTCTAGAGAACCATTGTTAGGTTCTTGCAAAACTAATTGACAAGTATGATACTACTTAGGAGGCATTAAACCAATCATGCTTGAACACACACATAAAACAAAAAATAAGCAAACACATAACCTAAAGATCCAAGTGTTACAACCTAGGGATCTAATATAAAATGTAACATTTTCCCTAAGCTTTTGCCTAAGATATTAGTGGTTAAAAATAGGTGAATAATTTTTTTTGATATGCTTGTAAGACAAACATGTCACAATGCACACCTATGCACTAGAGATGATGCAACATGATGTCAATGCATAAAGCATCAGTCCACAAATGAAAGACTTAAGCACTATTATGTGATGACCTCAATGTATCAACCATATGAGAGGGTAGACTTTCTTCAAACCATGGTGAATGGGTTCGAGACCACTAATCCCATCTTGCAAAGAAATAAGAAACAAGTGTTATAAATACATTTTTTCTTTATATAAATATCATAACTATCCAATATATGTATGTCATTTATAAAATAAGGTGCTTATCTAAACAAGTATTGTTGCTAGGGGAGAGGACCCAATAGTGGAGCACCCTAACTTCACACCTCTCAAAATCATACGTGACAATTTTGAATCACTCCAAAAATTTTACAATAGCTTACTTGGCAACACCCCTGCTTATAACTAAGGTTTCAAGGCCACATTATCAAATATGATCCCACATCAACATGCTTTTTGTTGAGGCATCAAATAGTTCCCCACAAAAAAGGGTGGACCAATAGGTGTAGATTAAGTCATGTTTTGTTGATGCGCTGATGTGGCATCACATGATTGGTTACTTTTTAAATCTAAAGGGCACATTTCATTCAATTATTAGTACTTATAGTAACACTAACAACCTTAAAGTCACAACTGCTAGTACTAAACTTTTAAAAATATTGGGCCTTAAATGCACATATACTCTCTTAGCCATTGAAACTATCTCACCTATTGGGTCTTTTCCCCTATGTGGACAAATAATCTTCTTATGTGTGCAACTACTAGGGTGACATTGGAATACTTCATATATATTTTATGTTTGTCCCATGACAAATGTAAAAGGTGAGTACAATAAATACCTTGTATTTTGTTATGAAATGTAAAAGATTGTCAAAAAGTTTTATGATCATTTAAAGTTAAAAATAAGTTGTTGTTTAAATAAGAATGTGTTGTTTTTTATAACAATAAATAGTATTTTGGGTTCAACTATTGGGCCATTCGTGTTGGATATAAAGGTTAGAGATAACAAGATTCATGGTTATCAAAAGGTATTGAGATCATTTAAGTTGCGCACAAGTTATATTTTAAATAAGAATATGATGTTGTTCTAATAACAAATGATATTTTTTTGTTCAACTACTAAGGATTGCATGATAAAGTTTTGGTTAAATTTTTAAATATTCATTTTAAGGAAACCTCTCACTAGACATAACAATGTACAAGTTGTGTGACCAACCACACCTCCAAACCTTAGTTGTAGATAGATAATAGTCCATATCATATTTCTAAAAAATAGAGGTCCTACAATATTCCATATAACCATTACATAGTCACAAAATTAACCTATTACTATTGACCCCTCCCAAAAGTCCTCGGAGGACTAAGATTATGTCAACTGTCGGAACTGAATAAATAATGGAATCTGTTTCATTTAAACATATTTGGACATTACTGTAATGCTGGATTAGATGTTTTCCCATTGAACACGACAGCACTACAATTAATTTCAAATGAATTATTGCAAATAGTGCACTTCACTTTCAACCTTGCCTTACAACCATAAGGACGGACATTTCAGGTGGCCACTTGGTAAGACAAGTTGACACTTGCTGAAAATTTGTGGACGAAAATGACACTGCGATTGTAAGTCCAACTACTCTTCCTTTAATTTTCATTTCGGAGTTTGATGCCAGATTTAAGAAGGTCACATCAATGTATCAAGAATACTTTAAACAAACAAAAGGATGTTGAAATCATAACACCTCAGAGAGAATATACTTAAAAAGATCCAGTTTCGATGGACATCCTTAGATAAAGAAATGCAATTCCTTAGATTCACATTATTTACAGGAATCCTTGCCTTAACAGGGGTTAATAATGGGTATCTCACTTGTAACAGATTGTTATGATTGAAACCGATTACTGTAGCAGCACGTACAAATGAAATGTGTGGTGCCTAATGATTTTATCTACGAACACTAGGAATCTGCTTCATTTTAACATATTTGGACATTATCATAATGCTGGACAGCCTTACAATTAATTTCAAATGAATTCTTGCAAATAGTGCACTTCATTTTCAATCTTGCCACCCTAAGGAGTGACAGTTCACGTGGCCAGTTAATAAAAGTTATGAAAATTTTGACAAAAAGCTGGAGGAAAATGACTCTTCCTGAATTTTTCACATTTTTCATTTCCGAGTTTTATGCACGATTTAAGACCCAAATCCGATGGAAATGTTGATAAGGATTATAAGTTAGTTTAATCAGTATTTTATTAATTTTATAAAAAATATTTTAAATTTATGTTAATCAGTTTACTGTTTAATAGTTAAAAGTAAATTTTAATTTATAAAATATATTTATTATTTATAATCATTACTATAAATAATATCCGACTATTAAATTGATAGGACCCAAAGCATTTCCTAATAAGTGACTGATTTCCGCTCATTTTATCATATTTGGACATTATTATAATGCTGGACAGCCTTACAATTAATTTCAAATGAATTATTGCAATTAGTGCACTTCATTTTCAATCTTGCCACCCTAAGGAGTGACAGTTCACGTGGCCAGTTGATAAAAGTTATGAAAAATTTGACAAAAAGCTGGAGGAAAATGACTCTTCCTTAATTTTTCACATTTTTCATTTCCGAGTTTTATGCACGATTTAAGACCCAGATCCGATGGAAATGTTGATAAGGATTATAAGTTAGTTTAATCAGTATTTTATTAATTTTGTAAAAAATATTTCAAATTTATGTTAATCAGTTTACTGTTTAATAGTTAAAAGTAAATTTTGATTTATAAAATATATTTATTATTTATCATCATTACTATAAATAATATTCGACTATTAAATTGATAGGACCCAAAGCATTTCCTAATAATCCCACGTGAAAGGGATGAGGCTGCATAACACAAGATTCCATGTGAAAGTAGCAGCCGTTGTTTTATATAAAGACTTCCCTCCTCAACAAGCGAAGCACCAGTCTGTCTTTCTGCCATCCTGGGTTTTCATAGTAATGGATCTCAATATGAGTGTTTCTGTAATAGGACTTACAATTTTATTGTCTACTGTGTTGTTGTCCGTTGTATTGGGATGGGCGAGAAAAAAGAATGGGAGATTGTCTTTGCCAGGACCATTTCCACTGCCCATCATAGGAAACCTCCATCAGTTGGGAACTCTTCCTCATCGTAGTCTACAGCGGTTGGCTGATAAACATGGGCCAATAATGTCAATGAAACTGGGTTCTGTTCCCGTCGTGGTTGCGTCTTCTTCTCAGGCAGTGAAGCAGTTTGTAACAACCCATGACTTGATTTTTGCCAGCAGGCCGTCTTCTGCGGTTGGAAAATACTTGTTTTACAATCACAAGGACATCGCGCTTGCTCCCTATGGGGCTTATTGGCGAAACAAGAGAAAAATATGTGTGGAGGAGCTGTTGAGTGCCAAGAGAGTGGAATCGTTCAAAGGCGTGCGGGAGGAAGAAGCGCAGGCGATGGTCCGATCGATCTGGGAGAAGAGCGAGCAGGGCAGAGTGGGCGTGAATGTGAGCCACAGCATTGCCTGCTACACCTCCGACTTGACCTGGCGAACATTGACGGGCAGGACAAATGCCGACCGCATTTCGGGTGGGACTACGTTTGAGAAATTGGTTACGGAGGCTATGGAGTTGGTGGGACTTCTTAATATTGGCGATTTCATTCCTTGGGTGGAGTGGCTCGATTTGCAAGGGCTCGGGAGACGTATGAAGAATGTCCACCAACAGTTGGACGCCATTTTCGACAAAATAATAGATCAACATGTAGACAAGAAGCAGAGATGCAGCGCAGAGGAGGAGGAGGGACAAAAAGGCTTGGTTGACGTGCTTGTGGACATGGAAATCGCCCTAGAAGATAAGAAGGCTATCATTATGGTAAGTTAACACTTAACTTAGGGGATTATTTAATTATGTGGGATTTAATATGAATATACTTTTTCTTTTTTATCTTTATTAATTATTATAATTGACTAAATGTTTTAAAATTATTACTGATTGAATAAATCGTTTAAATTATTTAAAAAAAGTCATTAAATGAAATCAACAATAGAGTATGATTAATTAGTATTTATTTTTTAAATAAATAAGAGTAACTTTTTTATTTGTTTATTTATCATTTAAGAAATAATTAAATGTTTCTTTAGAATGGTTTTTTCAAGATTTTTTATTGTAATGATAAAAATTGTATATTCATGTTCTTTTCTCTTATGTTTGGGGCTTATTTTGATAAGAGTGTCATAAATATAAAAAATAGTTTACAAGTTACATACTTTTGTATAATTTTGGTTAATGGTATCATATTTCCCTATCCTTTTTATTATAGAATTGACTAAAGTGGCTTAAATAGTTCTTGTACAAGATGGTGTACATGCACTCCAAGCTCTCCAAAATGAATCTACACGAGATCCTTTAGGGAATGCCTTTTATTATTGATCTCTAGATATTTATTCTTGATCCCTAGACTTATCATTCATTACCCTAGATCAAACATGTGGGTGTAAATTTAACCCAAATTACTTCTATGGTGATAGATTTCAACCTTGAATTTTTGAAATTTAAAATTTAAATATAACCATTGCCTACCACTTCACTAGCCATTTTAAACTAACTTAGCACATGTTTTATTGAATCATGGGCTTGGTATTTGTATTTAAAGACACTCACTCACTCATTTGAAATCATCAAAAGATTGTCAACTAAGAGTTATCAAAATGCATGCTAGCATTATTGCTAGAGCACCTGTGAGATAATTCTAGTAGCATTTATTAGAGCATTAAATCATAAAACATCATCCTAAGTCTATTGCACACTATTTTTTTCTTTTCAATCTTTCATTTAGAGTCGTAAAAACAATCTCTAAGATGTTAAACTGAGTAGAAATTCACTTTCATAATTCAACAAATTACCCAAATGTGTTCCTAAACACTATAAACTCAAACTATCCATATTCTACGAGATCAAATCCATGAGTTTTAGCATAATTTGCACACAAGTTCAACTTCACACTCACAAAGATCAACTATGCACTTGCATAGGTGATCCAAAGTGAGAGTAGTCAATTTGTAGAATTCAAGATCTTCATTTGAGTTAAATGTAAAGATATAACACCTTGGTGAATAATTTTCTTACATTTGTCACACATCTCCATTATTAGATTTTGAGCTAAGTATTAGATTTAATTTATTTAATTTTCCCATTTAATTTTAGGAATTTCAATTATCAATTCCAACTCATTTATCTAGGTTATATGTTTGCTTAATTGAATGCATTAATTTAATTAGCCTAGATAAATTATATGTAAATCATTTTATTTTCTTAACACTTATATATTTGATGGTTGTACTAGCATAATGATAAAAAAGAGTATTGTAGACCAAAATATTAGCACAAATTAGAGAATTGATTAGGTAAGGCATTCTTATAGAAGTCATAAATTATGGCATCCTAAGTTACATAGAGAAAAATTATTTTACGGATGTTAAAATTTGTAAACACTTATAAAATTGTGAGATCATAATAATGATCAAAGAGTAATTAAGTAACTTTCATAATGTAAAATTTATCCAAGATGACCTAGGTTTGAGCCACTACCTTGCCACCAATAATAACCTCCCCTCCAAAATGATCACACCAAAATTTCATTAATTGTCAAATCTTATGCTCTATTCTATCTTTTTTCTTTGAAGTATAGAATAAGTATTTTGAATTCCAATTTAAATGTGATTGAAGTTTTTTTTTAATTTCCTCTTAAATAATTTTCTTATGTTTATGTGGAATGCCTTATAAGTTGATGTGACATACTTAAAAAATGTAAATTGAAATATCATATTCCTAATTAGGAAAGTTGTGTCACTATAATTGTGGGAAGAAATATAGTAAAGACCTAAATTTTCTAGTTTTTTTGATAGATTAAAATTGGGGACCTGTCACAACGAGAGGACCTCATCCATTATCTTGAAAAGATTTAACTTGAATCTTTTAGTTGGATTAAAAGATCAATGTTATGTGAGAAATGTTAAAGTGTGTGTTATTAACCATATCTTTTTTACAACTTAAAATATATAATTTTTTTTTTAAATTTTTTTAAGAAATTTGAAGTTTGATCTCCAGTTGTGAGAGGTAGATACTAATTTTTATTATATATTTTAGTGTAGTGGTTGCATTACTTTGTATTGATTATATTTACTTATTTACATGATTTAATCTATACATGTGCATATAGGATATGTTCCTTGCAGCAATAGAACCATCAACAACTACATTAGAATGGGTAATGAGTGAGTTACTGAGAAACCAGAATGTGATGAAGAAATTGCAAGAAGAAATTGATTTTGTAGTTCAAAAAGATGAGAAGATAATAGTTTCTCATATTGAGAGCATGGAATACTTGCAATGTGTAGTGAAAGAGACATTACGATTATATCCAATCCCCTTGCTCATCCCCCATGAATCTACTGAGGCTTGTATTGTGGAAGGACCTCATCATGACTACTTGATACCAAAGAAAACAAGGCTTATCATTAATGCTTGGGCAATAGGAAGAGATCATGGAGTATGGGAAGATCCCTTAGAATTTAAGCCTGAGAGATTTCTGGGTAAAAAATTTGATTTAATAAGAGATCCAGAATTAAGGATTATTCCTTTTGGTGCAGGAAGGAGAAGTTGCCCTGGTGCTTCCATGGCTCTTGCCAATATTGAGATTGCATTAGCACACCTCATTCACTACTTCAATTGGAGAATTCATGGACAGTTAGACATGAAAGAATCTTTTGGAATCACCATTCCTAGAAAAGTGCAGCTCTTTGCTATTCCAACTTGGAGGTTAATGATGAATGCACCTTCTTGCCTCAAAATTTAATAACTATAAAAATTGTTCACTACCTTTTCATTTGAATTATGTAAAACCTGAACATTATAAATAAATATTCTTCTCATTATGTATTGCAATATGTTAGTTTAATTATTTCTAGTAAATTATTTCATCTTTATACATGTATTTTACCTAATATATTATGGTTTAACACATAATACCTTATCTCTTTTATAACATATTTATAGGTTAATTTTTTTGGCTAATTCTTTCTTGTGAGAATTTATATTTCTTGCCACTCTTTTGTAGGGTCATCAAATGATGGATAAATTAATACTATAAATTTAATATATCTTTTAATTATAATAATTTTCATTAGTATACATCATTGAAAATTTATAATTTTTAAATAAATTGTGATTTTTTTTGTATGTTTATTTGGATTGTTGTCCCATATCCTATAAATCTAGAATCTGTATTCTCTTTCCTATTTAAAATTATGTGAAACTTATTTAGTTAACTAGTAACTTAACTCAAATATAGAAATAAACATTACAAATACTTACTTACAATTCACCTAAGATTTAAATGCCAAAATAGAACTAGATATTAGTGAGGAACCCATAATCTTGTCTTATTTTAATTTTGAATAGCTAAAAAATACTCATACACTTTTCTTCTCATGTTTCAAATAAATGTTAATGTGAATTGGTCTTGGTACATGTTATTTAAAGACACCCAAGAATTAAATATTTGATAACAACCCATCACCCTTGTTTTATTTATAAATTAATAGTTTATTTTTCTCTTATTTGAAATCTACCCTGAATTAAGGTAAAATGGTCATAAATATATATTTTTTCACTAAAATAAAAAAATTTAATGAAAAAGTGCCCACAAGCCATTATTAAAAGAGAAAATGAGACTGAAATCCAAGAAGCAAAAAAAGATAGAAGAGAAATGAGATTAAGGGCACTCATCTAAATCATTGTCGAGTCTCCCATTAGGATGATTATCAAATATTATTGTATGTTGTAATCAATGAAGAATCCTAATATGAATCTAATGAGATAATCTAAGGAAGTCTTGAACCAAGGTTTGTATCATAACCTGATTGTTCTTCTAGAATATGATGCCTTATTTCACCTTCCATTTTTATATTAAAGAGAAGATAGTTAGAGTTATTCAACAAATCATGAAGAGAGGACACAAACTCTAACATTTTCCTACTATCTTCTCTAGAATTTTAAACTTTATTAAAGTTAAATCAACCTAGAAAATGATAAAGAAGAGATCAAAGATCATTAGAACAGCTAGGTTGATCATTATTAGTAGCCAATCTTTGAGTCCCACCCAAATAGAGTCCACAATTACCATGACCAATGTCATGTAACTTTTTAGAAGAAGTTGGAATATCAAAGGAAGATTTTCTGCAATGCTTTGATCTAGAAGAAGAAGAAGGATGTCGACTAACATGAGTAGGCGTAGTAGGAGAGGGTAGAATTTCATCCTTGATATTAAGATTGCCAATTCTCCTATCACTTCCCAATAAGATAGGAACCCGACTCATCCTATCATATATATGCAAACTAGATTGAGAAGGATTTAGCATAACATACTGGGTCACACCAATATCAGAACTTCCTATAATAACAAAAGTGAAGCTAGATACTCTCATGGTCCCATGAGTGATAAGTAAAAAAAGTTAAAAGTCTGACATAGATCTCACAAAGAGAATAGAAAACATACTAATCTGGAAGTGTGATCTCCATTTGTGAGAGGTGGATACTAATTTTTATTATAAATTTTAATGTAGTGGTTGCATTACTTTGTATTGATTATATCTACTTATTTATATGATTTAATCTATCCATGTGGATATACAATATGTTCCTTGCTGAATTAGAGTCCTCAACAACTACATTAGAATGGGCAATTAGTGACTTATTGAGAAACTCATGTGTGATGAAGAAATTAAAAGAATAAATTGATTTTATAGTAAAAAAAAATGATAAAATAATAGTTTCTCATATTGTATGCATGGAATACTTGCATTGTGTGGTGAAAGAGACATAAGATTATATCCAATTGGCCCCTTTCTCATCCACCATAGATCTATAAACACTTTTTTATGGAATGCCCTCTTCATGACTACTTGATGCTAGTGAAAACAAGGCTTATTATCAATGCTTAGGTAATTGGATGAGATCTAGAAGTATGAGAAGATCCCTTAGAATTTAGGCCTATGAGATTTATGGGTAAAAACTTTGATATAATAAGAGATCCAAAATTAAGCATGATTCCTTTTGGGATAGGAAGGAGAAGTTTCCCTAATGCTTCCATGGCCATTGCCAATGTTGAGATTTCATTAGGACACCTCATTCATTACTTCGATTAGAGAAGTGAAATAAAGTTAGACATGAAAGAATCTTTTAGAATCACCATTCCTAGAAAAGTGAATCTCTTTGCTATTCCAACTTGGAGGTTAAGGGTGGATGGACCTTCTTGCCTCAAAATTCCATCATTATAAAAATTATTCACTACATTTTCATTTCAATTATATAAAACATGACCATTATAAATAAATATTATTTTTATTTTGAGATGAATATAATTTTTAATGTATTGGGAAATACATTGATTTCATTATTTCTAGTATATTACTTCATCTTTACACCTATCTTACCTAATATGTTATGGTTCGACATATAATGACTGATGTCTTTTATAACATGTTTATAGGTAAAATTTGTTGGCTTATTCATTCTTGTCCTCTATTTATTAGGGTCATCAAGTGATGGATATTCATATATATTGAAGAATATTGTAAAATGAATATACATGTTTACTTACAATAATTTTAATTAGCATGTACAATTGCAAATTTACAATGTTTAAATATATTGTGCTTTTTCTATGTGTGCTATTTTTGGATTGTTTTCCTATCCTTTATAATCTAAGATTTGTATTCTCCCTCCAATGCTAAATTATAGGAAACTTATTCATCAAACTACTAACTTTTAACTCCAATATGGAAATAAACATAACAAATACTTACATACAATTCACCCAAGATTTAAGTGCCAAAAATAGAACTAGATAGTAGAGAAGAACCCATAAACTTGTCTTATTTTTAAGTTAAATAGAATAAAAATACTTTTAACCCTTTTCATCTTGTCTATTTTGAAATCTACCTTAAGGTGAATTGGTTTCAACATTAGTATATATTATTTAAAGACGCCTAAGAATTAATTTGATAACAATCCATTACCCTTGTTTTATTATAAATTAATAATCTCTTTGTCTCTTATTTGAAATCTACCTTGGCATAAGGTAAAATGGCCATTAATATATTTTCTTGATCTAAAAAAATATGTATTAATCAAATAATGGCATATAAGCCATTACTACAAGAGAAATAAATGAATTAAATAGTTACAAATATTTCCCTTTTCACATTCAACTAGCTAATTTCCAAATTAGATATTTTTACATAAGAGATATTTTCATTTGAAATGAATAATGCATAACATTTCCAACAATTATATTTTACCTTTTAATTTCTTTTCAAAAATGTGATTAAATATTTTTCCATAAAACTTTATTCTAAGGCAAATATAATTAAAATCTATAAAAATATTCTCAACTCAATAGCATCTTAGTTATTCTAAAAACACTTTGTAATAATTACAAATACTAAATAAATGCAAAGAAAGAAGAGATAAGTAGCCTACATAGAACAATCATACATTTCTTATGTGATTTCACAACATAGAAATCTAAAATTGACACCAATTTAGATAAGAGATTTATAGGGTTACAAAGGGCACATCTTGCAACTCATAGTTGAGTGAAATGGGGAATTCAAACATAAAATATTTACCTATACTGATCATCTCTAGATTAATCACCATTGGGGAACTTATTTCTACACACTCAATTAAACATTAGGAATATTTGCATAGTACAAGGATAGCCAAAGCACAACATATAAATAGCCAACATGATATAATCAATAAGACAATATCAAATAACTACATCTTACTAAAAATCATCTATGACTAACATGATCTAGATATCATAGATATGAAATCAATAATCCAGAATGTTGAACCAAATAATATAATCATAATCACATATAAATTGAAATAGTGAATATGAAACACTAGTAAAGTTTAAACATATAAAATCACAACATATGCATTCAAAATACATAATCAAACATCTTAATGGAAACACAAAATATCATTAGTAAATATGGTATTTATATCAAAATATAACAAAACAACACTATAGGGCACATACACCTACAAGACATACATCCCTCTCCCTTAAAATTACAGGTATTCCTAGAATACTACAAAAGGGTGTGGATAGAGAACCCTCAGCTACTTTGCATCCTTCCAAGTAGTTGTTGTTTTATCATAACAATCCCACTAGACCCTTACCTAATCTAGGTCTTGTCCTTGAAGGCTCAACCTCTGATGCTCTAATATAAGAATGGACTCAAAATAATTTTTCTTGCCATTCTCGACTTGCAAATAACCCCTATCAAGAATATATGTCACATCCAAAATATATTGCCTTAAGATAGAAATATTGAAGACATCGTGGATGTAAGAAAGACTAGGTGGCATGGCAAGTTGATAAGTAATAGGATGAATCCCTTTCTATAATAGATTGATCTCTTATGCAATTTCACTCTCAAAAATACTTGATCTGCAAATGAAAATTTTTGATCCAATATCTTGGTATTGACATACTTATTCTTTTGTCAATCTTAGGTAACTAATAACTACTGTCTAATTCAAACATGTTGCTCCATATTGTAAAGAATCTTTCTAATAATAGAAACTCAATCCTCTATCCTATCCCAACTTAGTAGAGTTTGACAAGAGTGACCATATAAATCCTAATATATTGTCATGCTAGAAGAGAACTATGATAACCATTATTTTATAAAAAATTAACAATGTACAAATAGTCCTCACACTTGGACTAGTGATCCATAACATACATGTGGAGCATATCCTCTAGCATTTGATTCATTATCTTTGTTTGACAATTTTTCTCTAGGTTTTATGGGTTTTCACAACATAGGAATACAAAATCAACATTGATTCAAATCAAGGATTCACAGGGCTACATAGGGCACATCTTCTAACTTGTAGTCAAGTGAGATGGGGAATTCCAACATAACACATCTACCCAAGATGATCATCTCTAGATTAATCACTATTAGGGAACCTATGCCTACACATTCAACTCAACAACCAACATGTTATAATTCATAAAGTAATATCAAATAACTACATCTATATGACTAGCATGATCTAGATATCAAAGATGCAAAATCGATAATCTATAATCTTGAACCATATAATAATCATAATCACATATAAAAATAAAATAGTGAAGATACAACATTGATAAAGTTCAAACATATAAAATCATAAAATATGCATTCAAAATACATACTTGGACATCTAGATGGCAATATAAAACATCATTGGAAAATATGGTATTAGTATCAAAATAGAACCAAATAGAATGATAAGGCACATACACTTGTGGACCTTACATGTGATATGATTCAAGAAGTAAATAAAAGTTATATATTTAAACTACTACATAATAGATACTATGAAATCTATAATAGCAAGACTACTTGTTGATGAGTTAAAAAATTACAATAATCAACTTGTATGCACCAACTAATACAAAATTATCTACAATAATAAATATTATTGACCAACCATAAGTTGAGATACACTTCAATGACAATGTATCAATTTTTGATGACCTTAATATCAAAATGAATGAATACAATTAAAATTAAAAAGAAAATTAGAAACATTGCTTAGCAAAAACCATATACATTTCCTACTTAACAAAAATAACCCTTTATCAAGATCGCTTATTTATCATGCTTGGTCAAATAACAACAAAACAAATATCAAATATTCAAAATAGAAAAATATTGCAGTGACCATGATGCCATTATCTTTTATTTAATATTTCAAACACAAAAGAATATATTGTCATAACAAATATAAACTCATATCTTGTATCAAAGAAATACCATTTGTCAATTAAAATCTAGTGAACAACATACACTAGACAACACATAAGTAGCTCTAACAAGTAATTCACAATAAAATAAAATATTATCTTAACCACTAAGATTATATTAGTAATTCAAAATGTATATATTACTATCACTAGTACAAACATCAACTACTCACATTTAAATATCTTGATATAAGAAAAATGAAAAGACAACTTGACACATCAATAAAATATAATGAAATTGAAATCAACATGTGTAATATTCACTTAATCTCCTTAATAAATTACTTTACAAACATTATCATTGCTTTTCTTTTCATTCTACATATATGTAGATAGCACTATATATTGAAAATAATTAATACTTTGATGGAGATAAAGAGAAACAAGAAACAATGTCATAATTATAGAGGAATTAAATAGTTATAACTAAGGACAAGTATTCCAAGGCAAGATTATTGAGACATATGTCACAACAATTGACAAGAACCAAAATATATTTCTATATAATAGAAACAACATAAGGTGCAAGTAGGGAAGAGTGTACAAATTAAAATTTTCAAATAGAAAACAAAATAGCCTATGAACAAGGAGACTATAAATGTGTCCTAATTTTGACACATCAGGCCAAATATAGTTGTTCAATAGGACAAAAACAACATAAAAAATTACACAATATCATATCTCGAATAGGCAATCCATACCCCTTGATCTGAGGGCGCGAGACAGACATATGTTTTAGAAGACCTTTCTTCCTTCTTTGGACAATGGTCCAAGACACCTCGTTATTTGCATCTACTGAAGTAGGGGAGAAAGGAGCCCTCTCTAAGATCCCAATGGGGGACAACACATGAGAAGAGAAAACCTTGATCAAGGAGGCCAACTATTGAGAAACTACCATGCAAACAAGAGGAAGAACACCAATGTCACACACACACACACACACACACACACACACACACATAATGGCGGGATCTGGAGGAGTAGGAACAACCATAGGTGACACAGGCAAATATTGACCCTGTTACACATATGGTTCCTAAGGTTGTCATTGATGTCAACATTGTCACAAGGTTGTCATTGATGTCAACACTATCATGGATGTGTGATGGTGTTCATAGTTGGATGTCATGTCCTATCCAGTAGAGAAGATATAGTCCATGGTTAGATGTCATGTTGAATATAATGAGGTTACTGAAGTTCATGGTTGGATGTCATGCCTTGATCAATGAATAGTTGAGTATGAAGTTATATTAAGATGGGAATTAGAACCATCAAGAAGACATATTAAGATGGGAATTAGAAGCATCAAGAAAATACATTAATATGGGAATTAGAAGCACTAAGATGACCAGATTACCAGAAGGGTGTTTTGCAGTTGACAATTTAAAGATAGAGTTAGTTCTAAAGAAGACATTTTCTATATAGTAATGGAATGCTCTGTATTCCTCCACATTTTCATTTATGGCTATGCAGTTCTGGAACTATGTTTAGGGTGTTATGAAGGTGATAATTCCAAAGTTTCAGATCATCTATCCTTTCACTATAAAAGTTATGCATGATAGAGTACCGGTATGTGTTCTAGCAATGTAAGGTAGTGTTGAAGGCTTGTTGGAATGCTCCGCATTCCTCCGGATGTGAATGTTTTCCTTTGCAGTTTTGTGGACATGATTATGGATGTGCATTACATGTTGTCTTGTAGTTTCAAGTTTCTTGGTGATCCACAAGCTCAATTTTTCATTGAAAGTATGTTGCAATATGTTCCGGAAGAGTTTTTGTTCTCAGAGTTTATGGTTAAAGATGTATGGCACAAAATATTTGATGTATGAAGATAAAGGAGTGTTTGGAAATGTTGTATGAGTCATGTAGACTCATGTAGAAGAGTTTCATGAAGAACTTTCTTGTTTCCAATAATGCACAAGGTTTTCAAGTTGTTATGGCCTTTATGCTTCAAGTTTCACATGTCTTTGCTTAAGATTATCCTATTTTCAAATGAACGGAGTGTCCAGATGTAATTCCTTGAAGTTTGATGCTATGAAGGATGTCTTGGACCTAGTTAAGCAAGTGTTGATGTCTGCAAGTCATGGGTCTTCTGCTGGTGTAGTGTGTAGTCTTGTTTAGGACTTATCCTCTACACGTTTCATGTGGTGTGTAGTCTAGCCTACTGTAAATGTATTTTTCATGTTGTCTCTGGCTGACAAGCAATGAAATCAATGTAATATCATGCATAAAATGTAAATCAAATTGAGTTAGGCTAGGTGTGATTGCAATGTGATTGATAAGGTGTGCAAGTAAGATAAGGAACAGTTCTATGAATGCATTATGATATGCGACTAAAGGAGAAAGCGATGTGTTAGAAGTTTTACTAATTCATCTTGAAGACATTTATGTGACAGGAAGGAAGTGAAGAGTGTGCCTAATTGATCCAATTATCAAAAGAAGCAAAATTGTAATCATCAAAGGTGTGAACTTTGTTGGTAACATGGTCAAGAGACACTATTGATATGATTGTGTAATGTTGTTATCATTGTTAGAAACAATCAGATATGATTGGGAACAAGTCTTGAGATAAGTTGTGTACAATTTCTTTTGGTCTGAGAAGAATGACTTAGTCAAATTAACCAAGTGTTAGCAGCTTATTGAGTTAGCGACAGAGAGTTGGTTGGTATTCTTCTGCAGATACAGATTTCGGTATGTGGTTCTGGTATATTAATGCACATAGTTGTTTGATGATGGTATATTCCAGGTTTCATGTCCTAGAAATCTCTGGAAGCTACACTTTGAATTGCTTAAGTCTGGGTTAACAGAGTTCAGTCATGAACAGTGCAAAATACCTGAGTATTTTAGTCCACATTTCTCCACTATTGGTTGTTTTGATTTGTGGTTTGGAGGTGTTGTAAACACATGTTAGGAGTATCCAATTCTAGATTTGTGGAGTTTGAGGTTTACTGGATGTTCATCTACAAGTTTCTAAGTATTGGCATTCAGGTTGATAGTATTTCACAGTGACAGAGATAGTAGTTTAGAGATCCGCATTTTGCTGCATAAGAATATTATGACCCATGGTTCTAAAGGTATGTTGGGTGATGCATAAGGAATGTTTGGTATGAATTTTAGAGTCTTGTGTGGTCTGCATTGGGAGTTGTCGTATGATAGTCGATTTGGTTAAGTGTATACTTAAGGATGAAGCTGACATACAAGTTGGATCAATATGTGATAAGGATATATTGTTTGGATCATCATTCTAAGTCATTCTATAATAGGTCTACACCTATATGAAGATTCTTGAAAGATTGTATTGGTCTGCATAGCTTCTTGTGTAAAGAGTTCAAGCTGGCAAAGTATAACCTTTTGTGTACAAGATTCATTTTTGGCAAGCCAACCTAGTTTTGAGTTAGATATTGTTGCGGATATAAATACTTGATGGATTTCGTTAGTAAGTGTGTGGGTGAGAAAATATTTGAACTAAAAAGTAGGTGACAATAGTAGAAGAAGAGAGATCTTGTCTAATGTAAGAGAAGAATAGTGAAATAGAGTAGTCAAAGATGAAGAGTTTTGAGACAATATTTTGAGCATTCATTGGAGCTGCAATGGTGCAGGAGCACCCCTTCGAAATACAGATTAGGTCTAAATATAGTATGTTTCATGAATTATGATGTAATAAGGTCCATGTGACCAATTCCTATGTTTTTAAGTCAATCTAGGTTTTTGTGCAGTTAGTTAGAAGTTTGTTATGCTAGCTGTCTTCTCCCAGCCATTTGGAAGTCTCCCAGCCACTAGGAATCGAGTCTGTACTACTCTTGTTGAGTAGTTATTTATAAGCCTAGCTCAGATTCTTTAGAAAAGGATGCATCAAACAGTTAGTTGTAGAGTTTTTGGTATTGCTGAAGTTGTTTGTGAAACTGAACAGAGCAATTACTTATATTTTCTACAATAAGAATCAAGAAGATCTTGTTGATATCGTTTTACTGTGTACTTGATTTTCTTGGTCTGGTAGTCAGGATGGATTCACTTATCCATTCCACCAGTTAATTCTCTGAATCGGTGGAATGGCCATGTACAGTAGTTTAGATTTCTTTTCTATTTTTCTGTTTGTGCATTTCATGTTTTTGGGATCAAGTTATAGCATACAATGATTTACCCTAGCATCCTCATGTGCTAGGTTTTGAAGGTAGAAATCTAGGTTAAGATTGTTAAGAAAACAAATCGGATCGATCCAAGGATTTTTTGTGCGAAATTTGTGAAATTTTGAGGGTTTTGCTTTGATCTACATTTGATGTATATACAGTGTTTGTATGTCACATACAATCCATGAGTATAATGCATTTGTATGTTGTGAGTATATCACTTTGGGATAGTCATTGTTGTATGTTGAAACATACAAGCCTTCGTAGATACAAAGGAGAGAGAAACCCTTGATACATACAAAAAGGGTCAACGCGGAGTCAAAGGTACAACCGTCAAGGAGAATATCCTATAGAATGCATATCGGGTTTTATATGTTTATAAAGTGTGTCGGGATATACACCTTTTGAGTATATATATTTTGTATATAGTTTGTGTGTATACTTCAGTTGTATGGTTGAGACAGTTCATGTGTATCCCTCAATTGCATTTCGTGGTTTGCATGTGACGAATGTATATTTCAAATATACATTAGGTTGATACAAGGGAAAGTCAGCAGTCAACTATTTTCAGAGGGAATATTCCAAGGAATATTTGGAAGATGTATATTTTGGGTTGTATATTCTGAATGCATGTCCAAACATACATTCTGCAGATACAAGGACTTGGTACATGCGGGTTAACGCTAGTCAAAGAATAGTTTGTATGTTTATTTTTCATCTCACGCTTGTATAGTGTAAATATACATTGTGCTCATACATTGCTTGTGGATACAACTGGTGACCGGCGATAGAGGTAGGTAAAACTGGCTTGGTCGGTAGAAGTTTGTATGTATCGGTATAATAGTGATCATCGGAGCAACACAGTTCGGTGAGCCCGATAAACTAGTCTTGCTGATAGGCAATAGAACAAAATGCACTCATCGGTGTGAAGTGGATTTCAGGGTGAAGATTTGTAGAGAAGCCGATGGTTATTGTCAGGCCTATAGGGTATGTCAAAAAGACATTAGGGCAGCTCTTGCAGATGGAATGAAAATCATCGAGTCTCGCCAAGTTTGAACACTTTTGCTGGCCACTCTGCATCATAGTGGCATCAGATCCTAAGGAGTATCCTTTGGGAAGAAGGAGAAAATAAAATGTCAGACGGAGAGGGATCAGAAGAGTTCCCAACAAGGATGACCAACGCTGAGTTGGCTGTCCTGGTAAAGAAACAGATTGCAAAGAGTAAAGCAATTAGTGCTCAGAATTAGGAATTGAAAGATGAGTTGGAGAAGTTGAGGGACAGAGTAGGAAAGGGAAAGGAAGATTCTGGTGAATGAGATAGGGATGAAGAGGAGATCCCTAGGCAGGAAGAGATAGAGGTTCCTACAGACCAGAGGCCCTTACTAAATGCCCTCAAATCCATGGAGCGGAGGACCATGGACATGAAAATAGACCTGCCAATGTTTGCAGGAAAAATGGAACCTGATTCAGTGATGGAGTGGATAGACTCCTTGAACAATTTCTTTGAAACAGAGGAAATACCAGACCACCAAAGAGTGAAGATAGCTCAATCCAAAATGAAGGGAGCTGCACTAACCTAGTGGAATTTCATCCAAGATGACAGGGTGAAAGAAGGAAAGAACAGAGTTGCTACATGGAAGAAGATGAAGGCTTTGGTGAAGGAAGGCTATGTTCCATTGGATTATAACATCCAGTTACATAAGAGGAGACAAAATTTGAAGCAGAAGGAGTTAGATGTCAGTGCATACACTGAAGAGTTTATGTAGCTCTATCTCAAGACAAAGGTGAGGGAGAATGAGGAAGAGAAGGTAGCAAGGTATCTCAATGGGTTGAGATTTGCCATCCAAGAAGACCTAAATCTGCATAATCTAGATACAGTTCAGAAGTGCTACCAATTAGCACTCAAAGTGGAAGAGAAACTAAAGAGAAGACAAGAGCAGAACAATAGAGGAAGAGGAAGATAGCAAAGGGGAGGAAGAAGTCCTTTCAGAGGCAGAGGAAATGGATTTGGATTCCAAGGAGACTCAATCAAGAGAACAACAAAGGAGACATCAGTCAATCTCAAAAAGGAAGTTATGATCAAAAAGGAAATTTTAGGGGCAGAAGACCACCATTCAGAGGGAGATCTCAGGGCAGAGGATCTATCAGATGTTACAATTGCAATCAGGAAGGCCATATAGCTAGTAGATGTCCAGAAAAAGCAACAAGTTCAATGGGAGAAAGGAGGACTAATCTGATCCAAGAATCTAATTTTCAAAGCGCAACAAGTTCAAACACTTATCAAAGTGGGAATACCCCTGACAACTATGGATATCCTAAGCAAGGAGAAGCTCTGATGATTAGGAGAGCAATGACCACCATGAAGGTGCCTAACAAAGAACCCCCACAAAGGAAATCTCTTTTCAAAACTACTTGCAAGGTAGGAGGAAAGGTATGTAAAGTTCTGATTGATTCTGGATCCACTAAAAATTTTGTGTCTGATGAAATGGTAGAAAAGCTTAAGCTTAGAAGATTGTCACACCCTTGCCCATACAAAATTTCATGGCTCACTCAAGGTCAACAAATAATTGTGGAAGAGCAGGCTTGGGTGGAATTTCAAATTGGAACATACAAGGACAGGTTACTATTTGACATTGCTAAGATGGATGCCTGCCATCTCCTATTTGGAAGACCATGGTAGTATGACTTGAAATCTCACCATGATGGAGTTAGGAACACCTATTCAATCACCAAGAATGGTAAGGTGATAGAGTTACTACCTTCGATAGAAATGGGGGTAGAATCAAAAGGAAAAGAAGTCAAGGTAATGATGGTAGAGGGTAAACAATTCATGAAGGAGATAGCAGATGAAGGTGCAGTTGCATATTCCCTTGTTCCATGCCTAAAGGTGAATAAGGAACAACAGCAAGAAGTCAAGGGAGAGAAGAAGCAAAGGTTCATAGACCCTACTATCCAAGAACTGTTGGACAAGTACAAGGGCATCATCTCTGATGAAATGCCAAGGTCCCTACCACCTATAAGGGACATCAGTCATTACATAGATCTGATTCCAGGATCTACACTTCCAAACAAGGTAGCATACAAGCTTACCCCAGAGCAGAATGAAGAGGTAGCAAGGCAGATTGAGGAATTGTTGGAGACAGGCCTAATTGGTAAAAGTTTAAGCCCATGTACAGTATCGGCTATACTAGGACCAAAGAAGGAAGGCACTTGGAGGATTTGCACTAATTCAAGGGCTATTAACAAGATCACAATCAGGTATAGGTTCCCAATCCCTAGGATAGAAGACTTACTTGATTTCTTGGGAGGTGCCAAATATTTTACAAAGATAGATTTGAAAAGTGGTTATCATCAGATCAGGATTAGGCCAGGAGATGAGTGGAAAACTGCATTTAAAACCAATGAAGAGTTGTATGAGTGGAAGGTCATGCCATTTGGTTTATCCAATGCACCCAGTACCTTTATGAGGTTGATGAATGAGGTCTTGTGAGAATTTATAGGTAAATTTGTCATAGTATATCTAGATGACATTCTGATTTTCAGCAATACAAGGGAAGAACACCTCAGACACATAGATTTGGTTCTCAAAAGGTTACATGAATTGCAGTTAATGATCAACTTGGACAAGTGTTTGTTCATGCAGGAGGAGATCATCTACTTGGGTTTTGTTATCTCACATGGCAAACTAAAAATGGATCAAGAAAAAGTAAGTGCCATACTATCTTGGCCAACTCCTCAAACCATGAATGATGTCAGAAGTTTCCATGGGTTAGCAACCTTCTATAGGAAGTTTATACAAGGATTTAGTCATATCTATGCACCCATGCTTGACACCATAAAAGGAGGACAAAAGTACAGATTTACTTGGACAGAAGAAGCAAGTGATTCATTTGAGACATTGAAGAAAAAGGTGGCATAGCAGCCAATCCTTGCACTACCTGATTTCAATAAAATCTTTCAGGTAGAATGTGATGCAAGTCACATGGCAATTGGAGAAGTACTCAGTCAAGAAGGTAGGCCTATTGCATTTTTTAGTGAGAAACTAAATGATGCTAAGAAAAGATATTCATCATATGATTTAGAGATGTATGCTCTAGTCCAGTCACTCAAGAAGTGGAGGCATTATTTGATGCCAAAAGAATTCATAGTATTTACTGATAATCAGGCTCTGAGTTTTATAAACAGCCAAGAAAAGTTGAACCATAGGCATATGAAGTGGGTAGAGACTTTACAAGCTTTTACTTTCACATTAAAGCATAAGAAAGGAGTCAAAAATAAGGTAGCTGATGCCTTGAGTAGGAGAGCTTTGACAGTAAATCAGATTTAGTTAGAAAGTGTTGGCATTGATTCTTTAAAGACTATGTATGATGTTGATGAAGATTTTGGAGAAATATACCAGGTATGTACTTCTTTTGGAGATAAATATCATGCTGAATTCTCTGACTTTCTGATCTAGGATGGGTTGTTGTTGAAAGGTAGATAGTTGTATATTCCAAGGTGTTCTATGAGGTTGAACATCATTAAAGAGAAACATTGTGGAGCTATGGCAGGACATTTTGGTTTGGATAAGACTCTTGATCTTGTCAGGAGACATTATTATTGGCCTAAGTTGCAATCAGATGTCTGAAAATTTGTGGAGACGTGTAATATGTCAGAAAGCAAAAGGAAGATCAACTAATGCAGGTTTATATCAACCATTACCCATTCCTTTGAGACCATGGGAAAGCATAAGTATGGATTTTGTGTTGGGTTTACCCAGAACTAGAAAGGGATTTGACAGTGTTTTTGTTGTAGTGGACAGATTCAGTAAAATGACACATTTCTTGCCATGCAAAACCACTTGTGATGCTTCATATGTTGCAGATTTATTTTTCAAGGAAATAGTAAGGATCCATGGATTTCCATTGAGCATAGTGTCAGATAGAGATGTGAAATTCATTGGTCATTTTTGGAGGACTCTTTGGAAGAAGCTTGGAACATATTTGTCTTTTTCATCTGCATATCATCCTCAAACGGATGGACAGACTGAAGTGGTAAATCTTTCCTTAGGAAATTTGCTCAGATGTTTGACAAGACAGCATGGAGAAAAGTGGGATAATATCCTATCATAGGCCAAATTTTCCTATAATGACACTGTCAATAGAAGTACAGGGAAATCACCTTTCTAGGTGGTGTATGGTACTCATCCAAGAGGTATTTTGGAGTTAAGAGATTTACCTACAGGAAATTCTATTAGTGCAGATGGAGAAGTTTTTGCAGCAGCAATAAAAGAGGTACATGATCAAGTTAAGCATCAACTCCAGCAAACTACTTTGAAGTATAAAGCATATGCTGATCAGAAGAAGAAGGATGTATAGTTTGATGTTGGAGATTTGGTATGGGTTTATTTGAAAAAGGAACAACTTCTAAAAGGAAAATACACCAAACTTATGCAAAGGAAGATTGGACCATGCCAGATTTTGAAACAGTGTGGATAGAATGCTTATGAAATCCAACTTCCTTCTGATCTTGGATTGTCCCCTATATTTAATGTATGTGATTTAACTCCATACAAGCATAATCCAAATGAAGAACAGGACTCAATACATGGTACAGTAACTGATGACATTCCTACACATGATCCACCATAGTTACAGAAGATTTTAGACACAAGAATGATTAAGAAGACAAGGAACATAAAATATCTGGAATATTTGGTGGCTTGGCAAGGAAAACTTGATTCAGAGGCCGTTTGGCTGACTGAAGAACAGATCACCAAACATGGTTCAGACCTACAAACTCTCATCTCAAGTGGACTTGAGATTTCTTCTCTCGGGGAGTATGGTGTAGGAGCACCCCTTCGAAATAAAGATTAGGTCTAAATATAGTATGTTTCATGCATTGTGATGTAATAAGGTCCATGTGACCAATTCCTATGTTTTTAAGTCAATCTAGGTTTTTGTGCAGTTAGTTAGAAGTTTGTTATGCTAGTTGTCTTCTCCTAGCCATTTGGAAGTCTCCCAGCCGCTGGGAATCAAGTCTGTACTACTCTTGTTGAGTAGTTATTTATAAGCCTAGCTCAGATCCTTTAGAAAAGGATGCATCGAACAGTTAGTTGTAGAGTTTTTGGTATTGCTGAAGTTGTTTGTGAAACTGAACAGAGCAATTACTTTTATTTTCTGCAATAACAATCAAGAAGATCCTGTTGATATCATTTTACTGTGTACTTGATTTTCTTGGTCTGGAAGTCAGGATGGATTCACTTATCCATTCCACTGGTTAATTCTCTGAATCGATGGAATGGCCATGTACAGTAGTTTAGATTTCTTTTCTATTTTTCCATTTGTGCATTTCATGTTTTTGGGATCAAGTTATAGCATACAATGATTTACCCTAGCATCCTCATGTGCTAGGTTTTGAAGGTAGAAATCTAGGTTAAGATTGTTAAGAAAACAAATCAGATCGATCCAAGGATTTTCTATGCGAAATTTGTGAAATTTTGAGGGTTTTGCTTTGATATACATTTGATGTATATATAGTGTTTGTATGTCGCATACAATCTATGAGTATATCACATTTGTATGTTGTGAGTATATTGCTTTGGGATAATGGCTGTTGTATGTTGAAACATACAAGCCTTCGCAAATACAAAGGAGAGAGAAACCCTTGATACATACAAAAAGGGTCAATGCAGAGTCAAAGGTACAACCATCAAGGAAAATATCCCGCAAAATGCATATCGGGTTTTGTATGTTTACAAAGTGTGTCGGGATATACACCTTTTGAGTATATATCTTTTGTATACAGTTTGTGTGTATACTTTAGTTATATGGTTGAAACAGTTCGTGTGTATCCCTTAATTGCATTTCGTGGTTTGCATGTGACGAATGTATATTTCAAATATACATTGGGTTGATACAAGGGAAAGTCAGCAGCCAACTATTTTCAGAGGGAATATTCCAAGGAATATTTGGCAGATGTATATTTTTGGGTTGTATATTCTGAATGTATGTCCAAACATACATTCCATAGATACAAGGACTTGGTACATGCGAGTTAACGCCAGTCAAAGATATAGTGTATGTTTGTTTTGCATTTTGCGCTTGCATATTGTAAATATACATCGCACTCATACATTGCTTGTGGATACAACTGGTGACCGGCGATAGAGGTAGGCAGAACTGGCTTGGTCGATAGAAGTTTGTATGTATCGATATAACAGTAATCATCGAAGCAACACAGTTCAGCGAGCCCGATAGACTATGTATTGCCGATAGGCAATAGAATGAAATGCACTCATCAGCGTGAAGTGGATTTTGGGGTGAAGATTTTTAGAGAAGCAGATGGTTATTGTCAGGCCGATAGGGTATGTCAGAAAGACATTAGGGCAGCTCTTGCCGATGGAATGAAAATCATCGAGTCTCGCCAAGTTTGAACGCTTGTGCTGGCGACTCTGCATCATGCAATCATGCATATGTAGATGCAATCAGAGCAGTTCATTTTTGGTAGTGAGCCATCTCCTTTCTTCTTTCTTTCTCTGAGATAGTGAGCCTTCTTCCAGTGAGCACTTCTTTTGGACAGTGAGCCCTAAGGCAGTGAGCCTCTATTGTAATTCAGTATTGTTTCTACATAATATATTGTGATCTAACACTCATCATGGTTTTCCCCTTTTCTAAGGGTTTTCCATGTAAAAATCAGGTGTTTATGTGTGCATGTTGTTGTTGTGTTTAAGTCGTATTTCTGCATTTCAAGTTTAATCTTCATAACAAACTAAGTAGTTAAAGCAAGTGAATGTAATTGTGAATTAAGTTAAGTTAAATTTTTGATACAACTGATTCACCCTCCCCCTCTCAATTGTCTTGTGTGTTCAACAATTGGTATCATAGCCTAGTTCCTTGGAAAAATTCTAACAGCTTGAGGAAGATCTTGGTAAGTGAACACATGGCAGGAAAAAGGTTTGCTACTCCTCCTGAAGAAATTGATTCATTTGAAACCACAGAAGAAGAATGTTTTCTTGTTAATGAAGATGAATTAAGGGTTTCCCTTGAAGACCTTGGAAAAGAGGGATCTGAAAGATAATGTCAAGGAAGCATATGGGTGTATCAAGAAATTAAGGGAGCAAGTCAAAATATTCAAAGAAAAATACAAGGAGGCTAATGAGAAACTAATATCAGCAAATGAGACCTTGAATGATATGAAAGTGGAGGTTGTGAAAAGAGAAAAAGTAGAAGAAGATTTAAATTATCTAGCAAAAAACAAATCTGAAGATTGTGCAAGACTTGAACAAGAAGTTATAGATATGAAAGCTGATTTGAAACATGCATGGATTCAACAAGAGAAATTCAGAGGGAGTGCTGCTCAACTTGGTAGAATTCTTCCAAGTCAGAAGAATCCTAATGAAAAAGAAGGCTTGGGATTTGAGAAAGGTGAAAGTTCCAAAACCGGTCAAGAAAAGAATGTTGGAATCAAGAAGGACAAAGGTAAACAGAATCAGGATCAAAGGAACAGACCTAGAAGACCACTAGTCAGGCAACCAAATGCTCAAAGGTACCCTTCTTTCAATGGTTATTGTAATTCATGCAATAAATTTGGTCATAAGGCTACTTAGTGTAGGAGTAGAGGAAATCAAAATGCTCCATCATTCTCTAGTCAGTGTTTTACTTGCAACAAAGCAAGTCACAAACCTAATGAATGCAGAAGTCAGATAAGGAATAATTACAACAATAGAAGGAGTGTTCAAACTTTCAAAGGTAATTACTTTAACTGCAAGAGGTTTGGTCATAAAGCTAATGAATGCAAAAGTTAGATAAGGAATAATTACAACAATAGAAGGAGTGTTCAAACTTTCAAAGGTAACTTCTTTAACTACAAGAGGTTTGGTCATAGAGCGAGTGAATGTCGAAGTCAGATTAGGAACAATTATAACAATGGAAGGAATGTTCAATCTTTTAGTGGGAATTGTTTTACATGCAATAGATATGGTCACAAGGCTAACTAATGTAGATCAAGGATGAATGAAAGGAACAATGGACAGAGAAATGTTGTATGTTTCAATTGCAATAAGCTTGGACATATTGCAAGGTTCTATAGAAGCAAGAATATGAAAGGGGATAATCATGCATAATTGAAGAAATCAAAGAAAAAGGTTGATCCAGTAGAGATAAAGAAGGAGATGAACTAGAAATGGGTGAAGAAGGAAGTACAAGAGGTCAAGGATGGGTCCACACCAGCTTCTAGTGCAAACACTTCCTCTGAGAAGTAAATTGGGAGCTCTAGCTCAGGGGGAGCTTCAGTGAAAACTCTTAAAGCCCTAGCCAAAAAAGTGGTGCTGACATCTAGCACAAAGATATACGGTATAAAATTGAACAATAGATCTCATGAAGAAGTTATCGACAGAAAAAGATCTAATGTGGTGCATTGCGGAGCAATCTAGATCGATTGTGCTTGACAATGAAGTACATTTGACAGCTTTTTAGAAGTTGGCAACTATTACAATTAGGTTTTGGTGAATAAAGGATAAAAGTCTCACATTAGAAGGAATAATCACTTTGCATTCAATTTTTCAAGTATTCACTTGAAGATCTGAAGTGAGACCCTAAGCAATTTCAATGATTTCTAGCGATTCAAAGAAAAGAAACCCTAATCCAGAGAAAAGAGGTATTTACAGTCAAAATTTCTCTATGAAATTGTTTGAATTGTTGCAGAAAAATGTTGGTCCCACAAGTAATAGAGATCACAAAAAGGCCCCATCCAAAATTTAAGAAACACCCTTTCAAATCAACAGAAGTTGACCCTAATGGTGCATTTTCAGAAGTGTTGTATGGTGTAATGCATGAGGAAGATATTAGGCAATACATTCATATTGCCCTAGAAGAACATGACGATAGAAAGCTTGGGGAGCTATACCTGAAACATCTGAGTGATGATGGATTTGAATTGAAGGAAGAATATAAGGCATTGGCGGAGAAGAAATTCATACAATATCTAGACTTCCCAACATTTGCTAAGGGTTCATGGGTCTGGTATGTGCTTAGCAAGATTCATGATGAGTTTTTGTGGCTTGAAACACCATTCATGATCACAAAGGAAGCAATAAGGGATGTAACTAGATTGAACTCCACTAGAACTGTACCCATACTGAAGGCTATAAAAAATAGCACTATAATAGAGGCTACCAGTGCTTAATTTGACAAAAGGGTATTGATAGTGAACTCCATTGAAAACCATACAGTGAGATTTGCATTAAAGGTGGTCGGGTATAAAGTGTACTTCACCAACCGGGAGAACTTTGTCTCTGGTACTGCCATCTACATTGTGTATGAGATGGTCAAGAAGAACATTGACTATGACCTCTATGAGTTGTTCCAGCAATAGTTGATGGAGAACCTAAAGAAGACCAAATATTCAAAATGTGATTTTAAATATGCTATGTTGATTATTTGCCTATTCTTCTATTTTCTAAAAGAACTTCCTAGAATGAAGAATTTGGTCTAGTTGGATAGAAAACCTATTGCAATACAAATTAGGAATCATCTGAATAGCATAGGCAGTCATGAAGCACAAAATGCAGACCTGTGGGGCTACTTCAAAAACTTTCAGAAGGCCATGCAATCTAGGGCAAGGATACCTAGATCAGTAGTGCAAAAGTACAAAGATGATATATATATTTTATTGTAAATAAAGATCGGTGAGTGATGGTAGCTATAGAGCCAAGGACAATATGGGTCCCTCCTTTGGGGTACGAAGTAACTGAGGATAATTTGATTGGCTTGGATGAGCTCATGTTGAGCAAGCCCAAGGACACAACTAAGGAAAGATTTGCAACATATGAGGAAATTTCAGTCAAGGTACATCTTGAATTGAAGAAGCCTAAAACTCAAAAGAAGGTTAGTAAAATGGTAGAGGAATATACCTTGATCAAGGGGTATACTAAAGAAAAAATTACAAAAGAAAGAGCAAAGTTAGAGGAAGAAAAGGCTACTAGAGAAAAGGAGCAAGATGAACTGAAAAAGGCTTTGGAAGAGCTTGAGAAGAAATCAGAGGAGCCTAGAGTACCAAAGAGAAGAACAAGAAATTCAACCTCTACTAAAACTGCATGTAAGTCCTCCGGTCCCACTCCTTCAGCAAGTATGGAAGTACCTACAAGGAAATCCATTAATAAAGGACATAAAAGAAAGAAAACTAAGGGCCAAAGAATGTATGCTAGTATTAGATTTGAAGAGGAGACTGAAATAGATGAAGAAGTAAAGAAAATGAAGGCTAAGGCTGGTGAAGTCTCTGGGAGTAAACAAGAGAAGCCCTACAATAAGGGTAAAAGGAAGAAGAAGTCAAAGAAATCAGAGCCCAAAGAAGCAGAGGCCACAATAACATTAGAAGATACCTTAAATGCTATGGCAGCTCATGGTAACCTAAAGCTAATAGAAAATTTATATGATGAGTATAATGATGCAAACAAAGGCATCATTGAGACTGTAGTGATTAGATTTTTGGACATGTTCAACAAAGCTCTCATTGAGGTGATTACTAATCTACTAGATAGCTTGGCCATCATTATGTCTGCTAGAAAGGAAGCGGCAATGGCCAAAGACACAAAGTTAAGAGAACATGCATTAATAAGGCTATGTCTGGATATAACTATTGAAGAGAAAACCAAGGTCACCGAGGTGCTTGGGGAAAAGTTTGAGACAAAGAAAAGAAATAACACTCTGATGTCCATATACATAGAGAAATTGGTGAAGGAAACAAAGGAAATAACTCTTGATGTCTTAAGTGAGTTTAACATCCCAACAATTCATGATAAGGAAGGACCAAAAGTTGGTGATGATACTTCTCTTCCAAAAATCAGCACAAAACAGGGCTTGAATCAAATGTAGACAATTTCTCTAGAAAGCTCAGGAAGAGATGAAGAAATGAAAGAGCAAGAAGAGGACAATGCTCAAAAGAATGTTGAAGCCCCTCCGGAGCAGAATGTAAATGTTGATTAGGGAAATCAGAGTGATATAGGAGAACAGACTAATGAACAAGCTAAGGCTAGTCCTTCTCTGGAGCATAGAACTAATGAGCAAGAAGCCATGGATCAAGAACCTTTGGAGAAGACTAAAGAAGAAGAAGTGTCTCATGACATGGTAAGAGACACTTCTGTAGCTACACAAGATCTAGTTGATTCAATGAGAGAATTCTTGGATAGGCAACAAGAAGCTTAGATTTTGGATACACCTGAGTTGCTGCAAGGACCAATTCACTTAGCCTCCATGTCCCCTCTGCAAAAATTAAAATTAGGGACAATTTTCCAAGCTAAGGCGCAGGAAGAAATTTTGAAATCTCATATTTAGAATAGTGAGCTTATTGGTGAGTCGTCTGGTGTTTTAGAAAAGTTGATGCCTGGACTGCAGAAAGACACATCTTTAGCCCCCACTAAACAACTCAAAAAGCTAATAAGCTCTATAAGTACACATTTTGAGTCTTTTGAAAACGCTGGAGATAAAAAGGTTAGAACAGAGATTGATGATAAAAGATTCATTGAGCTGAAGAATAAGTTAGCTCAAGATAGAATTTTGTTGGATAATAACATTAAGTATGTAGATATTGCTATCAAGGAAGCCATCGACATATATAGATTTTATCTAACATGGCCAAAATCTACAAAAGAAATACAGGAGAAAATAAATGCCATGGAACTTCAACTACTAAAAATTTCAAAAACATATGATCTAGCAGCTGATTCCTTCAATGACAAGAAAGAAGAAATTGAGACTATTCATGCAAACATAAGTAGTCTGCTGAATTAGAAAGAGGCCATCAAAAATAGAATGTGCTAACTCAGAGAGATAGTAAGTTCTAAGATTAATTCTATGACTAGCCTAGTAGTTGAGGCAATGAAGATAAAGACAATAACTGAAGTGCCTACCACTGTACATAAGGCAGAAGAATTGGTGTTCCAAGTGAATGAGAACATTCAGATTTTGAGCAATGCTAAGGCTCGGTGGGATGGAGAGACTGCTCAACTGAAAACCATATACAAAGACATCCTTTCCACTCCTAGTAAGTAAGTTATGTGATTGTACTTGTACATATGCGGCCAAGTATAATAGTTTTGAAATTTTGATACAATCTTGTTGCTTGTACATACACCTTTGCCATTGATGTCAAAGGGGGAGAAGAAGAAAGAGTGAAAAATAGCTAAATATCTAAAGGGGGGGAAGAAAAATAGGGTGTACATAGTAAGGGGGAGCAGTATGAATATTTTTCAATAAGTGTTTCCATTAATGTCAAAGGGGGAGATTGTTGGTAACATGGTCAAGAGACATTGCTTCAATATGATTGTGATATGGTGTTGTCATTGATGGTAACAATTAGATATGATAGGGAACAAGTCTTGAGACAAGTTGTGTACAGTTTCTTTTTGGTCTGAGAAGAATGACTTAGTCATATTAACCAAGTGTCAGTAGCTTACTGAGTTAGTGACAAAGAGTTGGTTGGTATTCCTTTACAGATATAGATTCTGGTATGTTGCACATAGTTGTTTGATGATGCTATATTCCAAGTTTCATGTCCTAGCAATCTCCAGAAGCTACACTTTGAATTGCTTAAGTCCGGGTTAAAAGAGTTTAGTCATGAATAGTACAGAATACCTGAGTATTTTAGTCTACATTTCTTTGCTATTGGTTGTTTTGATTTATAGTTTGGAGGTGTTGTAAACACATGTTAGGAGTATCCAATTCCAGATTTGTGGAGTCTAAGGTTTACCGGATGATCATCTACAAGTTTCTAAGTATTGGCATTCAGGTTGACAATATTTCATAGTGACAAAGACAATAGTTCAGAGATCCGTATTTTGCTGCATAAGAATATTATGACTCGCGGTTCTCAAGGTATGTTGGGTGATGCATAAGGAATGTTTGGTATGAATTTTAGAGTCTTATGTGTTCCACATTAGGAGTTGTGGTATGACAGTCGATTTGGTTAAGTGTATATTTAAGGATGAAGCCGACATACAAGTTGGATCGATATGTGGTAAAGATATATTATTTGGATCATCATTCTAAGTTGTTCTATAATAGGTTTGCACCTATATGAATATTCTTGAAGGATTGTATTGGTCCACATATCTTCTTGTGTAAAGGGTTCAAGCCGATAAAGTATAACATTTTGTGTACATGATTCATTTTTGGCAAGCCGACCCAGTTTTGAGTTAGATCTTGTTGCGGATATAAATACTTGATGGATTTCGTTATTAAGTGTGTGGGTGAGTGAATATTTCAACTATAGAGTAGGTGACAATAGTAGAAGAAGAGAGATCTTGTCTAATGTAAGAGAAGAACAGTGAAACAGAGAAGTCAAAGACGAAGAGTTTTAAGATAGTATTTTGAGCATTCATTAGAGCTACAATCATGCATATGTAGATGCAATTAGAATAGTTCATTTTTGGTAGTGATCCATCTCCTTTCTTCTTTCTTTCTGTAAGGCAATGAGCCTTCTTGGAGTGAGCACTTCTTTTGGGCAGTGAGCCTCTATTGTAATTCGGTATTGTTTCTACATAATATATTGTGAGATAACACTCACCATGGTTTTCCATTTTCTAAGGGTTTTCCACATAAAATATAGGTGTTCATGTGTGCATGGTGTTGTTGTGTTTAAGTGTTATTCTTACATTTCAAGTTTAATCTTCATAATAGACTGAGTGGTTAAAGCAAATGAATGTAATTGTGAATTAAGTTAAGTTAAATTTTTGATACAACTGATTCAACCCCCCTCTTAGTTGTCTTATGTGTTCAACAAACTTCAATGTCAGCAGTAGAAGGATAGTCATGTTGTAATATTTTCTAATCTTGTTCTCAATTCAGGAAGTAGTTGCTTCCTTGGGAGTGACCCTAAAATAAATCCTTTATGGAGTTGTGGCTTCCTTGGGAGTGATTCTAAAGCAATTTTTCTTAGGGAGTAGTTTCTTCCTTGGGTTGTATCCCTAAAACAAAGTCAGTAGGGAGTAGTAGCTTCCTTGGGTTGTAGGCCTAAAACAAAGTTGTAATTTTGAGCTTCATATATTGTGAGTTAATCCTCACCATATTTTTTCCTTCTTTGGTTTTCCACGTATATCTGGTGTTATGTGTTGATGTGCATTGTTTTAATCTTTCATGTTTCTGTTGATGCTGTAATGCTTAAGTTTTAATCTGCTCTAGAGGACTTGAGGTTTCATTATATACTGATTCACCCCCCCTCTCATTATCCTAGTGTGTTCAACAATTAGTATCAGATCCAAGTTCCTCTGAAGGAATCTTAACCGCTTGAGGAAGGTCTAAGATGGAACTTAATGGATCCAACAAGATACCTAGGTTTGATGGAACAAATTATGCTTTTTGGAAGCTAAGGATGGAAGCCTATATCAATTCTCTAGGGTGCTAGGTTTGGGAATCTTTCAAGACTAGTTACATTGTTCCTCCTACTACTCCTACAGACTCAGATGAAGTTAAGAAGTATGATAACAATGCCAAGAAAAAGTTTGCTATCATGAGTGGGTTAGCTGATTAAGAACATTCAAAGGTAATGAGTTACAGTTCTGCTAAAGAAGTTTGGGTTAAACTTATAACCATTTATGAAGGAGATAAGAAAGTAAAGCAAGCAAAGATACAAATATTCAAAAGCAAATTTGAGAGCTTAAAGATGACAGAGGATGAAGACATTGTTGGATATATGCTCCAGGTGAATGAAGTGGTCAATGGAATCATAGGTCTTGGTGGAAAAGTGGAAGAGGATGAAATTGTGAAGAAGGTTCTAAGATTTCTCCCTAAATCTTATAGCCATAAGGTATCTTCTATTGAGGAGAATGTGAACTTGGATACATACATTGCAGATAATGTTTTTGGTACTCTTACTACTTTTGAAATGAGAGAGTTTGGCAGTGATGCTCAAAGAAAGTAGTTGCTTTCAAAGTTATTATGAAGACAAAGGATGAAATTGCTAATGAAGATGAAAGCCTTGATGAAGTTGAAGAAAATTTTGTGAGAAGATTGAAGAAAGACACTGGCAAATACAAAGGTAAGTTACCTTTCAAATGTTTCAATTGTGGAAAGGTTGGTCACTTTGCTTCTAAATGTCATTTTAAAGAATCAAGGGGTAGTAACAAGAGAGACAGGTTCAAAAGAAGTTTGTATTCCATAGAGAGCAGTTGTTCTTCAAAAGACAAGGACCATGATGATTCAAATGACAAAACACTTTTCATGGCCTTGAGTGTTGGTGACAAAAAGGATTATGTTGGAAAATCTAAGAAAACTGATGCCTTATAAATAGACCAAAACAATGACAGATCAATGGTTGTATGGGTTTCCTTTCATGCAAGAGAAGAAGCCAAGGCTTGGGTAATTGATAGTGGTTGCTCAAATCATATGACTGGTGACAAGGAGAAGTTTATCAGCCTTGAGAAGTGGGATGGTAGAGCTGTCAAGTTTGGTGGTGATGAGTAAACACAAATCTGTGGAAAGGGTGCTATAAGTATTGATGGGAAGAATAGGACTGAGGATGTCTGATGTAGAGGCAAATTGGATGAGGAAAGATAAATAGACTTGACAAGGTTCAACTACACCTATAAGCCCAAAATCAAAGATCTTCATAGAAAAGTGGGAACAACAGAAGGGAACTTATGGTTCATCATGGAAAGGTTGATTTGGGATGCTAGAGGACTCATTACACCCATTGGTTAAGGTAGGTCACCCTCAGGACCAACACTTCCTTCATAAACCTCAAAAATGGCTAGTAGCCCTAAAAATAGAGAACAACCCTGATATTGTCTTACACAGACCTTCAAAAACAAATTTTAGATAATTGAGAGATACCCTTTATGATTCCCCACAACATACTCAAAAATGGGTTTGGGTTGTTTTGAGAAGCATTCCCTAACCAATAACCCTCCTAGTGTTCTTAAGCCCTAATTAGGCCTAGTTTGTGAAGCAAGTACCCTCAAATGGTGGCTTGTAACTCCCTTGACCACTTAGACATGTTAAATGCATCCCAAAACCATAGAGTTGAACATTTATCTACTGTTAGAATTGACTATTCTCAAACTCCCTACTGTTGTTGCTTCTTACAAGCTTCCTTCAATGGCTTAATACATGGTTTTATTAAGCCTTCTCAACAATCTTGCACAAACCGACAATACCACCCTTGCAATCAATCAAAGTACACAAAATACATTTGAACACATCCATCCTAGAGGTCTTATGGCTTGGAAGACTGTGGGATGGTCAATTTCTCATTATTAGAGGCAAAACCCTTATCTAGGGTTCTATAAGACTATTTTTGAACAAATTCTTATAATCTCCTTATATTGTAACTTCAAAGCACCAAACTATACTCAAATGCAAGTCAATTCAATGTTCTAACCAGTCAAGACATGAAGGAATGACAGCAGTTTGGTACCTTCCTATACAGCCTGGGACAACGAATTTCACCAAGAAAATAGAGTTGCCACAAAATAGTCTACCAAAGATTGGTTATAACTTGCTTCATCTACAACGTCAAGATTTCAAAACATGCTTGGAAGAAATTAGTTTCACTACACTTCACCCCCCAATGGCATAGCAACCATGACAATTCTGTACAATGGAGAAGTATGGCTAGATTCTACAGAAAATGACAGAAAAACAACAAGTAAATGGTGTTTTGGTTATATAGAACTTATCCTCCTTACAATCATTGTGTCAGGACTTTAAAAGCCTTATACAATCACCTTTGATTAGGTAGAAGGTAGTTGAGGTCGATGGAATTGCATAACCATCAAATTTATGCAACTACTTTGTGTTTTGGACAACAACTACCTTGTTTTTGGCATTTCAAACTAATTACAAGTTTTCACCATAATGACATCGATGGTTATGTCTTGTTTATGACTTGTCAACACCTTTGACAATGTCATCAAGACTCTAACAATCCTACCACCCTTTGATACTTGCCACAAAGGCTTACAACATGAAAAATCTATAACTGTCCTATATGCCTTAATCAAAGGCTTACAATCATGAAGACTGCCTTAACAATATGAGGATAGATTTTTGGACAAAGTCCTTATTCCTTACAATCATGGATGGTCTTCTAGGACCTTATTACACCAAAACATGACATCAAAACAAAACATGAAGTTAAATGCCTCATGGAGGCCACCTTGTGCTAGGTGCTCCTGCACCATACACCCCACCTATAAAAGAACTCATGCCACATGAGTTGATTCTTTGTCTTGCCTCACCTTTATCCTTTGCTGCCTCATGTCTTCCCCATGATCTTTGGACTACAATTTGCTTCCATGGAATCAAAAATGCATGCCTAGCATTATAGGCTCTACTCACACCTTGCCATGAGTGAGTGCTTGCAATCAAACTTGGATGTTGCATGCCATGATTGCTTACTGTCATATCTTCCTGAACACCTTCATTCAAAACCTTGGTTGGTCCTTCTTGTACTACTTCTATGGAAGAATGTGATGGTCTTTCAACTCTTATTGGCTTTAGAGGACAAACAATGGTCCCTACTATGATAGCATCTTCTTCTTTCCAACCAACTTGTGGCTACTTGCAGACCTGCTCTTTGACCTTCGTTTGATCCATCTCAGACATCACCATCTGATCTCCATCATTCAAAACTAAAACCACCTTCAAACTTTGGTATTGGATAACCCCACTCCTTGAGGTATCCTCAACTTTCCTTGTCTCTTCTTCATTGATCTTCACAAACTCTTTCTTAACCACCAAGATGACCTTGTCTACCTTCTTTACTTCAACATCCTCCTGCAATGGTGTAATCACAAAAGTCCTCCCATCCTTCTTGATGGTGTATGTGTTAGCATATCCATCATATAATTCTTGCCTATCAAATTGCCATGGCCTACCTAAAAGTAGGTGATAACATTCCATGGGCAAAATGTCACATAAAATCCTATCCTTATATTCTCCAATTTCAAAATCAACATATGCTTGTTCATCTACCAAAAGTGATTGACTATCACTTTCCCAAGACACTTTGTAAGGAGTTTGATGAGGAATCCTTTCTAGGTTCAATTTATCCACCATTTCCCTAGACACCATATTATCTGTTGAACCAGAATCTATTACTACCTTGCATATTTACCTTTGCTTTTGCAATTGGTCCTGAAAAGTGCTCTCCTTTGTATCATCTCCTTGGATGTCTTCAAGAGTGTTTTCCTTAGCATCAATGCTTCTCCATCTTGAACTAGGGCTGTAATCCCAATTGGAGAGTTGACACTTTCATCTACCTCATCTTCTTGCACATATTGAACCCTCTTTTCATTCCTCTAGTCACTATCACCGGATGTAGAACTTTGTTTCATTGGACACTTGTATGTTGTATGACCAATCTCATTGCAATGATAACATCTCCTAGTGAAAACATTAGAGCTTCTACCTCCACCTCTTGTGCCTCTAAATCCCCCTCTAAAATTAGAAACTTGGCCCTTACCTCTGCTTGTGTCTCCTTGGTCTTCTTGGGACTAATTTTTGTCTTCAAAGCTGTCCTTACCTCTGAAATTTTTGCCACCTCTTCCTCTACTTTGCTGCTCACCTTTCCTCTTCAACTTCTCTTCAGCCCTTAATGCTACTTGAAAGCACTTCTCCACAGTTTTAGGGGTCAATAAACTAATTTCATCTTGAATATTGAACCTCAAACCATTTAGATACCTTGCCACCTTGGCTTTTTCATCCTCCATGTACCCACAACGAAGAGTGTATTTGTGAAACTCCTCGGTGTAAGTAGCCACATCCAAATCTCTTTTCTTGAGATTTTGCATCCTCTTCTAGATTTGCACCTCATAGTCTGATGGAAGGAATTGGGACTTGATCCTCTCCAACATTCTGCTCCATGAAGAGATCATGCTCTTCCCATTCTTTACCCTCTCTCCTTGGGTGTAATTCCACCATGTAAGGGCTGCACCTTTGAGTTTAGTTTTTGCAAACTTAACCCTCTTACTTTTAGGAACTTCCTTGTATTCAAAGTAGTTTCTTAGAGCCTCAATCCACTCCATGACTTCATCAGCATTCATCTTCCCACTAAACATGGGAATCTCCATTCGAGCCTCTGAAGAATCCTTGCCAATTGCCTTGATGGCTTCAAGGAAATGCTTTTGATCAGTCAGAATCTCTACCTCTTCTTGATCTTCTTCTTCTTCCTCTTCCTCTTTCTCTTCCTCTTCATCTGAACCTTCATCTATCCTCTTTCCTATCCTCAATGCCTTCAACTCTACTTGGAGTGCTTCCTTGACTCTGCTTTTGATCTTCTCTTCCATCTCCTTGAACTTCTTGACCACTTCGGTGGTCATCCCCTTTGGAGGCATATTTCTAGCCTCTCCTTCACTCTCCTCTACTGACATATACCAACCCTTATACCACCAACAATAGAACCTTTTATGGCTCTGATACCACTATGATGTAGAGGTAAATTGGATGAGGAAAGATAGATAGACTTGACAAGGTTCAACTACACCTACAAGCCTAAAATCAAAGATCTTCATGGAAAAGTGGGAACAACAGAAGGGAAATTATGGTTCATCATGGAAAGGTTGATTTGGGATGCTAGAGGACTCATTCCACCCATTGGTTAAGGTAGATCACCCTCAGGACCAACACTTCCTTCATAAACCTCAAAAATGGCTAGTAGCCCTAAAAACAGAGAACAACCCTGATATCTTCTTACACAGACCTTCAAAAACAAATCTTAGATAATTGAGAGATACCCTTTATGATTCCCCACAACATACTCAAAAATGGGTTTGGGTTGTTTTGAGAAGTATGCCCTAACCAATAACCCTCCTAGTGTTCTTAAGCCGTAATTAGGCCTAGTTTATGAAGCAAGTACCCTCAAATGGTGGCTTGTAACTCCCTTGACCACTTAGATGTGTCAAATGCATCCCAAAACCATATAGTTCAACATTTTTTTGTTGTTAGAACTAACTGTTCTCAAACTCCCTACTGTTGTTGCTTCTTACAAGCTTCTTCAATGGCTTAATACATGGTTTAATTAAGCCTTCTCAACAATCTTGCACAAACTGACTCTACCACCCTTGCAATCAATCAAAGTACACAAAATACACTTGAACACATCCATCCCATAGGTCTTATGGCTTGGAAGACTGTGGGATGGTCAATTTCTCATTATTGGAGTCAAAACCCTTATCTAGGGTTCTATAAGACTGTTTTTGAACAAATTCTTATAATCTCCTTATATTGCAACTTCAAAGCACCAAACTATACTCAAATTCAAGTCAATTCAATGTTCTAACCAGTCAAGACATGAAGGAATGATAGCAGTTTAGTACCTTCTTCCTGTACGGCCTGGGACAACGAATTTCACCAAGAAAATAGAGTTGCCATAGAACAGTCTACCAAAGATTGGTTATAACTTGTTTCATCTACAATGTCAAGACTTCAAAACATGCTTGGAAGAAAGTAGTTTCACCACACTTCACCCCCCAATGGCATAGAAACCATGACAATTCTGTACAATGGAGAAGTACGGCCAGATTCTACAGAAAACTCAAAAAATGACAGAAAAACAAGTAAATGGTGTTTTGGTTATATAGAACTTCTCCTCCTTCTTACAATCATCATGCCAGGGCTTTAAAAGCCTTATACAATCACCTTTGATCAGGTAGAAGATAGTTGAGGTCGATGGGATTGCATAACCATCAAATTTCTGCAACTACTTTGTGTTTTGGACATCAACTACCTTGTTTTTGGCATTTCAAACTAATTACAAGTTTTCACCATAATGACATTGATGGTTATGTATTGTTTATGACTTGTCAACACTTTTGACAATGTCATCAAGACTCTAACATTCCTACCACCCTTTGATACTTGCCACAAAGGCTTACAACATGAAAAATCTATAACTGTCCTATATGCCTTAATCAAAGGCTTACAATCATGAAGACTGCCTTAACAATATGTGGATAGATTTTTGGACAAATTCCTTATTCCTTACAATCATGGATGGTCTTGTAGGACCTTATTACACCAAAACATGACATTAAAATAAAACATGAAGTTAAATGCCTCATGGAGGCCACCTTGTGCTAGGTTCTCCTGCACCAATGTCCTCTATGTCAAAAGGACTAAAGAACAATCTTCTCAATGTTAGTCAGATGTGCAGAAAAGGTTACAATCTCACCTTTCATGCCAAAGGCTGTGAAATCAGGAAGGCAGGGTCCGAAAAACTAGTTGCAGAAGGTATCAAGTCATACAGTGATATCTAACATCTGAAGGAGGTAAATAGAAGAATATGTTTGTTGGCTCAATCCAGTGAGTGTTGGATGCAGTACAAAAGAATGGGACACAACAATTTTGATAATATGGTAAGGATCAGCTCTACTCATGCAGTGAGAGACATGCCCAAGATAATCAAGCTTGCAAACACAATATGTAAGGAATGTCAAATGGGAAAGTAGACAAAGACAAGTTTCAAAAGCAAGGAGTAATCTTCTTTAATGCCATTGTAGCTGATTCACACTTATCTGTGTTGCCCTACAAGAGTAAAGAGTTAACAAGGTAAAAGGTATTTCATGTTACTTATTGATGATTATTCTAGAATGACTTGGGCTACTTTCTTAAGAGAAAAATCATATGCCTTTGATAGGTTTAAGGTTTTCAAAGCTATGGTTGAGAATGAAATGGACACTAAGATCAAATGTTTAAGGTCTGATAGAGGAGGTGAGTTTACCTCAAATGAATTTGAAAAGTTTTGTGAAGATCATGGTATTAGGAGACATTTGTCAGCTCCTAGAAACCCTCAACAAAATGTGGTGGTTGAAACTAAGAATAGGATTGTGCAAGAGATGTCAAGGGCAATGTTGAAAGATGCAGATTTGCCTGACATGTACTAGAAGGAAGCAGTTCACATTGTTGTCTATCTAATTAACATGGTGGAACTGAGGTCAATAGCACTAAGACCCCTTATGAGCTATGGTATGTAAGACCTCCCTCTGTTAGATACTTCAAGATCTTTCGCAGCAAATGCTATATTAGAAGAGATGAAGAAGACCTAGGAAAGTTTGATTCAAGCAGTGATGAAGGAATCTTTCTTAGTTCAACTAGAAGCAAGGCCTATAAATGCTACAATAAAAGATTAGGGAAGATGATTGAAAGCACACATGTCAAAGTAGATGAAGACTTGTATTAGATCTCAAAAGATTCAAAGGACTCTGAATCTGATATCTTTCCATGCATTAAAGATGTAGAAGAAGAAGTGAAAGAAGAAAAGGAACAAGAACCAAAGCAGATGTCTAAGACTCCAGCAAAGTATGTTCAAAAGAACCATTCTGTAGATCAGATCATTGGAGATAAGAATGAAGGTGTACAAACAAAGAGAAGGTTTGCTAAGACACATGAGCAAGTAAACTTGTGTCTGTGATATAGATCAGGGTGGATGTTAACTACATAATCTCAAATGAACAAACTTTGCAACTTTGGAACCCTAACTTGGTGGATTTTCTCACAAACTCTTCAACTTCCCTAGTAGTACAGCAAATGAGGTCTTTTCAACATAACTTTCCACTCAAACTTCAAAGACAAATTTTAAACATCATTTAGGATACCCTTTATGCCTCTTTTCAACATACCAAATTTGTAGATATGGTTGTTTTGTAACACAGGGCTCAAACTTAGATTGTCCTTCCTTGAAGCCTAGAAACATGGGGCAACAAATTGACTTTTTTTCCATAACTTTCAGTGTAGGCATGATCTCTAGATTGTAAAGGCAGATTTAGATACCCATTTGGGCTTTATACAACATGCTTCAGAACTAATGTAGGTTACTTTGTATGGAACCTTTCAAAAAATGACATTTCTTCTGCCCATTAGACCAAAAACATAAGGAAATCTAACCTAGGGCATCACCAAAACACATGAAAACCAAAACCCTAGAACTTGAAATCTTGGAATAAGTAAATACACACAAAAATACTCCATATCACAAGATTTTAGATTTTTCCACTATGGGAATGGTGAGAAATTACATTTTGAAGTACACTACAAACACTAACTAGGGTTCTGGACAGTTTTCAATAAATCGCCTATAACTTTCTCCAAACTCAATGAAAAACCACCAAAACAATTGAAAATAAAAGGTTATTCATTCCTCTTCAAGATACAATCATGTGTAGATCACAAAAATTTTGTACAGTCCGTACAAAATCAAGAGAACAGGCAAAAACGTGGTAAAACTCATAAAATTATGTTTATTTCTTCATCAAATTTTTCATTACATGTTTTCACCTACTATGGTTGACCATACAAAGGCATTTTATAACATTTCTAACCATTTCCCACTAAAAACTAACTACCTTTTGAAATCCAACCATTCAACTTCCACTTATATCAACAATTGCAAGTTTTTTGCAATATTTACAAAAATGAATAAACATGACCTTAAATGACTACACCTATGCAAGAACAAGTCCAAAATGGTCCCACAGACCTTATTACATGAACAAGACCAAAAACTAAAACCAAAAATGACATAATTGCCTCATGAAGGCATAAAATCCACTAGGTGCTCCTACACCAGTTTGTTATCAAAAGTAGAACCCAAAACCTTTGCAAATGCTAGCTATTAGGATTAAGGTGCCATCAACCTTCTAAATCCTATGTAATTAATTACTCCTAATATTATTTGTAAATAACCCATAAGGGATGTAAGGTTTTGTTGGAGTACAATACAACACTGAGAGGGGGGTGAATCAGTGTTGTATAATTTTTATCATTTCAAAACTTGATTCAAAAAGGTTATGCAAAGGAGTTCACTGAAGAACATAATCATCATGATATGCAAAACTTAAATAAAGATGATCAAATAGGTGCAACATAATCAACCACAAGAAAGAGACATGACATAGGTTTTGATGAGTGGAAAACCCTCTAGGGGAAGAAAAACTACTCTGAAATGCTTCACTAGCTTAATCAAGAACCTCACTGGTTACAAATAGGTCTCACTAACCATACAAGCCTCACTAGCTACAAAGAGGTCTCATTGACCATACAAGCCTCACTTGCACATAAAGCCTCACTGGCAAATACAATCACAAAACAATACAAGTAATACAGAGGGTTTCTCTGTTTCAATATAAACTCCTAAATTTTCATGTCTTTGCAATCACATCCAATTCAATCTACATATTAGTCTCATTATCTCTGTACAATCAATTCACCTGATGCATAATCAATTGCATATTGTCTTCAAACTTGACATGGTTCAGTTTGTAAGTTTGTTGCATAATGTCTTCAACCTGTGTGCAAAAACATGATCTCATACATCACATACAAAAATCATCTGATTCATCTATATTTTCTCTTCAAAAATATCTTCACAGAAATATCTTCACCACTGTATTTTGATTCACTCAAAAACACATTTTCACAACCTGTATATATATATATATATATATATATATATATTACTTCCCAATGAAAACTCTTGATCTTCCATATTTTCTCTACACAAATTCTCACAAAAAATATTTCTTCAACACTTCAAGAATCCATTCACCTGCAATATTATTAAAAAATAATAATGACCCTTCATATTCATTTCTTCTCTGCATCTTCATTTTCACCATTTCAATTAACAAATCTGCAACAAATATAATCTTCAAGAATAAAATAAATCAAATTGTCTTGACATGAAATAATATCATTTCATCTTGGAATACCCTTCTCAAAAACCTTCTGCAAAAAATAAGAGCATCACCTGATGACATTACCATAACCATTTACATCTTCAAACTGCTCATTTTCTTTTATTTGAAATCCATCTTTTACAAAAATAAAAATCATCAATTTAATCAATCTACCCTCATAAAAGATAATATCCATCTTTTTTCAAGAATATTTCTTATCTGCAAAAAGACTTTTCATATTCCTTTTCAAAACTCTTCAATATTTTCAACCTGCAATTTTTTGTCTTCAATAAAAATCACAATGAACCTGCAATCAAAATGACTTTTCATTTCTTACTTCTGTTCAATCACCTGTTCATATTCTCTGTAGTGAATATTTCTTTTTCAAGACCTCACACACAAAAAAAAATAATGTCTTCAAAATTCCATCAATAAAATCTTTCATACTGCATCTGCAAAAATTAGAAGAAAAAAGAACTTTCATATATTCTTCTCCTTCTCTCTACAATTATCTTCTTAAAGAAACTATTCATATTCCTTAAAAACTTTTCTTATTTTTAATCTTCAAAGCCACGTGAGTAGAGTTTTTAAAAAATAGAAACTAAATCTCCTTGAAAATTTTCCTTGAGATCTCCTTAAAAAACTCAAGAAAATCTGCCATAAAATCTCCTTTTTAAAAGACTAAAAATAGTCTTATAAAATCTTATCTTTGCTATCATAAAGAAATGACATCCAATAGGCCGTCAACTTAGGAGTTACTAAAAAGGTTTCTAAATTTAAAATGAAGCCATTGATTCCTTTTTGGCGCTCATGCTTATAAGAGAGGATCGGTCATCTTGATGTTCTAAAACCCCTTCTGCAAGTCACTTTAAGTGACATAACCTGTGATCACAGGTCAATATTAAAATAAAACAAAAAGTAAAATAGTCATATATGGGCAGAGAGTGATATGTAAAGGATTTTAGACTTGAGGTTTTGAACCTTTAAAAAAAAACTTTGAGCCATTAAAAAAGGATGATCTTATTATACCAAACTGACCATGATCTGCATTAGTATAAACCATCAAGTCTAAGAGAAGCTCTGATATATGATAGAGTGTGGATCATTACAAAATGATCATATAAAGGATTTGGAGCACCAAGAAGAACACATGAAAACCTATCAACACATGGATCAAACATCACTTGATCAACTCCTTCAAACATCACTACATGAGATGTAGATTACTATGAAATCCTCTTTCTCTAGTTAGGCATTATCACCACTCCTATCACCTGATATACAACTTCTGAAACCTTTAAACCATGATCAACAAGTTTTGATATGATCATTGACATTGAAGATATGAATGACAAGATAAGATAATTCAATCAAGATCAAGTTATCACATGAACTCTATCACCTGTTTGATATCTCTGCCACATGTTTTGCCATCATATGTTTGATGTCTCTTCATAACAATCACATCAACATCCATGTGAACAACATAACTACATCTACACGATGATGAAGACTCACTGAGACAAGATGATGAAGACTAACTTCAATGTTGAACTTTGTCACACTATACAACTCCTGAGTCAAACTTCATGAGAAGATATCAACTGATTAACTCAACTCTAATCATACACAAGTTGACATAAAGAATGAAGACCTGATACTCTACAACCAACAAATCAAGTAAGCTCTTGTGATGACACAAACAAACTCACATGACAATCATCATTTCTTATGGCTGTGAACCCATCAACTAATCTCATCAATGCATGTGAACACTTGAAGCAACCTAATATACCAAGTGGACTCCAACTTGCATTACATATCATGACCTTGATGTCTTGTATTGATGCAATCCCATAATGAAGTTTTCTTCACAAATGAAGCATGATCATCAAGATATGAACTTTATCTTAAACAGACATGAAGCAACTTCATCAAGCATGTTCACTAAAATGGACTCTTGTGAACTCTTGAAAGCATGATCCAATTCTTGTCATATGAAGACCAATCTAACTTTCATTATGATGTATCTGCATCATCAACTCACACCTTTTTGACACCAATGACAATCAATCTCCATCAGGGTTCACTGGTAGTGATCTTGTTTCAGCCGCATGTTTATATCCAGTCCCCAATGCTAATTTGTCTACGACGGGGGGCCATAGGGGGGTTTCCCCCCTACTAGGGGTTTGGGGGGATCATCCCCCCGATGAGGGGTCTAGGGGGCCGTGCACCCTGGCGGGGTCTTGGGGGTAGCACCCCCAGAGCCAAATTTTTTATCATTGTAAATCTGGACCATTTATCATTAGCTCATAGATCTAACAATTGATATTATGTCAATTTTCTTTCCCTAGAAGGAAACCCATTTTTATAAGGATATTTATACTACATTTTTTATCAGATTTGAGAGTAACAGGCACCACTAGATTGAAGACTAAAGAAGAAGAGGAAGTACATGTATTGTAGTCTCATATTTGAAGATAATACAACTTGGAGCCTCTTTTCTTGGTGGAGTTTTTTACCTGAAAGGGTTTTCTCGACGTTACATACTGTGTTATGTGTTCAATTCTTAATGCATGTTATTTCTATGTAGTGGGTTTTATTTTTATTGCAATCTCCATTGATTCTACATTATTTAGAGGACATTAATAAGGTTTGAATTAGATTTCTATTGTGTGGTTTGTACCTTCATTTCTAACATTTGGTATCAGAGCCTGGCCAGTTTTGATTCTTGGGTGGTAGTGTGAAATTTTTTTAGCTATAGTGGGAGATTTGGTTGTTGTTTGTTTGCAGATCTTTTGTAGATATCATGGCTTCATCCACTGTTGTTTCTACCTCTCAGTTGGACATTGAAAAGTTTAATGGCATAGGATACAAATTATAGAAGTTGAAAATGGAGGATTTGCTAGAAGAAAGAAACCAGTGGTTGGCTATTACGAAAGAGAAGAAAACCGATGATGTTGCTCCTGATGAGTGGGAAAGACTAGATAAAAAGGCACGAGGTACAATCCGATTGTGTCTTGTAAATTCCGTTCTACTAAATGTCATGAGTGAGAAGTTTGCACATAGCTTGTGGAAGCATCCGGGTGAGATCTACCAAGCCAAGAGTATGGTAAATAAGCTTTATTTAAAGCATAAGTTATTTTCCATGAAAATGAAAGAGGGTTAATCATTTGCAAAGCATTTGAATTCATTTAATTTGTTATTGAGTCAACTCATATCTATAGATGTTGAGGTGAATGAGGAAGATAAATGTATATTGCTTCTCTGTTCTTTTCCCGAGCCATGGGAGCATGTTATTTTGGCTATCACTGCTAACCTCATAGATCTCAAGTTGGATGCTCTTGTTTTAGTTCTGTTGTCACATGAATTGAGGAAGAAAAGTTTGGATAGTTTAGGGGATGCTCTTAGTGTTAGGGGAAGGTCTATGGAAGGAAGACCAAAAGGAGATCAGAAGGGGTCTAAAGACAAGTCTAAGGGTCATTCTAAGACTCTTGGAAAGAAGAATAGAGTTAAGTGAACTAGAACTACAGAAAGAGAGGACATGCGAAAAAGGAATGTAGAAACCTGAAGAAACAATGGGATTTCGCTACTCACAAGTCTTCAAATGTAGATGATGAGGTTTTACTTTCTACATGTAATGTTGTTTCTCATGATCATTGGTTGGTTGACTCAGGATGCTTGTACCACATACCTCACATAAAAAATGGTTTTCCACATATGAAGAGTATGATGGAGGAAATGTGTACCTCGGGGACAACTCTATATATCCTATTGTTGGACAAGGGAAGGTAATGTTGTGTTTCAATGATGGGAGAATTAAAACCCTCCTTGGTGTTTTGCATGTTACTGGATTGGCTAGAAATTTGATTTTTGTTTCAAAGTTGAATGATTTGGGAATGCATGTGACATTTGATAAGCATGGCTACAGATTGGTGAGAGGAAACTTGGTGGTAGCAAAGAGGAAAAGATTGGGAACTTTGTTTAAGCTAGAAGCCACTACTATTTGTAATGCCTCTTATGCATCCAAGGCTAATATTGAAAATACATTTATTTTGTGGCACTATAGATTGGGCCACATAAGTCAATCTTGTTTAAAGACTATTTTAAATAAAAAATTGTTATATGGTTTATCCTATTCTAATGAGAGTTTCAAATTTTGTGAACACTGTTTGTTTGGAAAATAGAATAGATCTCCATTTCCTTCTAGCAGTAATAAATCTAATGATAAATTGGAACTTATTCATTCAGATGTTTTTTGTCCAGTGGATGTTGAATCAATTAGAAAATCTAGATATTTTGTTTCCTTCAGTGATGATGTCTCAAGGTTTACCTAGATTTATTTTATGTGTCACAAATCTAAAGTTTTTACTAAGTTTAAGGAATTTAAAGCCTTAGTTGAAAAGAAATCAAACCATAAGATAAAGGTTTTGAGATCTGACAATGGAGGGGAATACTATTCTAAGGAATTTGATGAATTTTGTAAGCATGTAGGTATTGTTAGATAGAAGACAACTCTATATACACCACAATAGAATGGAGTCACAAAAAGGATGAATCAGACAAATAATGGAAAGAGATAGAAGTATGTTGAGTGAATCACAGTTGAATAAATGCTTTTGGACAGAAGCTATGTGTACTGTGAACTACTTGGTTAATAGATCTCCATGTAAGGTTCTTGTTTCAACTCCTTATGAAATGTGGATAGGTAAGAAACCTTCTATTTCACATTTAAGGGTATTTTGTTGTGAGGCTTATGTTCATGTGCCTAAATAAAAATGAACTAAGTTGGATCCAAAAGCTAAAAAGTATACTTTCATTGAATATGTTGATAATGTAAAAGGTTATAAGCTTTAGAATCCACTAACTTGAAAGATTATCTATTATAGAGATGTTATTTTGAGGGAACTTAGTGTTATTTCAGATCCTAAACAGCTAAAGGAAAAAGAAGAAAAGGTGAAGAGAGTGCAATTTGAATTGGAGCATGAAGATGCACCTTAGGAAGAACATAATGATGGATTGGGGGGGGAAGAAGCAGAAGAAGACTCGAATAAAAGTTTTGATTATGAAGAATCTATTGTGACAGAAGAGGTTGGTATAGATGAGCATGCAAAAGAACCTAAAGAGTCTATTACTCCACCTCTAGGAAGATCCACAAGACAACAGAACCCAGTTGACAGGTATAGTACACTAGATTTCTATTGTGTATTTGCTTTATTGACTATTGATGATGAACCTAGATCCTACAGGGAAGCTATTCATGTAAATGATAGTGAGTCTTGGTAGTTAGCGATGTAGAAGAAGATGATGGCTTTAGACACTTGCAACACCTAGGATCTTGTTTGTTTGCCCAAAGGAAAAAAGGTCATAGGTTGTAAGTGGGTCTTCAAGAAGAAGTTTGGAGTAGACGGGTCATTGGAGAAGTACAAGGCTAGATTGGTAGCCAAGGGCTACTCCTAGAGAGAGGGAGTTGATTTTGGTGAAATATTCTCTCCTATTGCTAAATTAACTTCTATTAGATTTATTTTATCCATTGATGCATTTTTTGATTGGGAAATAGAGCAAATGGATGTTAAGATTACATTTTTGCATGGAGATCTTGAGGAAGAAATTTACATGCAATAGCCTATAGGTTTTGAGGTAAAAGGGAAAGAACATTGGGTTTGTAGATTGAAAAGGTCTCTTTATGGTCTGAAATAGTCCCCCAGAATGTGGTACCAGAAATTTGATTCATTTGTGTTGAAATTGGGTTTTGTTAGAAGTGAGGAGGATCACTATGTTTACATTCATTGTATTAATGATTCTATTCTGATCATTGCATTGTATGTTGATGACATGTTATTTTTTAGTAGTACTAAGGGTATGATCAGTGAGTTGAAATCCCAACTTTCAGGTGCATTCAAAATGAAGGATCTTGGAGCTACCAGGTATATTTTGGGGATGGAGATCAAAAGGGATAGAGGTAACAAAAAACTTTGGTTATCTTAAAGTAAGTATGCAAATACCATTTTGCAGAGATTTAGTATGCAGGATTGTAACCTAGTTAGAGTTCCTTTGCCCATTACTACTAAGATTTCATTAGATATGTGACCAAAGAATGAGGATGATTTAGAGGATATGTCTAATGTGTCATATGGTAGTGCTATAGGGAGTTTTATGTATGCAATGGTTTGAACTAGACCAGATATTGCCCAAGCAATGGGAGTTTTGAGCAGATTTATGTCTAACCCTGGTAGATAGCATTAGAATTATGTGAAGAGAGTATTTAGGTATCTAGCAGGAACTCTTGATACTATTTGATTTATTCTAGTACTAACAATGCTGACAAAACTTTGGACATACAAGGATTTGTTGATGCAGATTGGGCAGGTGACTTGGATAGTCAAAGGTCCACTAGTGGCTATATGTTTACTTTGTTTGGTGGATTAGTGAGTTCAATGAGCAAAAGGTAGCCCACGGTTGCTTTATCCACCACCAAAGCGGAGTATATGGCTGCTGTCCATGTCTCTACAGAGGCAGTTTGGTTTAGGGGATTGTGTACAGGTATTCATTTTAATTACAGAATCATTCAGATTGGTTATGATAGTCAGAGTGCTATTTGTTTGGCCAATAATCCTATGTATCATGCTTGAACTAAGCATGTTTATGTATAGTATCACTTTGTTCGATAAATGGTTGCAAGTGGACAGATTAAGCTAAAGAAGGTAGATACTTAGTAGAATGATGCGGATGCTTTGACCAAACCTATGAGCACAAAGAAATTTGTTTGGTGTAGAGAGGCCATGGGCCTTGCTTCTAGTGCCTAATTATTTTATAGTTTTCCTATGGGTATTTACAATGTATGATGTCAAGTGGGAGAATGTTAGGATTAAGGTACCATCAATCTTTTAAATCTTATGTATTTAATCACTCCTAATATTGTTTGTAAATCACCCATAAGGGATGTAAGGTTTCACCAATAGCGATCTTTTTTAAGCCGCATGTTTATATAAAGTCCCTGACGCTAATTCATCCGCGATAGGGGGTTGCAGGGGGGTTTCCCCCTACTAGGGGTCCAGGGGATCATCCCCTTGGCAGGGGGTCCATGGGGCCATGCATCCCAGTGGGGGCTCAAGAGCAGTAACCCTAGAGCCAAAATTTATCATTGTAAATCTAGACCGTTTATCATTAGGTCACACATCTGACGGTTGATATTATGTCAATTTTCTTTCTCTAGAAGGCAACCCCCTTTTATAAGGATATTTGTACTAACTTTTTTATCAGAGTTGAGAATAATAGGCACCACTGGATTGAAGATTGAAGATTCAAGAAGAAGAGGAAGTGCATGTATTGTAATCTCATATTTGAAGATAATACAACTTGGAGCCTTTTTTCTTGGTGGAGTTTTTTACCTGAAAGGGTTTTCTCCATGTTGCATACTGTGTTATGTGTTTAGTTCTTAATGCATGTTATTTTTGTGTAGTGGGTTTTATTTATATTGCAATCTCCATTGATTCTACATTATTTAGAGGATATTAATAAGGTTTGAATTAGATTTATGTTGTGTGGTTTGTACCTTCATTTCTAACACTAGCAAAGATGATGGATGGATAAAAGCAATGGAAGAAGAACTAGATCAAATAGAGAATAATTAGACATGGAAATTGGTTCCCAGATCAGCCAACAAGAATGTCATAGGAATAAAGTGGGTGTTCCAGAAGAAGCTGAATGAAGAAGATGAAGTTGTAAGGAACAAATCAAGGTTGGTATGTAAGGGCTACTCTCAAGTTGAAGGCATTGATTTTGAGGAAACTTTTGCTCTGGTAGCTAGGATGGAGGCAATCAAAATGTTTCTTTCCCTTGCTTCTCATAAGAACTTCAAAGTATATCAAATGGATGTTAAGTCAGCTTTTTTGAATGGTGATCTAGAGGAAGAGGTTTACATTGAGCAACCAGATGGTTTTTAGATATTAGAAGATCTGGACATGGTGTGAAGACTCAAGAAAGCTTTGTATGGTCTCAAGCAAGCACCTAGAGCTTGGTATGCTAGGTTGGATAAGTACTTACTTCAGTAAGGCTGCAAGAAAGGTACTATAAATAGCAATATTTACATCAAGGAATAAGAAGACATGATATTGATAGTTGCAGTATATGTTGATGACATCATCTTTGGTAGAGATGATGATATGTGTAAGAGGTTTGTAGATGAGATGCAAAAAGAGTTTGAGATGTCTATCTTCCTTGGACTTTAAATTACTCAGCTAGATGATGGTATCTTTATTTCTCAGGCAAAGTATGTCAAAGAGTTGTTGAAGAAGTTTGGTATGGAGGATTTAAAACCAGTGAGTAATCCCATGGTCACTAGATGTCACTTGAGCAAGGATGATGAGGCTTCAGAGGTGGATCAGACTTCTTATAGATATATGATTGGAGGATTGTTGTACCTAACTACTTCTAGACCTGATATTATGTATGCAGTATGTGTGGTTTCTAGATATCAAGCAAATCCCAAGCAAACACATGAGAAAGCAATGAAAATAATATTTAGATACTTGAGAGGAACTCTGGATTATGGCTTATGATATTCAAGAGGTAATGACTTTGATTTGAGTGCCTACACTAATTCTAATTGGGCTGGTTGTGTTGATGATAGAAGGAGTACAAGTGGTGAAGCTTTCTTTTTAGGAAGTAGATTGGTTTCATGGTAGAGCAAGAAGCAAGATTCAATGTCCTTATCAACTGCAGAGGCAGAGTATATTGCAGCAGCATCCTTCTATACACAAGTGTTGTGGATGAAGCAAAACCTAAAGGATATCAAGGTATTATATGATAAGCCTATACCTATTTTGTGTGACAATACAAGTGCTATCAATATTTCTAAGAATCCAATGATGCATTCTAGAACCAAGCATATAGCAATCACATATCACTTTTTGAGAGAGAAGGTTGAAGATAAGGAAGTAAAGTTGGAATATGTTCCAACAAATGATTAGATTGTAGATATATTCACAAAGGCATTCACAAAGGCTCTTGCCAAGGACACCTTTGAGGATCTCTGACAGAGGTTAGGGGTAATTGCCCCTCCTTGCTAGATGCATAGTGGTGCATCTGTCTAGGGGGAGTACTTTATGTTATATCTTTTTCTTGGACTGATAGTGGCTACCTCTCAAGGGGAGCAGGTAGTGGTTGTTGATGATAGGGGGAGTCTAGTTATTACAAGAACAAGTTATGCCCTGAGAGAGAAGAAGTTGCCTTTTGTCCTTGATGTCAAAGGGGGAGAAATGTACAGGTATGTGTTGCCATAAATGCCAAAGGGGGAGCTTGTTACACATATGGTTCCTAAGGTTGTCATTGATGTCAACACTATCATGGATGTGTGATGGTGTTCATGGTTAGATGTCATGTCCTATCCAGTAGAGAAGACATAGTTCATGGGTGGATGTCATGTTGAATATAATGAGGTTATTGAAGTTCATGGTTGGATGTCATGCCTTGATCAATACTGAGTTGAGTATGAAGTTATATTAAGATGGGAATTAGAAGCGTCAAGAAGACATATTAATATGGGAATTAGAAGCATCAAGAAGATACATTAATATGGGAATTAGAAGCACTAAGATGATCAAATTATTGGAAGGGTGTTTTGCAGTTGATAGTTTGAAGATAGTGTTCTAAGGAAGACATTTTCCATATAGTAATGGAATGCTCTACATTCCTCCACATTTGTAGTTATGGCTATGCATTTCTAGAACTATGTTTAGGGTGCTATGAAGGTGATAATTCCAAAGTTTTAGATCATTTGTCCTTCCGCTGTGAAAGTTATGCATGATAGAGTATCAGCATGTGTTCTAACAAAGTAAGGTAGTGTTGAAGGCTTGTTGAAATGCTCCGCATTCCTCTAGATGTGAATGTTTTCCTTTGTGGTTTTGTGGACATGATTATGGATGTCCATTACATGCTTTCTTATAGTTTCAAGTTTCTTGGTCATCTACAAGCTCATTTTTCAATGACAGTATGTTGCAGTGTGTTCTGAATGACTTGTTGTTCTCAAAGTTTATGGTTGAAGATGTATGGCAAAAAATATTTAATGTGTAGAGATAAAGGAGTGTTTGGATATGTTGTATGAGTCCTGTAGACTCATCTGGAAGAGTTTCATGAAGATCTTTCTTGTTTCTAGTACCGCACAAGGTTTTCAAGTTGCTATGGTCATTATGCTTTAAGTTTCATATGTCTTTGCTTAAGGCTATCCTATTTTTAAATGAGCAAAGTGTGTGGATATAATTCCTTGATGTTTGATTTTGTGAAGGATGTTTTGGACCTAGTTAAGAAAGAGTTGATGCCCACAAGGCATGGGTCATTTGTTGGTGTAGCATGTAGTCTTGTTTAGGACTTGTCCCATACACATTTCATGTTGTGTGTAGTTTGGCTGACTTGCAAATGTATTTTTCATGTTGTCTCTAGCCGACAAGAAATGTAATCAATGTAAATCAAATTAAGTTATGTGAATGATAAGGTTCACAAGTAAGATAAGGAGAAGAATGAATGCATTATGATGTGTGACTAAAGGAGAAAGAGTAGATGTTTGGTACCTGATGCTTCTGGTTTGACTATGTGTTCTTTTTTTGAATCAACATTTTGGATCACACTCTGTGATCCATCATCAGGATGAAAAGAGAGAAACAATCAAACAAAGTGTGATCCAAAATGTCGATTAAAAAAAAGTACACGCAATCAAACTAGAAGCATCACATACTAAATATCATGGACTATGGAAATATCATTTCTATAATTGCTACCCTTCATGGGAGGGAGATTTGTTTCAAAGCTCAGCTTTTTGAAAAGATGAGGATCAAAGCTTCAAAGAAAATTATAGACTTGGCATTCTTGAAATGACTGTTTCTCTCTTTTCATCCTGATGATGGATCATGGAGTGTGATCTAAAATGTCGATTCAAAAAAAGCACACGCAGTCAAACCAGAAGCATCACATACTAAATATCATGGACTATGGAAATATCATATCTAGAAGTTGTCCTAATTCATCTTGAAGACATTTATGTGATAAACAGGAAGTGAAGAGTGTACCTAATTGATCCAATTATCAGCAGAAGTAGAATTGCAATCATCAAAGTTGTGAACTTCAATGTCAGTTTTCAAACAGTAGAAGGATTGTCATGATGTAATCCTTTATGAGCTTGTTCTCAATTCAGAGAGTAGTTGCTTCCTTGGGAGTGGCCCTAAAACAAAGTCTCTAGGGAGTTGTAGCTTCCTTGAGAGTGACCCTAAAGCAAAGCTTTTCAAGGAGTAGTTGCTTCCTTTGGTTGTAGCCCTAAAACAAAGTCAATAGGGAATAGTAGCTTCCTTCGGTTGTAGCCCTAAAACAAAGTTGTAATTTTGAGCTTCATATATTGTGATTTAATCCTCACCATGGTTTTTCCCTTCTTGGGTTTTCCACGTATATCTGGTATGATGTGTTGATGTGCATTGTGTTAATCTTTCATGTTTCTATTGATATTACATAATGCTTAAGTTTTAATCTACTCTAGAGGACTTGAAGTTTGATTAGATATTGATTCACCTGCCCTCTCAGTATCTTGGTGTGTTCAATAGACCCATCAGGCAATTTTGATTAAATATAGGCATATATTTCTGTTATATGTGAAAATGTGGGAAAGATGCAAGATAGTGTTAAAGATGTCCAATCAAACCCTCCTTTCATAATAACATTCAAGGACAACAATCGAGCCAACTCACCACAAATGGAGAGGACTCAATTGTAGGTTGATGTCACTTAGGAATGATATGGAAGGATAGATTAGATGGATAGATATGTCAAACCCTAGATCCAATAAGCATCAAACCCTAATTGTAATGAAATTAGGTTCAAATGAATAAAATGCTACAAATAATCTCATAGGAAGGCACTAAATATAGATTAGAATCATACCAGGATTCATATTTTCATAGGCAGAAACTTCTGAGACAATGGGGCATGCACCCAAGTCTAATAGGGCAACTTTTCTACTGATCTTGAATAGTGATCTGTGTCGAATTACAACCTACTTCAGAGTTTCTAAAAATGTCAGTCGGGAGGACTATAAGGAGGGTGCCCTAGTCTAGTAGGGTTGATTTTCTGCACTTTCTTCTTAGATCCTGAATCTCTACCCTCTGTTCTGCTTCTTTGCAACTCAACTTCACCAAATTCTGCACCTGTAACTGCAATCACAAAGAGAGGGGTTTGGGGGTTGTGGTGTTTAGAAGCTTGCCTCAGTCAAGCCCTAGAATGACATTCAAGTCTTCCAACACCCTTGTTAGATAGAGTGCATGTCCTTGGAGGACAAAGACCAAATCAAATGATGAAATAGATTGATTGAAACACAAATAGATGTCACTTTGGAGGTGAAGCCCTCACAGAGATGAAGATCCTTCACACCATGAGGAGATGGATTGATGAAGCCAAATCTGCAACAAACAAACACAATAACTGTTGAAGAGCACAAGACAACTAAGAGGGGGGGTGAATTAGTTGTCTCCAAAACTTAAAAACCATTAACACATTAACTTCTTAATCACTATTATTATACTTAACCATGAAAGCATGAAATAAAAAACTCAAACACATTAACACATGAGACACTAGATTTTTACGTGAAAAACTCTATAAGGGAAAAACCACGGTGAGTGTTAGCTCACAAGATAATATGTAATAACAATACTAAAAATCAGAGGCTCACTGCCTTAGGGCTCACTTCCCTTAAGGACTCACTATCCAAAGTGGATGCTCACTGCATACATGCTTATTGCCAAGAAAGAATGCTCACTGCAGAAAGTGTGGCTCACTACCAAAGGGTTGAACTGAGATAACAACATCTACACCATGCCAAGGTTCAGTTCCATTGAAGCACTAAATACCTCTGCTTTGCTACTTCATTTTACATTTATCTTCACATCTTCTCCCTTTGATGCATTTTCAAGAATTCATTACAAGTATTTATACAATTCATCAACCTTGGAATGATCATCAAGGTCGGCATTACAATCATCACCCATTGGAGTAATCTCCAAGGTCAGTAAATGCACATATATTATAATAGTTCTGGACCTAAACATCATACGCCACAAAGGAATGAAGGATTATTGTATTACACCTTAGTTTGGACCTAAATCTATCCAAACACGCTACACATAACTTAAACATTCATCAAAAACATCTCCTTGATCACCACAATTAATCATGTCGGCCAAATAGCATAGACCGGGAAGATTCTTGATCACAGACTTCCTCTATCACAATCATAACAAGTGGACCTTGTACAATGCTTCAACATGATCTTGAAACATCCACGAACAACATAAATTCACCTGAGAGCCGACAAGTTCATCCATAACAGATCTCACTTGAAGATATTTAAAGACAACAAATATCACCTGAACTCAATAGCTTTCACCACTCAAACTTGTCTTCCAAAGCATAAAATCAAAAATCCTCTAAACTAAAGATAGATAAGGACTCTATAAGCTTAACTCCAGAACCACAAAGCTAAATTCCAATCTGCAGAGAAATGCGGAGAAGAACATTTTCTCCTTGTCATTCCACACACATTACCATACATAGTCTTCAAGCTGGTGAATATATTTTTCTGTACAGCATTCCGGACCACCAAACTTAGGATTTAGCACCTTCAGACACTTCTCTAACTCATATACCAATCTCATACTCTAGTCTTCAATGCTAAGGAAATGCAGAGCAAAGTATTTTCTTCTTGTAGCCACTGAATGCTCAGAAAAAAAATAGTTTTACTCTGGTGAACATAACTCACTCAAATCTTCATACCGGAGACCCAAACATGGAACATAGCTTCTACAGACATACCTTAACATATCTACAAATCCACAGACAAAGATATTCAATCTATAGGATATGTGGAGCAAAACACTATACTGTTCTTATGCAGACACTTGTCCAAACTCATTCAGATAATTTCCTTGGATGTTGACCTTAGGTGTTGACATCAATGACAACACTTATTGCTCATACTTGCAACAATCTCCCCCTTTGTCATTGATGGAAACACATGATGTGAAAAACCATCAAGACAAGTAAACTTGCTTTGCTTCTTTTCTCCCCCTTACTTTATGCTTTATCTGGCTACAACTTTCTCTTTAAGTTTTTCACATGAACTTCTCTCCCCCTTTGACATCAATGGCAAAAGGTGCCAAAACTTTTACTTCTCTCCTTCTTGAGTTATCAAAGTTCAACTCAGATCTTATTACCACTACACAACTTCCCTTGTCAATCAACACTGCAACACTTACTACTCTTTATCAGGAACTCAACATCATCTACCTGCTTCCCCTAAGAGGTAGCCTCATAATCTTCTTGACTGCCAACACATGTGACTCTCTGATGAGTCTAGTTTATGACTCAATTTTGTTAAACTTTATTATCCACTTGTTGTAGTTATCTTGGACTTTGGTACTTTAATCCTGACCTTTTTATGTCATTACCCCAAAGCTATAACTTGTTGAGCATAGGTCATTCCTTATATTCTTTTATGACAAAGACATGCTATATGAACTATCTATGTTAATTTTACATATGGTTAATGAATATTACTCCAAGGTAGTTACAGAAGTGCAATTATTGTGTGTACTAATATTGTTATGCAAATATAATTGACATCCATAAAGAGGAGGAAGATTCTACTAGTTGGTCGTTTACCATAAAAAGTCAAACATGGTGATTGTTCAAATGTCAAATGGAGGGAAGACAACCACTTTGTAACTAATCTTAAATACTTGTTGAGCAAATTTAGGAGTTACTGTTATGCTAGATTTGTGTTAAAGCAACTCGCTTGACTAGATTCCCCCACATGCATAACCTCCTTTCCACTTTCTATGTTTTTCATAATGATGCGTCCTCCTATTTTGTTGGAGTTGACCACCCTACTAGGTAGTTAGTTTTGTAGTTTTACTTCTATAAATAAGACTCTGATGCTCCTTCTGAGGGGTTGCTGATTATTCAGAGATTGTACTTGCATTATCCAATTTTCGGTAATACAGTTATAATGTTTAGTTGTACTCATCTTTTCAAATGAATAAAATGAAGTTGTAAGTTTGCATTTCTGAGTTTACATTTGTCATAGGGAATACTCATCCAAGGGGGCCCACTTGGTGAGAATTCCACCCTCTAGTTTAGTTACATTTTCTATTAAGCATTTAGTTAAATCTAGCATTGAATGTTCTTGTAGCCACTAGAATTCTATTATGTCTGTTCCTGCAGCCAAATCAGACAGAGTAGTTTCCTGTTTATTTGCCCAGACTTACTTTCTATCATGTTCTTGATCCTAGAATAGTTGTTGGTTGATTTTCAACATTCCTGTTATTTCTTTTCTAGCAATTTATCTTCAACATTATGTCTTTCTTAGCTATAGAATGAACGTGGCTACTTTGGAAGTTCTTAGTGCACATACCGTGCTGACCCATTTGAAGTTCACGTCCTTGGGTTGACAAGTGAAATGCATCTCCATAGTGATTAAGATAGCTACTCACGTTAGATGTCCAATCTCTAAGTTACAATTTTAAGAGCTCAGTTGTTAAATCATTGTAAGAGACCAACACTCTCTATGATTTTCTTGAGATCTTGCTACAAGATAAACTACATGCATTATATCAGGTCTGGTTTGAGTTAGATGAAGTAGTCCTCCAATCATAGACCTATACTTTTTCTCATCAGTCTTAGGTGATTCATCATTCTTGCTCATCTTGCAATTGCTACCATAGGGGTACATACTGGATTAGAATCCTCCATTCCAAACTTCTTCAACATACTTGGACATTACTGCTCTGATCAATCTAAGATTATTCTTTACTCCTAACTTCAGCAACCATCTCTGATTGCTACCTACTCTGCTACATTTTCTTTTACTGCTTTGAATACTCCCCCTTAGGAGTACACATCAAGCTATGTCAGCTCTTGCTCACATTTTAGAAGACCTCTGGATTAACAAATCTTGTCTTCTCAAAACTTTGACTCTATTCAAATCAGAGTATGACATCCAAACATGAACTTTCCTTCTTCTTGGGGAACATAACATCACATCTTCATGGCATGTTAATAATGCATGTTATGATAATCAATGACAACACATATGGCCAGTAATATCCTTAGATCAATCATTTATTTGTAGGCTCCTCCTATCATTAGTCATTGCTACCATCTCCCCTTTGATAGATAGTCATCAATATAAACCTCAACAATCAAAATTTGGTCTTCACTTACCTTGCTGTACAAATTACTATATGTGGACCCTTTGCTGAATCTCTGTTGCAATAGGTATTTCTCCAATTTTGCATACCAAGTTTTAGGAGCTTGCTTTAGTCCATACAAGGCTTTCTTCAATTTGCACACCATGTAACCTTGGTCTGATAACTGAAATCCTTCTGGTTGCTCAATGTAAACTTCCTCTTCCAATTCACCATTCAAGAATGTAGACTTCACATCCATCTGATACACTTTGAAATCTTTGTGAGCTGCAAATGCCAGAAATATTCTGATTACTTCAATCCTAGCCACTAGAGCAAAAGTCTCTTCAAAATCTATTCCTTCAATTTGAGAATATCCTTTTCACACAAGCCTTGCTTTGTTTCTTACAAATTCTCCATTTTCATTCATCTTATTCCTTAAAACCCATTTGGTTCCAGTCATATTCTTATCAGCAGGTTTAGGAACCAAATCCCAATTTTGATTCTTTTCAATCTGCATTAGTTCTTCTCCCATTGCCTTGATCCAAAACTTCTCTTTACATGCTTCAATAACTATCAACCTTTGAAAATGAACAAAGATTTACATGTTCATCTGCAAATTCTTCTTTGTTAATGTACCTTTGCTCTTTTTTCCAATGATTTGGTCTTCAATGTGATGCTTCTACACAAACCCTAGAGGTTTCAGGAATTCTTTCTGAAGCTTCTTCAACTTGTACTTTCTTCATATTTTTCTTGAAGACTCATTTTGATTCATGTCCATTTGCCTTTGAGTTAATCAAATACTTCCAATCATCATGAAAACTACTTTGTACTAAAAACAACTGTGTTCTGTCAACCCAAACTTCTGTTACTCATTACTATTAGGTCAATTATCAAAATCAAACAAATTTCTAGATGTAGATGTAACCAATGATCAACAACCATATGTTTGAACCACAGAGCAATATCTTCAATAGCGGACCAATGCTGACCAAATTACTGGAACACTGTAACTTGATTTTATAGGATAGAAACTTTAGCCAAAAATTCATGACCTATCTTCTTGATCAGGCTTCTTAAATTGTACAAATCTTCTTTTATCCTTTACAAAAACAATTCTTTGTCCTGAATTAATCCTTTTTTGCTAATCCTTAACCTTGTCTCTTCGTGCTAAGGCATCAGCACCAATCTTTGGTAGGGGAGAAAATATTTTCAATAAAAATCCCCCTAAGCCAAAGCTCTAATCTCAGTTTCCGAAGGGAACATCTATACCAAATACTAGTACAGGCTCATCCTTAACTTCTATTACATTCTTCTTCACCCAAATCTCATTCATCTCCTTCTTGGTCTCTGTCAAATCAACCTTTTTAGCTAGTTTCTTCAATTCTACCTGAGTATCCTTCTTCATGTTTTTACTTCTGCAAAATCTTGCAATATGTCTAGGCCTATTGCAATTGAAACACACAATATTTTTCTGAACATTGTTCCTTCCATTCATTCTTGACTTGCATAGGTTAGCCTTATGCCCAAATTTATTGCATGTATAACAGTAGCCACTAAATGATTTAACTATCCTCTCCTTGCTATAGCCATTTCTCACTTGACTTCTGCACTCATTAGCCCTATGTCCCATCTTATAGCATGCATAACACCTAATAGAATTTTGGCTCACTTTCCTTCTGCATATAGTAGCTTTATGACCAACTTTATTGTATGTGAAACAGTTACATTTGAAAGATTGGTCATTCCTTCCATATCCATTTCTTATCTAACTTTTGCATTCATTAGCCTTATGACCTACTTTATTATAGGTGAAACACAGACTAGAGAATGATGGAACATTTTGATTCACTTTGCTCCTACATTGAGTAGCCTTATGACCAAACTTATTGCATGAATTACAATGACCATTGAAAGATGGATACCTCTGAGCATTTGGTTTCCTGACTAGAGGTCTTCTAGGTTTGTTCCTTCAATTCTAAATCTATTTGCTTTTGTTCTTCTCATCATTCATTTCTTCACCGATCTTAGAACTTTCTCCTTTCTCAAATCCCAAACCTTTCTTGTCATCTGGATTTTTCTAACTATCAACCAACTTATCAATCTTTACAGAGCTTATTTTGAACTTTTCTTTCTAATTGTTTTGCTATCTCCAAATCAAACTTCAAAAGTATAATGTCTTTTACCAACTTTTCACATTCTTCAAGTTTGTCTTTTAACATTTGATTCAAATGTTCCTCAGCTTTTTCTTTCTCTTCAACCAACCTTGATAAATTATTTAGGTTTTCGTTTGCTTCAATCAACTATTCACTTAGCTCTCTATTTCTATCCTTTGATCTATTAACTTGCTTTCTTAGCTTTAGGATGTATTCATCTACTTCTTTGACATTTTCATTCAAATCTTGGATATCTGCTTCATACTTATCAAGATCTTCAAGGGTTGTTTTTAATTCTTGATCAATTGTGACACTGCCTGGATCAAGAAACCTTTTGGCAGCCATGAGTACTCTTTCCCAGATCTTCCTCAAGCTGTTAAGCTTCTTCCTATCAAAGCGAAAGAGAATTGAGAGGGGGGTGAATCATTTGTCTCTAAAACTTAAAAACCATTAACACATTAACTTCTTAATCACTGTTATTGTACTTAACCATGAAAGCATGAAATCAAAAACTCAAACACATTAACACATTTAACACATGAGACACCAGATTTTTACATGGAAAACCCTATAAGGGAAAACCATAGTGAGTGTTAGCTCACAAGATAATATGTAATAACAATACCAAAAATTAGAGCCTCACTGCCTTAGGGCTCACTATCCAAAGTGGATGCTCATTACATACAGTTTTACTTCCAAGAAAGAATGCTCACTGCAGAAAGCATGGCTCACTGCCAAAGGGTTGAACTGAGATAACAACATCTACACCATGCCAAGTTTCAATTCCATTGAAGCACTAAATACCTCTGCTCTGCTCTGCTACTTCATTTTACATTTCTATTCACATCTTCGCCATTTGATGCATTTTCAATAATTCATTACAAGTGTTTATACAATTCATCAACCTTGGAATGATCATCAAGGTCGGCATTATAATCATCAACCATTGGAGCAATCTCCAAGGTCAGAAAACACACATATATTATAATAGGTCTGGACCTAAACATCATATGCCACAAAGGAATGAAGGAATATTGTATTACACCTTAGTTTGGACCTCAATCTATCTAAACATGCTACACATAACTTAAACATTCATCAAAAACATCTCCTTGATTACCACAATTAATCATGTCAGCCAAACAACATAGACTAGGAAGATTCTTGATCACGCACTTTCTCTATCACAATCATAACAAGTGGACCTTGCACAATGCTTCAACATGATCTTGATACATCCATGAACAACATAAATTCACTTGAGAGCCAACAAGTTCATCCACAACAAATCTCACTTGAAGATATTTGAAGACAACAAATATCACCTGAACTCAATAGCTTTCACCACTCAAACTTGTCTTCCGGAGCATAAAATCACCAATCTTCTGAACCGAAGATACATACGGACTTTAAAAGTTTAACTTCACAACCACAAAGCTAAATTCCAGTCTCCAGAGAAATGTGAAGCAAAACATTTTCTCCTTGTCATTTTGCACACATTGCCAGACACAGTCTTCAAACTGGTGAATAGATCTTTTTTTGTACAGCGTTTCGAACCACCAAACTCAAGATTTAGCACCTTCAAACACTTCTCTAACTCATATCCCAATCTCATACTCCGGTCTTAAATGTTGAGGAAATGCAGAACAAAGTATTTTCTTCTTGTAGCCACTAAATGCTCAGAAAAAGATAGTTTTTACTCTGGTGAACATAACTCACTCAAATCTTCATACCAGAGGCCCAAACTTGGAACATAGTTTCTACAGACATCCCTTAACATATCTATAAATCTGAAGACAAAGATATTCAATCTACATGATATGTGGAGAAAAACACTATACTGTTCTTATGCAAACACTTGCCCAAACTCATTCAGATGATTTCCTTGGATACTGACCTTAGGTGTTGACATCAATGACAACACTTACTGCTCATACTTGCAACAATAACAACACAATTCTTCTCTACAAAACAATGAATGCCTTGAAATCCCTTAGCTCAATGTCACAAGTTCACATTATCCATCTAGGTGTAAAATGAAGACATAAACTCACTTATATATGCTTTCCCTCTAACATTTGTAATTCAAATTGAAAAGGCTAATAGAGGGAAACCTTGTTAAAGGTCCTATGCTGAAAAACTTAAATTTGGGTCCTAGCAAATCAGCCTAGACTAGGGCCCGGGCAATTGAGTCCCAAGGCATGATTTGAGTCATGATTAAGCATTAAATTAGACCCCTAGGCCCTATTTTACATGGGTTTCAGGGGAAATTGCTCTAAGATGAGTTTTAAACATGGATAATGTAAATAAGGGGACCTAGGAGCTAAACTAGGAGATAAAAAGTCATAGGGAAACTTTTTACGACATAACATTTAGCCCTCGTGCTTTAATGTATGTATGATCTTATGATCTATACATGCATTAAAGTACAGTTGAAAACACATCAAACATGCTAGGCACATGAATCTAAGGCATTCCTAATCTTAGGTAAGCACTAGAAAACACATGGAGGACATGTAAGACACAATGAAGATGGTAAGAAGCACACAAAACATGGAGAATATAGTGGAAGCATGTAATACACAATGAAGACATGAGAACAGTCACACAATACATGAAGAATACATTGATATAACATTTTAAATAAATCCTAAACTAAGGGATAGAGGGGGCTCATCGCCATGCGCCTTTAGACTGCCAAAAACATGCAAAACAAAGACCTAAATGTGGAGGGGGCTCATTGTCATGTGCTTGTAGACCACACTTGGGGGAAGACACACCAAACAAAGACCTGAATGTGGAGGGGGCTTATCGCCACACACCTTTAGACCACACTATGGGGAAGCAAACATGCATGGAAAACACATGGAATACACGAGTGCCACATAGCATGCCATAGACACACTATACGTCTTATACATGACAAACACGAGCAATGGAAGGATCTTATTTCTAAGTCCCACAATCTAAAACATGCCAAACACACCTAACGGTTGAGCTATGCTACCACAACTGCCAAAGACATGCTTAAGAGAGGATGACTCAAGATCCAACCCTACCTTTGTGGAGGAATTTGTATAAAAGGATGTGCACTAGTTCAAGAGATACACCATCCTGCCTCGTGATGAGGGCTTTTTGTAAAAGGATGCACACTAGCTCAAGAGATACGCCATCCCTCCTCATGGAGAGGACATTTTTCTTTTTATAAAAGGATGTGTACTCGCACCAGAGATACAACATCCCTCCTCACAAAGAGGGCAAAAACATGCTTTGTCATTGTCAAAATAATCAAGCAGATACCATTATATATGCCCCCACCTTAAGGTGGTTGATGTCTCTTACCAATATCAAGAAAATTATGGTAGAGTAAAAACATACAAGGGAACAAGAGCTCTCAGAAAGCCCATGCCCCTAGAGGTGGCATGTGCCATGATCGTTGAATGTTCCCACAAACACATTGATAAGATATGTTAAGATAATCAACAAGAGATAAGGTTAGAACATATTACTCTAAGATAATGACTAGATTAAATCATGAAAGCTATGCATGTATTAGATCACATCCAAGAAACCAAGGCTACACTTATGGGTTTGGATTTGAGTATAGCCGTTGGGCTTATATTGCAAGTATCTCAGAACCAAGTGTAACAACAAGGTGAGATACAAAACAGTCCAAAGTGCACAGAGCAGATGTATTGCAAAGGTTTGTTGGAAGAGATAAGACAACATGATGCATCACACGGGGTGATTCTACTAGTCAACTGTTGGATATATATATATATATCAACCCCATCTTCATATATGGAACATGTCCATTTTTTCTTTCTTGGTGAAGGGACACGTGGTCCTTATCAGTATTTGTTTGTTTTCATCATCCACTGACTAGGTAGATCCACTAAAGAAGGTAAGCAATAAAAATTAGAGAGGAGATCTAGTGCCTTAGGGACACCACATAGGAAGATGCCCCCAAGAGATCATCCACAATGCTCTACCCCTAAGGCATGACACGCAACACTAAAATAGACGATAGAAGGATAGAAGAATGATGAAACAAACAGAAGAATGGTCACAACAGAGGTGGCCTCCCAGTATCCTTAACCTTACAAGAGTATCAAGGGTCATCCTAAGAGACCTAAACAACACATCACACATCACTGGAATTCCATTATGTGTCTGTTCCTATAGCCAAAGCAGACAGAGTTGTTTCCTGTTTGTTTGCCCAGATTTTCATTTTCTATCATGCACTTTAGCTTAGTATAGTTGTTGGTTGATGTTTAGCATTTATGTTATTTCTTTCCAAGCAATTTACTTTCAGCATTATGTTTTTCTTAGCCATAGAATGAATGTGGCTACTTTGGGGTTGCTAGTGCACATACTGTGCTCACCCATTTCAAGTTCACATCCCTGGGTTGACAAGTTAAATGCACATTCATTGTGATTAAGATAGCTATTCAGGTTAGATGTCCAATCTATGAGTCACATATTTATGGGCTTAGTTGTTAAATCATTATAGGAGGCAAACATTTTTGGCGTCGTTGCTAGGGATGGTGTCAAACTAGGAAGATCTTTGGAGTCATTTTTAGTATTTTTTATTGCAAAAGTATTTTTAAAGTGTGCTCTTAGTATACCCCTCATTTAGGAAGTAATGACCCACAATCCGTTCACAACATTCTTTGTGTGAGTTGGCTGATACTAAGTGTGTACTGCATGCATAGAGGTAGAAGAAGAGATGCTTTAGGGAGATTCCTTCCTAATGATCCTATTCCTGATGACATCTTAGTTGAGTATCCAAACTACCCAGCAGACGAAGAAGAAGAGAATCCTTTTCCTGATGCATTCCCCAATTTGAATAGTTCTGAAACATCCTCTAAAGAACAAGCTGCCCAAAACTTGATTGACAATCCATTTCCTTTGATAATCAGCCAAGCAGCTATGGCTGCCCAAAATAGACCCAATCAACCAACCTTTCCATTTCCTATTGCTCATCAAAATGAAGTGGATAACCTCAAAAACATCCCTACTTCAGTTCTCCCCAATTTTTATGGACTTGCAATAGAGGACCCAAACACCTTTTTTGAATTTGATATTCTCTACAGAAGCTATGACTACACTGCTGATGCTCATAGGCTTAAGCTATTTCCTACTACCATGAAAGATGTTGCATTGAGATGGTTTATGGGTCTAGGTAGTGATATTGTCAACACTTGGGATGAGATGAAAGAGAAATTTCTTGAGAAGTATAAAGACTACTGTAGGGATGGAGATATGAGAGGAGATGATATTTTTAGAATGTAGCAGAAAGAGGATGAAAGTTTGGAAGATTACATCTCAAGGTTCCTATTTTGTTTGCAAAAATCTCCCATCATACACTCAATGAGAAGTCTCAGAAACTACTCTTCCTCAAAGGAATAAGTGAGCATTGCACGGATGCCTTGGATTTGATGGGAGGAGGAGATATTACCCAAGTGCCTTGGGAGGATATTAAGAAGATGTGTTAGAATTATTCCAGAGCAACCATGAAGAAAGGAAGAGGTTACCATTCCCTTATGGGCAAAACTCCTACCAATGGAGTTTTAAGGATGGATATAACTCACTTGCTATTTAATTTTAAGCAAGATATCATAAATAATATGGCCAGCTAGTTAGACACACTTCAAGCAAAGAAGAAGCAAGACAAGGCAGAGGCAATGTTGGCAGAATATTGCCCTCATTGTAGACAAAAAAGAGGGACTGCAGATGCAAGATGGTAGCTAATATTGATAATAAGCAAATTCCACCTGAGTTCAAGCCAATCCAGGTTGAAGAAGGTCAAGTCTACTATGTTGCACAAAGGAGGCCATGGGCTCCAAGACAAGGTATGCCACCAGATCCATTATCATTTGCTGGACCATAATTCAATACTTATGCATCTAGTAACCAATGCCAATAACCATCTCCATCCAACTATGGAGGATATTCACATCAGCCTTGGAATAACCCTCCAATCACTTGGAAAAATTACCAAAACCCTACACCCCAGTGACAACAACCTCGGGGGAATTGGCAATCACCTCCAGGAAACTGGGAGCAAACATCTCAATGGAGGGGAGGACAACAATGGCCAAACCAAACAATTAATTATATGCAACCACCATCTCAGCCCCTGCAACCTACTATAATGCCTCCTCCTACTAGTTCAAATTCAAATGCATGTAAACCTGCTCAATTACCAGCTTAGCCCTCACCTAACCCAAATAACAAACTACAACAACAGCTAGTATACTCTGCTGATCCAAATCAATTCCCTGCATATGCTGTGAGTGTAAGTGACATCCACCTACATTCAAGAACTACCTTGGTAGCTCCTTCCACACCCGTTATTACTGAGCTTCCTAAGGAGGAAGAGGAGCCTTTAAATGTCCCCATTTAGTCAAATGTACCTGAAAATCCTGAACTAGTACCAGTCAAGTAGAATCAAGAACCACCATTCCCACAGAGGTTGGAAACTGTGAAACAAAAGGAAGAGAAAGAAGAATCCACCTTTGACATTCTAGAGTAGTTGAAACATGTACGTGTCAAGATCCCTCTATTTTAGGCCATAAAAGATGTTCCTATATATGGCAAAACAATCAAGGAAGCATGCCTTAAGAATCCAGGTAGAAAGAGGAAAGACCCCACTATGGTTCATGTGGTGGGACAATTGGCTAACATCATGCGTGGGAAAGTGATTGTTCCCAAATATAATGATCCAGGGAGTCCTATGGTAGGAGTTGTTATAAATGAGATCCAAATAAGGAATGCTCTGATTGATTTGGGAGTAGCAATAAATGTAATGACCAAGGATATTTTACAGCAACTAAATGTTGCAAATATGAGACCTACTCCTACTGTCCTACAGCTTGCTAATAGTTCTACTATTAAACCTAATGGGATAGTAGAAGACCTTGTGGTATCCCTAGACTCATGAGACTATCTAGCTGATTTCATGGTACTTTCTCCTAAAGCTACATTGGGGGGGTATCCCATCATTCTAGGAAGGCCGTGGTTAGCCACAACTGATGCTTATATTGGATACTGGTTAGGAGACATGACCATCTCTAATGGGAGGAGCACTAAAAAGCTTGTTCTTTACCCACCTGCACAACCATCTCATGATATGGATAATCCTGTTTGGCCACATGTTGGTGAAGAAGCCGAGGAAGCTAATTATGTGGTATAGCTTATGATGTTAGGAAAAAGCTCTTTCATGTAGCTTTGAGAGGAAGATGAGGTATTGTCTAACATAATTCAGAATCATTGTGAAGTAGAGGAAGCATCATCCTCTCATTCTGTTGATCCAATGAAGACACTTATTCCCACTTTTTTTGCAGCAACAGGTATGCCTCATACATTGCTACCACAAGAAATCAAGGTACCAAGCATTAGTGAAGCAACTATCGTAGAGTTAACAACTCAAGTGGAGATTTTAGAAGAAAGATATCTGAATATTAACAACAAATTGACTCAAGAACAACAGCTATCTTTGACAAATTTGTTAAAGAAACACAAGAATTCCTTTGCATGGGATTACCATGACATGAAAGGATTAGATCCCACATTATGCACCCATAGGATTTACATAAGGGAAGATTGTACACCAGTAAGACTACCACAAAGGAGAATCAACCCTACATTAAGAGAGATTGACAAAGAAGAATTACAAAAGCTATTAGATGTAGGGTTTATCTACCCAATCTTAGATAGCCAGTGGGTGTCTCCTCTGGTTCTCTTGCCCCAAAAGGGAGGGAAATGGAGATTTTGTATTGATTACAGAGAATTAAACTCTGCCACCAAAAAGGATCATTTTCCCCTTCCTTTCATAGACCAAGTATTGGGCTCACTTGTAGGAAAGAAATACTTTTCCTTCTTGGATGGGTTCAACGGTTACAATCAGATACATATTACATTAGAGGATCAAGAGAAAACAACCTTTACCTATCCTTGGGGGACTTATGCCTACTCAGTGCTTCCATTTGGCTTATGCAATGCACCTACAACTTTCCAAAGGGCGGTCATTAGCATATTTTTTGATATCTCACATGATTGCATGGAAATTTATATGGATGATTTCACTACTTATGGTGCTACTTTTGATGAGGCATTTGAAAACTTAGGGAAGGTTTTGGAGAGATGTGAAGACCACAATCTGTCCCTAAACAGTGCAAAGTGCTTCATGATGATGCAGGAAGGAGTAGTGCTTGGCCACTATGTCTCTCCAGAAGGAATTTAGGTAGACCCATCAAAGATTGAAGTGATAATTAATCTATCCCATTCCCACAAAGCAAAGAGATGTCAGAAGCTTCTTGGGTCATGCAGGGTACTATAGACGTTTCATCAAGGATTTCAGCAAAATAGCAGCCCCATTGTATACTCTTCTCACTAAAGATGCTGAATTTTAGTGGAATGAAGACTGTAACAAGGCATTTTCTGATTTAAGGATAGCATTAGCTCATGCTCTTGTGCTCAAAGGGCCCAATTGGGAGCTCCCTTTCCACATCCATACTGATGCACCACATTATGCCATAGGAGCAGTCTTAGGGCAGAAAGAAGGAGCCATTGAACATGCTATTTATTTTGTCAGAAAAAACTTGCAAGGAGTTGAGTTCAATTATACAGTGATAGAAAAGGAAATGCTGGAAGCAATCTATGCCCTTAACAAATTTAGGCACTACATAACAGGCTATCAAATCTTTGTGCACATAGATCATGCAGCCATTAGGTATCTCATGAACAAACCCTTGATATCAAGTAGATTAGCAAGATGGGTGTTGCTAATGCAAGAATTTGACATTACTATTGTGGATAAGCCAGGGAAGGCCAATGTTGTTGCAAACTTTCTTTCAAGGCTGACTACATCAGAGGACAACCAAGTCATTGATGACTTTTTCCCTGATGAAAAATTGTTTTCCATCACTGTGCAAACACCCTGGTATGCTGACACAACTAATTATCTGGTCACTAGGAGAGTCCCTCCTCATTTCTCTCCAAAGGAGAGAAGGACGCTCATTGAAAAGTCTTTTCCTTTTTCATGGATTACTGGATGTTTGTTCTACACTAGACTAGACCATGTCATGCAGAGATGTGTGAGGGAAGATGAAACATATGACATTTTGCATGCATGCCACAATGAACCATGTGGAGGGCATTTTGTAGCCAAGAGGACATCAATGAAGATTTTAAATACAGGTTATTACTGGCCAGCACTCCACAAGGATGCAGGGAGATATACAAGGAAATGTGACTGATAGTGACTGATCAAGGAGCTCAATTCACCTCAACCCTAGTTACAGCACTAGTCAATGAGTACAACATAAGGCACAAGAAATCTACTCCTTATCACCCTCAGGCCAATGGCTAAGTTGAGGTGACTAACAAGGAAATTGGAGCCATTCTAACCAAAATTGTGGCTGTCCATAGGAAGGATTGGGCAAACAGGCTACCAGAAGCTGTCTGGGCCTATAGGACAACCTAGAAAACAACCATAGGCTTCGCCCCTTTTGAGTTGTTGTATGGAAAGACAACTATGATGCCCATTGAATTCGAACATAAGACTCTTCGGACTATAATAGACTTGGGGATGGATATCTCTGAGGCATAAAAGGACAGAATCATGCAACTCAATGCTTTGGATGAGATGAGGAACACAACCTTGCATCACACAGAGGTAGTGTAGAATCAGAGAATAAAGTGGCATGACAAATTCATCAAAGGAAAGAAATTCTAGCCAGGTGATTGGGCACTGCTCTATGACTCAAGGTATCAGGATAATGCAGGAAAATTGAAGACAAGGTGGCTAGGACCATATGAGGTTCCTGAAGTTTTCTGCAATGGTGCTATTCAACTCACCACCATTGACCTTGTCAGATTTAAGTTGCTCGTCAATGGTCATCACCTTAGGTTTTATCACAAGCCAACTTTGAAGGATGAATTTCTGCAACAATTCACTCAGCATGCAACTTTCAAACTTCCTGCAGCTAAAGGCAGTGGACCTAGTGTCTCCTTCTGGCTAACCAAGGTATGACACTTGTCATAATAAAGACTTCCACTTTTGTGGGGGTCCACTTCTTCATTCATTCACCCATCTGCCCATCCATATCCATCATTTTCTCTTCCGTCACGTTGCCATGATCTCACTTCATTGTGCCTCACTTTATTCCGCTCCACTTTCATTCATTGCTCAATGAATTTCCTAAAAGGTGATCGGTACTTTCTCCATCTTTTTTGCAACTGATCTTCCAAAAATTAAGGTATGTGTGCATCAATTTGTTATCTCTTACTTATCTTTTAGTATATTCATTTAATTACTGTAAATTAATGTTGATGTTCTCCATAGCATGTAATTATTCCCTGCCCTGTTAAATCAAGCATCACCATTCCGCATGTGAGGACACATTCTCAAATTTAGGTTGGGGGGGAGTGTGAATACCATGTCCATGTGTCAGTCTATGTTGGTTTATGCCAGCACGTTAGCAAAGTTTAAAATTGAGTTGATTTGAATTCGTAGTGAGATGATGGCTCTCAAGTGTGAGGTGATAACCTTCATTGATTACTCCTTACTGCCTTTACTACTCTTGTCATAATCTTGAGTCCCCAAATAAGGAAAATTTAGATGACATTGGCATTGGAAATTTAGTAGCATTGTAAGAAGGTGAAGTTTAGCTTTCAGATAAAGATTACAAGAAGAAAAACTTTGCAAAGTGATTGTTTATTTTCAGACAGCTAAACAATGGGAGGTGGGTTAATTCGAAATGAACCCTTGGTTCATGAAGTATTACTATAGGATGCACCCAACTAGGTCAAGTTTAGAAATTACGAGTGGTTAGATTATTTCCTGAAGCTGAATGGTTTTAATGAAGATGTTGCATTGGAATTTATCCAGACATTGTTTGAAGGTAAGGCCACGGTAAAAGGGTTAGAGGTATTGGCTACTGAAGAAAGGATTGTAGAAGTTAGAGGGTTGCCTACTGACGGTGAAAATTACCCTATTTCCAGAGACACCAGGTCAGCTAGGGCAGAATTTATAGAACTTGGTGACCCTCCATTAATTGTGGACAAATAGGGAGCCAAGACAACCTCTCTGCCTGAGCCATGGAAGCAAGTAGTTGTTCATGTTGTGAGGTACATTACTTGTGAAGATCGTCAGTCAAATATACATTCTATATTTCAAACTTTTGAATCATATAAGGCATGGGAGAAGAATGAATGTACCAAACATGCTATACTACCTTCTCTCAATCATGGCAGCCAAGACCCAAAAAGGTAGGGCTAATTCTGTTTCCCACCATTGTTTGATCAAATTGTTAGTTGAAAAGTCTCTGCATGATGTGTCTTATATGACTTGGGAAGAATTCCTAAATATTGATCAAATTAGACCAAAGCATTTGCGACCTATGGTTGTGCCTCAACCTCATAGGACTAGAAGGAGAGTGAGTTATGTTAAAGATACTCTTGGAACCTCAACTTCTGGCGTAAATCCTCCTACAACTGAACAAACTATAGAGATTAGTTATTCTGAGGTAGAGCATTCAAACAAAGAGAGTTCTTCTTTAGATTCTAATGATGATGTTCCTCTTGGCAACCTAATTCAAACTAGGGCATAGAAGAAATAGGCAGAAATAAGAAAGGGTAAAGCTAAAAAGCAAACTGCAGGAAAGGAAGTGCCAAGCTCTAAGAAATAGAAGGTTGACATTGTTCTTCCTGCAGCCAAAGGAAAACATGCGAGCCTTTGGAGTGCCTCCACAGAGAAGCCCTAGTGCTAAAGAAATGTCACCAGAAGATATAGAGGCCCCAATGGGACATGTGAACATTGAAGAAAAGGACATATTTGAGGAAGCAGCAAATGTAATATTGGCAGACCTTACTATCGTCACTGAACAAATTGAGAGTCAAGGATATGAAGACAACCAAGAGTTCCTGTAGCAAGAGGCCCTGCAGCCAGAATTGGCTGAACATTCAGGAACCCTGTAGTTAGTGCTATATGAAGGGCAACCACCAGTGCTAGGAAAACTTTGGTAAGAATACATGGGCCCTCTAATTTTTTAATGCATATTGTAGCTATGAATTTATGGAATGAGATGCAGAGGAGAGAAGAAGAATGGAAAAAGGAGAAATACAAGCTAAAGGAAGAAGTTCAAAAGAAAGATGAAGAGATTGAAGATAAGAACGCAGAAACTGTGACTTTAAAGGAGAAAGTGGATAATATGGTAGCCTTAGTGCCTCATGTATTAGAGTGTAAGACTCCTCCAAGGGTCTATGCTCTATATTTGAAGGAGAAGTATCTTTCTTTTAAACTAGAAAGGATTGTTTTAGGTTTGAATCCTTCTATTGAGACTCCTCTTGGATCTTTCAATCCTTATCAGATTGCTCCTCCTGAAATGAAGAATTTGTTGTGTGAATTCTATTTACATAATTATGTTGTGTCCCAAGATCATGATTGGAATCTCTTGTTGTATGTTGGGGATGTTCAATTAAGGGCATTTATGTCTTGGATACAAAATGAGATTAGTTGGGGACAATAGTTCAGGGCTTATAGGTAAACAAAATTCAACACTCCCCTATCCATCAAAGCTGAATCTAGAAATCCAGGGGGCATTTTCAATGTTTGGCACAGAATGCTTTATAGACCAAGCTATGGTAATAGAATCCTGTCTGAGAGAGAAGCAGTTTACAGAGAATATGAGGATGTAACAAACACTATAGGAGAACCTGTAAAGGGATATTTGGCACAAAGGTGGAACAATTTGACTGATGAAGTAAAACAAGCGGAGCCTCACTCTCTGGAGAACTATGTTGCAACATGTAAAAGAGTGGATAGATATATGTAGATTGGGAGGACAAAGGGGCAATTCTAGCTTCCCTTAATTTTCCAACCACCTATCCTATTATGGCCTGTGCCAAATTTTAGGTACTACCAGTATGATATTGCTGAAGAGAGATAGAGATGGAGCAGATTGGATAGACAGCAAGGGTTCTATTGGGATCCTAATTCATGCACTGCAGAAACTGATATAGGACAGCTGGCAGTTGCTAATTTCAAGGCATTGACCAAACAGAAGAACAACCCTTCCTCTGCTGGAGGACCAGCAAAGTCTTAGGTTAGGGAGAGTGATGAATCTAGTTTATGACTCAATTTTGTTAGAATTTATTATCCATTTTCTGTAGTTATCATGGAATTTGGTACCTAGATTTTGATCTTTTTATGATATTTCCTCAAAACCATAAGATATTGGGCATAGGTTATTTCCTATAATCATTAATGACATTGACATGCTATATGAACTATCTATATTAATTTTACATGTGGATTAATGAATGTTACTCTAAGATAGTTACATATATGCAATTATTGTGCATACTAATATTGTTATGTAGATATAATTAGCAACCTGTAAAATTGAGGAAGATTCTATCAGTTGGTCACTCGCCATCAAAGTCAACAAGGTGGTCGTTCAAATGTCAAATGGAGGGAAGATAACTACCTTGTAACTGGTCATAATTGCTTGTTGAGTGAATATAGGAGTTATTGTTGTGCTAGATCTATGTCAAAGCGAACATGCTTGACCAGATTCCACACATGCATAACCTCCTCTCCACTTTCTATGCTTTCCCTAAAGTGGCGTCCTCCTAATCTGTTGGAGTTGACTACCTTGCTAGGTAGCTGGTTTGTAGTTTTTCTTTCTATAAATAAGACTTAGATGCTCCTTCTAAGGGTTTGATTAATTTGAGGTTGTACTCACATTATTAAGTTTTTCAATAATACAGTTATGTTGCTCATTTGTACTCATATTTTCTAATGAATAAAATGAAGTTATAAGTTCACATCTCTGAGTTTACATTTGTCTTAATGGATACTCATCCAAGGGGGCCCACTTGGTGAGCATTCCATCCTTTAGTTTAGTTGTTATTTTCTGTCAAGCAGTTAGTTAAAATCTGGCACTGTATGTTCTTATAGCCACTAGAATTCCATTCTATGTCTGTTATTGCAACCAAAGCAGACAAAGTAGTTTCCTGTTTGTTTGCCTAGATTTTCATTTTTTTCTCATGCACTTTAGCTTAGTATAGTTGTTGGTTGATGTTCAACATTTATGTTATTTCTTTCCAAGCAATTTACTTTCAGCATTATGTTTTTCTTAGTCATAGAATGAATGTGGCTACTTTGGGGTTCCTAGTGCACATACTTTACTAACCCATTTCAAGTTCACATCCCTGGGTTGACAACTTAAATGCACCTTCATTGTGATTAAGACAGTTATTCAGGTTAGATGTCCAATCTCTGAGTCATAGCTTTATGGGCTTAGTTGTTAAATCATTATAGGAGGCAAACACTTCCATTGTAGTTGTAGGAGGTATGATATCTTGCAAAGTTTGTGTTTCACCCTTTGTAAAGTAAGTATTCAATGGATTTTCCAATGTTTGCATATTGGTACTATTCAAAGCACTAGAACCCATTAACCTAAGACTTATCCTTAGAGGGATGTTTCTATTAGGGAAAAGGGTTATACAACTCATACAAAAGCATACAACACTCAATGTACAAACTAATAAAACAACCACAAGGAACAAGGTAGTTATGCTTGTTGAAATACACAATGTGTAATTAAAAAGGTGAGTTTCAAATCTAGGATGCAAACGACCCAACCGCGCACCCAAGAAAATAAGAGCTCAAAAGGGCAAACACATTTTTTTTCAGCACAAAGATAAACATATAAAACAAGCATTCCCAAATACATCCATTACTGAAGAGTTACATCATATGGTCTTATCACAATGACCTCCAAATTAGGAGTGTCTCAAGAACTAATTACATTAATACAAAATTTCAATACATATCACTCAGTTCATCGAGTTGTACAAATACATAAGGAAATACATCTAGAAAACCATAGGGAAGAATGGAACAACCCATACCAATATCATCGCCAAAACTGATGCCGATGACTGGATCCCCAATGGTGGGTGCAACACCACCCTACCATGTGGAACCTCAAAGGTCCACCCCCATGCTCAGAGATGATCACATGGCCATACACAAACATGACAGCAATAGGGGCAATGAGGCATGTATATTTAGCCACACAAGAGAAACCACTAGCCTCATAACTCATATGAGAACATCACAAACACATGGTTAACAGAAAGCATACATAAGGCACTTGGTGATCATGCCAAAGAAACACTACTCAAATTAGGAGGGGTAAGAGGATAGGGGCAGCAAGACGGAAGCAGCTAAACAAAGTACTCATCACAAATGTAAGCCTTTTTCAGGTACAGGATACAAGTTACATCCAACGGGACCATCAAAGAGCACTCATGCTTGATGCCGCATTAGGAACCTACTCCAAGCACACCCTATCATCTACACCCAAACCCCAACAAGAACAACATGCAATCATAAGAATTAATCCAACCCATATAGCTTACAAGGTCTAAGACACAATGAAATTTTCCAACATTAATCTCAATCGTACAACTTACTTATGACTGAAGTAACAATAGAAACATCCATAAACAAATGGAAATAATAAAAATTAAATCACATCAATGATCACTGTAGTACAGTAGTAATGATAAGTCAAAGATCACATAATCAATTGACGGGGTTGTCAAGTAACGTCTATGCTCCCACAAATCAAAACCCCCATTTGACCCTTCGCTAGTGCAATTAATATTTAAATGTAGGAAAGAAGGGAACAACATTTAGATTATTTAAATGATATGCTAATAATATAATCTATATGCTATGCAAACTGGCATATAGATCCAAATGTCAAATGCAATCAAAATTAAATTCTTGTTAAGAGACTAATGATAACAATATTTAAATATCTCAAGGGAAATAAAATAGAAAATTATATACTGTTGTAGAGATTAAATACTTAAAACAACAAGAAAAAAGGTTCATTTTAATGCCCAAATTGAGATGTGATGTTCATTCAATGTTTACCAACCTTTATGCAATATCTTGATAATATTTATGGCTATCCAACAATGTAAATAAATGTATGAATGACAAAAATAGAATAGGGTCAACAAATAATGTGCTTTAAAAATCCAAAAGGAGGGTGTATTTATCAAATGATCAATGCCCATCAAGCATGCACAATGTTCAACAATATAAATTTTAAATACATATAGGCTGCCACAAGCATGGGATATCGATCAATTATGATAAAATGAGACTGCTTATGGATTCAACTATGTGAAAGCTCCCACAATGATGATCAAGTTGATTGCACTAACAATAAAATCTATGTACTGTAGTCCTAATGATTAAACACATAAATTAACAAGCAAATAGATTTATTTTATTCCCAAATAAGTATTTGATTATTATTTGATGCAAGGCAATGTCTAAGTTTAAGGGAATGTACTGAAGCATAGACAAGCATGAAAATGCTAAGATAAAATTGGGATGGTGAAGCATGGAGCTTCAAAGGGCTATTACAAAGGTGAATATACCAATATTCAAATCTTTACTGATGTCTATGGGCTGTCATAAAACAGGGATAGCCAATAAATGAGTTTTGAAGAGATGTCACAAGGATCCCAAATTGATTTCCAATACTCAAAAGGCTACCACACAACAAGGACAGTGAATAACAGAACCTGAGGAGTCTAGGAAAAGTGTTTGCACAATGATAAAAATGTGAACCTAATGTGCTGACAACTTGTCCAGAATTATGGACAGCAAATAGGAACTTTAAATAGCTCTCAAATATCACCAAAAAAATGATTCCCAAATACATTCAAGGCTGCCAGAATGGGGGACAACATAAGAATGTTTCAATGAATAACTGTTGTTGATTTTCTGGGAGATGTTGGACCACCCTATTATACTCTCTGCACATTGAGTGTCATGCCCCCACTAAGCTTGTCAAATTTGCAAAAGATATTAGGCTCATATTCATTGTGAGGCATTGGATTGTTATGTTTGTTTCTATATTGTCTTTGTTGATGGTAAGAGAAGCCAGCCCATTAGATTTAGATTGAATTCTTATTTATTTACTAATTTCAAATTTATTCTCATTTATTTATTTATTTTAAATTTATTCTTATTTAAGTTCTTTTGCAAGAAGGGAAGTTAGTTGGTACATTGGAGAGTTTTCAAAAACTTAATAAAATCAAAACCTCTAGATTGGATTTCATATTGTGATCAAAGAAATTTTCACAATGCATTATGGCTGAAAACTTTGTGATGCTCTTGGACAATAGCATGATGACATCTTGAGGTTTAAATAAAATGTTTATACGAGGTATATGTCAAATAGGTGAGGACCCCAATTTAGTTAAAGTTGTAAGTAAAAAAAATAGTGCTGGATCAACCAGATGGCAAATTGATAGACGAGGAGGCAAAACATCTTGGCAACTTATACACTTTGCAACTGAAAATATATGTGCAATAAAGATCTTTACTATGAGATAGGGCTAATTGGTTTGATCCAACAGAACCATCAAGGGAAGTACTAAAAAGATATGGTAGATTGAAAATGTGGCAATATATATCTAACATAAAGTCCCCAACGCTAATGAAATTGTCTGCTCAATAGATATGCATAGATAAATAGATGATCAAAAGGAAATACCTGTAAATGAGACCCTGTCTATAAACTCTCTTGATTCAAAATTGTTCCTCCATATTCTTCCTTCTACTTCCAGACCTCAGCCACAAAATTTCTCACGTCCAAGATCATGCCTTCTTAGTCCTCTTTCCTGCATTCTCTTCCTTTTTTTTTCCCAACCCCCAAATCCATGACATGCCCTTTTCTCGCATGAAAAAGTACCGCCACGTTACAGGAATTTGCATCAGATAAAGAGGCCACAACACAGATGGCAAAGATTAAGTTTCTTTAACTATCAAAATAAAATAAAATGAACCCTCTCGAAATATCTTTTCCATTATCCTAATGTTTTTTTTCATGAAAATATTCAACCAATTTTGGTCGTAATCACCTTTTGCAAATGATTTTGGGAAATATTTATTTCAATTACTTTTGAAAAGATTTCACCTCACATTAAATACCTCACTGCCCTTTGGTTTTAATTTCCCTTTTTTATTTAACTTCACAACTATTTTCCTCTCTCCTTTTATCAGTGCGTGAAAGGCATTTTACCATCATGTTTTACTGGTAAAATATTTCTTCATTATGATCCAACACTACACTTCAAAATCAGATTTGAATGAATGTAGAAAAGAAGTAGCAAAATCTAAAATGAAATTTTGTCTACAAACCCTAGTTTTTGCTAAGACTGGGTTATATGAAAAATGCAACTTTTTAAGCAAAACCCTAGCAAATGAATCTTGTAAATGCAAGATTTGATCTGAATTAATGATGAATTGCTGTAATAAATATTAGATCTGATGCAAATATTAGAAATTTAAATGTTTTCAATGATATACAAGAAAATAATGCAAACTATGCCTTAATGCAAGCCTAGAATACTTTTTTTTTTTAATTTTTTTCCAAATGTATGCAAGACTTTTGAATTTATGATGATGAATATGATATGGATGAATACAAAAACTGATTACAACACTCATAAAGATGCAAGTTCAATGTAAACATGGGTTCACCAAAATGTTATATGTGAAAATGTGGGAAAGATGGAAGATAGTGTTAAAGATGTCCAATCAAACCCTCCTTTCATAATAACATTCAAGGACAACAATCAAGCCAAGTCACTACAAATTGGGAGGACTCAGTTGTAGTTTGATGCCACTTAGGAATGATATGGAAAGATAGATTAGATTGATAGATATGTCAAACCATAGATCCAATAAGCCTCGAACCCTAATTGTAATGAAATCAGGTATAGACGAATAAATTGCTATAGATAATCACGCAAGAAGGCACTAAATATAGATTAGAAATAGACCAGGATTTGGATTTTTAGAGGTGAAAACTTTGGGGACAATAGGGTGGTCACCCAAGTCTAATAGGGCAACTTTTTTGCAGATCTAGAACAATGATCTATGTCAAATTACAACCTGCTTCAGAGTTTTTGGAAATGCCAGTCGGGAGGACTACGAGGTGGGTACCCTAGTCTAGTAGGGTTGATTTTTTGTAATTTCTTCTTAGATCTTAAATCTCTATCCTCTACTCTACTTCTCTACAATTCCACTTCGCCAAATCTTGTACCTATAACCTGCAATCACAAAGAGAGGGGTTTGGGGGTTGTGGTGTTTAGGACCTTGCCTTGGTCAAGCCCCAGGATGACATTCAAGTCTTCCAACACTGTTGTTATATAGAGTACATGTCCTTGGAGGATAGAGGCCAAATCAAATGATGAAATAGATGTCACCTTGGAGGTGAAACCCTCATGGATATGAAGATCTTTCACACCATGAGGAGATGGATTGATGAAGCCAAATCTGCAACAAATAAACACAATATCAACACAATTCTTCTTTGTAACATAACGAATGCCTTGAAATCCCTTAGCTCAATATCACAAGTTTGCATTATCCATCTAGGCATAAAATGAAGACATAAACTCACTTATATATGCTTTCCAACTAACATTTGTAATTCAAATTGAAAAGGCTGATAGAGGGAAACCTTATTAAAGGTCCTATGCTGACAAACTTAAATTTGGGTCCCGAAAAATTAGCTTGGACTAGGACGCGGGTGCTCAAGTCCCAAGGCATGATTTGAGTCATGATTAAGCATTAAATTGGACCCCTAGGCCCTATTTGACATGGGTTTCAAGGGAAATTGCTCTGGGATGAGTTTTAAACATGCATAATTTAAATGAGGGGACCTAGGAGCTAAACTAGGGGGTAAAAAGTCATAGGGAAACTTTTTACGACAACAATTTCCTACTAAATGTATTACCCTTTTTTATAATTAATATCAGTATAGGTTTTTTCTCACCATTTTATAAAAAAATAATAAAATATACATTGTACTATTTTTGACTAGATTGAACGAATCTAAATAGTTGCAAACAAGTTCTCAAATCTATTTGAGCCTATCTGAACAATGTGTAAACTATCAATTTAATGCTTTTCTACTTTATATTTATATCTAGTTCATTGCAATAGATGCAAGTAAATGTGTACAACCCCTTACTCACACTATCTTATTTGCAAATTAAAGGCATTAAACAACAAAGTCTTCATGTGCATTGTTAAAAAAATATATTAGACAACATCTTCTTGGAGCATTAGCATAGGTATAAGATGAAGAATTTATCAAAGATAACTCCCAATCATATACATGTTAAAGGACTTTGAAACACAAGAAACTTCTACAATAGACAAGGACAATATAGTCCAAGAAGTTGATGCTACAAAGAACTTCTAATAAGATACAAAATGAAAGATACAATTGTTGATTCTTTCTTGTAAACATTTCTTATAAATTATACAATATTTTACTTAACCTAATTGTTAAATCTTTCCACTTCCTTATAGCTCCTTTGACATGTTACAAAGCTACAACCATGCCTTTTTTTCTTCCATAATTAGAATACTATGGTATTTTTCATTTAACTATTACAAAAAAATAATCTCCAAATTTATTATGATACAAATCTGTGAGAACCAAAATCTTTTCAAGGAATGTTGATACCAGTTGGCCATGAGAAATGAACAATTGCATGCCAACAAATTATAAAAAACAAGAGTATGCAATACAAACAAGATTGAAAGCAATAAGTCGCCACAATACATTTACCCATGATCATGATGTACACTTATAGAAGAGAGGTAGATAAAATGATGGAGAAGATAACTCCACATAACCACCATTGATTGAGAGTAGTGGTAGTTAACTTCCTCAAGACTTGCACGCAATGGTGAGTGATCTCTCACTAACTAAGACACCTAAATAGGATTAACACCATGTGGAATTACCTCATGTACATGTAAACAATGCATGAGATAATATATGAATTATCCATGTGTATGTAAATAATGCATGAGATAAATTATGCACTAACACCCCCTCTTAAGCATAGCTTCAAATGTGGGCACTAGTACAAATTGGGTCCCGACAACTACGCCTAATGAGGAACCCAAGTATAATGCAATCTCTCATAAAATGGAGAAAAGAAGAAAAATGAGTGGGAAAAGACTTCCCTCCAAAAGAGAGAAAAGAAAGTGAAGAGGACTAGAAAGGCCCCCGAAGATGATAACTCTGTACCAAACCCAAAACAATGTCATACAACCATAGGAGAGAGAAAGAGACTGTGTAACACCCCCACAATGAAGTAGCTGATATGCCAAAAGAGGATGCCCATGTATAAATGCTAAAAATGATCCATTTGTGGCAAATGACATTTCTCCCCTTAGGAAGAAATAACTCCAATGGTGAATGTTGAAGTAACTCCAACTCAAAGAAGCAAGGTGAGGTGGAAAGTATCATGATGAACCATGTCTCAGAACACTGCTCAAATGTCTTCATGATGATATCAAAATGAGTCACAATCAAATCAAGAGTAGTCCCAGGCCTAACTGAAATAAGTGACCTCTCGAAATCATATGAAAATTGATGAAGAGTAGGATCTAAAGAAGAATGTGTGGAATGAAAATACATGCCATGTGGCTACAAAGCAAATCCCATGTGATGTCCCACTATAGAGAATATCTAGAAGCCCCCAATGAAGCCTCTCTAAGCTCTATAGTAGCAAAATAACTATCATCAAAGAGAAAGACAAGATTCTCCAATGTGTTATTTAGATTTGAAATGTGGGACTCTACAAACAAGAAAGAGATGTCAAATAGAAATGTGTCCCAATGAGGTGAATCCATAAGATATATAAGACCCTGTTGTGGATTGGACACTAAAGCATAGAAGGCATGTGACCTACTATGATAGTCTCACCAAGTATATCTGTCATCTAGTGACTCTCTATCACTATCCTTGTTGTTAGAGGAAAAAGTCTCTACCTCAAGAATCTAATGTGGATGATCCGAGTCATCATCAGAAGGGCTAATTCATTGTCAAAAGAATCAAGGTCAGGTACATCCACAATATCAAGAGCAAATTGAGAGAAGGAGAACAACCTTGCATGGTGATCTGCCTTTCCAAAAGCTACCAAATTATTTATGTGCAACTCTCTAATCTCAACTGTGTTTGAGGAGAAATTAACTATCATGACATTCCCTATATGAGTAATATGATACATCGATAGGAGATTAGCTAAAAGAGAAGGTATACTTAGAACATTTGTGAATGTTCCACCTTCAATTTTAATAGACCCTCTCCCTGCAACTACTACTAGAGTTTTATCACCCAAAGTGATGGAAGACATACAATAAGGCTTGAAGGTAGAAAACTCAACCTATGAAGAACCCATGTGGTGCAAGGCACTCGAGTACTCAATGATATAAGAAAGAGTTGATGAAGATGCAACTACAAATAGATCCCTACCCTTAGATTTATCTTTACCTTTTTCTTTTACCTTAAAAGTTTTTTGGGTTGATGAGGAATCTTTAATGGATTTAGGAACCCCTATATTGTTCTTATCAAGAAGATGTGTGAGGTGTTCAATCTGTTTCTTCATACATTTGTTCTCATCATGCCCAAGTTTCTTGCAATAGGAACAATTAAATTTTTCTTTCATAGGTCTCCCTTGATTTGAAAATTTTTTAGTGTTAGATTTGGAGCATTCAAATTTTTGATCTTCCTTGGTCTCCTTGTCCTTTTGATAATTTTGTTTCTCCCCATCATTATTTGAATATGCTGTTGTTTACCATTCCCAACAATGAGGACTTGAGGTTTTGAAGACTTCAAAGTTCCCATATGTATTGACTTATATTGCTCCCTGATCAAGTTGGTAATAAAGTCATCGAAAGATGGAATTTTGCATGTGGCTCCAAGAGCTCTTTTGGTAGAGTAGAAAGTAGATACAAACAAAAAATATTCAGGACCTAATTTCGAGAGTATAGAAAGAACAAGTTGATCATACTTTTTATATATTCCTCATTCTTTCAACTACAATATTAATGATTTGAACTTAGTAAAGTAATCCTCTAGGGTGTGAAAGGAACTAGGATTCGATTATGAGTTCATTCTCTAGCTCATGACCTCTCATTTCATCTACCTTCCCAAAGAGTTTTTTTATACTAGCCAAAATTCGTTAGGTGTTTTTAAGGCCTATACATGAAAGAGTAGTTTAAGAGACATATTAAGACACATAAATCTCATTATCATCATCATCATTATCATCATCATCATCATCATCATCATAATTATCATCATCATCATCATTATCAATTTGAGGACCTCCTTTGACTTTGATTTTGGGTTTTGCATGGTCATTATTTTGTGTAGGTTGTTGATATGGATGTTGGATGATATGTGAAGAAGTTGGATATGGTTTATATGGATTTTGAGGGGTATTTTAAGAGGTGGGAGATTGGTGATATGTGTTTTGGGGATAAGTCAATGCGAGATTGGCTTCTTATGTGGAGATATAAAATTGGTATGATGGTAACATGGGTTGGAATGATGGTGATATCAATTGGATAGGAGTTATTTGTTGATGAATGAGGTTTGACATAGGTAAAATGATTGGGGTGAATTGGAAAGTATGGGACTAGTATCAAAATAAAATGGAGTCATGATGTTGATTTGGATTTTGATGAGGTTTGATGATGTAGGATGATCAATGAACTTGATGTCCTTAGAGTGCTAAGGCTTGGACCTTAAGATTTCCCTTGATATCAAATATTGGGGGTTTTTGTTTTGCAATATTAGAGCTAAGACCTTATGTAGCTTGGTGTTATAGTGATAAAGACTTGATGTTGGATTAGCTTTGGGATAGATTGAATTGGATTAGGATTGAATTGATGTTGATTAGATGATCAATTTGCTTGATTTGAGGTAATTTGATTTAGGTGATGGATGGTTGGGTATTAAATGTCAAGACCTTAGGATGATTTGATTTCATTGGGTGAGGGATGGATAGCTATACTTAAGATAGGCAAAGTCTTTAAGAAATAATTGATTGGGTTTGATTATGGATTTGACCTCTACTTAAGATAGGCAAAGTTATTAAGCAAGAGGGGGGGCGGATTGATTTGATTGGATAACTATACTTAAGAAAAGCTAAGTTTCTAGGATATTTTGGATTAAGTATGATGGGTAAATGGTTTAAGGTCTTGATCTTTGATTTGAAGGTTGGATGTGAAATTGATGATGGTGGGATATGAATGAGAGTTGGGCTTGGATAAAATGGGGGGTTTAATCAAGATGATGTGATGGGGATTTTAATTTTTAGATGGGTGGATGGAAGATGGAAATAAATTTGATTCAAGATTTGGATCAATTGGATTTTACCTTTGACTTGAGGGGACTATTTGGATTTTGTAAGATTTGGATTTTTGTTTTTGGATGCAAAGGATAATGCACATGTTTCACACAAATGAAAACACCTCAAGAACATGAACACCCTATTCTATTCAAGTGGGAGTGTCAATTTCTATAGGCCCACTAATATGCTATCTACCAAGTTGTGGATAGCTATGGAATGCAAGGTCGTGTACCAACTATACACCCCTTACCATGAAGGCCAAAGCCTTGCTCACAATGAACCCTATCTCTACAAACTCAAAAGAATGGCATGAGTAACTTTGTAGTCCTAACTGCCTTATGGTGGACCATGAAAAAGGATGGTTGAAAGGTCTTAAGCTAGGCTAACAAGGATCCTAGGGGTGTCCCCAACATACATAAGGTACGAGGGGGCAAAGTCTATGAACTAGTGTGCTATCCAAGGCATTTGATTGCTCACATTGTAGAGTCCCATAGGCATGGGCCTAGAACGACAACTCCACTTTTGAGGTACAACTTTTGCTCTCCCCAATTTATATACCTCACTAGTATATGTGGTTAAGGTCATCCCCTATGGTGATGAAATCCCTAGGTAGACCCCCTAAAGGGAAAGTATTCCAAGTTATTTTGACTCCTAAGATCACCTTTTTGTTAGTGTGAAAGGTGATATTATCTATCTAGTTATCTTATAGCATGTCTAGGATACTTCTATTCACACTAGATTAAGTCAGACTTTGGGCTTCTTACCTTTCTATCTCACCTCATGTGGTGAAAATATGTGTACTCACCTTTGTGAGACTCCTATTGCATGCAAACTTACCACTTGCTCAAACATGTGTAACTTGAGCAAGACAAGTGTTACACATATGGAGGGTTACTCAATTGTTGTGTATGACCTTCTCATCTCCTCATGCTTGCCTATTTAAGCAAGACTTCTATGTACATTTCATTCATCTTTTGGCAATATCAATAGGTTATTATGTGCAAAATAGCTTGTGATTGGATTATTGCTTGTTAATCCTTGCTAATTCCAACATGGTATTAGAGCTTTGCATGCAAAATTTTGCCCATTATAGAAAATCCCATACCTAGCCTAGGTAAAAGGTCCTTGTAGAGCCAAACAAACATCACCATTGAGTCTAGAAGGCCCGAGATAAACAAAATAGCCTATCGTTTTGTCAAAATTGACATAGGAAAAATTTTGCAAAACTATTTTGGGCCCCCCTCCTCTGTACCGTATGACAGTAGTGTTGTACGGAATTGTATGAATTTTTTTGGTTGAAAATGCAATTTTTTTTAAATCAACATTTTGCAAGTTAAATAAGGCATTTTTCTTTGTGCATTTGGTGAGTTTTTTTATTTAGGAGGTCGATTTTGGCATCTCAACTTCTGTTTGGTCACCTCATTTGTAGATTTGGGCATTTGTATTTGGCCTCTCAGCCTCTTCTGGTACGTGGATTCACAAGTGGATCTAAGGATTTCAAACCCTCTTCTTATTCCTACGGCTCAACCTTAGCCCAATTAGGGTTGTTTTATTGTAGTGTGGAATCAAAGTCAGGGTTTCCATTGTGGTCGAATCCCACTAGTCGATATCTCCATTGTTTTGCAAGCCATAGTCAACATCTCTATCACCGACAAGGGAGGTCACTTTGCATAAGTTTCCAATTGAGGGTTGAGGTCACAAATTACCTTCAAGTGTCATTGGCATTCCAAAATAGATTAGTCACCACATTACCATTTGTGGGCATGGACATTTCTACCACGTTTATTTGACATCTACAAATTTCCATTTTAGTTGCCTAGTTACCTGAATTCTGCAGGTTGACTCTCTATTCATAAGCACCATGGTTTCTTTCCCAGTCAAGGTCTTTCCACTAGCATCCATGACCGACACTTTCATCTCTGAAAGGTCGTTGTTGTTGTTTGTTGGTAGGACAATTTCAACATTTGTACAAACATTGACATTTGTTTCTTATCTGCCATGGTTACCTCATAGTGTGGTATCTCTATTGCCAAGTAGTCAAAGCCTCATTCAATGGTTTTCTATTAGAGGCATACGTTACTTCTTGTTTGTCATAGATTCCCTTCTTTAAAATTGTTTTCAATCACATTTGAAAAAACATTAACATATAATGTTAGGGTTAATTAACATTTCATCTTAACCAATAATATTTGTGGTCAATGACTATGTAACTATTAAGTAAGTCACTTTGATGTAACCTTCACAACAAATTGTAACCATGTACCAAACTGCTAGATGATAACATTTTATGCTAGCCTTTTCTTCTAGAGTTAGCATTTTGTGCCAAACAACCTATTGAAGCAAACATTTTTTGCCAAAGAAAACTCTTTTATGCCAAGTCAAACCGCCAGAGTGCTCTCAACATGTCAAAGGAGGGCCTTTTTTTCATTGTGCCTTAACTTTCACCCACAGAGGTGAAATTGGGCATATTTATAGTCGACAAGAAGAGGATTCCAACACTGACAAAGTTGTGTCGAGATGATTTGGGAATTGTCCCATTTTCTCAAAAAAAATTTCTTTCTTTGTAAAGCAAGATCAACACCCACTAAAATTATTGTATCTTTTAATTGGCAACTCGAAACCGAGTGCCTTTTTTAGAAAGTGAATAATTTTTCATGCTTGATCCATTGGAAACAATTTTACACTATCATTATAAAGTGCCTTTTTTCATTCCAATTAGACTTGCTTAACACACTACTGTTATGAAGTTCCCAAATTAAGGGGGGATCAAAATATTGAGTTATAGGGGGGCGTACAGAGGTGTGCCAAAGAGCACATCCATAGAGTCATTTCAAGAACACTTCCACACTTCTTTCCACATTTTCCGTTAAGGGATTTAATCAAGCAATTTGGGAGTCATATCAGCTACAAATATCTAGGAGAAAAATATTGAATTATGGGGGGTTCATAGAGTTGTGTCAAGTGCATTTCTGAGTTGAGACAAGAGCATTTTTGAGTTGAGCCAAGTTCACTTCCATGGAGATATGTCAAGAGCACTTCCACTACTCATTCAACATCCTTCAACATTTTTTTCTGCATTGTATTGAGATGTGTGAAGAACACTTCCACTACACCATCACCTAATGTTACATGTGAATCCAGAGTTGATTCTTAGAGGATTTCTAGAGATTCATCTTGGTAGAAGATTGATATCACTTCCTTTGCTTCTACAGATTTCAAGAGTTGCTTCATAGAAGGATTCCAGAGAATCTTCAGAGCAAGACTTCACATTGGATTTGAATTGTAACCATATGGCATGTAATTGACATTCCACACATAGATCTTGCAAGTATTGCAGGACTATCACTTTCATTTATATTGTGTCAAGTGCACTTCCATTGAGTCGTGTCCAAAACACTTTCTTATTTTCTCTCTTTTGGAGGAAAGTTTTTCCCACAAGGTTTTCTTTCTTTCTCCACCTTATGAGAGATGATTTTGTACATGGGTAGCTCATCAGGTGTAGTTGACGAGACCTGTCAATGTTTCACTACTCCCTAAGTTGCAATTAAGGGGGTGTTAGTGTGAAAAGTGACATTATCTATCTAGTTAGATTTTAGCATGTCTAGGAGACTTCTATTAACACTAGATTAAGTCCAACTTTGGGCTTCTTACCTTTTTGTCTCACCTCATGTGGTGAAGTCATGTGTACTCACCTTTGTGAGAAACCTATTGCATGCAAACTTGCCACTTGTTCAAACATGTGTCACTTGAGAAAGACAAATGTTGCACCTATGGAGGGTTGCTCGGTTGTTGTGTATGACCTTCTCTGTTGTGTGACTTTTTCTCCAAAATGGAAAAGAAAGATATTTATGAATAATCCTCTAAAATTATAAGAGGATAAAGTTTGTTTACCCTTTATAATTAAAAGGGAGATGGAAAATAAAGGATATTATGATCCTTTGGTTAAAAGGGAGATAAATAAACCCCTTTTAAAAGGGATGAGTTATTATGTTTATTAAACCATTATTAATGACAACCTTTGTGAAAAGGTGTGATGGTTTAGAAATCACCCATAAAAGGTTATATAAGGCATTTGTGTGAGACTTTAAAGGGGCATGGAGAACACTCAAGGAAAGATAAGGAAAGAAATGAAAGAAATCATGAAAGATAAGGATTATAGATTTGATAGAGAAAAGTATACAGGAAAAGTATATAGAAAATGTATATAGGAAAGTATATAGTAAAAGTATATAGGAAAGTATATAGGAATCAGAGGGCACAAAGGAGTGAGGATTAGGGTCTTTGGTTGGGCACTGAGCATTTGGAGAAGGAGCACATGGAGTGTGTCCAACTTGGGGTACAACGTACACCTAGGAGTGTTCTGGCTAGGGTTATGTTTTATGTCGTGAGGCATGGTTGGTTCTATGTAAGAACCAGTTCCTCCGAGGGTGCTTCTTTGCTGGGAACAATCGAGACTTGTGATCATTCCTCCAAGTGTCGTATAACAGCATCTCAGTGCTTCATGTTGGGAATTAAGGTGTCTCAACCTTGGTAATTCCTTGTAATATTTCATTGTATTTATTTAATTATTTCCTATTATTGTAATTAGGATGCAAATCCTTATTATCATCTTGTGGGAGTTGGCACGGTGATGTGTCATCCTTCGTGGAAGGTGACAAGTTGTAAATTTGTCCTCACATGAGGAGATAGGCATTCCACTTAGTGGTAGGAATATTTTGCCATGTGTCAGCATCTTGTATAGTGTGTAAGGGAATATTGACTGAAATGGTTATGACATATTCCTATGACAAATCTATGACATGTAAGAGTCAGAAATGGAAGATTCTATGACAGGTGAAGACATGTGTCTAGAAGCATCTTTGAAAAAGGAATCTTTGGGTGCCCCAAGGAGGGTTATGACATGTTGTAAGAGAATATGCTATTTATACCCTGTTTATGACAGATTCTCTTACAGCTGTAAGATATGTCAGTATGACAGATTTTATGATGGGTGTAAGAGTTGTAAGAGCATCTGTTATTACTCAACTTTGGAATAGGTGACCTCTTTGGGATGGGGTGACTTGACAAGTGTCAGGAACATTCTACAATGTTGAACAAGTGTTCATAGGCATGGGTTTTGGGCCATAAGGCCATGTTGGATGCCCATCCCAAGATAGAGCCATTTTTGCATTTTATTTTCTATATAAATAGGTGCTTTGGAGAGGAGATGTATTATGTGATTGACAAGTACTATTATGCTGCCAGATTGTCTTCAGATAAGAGTGTCGAAGACTTCTACAAGAGCATTGGCTTTGTGACTGTATTGTAACCTTCATTGTTTATGGAATACATTTGAGATGTGTTTTCGAGTGTGGCGTTTTTCACCCGTAAGGGTTTTCCACACGTATATCTTGTCTCTCTCTTCTTCTGTCTTACATTCTTGTGTATGTGTTTGATGCAATATCTCTATTAGTGAGTTAACATTGTTGTAACTGTAAAGATTAAAATGAATTTGCACTCATCTCTCATTAGATTAGTGTAGGAAGTGATTTCCGCACACTTAGCTTCCTTTCAGTAGGTATCAGAGCTTGATCACCTTTGGTCCTAGTTGTTGGGTATGGGTTTTTTGAGCTAATCTTAGGTTGAGTGGGAGCTTTGTGCAGAGCATTCTGTAATCTTGTTGCAGGAAAGAGATGGCAGGGACATCTGGAAGATTAGAGGTGGAGAAATTTAATGGCACTAATTTTGAGTTATGGAAACTTAAGATGGAAGACATGCTTGTTGATCATGACCTATGGGAAACTGTATCCGGTGTAAAACTAGTTGCAATGGCACAAGCTAATTGGGATCTCAAAGATCAGAAGGTTAAGGGTCTCATAAGACTCAGTCTAGCTGATTTTGTCCTATTAAATGTCCATGAGGAGAAGAGCATAAAAGACCTTTGGAAGAAGTTGGGAGATGTTTATCAAGCCAAATCCCTGGTGAACAAACTTTTTCTGAGAAAGAAGTTTTATTCTTTGAAGATGGAGGGTGGAGGATCTGTTGCAGATCACTTGAATGTCTTCAACATGTTAATTACACAATTGACATCAGTTGGTGTGAAGATGGAGGAGGAGGATCATTGCATGACCTTGCTTTGTTCTTTGCCAGACTCGTGGGATCATCTTGTGATGGCTATTGGAAGCACCACATCCACATTCACAATGGATGAAGTGGTATCTTCACTATTATCTAAAGAGATACGAAGAAAGTCTTCTAAGGAAGCCAAAGAGGCTCCTGTGGTTTATGGAAGACCCAAGGAGAAAGGGAAAAGAAGGACAAGAAAGCTGAGAAGGATAGATACAAATCCCGTGGGAGATCTAAATCTCCTGGAAAGTCCAAGGCTCTCTATTGGAACTGTGGCAAAATTGGACATTTCTGAAAGGAATGCAAGGAAGAAAAGAAGAAGAAGAAGAAGAATGTCCTGGATTTAGATTCTGACAAATCACAAGATGATGGTGATGCCTTCATCGCAGCCCTGGCCACCCATGCATCTGATGATGTGTGGTTGATAGATTCTGGTGCATCATTCCACATGACCTCGCATCGAAGCTGGTTCATGAAGTATGAAGAGTTCGATGGTGGAAGAGTGTACCTAGGTGACGATTCTCATTTGAAGATTATTGGTCATGGAAGAGTCTCAATCCAATTTCCTGATGGATGAGTGAAGGAGATCACTGGGGTTATGCACATCCCAGGCTTGGCATGAAACCTACTTTCTGTAAGTATGTTGAATGATGCAGGTGTGCAGGTTGTCTTTTCGAAGGATGGATGCAAGATTACTAGAGGATCTATGGTGCTTGCGAAGGGTACTCAGAGAGGTACTCTGTTCAGCTGGAGGCATGTACTTCACAGTGCAATAGTTCTTCTGACTCAAAGAAAAGAGCTGCAGTCACTTCATCCCCACCATTTGAATGAGTAGTGAAGAAATCTGTTGTAATACATTTTGATGGTAGTGCACATGCTTTGGAAGTTAAACTTCCTGCTGAAAAGACTATGTTATGGCATTTGAGATATGGCCACATTAGTGAGAAGAGTCTTAGAACCCTGAAAGATAAAAACATCATTGAGGGGTTAAATGATTGTAATCTTGAGTTTAACTTTTGCAAACATTATGTATATGGAAAGCAAAACTATGTTCAATTTTACTCTAGTTCTCACAAGTCTTTTGGTGTATTAGATCTTATTCATTCTGATATGTTTGGTCCTATTAGTGTTCCTTCGATCTCCAAATCTATATATTTTGTATCTTTTATAGATGATTATAGTAGGACATGGATTTATTTTCTTAGAAGCAAGACTGAATTCTTTAGTCAGTTCAAAGAGTTTAAATCTTTTGTTGCGAATCAGACTAGTAAAAAGATTAAGTGTTTGAGAACTGATAACGGTGGTGAGTTTTGTTCGGTAGAGTTCGATAAGTTCTGTAAAGGGCAAGGGATTGAAAGACATAAGACAACTCCATACACCCCGCAGAAAAATGGAGTTGCAGAGAGGATGAACAAGACACTGATCGAGAGGCTAGGAGTATGCTTAGTGGAGCAAGCCTCAAACAAAAGTTTTGGGCTGAAGTTGTAGCCACTGCTTTCTACCTAGTAAACATGTCTCCTACATTAGCTCTTGTTGGTAAGACACATATGGAGGTGTGGTCTGGTAAGAAGCCTTCAATTAGACATCTTCGTGTTTTTGGTTGTGAGGCATATGCACATGTGCCTAGGGAGAAACAGTCTAAATTAGAGAACAAGGCTATAAAGTGTATCTTCATTGGCTATGGTGTTAGTGTGAAAGGATACAAGCTTTGGGATCCTATGGCTAAAAAAGTGTTGTATAGCAGAAGTGTTATCTTCAGAGAGCTAACACCTTCTTCCATAGTTTTATAGCCAGAACAAACAGAAAATAAAGAAGATGTGGTTCAGTTTCCTTCTACCCCTGAGAAGATTGAACTGACAGACCCTATGAGACCTGATGATGAGGAGAGCTCTAGCAGCTCTGAAAGTTCAAAAGAAGAAGTAGAACCTCAACCTCAGCCATTGAGGAGGTCTACATGAACAAGGAAGCAACCTGATAGGTTTGGATATTCATTACTTGATTCTAGTTGTGCTTTTGCCTTGCTTACTAACACTAATGAACCTAGAACTATGATAGAGGCTATGGGCATGAAAGATGTAGGTTCCTAGAAGGAGGCCATTGAAGATGAGATGGCTTCTTTGGAAAAGAATAAAACATGGGACTTGGTGCCTTTGCCTGAAGGACAAAAACCTATTGGATGCAAATGGGTGTTCAAGAAGAAATTCAGTGCAGATGGCAGTTTTGAAAAGTACAAGGCCAGAATAGTTGCGAAGGGCTATTCACAAATGGAGGGAATTGATTATGGTGAAATTTTCTCTCCTATTGCAAAGCTAACATCTATTCGGTTCCTGTTATCTCTTGTAGCATCTTATGACTTAGAGGTGGAGTAGATGGATGTGAAGACAATATTCCTTCATGGTGATTTGGAGGAAGAGATTTACATGTCACAGCCAAAGCATTACATAGAGAAAGGTAAAGAAAATTCATTTTGCAAGTCAAAAAAGTCTTTGTATGGTTTGAAGCAGTCTCCTAGGATGTGGTACTTGAAGTTTGATGCCTTTGTGTTGTCAGTTGGATTTCTGAGATCAAAATCATATCATTGTGTGTATTATAAGTTTGACAATGATCACATTCTCATTATTGCATTGTATGTTGATGATATGTTGTTAATTGGGAATAGTAAGAATATGATTTATGATTTGAAGTCTCAGTTGTCAGCACAGTTTGAGATGAAAAATCTAGGGGCAGCCAGGTACATTCTGGGAATGGAAATCAGAAGAGACAGAGCTAACAGAAAACTTTGGTTAAGCCAGAGTAAGTATGTGAAGACTGTGTTGGATAGGTTCAGTATGGAAGATTGTAGACCATTGTGTGTTCCTGTTTCTTTGGGGACAAAGTTGGGTGAGTGCAGGATCATGATGGGCCAAACACTACCCCTAAGTGGCAATGTAAATGTGAAAAATAGACCTAAGTAACTTCATGTAAAAAATTGAATGAGTTATCTACACAATCTAAAAATAAGGTAGTAATAAAAGTTGTAATAAATTGAATGTAGTTTATGGGCTACTACTTTATTTTTAAAAAAATTTAAAATAGTTTGGTGAAAATTAGATCTTTCAATGAAGTACTACTAAATTTTTTAGAAAAATGTAAAAAGTAGGTGTCATTCCAGCCAACCTAAGTATGAGAAAAAGATAATATTTTTCCTCCATGATTTGGACTTGAGTAAAGGACACATAAGTGGGTGTGACACATTTTTTTTAATTTTTTAAGTAAATAAATAATTATTTATGATTTTTTTACTATGACTTTTTAAAAATATTAAATATTAATTTTCCAGCCAACCTAACTTGGTCAAAAATATATGAAAATATTTTTTTTTAATTTTAATGTACACACAATAAATCCTAGAATGTGATGCATCTTTTGGATTTACAAAAGGATTAATATGTCGAAAGTTATGGATGTTTTTCAATATGTATATCTATTAGGAAATTAGACATAGGGTATGTAGAAAATCAACAATAATTACCTATTAAAATTGTTATGAGGCATATATTATATTTTTAGAATCTTAATAGCTTCCTCTATAAACCCTTTTCATTTGATTAAATTTAGTTACAAAAAAGTCTATCACCTTTAAGGATGAAATTATGGAAAATTTCAGGATAACACTAAATGAGTGGTTTTGCAAGTTTCTTTGGCAAGTTTGGGACTCCCACTTGCCTAAATATGAGGCAATCCCAAGGCATTTTTGGAGGAAATCCATATTTGAGCTAGAAATATTAACACCATTTCCATCCAAATCTAAATATTAGTCTAAATGTTAGCACTTTTTCATCCAGCAAGTTTTTTCTCCATTGCCATTGTTTGGCCCATCATGATCTCGTACTTACCCAGTTGTCTGTTAATGATTGTCCAAAATCTCCTAGTGAGGTGGAGGACATGAGCAGAGTACCTCATGCTAGTGTTGTTGGCAGTTTGATGTATGCTATGGTCTGCACAAGACCAGACATTGCCCAAGTAGTGGGAGTCCTTAGTCGATTTATGCCTAATCCTAGACGGGTACATTAGGATGCAATTAAGTGAGTGTTCAGATATTTGAGGGGTCCTTCCAAGTATTCCATATGCTATCATGGTAATGCTACAGGACCTCCGCATTCAATTCATATTCGTGGATTCTGATTGGGCAGGTGACATTAACAACAGGAGATCCACCAGTGCCTATGTGTTTACTATGTTTGGTGGTGCAATTAGTTGGATGAGTAAGCGACAACTTGTGGTTTCTTTGCCCATGAAAGAAGCTAAGTAAATGGAAACAACTCATGCTTGTAAGGAAGCCATTTGGCTTAAGAGATTGTGTTCAGATATTGGTGTTGATGCAAGACAGACTATGATTTGTTGTGATAGTGCGATTTGCCTAGCAAAAAATCCAACTTTCCATGCCAGAACAAAGCATATTGATGCACAGTTTCACTTCATACGAGACATGGTAGAGGATGGGAAGGTGAATTTAGAGAAGGTAGATACTTTGAAGAATGTTGTGGATGCATTAACGAAACTAGTGGGCATAGAGAAGTTTAGATGGTGTTCGGAGTCTATGGACCTCTTGGCCTATAGCAATTAAATCCTGTTATTGCCATTGGCTCTTACAAGGTGTTCGACAAGTGGGAAATGTTGGGAATTAAGGTGTCTCAACCTTGGTAATTCCTTGTAATATTTCATTATATTTATTTAATTATTGCCTATTATTGTAATTAGGATGCAAATCCTTATTGTCATCTTGTGGGAGTTGGCACGGTGATGTGGCATCCTACGTGGAAGGTGACAAGTTATAAATTTGTCCTCACATGAGGAGATAGGTGTCCCACTTGGTGGTAGGAATATTTTGCCATGTGTCATCATCTTGTATAGTGTGTAAGGGAATATTGACCAAAACAGTTATGACATATTCCTATGACAAATCTATGACATGTAAGAGTCAGAAATGGAAGATTCTATGATAGCTGAAGACATGTGTCGAGAAGCATCTTTGAAAAAGGCATCTTTGGGTGCCCCAAGGAGGGTTATGACATGTTGTAAGAGAATATGTTATTTATAGCCTGTTTATGACAGATTCTCTTATAGCTATAAGATATGTCAGTATGACAAATTCTATGACGGGTGTAAGAGTCGTAAGAGCATCTGTCATTACTCAAATTGGGAATAGGTGACCTCTTTGGGATGGGGTGACTTGACAAGTGTCAGGAGCATTCTACAATGTTGAACAAGTGTCCATCGGTGTGGGTTTTGGGCCATAAGGCCATGTCAAACGCCCATCCCAAGATAGAGCCATTTTTGCCTTGTATTTTCTATATAAACAGGTGCTTTGTAGAGGAGATGTATTATGTGATTGACAGGTACTGTTATGCTGCCAAATTGTCGCTAGATACGAGTGTCGAAGACTCTTGCAAGAGCATTGGCTCTGTGACTATATTGTAACCTTCATTGTTTATGGAATACATTTGAGCTCTGTTTTGGAGTGTGGGATTTTTCACCCGTAAGGGTTTTCCCCACGTATATCTTGTCTCTCTCTTCTTCTGTCTTACATTCTTGTGTATGTGTTTTTTGCAATATCTTTGTTAGTGGGTTAACATTATTGTAACTGTAAAGATTAAAATGAATTTGCACTCATCTCTCCTCATTAGATTAGTGTAGGAAGCAATTTCCGCACACCTAGCTTCCTTTCACTTCATAGATAAGTGAGTTATATATTTATTTGCAGTAAATGTTACAAATGTTGCATTGGTCTAATTATTGTTGCAAATTGATGTTATTAAAATTTATTGATGAAATATTTGGCTGTACAATGTCATTTGCTATGTTTTAACATTTATTCAATATATGGAAAATAGATTAAAATTTATTTATATTTACCTTAAAATGCATTAAATATTATATGAGGACTTTATAGTTGTTAAGAAAATAATAACTTTCCAGTAAATGAATGTTACTTGGGTGAAAAGGAGATCACATTCTCACCTCCTCATGCTTGCCTATTTAAGCAAGACTTCTATGTACATTTCATTCATCTTTTGGGAATATCTATAGCTTATTGTGTGCAAAATAACTTGTGGTTGGATTATTGCTTGCTGATCCTCGCTAATCCCAACACTTTTGACATGAGGGAAGATCGTTCACAACTTGGGTCCTTGGGTTTAACATAACAGAAAGTAAACTAGGAGGTGTTTTTGATCTTGAAGATCACCTTGCGATGCAAGGAGAGAGCATACACACCAACTAGTCTACACAAACATAAAAACAAGATTAATTAACTTTTAAGATATCAAATGTGAAACTAATATAGTGATAAAAGTAGTCTTGGACAAATGAGCTGCACTAAATGATGTTAGTAGCTTGATAAAAATGGTCTTTGACTAGCGAAATGCTGCAAAAAAGGTGTTAGAATTAAAAAACAAACCCCTATAAAAAATCAAAAAATAATCTTTTCCAATAGAAATATAGATGTGTTCATGAGATTTCTTATGATTTTCTAATCAATTTCATAAAAAGTTTGTTGAAATTTGATTTTTTATGCGAAGTTATGCTATAAACTAGGGTTTGACAAAAATTATTAGCATTATAAAACAAACCCATGTAAAAATTAGAAAATAATATTATCCAATAGAAAAATAGATGTGATCATGAGATTCCTTGTGATTTTTTAATCAATTTCAAAAAAAGTTTGTTGAAATTGGACTTCATATGGACATACACAAGGTTTGGAAAAAATATTTTTCCAAAAAATATCCTTTTCTACCATAGATCTAAAAAAAGAATGATATAGAAAAATGGATTTAAATATTTCTATCCACCTACAAAAAATAGAATGTGATTTTCTTACCTAAATTGCAAGAAATAATTATGACAAATTTATAAAAAATCATAATCATAGGGTCAACTTCAAATCATCATATCTTCTTCAATATTGATCCAAATCTTTAATGTCACCACTTTTTGGAAAGCTCTCGATGTCCTCTTTCCAACAAATCCAAAAGCTCATTTTCAAGACCTATGTAAAACAAAAACTTTGTGCAACAAATTCGGCCCTAAAAAAAAATCAGCAATATAAAAATCTTCAACCTACAAAATCAGGGTTACACAAAGGGACAAGGTCCCACTATGCGTGGCAAAATGTGTATGCTAAAATATGAAAAAAAATAGGAACAATGCATCAAATCAATGAACCTACTTCATTTCTAACAACACCTTCAATTGAATAAAGGGTTAGCAAAAATCAAATGAAAACATGAAAAGGTCTCACCATCTAACCCTTGTTGCACCAAGAAATGGTGGTTGTGCTCCAATGGATTCTTGATAATGAGATTGATTGTTGGTTGCTCACTTGGACAACATTACTTTCAAAGCTCTTGTTGATACAAATGACTTGATTGAGGGTTGATTTATAGATTTTTGGATAATAGGATGGATGGCTAAGATTTGATTAGAGATGGATAGTTAAGATTGAATGAGACAACATTAGGACAAAAATGGAGGATTCTAGGGCATATCCTTATGTGAACGACTACGATTAAAATATGTAGTATGGAAATGAGTGGTGGAGATGTAAAGTTGGTTTGACTTTTGTGAGAGTGTCTGGGTTCAATAAATCTAAACAACTTTTACCTAGTCATGTGACTTTTTTAGATTTTTAATTTATTTATTTGTGGATAGTAGATAAGGATGGAATTAATTATGATAAGTGGGGGATTTACAATATGATTTAGGATTTTTAAATTATTTAATTAATTAATGGAGAGGGATATGGAAAAATTGAATTAACTAAATAAATTTAATTTTATTAATTAGTTTTATGAAAAAGGGAATTGATACTAAAGGGATAATCCTAATTAATTGAATAAATATAATTTATTTAATTAATTATAATTTATTTAGTTAATTTGTGCTAGGATGAATGTGGTTTAGGATGGTGTTGCAAGGTGTTGAAAATGACATTAGAGGTGTCATTAATACATGGTCAATTTTAGGTATCTACAAATAATATTGACAAATACAAAGAGGAAATGACTTGATGTTAGGAGATGCATCCTAGTTTGTTGATCTTGCCCATGGGATTTTACAATATTTTACAAATGTAAAGTTACTAGAAGTCCCACCATTTGCTCATCAAAACCAAGTAAGCTCCCAGGGCCCACCATAGTGTTGGGGAAATAATATTTTATTTCCCGCATTATGAGGCATGCAAGTGTTTAGTGAAATTCCTTTTAATCAAAGATTAAGTCAATACCATCAAATCAAGGTTGATCAATGATTCATATGACTTCAAGAAGAAATTAAAAATAAAAAGGCATAAAAATTCTCACCATTGGCCCTTGAGGATGATATGGTATTTTAAAAATTATTTCTATATGTGGGAACATTTATAGGAAACTTTGTAAACTTTAAACACCTATGTCATGCTCTAGATTGATCTCACCACTATTTGTAAAGAGATTCTCAACCCAACACCATGTTTCTTCAACTTGCAATAAGAAGTCTATCAAAGGGTTTGGTCATACAAATGGCATATTAAATCAAACATTTACATTGCTAGGAGCTAAGCCCTAAAGAGGTTATATTTTATCTAAATATTATAGTAGGATTTTAATATTTAGGTGAGGTAGGTAAATATAAATTTGACAAGAGGTTGGAAGATGAAAATGAATGAAAATAAAAGGAGTAAATTTTCCAAAGCTAGTGCAAGCCATTTGATTTAACATCAACAATTCATTTGATAGCCCATGGGATGTGTGATCCTACATCCCAATAACATAATGTCAATATTTGTGGCCTCTCTACATCATCCTAAGGAGGTATACAATAGAAGATTAGTAAAGGTGGGGTTAGTACCATCCAAAATTCAAATTTCTTCCCAAAAAGGTGTGGTCGAGCATTCAAGGCCAATGATTATACATCACCAAGATAGGCAAGTTTCAGCTACTATGGCTATGACAATATAGAACTAGGTGGTGGACTCCATAAACTAGATATCAAGGACCTTGTAATTCTATCCAACCAAGTTAACAAGAGTCATTAAGGCACCAAAATCTGCATACATGTCTTTTCATCTATCAATTTCCAAATTGTAACATGTAAATTAGATGGGAAAATCATTATGGATTGGGTGGGCTAGACTATAAATACCAACCTGCATGCCCATTCATAGTAGAATATGACAGCTTATACAATTGATCTTTTGATCCTAATGTGTTAGTTCATTCTCAAACTTTGTTGTCATGGATGAACTTTTGATACTGATGTGTTATCTTTGTCTTTTCTCTCTTTCTTTCTATACATGGGAGACTCTATGTATTTTGGAGGGATTGTGTTTATGTAATATAGTTGATGGATTAGTGAACTTAATAAGAATAAAACTATTATCTCGAGGACTTCTAGTCTTGTCTTTGTTCACCTTTGGTTGTTATGTGCATATTTCTTTCCATTGATTATTGCATCATTGGTTGTTAAAGCTCTAATTTAGTAGTTAAGATAGTATCTATCTGGCATGAGCCTTTTGTTTTCCTTTATTTTCTTTTTGCAATCTCTCTACATTTTGACCCCACTATACAATAATGTTAGCCTTAGCTTAGATAGAATAAGATCCAATCTTCGAACACTAGAGATTGTCTTGCAGTCATTCCTCAGCCTACAAATCTTTCCATTATTAGTGATTCAAGCATAGTACATTTGGTTCTTGAGGCTAGAACTTTAGAAACTCTTCAACTTGAAACAATTAGCAACTGTTGACATGCCCAATGGGAGAAAAGGCCTAGACGAATGATCAACAATAACATCAAAAAAACAAATTCACCAAATTTGACTAAAATACTATCTATATTCAAATAATGACATGATATATAAAATCAAATGACATCATCTATAGCTAGCCTCTAGGGAATGAAATCAAATGACATCGTGTATATATAACTCATCATACTTTTGATCAAACCACAATGTGTATGAAATCTAGAAGGAATAAAATAAAGGTTCTTCTCCACATTTATTATACCACATCAATTGGTTTAGATCACTCTTCAATAACATGTAATATTTTCTCATAGTCATCTCTATCCAATCTCCACTTATGATGCCCACATGTGTGTGGAACAAGACAAAGAGACATGCTAGTAGCAATTACTAGGTGTCTATAATGACACACCATGTTGTGAGGTTCATAATCAATAAAATGAATCCCATTTTGAAGGATTTTTACATGTTTCAAATAGTTTCCCTATACTCCAATTGATCCTATTGGAAACAACATTCCAGTATTTATTCTTGGTTTTCTTAACTTCATCCTATCTCATGTTCAACATAATAAATAATAACTTATGACTTCTACATTTCTAGCCTCTACTATTACTACAAAAATATCTTCTGGCACAATGAAATGTTAAACAAAAAGTTAGGTCATGAAATCAAAAATTCAAGAACCAAATTCATTAAATTTTATCAACACATTACTCTATAATAAGAGATATACTTCTTTTAATTAATCTTGAAATGTTGTCATAATCATTTGAAATCAAAGGAATATATTCGAAGCTTTCATCTTCATCTTCTCCAAATGTGTCACTACTAACTAGTGGCACCAAATTCTATTCACTAACATAGCCACATTGTTGGATCCTACAATTCTCTTAATTTTTCAACATGCAATTGAAACAAAAGTAAGAGTAATCCCTAGTATGCAATGTACTGATTTCAATTATAATTTTATTGAAAGTTCATCGTGATCATGCTGTAATAAAATTTTCAAGTAAATATTTTAAACAAATCAAAAGTTTTGAACTCAAACAATGTACATGTTATCTCCTAAAATTCTATATGGGTGTGGGTTCCTACTATTGACTAAGAATATTCCTTCTCTTGTGAACACTAAGAACTAGAGCTACATGAGTCTCCTCCTACTTAGGGTGAAACCTTACTAGTAGTTCCTACAACAACCCCACTACTTGCAAAAATAATCATTTCTTCACATTGACCTCATCTCACAATAAGAGACTCTTCTCTCTGTACTTCTAGAGAACCATTGTTAGGGTCTTGCAAAATTAATTGACAAGTAGGATACTACTTAGGAGGCATTATCCTTCATAAGCAAGTTACATAGATTAGAACATGTACACATTAATCCAATCATGCAAACATACACATAAAATAAAAAATAATCAAACACATAACCTAAAGGTCCAAGTGTTACAACCTAGGGCTCAGATATAAAATGTAACTTTTTCCCTAAGCTTTTGCCCAAGATATTAGTGGTTAAAAATAGGTGACCATTTTTTTGTGATATACATGTAACACGAACATGTCACAATGCACACCTATGCACTAGAGATGATGCAACATGATGCAATGACACTCAAGGACCATGATGTCAATGCACAAAGCATGACTCCACAAACAAAAGACTTAAGCACTATTGTGTGATGACTTCAATGTATCAACCATATGAGAGGGCAGGCTTTCCTCAAACCATGGCGAATGTGTTAGAGACCACTAGTCCCGTCTTGCAAACAAATAAGAAACAAGTGTGATAAATACGTTTTTTCTTTATATAAAATATTATAACTATCCAATGTAAGTATGTCATTTATAAAATAAGGTGCTTAACTAAACAAGTATTGTTGCTATGTGGACAAATACTCTTCTTATGTGTGCAACTACTGGGGTGGCATTGGAATACTTCATATTTTATGTTTGTCCTATGACAAATGTAAAAGGTGAGTACATTAAATACCTTGTATTTTGTCATGAAATGTAAAAGATTGTCAAAAAGTTTTATGATCATTTGAAGTTAAAAATAAGTTGTAGTTTAAATAAGAATGTGTTGTTTTTTATAACAATAAATAGTATTTTGTGTTCAACTACTGGACCATTTGTGTTGGATATAAAGGTTAGAGATAACAAGATTCATGGTTATCAAAAGGTATTGAGATCATTTAAATTGCACACAAGTTATATTTTAAATAAGAATATGATGTTGTTCTAAAACAAATGATATTTTTGTCTTCAACTACTAAGGATTGCATGATAAAGTATTGGTTAAATTTTTAAATATTCATTTTAAGGAAACTTCTCAATACACATTACAATGTGGCAAGTCACACCTCCAGACCTTAGTTATAGATAGATAAGAGTCTATATCATATTTCTAAAAAAAAATTGAAGGTCCTACAATATTTCATATAACCATTACATAGTCACAAATTTAACCCATGACCGTTGACCCCTCTCCCATAACTCCTTCGAAGACTAGATTATACGAACCTTCGGAACTGAATCTTATAATACGAAACTTAAGAAGATAAAGAAATGCAATTTTTTAAATACACATTATTTACAGGAATCCCTGCCTTGACAGGGGTTAATAATGGGCATCTCAATTGTAACAGATTTTTGGAGTTATGATTGAAATCGATTACTGTAGCAACACATACAAATGAAATATTTGGTGCCTAATGATTTTATCTACGAACACCAGGAATCTGCTTCATTATAACATATTTGGACATTCTGGATTAGATGTTTTCCCACTGAACACGACAGCACTACAATTAATTTCAAATGAATTATTGCAAATAGTGCACTTCACTTTGAACCTTTCTTTACAACCATAAGGACGGACATTTCAGGTGGCCAGTTGGTAAGAAAATTTGACACTTGCTGAAAAATTGTGGAGGAAAATGACACTGCGATTGTAAGTCCAACTACTCTTCCTTTAATTTTCTTTTCGGAGTTTCATGCGAGATTTAAAAAGGTCCCATCAATGTATCAAGAATTCAATAAACAAACAAAAGATACTGAAATCATAACCTCAGAGAGAATATACTTACAAGATCCAGTTTCGATGGACATCCTTAAACAAGCCTTTTTAAGGTCTGGATTTACTAATGAATTATAGTCATATATTAAAATAAAAATTAGAAATAACAGTATTATAAAGTGTAATGGTATTTTGATAAGAATTTATAAATTAGTGTAATAGTATTTTATTAGTTTTATAATTTTTTTAAGGAATTTATGTTAACCAATTTAATAGTTAAATGTAAAATTTGATCAATAAAATAAAATAATTATTAATCTTTATGGTGTAAGTGAGGTGTAAAATTACTATTGATTGTTTTTTATTATGGTAAGCAGAGATTTTGAAAGGGCCCAAACCCTTGTACAAAAGAGAGAGAAAACAATGAAACCCACAGAACCACAAAGAACAAACACATGACACTAACAATATAGTAGCTGCATGACTATAGCAAGACAAACAAGAGGCAGAAACCCCAACAAAATAGTCAATCTAAGTTCAAGGAGGTTTGAAGCCAAATTGCTCCAAAGATGTTTGAGTGAAATCACCCAACTTATTGAAGTTTTGTTCAAATCTACCTTTCTTGAAAACCCCCTCTTCGCTTGGCACCTCCATCAAAGGAGTCTCAGGCATAGCTATTGGGTCCTCAGAATTCTTCTCCTTACTTCTCTCATCCTCATAAGAGGTCTTGCAAGTATCACTAGATGCTTGCACCTTTTTCCTCCACACAAGATTATTTGTGTTGAGGCTCGAACAAACAACAACAGCATGGCCCACTTTGTGGCAACAATCGCATATAACTGGAGAATTCTTAAAAACAATTTGCTGTACCCAGTTTCCCAGTTTGGAAGATAGAGTAATCTGCAAAGGGAGCACTCTATCAACTTCCACAAAAACACAAAATCTAGCAGCAACCAAACATCTCTTGAACTTCATAACAGCATCAGCTGCACTATACTGCCCGAAAGTATTAGCAATGCTCATAAAAATCTCCTCATCCTAGTATTCTAAAGGCAACCCTGACAACCTAACCCAGATTGGAAACAAGTTGATGTAGTATTCCTTAGGGTTGAAGCTTGGACACCAATTTTTTAAGAAAAAACCATTCTGTCCAAGGAACCAGGGACCTCCCAAGAGGATCCTAGAACAATCTTCAGAGTTAGAAAATGAAAATAAGAAGAAATTGTTAGGTAAAGCTATTACCTCAACCTGTCCCCTAACCTTCCATTTTCAAAGCACCCATTTTCTAAGCACATCAATATTAAGGCGGTTACCACTGAATCTCCCAACAAGAGAGCTCCAAAGCCACACAATAGATCTATCAATAATAGAGTTTGGGATGCAAATGTGAGACTCCCCTAGAGAAGCCCTAGAAGCTTGGTTCTCAAGAAGACCATTGCAAATCGAGGCCCTTGGCATATGACCCAACATAGGTGGCATGACTGGGCTTTGACCCCCAATACCAAAAACCATATCCACCCCATTCACAAGAGGGGGAACAGAGGCATTCCCAAGAGGATCCACCAACTTCTGAGGAAAGGAAAGCCCCCGGGCCTGTGGAGAAACAAGCCTAGCAAAAGAATCACCAATAGCACGGGAAGAACTGTCCCCAATAGTCACACATGTCTCCAAAACTACATCAAATAGAGGCATAAAAGACCCACCAGAAACATCACCATCCTGGCCAAGGGCAGGCCTCACCAGAGGGGAATCTGTCAGACACACATTCTTCAGGGTTGTTGGGAATTTCTCCTCCAAGAAACCAATCTCAGACTACTCCAAAATGCTAGGGGCAGAGCCCACCGTAGGGGAAGTCCAAATTTTCCCTCCAAAAGTAGCCCAAAAGCCAAACTTGGGGGAGAGAAAACCCCGCTTAAGGGCCTGGCTAAACCCGTCATCACCAGCAGCAGGAAGAGCATTTGGCAGGCCTAAAGTCTCTGACCGTGCTCAAGAAACTGAGCACTGGGCCTCCAGCCAAAGATCTAAAATCCGCACATCCTCATCATCACTGGGTAGTTCCCAGTCTTCAGAAAAATATCCTTCATCTTCGTCAACCTCATTGTCACCACCATCTGCATTGCTCAAAATAGAGTTTGAAACCTTGTTCATCCTCTCTCTCCCACTCATCATAGTTTGTAACAATGTTTGTTAAAAAACTTACCAGGAGGTTTGAATCTGGGTTGTTGGCTCTACAAGCTGAAGCCACACCATTTCACCACAGAATCTCCCCTCTTGGAGGGTAAGCAACCTTAATTTTTGACATGGTAGAGGGCGACCTCGCAGGGTTTGAACCTTGGTTGTTGGCACTATAGGCAAGAAGCCCCACCATTTCACCAAAGGGTCATCCCCAAATTACTATTGATTGTTAATAATTAAAGCCTTTGGTCTTTAAATAGAGTGTGTGTTAGGTATATATAATATGAATTTCGAAGAGTAAAAATCAATGACACTTGATTTAGAGCCTTGTAATAAGGTATTTTATTACTACAATGTTGTACTATTAAATTGATAGGAGGTAGAGCTACACTTCAAAAAAATTTCTCTAGGAAAAAGGAATATAATATTTTTTTTCATATTTAATGACCTTCCTAGAGGAAGTATTCACAAAAGCAAAGCTATATAAAATCCAACCATATACTTACATCCACATCAATATTAAACTATATAATTAATTATTAGTTGTACCCAAACTACTTATTTATACAACTACATAGCAAGTCATTAGATACGCATTATTTACAAGAATCCTTTCCTTAACAGGGGTTAATAATGGGTATCTCACTTGTAACATATTTTCAGAGTTATGATTGAAATCAATTACTGTAGCAGCACATACAAATGAAATGTGTGTTGCCTTATGATTTTATCTACGAACACTAGGAGTCTACTTCATTTTAAGATATTCGGACATTATTATAATGCTCGACAACCTTACAATTAATTTCAAATGAATTATTACAAATAGTGCACTTCATTTTCAATCATGTGTGGCAACAACCAATTGATACAAAGTTAAGAAAATCTGATTGTGGAAAATGCAAAAAGTTGGAGGAAAATTAGGGCTTAAATTTGATGGTTGTATAGCCTATTTAGGTATTTTGGCCATAAAATATAATCAAAATTTTAAAAAGTTTTGGACAACCTGTCAAAATTTATATAAGATTATGATGATATATATATATATTTGATTTATATACAATATTACTTATACTAAGGTATGTCATAGTATTTTAATGGCGCCATTGAATAGATAACCATCATAAAAAATTGCTTGACAGGCAAGGCCGACTGTTAATTTTGGCTTTGGAAAATGACTCTTCCTTAAATTTCAACATTTAAGTTTCATTTCCAAGTTTTATGCGTGATTTAAGACCCAGATCCGATGGACATCTTTACACTGTAGCCTTTTCATGCCTGGATTTTTTTAATTAAAATTATAAGTTATATATAAAATTAAAATTAAAATTAGAAATAATAGTATTATAAAGTGTAATGGGATGATAAAGATTATAAGTATTTTATAATTTTTATAAAAATTATTTTAAATTTATGCTGACTAGTTTAATAGTTAAAAGTAAATTTTGATCTATAAAATAAAATAATTATTGATCTTTTTGGTGTAAATGATGTGTAAAATTACTATTGATTGTCAATTACCAAAGCCTTTGATCCTTAAATAGAGTATTTGTTCCAAAAAGTAAGAATCAATGATAGTTCATTTAGAGCCTTACATAATAAGGTATTTTGTTACTATAATGTTCTACTATTAAATTGATAGGACCCAAAGCCACTTCCTAATAAGAAGGTCCGAGTTTTGAAAAGACAAAAGTTCTTCCCAAGTAAAAAATAATATAATAAATTTTATTCATAATTAATGGCCTTCTTATAGGGAGTATCCATAAAGGCAAAGCCATATAAAATCCAATGATATACTTACATCTACATCAATGTTAGACTATATAAGTTTGAACAATGTAATTAATAATGGTACCTAAAAGACTTGTTTATAGATTTACATAGCAAGTCAAAATTCACATTACAGGTATTGGAAAGGTTCCACATCTTTCCTAATATAAAATTTCAGTTTAATATAATAATTAGGTAAAACTTCTAAGTTATTGATATCTTTAGAAAAGAAATGTAATGCAATGCAATTTAAGTCCTACCAAATTACAAAAGTAATTTATGGATAACTTTTTATTTTAATTTTTAATTGAAAGAAGCACTAACCATGAGAGGAGGAATAAACACAACCCACAATTTTTTTTTTAATTTTTGATTGAAAAAACATTGATAATGGGAAGAGATCAAACTTTTTAGCTAATGGATATTATAAAACTTTTTTATTTGGCCAATAGGCCATTCTATATGTGCACACATCTTGTAACTGCCAAAAAAATTTGGTAGTCCTTCCTTTTTTCGTGGTCCAAAAAAAATGGAAAACTAAATTAAAAATAAAAATAGTTAAAAAAAATTATAGACGCAACTCATTGGTGCGTTTCATTTGTGCTGGCCCCTCATTTGTGCTAGATTCATTTATGAAAAATATAAATTAAAAAAAATGGAAAATTAAATTAAAAATAAAAAATAGTTAAAAAAATTGTGGAGGTAGTTCATTCATACGTTTCTTTTGTGTTGGCCCCTCATTTGCGATGGATTCATTTATGAAAAATATAAACAAAAAAAAATGGAAAACTAAATTAAAAATAAAAATAGTTAAAAAAATTGTGGAGGCACCTCATTCGTGCGTTTCATTTGTGTCGGCCCCTCATTTGTGCTAGATTCATTTATGAATGATTCTTTTCTTGGTGGTCTTTTCAGCTCTAAAGTGTATTTATAGGGTAGAAAAACATATTTTCACACCATGATGGAGGCTAGGGTAGGCCAGCATAGCATTGGGGGCAAAGGTGGAGAGGGCGAGGAGGCCCCTTGAGGACTCGATTATTATCACAGTGCTTTGGATGCTTATACTTCCCGTAAAGCGGAATCCTTGAGAGGATGTTTTCTTCTTCAGCTTTTCTTCTCCTCTCCTGTTGTTCCTTGTTCTCTTGCTCTGTGCTAGTTGGCAACCTGTTTGGGGACGCCATATTGGAAACACAGTTGAGAAGTGTATTACCATTTACAACTTAATGGTAAGATATCATCCATTTCAGATATCATCCATTTCAACGACAATGGCATTTTATGAAAAAGGGAAGAGAGGCTTTTCCCCTTTTTAAACAGCTATTTCTGGGCATTCATGAGAATTTTTTTTCCCTCCTTGCAAAAAAAATATATATTGTTGTTTTCCCAATAATTCTTTTTGCTTTTCTTTGAAAAAATATGTAGAAATATATGGTTGTTTTTAAACCAAATTAAAATAGCTTTACATCTCATTTGATTTCAAGTATGAAGGGAACAAAATTCTACCTTTAAAATGTACAACATTTTACATGCCATTTGAGCACAAATCTTAAGCACACTTAAAAAAAAAAAAATTCAATGTGCCTAAGTTTCTTGTTGTTGTATTAGGGTTACAAATTATAAGATTTCTTGATGTCCTTTTTCTTTGAAAGTCCAAATCTAGGTAAATCCAAAAATATATATATATTCTTAATCCCTCTCAACCTGGATGCAAACTAAAACCTTCAAACCCTGCAAAACAAAATAAAAATTCATAAATCAATTACTCTTAAGTATTGAATGTGACCCAGAAAACTTAATAGAAATTGGAAGAGCAAGAAGGACAAATTTCATGAAATCCATAAACAAAATGTAGAAGGGAAAATAGTAAAAAAAAAATTAGCCATTTTTTTGCATAACCTCCTCTCCAAAAAGATTAAACCTGTAAAATAAAAATAATTAGAAGAAAATGCAGATAGGTAAAAAAAAAAATTATGCTATTATTTAAAATTTTGGGCAAATTATAAATATTAATAGTAAATTGCTTTAAATACTCCTAAACAACAGTAACTTAGACTTTTAGTGGAGTTAGAGTGCTTTATTATTATTTTATTTTTAGTTTTATTCATAGTGGTATATGATTAGAATTTAGAAATAAATATTTCTTTAATATTAATCTTCATATTCCATTTTTAAAAAATTATTAAATTTTAATGTAAATGAGGTTTTTATTTTATATTCTATTAAAGTAAGAGTAATGGATTTAATTTTTGTATTAGTTGGATTTTTTTTATCATCTTTTATTTTATCTTTTAGTTAAGAAATTTATTTTGTTTTATCTTATTTCATTTATTTCTTTATTTAATTTATTTTATTTTAATTTAAAAATTAATATATTTAAATATTTAGACTTTAATTTAATAGTTACAAAAAAAATTAAATAAAAGGTGAGTAGGAAGAAAAGTATTTATTCTTTGTTTTATTATCCTAGAAAGTTTATATATATATATATATATATATATATATATATATATATATATATATATATATATATATATATATATATATATATATATATATATATATATATATATATATAGTAAGTTGTTTTATCAAGTCTTTAATTGTAACTAGCCTATCTTAAATATAGAAATGGTGTGTTCTTCATTTTTATTTAATTTTTATAGATTTGTATTGTGGTGTAAAATCATATTAATGCTAATTAAATCTTAGGATTTTGAATTTTTAAGACATAAATTTTTATTATATGCTCATTTATGTACTAATTTATTTTCCCTTATGGACTCTCTTTATGGAGGAGAGAGCACTCATTTTTTTGTTGTAAATAAAAACCAAAAATAAAATTAAAAACTAAACCAAATAAAAAACTAAACTTTTATGTTATCTTGTAAAAACCAAATTAAAAAAATAGAATATGTTATTTTGTAACGCCCAAATAAATTGTAAGTGTGCAGTCTGAGCAATTTCTAAATAAATTGTAACCCTGCACGTATTTTAGCTCTCTGTAGGTATTTTAGATCTTTATATATCTTTGCACATATTTTAGATCTCTAAAACCTCTTTCGTTTCCTAAGATTTATGCAAGAAAGATTTTAAATCTTAAATCTATTTTCATTCAAGTTGGGGAAACAAAGTCTTCACATGGAAATTAAATTCATTGAAAGTATTATTGGAAAATAAATAAAAATAATAATATCAATTACGGGCTTCATTATTGTTTTGGGTTGAGAAATTTGAATATACACATTCAAAGAGGCTACTTAGAGGTCTATACTAAGGGTTGGAGTTTATAATTTTATTTTTAGCTTAACTTAGATTTAATTTCTAATTTTACGATATGATTTTAAGGTGATGCCAAAGTTCAAACATATGCTTCATATAAGCAAATTAGATGGCAATACACAAACAATAAATGACTCAAGTCCAAGTGAATGTGAAATTTAGTTCAGTTGCACACACAAAGTGAATGTGAAAGTTAGTTCATACACATCTTACACACATAAAGTGAATGCCAAAGTTCATTCACATAAACATGTGTACACACAGTGAATACCAAAGCTAACTTTCAAACCTACCCACCCACACACAATGAAAACCATAGTTAATTCACACACACATACACTTGACACAAAGTGAACATTAGTGTTTTTGTACACATATAGAGTGAGTGCCAAAACTCATTCACAAACGCATGCATGCACACACAAAGTGTGACAAATTTCATTCAAATTCATAGGCACACACTTCACACAAACTGAATGACAAAACTAAATAACTTTCAAACATGCACACAATGAATGTCAAGTTTATTCACACACACACACACACACACACAATGAAAGTCAAACTTTATTCAAACACACAAAGACTCACAATGAACATCATTGAAGTTTGTTTGTAGACACATTTCACAAAAAGTGAAAATCAAAGTTTATTCATACATCACACAAAATGATATCCAAAGTTCATTCGTGCACACAAACAAAAAAGGAATGTTAGTTCTTTCAAGCACATTCCACATAAAGTGAACATCAAAGTTCATTCATACATTCTACACAAAATGATATCCAAGGCTCATTTGTACACACACAAAATCAAGAATTTCAAATCTTTCAATTACATTCTAGGGTAAGTGCAAGAAGATGGGGGGCAAAAAAGGGGTCTTAAGTGGCCACTTTTTTCTGAAATCAAGAAATGCTAGCCTTGGATGAGAAATTGAGCATAGTTACACTCAAAATTTGGAGATGCAACCAAAACAATGTTCATAGTGCTCCGAGTCTACTTTCTAAACTACTCATTTTTTTTGAAAATGGCATAGATTAAGGGGTTCAAAAGAGGGAGCCACAGAAATTGGTGTTGTTTCTGTCAAAAAATATAACATAACATGTTTTGTGGCTCCCTCAAAAGGTTAACTTTTTTTTGGTATTTTTAAAATCACTTTAGTGAGAAATTAGCTAACAGCATGTAGTTTATGCCTAATTTTTCTGATATTTTTTTTTATGAATATTTGATTTTTTACTAATTTTCAAAGTGGACACATCCTAAAAAATAGAATTTTGGCCATGCTACCCCTATAAATTTTGAAAACTAATTGAAAATCATTTTTTTTAATATGTGTAGAATGGAGTCTACTTTCTAAATATATAATTTTTTTGAAATTTCAATGAATGGTTAATTTACAATGAAAAAAAGACCAAACAGTGGTTTTTGCCCAAAACCGGACACACAAACAAAAGAAATTAAAAATGAAAGGCTTAACATTGTCAAAATGTGAAAAAAAATTACATCATTAAATAGCTAAGAGAAAGTCTAACATTACCTAGGTGTTCGATTTGTTTGACCTTAAAACACGTGCAAATCTAAGGTTAGCACGAACAAAATTATGTGAAATCTTGTAGAATTTCCAAAAACACATTTGTGGATGTTGAAAAGGCACTCCAAGCCTTTGGGTTGGAAATCCAAAGCAAATCCCAAGCCCAAGGCTTGGGATTCCCAAAACACAATATAACATGAGTGCATTATAACATGCTTGCATTATGTTGTGCTTTTTTTGCTTTTTTGCATGTTTGCTAGTGTTTTCCCAGTTCGACACAATGCAAGCGCGTTATAATGCGCTCGCGTTATGTCTTCCTTTGAATGAGTTATGTTCAACTTTCATAAGTATGTTTCATGGATGTTTATATCTATTCTTGTAGGTATGTATGCATGTACATGTATGCATGCTTGTATGTATGCATTTTTGTATGTATGTATGTATGTATGTATGCATGTATGTATGTATGTATGTAAGTGTTTTGGGTTTAGAGTATATAAGGACCTGAGCCTGCATAGTTTTGAAGGTTGAGGGTTGAGGGATTAGGGCTTAAGTAATAGGTAGAGGGTAGAGTGTAGAGATTAGAGGGTTGAGGGTTACAGTTGAGGGTTAATATTTAGGTTGTTGAGTGTATAAGATTAAGTGTGTAAGGCACGGGGATTAGGATTTAGGGTTTACAATATGGATTGAGGGTATATAAGGCATAGGGTGACTTAGGTTGAGAGCACGTATGGTTTAGGTTTAATTTAAGTATAGGGTTGAGGCACAATACTTGAGGTTTAGGATATAAGGGTGAGGCTAAATATGGTCTAGGGATGAGGGTTTGAGGGTGTAGGCTTTAGGGTTTAAGGTATAGGGTTGATGATTGAGGACTTAGGGCTTAAGTATATTCTTGAGGGTATAGGGTTGAGGGTTTAGGGATAGGTTTTAGGGTTTAAGGTTTAAGGGTTAAGGGTTGATGGATAGGGTTTAAGGTTTAGGAGTAAGGGATTAGGGTTTAAGGTATAGTGTCTTGGGTTGAGGGTTTAGGAATAGGGATAGCATTTAGGGTTTAGGGATGAGGGATTAGCGTTGAGGGTTAAGGGTTGAGGGATTAAGGTTTAAGGTATAACCTGTTGAGGGTTGAGTGTTTAGGGATAGGGTTTAGGGTTTAGGGTTGAGGGATTAGGGTTTAGAGTTGAGGGATTAGGGTTTAAGGAATAGTGTTGAAGGTTGAGGGTTTAGCAATAGGTTTAGGGTTGAGGTATTAGGGTTTAGGGTTGATGGATTAGGGTTTAAGGAATAGTGTTGAGGGTTGAGGGTTTAGGAATAGGGTTTAGGGTTGAGGGATTAGGGTTTAGGGTTGATAGATTAGGGTTTAATGTTGAGAGTTGAGGGTTGAGGGTTGATGGTTTAGGGATAGGGTTAATGGTCAAGGGATTAGGGTTAAAATAGAGTGTTGAGGGTAGAGGGATTAGGGATAGGGTTTAGGGTTGAAGGTTTAATGATTGAGGGTTGAGGCTTTAGGGTTGAGGGTTAAGGGATTGGGGTTTAAGATATAGTGTTGAGAGTTGAGGGTTTAGGGATAGGTTTTAGGGTTTAAATTTTAAGAGTTAAGGGTTGACGGATAGGGTTTAGGGTTTAGGGATAAGGGATTAGGGTTTAAGGTATAGTGTTGAGGGTTGAGCATTTAGTGATAGGGTTTAGGGTTGAGGGTTGAGGGATTAGGGATGAGGGTTGAGAGATTAGGGTTTAAGGTATAGTGTTGAGGGTTAAGGGTTTAGTGATAGGGTTTAGGGTTGAGGGTTGAGGGATTAGGTTTTAGGGTTGATGGATTAGGGTTTAAGGTATAGTGTTGAGGGTTTAGGGATAGGGTTTAGGGTTGATGGATTAGCGTTTAATGTCGAGGTTAGGGTTAGAGTGTCAAGGGTGGAGGAATTAGGGATAGGGTTTAGGGTTGAAGGTTTAAGGATTGAGGGTTGAGGCTTTAGGGATGAGGGTTTAAGGCTTAAGATATAGTGTCAAGTGTTGAGGGTGTAGGGATAGGATTTAGTTTTAAAGGTTAAGGGTTGAGGGATAGGGATTAGGGTTTAAGGTATAGTGTTGAGGGTTGATGGTTTAGGGATAGGGTTTAGGTTTGAGGGATTAGGGTTTAGGGTTGATGAATTAGGGTTTAATGTTGAGAGTTGAGGGTTGAGGGTTTAGGAATAGGGTTGATGGGCAAGGGATTCAGGTTAAAGTAGAGTGTCGAGGGTAGAGGGATTAGGGATAGGATTTAGGGTTGAAGGTTTAAGGATTTAGGGTTGAGGCTTTAGGGATGAGGGTTAAGGGATTAGGCTATAAGATATAGTGTCGAGTGTTGAGGGTGTAGGGATAGGTTTTAGGGTTCAAGTTTTAAGGGTTAAGGGTTGACAGATAATATTGAGCCTGTTGAGGGTTTGGGAATACTGATAGTGTTTAGGGTTTAGGGATGAGGGATTAGGGTTGAGGGTTGGTGGATTAGGGTTGAGGGTTGACGGATTGGGGCTTAGGGATAGGGTTTAGAGTTTAGGGTTGAGGGACTAGGGTTTAAGGTATAATGTTGAGGGTTTAGGGATAGGGTTTAGGGTTGAGGGATTAGAGTTAAGGGTTGAGGGATTAGGGTTTGACGTTGAGGGTTGAGGGTTGAGGGTTTAGGGATAGGGTTGAGGGATTAGAGTTAAGGGTTGAGGGATTAGGGTTTGACGTTGAGGGTTGAGTGTTGAGGTTCGAGGGTTGAGGGTCGAGGGATGAGGGTTAAAGTAGAGTGTCAATGGTATAAGGATTAGGGATAGGGTTGGAGGGTTTAGGGATAAGGGATTAGGGTTTAGGGTATAGTATCGAGTCTATTGAGGGTTTAGGAATAGGGATAGCATTTAGGGTTTAGAGATGAGGGATTAGAGTTGAGGGTTGAGGGATTAGGGTTGAGAGTTGAGGGATTAGGGTTTAGGGATAAGGTTTAGGGTTTAGGTTTGAGGGATTAGTGTTTAAGGTATAGTGTTGAGGGTTTAAGGATACGGTTTAGGGTTGAGGGATTAGAGTTAAGGGTTGAGGGATTAGGGTTTGACGTTGTGGTTTTAGGGTTGAGGGTTTAGGCATAGGGTTGAGGGTCGAGGGATTAGGGTTAAAGTAGAGTGTCAAGGGTATAAGGATTAGGGATAGGGTTCGAGGGTTTAGGGATAAGGGATTAGGGTTTAAGTTATAGTATCAAGTCCATTGAGGGTTTAGGAATAGGGATAGCATTTAGGGTTTAGCGATAAGGGATTAGGGTTGAGGGTTGATGGATTAGGGTTGAGGGTTGAGGGTTTAGGGCTTAGGGATGGGGTTTAGGGTTTAGGTTTGAGGGATTAGAGTTTAAGGTATAGTGTTGAGTGTTTAGGGATAGGGTTTAGGGTTAAGGGATTAGAGTTAAGGGTTGAGGGATTAGGGTTTGACATTGAGGGTTGAGGGTTCAGGTTTTAGGGTTGAGGGTTTAGGGATAGGGTTGAGGGTCAAGGGATTAGAGTTAAGGGTTGAGGGATTAGGGTTTGACATTGAGCGTTGAGTGTTGAGGTTCGAGGGTTGAGGGTTTAGGGATAGGGTTGAGGGTTGAGGGATTAGGGTTAAAGTAGAGTGTCAAGGGTATAAGGATTAGGGATAGGGTTGGAGGGTTTAGGGATAAGGGATTAGGGTTTAAGGTATAGTATCGAGCCCATTGAGGGTTTAGGAATAGAGATAGTGTTTAGGGTTTAGGGATGAGGGATTAGAGTTGAGGGTTGAGGGATTAGGTTTGAGGGTTGAGGGATTAGGGTTGAGGGTTGAGGGATTAGGGTTTAGGGATAAGGTTTAGGGTTTAGGGTTGAGGGATTAGGGTTTAAGGTATAGTGTTGAGGGTTTTTGGATAGGGTTTAAGGTTGAGGGATTAGAGTGAAGGGTTGAGGGATTAGGATTTGACATTGAGGGTTAACGCTTGAGGTTTTAGGGTTTAGGCTTTAGGGATAGGGTTAAGGGTCAAGGGATTAGAGTTAAGGGTTGAGGGATTAGGGTTTGACATTGAGGGTTGAGTGTTGAGGTTCGAGGGTTGAGGGTTTAGGGATAGGGTTGAGGGTCGAGGGATAAGGGTTAAAGTAGAGTGTCGAGGGTATATGGATTAGGGGTTAGAGGGTTTAGGGATAAGGGATTAGGGTTTAAGGTATAGTATCGATCCCATTGAGGGTTTAGGAATAGGGATAGCATTTAGGGTTTAGGGATGAGGAATTAGAGTTAAGGGTTGAGGGATTAGGATTGAGGGCTAAGGGATTAGGGTTTAGGGATAAGGTTCAGGTTTTAGGGTTGAGGGATTAGGGTTTAAGGTATAGTGTCAAGGGTTTAGGGATAGGGTTTAGGGTTGAGGGATTAGAGTGAAGGGTTGAGGGATTAGGATTTGATGTTGAGGGTTGAGGGTTGACATTTTAGGGTTTAGGGTTTAGGGATAGGGTTGAGGGTTGAGGGATTAGAGTTAAGGGTTGAGGGATTAGGGTTTGACTTGAGGGTTGAGTGTTGAGGTTCAAGGGTTGAGGGTTTAGGGATAGGGTTAAGGGTTGAGGGATTAGGGTTAAATTAGAGTGTCGAGGGTATAAGGATTAGGGATATGGTTGGAGGGTTTAGGGATAAGGGATTAGGGTTTAAGGTATAGTATCGAGCCCGTTGAGGGTTTAGGAATAGGGACAGCATTTAGGGTTTAGGGATGAGGGATTAGAGTTGAGGGTTGAGGGATTAGGGTTGAGGGTTGAGGGATTAGGGTTTAGGGATAAGGTTTAGGGTTTAGCATTGAGGGATTAGGGTTTAAGGTATAGTGTTGAGGGTTTAGGGATATGGTTTAGGGTTGAGGGTTTAGAGTGAAGGGTTGAGGGATTAGGATTTGATGTTGAGGGTTGAGGGTTGAGGTTTTAGGGTTTAGGGTTTAGGGATAGGTTTGAGGGTTGATGGATTAGAGATAAGGGTTGAGGGATTAGGGTTTGACATTGAGGATTGAGTGTTGAGGTTCAAGGGTTGAGAGTTTAGGGATAGGGTTGAGGGTCGAGGGATTAGGGTTAAAGTAGAGTGTCGAGGGTATAAGGATTAGCGATAGGGTTGGAGGGTTTAGGGATAAGGGATCAGGGTTTAAGGTATAGTATCGAGCCTTTTGAGGGTTTAGGAATAGGGATAGCAGTTAGGGTTTAGGGATGAGGGATTAGAGTTGAGGGTTGAGGGATTAGGGTTGAGGGTTGAGGGATTAGGGTTTATGGATAAGGTTTAGGGTTTAGGGTTGAGGGATTAGGGTTTAAGGTATAGTGTTGAAGGTTTAGGGATAGGGTTTAGGGTTAAGGGATTAAAGTGAAGGGTTGAGGGATTAGGATTTGACATTGAGGGTTGAGGGTTGAGGTTTTAGGGTTTAGGGTTTAGGGATAGGGTTGAGGGATTAGGGTTTGATGTTGAGGGTTAAGTGTTGAGATTCAAGGGTTGAGGGTTTAGGGATAGGGTTTAGGGTCGAGGGATTAGGGTTAAAGTAGAGTCTCAAGGGTATAAGGATTAGGGATAGGATTGCAGGGTTTAGGGATAAGGGATTAGGGTTTAAGGTATAGTATCGAGCCCGTTGAGGGTTTAGGAATAGGGATAGCATTTAGGGTTTAGGGATGAGGGAATAGAGTTGAGGGTTGAGGGATTAGGGTTTGACATTGAGGGTTGAGAGTTTAGGGATAGGGTTGAGGGTCAAGGGATTAGGGTTAAAGTAGAGTCTCCAGGGTATAAGGATTAGGGATAGGATTGGAGGGTTTAGGGATAAGGGATTAGGGTTTAAAGTTTAGTATCGAGCCCGTTGAGTGTTTAGGAATAGGGATAGCATTTAGGGTTTAGGGATGAGGGATTGAGTTGAGAGTTGAGGGATTAGGGTTGAGGGTTGAGGGATTAAGGTTTTGGGATAAGGTTTAGGGTTTAAGGTATAGTGTTGAGGGTTTAGGGATAGGGTTTAGGGTTGAGGAATTAGAGTGAAGGGTTGATGGATTAGGATTTGATATTGAGGGTTGAGGGTTGAGGTTTTAGGGTTTAGGGTTTAGGGCTAGGGTTGAGGGTCAAGGGATTAGAGTTAAGGGTTGAGGGATTAGTGTTTGACATTGAGGGTTGAGTGTTGAGGTTCGAGGGTTGAGGGTCGAGGGATTAGGGTTAAAGTAGAGTGTCGAGGGTATAAGAATTAGGGATAGGGTTGGAGGGTTTAGGGATAAGGGATTAGGATTTAAGGTATAGTATCGAGCTCATTGAGGGTTTAGGAATAGGGATAGCATTTAGGGTTTAGGGATGAGGGATTAGAGTTGAGGGTTGAGGGATTAGGGTTGAGGGATTAGGGTTGAGGGTTGAGGGATTAGGGTTTAGGGTTTAAGGTTGAGGGATTAGGGGTTAAGGTATAGTGTTGAGGGTTTAGGGATAGGTTTTACGGTTGAGGGATTAGGATTTGACGTTGAGGGTTGAGGGTTGAGGTTTTAGGGTTTAGGGTTTAGGGATAGGGTTGAGGGTCGAGGGATTAGAGTTAAGGTTGAGGGATTAGGGTTTGACGTTGAAGGTTGAGGTTGGAGGGTTGAGGGTTTAGGGATAGGGTTGAGGGTCGAGGGATTAGGGTTAAAGTAGAGTGTCAAGGGTATAAGGATTAGGGATAGGGTTGGAGGGTTTAGGGATAAGGGATTAGGGTTTAAGGTATAGTATCAAGCCTGTTGAGGGTTTAGGAATAGGGATAGCTAGCTTTAGGGTTTAAGATTAAGTGAGACCTAGATGGCTAAGGATGGATGGAGAGGTAGACAAGGAGAGACTGAGAGACATAGAGAGGGGAGAGGTAGAGAGGTGAGAGGGAGAGATAAGTCAGATATAGAACATGAGCTAATGGAACTAGAGGTGAGATATTGTAAAGGTGCTATCAAAAGTGAGATAGGCACAAATATTTATGGATCAATCTATAGCAAGACAAAACATGAGCGCATTATAACGTGAGCGCGTTATAATGCACTCGCATTTTGTCCTACTATAGAAACGGTAAAAAAGTATTGACCCCCATGATCCAAGCCAACATGCTCTATTTTCATGTTGATTATGCACGTGTTTCAACAAAAAAGAAGTGCTTACATGCTGTTGGGAAGTTCACATGCACATTTTACACATTCTACCACCTTTTCTTCTTTGCCAACTTGAGAAGGAGGAAATAACATAGTTTTCACACCAAATTTGATATATATCTATTCAAGTTTCAGCTTTTGTAGTGTTGCAATATTAATTGTGATTCAATTTTAGGAATTTAACATTATAGATTGCTTAATAGTATTGTTGTTACTAATTATATTTGAGTGTTACTCAATTTAACATTGAAAAGGAAGCAAGTGGTGAAAAACTCAAATTGTTGAGGAGTTTGATGCAAGAAGAAAAAAACACTACATAATTGGGTACTCTCTCTATTCAAATCTCCATTTTTTAGGTATGTCAAGTCTTTACATGCATGTTCTTCACATTTTCCTTAATTCTATTTGAATTACTTTATCATGCTTTATCATACATGTTTAAAATAGACACATTCCCAATCAAGAAAGTAGCCTACAATCTCACATGATGCCATGTATATTTTCTACACTTGGGCTCTTTAACAATTATGTGTAATAAATAGACCTTAACATACCATGATGTCAAACTATACAAGAATAAATCCTTACAACATAATAAAAATACAATCCCACTATTATCTTTTCATATTAACAAGTTAAAATACAAATGAATAGGTGCCAAGATCATACAAGTATGCACATATCTTGGGCTAGGACATTCCCTATGCACCTATTCATGATGATTTGTACATGCACATGACAACAATATTTCAAAATTTCCCAATTGTCCTTTGTTAGCACATGATGGTGGTTACCTTGATCCACTATATACCATTCAATACCCTAAATTACAGAGATTAGTCTAATTATTTTTATGACAATCCTAGATATGTGATGTAGAGGTAGGGTTCAACTCAATCCCAAGGGCTCATACCAATAGTTTCTTCAAATTTCATAAGCTTTCCTCTCAAGCAATCTCCCTATACAAAGGCACAAAGAGGGTCTTCAATACATCAAAACCTAACAAGGCTACTAGAGGTCTTCTTACCCCTCAAGAAATTAGACACAACCATTCTAAACCCTTACTCAAGTCTACACTCTTCAATTGTTGTCTATTCCTTCACAAGCCACCCAAATACTAGTATCCCTAGTACCAACAAAACACCTTTTCAATTCCAAATCCTAGTAGCCCTAGTAACAACAAACATGTCAAATTGGGTCTGGCTCAACCTTTTCAAGCATGAAGTCCCATGTACTCTTCACTTGTATCCTCAATAGGTGACTCTCCTTTGGCCTTATCCTCATCTAGGACTGAAGTGAACTTTGTACCATAATGCTTTGTATGGCTGCAATAATTTGCTTTGTACCTATTTTGGTTGAGTGACATTTACTCTTTTACATGATGATTGTATGTAAATTTACTATGAAGGGTTGAATGACATATATTTTAGTTATTTGTATGGATTTCTTTCTTAGGAACTAATATTGGTCTCTTTATCATGCTACAGACAAATTCTTTGTCATGCTGAGGAAACGATCAAGAATTAAACCAACACAGGAAGAGATAGAAGCTAAGAATGCAAAGAAAGCAACAGCTATGAGGGAACTTTGTGAGAAGAGGAAATTGGACACAATAAATGAAGACATGCCAATTGAAGAGGAACCACAACCATCACAAAGAGATATGGTATTGGTGGCACAAAGAGAACGAATGCAAAAATTTTGTGCTATGAGAGATTTGAATACCATAGTTGGAGACACGTCCTCTACCACAAGTCAACATGTAGGGACACCATCTACCGCATCTCCAGATGAGAGTACATCATCAATCACATGTGATGAAGGAGGTACACCATCATTCCCACCTCAACCTCAAGGTATGTCATATATTCCATCTTCGATCAAAGGTACACCATCTAGCCAATCTCATTTAAATATTGATGAAATTCCTAATGTTGAGATGAATTTACCTAACTTAACACCACCTATAATTTTGCATAGAAAGCCAAAGTATTTGATTAATATTGATGAGAATATTTTACAGCCAATGGAAGGTAAGATTACAAAACACACTTGTAGAAGATATGCTCATAAGATTTGGAGATTCTTCTTTGAAAAGTTAAATGAGACTACAAGATGTCAACTATTCATTGCAATAATGCGAAGTATAAAGTATAGGTCCATCATGAAGATTCTTGGGTTGAGAACATTAGAGGCTTCAAGTGAAAAATCTATTGTCAAGAATCTAACGAGTGCATATGAGAGTGTGGGTAACACCTCACACACAAAAGATAGTAATGCAACACGGCGTGTGATTACATCAACTATAGTAAGTAGTCAAACGAGGAAAGCTCGTCTCATTAGAAAGACGAATCAAAAATTGAGAATTAATAGGAAAATTTTATCAAGAGCCATTGGAAGATGACAAAGAATTAATGACACTAATGCCAATGAATTATGGGTGTTCTTGGGGAGACTACCATGGAAATATAAACCAATTGTTGAAGCATTGAGATCACTAATTGAAGACTTTTGGAAGAATTACACAAGGATATCTCTGAATCAAAGGGATGTGGTAAGAAGGAGAATCGATAGTCAGAACCAAGAGCCACATACAAAGTATTTTTTGGATGAGACTCAAACACAGTTTTATGGTAAATTTCTAGAGAAGTATCCTCAAATTAAAATTTGTCAAAGATATTTTGAAATGCTAAAACCTTTCTATGTCAAGATAAATCACACACGCACTACTTGTTGTTGTATATTATATATTGAATTTTCTAACCATTTTGATGTTTATAGGTCTATTTGTTTTGATTTGCATACTAACAATGTTTTGCAAGGTTGTGGCATACATGCCCCACCAACATCTTCAAGAGACTTCATATCAAGAATTTTATGTGAAAGAGGGGAAGGTCAAATATTCTACAAGAAATTATGCTTGGATGGCACATGTCATCGTTGTGGTGGTTTGCAACGTTTGCCAATATGTGAACATATGGAAAGAACACATGCATTTGGAAACGAACTAGTAGAGTTTAGCAAGTATAAAATAGTGGCATACAATACAAAAGATGGTAAAGAAGCAAAGAGGTGTGAATTGGTTATTGAAAAGATTTCAGTGTATCAGTTTATGCCTATATTTCATGACAGCATAGTGTATGAGTATGCAAGACATGCCTATAGAGCTCGATGGTTGGACTTGTAATTCAAGTTATGCAAGGACACATTTCTGATTGGTAGCATTGTTTCATTCGTCGACTTTGCAGAGAACTATAGTCTACAGCCACAGCGTGAGGTGCAATCACAATATTACAACTCCACATAGGTTTCTATATTTGTGCACATCACATTCATTCATGCAAATGATAGTACAGAGGATGATAAAAAGATCATAAGGGAGTATAATTTGTATATCAGTGATGATCACATGCATTCTATGAAGTTTGTGCAAGGTTGCTTTCAGGTGTTCTATAATGATTTGGCTAGAAGGGGCATATCATTCAGTCAACATATCATATGGTCGGATAACTATGCGTCACAATTCAAGAACTCATAGAATTTCTATTGGCTGAGTAGGAGGCATAATTTTATAGGTATTCGTCATATGTGGAACTTTTGTGAGGTCAGGCATGGAAAGGGGGAGCATGATGGTGTAGGAGCATGTATCAAAAGAGCCATAGCATGAGAAGAGTTAAAATATAAAGATAATGCAAAGTTGACAGATGCAAAATTGATCGTCGAGTGGTGTAATGCATCCATGGGTCTAGGTAATGAAGGTAAGTCTTCAGTTCATAGATTTTTTTGGTTGATAGATGCTACTAACATTGCACCATATGAGGACTATTCTACACTGACAGGATCAAGTGAGATGCACTCTTTCAAAAGCTCAATTGTAGGTTCATGGAGTATCCATACGTGAAAGATGTCATGCTTTTGTTCTTCCTGTACAATTCAAGCCTGGGATGAGTGTGAGTCAAAGGAGTGGGTTGACGAATGACAGTTAAGTTATCTTAGCCCACTTGACATGTATCGACCCCTGACGGCATTGGAACTAACACAGATGGAATCATCAGTTGACTTTGACCACATATCAGATCTAGTTCAACTAGGTAATATATCTATTTACATAGTTTTGGAAATTCCTAATGTCATCTTACTTTGTAGTATTTTTGTAATGTTGACTAATTTCATCTAATTTGCAACACATATCAATGTAGGGCATGTATATGTAGTTATTGCAAATGAAGATAATGAAGAGGGAACAAATTATTACTTATGTCATTGTGTTGAGGCCAAAAAGAAATTAGAGACCCTAGTTACAGATGGAGAAAACATTGAATACCCTATAGGCTTAGTGGTTATTACTGGAACATGGCTTAGAAGGTACCCACATAAGAGTGTTAATGTTTGGCTATTTTAGGACTTTGACATGCATCAGAAGATTCTTCATTACTCGAACCTTGTCGTGGCATCCAATTTTCATTTGATACAGTATCGGGGTAGACCTTTGAACAAGACCTTGTGGAAGGTGCGTGAGTCTGACCATGAAGCAATACTTGACACAATAAAGAGTAGAGCAGAACTGGATTGATGCAGAGGCATCCACACTATAACCTTACAATATAGCATGGACGTCTGCAGCCCATCCTCATCATCATCATATTTTGCTTTACACTGTCAGCATCATCATCATATCTCGGACGAGCACAATTATCCTCCTGCCGACTACTGTTCACTTCCTCCGTTTTCCGCCTATCATCATCATCATGATGTTCAACTAGCGCCAACATCCTCCTGTTGTACTGTTCATTGGGCTCCAAGCTCCATCGGCATCATCATGATATACAACACCCCCTTCGTCAGCAGGATATCCAATATCCTGTTGCTCCAAAGATCCTGATGATGATGACCTTCAGCACCTTCCCTTCGATACCCCGATAGCCGACGATACAAGCAACAGCATCATGATATGATTTATCCGGTTCTCTCAAAACCTCCTGATGATGTTAACACAACTTTCTGCCGCGGACTTCCGCCGATACCTTAAGCACTTAACGACAGTAGGATAAACTTGCGTAGGGGGATATCTCAATATCCTGATGACGATGACGTCATATCCTGATGACGATGACGTCACACAATATCCTGATGACCTCTTCAACACTTAGTAAAAAAAAATGAACTTTCACTCCCGCATCTGCTAGCGATACGCAGATGATGGGCACTCTCGAGAGATGATCCTGACGGCGATAGATACGCTGAGTATATATCTGACTTAAAACATCCTGATGCACTTGCAACATGCAAACTTCAACAGTTTCATGACCCGATCTTCTATCTGATGCCGATACGCTCCTCCTCGGCTCCTCCAGATGATGATCACCCCGACGCACTTGCACTTCATGCAACTAACCGCATCATGCCGATCTCCTCTTACTCAGATGATGATGCTCGAAGCGACTGTAGGATATTCGCAGAAATATCCTGATGATGCCATCTTCACGAACTTTTAGCCTTAGCGAAATTTCACTTTGCCGATCCTCCAGGGACGACCCGATCCACTCTCAGGGTGATCTTCCACACTTTGTCAGCTCGACCTAGCACATGCCCATGCTAGGGTCTTCAACACCTTTCAGTCGCGATCCTGCACACCTGCATGCAAACAAACAAACTAATATCTACCCTACTATACATAACCATTCCACCGATCAGATGAATCAACCGGTGGAATGGATCAGTGAATCCATACAGCCACCAAACCAGCAAATCGATCAAGCAATGGAATGCAACAGAGGATGAACACAAACAGGAACACTTTATTTGACTTCAAAAGATGCAAATACAATGATCAGTTTCTCTCTCTCTGCCTCACTCTCGCAAAGTCTGATCGATGATATGCAATACCATCCGATCCTCATGCTTAAATAGATTTGCCTTCGAGTACTACTGACCCGACTCCAAGCGGCTGGGAACTCTCTCCAAGCGGCTGGGAGATCCAACCGAACATACATCATGACAACTGTCTTAACAAACTAACTAAAAATAGCAAAGCCTGGTCAGCATGATCTTATCATGATCAGCATGACCTTATTACATGCATTTGGTCTTAACAGACCTTCTTGGAAACATAAACAAGACCTAAAACAACTAACTGCCTTATCAAGACCAGCTGTCAGGTAGGTGCTCCTGCACCATACTCCCCAACAGAAAAGAACGCATGTCCCATGAGTTTAGTATGTGGAAGTCCTCCACCTTTACACTTTGCTTTTGAAATATGCTGATCTGTTCCAGCTTTGTCCTCTGCTGGCTCTTGGCTGCTCCAAGACTTCTGAACTGTAACTTGCTTGTTGGCAAGTAAATCCTCATGCCTGTCAATGTAGGCCTTTCTCTCACATATCTTGTGTTTGTCAGGTTGTCTGACCAGAACCTCTGTCGGAACTACCTCTTTCACTTCGGACATGTTCAACTCTAGCTTCCTGTCAACTGTTATAGGACAAGCAATAGTCCCAACTATGACAACATCCTTGTCATTCCTCTGAACTGATTGCTGTGTGCAAACCTGTTTCTGCACCGGCTGCTGACCTCTGTCAGTCACAACTAAAACTTTCTTCAATCGGTTGTCCTGAACAACTTCTGTCTCTGCAGTATCCTTATCTGCCTTTATGCCTGCTCCTCTAGGCATCTGCACAGACTCCTTCTTTCCCATTAAAATGATTTTGGCTGCCCCCTGTGCTGCAGCATCTGCCTGCAATGGCATCAACTTCATAGTCTTCCCATCTTTCTTGATGGTATAGGTATTAGAATACCCATCATACAGTACCCTTCTGTCAAATTGCCATGGTCTACCCAATAGTAGGTGACAACATTCCATAGGCAAAATATCACACAAAATTCTATCATGATATGCTCCAATCTGAAAATCCACATATGCCTGTTCAGAGACAAAAAGTGAATGACTATCACTCACCCAAGATGCCTTGTAAGGGTGTGGGTGTGGAATCCTTTCCAGCTTCAGTTTATCCACCATTTCCTGAGATACCATGTTGTCTGTTGAACCAGTATCAATGACAACCTTACATTTTTTACCTTTGCTCTTACATATGGTCTTGAAAAGAGACCTTCTTTGTGGGGATTCTTTGTTATGTACCTTCATGGTAGTTGCTGTTCTTCTCATCAGCAGAGACTCTCCACTCTCTGGGTATGCATAATTATCAGGCTCCTTATCTTTTTGATAAGTGTTTGAACTCTGTGCACTTTGCTCTACTGTCTCTTCTTGTACCAATTGTACTCTCTTGTCACTAGTTCTATCATTTCTGGATGATGAACCTTTGTTTTCTGGACATTTGAAGGATGGATGACCAAACTCTCCACAGGTGTAACATTTTCCTGAAAATGTAGTAGAACCTCTACCACCTCCAAATCTTCCTCTATTACCTTTCCATCCACCCCTGAAATCAGACTGTCCCTGTCCTTTACCAGTGTCTTCTTGACCCTCATTTGTTTGCTTTTGTGTAGGGGCTGCTCCTCTTCCCCTATTGTTTCCTCTTCCTCTCATGGACTTATCATGTCCTCTATTCATCTTTTCTTCAATCCTGATTGCCATTTGATAACAATCCTCCACATTCTTAGGGTTAGCTAAAACTAACTCATCCTGTATGTTAAATCTCAAACCAGCCAAGTACCTAGCCACCTTTTCTACCTCATTCTCATGATGACCAGATCTCATACTCAACTTATAAAACTCCTCAGTATATGCCTTCACATCCCTTTCTTTCTGCTTTAAAAATTGCAGCTTCTTAAACATCTAGATTTCATAATCCCTTGGCAAGAATTTACCTTTGATCCTTGCTACCATCTTATCCCATGAAGTGATCTTGGACATCCCTTGCTTCCTTCTCTCAGATTGTACATAATCCCACCAAACCAAAGCATGACCTCCTAACTTGGTCTTTGCAATCTTTACCTTCTGATCCTCAGCAACATCTTCACATTCAAAGTGATTATCAAGTGCAGCAATCCAATCTAGTAACACATCTTCATTCAAGCTTCCAGTATACTTGGAAACATCAACCTTTACCTTAGGTTTATCACCCTGCACTGCCTTTAACAGTTTTACAAATTTTTGGTCTTCAGCCTCCAGATCTTCAGCTACCTCTTCATACTCTTCAACAGTATCTTCATCTTCTTCAGACTCACTGTCTTCCACTTCCCTCTTTTTGTTCTTTTCCAGGGCTGTAAGCCTGGCTTGAAGTGCTTCAGCAAGCTCCTTCATCTTCCTCATCTCTTTAGCATGTTTCTCCTTCATCTCCTGCAATTCCCTTGCAGTCCCACTACCTTTCGGAGGCATTTTGTCAACCTCTTACTCAACACACAACACACAATCAACTCTACCTCTGCCCTTTCGGTGACAGAATCAACACACGACAGCCCAGACCTTTTGCTGAGCTCTGATACCACTATGATGCAGAGGCATCCACACTATAACCTTACAATACAGCATGGACGTCTGCAGCCCATCCTCATCATCATCATATTTTGCTTTACACTGTCAGCATCATCATCATATCTCGGACGAGCACAATTATCCTCCTGCCGACTACTGTTCACTTCCTCCATTTTCCGCCTATCATCATCATCATGATGTTCAACTAGCGCCAACATCCTCCTGTTGCACTGTTCATCGGGCGCCAAGCTCCATCGGCATCATCATGATATACAACACCCCCTTCGTCAGCAGGATATCCAATATCCTGTTGCTCCAAAGATCCTGATGATGATGACCTTCAGCACCTTCCCTTCGATACCCCGATAGCCGACGATACAAGCAACAGCATCATGATATGATTTATCCGGTTCTCTCGAAACCTCCTGATGATGTTAACACAACTTTTTGCCGTAGACTTCCGCCGATACCTTAAGCACTTAACGACAGCAGGATAAACTTGCGTAGGGGGATATCTCAATATCCTGATGACGATGACGTCATATCCTGATGACGATGATGTCACACAATATCCTGATGACCTCTTCAACACTTAGTCAAAAAAAAATGAACTTTCACTCCCGCATCTGCTAGCGATACGCGGATGATGGGCACTCTCGAGAGATGATCCTGACGGCGATAGATATGCTGAGTATATATCTGACTTAAAACATCCTGATGCACTTGCAACATGCAAACTTCAACAGTTTCATGACCTGATCTTCTATCTGATGCCGATACGATCCTCCTCGGCTCCTCTAGATGATGATCACCCCGACGCACTTGCACTTCATGCAACTAACCGCATCATGCCGATCTCGTCTTACTCGGATGATGATGCTCGAAGTGACTACAGGATATTCGCAGAAATATCCTGATGATGCCGTCTTCACGAACTTTTAGCCTTAGCGAAATTTCACTTCGCCGATCCTCCAGGGACGACCCGATCCACTCTCAGGGTGATCTTCCACACTTTGTCAGCTCGACCTAGCACATGCCCATGCTAGGGTCTTCAACACCTTTCAGTCGCGATCCTGCACACCTGCATGCAAACAAACAAACTAATATCTACCCTACTATACATAACCATTCCACCGATCAGATGAATCAACCGGTGGAATGGATCAGTGAATCCATACAGCCACCAAACCAGCAAATCGATCAAGCAATGGAATGCAACAGAGGATGAACACAAATAGGAACACTTTATTTGACTTCAAAAGATGCAAATACAATGATCAGTTTCTCTCTCTCTGCCTCACTCTCGCAAAGTCTGATCGATGATATGCAATACCATCCGATCCTCATGCTTAAATAGATTTGCCTTCGAGTACTACTGACCCGACTCCAAGCAGCTGGGAACTCTCTCCAAGCGGCTGGGAGATCCAACCGAACATACATCATGACAACTGTCTTAACAAACTAACTAAAAATAGCAAAGCCTGGTCAGCATGATCTTATCATGATCAGCATGACCTTATTACATGCATTTGGTCTTAACAGACCTTCTTGGAAACATAAACAAGACCTAAAACAACTAACTGCCTTATCAAGACCAGCTGTCAGGTAGGTGCTCCTGCACCATGGATGGTTCATTGGATTAATTTGTAAGTATTCACATTGCTTTTGTAAAGTCATGTTACATTGAGTTGTAACTATGCACATTAATTTGTAAGGTTTGTCTTTTTTTATTTGCTGCTGTATTTTTACATCATCATGTTATGCTTCATGGGGTTAGACCTAAGTGATGGATTAAGTTGATCCTGAGAATAATGTATAAAATATAGGTAATGTATAAATTATAGGTGTCTCTAGGTGTCCTGGTGTCTAACTAGATAATAGGTGTCTCTAATTGTGTCTTTCATCCAAACATGCTGAAACAGTCCGAGCTACATTGTACCGATGATATCCCTGAAGAGTCCAAAGTGCAAAAAGGTAGCAATCTTTGACGAGATGTTACTCAAAAACTGTGTCACTTAGAAACATTCTATCTAAGGCAACACAATCACATAGAGTTCCTCTACAATAACCAACACAATCACATAGAGTTCCTCTACAATAACCATTCTCAGTTTTTATATCTCTGAGGCATTTACCCATGGTGAAAGGTTTTCTGCTACCCCAAAAATCATCAAAAGGAGGTAGTGTAAAGTTGTAAAGGGGTATAACTTTCATCCTACTCCTGATGTGACCAAAATGACTATTTCAACACGTCTGAATAGGTACATTTACGCTAGGCATGGTCCTATTTTTCACCCAAACATGTCGAAACAGTCTGAGCTACATTGTAATGATGATATCCCTAAAGAGTCCAAAGTGCAAAAAGGCAGCAATCTTTGACGAGATGTTACTCGAAAATCATGTCACTTAAAATATTCTGTCTGAGGCAACGCGATCATGTAGGGTTCCTCTACAATAATCTCTCTCAAATTTTTATATCTCTGAGGCGTTTGCCCATGGTGAAAGGTTTATTGCTACCCCAAAAATTGTTTGAAGGAAGTAGTGGAAAGTTACAAAGGGGTGCAACTTTCATCCTGCTCCTGATGCGACTAAACTAACTCTTCCAACATGTCCAGATGGGTACATTTACACTACGCATGGTTCTATTTTTCACCCAAACATGCCAAAACAATCCGAGCTACATTGTACCGACGATATCCCTAAAGAGTCCAAAGTGCAAAAAAGGCAGCAATCTTTGATGAGATGTTACTCAAAAACTGTGTCACTTAGAAACATTATGTCTAAGGTAACATGATCATGTAGAGTTCCTCTACAATAACCTCTCTCATTTTTTTATATCTCTGAGGCATTTGCCCATGCTGAAAGGTTTCCTGCTGCCCCAAAAATCATCAGAAGGAGGTAGTGTAAAGTTGCAAAGGGGTGTAACTTTCATCCTACTCCTGATGCAACTAAATTGACTATTCTAACACATCTAGATGGGTACATTTATGCTAGGTATGGTCTTTTTTTTCACCCAAATATGTCAAAACAGTCCGAGCTACATTGTACCGACAATATCCCTGAAGAGTCAAAAGTGTAGAAAGGCAGGAATCTTTGACGAGATGTTACTCGAAAACCATGTAACTTACAAACATTCTATCTAAGAAAACATGATCATGTAGACTCCCTCTACAATAACCTCTCTTAGTTTTTTATATCTCTAAGGCATTTTCCCGTGGTGAAAGGTTTTCTGCTACCCCAAAAATCGTTAAGAGGCAGTATAAAGTTGCAAAGGGGTGTAACTTTCATCTTGCTCTTGATGCAACCAAAATGATAGTTCCAACACATCGGGATGGGTACATTTAGGCTAGGCATAGTCCTATTTTGCACCCAAACATGCCAAAACAGTCTGAGCTACATTGTACTAGGGATATCCCTGAAGAGTCCAAAGTGCAAAAAGGCAGCAATCTTTGATGAGTTGTTACTCAGAAACCATGTCACTTAGATACATTCCATCTAAGGTAATGTGATCATGTAGGGTCCCTCTACAATAACCTCTCTCAGTTTTTTATATCTCTGAGGCGTTTGCCCATGGTGAAAGGTTTTCTGCTACCCCAAAAATCATCAGAAGGAGGTAGTGTAAAGTTACAAAGGAGTGTAACTTTTGTTCTTCTCCTCGTGTGGTCAAACTAATAGTTCCAACACATCTATATGGGTACTTTTAGGCTAGGTATGGTCCTGTTTTGCAGCCAAACATGCTAAAACAGTCTGAGCTACATTGTACCAGTGATATCCCTAAAGAGTCAAAGGTGCAAGAAGGCAGCAATCTTTGACAAGATGTTACTCAGAAACTGTGTCACTTAGATACATTCTGTCTAAGGAAACATGATCATGTAGGGTCCCTCTACAATAACCTCTCTCAGTTTTTTATATCTCTGAGGCATTTGCCCATGGTGAAAGGTTTTCTGCTGCCCCAAAAATCGTCAAACGGAGGTGGTGTAAAGTTGCAAAGGGGTGTAACTTTTGTTCTTCTCTTTGTACTACCAAACTAACAATTCTAATGCATCTGGATGGGTACATTTAGGCTAGGCATGGTCCTGTTTCACACCCAAACATGTCAAAATAGTATGAGCTACAAACACTAACTAGTCTTCAATCTTTAAACACTACAAATTCCATGATATCCTACATAAAGCTATCTTTTAGCCTTTTATAAAGGCATGCCCATCAAATTCAATCACATAGAGATGATTGTCTATATTCAAAATTCCTTTTAAATAGTAACCTTCCAATCTTTTTTCCTACCCTGATATCAATTAAATATGACCTTCGATTATGATATGGCACTCGAGCCTATGAGAGTTTACCAGAGACGTTGGTTGAGTTAGGTTGAAGGGCTAGTGAACTAATGACTTAAAGACCCTTTAGTAGGTTGATTTAAGTGATAGTAACTTCTGATTATAAGTCAATATTAAATTAAAACAAAAGTGCACTTTACACACGACAAACAATTGAGGGTTTTAAAGTCTTGAGAAAAGTAGATTCTTTTTAGGGTTTAATGCCCAATATGCAAACCCTAACTATCAATAAGATTATGATTATGAAATCTTGTGTCTTCTCTAACTTCTTATTGCATGAATAAAACCACATCCACCATGAATATGAACCTTGCATCATATCAACCTTCCAAGATAGACCTTATCATGAAAACCATATTCACAACAAAACCTTGCATGAATAAAACCACATCCACCATGAACATGAACCTTGCATCATATGAACCATGTTTGTCTTGTGCAACATCAACATGAATTGAGAGACCTTATCATGAAAACCATATTCACAACATCATGCACCTCATGACCGTCACCTACCTTGAATAACTATATCACCTTATCAACATCATGGCATCAACCTTGACATCAATGACAAACAACCTTGTCCCTTTTACTTCAATGACAACCTTGAACCTTGATTGTTGATGACTTATGGAAGCCTATAGCCCCAATGTTATGTTGCATACTAAAATTAGGTAAGGCTCAATGTAATCTCATAACCTCACCTTATATGCAAGAGGAATTGCATTTAATAACCACAATGGTCATCAGGTGCTCATAAGCATATGATTTTGACTATCTTATTAAAAATAACAAACATACTCTTTGTATCCTAATATGGTATAATAACAAGAAATTAAGAAATGTTTTCAATTGACCAACTCATAAAGAATATGGATCAGCATACTCATTTGAATATTTTCAATTGAGCAACTCATAAAGAATATGAATATTTTCTATTTAACATGATGATTATTTTTTATTTTAAATACAACTTTTATCTTTTAGTTCCAAAATGAGGTTTAGGTGATACTTGAATAACAATAGCTAGCTTATTGGATCAACAAACATCCTATGTAATACAATTAGACTTTAAATATTTGAAGTAACCATCTACAAATATTTGTTAAGGGAAAATTGAATTAAACATAAATAATCAATATATCAATATCAAAATACCCAAAACTCAATGAAATACAGAAACAAAGAGATTAACCGAACAAAAGAACTTCAAAAACCTTTGTAAACCTCAAAGCTTCATAGTTTCTATTGGTTGCCTATCTCAATCAATCTTGTATGTATGAATAAGGCCCTCAAAGAGTGCACTTCCTTGCTATTCCAAGATTGTCAATGGAGAGTGGCTATGATAGTTTTGCCATGAAGAGGAGCTTCACAACAATGGTAGTAGTATGTAGTAACAAGTTTGATCACAAGCAATGAAGGAATTTGTGCCAAAGGCACGCTGTAATTATTGCAGAGTAACAATACTTAAAGCTTGGATGAATGAAATGGAAGAATGGGGTTGAATTTATAGACTTGTGAGAGAAAAGATCAATGGTATAGAAAGAATGAGAAGATCAACAGTATAGAAACCTTGAGGAATGTGCATGAATAGGAAGAAGACAAGTGTCACCCAAAAGTTGTTTTATTTGAGTTAACTACTTTCTTTTCTAAAGATAAGACATGCTTTTCATAAATTCGAAAGCTTTTTTCTAATTTAAGAGATATTGATAAAAACAAGGTTGATTGAGTCAGTTAACTCAACTTGAGATTTCCTTTTGCATGATTTGAGGGAAATTAAATAATAAATTATTTAATTTTGTGTGCATGAAGAAGAAGACTTATTTTTAGAAGATTTGGAAGATATTTGAAGAATTAGAAGATAAGAAAGCAAATTAAATAAATAAATTTATTTAATTGTTGTGCATGATTTGGAAGAATAAATAAAATATTTGATTATATTTTATTTTTGGAGATTGAGAGGATTTAAATAAATTTGATTGATTTATTCAAATTTGGAAGAATGAATTTGATTTAATTAAATAATTAAGAATTATTTAATTGTCTGGAAGAATTTAATTAAATAAAGGATTTTATTTAATTTTGACTTTAGAATAGGATATTAAATATTCTGATATTTAATTAACTTAGAAGACTATGAATTGAATAAATAAATTTGTTTATTTATTTATTGATAGAAGAATTAGGAATTTTAATTAAATAAATTGATTTTATTTAATTGTTGGGAGAATATTTTTTTTTTTTTAAAAAACAAAGGGGTAAAAACTTTATTAGAAATCAGAAAAGAGCATTACAATAATAACAAGGGGACCCAGCCCCAGAAAACAAGGCGAAAACCCCACAGCATAAACAACATCAACTATCCTCATGTATCCTCCTATCCTCCTCCAAGAACCGGTCTAAATCCAGATGCAGCTCAGGATTAACTTGATCCCAATCCTCAACTTTCCAACCACTATCATGCTCAGAGGCCCATTTGGCCAAGCAGTCGGCAACTCGATTCCACTCCCTTGGGATGTGAACAAAGGATGCCTCCTCCAACCGAGAACTAACCTGAAGAATCCGCTGAACCACCGAAGCCAACTGCCAATTAATATCAGATATCTTCCGCTCCTTCAAGAGATTAATCAAAATCTGTGAATCAGCTTCACATATAACTTTTCTCCAGCCCAAAGCAAGGGCCCTCTCAATAGCATGCAGAATTGCCAGACCCTCCATGAAGTTAACAGTTTTCACCCCCTCATGTATAGAGAACAGAAAAATCACCGACCCAGCTGAGTCCCTACCAACTCCACCAATTCCAGCAGGCCCAGGATTGCCCCTAGAAGAACCGTCAGTATTGATCTTTAAAAATCCATTGGGAGGAAGTAACCACCTTCCAACCCGTTGAACCCTCTTTTTTCCATGCCTATAGTTCCTGGAACTGAAAAAAGAAGAATGAATTTCTTGAAGACCCAGTCTGGCCATCAACTCATCATCACCTCTCTCCAAGGGGAAAACCAAATCACAATTAGCTGAAACTGACTCCTGCACCATTCCTAGCATACGCAACCAAACTTGCCGATCCACCAACTTCTGATCACGAAAAATTCGGCGGTTCCGCTCCAGCCAAATCTGCCAAAGCAGAAAGGTAGGACCCACGAACCAAACTTCCTGCAAAAAGGAAGCCATAGAAGGAGGTCTTCCCATACTATCCCAGAATTCAACCAAAGAGCACGCATGAATACAAGGAAGCTTCCAAACCTCCCACCACCAATGCCAAAGCTGCACAACAAAGGGGCACCGGAAGAACAAATGCGAAGAATCCTCTTCTGCTCCCCCACACAAAACACAAATTGAAGGTCCTTGAAATCCCCGTTTACGAATGTTATCCCAGGTCAAACACCTATTCCAAGCCAAAGTCCAAACAAAGCAATTGCATTTAGGCCACGAGAGTTTATTCCACACCCTTTTCCACCAATGAACCTCAACCCCAGTTAGCTTCTGAGCCAATAACACCTGATAACCAGAAGCAACAGAGTAAACCCCCTTAGGATTATGGGTCCAAGCAAGAATATCCTCTTCCAAAAGAGAACTACAACTCCTACTATGAAGAATCTTGTGAAGCTCAGCACTATCTTCCACAAGTCCCAAATCTGGCCACACTGCAGGATCCTTCCACTGAGCTACCTCCAACTGACCAAAAGAAGCAACAGACTTGAAGTCACTCACCCTAGCCCATCCAGCCTCGAGAAATCTTTGGCACAAAGGAAGAAGGTTGGGGAACTGAGAAGTAAGTGGAGGGAATCCATCCCAAGAATCTGACCAGAAGAGAGCTTCAGTTCCCCGTCTACAAATCCAAAATAAACCTTCCTTGATAAGCTTAGCACCCTTTTGAAGAGTATTCCAAATCACTGAACCTTTCCCCTCAAGAGGGTAACGAGGGAGATCCTGCCGTGGAATCCCCGGGAAATACTTATGAGATAATATCCTGGCCCATGGCTGATCCAGTTCCACACACCATCTCCAAAATAGCTTAGCAGCTACAGCCACTCCAGATAACGCAGACTGTCGAAGACCAAGACCACCAAATTGCTTTGGGCTACACACAACATCCCACCTGACCAGGCTCCACTTGGAGGATGACAAACTTCCCGCCCATAAGAACTGCCTTGCAAGAGAATCCAACTCCCTCAGAAAACCCATAGGAGCCACCTGAAGCATACATCGGTAGGTAGGGAGAGCCTGCACCACCGACTTGAGAAGCTGAACCCGCCCCGCAAAAGACAACCATCTGTGGGTCCAATGATTAACTTTTGCACGGAGCTTATCAATAATATTCTGCCAAGAACCCTTGGGAAGAGGGCGAACAGAAATTGGGAAACCCAGATAAGTCAAAGGGAGAACCCCTATCTGAAACCTCAAGATATTAGCAATTCTTCTCTGAATGGGGGTCGGTGTATTGAAGAAGAATATGGATGACTTCTCCTCATTAATCATTTGTCCTGAAGCAACAAGATATATGTCCAACACCTGCCTCAAGTTAGTAGCTTCCCTAACAGTAGCCATCCCCATCAAGGCAGTATCATCAACAAACTGTAAATGAGATTGTGGAGGCAAGTCTCCACCCCATCGCCAACCCTGAATGGTACCAATTGTTGGGAGAATATGGATCAAATAAAAAAATTTGTTTATTTATTTATTGATAGTGTTGGGAATTAAGGTGTCTCAACCTTGATAATTCTCTGCATTTGTAATGTTTGTATTTATTATGTAATTGCCTATGTTGTAAATATTTGGAAATTCCATATTGTCATGTTGTGGAATGTGGCACGGTGATGTGTCAATCCTACATGGAATATGACAACTTGTTATTTTGTCCTCACATGAGGAGATAGGCATCCCACTTAGTGGTAGGAATATTTTGCCATGTGTCACTATCCTCCATGTTCTATAAGGAATGTTTGACCAAAATGGTTATGACGGATTCCTATGACGAATCTATGACATGTAAGAGTCAGAAATAGAAGGTTGTAAGACAGGTGATGACATGTGTCATGAAGCATCTTTGAATAAGGCATATTTGGGTGCCCCAAGGTGGAATATGACATGCTGTAAGAGAATATACTATTTATAGCATGTGTATGATAGATTCTCTTACAGCTCTAAGTTGTAAACGCTGTGACAGATTCTATGATGATCGTAAGTGTTGTAAGAGCATCTATCATAGCCCATTTTGGAAATAGGCGACCTCTTTGGAATGGGAGCTATGGACAAGTGTTAGTCACATTCTACAATGTTGACCAAGTGTCCTTGGGCATGGGTTTTGGTCCATGAAGCGATGTTGGACACCCATTCCAAGAAAGGTCCAATATTGCCTTGTATTTCCTATTTAAATAGGTGCTTGGAGATGGAGTTTGTATCATAGGTTTACAGGTATTGTTATGCTACCAGATTAACTCCAGACATGAGTGTCAAAGACCATTGAAGCTTACATTGCAAGTGTATTGTAAACATTCTTTCATATTTGTTAATACATTGTGCAGGTTTTTGAGTGTGGGGTTTAAAACCCAATAAGGGTTTTCCCCACCGTAAATCTTTGTCTCTCTTCTTCTATCTACTTTTTGGCTCTTGTGTTGTGCTACAATATCTCATGTTAATGGTTTAACATTTCTGTAATAGTTAGGATAAATTTGAATTTGCATAGCCCTCTCCTCAATAGATTAGTGTAGGAAGCGATTTTTGCACACCTAGCTTCCTTTCAGTTAGTATCAAACCTTGATCACCTTTCATCCTAGTTGTTAGGTAGGGGTTTTTTGAGCTAATCTTAGGTTGAGTGGGAGTTTGTGTAGAGCATTCTATATCTTATTGCAGCAAAGAGATGGCATGTACATCAGGAACGTTTGAAGTAGAAAAGTTCAATGGCAGTAATTTCGAGCTATGGAAGCTCAAGATGGAAGACATGTTAGTTGACTGAGACCTTTGGGATAGTGTGAATGGAACTAAACCAGCTGCAATGTCACAAGCTGACTGGGATCTCAAGGATCAGAAGGCTAAGAGTCTCATAAGACTTAGTCTTGCCGATTCCGTGTTGTTAAATGTCCATGAGGAGACTACTACAAAACTCCTTTGGAAGAAGTTGGGGGATGTGTATCAAGCCAAATCCCTAGTTAATAAACTTTTTTTGAGAAAAAGGTTGTATTCTCTTCGAATGGAGGATGAAGGATCTATTGCTGAACATATGAATGCTTTCAACATGATGGTTGCACAATTGACATCTATTGGTGTAAAGATGGAGGAGGGGGATCAGTGTATGACCCTGCTTTGTTCTCTACTAGACTCATGGGATCATCTTATCATGGCAATCAGAAGCACCACATCCACAATCAAAATGGAAGAGGTGGTTTCTTCGCTGTTGTCTGAAGAGATGCAAAGAAAGTCTTCTGAGGTAGCCAAAGAGGCCCTTGCAGTTCGTGGAAGACCCAAGGAGAAAGGGAAGAAGAAGGATAAGAAAGCTGAGAAGGGTAGATCCAAATCTCATGGGAGATCCAAATCTCCTGGAAAGTCCAAGTCTCTTTGTTGGAACTATGGCAAGACTGGGCATTTCTGAAAGGAATGTAAAGAGGAGAAGAAGAAAAAGAAGAAAGCTCCTGATTCAAATTCTAACAAATCACAAGATGATGGTGATGCTTTCATCGCAACCCTGGAAACCCATGCATCTGATGATGTGTGGCTAATCGACTCTGGTGCATCAATCCATATGACCTCGCATCAAGACCGGTTCACTAAGTATGAGGAGTTCGATGGTGGAAAGGTGTATCTGGGTGACGACTCTCATCTGAAGATTGTTGGTCGTGGAAGAGTCTCTATCTGATTCCCTGATGGTCGAGTGAAGGGGATCTCTGGAGTTATGCACATCCCAGGCTTAGCACGGAACCTACTTTCTGTAAGTAGTTTGAATGATGCAAGTGTGCAGGTTGTCTTTTTGAAAGAAGGATGCAAGATGACTAGAAGATCTATGGTGCTTGCTAAGGGTACTTGGAGAAGTACTCTGTTTCAGTTGGAAGCATGCATTTCACAATGCAATAGTTCTTCTGACTCAAGGAAGAGGGCAGTAGTCACTTCATCCCCACCATTTGAACGAGCAGTGAAGAAATCTATTGTTTCTAATCTTGATGTTTGTAATCGTGCATTGGAAGTTAAACATCCTATTGAAAAGACAATGTTATGGCATAAGAGATTTTGCCACATTGGTGAGAAGGGTTTGCATACCTTGAAAAATAAGAACATCGTAGAGGGATTAGATGATTGTAATCTTGAGTTCAACTTTTACGAACATTGCATTTATGGAAAACAAAACTGTGTTTAGTTTTACTCGAGTTCTCATAAGCCTTCTGGTGTGTTGGACCTCATTCATTCTGATGTGTTTGGTCCTGCTAATGTTCCTTTGTTATCAAAATCTATATTCTTTGTATCTTTTATAGATGATTATAGTAGAAGGACATGGATTTATTTTCTCAGAAGCAAATCTGAAGTCTATCACAAGTCTAAGGAGTTTAAAGCCTTTTCTGAAAATTAGACTAGTAAAAAGATTAAATGTTTGAGAACTGACAACAGTGGTGAGTTCTATTCTACATAATTCAATAAGTATTGCAAGGAACTTTGGAATGAAAGGCATAAGACAACTCCATACACCCCACAGCAAAATGGAGTTGCAGAGAGGATGAATAGGACACTAATGGAGAAGGCTAGGAGTATGCTTAGTGGAGCTGACCTAGAACAAACATTTTGGGCTGAAGCTGTTGCCACTACTTACTATATGGTAAACAGATCTCCTACATCAGCTCTTGTTGGAAAGACACCCATGGAGGTGTGGTCTAGTAGAAAGCCTTCAGTAAGGCATCTTCGTGTTTTTGGTTGTGAGGCATATGCACACGTGCCTAGGGAGAAGCGGTCAAAGTTGGAGAACAAAGTTGTTAAGTGTATATTCATCGGTTATGGTGTTGGTGTGAAAGGATACAAGCTTTGGGACCCTGTGGCTGAAAAAGTGTTGTCTAGCAGAAGTGTCATCTTCAGAGACCTTACACCTTCTTCCATTATTTTGCAGCCAAAAGAAAAAGAAAAGAAAGAGGATGTTGTTCAGTTTCCTCTCACCTCTGAGAAGATTGAACAGAAAGACAATGTTGGACTTGATGATGAGGAGAGCTCTAGCAGCTCTGAAAACTCAGATGAAGAAGCTGAACCTCAACCTCAGCTCTTGAGGAGGTCTACACAGATAAGAAAGCAACCTGAAAGGTTTGGTTTTACATTGCTTGATTCTAGTTGTGCTTATGCTTTGCTTACTAACAGTGATGAACCTAGAACTGTATCAGAGGCTTTGGATATGAAGGATGTAGGTTCCTAGAAGGAGGCCATGGAGGAAGAAATAGCTTCTTTGGAAAAGAATCAAACTTGGGACTTGGTGCCTTTTCCTCCTGGATGAAAACCTGTTGGATGCAAATGGGTGTTCAAGAAGAAAATTGGTGCTGATGGCAGTGTTGAGAAGTATAAGGCTAGATTGGTTGCGAAGGGCTATTCACAAGTGGAGGGTATAGATTATGGTGAGATCTTCTCTCCCATTGTAAAGCTGACATCCATTTGATTCCTATTGTCTCTCGCAATAGCTTATGACTTGGAGGTAGAACAGATGGATGTGAAGACAACTTTCCTTCACGATGACTTGGAGGTAGAACAGATGGATGTGAAGACAGCTTTCCTTCACGGTGACTTGGAGGAAGAAATCTACATGTCACAGCCAGAGCATTACATGGTGAAAGGTAAAGAAAATTTGGTTTACAAACTTAAAAAGTCTTTGTATGGTTTGAAGCAATCCCCTAGGAGATGGTACTTGAAGTTTGATGCCTTTGTGTTGTCAATTAGATTTGTGAGATCAAAATTGGATCACTGTGTGTATTATAAATTTGATGGTGATCATATTCTCATTGTTGCACTGTATGTTGATGATATGTTGCTCATTGGGAAGGGTAAGAATATGATTTCTGATTTTAAATATCAGTTGTCAACTTAGTTTGAAATGAAAGATTTAGGGGCAGCCAGGTACATTCCAGGAATGGAAATCAGAAGAGACAGAATCAACATAAAACTTTGGTTAAACCAGAGTAAGTATGTGAAGACCGTGTTCGACATATTCAGGATGGAAGTTTGTAGACCATTGTGTGTTCCTGTTTCTTTGGGAACAAAGTTATCTATTAAGGATTGTCGAAAATCTCCTAGTGAGGTGGACGACATGAGCAGAGTACCTTATGCTAGTGTTGTTGGTAGTTTGATGTATGCTATGGTTTGTACAAGACCAGACATTGCCCAAGCAGTGGGAGTCCTTAGTTGATTTATGGCTAATCCTGGACAGGTTCATTGGGATACAGTTAAGTGAGTGTTTAGATATTTGAGGGGTACTTCTGAGTATTCCATTTTCTATCATGGTAATGTTTCAGGACCTCCACGTTCTGTTGATATTCATGGATTTGTGGATTCAGATTAGGCAGGTGACATTGACAGCAGGAGATCCACTAGTATTTATGTTTTTACACTGTTTGGTGGTGCTATTACTTGGATGAGTAAGCGACAATCTATTGTTGCTTTGTCCATGACAGAAGTTGAGTACATGGAAGCAACTCATGCTTGTAAGGGATCCATTTGGCTTAAGAGATTGTGTTTTGATATTGGTGTTGATGCAGGTCAGATCACAATCAGTTGTGACAGTCAAAGTGCAATTTGCCTTGCAAAGAATCCAACTTTTCATGCTAGAACCAAGCACATTGATGTTTAGTTTCACTTCGTGAGAGATATGGTTGAGGATGGAAAGGTATATTTGGAGAAGGTAGATACTTTGAAGAATGTTGTAGATGCATTGACGAAACTAGTGAGCACAAAGAAGTTCAGATGGTGTTCAAAGTCTATAGGCCTCTCGGCCTATAACATTTAAATCTTATTTTTCTATTGGCTCTTACAAGGTGTTTGACAAGTGGGAGAATGTTGGGAATTAAGGTGTCTCAACCTTGATAATTCTCTGCATTTGTAATGTTTGTATTTATTATTTAATTGCCTATGTTGTAAATATTTGGAAATTCTATATTGTCATGTTGTGGGATGTGGCAAGGTGATGTGTCAATCCTACATGGAATATGACAACTTGTTATTTTGTCCCCACATGAGAAGATAGGCATCCCACTTAGTGGTAGGAATATTCTACCATGTGTCGGCATCCTCCATGTTGTGTAAGGAATGTTTGACCGAAACAGTTATGACAGATTCCTATGACGAATCTATGACATGTAAGAGTCAGAAATAGAAGGTTGTAAGACAGGTGATGACATGTTTCATGAAGCATCTTTGAATAAGGCATATTTGGGCACCCCAAGGTGGAATATGACATGTTGTAAGAGAATATGCTATTTATAGTATGTGTATGATAGATTCTCTTACAGCTGTAAGTTGTAACCGCTATGACAGATTCTATGATAGTCGTAAGTGTCGTAAGAGCATCTATCATAGCCCATTTTGGAAATAGGTGACCTCTTTGGGATGGAAACTGTGGACAAGTGTTAGGCACATTCTACAATGTTGACCAAGTGTCCTTGAGCATGGGTTTTGGTCCATGAAGCCATGTTGGATGCCCATTCCAAGAAAGGTCCAATATTGCCTTGTATTTCCTATTTAAACAGGTGCTTGAAGATGAAGTTTGTATCACAGATTTATAGGTATTGTTATGCTGCTGAATTGACTCTAGACACAAGTGTTGAAGACCATTGAAGCTTGCATTGCAAGTGTATTGTAAACATTCTTTCAGATTTGTTAATTCATTGTGTAGGTTTCTGAGTGGGGTTTTTCACCCGATAAGGGTTTTCCCCATCGTAAATCTTTGTCTCTCTTCTTCTGTCTACTTTCTGGCTCTTGTGTTTTGCTATAATATCTCATGTTAATGGTTTAACATTGCTATAATAGTTAGGATAAATTTAAATTTGCATAGCCCTCTCCTCAATAGATTAGTGTAGGAAGTGATTTCTGCACACCTAGCTTCCTTTCAGATAGAGGAATTTGACTTAAATAAATATTAAGAATATTTAGTTAGATCGAGTCATATCATTTTTAGGCATATACAATATCCATTCAAATGTGGATTTATAATGCAAGTATGGACGCCATCAATAAAAAAGATTTGTATTAACCAAATATCCATATAGGCATACATCAATATCTATCGATATAAGTATAACATATATACAAAATAGCCATATAGGCTTACAAGAATGCCATATAGGCATACAATGTCAACTATATGCAATACAAAATATATGTCCACAAATGTCATATAGGCATACAACAAAGGAACACAATAAAAAGTCATTCCCCTTTGGCTGGTGAAGAGAATAGATCACGGGCAGCCTTTGATCTTCTAGGGGATGGAGACGCGTATGTGGGTGGTCTACTACAAACCCAAGGGTTGCTCCTCCTATTTAGTTGTTCGTACATCTGTATCTATTACAATAAAAGTATAGACATTAATATATAGAAATTACATGTTATAAAAAATGAAACATTTAAAAAAAATAATCACTTACCGCTACCATATAATCTATCTCCTCACTTGCCTTAGTAGCAGGATTAGGCTGTGGTGATGCATGTCCTATAGAAACCATCCAGATAGAAATTAAACTTCAAATCAATAATCTTTTGATTTTTCAAAAATAAACAACTATAATAATAAATGTAAATTAAAATTTACTAATCTGCCTCATACCCCCGTCAATGGCATGGAGCTATGAATCGCAGAGGACACACCATGCTCCATTTCCCTATGAACGTCGAGAGGTGTCTCCACAGCCTGCATCATCTAGAAATAAAACAACATTATTTAATTATGAAAACTATAATAGTGATGCAAATCATGGCTCCTAACATACACACACGTTCACCTAAACATGGAAGTACACACAATAAAGTACACAAGTCACATACAAAAATCTAGTAAGTACAATTCATTCATTAAACTATTTATTTTATTACCTCCGTGACGCTTTGAAGTCCACCACCGCTGGCAGGTGTTGCCATGAAATCTCCAATATTAACCTATTCAACATCCAAAATCAGATATTAGAATACCATTCATATAATGATGCTATTCACATGTAATATTTATAATTGTTTGCTAGTTCCATACCCTGACAGTAGATGATGTAGTGTAATATGTAGGTGGAGAACCACTGAAAACTGCATCAATGCTATGACCCTAAAATTTTATTAAAATCATCAAACTAAATTAGTTAATATTGCATTTTAAAAATGAAATTTAATAAATTAAATTCAATGAACTTGCTAAGATTTACTTGAGTATCAAGCTTGAAAGTCTCACTCAGGAGGGCATCTGTCATCACCATCTACTCAGCTGTAGATGTAGCCTACGCACTTGTGTCATGACTATCTGTGGGGTCATAACCACATGCTGACCTGCAAGTCCAACAAGTATGGGGTGGAACTGTACTTGAACTCTCCCCCGGCCCACGCTGTGCTGCAGGACTAGCATGCTGTAAGATGCTCTGGTTCAAGGCACTAATGGACTGAAGTGCCTCGACCTCAACACTCTCCTTCACAATGGAAGGGATAGAAATGTGCTCATGGGCTGGTGTAGCGAGTGCTTATCTCGCTGGCCACTATGAGTCAACACATGCCCTGGTCTATCTTGCGCTGACCCCCTACCTCTACCCTGGACTCCCACATATCAAAATAATTTGGCACTTTATTTTTGACAAACTCGCAGTAGATTCTCCTCAAAAAATATTGCGGGACCTCATTATTTTTGCATGGAGGATGGTCAAAAACCATCCACCACCTCTGCGCAAAAATTGTCCCTTATCACTTGGTTGTTACACCAATGGATAGGGAACCTCTTGCATGTAAGAGGTAGAGATTCATTTGTTCATGGGTTTGTGAAAATAGAACACAAGTCGAGTTTTGTAATTTATTCCTTTTTCACTTGTTCATATGATAACTTGTCAGCATAATACTCTATAAATTCTCTCCTCTTTTTTGTCCAACTAGTGATTTGCTTGCTTATTGAATCTACATTTGATAACATAGATTCAAGGGATTGAGTAAGCGTGGATCTATGCAAGGTTGAAGTTGTAGGTTCTTTCAACCTTGCAATTATGTCCTCAATTTGTTTCTTATTATTTTCAATTTGCCCCATTAGATTTTCTTGTGTTCTAAGGGCATATTCAGGAATAAATGGAGGTGTTTGTGGTTGGGGTTCTACTTTAGCAAGTATTTGTTGTTCATTTGCTGGAGGATTTTGTGGATTTTTAGAAGGAGGAGGTGCATTATCAACTCCTATAAATTTAAGAACTTTACATCAAAAACTATTTTAACCTATCTATTTAGCAACAAATTCACACAAGAAAGCAAATAAAACTTACTTCTTCAATTTCCCTGATGTCGTGGTGGTATTTTGATGATGAATCGGTGAGAAATAGCTGACAATTGGACCTCAAATAATGCAAGCGCGCTCCTTTCTTTCTTCAAGCCGTGGGTTTCTTGCAATTTGCTGTGAAATAATGAAATAGAATGTTGCTTTTTTAATATATATATATAGCAGCACATAACGTGCTAGCATTATATAACGTGACCGCGTTATGGATTGGTGTAGGCTCGACAACACCAAGCCATAATGCAAATGCATTATAATGCGCTCATGTTATTACTATTTTTTTTTTAAAGTTGGCCACTTTTTGGCCCCCCAACTTTTTGCACCCACCCTCTACACAAAGTGAACATCAAAGTTTGTTCATACACTCCACAAAATGTGATAGTTGAAGTTCATTCACTCCACAAAATGTGTTAGCTTAAGTTCATTCATAAATAAAGAAAAACTAAATCTAAAAGTTCTTTCAAGCTCACATAGATACACAACAAATGCCAAAGTTGGTTCAAACACATATACCACACAAAGTGAATACCAAAATTACTTTGTAAAAACACACACCACAAAGTGAATGCCTAAATTAACTTTCCCACACACACACAATTTACATAAACAAAAAGTGAATATGCCAATGTTCAAACATAATTCATTCACACAAATTTAGTACAAGCTGTTGATCACTGAGAGGGGGGGTGAATCAATTATCTTAAATACTTCAACCTTTTAACAATTAATGCAACATTAAATCATATAAGCAAACATAACCATGAAATGGAAATAACATCAATACACATGACACAATGATTTTGACATGGAAAACCCTGTTAAGGGAAAAAACCACGAGGTGATTAACCCAAGATTGTATTCTCTATTAAAAGAATAAGGTAGTACAAAATGGCATTTGCCAGTTAGGGCTCACTGCCTGAGCACACTGCTCACAAGAGGCTCATTGCCTACAATAGTTTATACAAGGAAACTAGATAATTGAACTGAAGAGAAGCATCCACACATGTTGAGGTTCAGTTCCGGTTAGGCTCAATATACTGATCTACTGCACTTCATTCTTCCTCTTCTTTGGAGCTGTTGTCCTGTCACATACCGGACCTATATTATAGCTGTTACTCTACTCTATTTTTCTTTGCACAACACTACTTAACACACACCTTCACATCTAAATCCATCTGGTATATATATATCCATACAAATGATTTCAACACCTTTCTAGTCAGCATCCGAAATAGTCAATATTATCCCAAACTTTGATCTGTCGGTTGAATCCTTGCTTGCCAAGTGATGCATATCAAGGAGATGCTTATAGAAGTCATCAATTATGTCAGCCAATCATGAGTGATACCTCAAGAATCTTGAACACCATCAATGTCTCATCCAGATTTAGGTCTAATGCTCTACCGGTCAGTTCTTCCTCTGTCTACTCTGCCAAACAGGAACCCAACACTCAAGTGCTCATGTCTCTTCATTCTTCCATCACCGAAGGCTCAATCTCTGGAACCTATCAGTCAAGGTACACCTCTTGACTTCCCCAAGTCTGCACTTTACTAAGATACTTCCTCTGAGAGATCCAGACCTGACTGTCTAACCTTGCCACATGCTATGTTTTTGCTTACCAGACCATAACACTTCTTCAATCTGACTTCCGGTATAGGCACGCTATGTCCTATGGATGTGTGGGATGAACTTTTTTTCCATCAATGACAACAATCATGAAGCTACAATGTATCTCTTGCCAACAATCTCCCCCTTTGGCATTGATGGAAACACTTAGTGAAAAATGACTAAGTGTCATACTACACTCCCCCTTAGCTGCTGCTTTGTTCTCATGTACACTTTACTGGAGCTCCCCCTTAGCTGGATTCCATATTTTTCACTATTTCTCACTCCCCCTTTGACATCAATGGCAGAGGGTAGGGTCCGCACACCAAAATTTCCCAAAAACAAATCTATACTTGGCCGCAAAAACATATATACATGTTTTACTTACATATACTTAACTATATCTGCAAAAGTGGTTTTCAATTGTACTACTTATGTTGCCCAACTCCTCTTCATCCTGTCCAAAATTAAGATGTGACCACTCAACAGGAATGCAAAAGCTTCTACCCTCTTTAGATCTGTCAGAGCATTGGTCCAGGCTGTGGTCTGTGCATCACTTAAGGCTTCATGCATGGCTTCTAACTTAGGGATAATTATCCCTCTAAGTTCATTCAACCTATTTATTCTATTTTTCTTCTCCTTCTCAAGCTTCTTTATTTCATTTGTGACTACAATAGCCTAACACTCTTGATTTACTATGGAGGAGGAGAGAGGATCAAAACTTTGAGATAAACTTAACAGTTTATCCTCTTGCTCTTTTACTTTCTTCTCAATGTCCTTGGTCACTTTAGGCTAGGATAAACAAAATTTATAGATATCTCCGCCATCTTTGAGAGCATTTTCTAAGCTCTTTATTCCAATATCCATAACTCTCCTATCATTTTTTAGTAGACCCTGCACTTCGAAGAATCTTTTTCCAAAAAAATCCTTCCAGACTTTATCTTTTGCTGACTTCTATAAGGAATCAAAATGTGTGCTAACACTATTAACTAGAGATTTGAGATTACCAGATGAAGAGGCTGATGGATCCTTCTAAAAGGATGGCATGATCTTCTCCAATACACCAGATGTAGTTTCTATGAGCTTGTAGTCTTCCATGTGAGACTTCAGAAGTTTTTCTTTTGCCTTTACTGAAGTAAAGGATGCTAGCTTCATGGTTTGAACCAGGGAGAGGGAGTCAAAATTGAACGGTCCTTGAAGAAGTTCCAGTTCATCAAATTCCATCATCTCCTTGGTTAAGAATTCTTCCACTGCTTCTGTTGTGTCTCTTATCGGTGACAGTGTTTTGTCCCCTTTTGCAACCTTACCACTATCATCTGCGGTCTTTTCTATTGGAGTTTTCTCTCCTTCTACAGCCTTACTACTATCATCTTCTTTTTCCTTCTCCTGTGCTTCTTGACTAATCTTCTCTTCTACTCTTTCTTCTTCTTTAGATCCAGAGTCTGCAGGGGAAACCGAAGGAGAGATGTTTGCTTGTTCATGGATCTCCTCTTCTGGAGCAGAGGATTCTAAGTCCTTATCTTTTTCTTCAACTATAGCTACAGTCTTAGTAGATTCTTCTTTGTTATCCATTCCCGAGGGATCATCACCTAAATCCTCTATAATAGGAATATTGAATCTTTTATAGGCATTCCAGAGGATTTCTTCTATTTCTTTTGCCACTTTATCAATTTCTCCAAGCATGAACTGATTCATTCTAGCCTTACTCCAGAACTCATCCTTGCAATCTTTGAAGATCATATCCATTTGTTTCAGAGTAATTGAGGGATAGAGATAAATAGCTATCTATTCTCTAATCTCTAAGTCCTTAGCCTTGGTATTTTCTTTTCTCATTTCAATTTCCTTCTCTAAACTTTTAGGAATTAGAGAAATTATTTCAATAAACGCTTTATTGTATATGTTCAAGTACTTATATGCATCAAAGAATTCTGTGATTGGTTGCAGGTTCCCATCCACAGTAACTGTTTTAACTACATCATCTAAGGATAGAGTGGGCCTTTCAACAAACTCTTCTACCTCTGCCTCCTTGTCATCACCGGATACTTTCTTCTTCTTCTTGATTTCTTCATCAGATTATGTCTCTTCTTCATCCTTCTGACTAATATAAGACCTTGTTGCCTTTGTCTTTGTTCTCTTTTCTCCTTTACCAGATGATTTTGCTTCTGATTTTGATGCCTTTGAGCTCTTAGCAGTGGCAAATGTAGAGCTCTTAGAGGATCTAGTCTGGGAGGGGGTTTCTACCAGAGCACTTTCTTTTTCTGCCTCTTCCTTTTCTTTTTCTGCCCTTTCCATCTTTTCTCTATGTGCATCAAGTGCCTCTTTTGAGATGCCATACCTTTTGGCAACATTCTCTACTTCTTTTCTCACTTTTCTCTTCATCTCCGGTTGTCTTAGCTCCACATGAATCTTTACACTCAATTCTTCAAAGGTTCCAAACCTTTCCGCCTTGGGATCCTTGGGCTAACTTAGCATGTGCTGAACATACAGCTCTACAATTTTCTCATCCACTTCATACCCCATTGGCATGATCCACACTGTTCTTGGTTCCACTGCCTCCATTAGGCATTGATCAGTTTCTACCATAAAGCATATTGTATCCTTATACTTTTCAACTAGCGATTGAGGAATTCTTTCTCTGGCTTGCATCATGTTCTGAAAGTTCTTGAAATAGCCCTAGAGTGCAGTGTTTTGTGCCTTGGCATCACCAAGTCCATGCAAGTAATCCCTAATTTGTATGGCAACCAGTCTATCATTTTGCCATATCTAACCACTAGATCCGGGTAGCTCATTCATATAATAGAAGAACAAACAGAGTATCAAGCCACCGTATTTGAAGGAGTTCTTCTTGTCCTTCTTTATCTTTTGCAGATTTTCCAAAAGTTGGTTTAGAAGGAGCTCACAAAGATCATAGTCAGCATTCTTCCTTAACATTTCATAGGCAATATATACAGTAGTTCCGGATACTGAATTCTCCCTGCTAGAGTGATATGTCTTATAGCCAATTATCATTGATGCAAACTTGATATCCAGATCTGTGATATCCTTAATTGTCATAGCTCTTTTATCAAATTTCAATCCGGTAGCCTCACTTACAATTTGGTTTTTGACAGATTTGAGAGTAGGAATCCCACCGGTTGAGTGTAATTTGGTTATTGCCCTGATGGTATCCTTGGTTATCTTGAATGGCCTCATCAACCATATAAAGTTATCATGTATTCTACTTAGAACATACCAGACCCATTCATCCTCCGAAAAATAGGGGAAATGAATGCACTATGCAAAATGTTTGTGTTGGATAGCCTTATACTAAGGTTTGAGATCAAAAGAGTCATCTATTAACTGATTGTGATAGATATCTGATAGCTTGGATTCTCCAAACTCTTCAATGTTTGCATGAATGTATACCCTAACATCTTCAACATGCAAAACCCCATGTAGAATGCTGGAAAATACACCTAAAGGATCCACTTCTAGAGATTTGTAGGGATGTTTCTTAAATTTAGGGCGCGGCATATCAGAAATCTTCACAACATTCAGAGTAGTCATCTTTAAAGATAGAGAAAGAATGGAAAATACCTCACACCTTTTATGGTTCACAGAATGAGCCGAAGAGATCACCAGCTGATTTGAATTATGCAAATGATCCTTGAGAGAGATGAGGCAAGCTTGTTTGCAGAGCTCTTCTTGTCTATTTCACTAATGCAAATGTGCAAATGAAGAGTAAACGAACCCTTTTATCACTTAGCAAACCCTAATTTCACATTGCAATAAATGCACAACTCAAGTCATTCTGGTTGCCTTATTCTCCTTGTTCTAAGAAAGATCTTTTCTGAATCATTGAGATATGCTTCGAATTATACTTGGTGATTATTGACAATCTATCTTTCTTTCCTCAATCATTTAATCTATTCGCAGATCAAGATTCCTCAATTTTGAATCAAATCGGATCTAATTGTAGAGACCTGCTTCTTACATGATGACTATAAAACCGGATCTATCTTAGAAGATTAGACTCTTCAAACCTTCTTGTGGATCTTTCATATCTTTACCAAACCTTCTTTATATGTTTATCTGAGAATCCTTTAATCCGCAACCTTTTATGTGCCAATTTTGGACACCTAATGACTGGTTGGGGGAAAAATATTTTTTCTTTTGTTACTCCCCCTGAGCCAGAGCTCATCTATTTAGTTTCCGGAAGGAATATCAGCACCAAATTCTAGTGTAGATCCATCCTCAACATTTTTTGTACTCCTCTTTACCCAAATCTTGTTCATCTCTCTTTGAATTTCATCCAGATTTATTTTTCCTTTTCCTTTGTCTTGGTTTTTATTATGATGTACCGGACCCTTATTGTTCTGATTCTTACTTCTGCAGAATTTGGCAATATGACCGGATCTATAGCAATTGTAGCAGACAACATTTCTTTGAATATTTGACTGATATCCTCTTGATCTACATTGATTAGCCATATGTCCCATTCTATTGCATGCAAAGCATCTTCTATTGAATGAATTGTTTATTTGCATATTTCTACACTTATGAGATTTGTGACCATATCTTTTGCAATTGAAACACTGTCTAGAGAAGGATGAATTAGTCTGGTTCATTCTTCTTCTACACTGATTTGCTTTATGACCAAAATTATTGCAGTTGTGGAAGTATCCATTGAAGGATGGATATCTTTGAGCATTGGGTTGACTTACCAGAGGTCTTCTAGGCTTGTTTCTTGGATTTTCTGATATGGAGTTCTTCTAACCAGATCCAGAGCTTTCACCTTTCTCATACCCCAAGCCTTGCTTATCATCTACCCTCTTTTGGCTTTGAAGAAGAACTTCAAGTTGGGCAGAGCTTATCTTGAATTTCTCTTTGTATTCATTTGATGTTTAAAGATCCTTTTTAAGAGTGTCAATCTGATTCTCAAGTTGTTCTTCATTATCCCTAGCTTCTTCAAGATCAGATTCAAGATGCCTGATTATTCTATCCATTTTGTGGCAGTCTTCTGATTTCTCTTTGAGAGATTGTCTTAGATCATCTTCAGTTTTCCTTTTCTCTTCTATTTCTTGGGTAAATTTCATAACTCCTGATTCCATTTCATGTCTTACCATAATGACCTCTTTTGATAACTTTTCACATAACTTGTTTTTCTCCTTCAGATCTTCATTTGTATCATTGTCTTCACCTTAACTAGCCAATTGCTGAAGTAGATCCTTTCTCTTTTTCATAGAGATACTTAATTTCCCTTTTAGTTCATTTATGAAATCATCAGCCTATTTGAGTCTTTCCTTCAATTCATTGACTTCAGAGTTAGATTGCTCAAGATCATCTAGGGCAGATTGAAGTTGTTCCCTCATACCATACACATCCATTTGAATTCCCAGATCTTCCTCAAGTTGTTAGGCTCTGTTTGGAGGAACTTAGCTCTAATACCAATTGTTGATAACTGAGAGGGGGGTGAATCGGTTATCTTAATTACTTCAACTTTTTAACAATTAATGCAGCATTAAATCATATAAGCAAACATAACCATGAAATGGAAATAACATCAATACACATGACACAATGATTTTGATGTGGAAAACCCTGTTAAGGGGAAAAACCATGGGGTGATTAACCCAAGATTGTATTCTCTGTTAAAAGAATAAGATAGTACAAAATGGCATTTTCCAGTTAGGGCTCACTACCTGAGCACACTGCTCATAAGAGGTTCACTGCCTATAATAGTTTATACAAGGAAATTAGATACTTGAATTGAAGAGAAGCATCCACACATGCTGAGGTTCAGTTCTAGTTAGGCTTAATATACTAATCTACTGCACTTCATTCTTCCTCTTCTTTGGAGTTGCTTTCCTATCACATACTGGACCTGTATTATAGCCATTACTCTACTCCTCTGCTTTTCTTTGCACAACACTACTTAACACACACCTTCACATCTAAATCCATTTGGTATATATATATCCATACAAATGATTTCAAAACCTTTCTAGTCGAAATCCGAAATAGTCAATATTATCTCAAACTTTGATCTGTCGGTTGAATCCTTGCTTGCCAAGTGATGCGTATCAAGGAGATGCTTATAGAAGTCATCAATTATGTTGGCCAATCATGAGTGATACCTCAGGAAGCTTGAACATCATCAATATCTCATCCGAATTTAGGTCTAATGCTCTACCAGTTAGTTCTTCCTCTGTCTACTCTGTTAAACAAGAACCCAACACTCAAGTGCTCATGTCTCTTCACTCTTCCATCACCGGAGGCTCAATCCCTGGAATCTATCAGTCAAGGTACACCTCTTGACTTCCCCAAGTCCATGCTTTACTAAGATACTTCCTCTAAGAGATCCAGACCTGATTGTCTGACCTTTCCACATGCTCTATTCTTGCTTATCGGACCATAACACTTCTTCAATCTGATTTTCGGTATAGGCACACCATGTCCTGTGGATGTGTGGGATGAACTTTGTTGCCATCAATGACAACAATCATGAAGCTAAAATGTGTCTCTTGCCAACACAAGTATGCATTAACAATTAAGTTCAAACATTCCAAACTCCGAACACACTCATAAAGTAGGTGTCAAATTTATAAAACATGGTAAAGTTCAAATACACACACTAGACAAAGTGAATGTCCAAATTAAATTTCACACACAATTCACACAAAATGAATGTTAAAGTTAAAACACACACTTCACAGATAGAAAGTGAACATGTGCCAAATTTTAAACATGCTTCATGCACAAAGTTAGTTCAAAAACACACAAGTAAACACTTGAATTCAAATATGCCAAAGAACAAACACACACAAAGTGAATGCCAAAGTTAAAGCACAATCTTCACACAATGTTAGTTCAATCACTTCACACATAGTTGATTCAAACACACACTTCATATATATATGTTTTTTAAAAGTTATTTTGTGCAATGCTTGGTTGATAGGAAATTAGTAACATGGATTTTTGTTATCCTACATTATTTAGGTATTGCATGGTTCACCTAATCTCTTGGTTGCTTAGAATTTATTTAGTTCATTCACGATTTACATCATGTGGTTATTCATTTTGTATACACCTAAAAATGACATGACTCTAGCTAAATAAATATTTTAAATATTTATTTCATTCTTATTCCTCTATCAATAAATAGATAAATCAATTTATTTATTTGATTCATATTTCTCCAAAAATTAAATAAAATCATTTATTTAATTAAATCTTCTAAATTCTTCTAAAAACATTCTAAATTAAATGATACCAAATTATTTAATTAATTCTTCTCATTCTCTATATTTAAATAAATGCAAATATTTATTTAAATTGTCTATTTCCTCCAAAATTGAATTACTACAACAAATAATTCAATTAATCCACGTGCACATGTAATTAAATATTTTCAATATTTAATTAGCTAATATTCTCTCACACACATGTCCTATTTCTCCTCCAGTCAGATTAGTTAACTCATCAATCAAATCTGTTAACTAATTAGTCATCTGAGTTCATTGTTCAATCATCTCAGTCAACTCCCTAATCAATTTCACTTATCTCTCCAATCAATTCTGTTAACTAGTCAGTCATCTTAATTAACTCCTCAATCTATTATGTTAACTCCCCTAATGCATGAAGGAGCAGGACACTTGTCCTCTCCCTATTCACGCATATCCTCTCAAGTTTCCTCAACCATTGATCTTCTTATTCATTCTACACCATTGATCTTCTTTCTCACAAATCTATAAATACAACCCCTATTCCTCCATTTGAATCATCCAAGCTTTTATAAACTTACTCTACAAGAATCACAACGTGCCTTTGGCACAATTACTCCATAGATTGAGATCACCATTATCATTGCATCTAGAAGATCCTCTTCATTGCAAAACCTATCAACAGTCATTCTCCATTGTCATCTTGGAAAAAATCAAGGGAGTACACCTTCTAAGGGCTATATTCATACAACGAGATCAATTCGAGATAGGTGACCAATGGAAGCCATGAAATAAGAAGGTTTGTAAGGTATTGTGTACTTTGTGTTTAATCTTGTTTATTTCTAATTTCATTGAGATTATTAGATTATTGATAGTTTAATACTATTAACCACATTTTCTAATAACATTTCTAGCACCCACCATGGGGCCCTTGCCCCAATTTAACTTCAAAATTGAGTTTTTGTGTTAGAATCCATACACAGGACATTTTTGCACATCCATTCACTATTCCAGCGCATTTATTCACTATTCTAGCGCATCTGTTAAAGCTACACATCCACTCATTGTTGTAGCACATTTACTCTTTGTTTTAGTGCATCTATCAGATCTACACATCTATTCTCTGTTACAACACATACACTCTCTGTAACTGTGCATATGTTAAATTTGTGCATTTATTCACTGTTACTACACATATACTATCTGTAACTGCGCATCTATTTTTGCGCATTCATTCTGCTAGGGTTTTTGAGCTATTTCTTGGGAATTTCCTAACACTAACATCATTTGTAGGAATATTCTTAGATCCACCTTGCAGGTTAAGAGCTGGTTAGGCATATAGTTGCATTGTTAACTCTCATCTAGATCTAAATAGCAGATGAAGTAATTGAGCTTGTTCAGGAAAAATTCACGTAGATCTAAATAAGAGGGCAATAATTTGTACTTGTTGCATCATGAATTGAACATAGTCCCAACTAGGAGGATTAAAATTAAACAATTGCTTTCAAAAGCTTCTTAAAGTTAACAAATCATGTGTGCCCAAATAGAGTAACTCATTTAGTTTTTCTCTTTTTAACTAGGAGGAAAGAACTAGTGTTTTCTGTGATCTTGGAATGATGATAGGACTATGCTCTCCCCTTAACTAGGTGAACAAAATGCCAAAATCATCATTTCGCATGTGTTTCCTTTCGAGAGGTTGCCCTTGGAATTCCTTCCTTCCAAGTAGGACAACCTTAAGTGGTAACGAGCTAACACCAAGCTCTTTCGATCCACTATAAATAAACTATGTTTGAGGCGAAAGCTTCAAGCAATGAGTGCATATTAGTTATACTAACAACCAACCTCCCCATAAACCCTGCAAGGCACAACCCTTGCAGGCTAGGAGACTCCATAACAGAGAGTAGAGCTGTCGCAAGTATAACCACTCGAATGGTTCCCCTTACTACATATTCATTATTTGTAGAAGCCAAAATCCCCTATTCAGTGACACAGGAGGAAAACATTCTCCAGAGCCATCCAACATCATACACTTATTCAGTGTAGAGACAGAAAAGTTTAACTCTTCAGAGGAACTATAGCTTGGTATGCATGAGAAGTGAGTGCCATGGAGGGGAGCCAGTTCTACCAAGCTATTAGCTGTCTACCTTTATACAAGTGGTTGGTGTAAAAACCAATTTGGAACTCATTGAATACTGTCCTGGCCAACCTTAGGAATGTGCATACTTTTGTAATCAAAAATACAAAATACAAAAAAATCAAACAATCATGAAAATATTCTGTGTGTGATGTGTCTTTCTTGCAATAATCAAAGAAACAAGTCAAAAAGAGCAACATTCAGACAAAGAACCCAAAAACATTCAAAAAATTGAAAAAGGTGCCTTTAACAAATCAAAATCAGTCAAAAATAAGCAAAAAAGACAAAGATGCGCATCTACTTCATCCTACTGCGCATTTGCTCCATCATGTGACGCATCTGCTTTCTGCTGAACATTTACACTATTCTACTGCACTTTTTACCCCATTATGTTGCACATCTCCTTTTTACCAGTCCTATGCTTTTGTGACCTATTACTGCACATTTGTCCTCTATTCTGGTGCATTTACTTTTCACCAAATCTTTGCTTTTGTTCCCTATTGTTGCGCATATATGCTCCGTTCCTGTGCATCTGTCATAGTGAGCACTTCTATACAGTTTGTCAAAAAAACATTTACCTTTTTGGACACCCATTTCAGCCTTGTATCAATTTCCAAGATCAAATTAATCGTGCAGTCACTTCTCCCATTCATTTCTGTAATGTACCCTCTTTTCCACCAGTCACCTTGCCAAAATTTTCACAAAAACTTCCCAGGAACAAATCAAAGTATCAAAAACAGGTTATGACAAGCCAATTTTTTATCATATCAGACTCAAACATCCCTAGTAAGTCTCCACTATCAAGGATCTATCATCCTTCTCTCTTGGAACTTCACTAGTTTGTTTTGGTACAAAACTAGTCTCTACCAAGTACTCGGATTCCAATCATCCTTACTTTTGGCTACCATTTAGTATCGACCAACTTGTTTGACACCATTGATCAAAGAAAAAACTTGTCCAAATCTTATCACCACAAGTATCCCCTTCACTACAACCTCCAAACACACCTTACCAATGCATCAAATTTCACCCCACTCCATTCCAAATCACATTGCATGGTACTAACTAGATCATATAAACAAAACCAAATTGAAATGACTAGAACATCCGACAGAATTGTATCCTCTCATGATAGTGACAAGGAAATATCTCATGAGGACTTACAAGAAGCTCTCCAAGACAGAAAATTTCAATGTATGATGGACAAAGTACTCAACCAAGACCCTAGCGAATTCTTTCTTCACCTAGCAAACCAAGGAGTTAAGCTCCCCAAAGACTTTGATGTCTCAACATTGAAAGAAACCGAAGAGGAATGAACTCATGAAGATAGCACACATGAGGAAAGAACCCTTGACACAGACAAAGCCAAGAAAACCATAGACTCAACCACACCTTTAGGCATGTTGACAAAACAAGTTCAAACCCTACAACAACAATTAGTGGACCTCCAAATACGGACGCCCACTAAACACTATTTGTTGGAGGATATCTCACCATATCCCTTCAATAAGAGCTTGAAAATGGTCCCCTTTCCCCTTAGATTTGAAGTTCTAAAATTTGACAAGTATAGAGGAAAGGCGGACCCTAGAGACCACATTAGAGAATTCAACGCCGCATGTCTAGAGGTTGCCCACAATGAAACTTTTCTCATGAGACTCTTCCCTAGATCTCTAGGAGGGCAAGCCATGGAGTGGTTTTCTTGGCTCCCCCTGGTTATCCGTACCTTTGATGAGTTAGTGAACAAATTTGTCACACATTTTTCATATAATATCAAACATGAGGTATCCATGCTTGACCTTTGTAACACAAAACAAAAGAGTGGTGAATCCTTTGCTACTTTCTTATAAAGGTGGAGACAACTAGCTAGCAAATGTCCTCATCAAATGCCAGAAAAACAAATGCTTGAAATGTTTGTCCATAACCTCAATCTTGATCTAAGCTACCAAATTCAGATCCAATGCCCTACCACATTTACGAAATTCATTGAGAAGGGGTTGTTCATTGAAAAAGCTATGATCATGAAAGGACAAATAATATTGTTCAAAGACACTCCAAACTCAAACTATACCATGGATAAGTCAAAATTCTGGACCAAAAACAAAAACATCATCAACGATGGAGTGGTCGATGCTAAAGTAGCAGCTCCTAAACAACCAGTTTTCAATCTCAAAGGAGCATCAAACAATGCAACACCGAGCAAACCTTCATCAAACGAACCAAGACAATGGTACAACTTTCCTCCTAGATGAAAATTTACACCACTGGGGGAGTCATATGAGTTTTCTTTGAGAAAGTTGTTGGCAAACAATGAGATCACCCTTCTTGCCACAAGCGACTATGAACCTCAAGTCAAACCTCCTTTGTGGAAGGATACCAATTTCTATGAGTACCATAGAGGCAAAGGCCATACAACTAATGACTGTATCTGCTTGAAAAATGTCATACAAGACTTATTAGACCAAAATCATGTGGGCACAAAAGATCATCCCTCTAATGAATCACATGTGGCATTCAAGGATCTGCTCCTTAACCATGATAGTCAAAACCCTCCTAACAAAAATAATAACAACCAGCCAAATAACAATAACAAGAACAATGATGCTAACTACATGAATGTGCCATTCGAGTACACCGTAAATTGAATATCAGAGCATATCCCACAAAGCAATGTGATCACATTTAACAAACAAACAGATTCCAACACCAAATCTGATTGCAATATCACCACCCGCAGTGGAAAAGTCACCTTGCACACACCCCCTCCAAGGTCATCTTCCTCACCATCTACCCCCCACATGTACAGCATCATTGACCAACTACGAAAGACTCTGGCCCATATATCCATATTAGAGTTGTTATGTCTATCACCGGCCCACAAAGAGATTCTTGATAAAGCCCTAGTGGAAACCATTGTCCCACCAACTTGGCCCAAGAGAAGTTTCAAGTCATGGTAGGTCATATTACCTCACCTAACATCCTATCATTTACTGAACAGGATGATCTATCCATATCTCAACCCCATAACGCATCATTACATATTGAAGCCTTCATTTTTTAAACATCGCATCAAAAGGGTTCTCATTGATGGAGGAGTAGGTTTGAACATTTGCACACTTAAATTAATCCTTACATTGGGGTACTTGGAAACTATAGTGGATCCAAGAAAGAAGATCACAATAAAAGCCTATGAGGAAGAAGAATAGACAACCAAAGGAACTGTGGTGTTACTATTAAGAATTGGACTAGTAGTGACAGAAGTTGTTTACCAAGTCCTTGACAGGGAACTTGCCTATAACATTCTCCTAGGAAGACCTTGGATACATGCCATGAAATTTGTGCCTTCCACATATCATCAATGTATCAAGTTCCCTCACAACGGCTAAGAGATCACCATCCAAGGTGACCCTGATCCTTTTCAACACTATAACACTATCCAACCAAAGCCATATTTCAGCATCCCTAACAATAGAGCTTCCACATCTTCTACCTCCCAGCATGATCCTAGCCCTCAAGATTCCACATTAGAGGCCAAAGAGCAGAAAGTCAAGATCAAAGAAACAGGGGTAGGAGAGTACTCCATCAAACATTCCTTTTCTTTAGCCAAAATGCCTTTATCTCTGAAGTCCTTTGGACAACCTACACCATTCCCAAAACCATTTGCTACTCCTAAACCTCCCAAGGCTCCCTTTGTCAAATGGGGCACCCTATCAGAGGAAAGTGAAGAAAGGGACATTCTACAATGGCTCTACATAGACGAAGATGACACACCATAAGACAAACAACCAAAGCTACCAATAGAAATCTATGGGCATGGTCAATCTATCTTACATAGAATGGGTTATGAAGGACAAGGTCCCATCGGCCTGAGAAAAGAAGGAATAACTGAACCCATTCAACCCTCTTCATCCTCAATGGCCCATGACACAAGAGGGCTAGGATACAAAGACAACGGCAAAGGCAAAGCTAAGGCTACTACTTGTATTGTGGAACAAATCCACAACCTCCAAGAGAATAGTGATACAGATTCTAATGAATATGAATGGGTTGAATTTTCAAAACATTCTTATGAGAAAAAAGGAATCGATATCATTCACACATATAGCCTCTACCATGAGGGACAAACTCTAAGGCCTAGACCAGTAGAGTGTGATTCACCAATTCCAGAGAGTACAACTTACGAGGAAGGTCAAAGTTCCCATGAGATAAACAATCTTGAAGAGAGTACCATCATAGATCTTGTTCCTATCACTCCCAATCCTGATCATGTATCCATCCTTACCATCACACCCACAGAATCAGATCAACCTATTGATCCCCTCCCCTTGGTACATCCTGAACTTATCGATTGGGATCTACGAGGAACCCCCCAACTAGACATGTTCTAGAATGATGATGCCTACATTGATTACATGGAACTAAGAGACCACCTACCCACAGGAGATCATAAAGCTAGCCAAGCCTTCTAGTCACAAAAATATAAAAATCAATCATGGATTTGATGGTGAAAACCGCTCTGCGACAGTATCGGATCCCAAAAAAGTAAAAATAAAGGATGCATCTGATGGTGAAAACCTCTCTGAGGCACTAGACAATGGAAGGCTTGACACTCTCCCCAACAACATGTATCAGAGGGAAGTCACAAATTGTTGTAGAACCTACAGAATTTGTCGACATTGGTACAGAAGGTAACCCCAAGATCATACACTTTGCCAAGTCTCTAACTCTGTCAGAAAAGACAAAATTTGTACCCTTCTTCAAGAGGAAACAGATCAACTTTTCTTGGTCCTATGCAGATATGCCTGGGTTAGATCCATACTTGATCTTGCATCATCTACCACTCGATCATGGAGTTAAACATGTTAAACAAAAACTCTAGAAAATGCATCCACATGTCACATTGCTAGACAAAGAGGAACTCAAAAAACTATTGGATGAAGGGTTCATCAGAGCAATCGACTATCTAGAGTGGGTATCAAACATTGTACCAGTATCAAAACTAGATGGCAGAGTTAGATTGTGTAATGATTTTTGAGATCTCAACAAGGCATGTCGCAAAGATGATTTCCCATTACCCAACATTGACATCATCGTAGACTTGATAGTTGGACACACTATGCTTTCTCTTATGGATGGTTTTTCTGGGTACAAGCAAATCAGAATAGTGCCAAAAGATCAACATAAGATGGCAATCACATGTCCATGGGGAACCTTCTACTGGAACGTCATGCCATTTGGGTTGAAGAATACATGAGCAACATACCAACGTGTAATGACCACTATCTTCCAAGGCATGATGTACGTCACCATGGAAGACTATGTGGACGACATCCTTGCCAAGTCACTTACAAGGGAATCTCACTTCGATGTCCTAGAGAAAGTCTTTCAGCAGCTAGAACAATTCAAGGTCTAATTGAATTTGAAAGTGTGTGTTTGGGGTCACCTCCAACAAACTCTTGGGTTTCATAGTATCAACAAATGGAATTGAGGTTTCTCCTATGAAGGTCAAAGCTATCATGGAGAGGCCACCACCAAGGAACATCACCCAACTGTGGTCTTTACAAGGAAAATTACATGCAATCCATCAGTTTATCTCACAATTGGCAGACAAGTGTCAACCTTTCATTCATCTCTTGCATAAGAACATTCCATTTAGATGGGATGAGAAGTGTGAAGAAGGATTTCACAAATTGAAGGAGTATCTCATGAATCCACCTATCTTGATGTCACCTATCCAAGGCAAGCCACTATATCTTTACATATCTACTACACCGATAGCTCTGGGGGACGATTTTAGCACAACAAGACTATGAAGGCAAGGAACGAACCATCTACTACATCAGTCACACATTGATGGGGTATGAATTGGAATATTCTCAAATCGAAAGATCTTGTCTTGCTGTGGTTTTTGCTTCCCAAAAACTACGCCATTACATGATTGCACATTCCATCAAGCTAATTGCAAATATCGATCCACTCAAATACTTGTTAAGCAAAGCAGCTCTAACAGGTTGCCTAGCTAAATGGGTAATGCTACTAAGTGAGTATGACATAGAATATGTGGAAAGGAAATCTATCAAAGGTCAGATCATCATAGATTAGTTGGAAGAAGCACCATTGCAAGATACCACTCCAATGACATTTGAGTTTCCTGATGAATCAATTTTCAGTATCACAACACATTCATGGAAGCTATACTTTGATGGCTCTTATACAAACCATGGATCAGGGGAAGGAATCTTATTGGTCACTCCTCAAGGTGACACAATACCTAAGTCCTATCGTCTGCTTTTTCCTTGCACAAACAACATTGCAGAGTATGAGGCCTTAGTCATTGGTCTTAAGATGGCGGCAAAGTGGAAAGTGAAAGAGTTACATGTCTATGGAGATTCACAACTAGTAATCAACCAAGTGAATGATGACTATCAGACAAAAGATGACAAGCTAATACCATACAAGAGCATGGTAGATGACTTTAAAGGATACTTTGCGATAATCTCCTTTGACCAAATTTCTCGCATAGAGAACAAAGTAGTAGATGCCATGGCAACCATCTCCTCGCTTCTCAATATACCAGAGAATGAGTCACATTTTGAGTTCTTGGTGGAGCCACTCGCACAACCAGCTTATGATATCCCCGAAACACAATCCATTTGCCTCCTAGTAGGATCTAATTCACCCTTGTATGGTAAAATTTACACTTACCTCAAGGACAACACCTTACCAGCTGACGTATCCAACAACCAACACCGAACCTTTATCTGCCAAACATCCTATTATACCATTATCGCTGACACCCTTTATCATCGAGGTCTGCATGGTAATCTACTCAGATGTCTTGAACGTGACAAATCTCAAACCACCTTACAGGAAGTATACAAAGGAATTTGCAGATCACACTCTAGTGGTCATACCTTAGCTAAGAAACTCATGCATTTGGGATACTATTGGCCGAACATGGAGACAGACTCATATCATTTTGTAAAGAAATGTAAGTAGTGTTAGATTCATGGTAACCTCATCCATGCACCAGCTCAAGAACTATGGCCTTTAGCGACACCTTGGCCCTTTCATTAGTGGGGACTCAACCTTATGGGAAAAATCCACCCTCCATCGTCTAATGGCCACAAGTTCATTATAACTACCACTGAGTATTTCACAAAGTGGATTGAAGCCATTCGACTCACTAATGTCACAAGCAAGCAAATTGCCTCCTTCATCCTCAATTACCTCATTTGCCGATACGAAATTCCCTCATCCATAGTCATGGATAATGGAAGACCTTTCAAAAACCAGGATGTTCAAGAGCTCTGTGACAAGTTCCAAATCCAACACCACTTCTCCACCCCATATTACCCCCAAGGCAACGGTCAGGTAGAGGCATCCAACAAAACCATCTTGAAAATCCTCAAGAAAACTATCAACGACACCAGCCGTGATTGACACATACAACTAAATCCTGCTCTGTGGGCCTATCGAACCAGCATACGTACTCCCACAGGTGCCACCCCATATGCCCTTGTCTATGGTTTCAAAGTCATTTTGCCCATTGAGGTTGAGTTACCATCTTTGAGGGTATCATTAAAAGGTCTTATAACTAATGAAGACTACAGAGTTTCTAGACTGCAACAGTTAGAACTGTTGGAGGAGAAACGACAGAATGCTTTCAACCATCTCAAAGCCTACCAACAAAGAATGTCACTCAACTATAATCACAGAGTCCATCCAAGGGTCTTTAATGTTGGTGATCTAGTGCTTAATGAAAATCCCCACAATCAGCAGGATTGGGAGAAGAAGGGAAAGTTTGAACCCAGCTAACTTGGTCCTTACGTAATCATTGATCCCTATGGATTAGGAGTGTACCATTTAGCTACATCAAAAGGTGAGCTATTCGATGACCCAATCAATATTATGCATCTTCACCAGTTCTATACCTAGAGAACCCCAATGTAAGAGATAAAAATCCAAAAAATCCAAAAATACAAAAATAGCAAAAAAATAACAAAAAATTTAAAAAATAGAAAAATAGCAAAAAAATCATCCTCTGGTGAAAACCTGGTAAACAAGTGCCTTGGATAGATACCATGATGAAAACCTGGTAAACAGGCATCATGTGTATTTCATAAATGTTGTAATAAAAGAAAAGTAGTGAAAACCTGGCAAACAGGCGCTCTTTGCGATTCGAACCGCTTCCTCCATCTTTGGGAAATCATCACCTTGTGTCCATCCTTCCTACCATTATCCATCATCTAATTGTATCCATTTCACAAGACCACCTAACGATAACCTATCATGACTTGATACTCTATCAACTTTGTCGCCTTACAACCTAAGGTTTATCCAGTACCCTATCCATAGTGTCAGCCTATCATAGTGTCCATCGTCAGTATCCTATCATCCTAAACTACGTCACCTCTGTGTCTTCACATAAGCAAGGCCATCTTGTATTGATGTACCCCCGAGGCTTTCTACCCATTTGTTCCATACCTTATCACCCATCCCCTGGTCCATCCACATCCGTACCATTTCCCATCACCTAGGTCCTAGGTCCACAAAGTCCACACCCTAAACTATGTTGCCTTTGCATCGTCACATAGGCAAGGCCATTTATCAATGAGCCCCCAAGGCACTAGGTCAGTCCCTTAGGGCCCATTTCTTCATATTCATTGTTAGTTCATCCACAATAAGTCAATCCTCTACTTGACTAGGGGCAAGTCCTCAACCTAGTTACGGAGTTGGATCCTACAATACCACATGTTCTAAGAGGGCACTGATAAGGATTGCGATACCTTTCACTGGACACACAAGCACAACAACGTCCGCTTCCAAGCAAGAAATTTTGACGCAAGACATCAACCTATCCATAGCAAAACAAACAAGAGCCTAAACACTCTAAATGATTTTATCTAAATTATGGCAAAAAAACACATCTAATGAAAGAAAGTTTTTTTTTTATTGGTTGTGCCTAAAAATCCTAAATTTTTGTTATCATGTTTCCTACGCTACTCAAGGATGCCTAAAAACTAGAGATGCTATGATGGGGGCATGATTATTTTATTTGTTTGTTGCTTGTGGGTTTATCTTTAGTAATGTGAAGACTCATCTAAAGACGTGATCAACATAATGATCATCGAGAACATCAGAGGTCTAAACATGAAATGGGTGTAATCCTTGTCTATTGACACAAGAAATACTCAAGTCATCTAGATTCAATTTTGACTAGATGCTTGTATTAACTTGCTATATCACAATCCATGTAAGGGATACTTAGGTCATCTCAATTTAATTATACCTAGATGCTTGTATTTTCTTACAACATTTTAAAACACATAAAAACAAAAAATGCCCAATGACGAAATGAAGCACTTCAAAATACTTGTAATCTCAAGATGACAATCTACATCCATAACATATCCATTTACATTTCATATACCATCCATAAATAAAAGCTTGTGATTCCTTCATTCATGTTTCTTCTATCAACCTGCTTTCTATCTCATTGTGTCTTTCATCGAGTCTCTTTTGCATTGATTGAGTACACTTAGACATAACAAAAATATATATATATCATTTTTGCATTCATATTAGGTGACATAGTCATTGAGTTGATTCAATCATTTGCATACATATAGGTGCATTAAATCATACATATCATTTTGCATACATATACGTGCATTCAAATTATCCATTGCATTTGTAACAACATAACATAGATGCATACATAGTATCTCATTAGAAAACCATCAAAAACATAGCTATCAGTAATCATCTCATACCATTTATGCATAACAGATGTTGCACATTCAATATCATAACATTTGCATAACATACAGTCATAACAAATAGAGTGCATCCATGATCATTGCATAAATACAACATGCATGTAAGCCATCATAACTGCATCATCATATCTAAACACAAAACATAAAAGTGTATATAGAAAATAGAGTGCATCCATGATCATCGCATATAGATAACAATACATGTAGTCCATCATAACTACATCATCCTATATAATCATAAAACATAAAAATGTCCAAGTGTACAAGATCAGTCCATCATCCATGAGTCAACTCATAATAGGTGTATACATAACATCAAAATAATAATCATACATGTCTCAGTAGCTGTACAAAATGTAAGTGATATATACATAATCTAGCTATTCATGAGCCATCAAAAAATGTATGTACAAAAGCAAAAATCTATATAAAATCACAGCTAACCCTGTTGCCGTGGTATGCTACTCCCAGCACTGCCCTCTCCCTCTCCTCTACATTGGCCTATCCCCGACTACTATGGGCCCATGCCTGACACTGCCGACTATGAACCACCTGCCCTCTGCGAGGACACAACCACTAACTGGCTCCTGTAACTTGGCACCCTCTCATCTGCTAGCACCACCCCATGATATAAGCCTCTGTAGTACTGTGTCTAGGATCGCACTGTAGCCAACTCTCTTGTCACCTGTGTAACCTGGGCCTGGGCTTGCATCACCTGTGTAATAAGAAATGATGTGGTCGCGTCAATACCTAGTGCAGCTATGGCTACATCTCTCTCTTGTCAGGGCATGTACCCTAGCCAATGCTACATCCCTCTCCCCTGTCAAAATCTGTATCCTGGCCAGTGCGGCATCCCACTCTATAGTGATGCCAGCAATAACCCATACGTCTCCATCTCTCCACGCCTCAGTGGCTCTCAACTATGCTCTCAGCTGTCTAACCTAGCCTCGTAGCAATGTCACTACATCACCTTGCACCTGCTACTACGGGTCAGATTGATTAGGTACCTATGGCACCTGCAGAACATCTGCCTACTGTACTACTAGCTCAACCACTACCTGTTGGGCCACCTGTTGCCTCCTACTAGGGTAGGGCCTGCCCCACTCTCTACCACTGTCTCGACTAGCCATCACCTCCTCCCCCCTCATCTCCTCGGCCTCCACCATCTCCACCTCTCCTCCTCCTCTGCCTCCTCCTTCATCGGCCCCCATCATCCTCCTCCTCTGACTCCACCTCCTCTAGGCAAGGAGCTAGCTCTCCCGGTCCTGAATACTTGGGAAACGAATGTGCCACAAACCAATCCTCGTAATCATGTGCCATCCCTATATCCACTATATCCCTCCTGATCGGCCATGCCTGATAGGAAATCTATAGAAAATTTGTTTGGGCCTCCTCATATGAAGCCATAGGTCCCCATCGCCGCCACTCTGCAAAAGTCCTTGCACAAAGGGCCTACCCCTATGGCATACCCTGCACCCACCCAAACTGTTGGAGGACACGACTGACTATCTACCCCTCCAATATGTGTGGAATCTGGCCAATCAACCACCGCATCTGAAACACATAGGGCAACTCATCAGCCTCATCATCCCATACCTCGTACTCCACATAGGGCCGCCACACAACTGCATCCACATTGTCCAACTGATGTCGCCAATGCTCCAACTTCCCCAGCCTGTGCTGAGAAAATACAGTAAAGTATCCATAAGAGTATGGCTCATCCCTCTACCTATGAAATGTGAAAATGGGTCATGTCACTGCAATGTGCTCCCAAGCCCAAAATTGTAGCAAAGAAACACCTGCAGACAAACTAGATGCTCCATGATACACCACTTGATGCATATCATGGTATAGATGGGCCAACACACAAACACCCCAAGCCAAATGGGTGCCCTCAGTCAGCATCCTCTCCAAGGTCTGACCCTAGCCAACCGCAAAACCATGAGATCACCGATCAGGGCATACAACACCGCTGATCAAACCAGCTACAATCCCAGGGAAATAGTCATAATAATCATACATATCCTATCAGCTGATCATTGATCCTGCTATGTCTGGGTCATCAAATACCCTCCTGCACTCAGCAAAACTAGCATCACACACTATGGATCGTACTCTACCTGCTCCCCTACTATAGGTAAGTGCAGTGTCCTATAGACGTCCTCCAAGGTAACAATAATCTAACCGATGGGGAGGTGGAATGTCCCATCCTCACTGTGGAAGCACTCCACTAAAGCAGTAAATAGACCGAGGTTTGCACGAACCTTGGGCATGAAGCAAACATAGTATAATCCAATCTCACTAAGCACCAGATGATTTGTCTCTGTCAGCATATGTCATCACCTCATCGTAACAGGGAACTGCTCCCGTGACATGAGAGTGACAGAAATATCCTCCTGCAATCAACAAAGCAATGCGTCAACCATTACCATATCAATGCAAACCTTCTCAACTATCAAACCTATCAACATCACATACTTAACATATCAAATTGACCAAACCAAGCATATCATCTCTTGTCTAGATTTTATCAATCTCAGAGATCGCTTATCAACTGTCACATCGATCAAGATGCCAATTGAGTTAATTTCACTAAGTAACTAAGTATCCTAAGAAAATGTGTCATTCCAGGTGACATTTGTGCAGCATCCAAGCAAATGCGCATCTTCATAGTGCATGCGTAGCCAAAATAAGTAAATGCGCAGTTCCACAACAAATGTGCAACTCTGTGACATAAATGTGCATAACCTAGTGTATGCATAACAAGACTAAACAAATGTGCTGAACCTAAACAAATGCGCAGTATCAAAGAGTGAATGTGCCAAAATTGTAAATGCACTGCAAGATGACCTATATGCATTGAACTAAAACATATGTGCGATTTCAGGGCACAAATGCTTTGAAACTTGAATATATGCATTTACTGTCCTCTCTTTGACACACATTTATTACACTCATAAATGCACCTAGCCTAAGCTTTTTCACATACGTATCGGGGGTCTTACCTCTACTGCCTACACAAATTGTTAGACCCACTCGAAACGATGCTCCTCGTGTGGAAAATTCATCTCTCTTCTAACTACTCTAGCTCCTATGCTCTACAAAGCTCCAAGTATCTCTCACAAAATGACAAGTGTGTAAATGACTAGGATTGTGGACCCGGCTTCTATTTATAGACATGCAACCCTACCTGGTTGTGTGGTGACCTTGCCTGTTCTTCTTACCCTTTTTCCTCCATTTTCTCAAGCCTTAACCTATCCTTTCACCTTCTTCATCATGATATTGTCCGTCTCACGCCCTTGACCTTTTCTTCCCATCCAATCTCCCAAGGGGGCATCCTAGCGTCATGGAAACCTGTACCAGGGGCAAACTGGGGCATGTATCATTCTTTGAGGCAATGTGATAAAACACATTGCATCAAAGAGGGGCAAAATGTATACATGTAAAAATGACACGACTCTAGCTAAATAAATATTTTAAATATTTATTCCATTCTTATTCCTCTATTAATAAATAAATAAATCAATTTATTTATTTGATTCATATTTCTCCAAAAATTAAATAAAATCATTTATTTAATTAAATCTTCCAAATTCTTCTAAAAACATTCTAAATTAAATGATACCAAATTATTTAATTAATTCTTCTCATTCTCTATATTTAAATAAATGCAAATATTTATTTAAATTATCTATTTCCTCCAAAATTGAATTGATACCAAAAATAATTCAATTAATCCATGTGCACATGTAATTAAATATTTTCAATATTTAATTAGCTAATATTCTCTCACACACATGTCCTATTTCTCCTCCAGTTAGATTAGTTAACTCATCAATCAAATCTATTAACTAATTAGTCATCTGAGTTCACTGTTCAATCATCTTAGTCAACTCCCCAATCAATTTCACTTATCTCTCCAATCAATTATGTTAACTAGTCAGTCATCTCAGTTAACTCCTCAATCTATTATGTTAACTCCCCCGATGCATGAAGGAGCATGACACTTGTCCTCTCCCTATTCGCACACATCCTCTCAAGTTTCCTCAACTGTTGATCTTCTTATTCATTCTACAACATTGATCTTCTTCCTGACAAATCTATAAATACAACCCCTATTCCTCCATTTGAATCATCCAAGATTTTATAAACTTACTCTATAGGAATCATAACGCACCTTTGGCACAATCACTCCATAGCTTGAGATCACCATTATCATTGCATTTAGAAGACCCTCTTCATTGAAAAACATATCAACAACCATTCTCCATTTTCATCTTAGAAAAACTCAAGGAAGTACACCTTCTGAGGCCTATATTCATACAACGAGATCAATTCGAGATAGGCGACCAATGGAAGCCATGAAATATGAAGGTTTGTAAGCTATTATGTTCTTTGTGTTTAATCTTGTTTATTTCTAATTTCATTGAGATTATTGGATTATTGATAGTTTATTACTGTTAACCACATTTTCTAATAACACATTTGATACCACTCAATTATTTTTATTTGCAAAAAAATAATTGAATTTCTTATTGTATTTATAGCCTTATCTACCAACAACTACATGTAATGACTTTCCATAAAAATAAAAATATATACTATTTAGTGATAGGCCTATAAATATTTGTGCCTATCCGCCATTTGATAGCACCTTTGGTGCTTTTACTAGTAATATCCCTGCTATGGGCAGCGACTAAAAACCCACCATCATAATATAACACATGTTCTACTAAAATCTAGCCATCAGAAAATGTGGCTTACAAATATTAAGGTATCAAAAGCTAACAAAAATGAGATGAATGTAATTTGGCATTTTAAGGGGTGACTGATTTCTGACTGTCCCACGTCAGAAAGGGATGAGGCTGAATAACACAAGATCCATGTGAAAGTAGCAGCAGTTGTTTTATACAAAGACTTCCCTCCCCAGCAAGTGAAGCACCAGTATGCCTTTTTGGGTTTGCATAGTTATGGATCCAAATATGAGTGTTTCTACAATAGGACTTACAATTGTAAAGTAGTTTAAATAGTACTTGTACAAGATAATGTACATGCACTCCAAGCTCTCATAAATAAGTCTACACCTTACACTATTCAGTTATTTGAGCTCCTTTAGTGAATGTATTTTATTATTGATCTCTAGGTATTTATTTTTGATCCCTAGACTTATCATTAATAATTCTAGATCAAACATGTGGACATAAATTTGACCCAAATTACTTCCACACTGATAGATTTAAACCTTGAACTTTTAAAATTTAAAATTAAATTTTAAACATTACCCACTACTTCACTAGCCATTGTAAACTAAGTTGGCACATGTGTTATTGAATCATGGGCTTGCTATTTGTATTTAATGACACTTATTCACTCATTTGAAATCATAAAAGGATTTTTATCGAGTTATAAAAAAGCATGCTAGTGTTATTGATAGAGCACTTATGAGATCATTGTAGTAGCATTTATTGGAGCATTAAATCACAAAACATCATCCTAGGTCTATTGCACACTATTTTGTTCTCTTTGATCTTTCATTTAGAGTCCTAAAACCAATCTATAAGGTGTCAAACTAAGCAGAAATATACCCTCATAATTCAACTAACTACCCAAATGTGTTCCTAAATAGTATAAACTACAACTCTCTACATTCTATGAGAATGGATCCATGAGTTTCATCTTAGTTTACACACAAGTTCAAGTTCTCACTCACAAAGATCAACTATGCACTTGCATAGGTGATCCAAAGAGAACATAGTCAATTTGTAGAATTTGATATCTTCATTTGAGTCAATAGTAAAAATCCAACAACTTGGTGAATAATTTTCTTCAACCTATCACGCAACACATCTCCATCTTTGGATTTTGAGCTGTTAGATTTAACTTATTTAATTTTCTCTTTTAATTTTAGAAATTTCAATTATCAATTCCAACTCATTTATCTAGATTAATTATGTGCTTAGTTTAATGCATTAATTTAATAGCCTAGATAAATTTTATGTAAATCATTTTATATTCTCAACACTTATATTTTATGGTTGTATTAGTGTAATGATCAAAATGTGTATTGTAGACCAAAAGATTAGCACAAATTATAGAATTGATAGGCAAGGCATTCCTATAAAATTCATCATCTAACATCCTAAGTTAAATAGAGAAAACTTATTTTAGTGATACTAAAATTTGTGAACACCTAAAAAATTGTGAGGTCTTAATATTGATTATGGAGGAATGAAGAAACATTTCATAATGTAAAATTTATCAAATTTGGCCTAGGTTTGAGCCACTACCTTGCCACCAAATAATAACCTCCCCTCCAAAAAGAACACACTAAAAATTCATTAATTGCAAAAGATTATGCTATATTCTATCTTTTTCTTTGTAGATTAGAATAAGTATTTTGCATTCTAAGACACCTTCTAGCTTCAAAGGTTGTAACATCTTCTCTTCAATCTCTTTTCAATGCTTCATTTCCTTTTAAATTCATCTCATTACATCTCCAAGCAAAACTACCCATTCAAACATTTTTCTATTTTTTTCTAGCGAGCCTTTCATTTTCTTACTTCTCTCTTATTTCTATAGTTTCTTCTTCTTTCTTCAATAAGCCTTTTCACAATCCAACAACATACTCTTTCAACACATCTCCTAGAAAACACCTCACTCTAATACCACTTGACATAGTAAAGGTCAAGGGGTCCTATCCAATAGTCTAACCTTGAATCCAAACACATAAATCTTGCATAAGATCAACAATATTCAAAATCATAGCAAAACTACAAGGTCTTTTATTCATGTGGTGTCAGGAATACAATATGAAATTCAACAATAAATCTTTCTCAAATACCATACTCACCTACAAGCACCTCGCATTTACAATGACAAAGTAATTCAATCAGAAGACTAGATATGATGTTCCTCACAAAGTAGTTGACCCTCCATGGTCTCCTCTCAAAACACAAAACCAAGCCAATCCTTCCCTACAAATCTCAATGGACTCCTCTATTTTATGGTGAATCTTTCCTTTCTTAGGTGACAATCTTCTTCAACAACAAAGGTGGCCTAAAAAAATAGAAGTCCAAAAGCCCCATTGATCAGAAGCGAGCCCCATTTGAATACCATAGTGCACCTTTTATAATACGGGTTTATGAAAGTTGAACCACCTCCCAAAGTGGATGGTTATAGAATTGAATTTGGTACAAGAATTTGAACCAAATTTGGGCATGTGTCCAAATTATATAAGTCCCACATATATGGTGACTTATCACCTAGCATCACTCATATTAATGTTTACATAGTATTAAAGTTTTCAAAGTAAACTAGAACATGGTCAGAGATTTCTAGCCCATTGGGGATTTCCACCGCATGTGGAACTACCTGATTTTGAAGAGAGATCATCCTTTTGGAACTTAATACTATTGAGGAACTTTATCAGGATTTTGATAAACACTTAGAACTCATCAAACTTTCTGATGTTCTAGGAACTATCAAATGTTTTGATTTCCTTTGCAAAGACTTCATTGGAGTTTTGAAGGAATCAAGAACTATTCCTTTTGGTCAGGGATTTCCACCCCACTAAGAACCACTTAATCACAAAGAACTATCAGGATTTTCAAGGATTCCAAGAACTCTCAACTTTTTCAATTCCTTTCATTCTCTTTTGTGCAAGTTGTTATAAATTTCCAAGCTATTTGGAACTAGGAAATCTCATTAGGAACTGATCAGAGATTTCTAGGTGGGTCAGAACTAAGTGACAACTTGGAACAAGTCAGAGATTTCCAAGTGACTTGGAACTCCGTAATTTTTCTTTTAAAAGTCTAAGTGTCGAAGACTTTGTTGGAAATATGAAAAGGAATAGGAACTCTTCGAGCATTTCAAATGTTCCAGGAATAGCCCATAACTTCGACTATGTTCCTAGTCAGGCCAAAAACTCTGATTTGCTCCAAACTTCACAATTTTCCTCCAAATTACATCAAATTGAAATTGTGGATACCCATTTGGCCCTTCTAGAAGATGAAGTCCTTAATTTGACCAAATTTAATGTAAAAAAATCCTACTGAAGAAAAACACCAAAGCTAACACAATGAAAAAATAAAACACAACAAAAGTGAATTGAACTTGAAAATATTTTGGGTTGATGCAGGATCACCTGTTAACCTAGATGCTCCTGCATCATTAGTAAACTAATTTAAAGTTACAATTTTAGTTCTCAGTGGAAACAAAAACAAGTTATCAACTCCTATGATAGGTTCAGAATCTTAGTCCTTATAACTAAACAAATTATCCATGTAATTTTTATAATGGTTAATAGCAATAATATCTTATATTTGAAATGGTTTGTAACCAACTGCATTACTTAACAATCTCTATTTCAACTCATATCTATACTAATAATAGTTGGTATAAGAAAATCATAGATCTTAATGAAAACCTACAGTTTAGTATAATTCAAAATTTAATTGCATCATTCAATAAAATCAAAATTCATAAAAATAGACCCATCTATTTGAAATCTAAAAAATATTAATTTATAAATTTTAGAGCAAAATAATCAAGAAGCTTATAATTCTCTAAAACAAGCATATCCAAAAAATTGAATGAAATAATCACCTTTATCCTTTTATACAATATAAGTATATTCTCTAATTGAAATTAGAACTATTAATCATATCTCATAATTTCTAAAACAACATTTCTCCAACTTGTATATCCATGTAATGAATTGGGAAGATGAACTACAAAATAAAATAACCAAAATGGCATTCAAGACATGTTATTCAGCATAGGGACTCATCCACAAACTAGTGTAGATAATTAACCCATAGCAATTATAGTTATGCTACTAAAGCCAAATATGGTGTTTAGTTTTACAAAAGCCAATTAATATAAATTTAACCTAGGTCAAACTTATCAGTTGTCCATACCCAACAATAATACAATTAATGTATATGACATGGATTTAAATCAATCAACTATGGAAAGATGTTGATAACTTGAATCCTAAGACAATGCCATAGTTTCTAAATCATATAGATCAAGCTTTGACCAGTCAAGACATTCACATAGTTCTAGTAAACTTACAACCAATTAATCATAGTAAGTGTCAAGATAACTTATACTCACATGTGGATTCAACATTCAAACCAATAAATTGATACTAGTCATGTTTCCTTTTTAGACCAAGGACTACTTAGAGTCATGCCTTGGCCATGTAATAATTATAAAACAATACATTATTTAGCAAGACAACTGATTTCATAAAATACCAAAGATGAGATACAAACATCATATTCATATAAATGAACTATAGAAGAATACACTAACTTTGAGGTGAATGATAATAATAGTAATACTTAAACCCTTTGCACTAACACTATTAAAACAACTTAATACATAAATAAAACTATATTTGACTATAAATCTATTGAGCCCAAACTAGCACAAGGAAACATTAATAGGGTTTCATAACTTATCCCTATAAAGAAAAAACTTCCCTTATTTTATAGAATATTTATTCTCTACTAGAAAGGCCAAGCATGTGAAGGTGGAAGCTCATGTGGCCTCACCTAAGACACCTAGTCTAGTAGACCTAAGTGTTGATAACTGAGAGGGGGGGTGAATCAGTTATCTTAATTAATTTAACTTTCTGTTCTTCTTTAACAACTAGTGCAACATCAAAACAAATAAGCATTCATAACCATGAAAGCAAAAACAAAGTCAAGATACATAACATAATGATTTTGACATGGAAAACCCTATTAAGGGAAAAACCACAGGGTGACTAACCCAAGATTGTATTCTCTGTTAAAAGAATAAGATAGTACAAAATGTTACTTGCCAATTAGGGCTCACTGCCCGAGCACACTGCTCACAAGAGGCTCACTGCCTACAATAGTTTATACAAGGAAACTAGATTCTTGAACTAATGAGAATCATCCACATATGTTGAGGTTCAGTTCCGGTTGGGCTCAATACACTGATTTACTGCACTTCATTCTTCCTCTTCTTTGGTACTGTTGTCCTGTCACATACCAGACCTGCCTTACTACTTCCACACTACTCTTCTACTTTTGTTCGCACACTTCAACACACAACACACACCTTCATACCGAAATCAATCTGGTATATATATCTGCACCAAGGATTTCATCCACTTTCTAGTCAACATCCAGAATACTTACTATTTTCCCAAACTCTTGGTCTGTCAGCTAAATCCTTGCTTATCAAGTGATGTGTATCAAAGAGATGCTCATAGAAGTCATCAATCATGTCAGACAATCATGAATGATACCTTAGTAAGCTTGATCACCATCAATATCTCATCCGGATCAAGGTCTGATGTTCTGCCGGTCAGTTCTTCCTCAGTCTACTCTGCCAAATAGGAACCCAATACTTAGGTGCTTATATCTCTTCACTCTTTCATCATCAGAGGCTCAATCCCTGGAATCTAATAATCAAGGTACTCCTCTTGACTTCCCCAAGTCCGCACTTTACATAGATACTTCCTCTAAGAGATCTGGGCCTGATTGTCAGACCTTGCTACATACTATGTTCTTGGTCACCGGACCAAGTTACTCTACAATCTGACTTCTGGTATAGACACACCATGTCCTGCGGATGGGTGAGATGAACTTCGTTTCCATCAATGACAACACTCATGAAGCTACAATGTGTCTCTTGCCAACAATCTCCCTGTTCGGCATTGATGGCAACACTTAGTGAAAAATGATTAAGTGTTATACTACACTCCCCCTTGGCTGATGCTTTGTTCTAATGTACATTTTTCTGGAGCTCCCCCTTAGCTATGCTCCACATTTTTCACTGCTCCTCACTCCCCCTTTGACATCAATGGCAAAGGGTAGGGTCCGCAAACCAAAATTTCTGAAAACAATCTATACCTAGCTGCATAAGTATATATACATGCTATACTTACATATACTAAAGTATATCTGCAAAAGTATTCTTCAACTATACAACTCTGTCACCCAACTCTGCTTCATCTTGTCCAAAATTGAGATTTGACCACTCAACAAGAATGCAAAAGCTTTTGCCCTTTTTAGATCTGTCGGATCACTGGTCCGGGCTATTGTCTGAGCATCGGTTAGGGCCTCATGCATGGCCTCTAACTTAGGGATAATGATCCCTCTAAGTTCACTTAACCTATTTGTTCTATTTTTCTTCTCCTTCTCGAGCTTCTTTATTTCATCTATGACTGCAATAGTCTCACATTCTTGAATTACTATGGAATAGGAGAGAGGGTCAAAACTTTGAGATAAACTTAATAGTTTATCCTCTTGCTCTTTTGCTTTCTTCTCAATATCCTTGGTCACTTTAGACCAGGATAAACAAAATTTATATATATCTCTGCCATCTTTGAGAGCATTTTCTAAGCTCTTTATCCCAATATCCATAACTCTCCTATCATTTGAGATTAGACCTTGTAACTTGGTGAATCTCTTATCCATAAACTCTTTCTGGACCTTCTCCTCAGCTGATTTCTCCAAAGACTCAAAATGAGTGCTGACAGAACTAACAAGAGACTTGAGATTACCGGATGAAGAGGTTGAGGAATCCTTCTGAAAGGATGGCACGATCTTTTCCAACACACTAGATGCTATCTCTAGTAGCTCATAGTCTTCCATGTGAGACTTTAGAAGTTTCTCTTTTGCCTTTTCTTGGGCAAAGGATGCTATCTTCATTGTTTGAACTAGGGAGAGAGAATCAAAGTCGAATGGTCCTTGAAGTAGCTCCAGTTCATCAATCTCCATCATTTCTTTAGTTAAGGAATCTTTGATAGTTTCTGCAGTGTCTCTTGATAGAGATAGAGTTTTCTTTCTTTCTACAGCTTTAGCACTGTCACTTGTGGTCTTCTTAGTTTGACCTTCTTCTCTTTCCTTCACTTCTTCTTCTTTTTCCTCTAATCTTTCTCCTCCTTTAGATTCAGAGACTGCTGGGGAATCAAAATGAGAGATATTTTCTTCTTCTTGGACTTCTTCTTCTAGAATAGAGGAATCCTAGTCCTTGGACTTCTCCTCACCTATCTCCTTTGTTTCTTCTGCAATCTTTTGAGTAGGATCTTTCTTTGATGCACTTTGCCTTTCAACATCAGAAGGTTCATCACTTACGTCCTCTATAATGGGAATGTTGAGTCTTTTGTATGCATTCTGGAGGATCTCTTCTGTCTCTTTTGCTACTTTGTCAGTTTCTCTAAGCATAAGCTGATTCATTCTAGCTTTGCTCTGGAACTCATCCTTGCAATCTTTGAAGATCATATTCATTTGCTTCGGAGTGATTGAAGGATATATCTGAATAGTTATCTATTCTCAGATCTCAAGATCCTTTGCCTTAGCATTATTCTTCCTTATTTCTAATTCCTTCTCTAGGCTTTTGGGAATGAGAGATATGATTTCAATAAAAGCCTTATTGTAGATATTCAGATACCTGACTATAGCTTCTTGCAAGATCTTCTGGTCAACTTCATTATACTCATCATAGAATTTAGTCATTAGTTTTAGGTTCCCATCCATAGTAACTAATTTGATGATATCATTAATGCAAAGAGTGGGCTTTTCAACAAATTCCTCTGCCTTCTCTTCCTTGTCTTGACTGGTAGAGGGTTCACCGGATGTTTTCTTCTTCTTCTTCTTCATTTTCTTGACCTCTTCATCAGATTCAGTCTCTTCATCATCCTTTTGACTGGCATAAGATCTTGTGGCCTTTGTCTTAGTTCTCTTCTCTCTTTTACCAGATGATTTTTCTTCCATTTTTTATGCCTTTGAGCTCTTAGCAGTGGTAGGTGTAGAGGTCTTAGAGGTTCTGGTCCGGGAGGGGACTTCCACTGGAGCACCTTCTTTCTCTACCCTTTCTATCTTCTCTCTATTTGCATCAAGTGCCTCCTTTGAAATTCCATGCCTCTTGGCAAAATCTTCTACTTCCCTCCTTACCTTTGTCTTGATCTCAAGCTATCTCAGTTCAACATGAACTTTTACACTTAGTTCTTGGTAAGTTCCAAACCTTTCTGCCTTAGGATCTTTTGGCTAGCTCAGCAGATGTTGTATATGCAGTTGTAGGATCTTCTCATCAACCTCATACCCCATTGGCATGATCCATACTATTCTTGGTTCTACTACCTCCATTAGACATTGATCAGTGTCTACCATAAAGCACACTATATCCTTGTATTTTTCAACTAGGGATTGGTTCTTTCTCTAGCCTGCATCATGCTTTGGAAGTTTTAGAAATAACCCCACAGTGCAGTGTTTTGAGCCTTGGCATCACCAAGCCCATGCAAGTAATCTCTAATTTGAATTGCACCAAGTCTGTCATTCTGCCATACGCAACCACTGGATCTGCGCAGCTCATTCATAAAGTAGAAGAATAAACACAGTATCAGCCCACCATACTTGAAGGAGTTCTTCTTGTCCTTCTTGATCTTTTGTAGGTTTTCCATTAGTTGGCTCAAAAGGAGTTCACAAAGATCATAATCTACATTCTTTCTCAACATTTCATAAGCAGTGTAGATTTCTGTTCCGGATATACAGTTTTCTCTGCTGGAGTGATATATCTTGTAGCCAATAATCATGGAGGCAAACTTGATGTCCAGATCTGTGATATCCTCAACTGTCATTACTCTTTTATCAAATTTAGATCCGGTAGCCTCACTCACAGTTTGGTTTCTGACTAATTTTAGAGTAGGTAGCCCACCGAATGAGTGTAATCCGGTTATTGCCCTAATTCCTTCCTTGGTTATCTTGAATGGCCTCATCAACCACATAAAGTTGTCATGCATTATTTTACGCTTCTAGGGTTCATGATATGAACCGGATTGGATTGTTGGATGAATCAACTTATGTAGTTGATCTTTGATGGGCTTGAGGCAATTTGTTGCAGATCTCCTTTTCACTTCTTCTCGAATGTAAAATGAGCAGATGTTCAATAAGAGAACCCTTATATTTCTCTATAAACCCTAATTTCATTTTGTAATAAATGCATAACTTAAGTCATTCTGGTTTGCCTTGTTCTCCTTGTTCTAAGAAAAATCTTTTCCAGATTACTGAGAAGCATTTAGAGTTGTTCTTGGTGATGATTGACAATCTATCTTCCTTTCTCCAAACATTTCATCTATCCGCAGATCAAGATTCCTTAGTTTGAATCATATCAAATCTAACTGTGAAAGACCTACTTCTTACTGGATGACTATTGAACCAGATTAGTCTTGGAAGATTAACCTATTCAAAACTTCTTGCAGATCTTCCATCTTTTTACCAAAGCTTATTTAGATGTTCCTTTGTGAACCCTTTAATCTACAACTTTCCTTGTGCCAATTTCAGGCACCAATTAATTGGCTAGGGGGAAATATTTTTCCTTATGTCTCCCCCTAAGCTAGAGCTCACCATTTAATTTCTGGAAGGAATATCAACACCAGATTCTAGTATCGATCCATCCCCAACATTTTCTACACTTCTCTTCTTCCAAATCTTGTTCATCTCCCTTTTGACTTCATCCGTATTCACTTTTCCTTTTCCTTTGTCTTGATTCTAATTATGATGCACCATACCCCTTTTATCCTGATTCTTACTTCTGTAGAATTTGGCAGTATGACTCTATCTATTACAATTGTAGCAAACAACATTTCTTTGCATATTTGACTGATATCCTCTTGATCTACACTGATTAGCCATATGTCCCATTCTATTGCATGCAAAACATCTACCATTGAATGAATTGTTCATTTACATATTTCTACATTCATGAGTTTTGTGACCATACCTTTTGCAATTAAAGCACTGTCCGGAGAAGGATGAATTATTCTGATTTATTCTTCTTCTACACTGATTTTCTTTATGACCAAAGTTATTGCAATTGTGGCAGTATCCATTGAAGGAAGGATATCTTTGAGCATTTGGTTGCCTTACCGGAGGTCTTGTAGGCCTATTTCTTGGATTTTCTGATCTGGAGTTCTTCTGACCGGATCTGGAGCTTTCAACTTTTTCATACCCCAAGCCTTGCTTGTCATCTACCCTCTTTTGGCTTTGAAGAAGAACTTCAAGCTAAGCAAAGCTTATCTTGAATTTCTCTTTGTATTCATTTTCTATTTGAAGATCCCTTTTAAGAGTGTCAATCTGATTCTCAAGTTGTTCTTCATTATCTCTAGCTTCTTTAAGTTCAGATTCTAGATGCCTAATTATTCTATCCATTTTGTAGTAGTCTTCTGATTTCTCCTTGAGAGATTGTCTTAGATCATCTTCAGTTTTTCTTTTCTCTTCAATTTCTTGAGTGAATTTCATAACTCCTGATTCCATTTCATGTCTTACCATAATGACCTATTTTGATAACTTTTCACATAACTTAGTTTTCTCCTTCAGATCTTCATTTGTATCATTGGCTTCACCTTGACTTGCCAATTGCTGAAGTAGATCCTTTCTCTTTTTCATAGAGATACTCAGTTTCCCTTTTAGTTCATTTATGAAATCATCAACCTGTTTGAGTCTTTCCTTCAATTCATTGACTTCAGAGTTAGATTGCACAAGATCATCTAGGGCAGACTAAAGTTGTTCCCTCATACCATACACATCCATTTGAATTCCTAGATCTTCCTCAAGCTGTTAGGCTTTGTTTAGAGGAACTTAGCTCTGATATCAATTGTTGATAACTAAGAGGGGGGGTGAATCAGTTATCTTAATTAATTTAACTTTCTGTTCTTCTTTAACAACTAGTGCAACATCAAAACAAATAAGCATTCATAACCATGAAAGCAAAAACAAAGTCAAGATACATAACACAATGATTTTGACGTGGAAAACCTTGTTAAGGGAAAAACTACAGGGTGACTAACCCAAGATTGTATTCTCTATTAAAAGAATAAGATAGTACAAAATGGCACTTACCAATTAGGGCTCACTGCCTGAGCACATTGCTCACAAGAGGCTCACTACCTACAATAGTTTATACAAGGAAACTAGATACTTGAACTGATGAGAAGCATCCACATATGCTGAGGTTTAGTTCTAGTTAGGCTCAATACACTAATCTGCTACATTTCATTCTTCCTCTTCTTTGGTACTATTGTCCTGTCACATACCAAACCTGCCTTACTACTTCCACACTACTCTTCTGCTTTTGTTCACACACTTCAACACACAACACACACCTTCATACCAAAATCAATCTGGTGTATATATCCACACCAAGGATTTCATCCACTTTCTAGTTGGCATCCAGAATACTTACTATTTTCCCAAACTCTTGGTCTATCGGCTGAATCCTTGTTTATCAAGTGATGCATATCAAAGAGATGCTCATAGAAGTCATCAATCATGTTGGCCAATCATGAATGATACCTTAGTAATCTTGATCACCATCAATATCTCATCTGGATCAAGGTCTAATGCTCTGCCAGTCAGTTCTTCCTCAGTCTACTCTGCCAAACAGGAACCCAATACTTAGGTGCTTATATCTCTTCACTCTTTCATCACCGAAGGCTCAATCCCTGGAATCTATTAGTCAAGGTACTCCTATTGACTTCCCCAAGTCTGCACTTTACATAGATACTTCCTCTGAGAGATCCGAACCTGATTGTCGGACCCTGCTACATACTCTGTTCTTGGTCACCAAACCAAGTTACTCTATAATCTAACTTCCAGTATAGACACACCATGTCTTGCGGATGGGTGAGATGAACTTTATTTCCATCAATGACAACACTCATGAAGCTACAATGTGTCTCTTGCCAACACTAAGATAGGTCTAAGACACCTATTCTATACCTTCTTCTAGCCTATACCTAAGACACCTATTCTATATGTTCTTCTAGTATAGGTCTAAGACACTTATTATAAACCTTCTTATATTACATCTAAGACACCTAAGACACCTATTCTATATCGTATTCTAGTATAGGTCTAAGACACCTATTATAATCCTAGAAACTTCTAGTATACCTAATGTAATATTCTACCATAGCCTAGAGATCATACCTAAAATGTAACTATAACTTAATTCTCTCTTCTATGCAATGCACTTACACATTCTATATTTCTAGCCTCTACTATGATTGTAAAAACATATCTTGTTGTTGGAGTACAGGACCACTGATAGGGGGGTGAGTGGTCTATAATCTTTCAAACTTTTTACACCTTCAAACTACTTGATTGACATAACAGAGAGAATTAAGATACTTTAAACATTTAGACTTTGAATGATAAGTGAATCACAATAATATCAACTAGTACAAGAAACTTGAACTACAAAGACTTATCAAATGCAAATTGATACACAATCAAGACAAAACATAACACATGATTTATGAGTGGAAAACCCTCATAGGGATAAAAAACCACTCTAAAACATTTACTTCATTATGCCTAACTAGCAAGACAAAACCTCACAGTTTACAAAGCCTCACTGGCAACAATGTATCTAGGAGCACCAACTCTAATAACAAACAAGAGCACCAACTCAAGCATCAACAAGAGGACCAACTCCAATATCAATAGGAGAACCCACACTCTACATATAGAAAGATAATTACAAATATAGAGGGTTACTCGGTTTCCATACAAATCACTGAACTTGCATATCCCTTGCAATCACACTCAACTCAATCTAAATTTCCTTATTATTTTTGCACAATCGACTACATATTGTCTTCATACTGGACATGATCCACTCTATAAATTTGCTGCATAATGTCTTCATCATGTGCTTGATTCATCCCAGCAAAAATATCTCATACATCTCTCAATTATTAGTAAAAATATTCACCTTTTCAATCACCTGATTCACCTGCATTTTCTTTTCAAAAACCCTCATTAAAAAATGTCTTCAATGCTGCATATCTCAGTCCTCAAAATCTAAATAACAATGCACCTACAGTATCATTAAAAATGAAATGACCTTTCATTTCCCTCTTCTCTCCATATTCCATCTCCTATTTTCAAAAATAAAACCATAAAAGGCTTTGATTGCATTAAAAAAACTTCAATAATTTTAATTCCTTCAGTCCTGTCAGAGAAAATAATAATTCTCTTTTCATCTTCAGACCCATTCCTAAAATCCCATCTATATGAAAAAGAATTCATAAAAACTCTTAAGCTTCCATAATCATAAAGCATTTATAATACCCCTAATCTTCTCCCCATTTTAGAAAAAGAAAAAACACTCTTCATTAAATGCCTTCAACTCCATGAGAGGAATCAAAAATAGAAAGAAAATCTTCTTTAAAAAAATGCTTTAAAACTCCAAGAGATTCTACCTTTTGAAAGGCTAAAAATAGCCTTTAAAAAGCACCTTTTCTTTGGTCATAAGGAGATGATGGCTAAATGCACGTCAATATTCATGGTCAAGGAGCAGGGATTTCACATTTGAATAACAACCATTGATTTTAGTTCATGCGCCCATCATAGTTTTAAAGAGGGTCATCGATGAGATTTTTGGCACCTGATGGAATAAATGATGACCGGTGTGAGTGGTGGCACTAGGTGGAGGGGCCAGTTAGGCCACAGTGATGATGCCCATAAGTTGCCACTTAAGTGGCTCTCAACCTGCTACAAAGGGTCAACTCAGAAATAAAACAAAACTGCAATATGTCATGATGGGTGATCAACTGTGTATTAGGATTAACATTTGGTGTTCGTAATCCTTTTTAAGTGTTCAATAGTCCTTTAAGGACTTCAAACCAATATACATAATATAACACCTTTGATATGTTAATTCTCTGCCATTCCTTTGTTATGAAGACTCGTGCCAACCTGATATCATATATAAGAAATATAATCTGTCATCCTTGTAAATTAGATAATGTTAAGTGTCGAGGTTTAGCAATGTTTCTGAGCACAATATATATAATCTCTTAAGAATTAATGACCACCTTATATCTAGGACTTAGATCTTTCATTCTTGTGAATTGTACCATATATATCTTATACCTCAAACAACACCATATCAAGATCTTGTAAGCACTGCAAAATCAACATGCATCAGATCCTATCACTCATCTTGCAGCAGTATGAAACATGTGATGCCCTTGAACCCTCTGATCTTGAGTATGACATGAGATGATCATCTTCCTGAGTTTTGACATCACATCAATCATGAGTAACACCTCAATAAGGACTCTTATTGTGAAACCAATATAACACTAAAGATCAACAATGAATGGCATCAAACATCAACACTGAGATCATGTAGTAGAGCATCTATAACATCACATTGAGAACATGTACCATCAAACCTTTGACATCAATGAAAACTATCACAACACTTGCTACAATGAAATGTAAGAAAATTAGAACATGGCATGAGTACTAAATTTTAAGAACCAAATTACTATTAAAAGTTATCAGTATATATTAAAATTTAGAGTTTCTCCAAGACACTTGAACTTCTAGTAGACCTAAGGCACCGAGTAGACCTAAGGTGATATTTTCCATGTAAGGTAGATATCATACTTGGAATGAAATTATAACTTAATCCTCTCTTCTATGTAATGTACTTACACCTTCTATGTTTATTTTCACTACCATGACTACAAAAACATCTCCTACCATAATGAAATGTAAAAAAAATTAGAATCTACATCATGAATTCTAAATTTTTAGAACTAAATTAGAATTAAATGTTATCAACATATATTAAAATTTAAATTTATACAAGACACTTGATTTTGTAGTAGACTAAAGACATGTAGTAGACCTGATTCAATATTCTACCATAGTCTAGAGATCATACCTAATATGGAATGAAAGTTGTTCATATTTTCATACCACATTAATTTGATCATCTAACTCTTCAATAACACATTAATTTCTCATGGTCATCTCTATCTAGTCTCCATTTATGATGTCTATATGTGCACATAAAATAGGGCAAAGAGACATGCCAATAGCAATTACTAGGTGGATATACTGATACACTATGTTGTGAGGTTGGTGGTCAATAAAATGAATCCCATTTTGAAAGACTTTTACTTATTTCAAATATATTCCTTGAACTACAACTAAACCTATGGGAAACAACATTCCATTGCTTGTTTCTAGTTTTATTAACTTAATCCTCTCTTTTATGCACCATATTAAATAATAAATTACACCTTCTATGTTACCAGCCTCTACTATGTAATGAAATGTAAAAAAAATAGAATCTCTCATAATTTCTAAATTTTAAGAACAAAATTGAAATTAAATGTTATCTACATATTAAAATTCAAAATTTATATAGGATGTGATATATATGTACATTTTTCTAATCAATCCTAAAATGTGGTCATAACCAATTGAAATCAAAGGAATGTCTTCAAATCTTTCATCTTTATCTTTAGCATATTTGTCAGTAACAACTAGTAGTACCAAATTTCATTTACTAAAATACACATTATTAGATCTTGCAATTAACATAATTTCCCAACATGCAGTCACAAAAAAAACAAGAGTAATCCCTAGTACACAATATCCATGTAGCTATTTTCACTCATGACACAATGCAAAGACCTTGTTATCTTTACCCTCTTACATCTAGTAATAGTTCTTTGATCCACACCTACAAATTTTATATATACATTTGTGAGAGATAAATTTGCATATGAAAACCAATGAAGGAAAATAAACCAAAGAACAATTATACCTTCCTTCGCAAACAAATTTGACCTCGTCGATCAAGCATATTGAAGTGCACCCAGACTCCAATGGATATGCTCCTTCAATCTTCATGGATATGTGAATTGCTCAACTCAATAGCATAACTTTGATCTCCAAAAATGAATGAATTAAATATAGTAGCATAAGTTTACAAAAATGAGAGATGATCCTTTGGTTTGGAAGAAGTTTTATTTATAGATTTCCAAAAATGAATCTGATCAATGGTGGATAATGATTGGAGAGATCAATGGTTGACATTGAATGACAGAATTAAACAGATGAGAGTGACAAGTGTCCTTGTCCTCTCATGAATCAAGGGAGTTAACAAGCTTGACTGGTGAGTTGACTAAATTGATTGATTTGTTATCTAAATTGATTAATTAGTCAACTAATTTGATTGAATTGTTAACTGATTTGATTGAATTGTTAACAGATTTGATTGAGAGTGATTGAGGGATTGATGAGAGAAAATCATGGTGAGACAAGAGTGAATTATGGTGAGAGGAAATTATGGAGGAAAATTAAATAATTTAATTATTAATTTTTGGTGCACATGGATAAAATTGGAAAATAAATAAAATATTAATTTTATTTATTTGTTGTGGAGAAAATAGAAATTAATTTGTTTACTTAATTAATATTAGAAGAGAGAAAGGATTACTTAAATAATTGTAAAATTATTTAATTAATAATAGAAACTGGAGAACTTAACTTAATTAAAGAATTAATTATTTAATCAATGTGGAACAGTAAGGTAGAGTGATTTTCATAACAATAAATGAAATTAATCAAATAATTAAGAAATTATTTAATTAATGTGAAGGTATGGCAGATGAATAACTAAGTCAAGAAGTGAGGTTAATTTTAGGTGTCTACATTTTGTGATCTAACCCTATTTTGTGAGTTTGTGATTTCTGGAAGTTATTTCTGGCTGTGCATGTAAGATCTAAGAAACAAAGAAATGTTGTTTCATATGCAAAAGAGCCTTATGTTGTGTTGAGAGTTTCACCTATTCTACATTTCAATTACAAATATTGATATTTTTCGGTCTACATTAAGGTGGCTCTTGCTCCAGGAGAAGGTGCATCAGTCTATTTATGTTTGATAGTAGACATGGACTTGTGAAGAAGATTGCCACATTCCTGGCCTATAGCATGTCTCTGCCTAAGCCCTTTGTAGAATTTTGTATTGCATCACATCATATGCCCATGTGATTGTTGCAGCCTGACATATTACCATGATTATATTCATGAATGGTTGGACGTAGATCATGTGACATGTCCCAAAATAGAACAAGTGCTACAACAAACAATCTTGATGACCAATTATGTGGTCCGATCTATGATCCAATGGTGGTGCTATTCTAAAAGGCTTAGAACCTCCTGCCCACCACTCTCACTCTACTATTGTTGATCATTATCAAGCTTGCTGGAAGAGCTCAATTCCTCACCTTGTTTGATCTCAACTCTCTCCTTATCATTCAACTTAGGATTGTGAGATCTAAGATGGGGTTTGGAAACATTAGTGACACCACCACTGCAGACCTGTGACCTAGCACTCTTGTTTTGCATTCCACTCTTTGAAACAATTTAATTAGTTGTTTCTTTTACAGAGAAACAGTGTGTATGAGCCTACGATTTGAGAAGAAATAATTTATCTATTCTAACTTCATAGTTGTTGGCTCTGTGAGATGATCCAAGAGCTCAAGGTAGAAACAATTAGAAATCTATTTAAAATTTATGTCTATTGCAGATGATAGATTTATGGTTCGAGAGTCATGAACAAATACAACATACATGAGAGCAGTTACTACAGTTACAAGAGGTGTGCTATTTTTTTGTCTATTTTGAATAAGCCTTTAGTTTTGTCTTGACCACAGTTTACCAAAAATAGTCTCTTTACATTCCCTAACTGATTTATTTATGGTGCATATCATGATACCTATTCAATTTCTTAAATTTTGTTTCTGAATTTTGACACTATTCTTATATTAGAGTGATGACACTACTTAAACTTGTTTTATGATGATAAAGAGATGAGTATTAGATTTTGTTTTTGCTTTCTCTTTGGGAGACAAAGTTAAAGAAGAGTTGAGATGCCATTGTGGCTATGGAGAAAAGATTTCAAAGAAGCCCAGCAACTCCTAATCCATTCATACCTAGCTACCTAGTGGGATATTTTAGATTCTAGTTAGTTCTAATTATCTTTTCAATTCAATTTGGTAGTTATAATTTTAGTTTTATAGTTTTGTCTCTTAATTTTCATTTAAAATAGATGGTTTTTAGCTTCTAACATAGTTTAGGTTTCTTTTTCTTTTTTTAATTTAGTTTTTTTTAGTTTGCATATCTTCTTGCCACTAACTCATTGGTTGCAAGGTGCAATCAATTGACAAAGACCAAACTTATTTGCAAACTACTAACATTTTGTGTGTAGTTGTCCATCGCTTGTCAAATTTCAAAAAAACAAACAAAAAAACTACTAATCCATTGTCTTACAGGATCATTTGTTGAAGGAGTTTTTTTTTCACTAAATTAGGCATTTAAATTAGTTTAGTTGATTAATAAATTAGTTTGCTGTGCTTGTGGGATTTGTGAAGATGTATGCTCTCTCCATGCACTTCATGTGATCTTAAAGATCAAAAATCTTACACTTCCTTTTCCATGTTTAGATTAAATCCTAAGGTGGTGCTAACTTGTGTTTGCTCTCCCCTTGTGCCTAGTGCAAACTTGCGGATCAAAAGCAATTAGTATCTATCTTTCCCATTAGGAGGCCTGCTAGAGGATTTCATCACCCCTAGGGACAACATCAACCACATGTTCAGTTGGGGTATATCAAAAGGGGGAGAGCGAAAGATGTACCTCAATCTAGTCACATAGTTATTGATATAGCCTTGGGGTCCCAGGTGATTCTGGACACAAGGTGACATGACATTTGCTTAATTGCTTATGTCACATGCTTTCAACAAACTAGTGTTCACAGACATGTACCTCACAGTACCTTGTGCATATTGAGGAATCCCCTAGCAAGCTTGTAATAACCTAGATAAGACCTTTTGGATGTTTTCTAGTGTGGTTCAAGGGACATGGATTGCCCCGTGAAGTTACTCAACATCATACCTCCTTGAAGTCGAGATAGAAGTATTCTTTGGTTAACTCATAAAAGCCTCCAAGGAAAGGGGTATTGGGTGCAATGCCCTTATCCCTAGCTATCCACTTAGGGTGAAGTGTTCTTAGTTAGGTAAGAACATTGATAGGTATTCTATTGTGTGAACCCACATTACGAAATCACTCCTACTTGAATAGTATCTAGGAATGTTCTCAAGTGATTGGCATGTTTTCCTTCTAAAATACTTGTAGTAACCACTTGTATTCATGAAGGTCTAGAACCTTTTGCATCATTTTATACCTTGAAAGTTGTTTCAACCATCATGCCTCTTGATTACAGTAATCTCTTGATCCAATCCTTTTTTCTGATTTCCACCAAATCAACCTTTCAAAAACTTGTCACATTTGGTCAAACTATTTAGGAGTTTATGGAATACACTTGGGATCTATCAACCTCTTCCTCATTCTAAAGTCATTCATACTTTCTATACACAAACTATTGTCATATCATACCATTTTCCAAGCCTCATTTCACTCATCAATGCATTTCACCATCCCTTCAATTTTACTCATAGACTTAGATTTGCTACTCAAACACTTTGGGACTTCAATCTCATCAATCATTTTGATCTTATCAATATAAATCCCAAATCACGCTTGAATCCAAAATCTAACTTGTCAAATCTAGATATTTTTATCTTTCATCCTTAGCTTGGGATCTCACTTGAGATATCATCAACGTTGAGTAGAGTTAAGTTAATCTTGTGGACTAATTAGCTTAGGAGTCTTGACTTCTCTTGAGTTAGTAAAATCCTTATCTTACTCCCTATTTTTCTTGAGATATTGTCTACCTCAAGTAGGAAATGGAGCATCCTTACCCTTTTATTGCTTAGGTATTTATCTCTCCTAAGTAGTGAAAGGTATCATCATTTATCATCAATCAAAAGATCTAGATTTACACCTGAGTCCATTTTGATTCTTCATCCCAAACATCATCCCCAAGATACCAAAGTCCAAATTTGGAGTACCCCAAGTCATAATCACATTCTCTCTCTCTTCCAACCATTAACACATTTTTTCATCTCATTTTATTTTACGCAAGTCCTTTCTTTGCATGCCACTCACAAGGTCACAAGAAAGAAAGCTTATGGAGTCCAACATTCAAATAGACCTTGCCTAGAAACCTATACCTCACATGGAAATTGGAAAAGAAGTTGGGATGCCACCTCATATCTTTAACCCAGGTGACTATAAAGAAAACTCTCAACCATCATCACCAAATGCACCTATCTTAGGCTAAGGTTCTCAAGATCATCAAGACATTTCCCCATGCCTACATGACTCTTCACAAGATGATGAATGCATGGAACTTATGCATCAAATGCTTGTAACTAATCCTGACAAATACTTTCTCATGTTGGCTCAACGTGGAGCTCAACTACCCTTGGACTATGATATTTCCAATCTTAAGCCACAATATCCATTTTCATATCATCCTCAAAATCCTCCGTCGATGTCACAACTTCCCATAATTAATCCTCCATCTCATCTTCGTGTCAACGCAAGTATTAGTAAACCCATCCATACTAATGTATCAGAACCTTCAATTCCAACTTATGTCTCCAACCTCATAGTCAACCACAATTGTCGATTCCCATCCCCCAAGTTGTAACCACCATTCCACCACTAAATCCTTAAACTTCCCAATACTTACCATCAATCTCCTTCATCCATCCCCAAATTTCTCAAATCTCCACCTCATCCTCATACATCAACCCTCAAGTCTCTAATCCACCTTTTAATTCCCATCCTTTCCAAACTACCAACCCCACCACATCACAAAACAAAATTCCTTCATCCAACAATTGATAAATTAAAAACCTCCAAATACCAATGAAAATCCACCTCCTCTCACTAATCTTGCCCAAATAGTTGAAGAATTGAGGAAGAAGGTACAAGATATGGAGATGGGACATCCAAAGAAGAAAGACTCTTTTGAAGAGATATGTCAGGCTATCCTTTTGATAGATCCTTGGTCATGATCCCCTCTCCACATAACTTTGATATACTTAAGTTTGACAAATATAAAGGGAAGGTGATCCTAGGGACCATCTAAAATAATTTTACATAACATGTATGGAAGTCACTTATAATGATACATAACTCATGTGACTCTTGGCTCATAGTCTAGGAGGTCATGCTATCGAATGGTTCTCCCATTTACCTCATGGCATTAAGACATTTCAAGGACTTGCCGAGAGATTCATTGCACACTTTTCATATAACATTGAACATGAGGTATATATGACAAACCTTTGCAATACCAAGCAAAGGAATGGAGAATCATTCACTGTCTTCCTTCAATGATGGAGGAATCTTGCTAGTAAGTTCTCCTATCCCATCCCTGAGAAACAACTTGTAAACATATTTGTTCAGAACTTAAATCAAGAGATGGGTTTTCACTTGAAAATTAAATGTGTGAATATGTTTGATGAAATCATAGACAAAGGTGTCACTATTGAGAAAACCCTCATAGCTAAAGGTTTAGTCAAGATTTATAAAGACAACAAAGACAACAACAACAACCAAACTAATGACAAACCTTGTTTCTGGGTAAAGAATAAAAATGTTTTGAATGATGGTGTAACCAATGTTAAACACATTCAAAACCCACAAACTACCACACATTCATTTCAAAAACCCACAAATAACAACATTACCATCCTTAAGGGACAATCTAAACAAACATTTACACCCAGATGAAGATTCACTTCCTTAGGTGAACCCATTGAATCCGCCTTACACAAATTGGTGCAATCAAATATCATAAAACTACCCATTATAAGACAACATGATGAAAATCAAGTTAAACCCCCATGGTTCAATGAGAATGAATACTGTGATTATCATAGGGTGAATGGACATAAAACATCAAATTGTACTCAACTCAAAAGTTGCATCCAAGACCTCATAGACCAAGGAGAGATTGTGATAGAATGATGCCCTCCAAAGATAACCAATATAGATTTGGGTGTATAGCAAGATGCCTTTTTATCCCATGGTCAAACCCACAACAAAAACAATAGCTCCAACAACACAAACAATGCCAATGCCTCTACTTTCTATAACTCCATAGTAGGTCATATTCAAGAATGTCATTCTCAAATTGCCACCATCACCATTGTACCAAAAACATATGACTATGTTGTGACCACACATCAAGGTCAAATAACCCTTCAAGGAGCTCCATACTATTCACAACCTTCATCTCAATATAGTATTCTTGATCATTTGAATAAAATCCCTACACACATATCCATCCTTGAGCTCCTTCGTATTTCCCTTACACAGAAACAAGTCCTTGATAAAGCACTTCAAGATTCATGTTTCCCAAATAACATCATTACCAATCAATTTTAGGCCATGGCAGGATGCTTATCCTCGCCCCATCATCTCGTATTCACTGAAAAAGACCTCCCTTCAAATAGTCCTTAACATAATAATGCCCTTCATTTAGAATTACTCATTCACAAGCATAATATAAAGCAAGCCCCTATAGATGCTGGATTGGGCCTCAATATTTGTACTTTAAAATTAATAAGATGGATGGAATATTCTGACAATGTCAAAGACTCACAGAAAAATACTACTATCAAAGGCTATGATGATGCTAAGTTACACGAGTCTAAGGGTATCATCAAATTACCAATTCAAGTTGGTCCTGTAATAATGGAAACTCCCTGCCAAGTTTTGGACCTTGATCTTCCCTATAATATCCCCCTAAGATGCCCATGGATCCATGCCATGCAGGCTATCCCTTCAACATATCATCAATGCATAACATTTCCCTATGATTGCTCTGAAGCTACCATTTTCGCTGACCCCCACCCATTTCAATATTGTAGGATGATGGAAGGAAAGAGTTCCAACCTTTGTCCTAACAATGATATTGTATCCTCATCATCATCCTATATAGACCCTTCGTCACTTTCATTACCATCTACCTCACAAATTCTAATTCCTGAGATCAAGGTCCAAATCAAAGACAAGGGGTGTGGAGAGTACAACCTACATGAATCTTTTTGCATAGACCAACTTCTGCTCTCTCCAAAATCACATGGAAAACCACAATCCTCAAGCTCTGTATCAACTGTGGTCATCAAATACAAACCAACAACATTTGAGTGTTAAGGAATGTTAGACAAAGAATCAATTAAAGAAGATGCTCCAAATGGTTGTATAAAGCTGAAGAGGAACAAGTCCTATTACCTGTAGAGAAATATTCTAATGGACTTTGAATTGTTAAAAATATGGGTTACAAAGGATAAGGTGGACTTGGGCTACATGAACAAGGTACCATAGAACCTATAATTACAAAAAAAAGACATGGATCTCAAGGACTTGGGTATGGATCAATTGAGTGTGTGTCCTTAGATCTCAAATTTATTCTCAGTGAGGTAGCCAAAGATTTTCCTATCATGGAGACCATCGATGAGGATACCAATGAAGACTCTTTCGAACACATCACCCAACTCTTCCAAGACTCTTCCATATGTACCCTATCCTCCACTATTTCATTTACATCCACCGACATACCACTCATCTACTCCCAACTAATCGATTGGGAACAACAAGGTCCTCCCATCCTAGATGTCATTCGAAAGGACGAAGCAATTGCAGAACTCATGGGACTACAAGAACACATTCCTTTAGAGGAGCATAGAGCTGGTTTCATCATAGAGCTTAACACTACAACATACTTATGTGAGAAGGCCAAATCCCCCAGTCGCAAAAGTAATATAATAAAAACGTCTCCTAGTGAAAACCACAATGTGGTGTTATCAGACCCTAAAAAAATAAAAAGAAAGGACACATCTAATGGTGAAACCTCTCTTAGGCACTAGAGGATAGGGGATTTGACCTTCATGAAGATGCTCATTATCCTAAAAAATCTCCACTATTGGTAGAAAAATCTTAGGACCTAAACTTGGGCACACCAAAGGACCCAAAAATCACATTTTTGGTTGCTTCTTTATCATCAGATGAAAAGAAGGATTTCACTGCATTCTTTTAGAAACACTCCCACAATTTTGCATGGTCTTATATTGATATGTCTGGTCTTGACCCATCTTTAGTGGTGTATCATCTAACAGTATATCCTGATGCCAAGCTAGTTAAGCAGAAACTAAGAAAGATCTAACCACATATCGCACTCTTGGTGAAAGTAGAACTTGAAAAGTTGTTAGCAGTAGGATTCATTCAGACCATTGACTATCTAGAATGGGTATCCAACATATTCGCAGTCTCCAAACCAACTGAGGGCATTCATATTTGTATAAACTTCTGAGATCTAAACAAAGCATGTCCTAAGGATGACTCTATGTTACCAAATATTGACACTATTGTAGATCTCACTGCTGGACATGAGATGCTCTCACATATGGATGGATTTTTAGGCTATAATCAAATCTACATTACTGAAGAGAATCAACATAAAACAACCTTCATTTGTCCATGGGGTACCTAGTGTAGGCAAGGCATGTCATTGGTCTCAACAATGTTGGCACAACCTATCAATGAGAAATGACAATGATCTTTCATGATATGCTTCATAAGATTATGGAGGACAATGTGTATGACCTCCTTGGTAAGTCAACAACAAGAAAAGAACATCTCCAAGTCTTAGGAAAAACCTTTGATCGGCTAGAATAGTATCAAGTACAAATCAATCCCAAAAAGTGTGTATTTGGTGTCACTTTTAGAAAATTATTGGGATATATAGTATCAAGGAGAGGTATTGAAGTAGATATAGCTAAAGTAAAGGCCATAGTTGAAATCTCTCCACTGAAGAATCTAAAGCAGCTCCACAGTTTACAAGGGAAACTATAGGCCATTCATTTTTTATTGCTCAACTTGCAGACAAATGTCATCTCTTTACACATCTTCTCCAAAAAAATGTCACATTCCAATGGGATGCTCCATGCCAAACAACTTTTGACAAATTTATTGAATATTTAACATCTCCTCCCATTCTTATACCTCCTATTCAATAAAAACCTCTAATTTTGTATATTTCAGCAACATCAACACCATTGGGGGCTCTACTAGCACAACACAATGAATCAGGCAAAGAAAAAGCTATATATTATATCAGTCAAACCTTGGTAGGATATGAACTTAATTATACCCCTTATGGAGAAAGCATGCTTAGTAGTTGTCTTTAGTTCCCAGAAACTAAGACACTATATGCTCAATCACCAAGTTCAGTTCATTCCTAAGGTAGATCCACTAAAATATTTATTGTCAAAGGCTACACTCACTGGATGAATGGAAAAGTGGGTAATAATTCTCAGTGAATTTGATATAGAGTATGTGGACTGAAAAGCTATCAAGGGATAGGTTGTAGCAAATCATCTTTTTGATGCTCCTATTCATTCAGATCATCCACTTACCTCAGAATTCCAAGATGAATCCATATGCTCAGTCATCCCATCAGCACATTGGCAACTATACTTTGATGGATCATTTACTTCTCATGGGTCCGGAGTAGGAACCCTCTTCATCACCCCTCAAGGTGATTGCATTCCTAAGGCATATAGGATTGCATTTTTGTGCACTAATAACAATGTTGAGTATGAAGCTCTAATTACAGGATTGAAAATGGTTGTTCAATGGAAGACTAACACATTACATGTGTATGTAGATTCTATGTTGGTTATCAAACAAGCTGATGATGGATATAAAACCAAGGATGACAAGCTAATTCCCTACAAGGAAAGGGTCCATGACTTCAAAAAGTAATTTTTTGAGATTCAATTTGAATAGGTGCCTTGATTAAATAAAAGATCTACATATACAATGGCAACCATCGGCTCGCTCATTAACATGCCAATGAACAACCAATGATGTGAGTTTCTTGTGGAACATCTCTTTATCCCCGCATATGATACCCCAGATTCTAAACTCGTCTATGAAATAGTTGGACCTACTTCCCCTTGGTATCAAGACAATTATGCCTACCTCTGTGACCAGTCCCTTCCACCAAACGTGCCTACCAACCAAAGAAAAACCTTCATTCGCCACTCATCCCCCTTTACCATCATGGGTGATACACTATATCAAAGGAGTCTCGAAGGTACTCTTCCTAGGTGCCTAAACTTGGAAGAAGCACAAACTACCTTACATGAGGTACATGAGGGAATCTATGGCACACATTATAGTGGTCCTACCCTTATAAAGAAGTTATTGAGAATAGGATACTAATGGCCTAGTATGAAACAAGATGCCCATTAGTTTGCTAAGAAATGTTTACAATGCCAACAACATGGTGATCTCATTAATGTGTTGTCTCAAGAATTGTAGCTAATAACAACTCCTTGGCCCTTTTCACAGTGGGGGATTGATCTCATTGGTAAAGTAACCCCTCCATCATCCAATGGCCACAAATTTATCATAACTGCTACCAAATAATTAACTAAGTGGATTGAAGCAATTCCACTCACTTACATTACCAGTACCCAAATAGCTAAGTTTATCCTACATTACATCATTTGTCAGTATGGAATTCCCCTCGCCATCATCACTAATAATGGTAAGCCTTTTAAGAATCAATAATTTTGGTCCGTTTGTAAAATATTCCACATCCAACATCACTTTTCCACCCCCTATTATCCACAAGGTAATGGCTAAGCTAAGGCATCAAAAAAGACCATCCTAAAAATCTTGAAAAAGACTGTCAATGACATTGGCTGTGACTAGCATATGCAACTATATCTATCCTTATGGGCATATTGTACTAGTATTTGCACACCTATTGGGGCCACTCCATATTCACTTGCCTTTGGTTCTGAAGCCATCTTACCAATCGAAGTTGAGCTCTCTTGTCTACGAATTTCACTGTAAAACCTCATGGATGAAGAGGAGTATCATACATCAAGGTTACAAGAATTAGAACTCCTAGATGAGAGGTGTCTTCATGCCCTAAACCATCTTCAAGCATATCAAAATCATCTTCGATGAAGTTACAACAAGAAATTCAAGACCTGCTATTCTGAAATTGATGACCTTGTCCTCAAACAGAATCAATGAAATCTACAAGAACATGAGAAAAAGGGCAAATTTGAACCAAATTTGCAAGGACCTTTTGTCGTTATAGCTAACTATGGATTAGGTACCTACTAGCTTGCAACACCAGAGGGCTGGCCTCTTGAAGAACCAATAAACATCATTCACCTCAAGCAGTTCTATACTTGACCCTCGAATATCCCAGCTAGTCAAAAAAGTCAATAAAATAAAATAAAATAAAAAAATGACAAAATAACAAAATAATATTATATATAGAAAAATAAAGAGAAATAATTCATCCAATGGTGAAAACCACTTTAGTGGAACCTTGGGCAAGTACCATGGTGAAAACCTGTCAAATAGGTGCCATGTGTAGAGGCTTCTATCCATCGTCTATCAGGTTCTCACCCATCCCATCCAATTTACCATATATTATTTTTTTTCACATTTATCAACTTATCCTACTAGCATGGCTTGATAATTGATTGAAATTGATCATATCCAACCCTCATCCATTTTCATAGCAAGTATCACCTATCCCATTCCATAATAAATACTCTTGTACCTAACTAGGGGCATTCTTGGTATATACCTTTTTCGGCCTAAAGAGAGTTAATTATCACTTTCACAATAAACACTTGTCACCTCCCACAAACCATAATAATTTTCACTATACATCACCCATAATAAATGCACTCCTATTAGACTTGATACCCAAGCAAAGCAAACTACACATCAAAGACATAGAACTTTCATTAAAAATCATAGGTAAGACCACCTTCTGAAACACCCTGATACCTAAGTACCCATTGCCTCAACATATAGAGATATCATCCAGAATCCTACCTACAACAAGATAGATATTTCTTGCATCCGACATAATCCAAGATCAATCACATTTTGGGGCAAGAGATTATGATGGCTGATTGGTTTTGTTTTGTCATTTAGTATTTTTCTTTTTGATTGATCTTTTGTATCCTTCTATTGCTTATTCAAAGGCCACCTAGATCTTTCTATATCTTGGTGTGTTAAGATTGGCTTAGAATGGGGCATAGTCATTATTTTTGTGTGCCATGTTTGGTGGAAGTTCTTATTACTCTAGCTAATGTTTATCTTGTGTGTGTTGGAATAAGATTTTTGCATACCAATTGTCCTTTGCATATAAGGTCATTTAATACCTTTTGCGCAATTGGACTTTATCATGCTCTAAGTTTTCTTCCTCACATATTTCAGACAAGATTCTATTACGTTGGGTGTGTATAAGGACATCCTTTTCTTTTGTAGCATCAAGTCCATGCAAAGGATACAAAGTCACCTTGGTTCCTTATACCTTGGTGCATAATATCCATTTTTTATATTAAATAAAGGATTTCTCTACTCGTGTCAGCATAAATACTCCTCATAATAATTCCATTTCTTCTTCCATCCATCTTTTTATCTTCTCCATTTTTTCTCTATTTTGTTCTTCTTCTTCCACCAATGTTCCATCTTTTATCTAACCTTTTCTTCACATCCATTCATTTCGAGAGCACACCTGTCTTCTTCCAACTCATCCGTCCTCTCAAGGGGGCATCATTCAACCCACTAATTAATCTACTATGTACTTCTTCTACCCAATTGTGGAATCATCATTTCTAATCCAATCATATTCTTCTAAACTAAAATCTTATTCTATCCAACACAACACTATCTTTTAAACTTCTTTGAAATGATGTTACTTCACAACACCATCTCAAAGAGGGGAAAATGTAGACACCTAAAATTAACCTCACTTTCTAACTTAGTTATTCATCTTTCATACCTTCACATTAATTAAATAATTCTTAATTATTTGATTAATTTCATCTATTTTTATGAAAATCACTCTACCTTATTCTTCTACATTAATTAAATAATTATTAATTATTTAATTAAGTTTTCCAGTTCCTAGTATTAATTAAATAATTTTACAATTATTTAATTAATCCTTTCTCTCTTCTAATATTAATTAAATAAACAAATTAATTTCTATTTTCTCCACCACAAATAAATAAAATTAATATTTTATTGATTTTCTAATATTATCCATGTGCACAAAAATGTAATTATTTAATTATTTAATTTTCCTCCATAATTTCCTCTCACCATATTTCACTCTTGTCTCACCATAATTCACTCTTGTTTCACCATGATTCTCTCTCATCACTCCCTCAATCACTCTCAATCAGATCTGTTAACAATTCAATCAAATCAGTTAACAATTCAATCAATTCAATTGACTAATCAATCAATTTAGATAACAAATCAATCAATTCAGTCAACTCACCAATCAAGCTTGTTAACTCCCCTAATTCATGAGAGGACAAGGACACTTGTCACTCTCTCATTTGTTTAATTCTCTCATTCAATTTCAGCCATTGATCTCTCTAATCATTATCCACCATTGATCTTCATTTTTGGAAATCTATAAATAAAACTTCTTCCAGACAAAGAATCATCTCTCATTTTCATAAACTTACATTGCTGCATTTAATTCATTCATTTTGGGAAATCAAATTTATGCTATTGAGCTGAGAAATCCACATATCCATGAAGATCAAAGGAGTATATCCATTGGAGTTTAGGTGCACTTCAATACACTCGATCGGTGAGGTCAAATTTGTTTGAGAAGGTATAAAATTGTTGTTTGGTTTATTTTCTTTCATTGGTTTTCATATGCAATTTTATCCTTCACAACATCAATAACAAATTACAATTATAATTTTAATAGAATTTTAATTGTAAACATGATCAAATAAAATAAATATAAGTAAACATTAAGAAAGTCATTTTTTTCAAACAATGCATACCTAATATCTCCTAGAACACTTTATTTGGATGTGGGTTCCTTTGTGAATCTATGCCAACCTCACATATGAAGTGATTCTTACACCATTCAACAACATCATGTGCATCATTTATATTATTTCCATCATAATTCATTTGATGTTTTCTTAGAGCATGTTTTATGTAATCTCTTGCACTGTCATGTTCACCCATTCCATGCCCACTATAAAAGAAACTCCAAACGTGAGGTCTATTTCTAGATCGATCATATCTACGAAGTGAAAAAAATGGTCTTGATGATTTGAATTACAATGCACACCCATCTAACTATACAAAAATGTTTCTTAATTTTAAAATCCTTCCTGCTAGATCTTGAAAAAACTTCTTAAAGAAATGTTATACAAAATGTGTTTCATGCTTTTTATCATCGCTAATATAATTGATATTCTTTCTTAATGACTCATTATAGATATGTACTCTCAACACCAACCAAATCTAATTGTGTATATCAATGACACACATGCACCATAATAGTCACCTACTCTAAATAACAATATTCTGTTTGAATCTCCTTTTGCTGAGTAAAAGACTAATTCTTTGCAAAGTCAACTAATGATAAGACTATTCCAAGTGGGAAAGTATCTCTCAATAGCTTAAATTCTTTTTCTTACCACTTAGAAAAAATTGCATGTTGTATGTATGGTTCTATCAATTTATAAGAAAAATTCATAAATGTTCCAATAGGCAGCTCCTCTTCTACATAATCTAACCTTTTGGTTTCTTTCCCAAATTTTCTTTGATACATTATGAACTTGTACTTCTAGTAATTTACCATCTTCTTTGTGTTTGTGCCTTCATTTCTCAAAGGTAATATCACCAAATTTCTACATGATTCACAAAGTCCTTTTATGAATTTCATTGGACCATCTACATCATTAGATTTATCACATAAGATGGATTATGTGAACTGACTTACCTATTTAGGAGGTGCATTTTTAACACCATCATTTTCTTGTATGATCTTTTGAAACACCTGATAGTAAAGATCAAATTTAATATGGTGATGACAACAATGTTTTTCAAAGACTTTGTTTGGCTTGACATACCATGGCCTTAACATTTCAAATATTATTTTCCCAATCTTGATATGAGGATTGGCATCACAAAATGTAACATACATCTCATGTTATTTTATGTCTAACCAATGTTTTATATGTAATTCATGATCATTTGGCCCAATCTTGTGTTTTAGAACATCTCTACTATTTGATGAAGGATGGGTATGATCATGCCAAAAATTTGAGATCAAATTCCTAATACCATCTTCAACCCCGTCTAACTGAGGATTCCTACACATGAATGGCCAATTTCCTTCTAAAGTATTGTCATCCAAAACCTTTCTCCTTTTCTCATATCTTGTTATTGTTTTCTTACATAAGCCAATTTCACTTGAAAGTGAATAAATTTTATGTTTTCTTGACATTTATGGACTTACAATAGAATTCAACATCACTCTACTTGAAATTATCTTATTAACTAATCTAGAGATTTTCCAATCAAACTCAAACCTTTTGGGACATTTTTAGCAACATATTTTTATAGGTGTCTTTTCCTCTTTTCTATGAAAACTACACCCAACAATTGTAATGGATCTTTCATCTCATCAGGAGTAAGTATACTGTATAATTGTTGGGCTTTAGCTATTGTATCATGATGTTGAAAATTATTCTTAAATATTTCCTTTGAAGTTATATTCAATGACCTCTTAGTAACTTGACCAAGTTGTTTAGAATAAAATTTCAACTAAATGATCTATATTTTTATTTCAAAATTTTCCCTTAACCTCTTTAATTAGATTCATATACATCTCTATAAAGGGAAGAAATTTCAACCACTCTCCACTATCGAATGATCTATACTTGCTTCAACATCATCAAGAATATATGGTTGGGCCTCCTCTTTGACACTAATGTGTAGTTGGGTCCCCTCCCTAACATTAATTGTATGTGGTTGGGCCTCCTATGCTCCAGTATCTAAATTAGGTTTGACTTCCACTCCAGTTTCTATATGTTGAGTCCCTACACATATCAAATAAAAGAGAAAAGTTTTTGTTTTGGATTGAGAATCGTGCACAAATTGTATTTAAAAAAGGACAGATTTTACATCAGTGTCGTTAAGAAGACCACATCAAAAATTGTTTTGTATCTAGAATCAGTGCAAAAACATAGTTTCCCTAATACATATGAATAGTTTTACCAATTTCAAAACATAAGTATACACAGTTCCTCAACTATCCTGTATTGACACTAAAATTCTAGCAAGTTCTCTCCCAATGTTTGTATAATTCACTTTTTTTCATTTCCATCTGATGGCACTTGCAGTATAGCTCCTGGAAGTCAGTATAATCATTGTAGAACCTCTGGTTGAATCTTCTCAAGTTCCTAGCACAGAAGTCTATTTCTTTGATGTCCTCTTTATGAATCATAGTACCTGTCTCCATCAACTCTTTAAACTTGTCTAGAGAGATCTACAATGCAACAACTACCTATTCAAAGAATTTATAATTGGTGCAACTAGAGAAAGTCCCAGTGACTAACCTCTCCCTGCCATGGAACCTATCCGCATTCCTCTTTTTCCAAATAAACCACAAGATTTCAGTAGAAAAAGCAAACCAAAAAGTATTAGGTTTTTTGTTAAGACCATCAACATAACCATAGATAATTTATTTCCAATTTGTGCTTACAGTAGGATTCCAGAAAGAAATATTGCCCATGAAAAAAGACCAAATCATCTTAGCATACAGACAATCAAAAAATGTATGAGAAGCAGACTCAGGAACATTGCATAGCGGGCATAAGACATTGTCAAAGCCAATGCACAGTTTATTAAGGATTAGTAGCCATCTGAAACAAGCTTTCTTAGGTTTTATGACTTTGGACCATAATAGTTTAAAGGTTTTGGACAAGACTTTTTTCCCCAAAGTGTCACCCCATATTGTGCTGATATGTTAGAAAACCTCCTGAGAGTTAGTAAGAATCTTATAGATCATATTTGGTTTCACATTCAAGATATTGGTACCATCCACCCATTTCAAATTCTCAGTCTTCACCCAAAACAGATACACCCGAAGGGAGCCTACACAATAAAGCTTTATTTAGAGTAGAATATGTTCTATATTGTCTCTCATTTGGATGAAATTCATCTTTAATCTTATTCCATTTTTTTGGAGAGCCTTCATCAAATAGATCAATAAGATTAGATAACCCTTTTAAATTGCACTTCATGGTAGAGAAACCCCATAATAAGGCTAAAGGTTTAACTTTATGCCTGACATTCCACAAGATGGATCTTTGTCCCCAAATTCTATTTTTATCAAAGTTAATAGCTTCTCTGTCTAGAATAAGAACTTTAGCTTGTTCCAAAGCTTTCCAGATACTACAAAAGACTACAGATGCCCCAAGTTTAGATTTCAAATCCCCAAACAAAGCATCATGAAAATGTAACTTCCCCCAGCATTTCTTCTTTCCCAGAAAAGCATTCTAAAGATTGTTCCTCACTAAAACCTTCCAAGGTTCCTCACCAGACAAGGATTTGATAATCCACTTTGTTGCTAATGTAACACTCTAAATCCTCAAATCCTTAAGTCCCAACCCCCCCAAATCTTTGCTAATACAACACCAATCCCATCTGACCATATACTTCATACTTTTACCCTTTCTATTAGACCATAGGAAGTTTCTTATAATCTTATGGATGATATCTAATTGATAATTAGAAAAGAGCCACATAGAGGAGTAAAACTTTGAATAGAAAGAATCTTCTAACAGACCTGAACCCTACTGGCCAAGGAAAGATGAAGCTTGTTCTAGTTTTTTAACTTCCTTTCAATTTTTATAAATAATCAATCCCACATAAGCTTTAGAGAAGGACAAATAGCAAAGGGGATTCCAAGAAACATAACTTGTTTCATAGGTCCCCCCACTACCATTTGCCAAGATTAAGCCAAGCAGGAGCAAAATCATCCCAAGTTAAAAGAATAGATTTAGAAGAAGAGATTCTAGCCCCTAAAGCTAGACAAAATATATCTAATCTCTGTTCCAACTTGTCCAAATCCTGCTTATTAGTTCTAGGAAAAAGTGTTGTATCGTCAGCAAACTGCACATTAAGCAATCTATCACCATTAGGAAATGAGATACCTTCTAATTGGCCTTCAATTAGTTATGTTCTTAAGAGATAAAGGAGAGATTTTGAAGCAACAACAAATAAAGAGGGGGCAAGGGGGCAACCCTACCTAATGGACCTTCCCATCTCAAAAGGAGCAGATAAAACACTATTCACCTCCACTTGGGTTGAAGCATCATTGAACAACATCTTAACCATTTTGCAAAAATGTTCAAGAAACCCTATGGCTTTAAGTATTTTAATGATAAAAGACCACTCTACCCAATCATAAGCCTTTTCAAAATCTAAAAGAAGAATGCCAGCATTTTGATTAGTTTCTTTTGCCCACAGTAGTGCTTCCCAACTTGTGATAAGATTCTCTAGAATGTACCTGCCCTTTATGAAACCTATTTGGATACTATTTATAATCTTCGACATAATATATCTTACCCTTAAAGCCAATACTTTAGCAATGATTTTATATGAGACATTCAGTAAGGTTATGGGTCTCCAATTCTTAATGTCTGTCTTGTCACCATCTTTGGGTATAATCTTAATAATTCCTTTATTTATTTCACTTCCCAAAGTTCCCCTATCTATAGCTTCTTTATATAGCTCAAATAAATCATCAACTATCCATGACATATTGGCCTTGTAGAACTCTACCAAAAGGCCATCAATACCAGGGGACTTCCCATTATTCATAGACCTAATGGCTGCCTCTATTTCATCTTTTGAGATTTATTTATCAAGGTTCTTCCTCATTTCATCATTCACCTTCACTTTACATATTTTGCAACATAGTTCTTGGGCCTCCATGCACCCTTATTTCTTGTCTTCTGCCTTGAATAATTTTTCATAAAAGCTTTTGAAAGCTTCCATTATTTCCTCTTTCTTATCCAGACAGACTCCATTTTCAACCACAACTTCTATATTTTCTTTATGTTTTTATATTTTAGGAGATTGAAGAAATACTTTGTACCTTTATCCCCATCCTCCAACCAGTTCAACTTTTCTCTAATTTTAGCACCCTGTGCTTTTCTAATCTGAATTTTCCTCAACCTGTGCTTAACTTCCCCCATTATTTCAATTAAGTTTTCATCCTTCATATTATCTTGGATTTTTTCTTCAACTTTGAGGAACTCCTCTTGAAGTACCAACTCTTCTCTCTTTATGTCTAACAAGTACTTCTTCCCTAAAATTTGAAAAATAGATTTGCAAGAGTCTGTCATCTTATTCTAGTAGAGAGAAACTCCTTTATCTTTATAAAGAGACTTACAAATATTTCTTAAGGACTTGATACCATTTAACCAGTCTTCATCCCTTAGGAGTTCACAATTAAGTTTAAAAGAACTGCCTTTTTTATTTCTGAACTTTTCCTCTTGTTTTTTAATTACTATCACAGTCTTTATAGGGTGGTGATCAGAGAGTGCATTTGGCAAACCTTGTACCTTATTCATATCCTTCCTGTTTTGGACCAAAAATGTTTTTTTCTCCACATAGAATCTATCCAGCCTACTATAAATTCTTCTGTTAGCTTTCTAACAATTAGTCCAAGAGAACCATATTCATTTTCTGCTCTTCTTTCCACCTTCTAATGGATCTACCAGTTTCAATGTTTTTTTTAATCTTTGCCAAAAAAATCTCATTTCTTTTCCAATCCACTGGGTTCCCTCCCTGCTTGTCCTCTGTCTATTCAATCATATTGAAGTCTCCACCAAGCACCCAAGGCACCTTAGGGAGCTAAGAGGTCATCCAGTTCCATAATTCAGCTCTATTATAGTATCCATTAGGGGTATATATGTCACTCAAACACATCAAGGCATATAAGATACTTGTCTTTTGCACATCAAAGATCCAAATGGGTCTACCTATTTAGTGGATAGTTAGAGTGGTTATACTATTACATTAATCCTAATTCTACAATGTGAGTCCTTATGCAAAACATGTTAACAGAATGAATAAATCATTAACAACCTAAGAAATGGTGGAATGACTACTACAAAATACATGAAGATGACTTAGATACACTTTTAGATACGTGGAATGGTTTTGTAGTAGCCCTTAAAGTGACCTTCTATCTAGTTTGGAACTATGATGAATAGTAGATCAAGTTTTGGAACTATGATGACTAGTAGATCAAGTTTTCTTAAGTGTGTTAGGGATGAGATCAATCATTACACTAATACATAAATACTTGTCATACTTTGGTGTCCAAAAGAGGCATTCAAGATTTAAATCAAACTATTGTTTTGAAGTATAGGTTAGGCTTAAGACAACATATCCAACTTTTAACCCTATTTCTGAATCTTTCTCGGTAACGCCCATCTGGGTTTGACTCCCTAACCTCCCACTCCAATTCTAGTTTGAATCTTTTTTATTCTACTATGACGATAGATTTACAATTTAAACAACTTGCATTATGATTAGGTCAACAATCTAAAGCCATTCATTAACTTATTTGGTTGTCCTTATTATTGAAAGAGATTTCTTTTAGCCAATATATCCTAGTCTATTTATTTAATCTTTTATTGTTTTCTTTAAATATTTGAAATAACATAATCAATCATAAAAATCAATGTACTATTTTTACAAAACTAAATCAAAACAAATTATTAAAATTAAATCGAAACAAATTAATTTTACTTTAAATTTTATTTTATGAATTATTTTATATTTTATTGCGTAAAATAAATTATTCTTACTTCAAATTTTATTTTAAGAGTTATTACAATTTCAATTTGACAATACAATTTTGAGAGCTATTAGAATTCCAATTTGATAAAAAAAACATTATAAGACAATAGAATTTTTATTTCAAAACAAGTTCTATTGCTATTGTTACAAAAACTTGTGGGTTGTAGTGGCATCATTCATGAATTGTAAATTATTATATTCTACAGCTTTGATTTGTAGTTGTTTCAACCTTTTGTCATGAAATGAAACTTCACAACATTTTATTCATATTAAAATATATTATATATAAGTATAACTATTATAATAAAAAAACATATTTTTCTTCATTTTTTTTGGATAGATCTATTTAAGATATATGTACTAGTTTAATTAACAGATTAATTGACATAATACTTGAAATTATTACAACAAATTACACAACAAAACAAATTCTATTACAAAACAAATTATACTGTTATAATATTTCAAAGAGAAGTACTATACCACCACATTGCACTTGTTAATATCTTATAGGTAGTATACTCATTATATATATTAGCCACTGGCATAGCAGGAAGATTAGCATTAGTATTACCCATCTCATCACCACTAGGTTGCACTTGTTAATATCTTATAAGTGGTATACAAGTTATGTATATGTTAGCCACTGACATAGCAGGAAGATTAGAATTAGTATTACCATATAGAGGACAGGAAGGGGGTTGTGTTTGCCTTGTGAGCTTCCCGTGTTCCCTTGACTGTGAGAGATTTTGACTGTGACCATATCCAGAACGTATCTAATTTCATCATCCTTGACTATGAAGGGATTTTGACTGTCAAAATATGCAAGCGTTCACGGATGTCAAATATTTGAAGGCTTCTTTCTCTGTGCTTTTGTGTAATCCCAGTTGCCGTTGTGAATACTAGACAGCTTCTTGTGAAATGGGTAAAATATTCTTGCAATGGTGGAGACGATCAAAGAGTGCCTGAAGTCTATATGCATGTTTCGTTTTGTTTCTTGGGCGAGAACGCCATTTTGAAAATATCTAGGAAAAATTGAATGAAATGGTTGAAAATCCAATCATGAATTTATAAAGTTGGTCCTAAAAGTTGAACAAAGCTTTGGAAGGGATCTATTAAATATTTGTAATAAAACATTCTTTTAGAATTTCATACATGGGAGGTTAGAAATCATGAATGAAATGATGAAATTTAAGAACATTTAGAACAATTTCAACAAAATGAAATTTGAACAATGTTTTGGAATGGGATATATTAAATACGTTTTATCCATGTCATATTAACACATAATAGACTAGACTACCATTTTAAAATTAAAAAAATCTAAAGTATTGTGTAAATAAAATGACAAAAAATCAAATTAATCCATAAAGTTGGTAAATAAAAGTTGAACAAAGCCTTTGAATGGGATATATTAAATAGTTTTTATCCATATCAATTTGACACATAATATAACATTATTTTAAAATAATATCTGCAATAGTTTAAATGAAATGGCAAAAAATCTAATCAAAAGATAAAGTTAGTAGAAAAGGTTGCTTAACATCTAACAGATGATAGGATAACACTATAGCCATAGATTAGCTTCCATTGTCTCATTTTGTTGGTTCAATTATTTCTAGAACATCATAGCTCAGCTATAAATATCTATAATGTCAAACAATCTCATAAATAATGTTTGTGGCATATATTTTGTAGTTTGGTGGTTCTATAGAGGGTTATTTTTGCTACTTTTTTCAATCATACTTAGTTGCTTTTGCTACTCAAATAATCTAGGTGTCATCTTGTGGACAAATGGTTTAGTTGATAATGATGTTCATATGATGGAAAATAAATTTTCAATTTTATTTTTAATTTCATTTTTAGACTTCATAACTTCATAAATGTTTTTGTTCGATCAATAGAAATATGCTTTATCCCTTAACCTTTATATTATCCCTAACAATAATGTTATGTAACATGACAAGTATCCTTTGTAGTTTGAAATTCTCATAGGCACATGATCTCTCTTTAGATTAATTTTGTACTAAAATTATGTGGATACACTATACCATCCCATATTATGTCATTGATATTGCAATTTTAGGAATAATAGTGTTTATTCTCTTGTATTCTATATACTACTTTTTCCATGTTAAAAAGAGAACTTTTGATGCTTTAGTTTTGAATAGAACACATGATAGTGTCATCATACTATGAGGTTTTGTGAATTTGATACCTATTTTATAATATATATTTGGTCATTCATTACATGTTCAATCTATTGCCTCACTAGTAGCAAAAAAGTGGTTTTTAGTGTAATGGAAGAAGATAACTACATAAAAGAATTTATCTACTTTAGTTACAACTAAATAATTTATAGAAGATAACCACATAAAAATATTTACTTTACTTACAATCAAATAATTTATAAAAGATAACTTTTAATATGTCAAATAATTAGTAAAGTAATGACTGATAATAATAAAATATGGTAAACGGGTTTCATTTATAATAATGTAGATATCTTAATGGATCACGCAAAGTAATGTGTTAAGTTTTTAATAGAGCATAACTACAATTAAGCATGTTTGTGATTGAATTTCAAGAAATCTATTTAATATCTAACAAGTTTACAACATGATATCTAATATTACATGTTTTTTTATTAAAAAGGGGTAAAAACATGTTTTGAAGGGACCCTATAAACCCTTTACAATAGAAAATCATCATCAAAACCACACTAATCGACAGAAAAACACCAAACAAAAACATAAAGCATAAAAAATAGAAAAAACAACACACAAAGAAAATTATAGGTCTTTCAAGATGTTGGCATCTTCACGATCTTCCATATCTTCCTCCAAGCTATAGAGCTCCTGGGCTTTTATGTTTCCATCCTTGTGTTGTTTATTTGTGCTCCTAGTCTTAGTACTGGGACCTATGCCTGCAGCCGCCTTCTTCTCCTCTACATCTTTGGACTTGTCCTTATTGAGCTTATCATTTAAACTTTTAATTTCCCCTACATTAACCTTCATAATCCTATTAAAGTTTGTTAGTGTGAAAAGTGGCATTATCTATCTAGTTAGCTTTTAGCATGTTTAGGAGATTTCTATCCACACTAGATTAATTCCAACTTTGGACTGTCTCACCTCATGTGCTGAAGACATGTGCACTCACCTTTGTGAGACACCTACTCCATGAAAACTTGCCACTTGCTCAAACATGTGTCACTTGAGCAAGACAAGTGTTGCACCTATGGAGGGTGTATACGACCTTCTCACCTCCTCTACCTTGCCGATATATGCAAGGCTCTTATGTACATTTCATTCATCTTTTGGCAATATAAATAGGTTTATTGTGTGCAAATAGCTTGTGGTTGGATTGTTGCTTGTTGATCCTCACTAATCCCAACATGGTGTTTCAAACTAGGCTGAAGTCAAGCTTCATGGGTCACTATTTTTTCAAGGCATCAGCTTCCACAATTTGCCCTCTCCATTTGAAGATTGCTTCATCGTAGCCACCACTAAAGATTTTTTTTCATGGTGTTGAAAGATTTCATCAAACTGTAAATCTCTCACAAAGTCAACTTCAACATGTTGAGGTCACCAAGGTCTATGGTCGATGCCAAAGATTGCAGGTCATTGATTGCTAATGGAGGCTGCAATCATCAACACACACTAAAGGCATTCTCATGGCTGCTTGAAGGATTCATTTTGTTGTTTGACGATACATTCAATGTTAGGGTTTGTTGTTAGATACCATTCACTATTCTAATATTATGCATAATTGTAACCTACACAAAGTTTAATTTGGCAATTGGTCGCATCAAACTGTAATATTGTCATTTATTGTAATTATTATGTAACTAATTGTAACAATAACAGTTTATGTAACCTAAACATCAAATACTATCCACTAAGGTTGTCTTAACCACCCAATATAACATTTTATGTATCCACAACATCAATGTAATATTTAGAAACAACAAATGCTAACCTCTAGAGGTTAGTTAACCGATCAAAGGTTAAATTATGCCAGCTCATCATATGTAACCACTACCATAAATGTAACAATTAGTGGTGAGAAAACCACCAGGATTGACATTTTATGCTAAGAAATCATCCAAACAAGTTGAATTTGCTAAAAAAAATCCAGGAAAGACCCTAATCTTGCATAAGTGTGTACAAAAAGGTTTTTTTTTTTCATTTTGTCGTAACTTTCTCCCAGGGAGGTGAAATTGAGCATATTCATAATCAACGGGAAGCTGGTTCCGGCGCCGATAAAGTTGCTTTGAGACAATTTGGGAATTGTCTCATTTTCTCAAACTTTATTTTCCTTCTTTGTACAACAAGTTAAGTAACTCGAAAACAATTGTATCTTTTGATTGGAAACTCAAAATTGTGTTCTATTTTCTTAGAAAGTGAATAATTTTTCAAGACTAATCTATTGGAAACAATTTCACACTACTATTATAAAGTGCCATTTTTTGTTCCAATTAGACTTGTTTAATGCACTATCATTATAAAGTGCCAAATTCAAGGGGGATACAAATATTGAGTCACAAGGGGACTTATAATCTCTAGGATAAAAATATTGAATTATGGGGGGTTCATACAGTTGTGTCAAGAGCATTTCTAAGTTGTGCCAAGAGCACTTCCATAGCGATATGTCTAGAGCACTTTCACTACTCCATCATTCTTCAACATTTTTTCCACATTGTATTGAAATGTGTCAAGAACACTTCCACAACGCCATCACCTAATGCTACATGTAAATCCAAAGTTAATTCTTAGAGAACTTCCAGAGATTCATCGCAGAAGAAGATTGATATTAGTTCTTTTGCTTCTACAAATCTCAGAGTTGCTTCATAGAATGCTTCCACAAAATCTTCAAAGAAGGACTTCACATTGGATTTCAATTGTAGTCATATGGCATGCAATTGACATTCCACACATGGATCATGCAAGTATTACAGGACTATCACTTTCATTTGTACTGTGTCAAGTGCACTTCCATTGAGTCGTGTCTAGAACACTTTCTTATTTTCTCTCTTTTTGGAGGAAAGTTTTTTTCCACTGGGTTTTCTTTCTTTTTCCACCTTATGATAGATAAATTTGTACATGGGTACCTCATTAGGCCTAGTTGTCGGGACCCATCTTTATTTTACTACTCCCTAAGTTGAACTTAAGGGGGGGTGTTAGTGTGAAAAGTGACAATATCTATCTAGTTAGCTTTTAGCATGTCTAGGAGATTTCTATTCACACTAGATTAAGTCCAACTTTGGACATCTTACCTTTTGTCTCACCTCATGTGGTGAAGACATGTGTATTCACCTTTGTGAGACCCTACTTCATGCAAACTTGCCACTTGCTCAAACATGTGTCACTTGAGCAAGATAAGTATTGCACCTATGGAGGGTTGCTCAGTCATTGTATATGACCTTCTCACCTCCTCTACCTTGCCTATATATGCAAGGTTCTTATGTACATTTCATCATGTTTTGGCAATATCAATAGGTTTATTGTGTGCAAAAAGCTTGTGGTTGGATTGTTGCTTGTTGATCCTCACTAATCCCAACAAAGTTCTCTTTCATTTTTTTGAGCTCCTATTCCAAGGCCTCAATTCTTTTCTCCTACTATCCTTGAGGATGTAGAAACATCTAAGTGCACAAGCAATCCTCATCAACTAAAAAAATATTTCTTTGTAAATTTGTCAATGACACTCTTGTTTGGCACTATATGCAAGAGAGAAGTGAAAGTCATGAAAAAACTTTGTACTATTATTACCTAGCCTTGGGATTTAAAGTGTCAAATAAATGAAATTAGAGATCTTTTTCTTTAATATAGACTTGAGATTTTTTAAAAAAAAAAAATCACACACAATTATCTTTAAAATCAATTAACGCCCAAGAAAGTAACTTGGTATTCCACTATTTTCTCATTCCAATAAGTCCCTACTCTAGGAATATCTCATTACAAACTGCAATACCAAAATGTCATCACGGAAAGGCAAATGTCTCTCTTTGGCAAGTAGAGTTCTAATGCTTTGAGCTGTTATAACTACAATTCCCATCTTTATCATACATTTCCTCAAAATGCCAAAAAGAATGTGAAATCATTAATCAGAAATGTAGAATTTATCTTGGTGGGATCCATAGAATATAATGATGGCATGGGATACAATCTGTAGCCCAAAAATTGTTGGGGTGTGGGCTTGAGATATGGCCAATTCTCAACACAACTCTCAGGGCCAAGCTAGTCTAGAACCTATACACAAAACCTCATCTCAAATGGGCTAGAATTATACAAAACAAGTACTTGGACTTCATCAATCCCTCAAAAATTCTCACTACGATTAATCCTCCTAATGGATCTACAATTTGGAATTTTCACTATCAAGGAGAAATTTGATAGTGAAGCACATAACATGAGAAGTCAAAGATGGGAGAAGTGCAAGTAGTTCTAGGAGGATTCATGGAATAGGTACTTGGCCCTAAAGGAAATGCCCAATACAATAGATGCTAGAGAAATATTGGCTAGTGTTTGGGGGCTCCATGTGAGACATTTATTAACTTTGATAGAGAAGGACAGGTGGCAAGAATGGCAATGGATGTCTTTTCAGGGCTTGGGTATCTCCATAGAGTAGCAAGAATGGTTGGAAATATAACTTTAAGGGAGAAAGGTGTTCATATCGTAGGGAGAGGACAACATAATATTATGTGCAACAAAGTCAGGGAATTACAATGTGAAAATTAGATAGACAATTGACCAATCTATAATAAAAAAGGAGGATTGACCTATTCACTTATGCTAGTATAAATAGCATGTACCTAAGGCTGGGTTTTTTTCCCTAGGAATCTTTACAAAATAGGATTCTTACTATAGATAGGTTGTGGAAGTTGGGATTCTATGGCATGCCTAGATGTGTATTATATAAGTAAGCAAATGAAACAATGGATCATTTATTATAGAGATGTAAATTCATGGAAACATGTTAGAAAAAAATTATGGAAAATTGAGTTGGAGTAGTGCTATCCCCCAAGATATCCTGTTATTATTCATCATTTGGATTGTACTCCACAGGAAAGTAGTCTTCTCAATTATCTGGTCTATTTGTCCTTCAATGGAGGTGTGGAAGGTATAGAAAGAGAGAAATAGAAGAATCTTCTAGGATAAGGAAATGATGGGAGAGGTCTTCCTCAATAAAGTTGAAAATACCATCAAAGTTGTCAATAGTGATGCTAGAAATCAAAAACTAAAGGGCAACTCATTTACTATATAGGATAATAAACATGTTAAGGTTTGGAAGGGATTAGTGATACCCCATTCATGGGACACACAAGATGTTGCAAATATGTGCCTAATCAGTGTTGTCATTGATGTCAACATATCCTTGTTGTCATTAGTGTCAACTGTATCTTATTCTATTGCTTGTTTAGAAGACTTGTATGTTGAGGAAATTGAGAAAATTAGCCTCTCTAGAAGAAACAAGTGAGTTACATATCTCTCTGTTAGAGATAGTGAAGACAGTGCAGTTTAGTGAAGTAGATTGCTCTACATTCCTAGTAAGATGAAGATCAGAGTTTACAAATTAAAAGGGTTTATAGAGGATTGTCTGAAGTTGATCTAGTCAAGATTTGAGAGGTCCACATGGAGAATTAGTGAAGTTACGGCCATCTGAGTAGAACTGGGTTTTACAGTTGTTCAGAGGTGACAGAGTGACAGAAATTTGGTTTGGATTGATCCACATTAGAATATTATGATCTGCAGATCTAGAGGTGTATTTGGGATGTCGATATGTATCCTCAAATCAAGTGGTTCATGGTTTGGAGGTCTGCAAGCAATCATTCTAGTGTGACAGTCATGATAGTTGGTGTTCTTGAGTTCCCCGATGAAGGTATAAGTATTTCTCATGATCTGAGGTGGTGCAGTTGTTCCTATTGATTTCATTGTGCTTGTGGTGGTCTCTGAATCAGGTGCCTGTTGTGTTGGTGGTCCGTATTGAGGATTGAGCTCATGGATGAAGAATTCTTCTTGGGTGTTGATGTTCTTTCTAGTATTGGCCGACCAGATGCATGGTGCATGTTGCAGATGATCTAAGAGAAGTTTTATGTAGTGTGGCATGATGTTTGAGGAAGATTTGAGTCCCAGTTATGTTTTGCCAATAGTGTAGTGGTTCGCATGTATCATTTCAAGTATTGTGATTGTAATTGCTTGTAATACCTATCTTGGAGAATGTTCTAGATTGATTGTTTGGCCAACTTTGATGTTCATTCCAAAGTCGATGACTTGTATAAATAAGTGTTGTGAAGTTGTGGAGATGGGGGGATGTGAGCGAAGATGTGGATGTAGCGAGGAAGTGAGTGGTGGCAGAGTAGAGGTGTTGTGTTCTTCAATGGAACTGAACCTTACATGAAGAAAATGTTATTTCTTATTTTAATCTTTCTCTATTAACATTGTACATGTTCTCGTAGGCAGTGAGCCTCTTTTGAGTAGTGACCTCTGGGCAGTGCGCCCGAAGGCAAGTGCCTTCCCATTTTCTATTCTTTTAATAGAGAATAAATCTTGTGGGTTAACCCCCACCGTGGTTTTTCCCTTAACCGGGTTTCCACGTAAAAATCCTGGTGTTATGTGTGTTGATTATATTTCTGCTCATGTGTTGTTGATTCATGCTTTCATGGTTATATCATTAATCTATTAATAAGTGGTGAAGAGGATTAAATGCAAAAAAAAAGATAAAAGTTTTTTGATAACTAATTCACACCCCTCTCAGTTGTTTGCCCTAATTTCAACAATTGGTATCAGAGCTAGTTCCTCTAAAAGAAGCTTGACCACTTGAGGAGATCCAAGATGTCGACTTACAAGAAGGATAGTCCAAGATTTGATGGAACAAATTACTCTCTTTGGAAGAGTCGCATGGAGTGCCATTTTCAATGCATGGGTGATGCTTATTGGTTAATAACAAAGGATGTGTATAAGCCCTCAGAGAAAGGTCCTTCAACTCCAGATGAACTCAAAGATGTTGAAAATAATATTCGAGCTAAAGAAGCATTGTTAAGTACCCTGACTGATACAAAAATGACATGTCCTAGAATTGAAAACTGCTCATGAAATCTAGAAGAAGTTGGAAACTCTATATGAAGGTGATGCATATGTCAAATGTGCTAAGTTATAGAGCCTGAAAGGTAGATACAAAACTTTGGGGTTGAGTGAAGATGAAAACATCACTTCCTACATGTAGAAGGTGAATGAACTTGTGTGCAGTATCAGGTGTGCTGGTGGAAAATTGGAAGAATAAGAGATTGTTGGTAAGGTGCTTAGATCCTTACCTGCTTCATACAAGCATAGAGTTGCTACTATTGAGGAGATTAGGACTATGACAACTATTACAAGGGATCAGTTGGTTGGCAAGATTTCAGCATTTGAAATGAGTGAGTTTGGTGATTCCCTTCCTAAATCAGAATCTGCTTTTAAGGCCAGTGTTTTCAAGAAGCAAAGATTTGATCCAAGTGAAAGCTCTTCAAGAAGACTAACCAGATATGAGAAAACAAAGAAGGAACTTGAAGAAGATGAAATGGAGTTTGAAGAACTTGAAGCCCTTATTGCCAAAAGATTACCAAGAGGATCTAGTAAGTATGAAGGAAAGTTGCCTTTCAAATGTTTTGCTTGCAATAAGATTGGTCATTTTGCTTCAAGATGTCTCGAGAGGGTTTCAAAGCCAAACCCTAATAGACCTAGGTTTCAAAAGAAATGGTACTATGTCCAAGAAGTTATTGATGAAGGAGTTACAGATGATGAATCTAATAAGGGAAGTACATCTGGAAATGAATGGGTGTTCATTGCTATCAAAGAAGAAAATTTGATGCCTATTGAATCTGCTAGCTATATGAATGTGGAAAGTACCTTACCTACTCAAGTTGAAGAAAAGGATGAATGGGTGATTGACAGTGGATGTTCTCACCATATAACAGGGGATAAAAGTAAGTTTGCAAGTATGGAAAGATATGAAGGTGGAATTGTGAAGTTTGGAGACAATATTCAGCTGGCAGAATCTATGGCAAAGGATCCATCTCTTTTGATGGTAAGCACAAGACTAATGAGTTTTGTATGTAGAAGGGTTGAAGCATAATCTTCTCAGTGTTGGACAGTTAGTTCACAAAGGGTATGACCTCCGATTCAAGGATGGAAAAGGTAGAATTTTGGAAAGCTCCAGAACTGAGATTGCATCTGGTACACAAACTAAAGGTAATATCTTTCATTTAAGTTGCACTGGTTAAAAAAAATTGATTGCTCAAATTGATTAGAGTTGGTTATGGCATAAGAGAATGTGTCATGTAAACTTTGATAGCATTGTCAAGATAAGTACTACTCAGGCTATGAGAGATCTTCCAAAGCTTGTAAAACCTGCTAATAGCATGTGTAAGGAATGTCAGTTAGGCAAATAGAGTAGAACTACATTCAAAAGTAAAGAACAATCTTCAAGTGGATTGTTGGAACTTGTGCACATTGATTTGTGTGGTCCTGCCAAAGTTAGGAGTTTGCAAGGAGACAGATACTTTATGTTGTTGATTGATGACTACTCCCAGATGATGTGGGTCACTTTCTTGAGAGAGAAATCAGAGGCTCTTGACAAATTGAAGGTGTTCAAGGCTAGGGTGGAGAATGAGATTGGTGTGAAGGTAAAGTGTCTGAGATCTAACAGAGGTGGAGAATTTACCTCTGGTGAGTTCAATGCATTTTGTGAAAAGCATGGAATAAGAAGACGTTTATCTGCTCCTAGGACTCCTCAACAGAATGGAGTTGTGGAAAGGAAGAACTGGACTATTCAAGAGGCTGCTAGAACCATGATGATGGAGGCAAATGTTCCACATGTCTATTGGAGAGAGGCTATGAGTACTATTGACTACACTCTTAACCAGGTGCAAATCAAAGGTAATTCTGGTAAAACACCTTATGAACTTTGGTTTGGTAATGCTCCTACTGTGAAATACTTCAGAGTTTTTGGTAGTAAATGCTATATCAAAAGAGATGAAGATCTAGGAAAGTTTGATGCAAGGAGTGATGAAGGAATATTTTTAGGTTATTCTAACCAAAGCAAGGCATACTAGTGCTTTAACAAGAGATTGAAAAGGATTGTTGAAAGTTCTAATGTCAAGGTAGATGAAAGCATGGAGAGACCTTCCAAGTTTTGTGGATATGAATTAGATGATGAAAATGAAAAGCAAGTTCAAGCTCAGACTTAGACTCAGATTGTTCCAGAAAATCCAGTGACTCAAGAAGCTAGTGAAAATGATGAGGAACAAGTTCAAGAATCAGAAGTTCAAGAAAATCCCAAAACTCCTAGGTATGTAAGGTTGAATCATTCTAAATATAAGATCATAGGAGATAGAAATAAAGGTGTTCAAACTAGAAGAAAAATTACTGAAGGACAAGTGGAGTATTGTTTAATTTCAAATATTGAACCAAAATCAGTGAATGAAGCATGTAATGATGAAAGTTGGGTAAAAGCAATGGAAGAAGAATTAATGTAAATTGAAAAGAATCACACTTGGGATCTTGTTCCTAAACCTAAAGACAAAAATGTAATTGGAACTAAATGGGTCTTCTGGAATAAATTGAATGAAGATGGTGAAGTTGTGATAAAAAAAGCAAGATTGGTGTGCAAAGGATATTCTCAGGTAGAGGGAATTGATTTTAAAGAAAATTTTGCTCCGGTGGCAAGAATCGAAGCTGTTAGATTATTTCTTTCCTTTGTTGCTTACAAAGATTTCAAAGTTTACCAGATGGATGTCAATTCAGCATTCCTAAATGGAGAGTTGAAAGAAGTCTACATTGAGCAATCGGAAGGATTCCAGTTGTCTGATCAAGGAGATATGGTCTACAAATTGAAGAAAGCATTGTATGGACTTAAACAAGCCCCAAGAGCCTGGTATACAAGGTTAGATAAGTATCTACTAAAGTTAGGCTTTAGCAAAGGCACTACTGATAGTAATCTTTATTTCAAAATTGATCATGAACACATCTTGATTGTTAAGGTATTTGTTGATGATATCATCTTTGGTGGAAATGAGAGCACGTGTAAAAAATTTGCTGATCAGATGCAAAGTGAATTTGAGATGTCCATGCTTGGTGAAATGAATTTCTTCTTAGGTTTGCAAATCATTCAGTCAGATAAGGGCATATTCATATCTCAGTCTAAGTATGTAAAAGAGTTGTTGTAAAAGTTTGAAATGGAGGATTCAAAAGCAGTGAGTACTCCTATGATAACTAGATGCAAGTTGAGTAAAGATGATGATTCCCCTAAGACAGACCAGAAAAGGTATAGATCAATGATTGGAGGACTACATTATCTGACTCATACTAGACCTAATATTATGAATGCAGTTGACCTTGTTGCTAGATTTCAAGCTGATCCTAGAGAATCTTATGTTGTAGCAGTCAAAAGAATTTTCAGATATTTGAAGGGAAAATCTAATTATGACTTATGGTATCCTAAGGGTAATGATTTCACTCTTTATGCATATATAGATGTTGGCTGGGTAGGAGATGTGGATGACAGGAAAAGTAATAGTGGTGGTGCATTTTTCTTGGGTAAGAGATTGGTTTCTTGGTTGAGCAAAAAGCAGGAGGCAATTTCTCTATCTAGTGCAGAGGCAAAGTATATAGCAATAGCATGCAATTGTATTCAAGTTTTGTGGATGAAGCAAATGTTGAAGGATATCAAAATTGTGTTTGAACAACCTGTTACAATCTTCTATGATAATTCAAGTGCAATAAACATTTAAAAGAATCCGGTGTTGCATTCAAAGACAAAGCATATATCCATCAAGTTTCACTTTTTGAGAGAGAAGGTAAATGAGAATGAAGTCAGATTGGAGTTTATTTCTTCAAAGGATCAGATTGTGGATATCTTCACTAAGCCTCTACCTAAGGACACTTTTGAGTATCTCAGAGGGAAGCTAGGGGTGATTATCCCTCCCGTTCAGAACTAAGGTACACTAGTGTGCATCAGTCTAGTGGAACTCACAGTCATATCTAGTGATCCAGATTGGTATTCAGAGGATGCTACTCAGGGGGAGTAGTCAGCATGTTCTGAGCTCAGTTTGGTCTTGTCTAAGAAATAAAAAGGGTGAGAGATGATTGCAAATATGTTCCCTTTGCCATTGATGTCAAAGGGGGAGAGAAGTCATGTGAAAAAAATAGATGGAAGTGAGTAGTTGCTAGTGAAAGTAGGAGCAGTGAAGAAAGTGGTTGCACGTGTGATAAGAGAAAGGGGGAGAAGTTCTTGTCTTGATGGTTGAATCAATTTTTCACATCATATGTTGCCCTCAATGACAATGGGGGAGATTGTTGCAAATATGTGCCTAATCGGTGCTATCATTGATGTCAACATATCTATTGATGAGAGTTTTTACACACTCACAACATAGTTAAAATTCACAAAAGAACCTTAGTTGTCTTGGAAGATATGTAGAATTAACTAGTAATTCTCAATCTCAAGTTTCTAGATGGTCAGTTCTTGACCACATGGGGTAGACTAGCAGTTCATTGTGAATCTATTATATTCAAGGGGCCTTACTCAATTTAAGGGTTTCTTACTAGCAATTATCACTTATTATATGCAAATATCTCAAAATATCTTTGAAATCAATGATTCTTTGCAACTATTTATTACTTTCAAGTCAAACTTTATATGAGTTTCATAGAAAATAGACTTGATACTTTAGAATTTATGAAAATCATTAAAGATCATTAGCATTTCCATGTGTTTAACAAGATCTTTCACAATTTCCTTTAGATAACTGTGTTTCAACTAATTATTTATCAATTGTTGGAGAAAAGTTAGAAAGATTCGAATTAAAAAATATCATTCCGGATAGGATCTAAATGCTCTGCTATTCACGTATTAAAGAATACAGTAATCTGAACAATACAACACAATCAAATCTACAAATGTAAAATCCTGAGCATTTTCATGAATATACATAAGAGATTGCAATCTTTCAAAGAATGATACATCAAGTAAAAGTCTGAATCAAAAAATGCTCTGTAATAGATGTAGAATTTTGAGTTTACCTTTATTCAAAGTATAAAGTCATACAAAATTTACAATGTAATAATGACTTCTATTGCATTGATCAAAATCACTAGAAAACTTACGAATGATTTGACAGATACATAAAGGAGATAGGACATTCCATGCACTCCTTAATGCAAACATAGGTGACCTCCTTTCTAAAACTAAAAGAAACATCTTCTCTATTGCAACAAAACTTGACAATTACAACCTTAAGCTAAAAGTTCAAAATCCCTGTGTAATAAAATACAGGTAGCAAAGCTTCTTATATAGACTTTGAAGCTTCTTTCCTGCTACAGTTACAAAACTCATCCAATGGTCTACATTCAAATATTACAGATCAACGATGGAAATCCTTTCCCAACCGTTCCCAAAATATCTCACTAGAATATTCCCCCTGTCACAAAGATACCAAAAGGATCCCCTTTTAGATGGAAGCCTTTCTTTGACTTCTCATGCTTTGACTTTTCCCTTTATTTTACTCTTCTCAGATCCTCGTCAAATACTCTATGTATTTGTCTATCAATGCTCTCACCACATCATGGTTGTTTCTTTGACTCACTATCCAAGTGTATGTTTTCATCTCAACCTTTTCTCTTAATGTTTTTACCTTCTCTTCCCTCTCTTCCTTATGCTTTTGGCATTTCTTTATCCTTGCACTTGATTCCATGATCAAATCAATCATCTCAACATTCAAATATGTATTTGGGCTTTGTATACAAGGTATATACATATCCCTGAATTCTTTTACTACCATATCGGCATCACAAGCATGTGCTTCTGGGCATCTATACCCAATGAACTTCTATATAATCTTGTGGTGCTTTCTAATGAATTCATCAGTGTCCTTTTCTAGCTCCTGAATATTCACAATGCAGTCTTCCAACATCTTACTTTCAAACTGCAACTCCAATATGGTCTATGGCATACGATCTGCTACCTGGGAAGTTATCACTCCCTCATTCTTCACTTCTTCAACCCTTTCTTAAATGACTTCCACCCAATCTATTTCTTCTTTACACTCTTCTATTCTGCTCTAACAATGTTTCAAAACAACACTACAATTATTCTTCTTTGTAAGGGCCAGTTCCCAATTAGCAATTACCTGTCTTATTGTACTCTCTCCCTTTTCAATAAATAACCAGAACCATTCTTCAAGAGAATTAGCTTCAAGTCTTTTATTTTCCAATTCTAGGACTTGATCTTTAGATACAATGGTGAAGTCTTCATGTATATCAGGCATCCCAACCCTAGGGTCAAATATTCCTTGTATAAACTGCTGCAACTATGCAATATGCCCTTTTAAGTAATCAAACTTATCTTTATCCTTCCTTATTATTTCCATTGTAGCCTTATTCATATCCTCCCATTCAGCAATGTGTTGTTCTCATGTCATATGCCCTAGATCAATGTTCCTCATTTTATAATCTTCAAGGGTCATTTCACCCTTTACCTTATCTACTTGTGGTATGGCCATCTCTAAAGTCCTCAATCCTGAGGGACCTCTCTTTATGGTAGACATTGTTCTCACTTTCCTTCTTTCCCTTTGTGGATGCCCTCCTAGTAAGCTCTTAATATCAATGGGAACCAACTGTACTTCAGCCTTTTCCCTTCTTACTTCAATCCCTAACCAAGCCAGTAGTTCTTTATTAATGTATGCCCTTCTTTCTACATCAGTTACTACCTTTTGAGGCTCCTCTACTTCCACCTACTCCGTTAGTAGTGATTATTGTGAGGGAGGTTGTTGTTCTAGATACTATAATTCTGAGCTTGATGTCATTTTTCCTTGGTGCTGTATCTCTCCTTTAGAAATATCCCCTTTATCTTCTTTGGAGTCTCCTGATGTTTCTATTACTTTCATTGTCATTTCTTTTTGTCCTTGTATAGACATATTTGTCTGATCTGTTTGTAGGGGCTGATTAGTGGATTCATTAGGTTGTTCTTCAACCCTTTCTTTCTCATGTTCCTTCTCTACATGATCTTCTGGTGTACCCTATTCATTGTATGCTTTAGAACATCCAAAACATCCATATTAATACCACTTGCCTCTTTGGACTCTTCTATTTTCATTGATGCTTATGTTTCCTTGGTCACTTTATCCTTTCCCTCTTCCCTTTCTAATTCTCTAATCTGTCATGCAACATTTTGCACCTCTTCTATGATTTTTTGTTCCACCAATGTACCAAAAGGATCGACTATTTTTCATTCTCCTGGTATGTGTCTTTCTTTTGGTCCTAAACCTTGTGCTTTCCTCATGTACACCTAGGTACTATGCTCTTCTATTATAACAGAACCTGCACCCACTGCAAGTCCCTCCTCTGCACTAACTTCTTTTTGCATATCTTCTTCATCACTACTAGACCATTATCTACATCCACAATCTCACTTATCTTTTCTGTTTCTTGGCCCTCTAACTTATGTAACATTTCATCAATTAATTCTTGCTTAACCTCAATGTGGATCTATCTCCTTTCTTCAGGTGTAAAGTCTATGGATATTTTCTTTTGCCTCGCTTCACTTGATACAACCGTAGGCACATGTGTTCTCCTGACTGATAAATCTATAGCAACAACACATACAGTCGGTTGCCCTATAGGTATGTCCTCTTATACTAACTCACTAAACACCACTGGTGTTTGTGCTTCCTCAATATGGGCTTCATGACTAAATCCACCTTCTTCTATAAATGCACATGAAGGGATGGCTAATATAATTCCAAAGGCATAGGGATCTAACAATGTTGCTTTTTTATCTCAACTCAATACCCTGGTTTCCATGAACTTTCTCTTCTTTTCATAAAAACACATCAGTTCATCTTGGTCTTCCCTTTCTCTTTTCTTTCTTTTCTTCTTATCAGAAACTTCAATACCTTGGTCCTTCAATTCCGCTATTTTGTCAGCTACCCACTTCTTAGAGAACAACAAAACAGGTGTAGATATTCCTTCCAAGGATGTCTCTGCAGGAGCATCCCAATTTGGCTCACTAATAGGTAATAATGTCACCTCATTGCTCTTATAGCTTTGATGTAATACCTCACCATCTTTAGTCACTTCTTGAGGCACATTGATCTCCCCCATTGTCCTCATCTGTTCAATAGTCAGTCTTTGGTAACCTCTTTTCCTTACCTCTTGTTCATTTTCACAATCAGACCAATAATCCTCAATGTGGACCTGATACTTGTATTTCTTATCTATAAACCTATGTATTCTATGTAGTGGGTCAAAACACCTAACCAAATTGAATTCTTTGAATGCATAGTATCTCAGCTCTCTTTCTGATTGTTTGGCAGTTTCCTCATTATGACAAGAATAATGACCAATGACATATGGGAACTTAATATTTCCCTTATTTTACCTATGCTTATACATTTTGTAGATATTCAGTACTTGCCTGGTATATTCCAATAAAATCAAGTGATCTGTAGGATACCTGGGCAACTTAAACAGCTTGCCTTCAAAGCCTTCAACCCTGATATAAGGAAATATAGGAAACTGTATAAACACATAACTGAAATAACTAACAGCTTCTACTACTTCTCTACTTATCTTTCTTTCTTTGACTCCATTCAAAACCCTCACAATATAATTTTAGAATACATCATTAACCCTTTTATAGTTTTGCAATACATTCTCTTCTTGAGATCTGGGTAATGATCATATATTAATTTTTAATTTGGTCCATTTTCCAAAGTGCCTACTACCTTTATTCCAGCTATTGGAGGTATTCTAGCAGCTAATGCATATATAACATAGGAGGACATACTGAACCTCCTATTTTTCTTAAACCCCATAATTTGCCTATTTATGGTTATACTGATGGTCTTGGCCCAATGGATACTTCCTTCTTTTGCTCTGACATATTCTATGACTTGAAACATCCAAGATTCAAACATAGCTGCATCTCTCAATCCAACTAGCCTGATCAACATGGTAATCATGACGTATATTTCCTCCTTAAAATCAATTCTATATAAATGTTTGGGGACTCTCATAGCAGCTTTGGGTTTATTCTCAACCATATACCATCCATAAAAGATAACAGCTCTGCATGCTTTATCATTCTTTACATAATCTTCTGCATATTGGTTCATATCAATATCTATCATTTCCTCCTTAATTTCCAGCCCAAAAGTACGGGCAATGCCTTTGGTAGATAGGTCAATAATGCTCCTATCTTCGTGCATTACTTATCTCGTTTCTAGATTGTATCTATCTATGCATTCCAATACCAATTTGCTAGCTTCTATAGCCAAGGGGAACCCTCTGGCTTTATATAATCCCTTACTCCAAATCTTCTTCATATCTTCATAGGCGTCAGATGTCATGACCTTATGTAATATATCCTCTGCATCATATTGTCCTATGATGGTGTCTATAACTAGTCCTCCTCTATAGAATGTCACCGTTGGAAACCCTTGGTGTACTGGAAACTCTTTCTTAGTAGTTTCTCTTCGCAGTTTCCTTTGCTTTTTTATCTTCTCTCCTTCCTCAGCTACGATAGCTGCCTTATTTTTCTTTGGTTCCATCCTGCAAAAGACAATTACATTTTACTTTTCTATTCGTATACGACTGTTAGGGTTCTTTTACCTTAATTTCATGTTTTTTACCATTTTACCCTAATCATTCTATCTTCCTCCATTTTGGAATTCAAATTATCTAAAAATATTCAATTAAATTCCACAAATAGACACAATTATTTGCAATAACTAATTCCATTCTTTAAAATAAGATTAAATGTAACAAAAATCATGTGCATATTATATGCACCAGAACAAGGTTTTATGATACATACATGTTTTCTCTGACCAGCTTAATTGAGCAAGTGTTGAGTCGATTTACCATTTCAACTGCGCCATTACTGCCTTTCAATTCCGCTCACCCTTAAATTTCTACTTACCTGGTGCAATTTCCACTTGTTCTGCAATTCTAGCTTCACAATATGGTTATGAAATTGTATCATAAACCTTTGCCTTTATTCCTTTCAAATTCTACATTCCTACTGTTAGTTGTGCATTTAAGATGACAATTAATTCATACAATTCAAATCTGGACTTTTCCTTTTTTTAATTTCATACTTTGAATTTTGTATCCGTTAGCTTTTTCTTTTTTTGCACATCAATCTGTACGTTACTTTTGTATGCTACTTTTTGTATGATATGCCTATACAAATGACCCAGATACAAATCCACACCCACAATGGTACCCTTTATACCTCACCTTCTTTCCAACCTTGCATTGTACATTTTTCATTTTGTAACGCATATTCCTTACAAACATGCCCATCATATGAATGCAAAACTCAAGATATTCATTCCACTTAACCTGATTTATTTTGTATCTCGCGTTTTGCATATCATTTTTGCATATCTCATTATACATATCTCATTATCCTAAGTATTTCTCACCATGTTTACATCATCCATCATTTCCACTTTTGCATCTACCCCTTGTATGTATCATTTTGTACCCGAAATACAATCTAACATACAAACAATTATGAACCTCAGCCACTCATCAAACTATATTTAAAACACCATCTATTCCATTTTGTATGTCTCTCAATACATTTTATGTTTTTATATTGAACCCCCTTATAACAACACTTTTGTGGGCCCCTCCATTTGTAAGTTCTTTTAAACATTTTGAAACCCGATATTGTATTTGATTCTAAGATACAAATCATTCTCAACGTAGGAATACAAAACAACATGTATTACAATTTGTACTTACCTCATAATGACAATAAATATCTTCTTCTTAAACCCAAACCTGTATATTAGCTTTTTGTATGTATGCTAGAATGCATAAGCCTATACACACAAAAATATGCAATGACGGACTCACATTTCAACTTCTTAATCTTACCGTCAATTATATTGTTTCTTGTAATTAATGTTGCAATCCAAAGATCATGATTAGAAGAAATCCAATGCATCTATTGACATTAATTTCATTAGACTTCTGTCACACACAAATTAACACCTACACTTTTGCACATTCAATTTCCCATGAACACCATTAATAGCGATTGAACCTGCAACTTGTGTGAATTTCTATTTAATGGCATGTATGTTGAACAAAATTCTCATTCTTCCTTGTCTTGGTTACCCCCATATGTCTTCATTGTAATAGGAGGTAGACTGCCTTCCTCATTCTAATCTCAGATGCTCATCTGAGAGGATTAATCATCTAGCACGAAAACCCCAATTTCTATGATTTATAGTTAGAAGCCATTAAGATGGTAATAGGTCTAGACTTTCTAACTAATGAGGACAGATAAAGAGTTAATTCTGACCTTGCCTCATTGTTTCTTGCCTCTATGTTGGATTTAAGCATGAACAAAGTAGAAGTCTACTTGCTATTTCAAGATATTTTCAAGGTAGACTATAGAATTACAGATATCGACATCCTCCTAGGAGCAAACTTGGGTGTAAGCATTCCACAGGCTTCAAAAATTCCCCTAATTAACATTCCTAGAGTGCAATATGAAAGACTTCCATTTTTTATAAACATAGCGGATCATGTCTTAACACGCCACCACTATTGGGCATGAGTCAAACTCAATTTCCTATGCTTGTCTAAGGGGTTAGATATGACACAGTACTCTAACTAGTTAAGTTATTTTGCAAAGGTAGTTCGAATTGGGTATTTCTATACAAATCCATAGTCTCTATATTACTCCTTAAGTATTTCATCTCTTTTTGTGAAGAACTTGATTTTGGACAATGATCCTTACAGATACATATCTTTTTGAATCTATACTCTCTATTTATAGATAATACTAATATTACCAATTTTGATGTGTTTTACTCAGTATTTGCTCTTTCTGATATTTGTCTTTTGTATGCATATGTACCCACTATTCAGATTCTAATCAATGCAATTTGGTCCTAAGCTACAACAATGTTTACCACAATTTTTTTCCCTATGTTTCATTTAATTCTTCTTTCAATTCCGTATATGCATGCTATTTACTTTGCATCTCAAATGCGTAATGATCAATCAAACTAAGGGGTAGGTGCGGACCTTCATTTGACTCAATTGACATTTATACCTAGTTGGGTCTGCTTTGTATCCAAAAGGTTTCAAATATGCAAAAAGATATGTATGTCCTTTTCAAAATACAAAAAACCCACTAACATAGCATCGTAATACGATAACACCTATACAAAAGATTTGTATCAAACATACAAAACCCCAAACCTCACATGTACACAAAACTCTTTGATCATCTTTTCTCAAAGACTCTACTAGTAGTTACGTTTTGCACCTTTTCACTAGGCATTATAATTTTCAACACTTTTGCAACACTTGTTCTTTTTCCCTATACCACCACACACAATCCAAAAGCAAAAACCACAGCAAGGGTCCTCATTTTGCTAAGGGTAAAATGGGGTGTGTTGTGAGCATCACAACAACTACTATTGATGAGAGCTTTTACACAATCACAACATAATTAAAATTCACAAAAGAACCTTAGCTATCTTGGAAGATATCCAGAATTAACTAGTAATTCTCAATCTCAAGTTTCTAAATGGTCAGTTCTTGACTGCATGGGGTAGACCAACAGTACATTGTGAAGCTATTATATTCAAGGGGCCTTACTCAATTTAAGAGTTTGTTACTGGCAATTATCACTTATTATATGAAAATATCTCAAAATATCTTTCAAATCAATGGTTCTTTGCAACTATTTACTACTTTCAAGTCAGACTTTATACGAATTTATGAAAATCATTAAAGATCATTAGCATTTCCATGTGTTTAACAAGATCTTTCACAATTTCCTTTACATAACTGCGTTTCAGCTAATTATTTATCAATTGTTAGAGAAAAGTTAGAAAGATTCGAATTAAAAAAGACAGGATCTAAATGCTCTACTATTCCTATATTAAAGAATACAATAATCTAAACAATAAAACACAATCAAATCTACAAATGTAAAATCTTGAGCATTTTCATGAATATACATAAGAGATTGTAATCTTTCAAAGAACAATACGTCAAGTAAAAGTCTGAATCAGAAAACACTCTATAATAGATGCAGAATTCTAAGTTTCCTTTTATTCAAAGTATAAAGTCATACAAAATTTACAATGGAATAATGAATTCTATTGCATTGATCAAAATCACTAGAAAACTTACGAATGCTTTGACAGATACATAAAGGAGACAGGACATTCCACGCACTCCTTAATGCAGCCACAGGCAACCTCCTTTCTAAAGCTAAAAGAAATGTCTTCTCTATTGTAACAAAACTTGACAATTACAACCTTAATCTAAAAGTTCAAAATCCCTATGTAATAAAATATAGGTAGCAGAGCTTCTTATATAGACTTTGAAGCTTCTTTCCTACTACGGTTACAAAACTCATCCAATGGTCTACATTCAAACATTATAGATCAACAATGGAAATCCTTTCCCAAATGTTCCCAAAATATCTTGCTAGAATATACCCCCTGTTGCAAAGATACCAAAAGGATCACCTTTTAGATGCAATCCTTTCTTTGACTTTTCATGCTTTGACTTTTCCCTTTCTTGTACTCTTCTCTAATCCTCTTCAAATACTCTATGTATTTGTCTATCAATGCTATCACCGCATCATGGTTGTTTCTCTGACTCACTATCCAAGTGTATGTTTGCATCTCAACCTTTCCTCTTAATATTTTTACCTACTCTTCCCTCTCTCTTTTCTTTCTTTTCTTCTTATCAGCAACTTCAATACCTTGGTTCTTCAATTCCTCTATTTTGTCAGCTACCCACTTCTTAGAGAACAACAAAATAGGTGTATATATTCCTTCCAAGGATGTTTCTACAGGAGCACCCCAATTTGGCTCACTAATAGGTAATAATACCACCTCATTACTCTTATACCTTTGATGTAATATATCACCATCTTCAGTCACTTCTTGAGGCACATTGATCTCCCCCATTGTCCTCATTTGTTCACTAGTCAATCTTTGGTAAGTTATTTTCCTTACCTCTTGTTCATTTTCACAATCAGACCAATAATCCTCAATGTGGACCTGATGCTTGTATTTCTTATCTATAAGCCTTTGTATTCTATGCAGTGGGGCAAAATGCCTAACCAAATTAAATTCTTTGAATGCATAGTATCTCATCTCTCTTTCTGATTGTTTGGCAGTTTCCTCATTCTGAAAAGAATAATGACCAATGACAAATGGGAACTTAATGTTGCCCTTGTTATACCTATGCTTATACATTTTGTAGATATTCAGCAATTACCTGGTATATTCCAATAAAATCAGGTGATCTGTAGGATACTTGGGCAACTGAAACGGCTTGCCTTCAAAGCCTTCAAACCTGATATAAGTAAAAGTAGGAAATTGTGTAAACACAGAACTGAAATAACTAATGGCTTCTATTGCTTCTCTACTTATCCTTCTTTCTTTGTCTCCATTCAAAACCCTCACCATATAATAGTAGAATACATCATTAACCCTTGTATAATTTTCCAATGCATTCTCTTCTTGAAGATTTGGGTAATGATCATATATTAATTTCTGATTTGGTCTAATTTCCAAAGTGCCTACTACCTTTATTCCATCTATCGAAGGTATTCTAGCAGCTAATGCATATATAACATAGGAGGACATACTAAACCTCCTATTTTTCTTAAACCCCATAATTTACCTATTTATCGTCATACTGATGGTCTTGGCCCAATGGATACTTCCTTCTTTTGCTCTGACATATTCTATGACTTGAAACATCTAAGGTTCAAACATAGCTGCATCTCTCAATCCAACTAGCCTACTCAACATGGTAATCATGACGTATATTTCCTCCTTAAAATCAATTCGATATAAATGTTTGGTGACTCTCACAGCAGTTTTGGGTTTATTCTCATCCATATACCATCCATAAAAGATAATAGCTCTGCAAGCTTTATCATTCTTTACATAATCTTCTGCATATTGGTTCATATCAATAGCTATCATTTCCTCCTTAATTTCCAGCCCAAAAGTATGGACGATGCTTTTAGTAGATAGGTCAATAATGCTCCTGCCTTTGTACATTACTTGTCTAGTTTCTAGATTGTATCTATCCATGAATTCCAATACCAATTTGCTAGCTTCCATAGCCAAGGGGAACCCTGTGGCTTTATATAATCCCTTACTCCAAATCTTCTTCATATCTTCAAAGGCGTCAGATGTCGTGACCTTATGTAATATATCCTCTGCGTCATATTGTCTTATGATGGTGTCTGTAACTAGTCCTCCTCTGTAGTATGTCACCTTTAGAAACCCTCAGTGTACTGGCAACTCTGTATACCCACATTTCCCATGCCATCACGACACACAACATACGTGTCATGTCCACATTTGCCATGTGGTCATGACACGAACTACGAAAAACTTTTCTACCTATCCCTAGGAACCCCCTCGCATGTGTCTGCATGCTCGGTGGTAATACACATAAGGCGTAAACATGTCAAACATAACTGCGTTATGATAGCCATCTAGGGGGTATGCGACATGAAGTGTGTCACATTTAGGGTTAGATTGATTTTAAATATGAACCCTAAGTTTTCCTAGGTGAAGATGATTCCGCTAGCATCGTAACCTAACTCTAGTTCAGATCCAGAATGGAAATGAAATAATGATTAAGTAAATGATAGTATGATGGTCGCATGATTGAAGTGGAAAGATGGAATAAAAGCTAATAAATTAACATAGAAATTAAACCCTAGAAATCTAGGAAAAATCTGACAACATAACACTTTTTCGATAAACGCAAAATAAATTTTAAAATAAAACATCAATAAGATATTAAATCAAATTGAAGAATAAATATGTCAACTCAAGAACAAATTTGAAATAATTTAAAATAACAAATTAAATATCCCACCAAGGTCAAATAAATCAACCTCACGTAAAAGATTAAAAATTTGATATTAAATAGAAAAATAATATGTCGCCAATAAAATCCAAAGGGAAAATTGAGTCCGTTATTAAATATAATTCAGGCATTATATTTAATAACTAACTCAAATAATTAATAGAGAAGGGAGAAGAGTTTAAATAACTCTTCCCGTAAAATAATAATAAAAATAGATAAATAACTAAAATGATAAAAATCCCGCTAAGGAAAAATAAAAGAATAAAACTCCCAACTAAGATGAATTTAAAAACAAGGGAAAATTTCTTCCCAATTTGAATAAAATTAATTTCCCAAAATAAAATGAAATCACAAGGTAATAAAAGTAAAAATGCAAAACCCCATTTAAAAATAAAACCAAAAATTAAAAGGGCACAAGAACTAAAATGAGGACAAAATACAATAGAGGATTTTTAAAGTAAATAAAAATCAAATATCCTCACACACTACTCACAATAAAATATTACTTTCTAAATGGAGGAGCCCTAATCCAATATAAAATTGTTTTTCTAATGGAACCCTAATTGCATTTTAATATTCCTCTTGTTTAGTTGCCCTAATTTCATTACCTCATTTCTTCATTTCTTTGTTTGTTTTGCCCTATGTGTTGCAGGTTAGGGTTTTGAGAGGCAGTCATTGATGAAACTCACGAAGGTAAGCATACAGCTAGTTCAAGATTGCTGTCATAGATCGATATGTATTTTTTTTTTAAATCTGAGTGATATATACATATATATATATATATATATATTTTTACATATACATATACATATATACATATATACATATACATATACATATATATAGACATATGTATATGTATATATATGTATATGTATATTTATATGTATATATGTATATATGTATATGTATATGTATATATATATGTATATATGTATATATACATATATATATATACATATACATATATGTATATATACATATGTATATATATATGTATATGTATATGTATATATATGTATATGTATGTATATATATATGTATGTATATATATACATACATATACATATATATACATATATATATACATATATACATATATATATACATACATATATATATATACATACATATATATATCTGAAAACATCTGTATGTTTTAAAATCTTATTTCATACCACAAAGTTGAAGTGACTGCCGTAGTGCCGCCGCTGGGGATTAAGGGCGGATCATCACAAGAGAGGTGGGGTGTATGCAGGGGAGAGTGCAGAGTGAGGCGGGCCGCGGAGGGGGGTCAGAGTCTAACGGCAGCATGGGCGGAGCGGAGTATAGGGTTGGGTGAGTTATGAAGTGCAGGCCGCGCATGGAGGATGTTGGGGACGCCATTGCAATCGCTGCAGAGAAGGAGTTGGGTGTGGGTGGGGGGTACTAGGCCAAAATGATTAAAAATTAAATCAAGCACTTAAATCACATTCAATTTCAAACGTGATCCTCATCCCTCTTGGGAATGGATCAGTTTTACAGGGAATAACATAGTGTGAATTCTACCTCCAATTTTCCATGGCTTGGGAATGTGAAACCTACACATCTCAATCAAGTGTCAATCATATCATGATAATCATAGCCAAAGCAACTGGAATTAAGCTCATGCCATAGAATACAACAATAATCATCAATAACACAATTTTGAATTAAACTGCATTTTTCTATCACATGTCAAATAATCATCATCACATAAATAACTAGAATCACATCACAAAACATCATCAAATATATCTCGTATGTTGAATCACAAAATAGCATCAAATATGATCAAATCGAATCACATATGTCTAATCAATGTCCTATCAAAATCAGGAGATATAATGAAATCTACATAATGAAACCATAGTCTCTAAAAAGTCTGATAATGTCATCAACTGAAATGCATAACGATCAAAATAAGGAAGGTAAGATAATCAACCTCACATCCTCCCCTCCTAAGACTAAACTTCCTCCTGGAAGTCGTCAAAAAGGTGAGGATAGAGTGCCCTCAAACTAGCTGCATCCTCCCAAGTCCCTGTGACCTCATCATAACAATCCCACTGGACCTTAACCTGGTCCAAGTCTCAACCTTGAAGGCCCAGCGTCTGACTAGCCAATATGCGAATTGACTCCAAAGCCAATTGTCTGTCCACCTCTACGTGTAGAGCACTCCAGTCTAGTATGTGAGATAAATCATATATATATCACCTCAATACAGAAATATGAAAGACATTGTGGATACGCGACAGGCTAGGTGGCAACACTATACGATAGGCAACTGGTCCTATCCGCTCCAAAATCTCAAAGGGTCCTACAAACCGTGGTGTGAGCTTAGAGCCCTTTCCATAACAGATTGGACTCTTGTGTGGCCACACTCTAAGGAATACCCTGTCACCCACTGAGAAGCTCTGATCAGTCCTCTTAGCATCGATATACTTCTTCTGCCTGTCCTCTGCCTCCTGAAGTCTCTGCCTAATCAGTGTGACCTGCTGCTCCATATCCTGAACTAGCTCTAGACCAATGGCAACTCTATCCTCTATCTGATCCCAACTCAATGGTGTCCTGCATGGTCTACTGTATAAAGCCTCAAAGGGAGGCATACCCAACGAGCTATGATGCCCATTATTGTAGGTAAACTCAACCAGATATAGATACTCCTCCCATCTAGACTAATGGTCCATAACATACATCCAAAGCATGTCCTCCAACACCTGATTCACCTGCTCTGTCTGTCCATCTGTCTCAAGATGATAAGTGGAGCTAAAGTTGAGCTGTGTGCCCAACGCCTACTGCAAGGCTCTCTAGAAGGCTGAAGTGAACACTAGATCTCTATCAGAAATGATGTGGCGAGGTACTCCATGTAATCTCACAATATCGTCTAAAAATACTCTCACCACTGCTAGTGCATTGTACGTCATGCGTACAGGTGAGAAATGCACCACCTTGGTCAACTTGTCGACTGTCACCATGATGGCATCATGGCGACGCAAAGACATAGGAAGACCAACAATAAAATCCATGGAAATGGTGTCCCATTTCCACTCAGGTATATCATGTGGGTATAGAAGACCCGCTGGATGCTGATGCTCGGCCTTGACCCTCTAGTACTTAAGGCATCAAGCAACAAACTCTGCAATATCTTGTCTCATACCCACCCAATGGTACAGCTATCGTAGATCAGCATGCATCTTCTTCACCCCCGGATGTGCCGCATATGGTGCTCTGTGAGCCTCTGATAACACTATAGTACATAGATCACCTGCACGGGGTACATAGATGCGTTGTCGATGACAAAGTAACCCATCTGCCTCAAGTGAATACCCTGCAAACTTGCCCACAAGGGCCCTCTGTGAACTGATCTCCTGCTGCACCTCAAGAAACCACTCATCCTCTGGCAGATGCTGAATAATGCTTCCTCTCAAGTCCACACTCAGAGTCAAGGTTAGGAGCTCATGGCGTCTCTGACTCAGTGCATCAGCAACCACATTCTCTTTCCCTTTGATGTAGTGGACATCAAAGTCATACTCGCAAAGGAACTCCATCCAACGCCGCTGACGAGCGTTTAGATTTGGCTGTGTAAATATATACTGAAGGCTGTAGTGATTTGAATGGAGCTCAAAGCGACAACCCAACAAGAAATGTCTCCAATGTACTAGAGCGTGAACCACTACCACTAACTCCAAGTCATGCATGGGGTAGTTCAGCTCATGGGTCTTGAGCTTTCAGAACTCATACGCAATCGCTCTACCACCCTGCATAAGTACGGCTCCCAATCCCTCAAGTGATGCATCCGTGCAAACCATAAAATCTACTGTAGGATCAGGAATCGCTAAAATGGAGCACTAGTAAGACACTCCTTGAGGACCCGAAAGGCCCTCTCACACTACTCAATCCAAAGAAAACTCTTCCCTTTCTGCTGAAGGGAAGTGATGGGGTACACTATCCGAGAAAAACCCTTAATAAAACGACGGTAATAACCAACTAACCCCCTAAAACTCCTGACCTCTTTCACACTAGTGGGTGCTGGCCAATCCCTGATAGCCCTGATCTTCGATAGATCTATTGAGATTCCATCGCCAGATAGGATATGCCCCAAATACTGAACCTCTGTCCTGAAAAATACACACTTCGCCAAGTTCCCATAAAGATTCTGCTCCCTCAAACACTGTAGAACTGACGAAGGTGCTCCTCATGCTCCTCCTTGGTCCGTGAATAGATCAAAATGTCATCGAGGAAAATGATCACGAACCAATCTAAGTACGGAACACCCCGTTCATAAGACTCATGAACACTGCAGGGGCGTTCATCAAGCCGAAGGGGACCACAGTGAACTCATAGTGGCCATATCGAGTCTGGAAGGCGGTCTTACAGATATCCACCTCTGTGATACGTAACTAATGATAACCAGACTTCAGGTCAATCTTAGAGAACACCCTAGCTCCTTACATCTGATCAAAAAGATCATCAATCCTGGGCAGAGGATAACAGTTCTTCACCGTCACCTTATTCAACTACCTATAGTCCATGCACAATCAAAGAGACCCATCCTTCTTCTTCACGAAGATGACAGGAGCGCCCCAAGATGAAATGCTTGGTCAGATGTGCCCCTTCTCGAGCCAGTCCTCCAACTGTAACTTGAGCTCAGTGAGCTCATGTGTGGTCATCCTGTAGGGTGCATGAAACACTGGCTCGGCACCCAACACTAAGTCAATGTGAAAGTCTACATCACGATGGGGTGGCATCCCTGGTAGCTCTGCTGGAAACACATCATCAAACTCTCTAAGGACAGGATGATCATCTAAAGATGCCTCAGGATCGTCATCTAATTTGTCACTCACTGTAATGGCGAACATCTGACATCCCTTCTGCATGCAACACTTAAGCTATTGAATGGTATCATACGCACTGTTGTGGGCTTCTGCATGCCCACTATCTTAATTGATGTACCGTGATCGTCTAAGCAGCTGATCACCTTTTGGCGACAATCTAGCTTGGCTCGATGACTCGCAAGCCAATCCATACCCAACACCACATCGTAGGATCCTAATGTCATAACTCTAAGGTTACATACTATGGTAAAGGGTCCCAAAGCAATCTCATAGTCATGGACTAAGGCATGTACTGTCATCTTGGCCCCTGAGGCCAACTCAACAACCCACCTATCACCCTACCTAGAGGCCACCAACCTACAATGCTCCACTAATGATGGAGATATGAAAGAGTCAGTAACACTAGAATCAAAGAGAATAGAAATGGTGTTACCCCCAATCATACCTAACATCTCAATCACTGACACCTGAAAATCAACCTGGCGATTATCAACCGCCACGAACATATGGTGGGATCTACCCACATCACTAACAGTCTGCTCGGATCCTCCTGCACGAGGTTGTCCCCCTATTGTAAAACCATGTGGACACTCTCTAGCTAGATGTCCAGCTCCACCATAAACATAACATGGGCCCCTAGCCTGTACTTGTCCAGTCTGAGTCCTACTCGACTGTTGCTATCCTAATCTACCAGTAGACCCCTGTGAGCCCCTATAAGACTGATGTGACCTCACAGGTCTCGCAAGTGGTCCCTGCTGCCTCTGATCTCTACGCAGGCCCTGCTACTACCAACCTCTATTATGTCCCCCATGTGCCCTCTACTGTGTCCTAGCTCTCTACTGCTGCTATGGCTGCTGCTACTGTGGGGGCCTAGGAGGTAAGGGTGCGGAACTAAATCCTCCCCTATGAGGTGGCTGTGATGGTCTACGGAAACTCTGCTGATGCTACTGCTGTCCATGATCCTAAAACTGAGGGTGTGAACTCTGCCCTCGCCCCTTAATCTCCTCAGCGACATATGCCTTCTCGGCAGCATCACTCAAAGTCTAGGGGTCTGCCATGCGAACAGGCCCTACTATGCCGTGGTTGAGTCCTCTAATAAATTTATGAACTAGGAGCTTCTCATCATGGAGATACTCTGCATATCAGGATAACTCGGTAAATCTACCCTCATAATGTGCCACTATAAGTCCTCTCTGCTAGAGGTCATGAAACTCGTCTATGCGACACTGCTTGTAATGATCTGATAAGTATCACGCATTGAAGCACTCAATGAAGGTCTCCCATGTGAGAATGTCTAATGAAAGGTGATGCTTGCACTCCTCAGTGCGCCACCAAGTAGCTGCTACATCTCGCAACAGGTGTACTACCACACGGGCCTTCATGTTGCCCTCGTAAGGATGCAATATGAAGCATCTATCTAAGCTGATGAGCTAGGCCTCTACCTCAGCTCCCTCTATGGTCCCGACGAAAGTAGGAGGGTTTAGCCTCAGTAAATCCCTAATGGGGTCCCCTTTGTCTCTATGCCTCCTAATAGGCTCATCTGTATAATAGTCATAAGGTCTATGAACAATGTGCTCAACTCGTATTGCCTCATCATGCCTAGCATGACGTGGAGGGCTACTGCTACGGGCCCTGTCGGCTAAACCAACCTCCTCTACCGTCATCTCTGGCACCTCAATGAAAGGCTCCACATGTGGTGCCCCTCGCGGCTCAATACAGGGCTCCACACATAGCTCAACATGGGACTCAGCTCATGGCTCCACACGTGGCTCCTCTCACAGATCCTCGCGGGGCTCTACACATGGCTCTATGCATGGCTCAGCTACATCTGGTGGAAGTCTATCTAAAACTACCTATAAAGCCTATAATATCTGTGGCCCAATATCAAGTAGGGTTGGTGGTGCTTGTGGTACCTGTGGGATTGGCTGTGCCTGTACCTCAGCTGAAGAGTCACTATGAACCTCGGGGGATGGAGTGTAGCGGGACTGCACTCGCCGAACTCGTTGGGGAGGCATCCTACAAAAATGAGGTAACCACAAATCAATCAAAGTTGCAGAAATAATAATGTGCCCAAAACAAGCCCAGTGTTTAAACTTAGGCTCTGATACCAAATGTCATGCTCGCATTTCCCATACGGTCACGACACACAACACACGTGTCATGTCCACATTTGCCATGTGGTCAGGACATGAACTACGAAAAACTTTTCTACCTATCCCTAGGAACCTCCTCGCATGCGTCTGCGTGCTTGGTGGCAATACGCATAAGCTGTAAATATATCAAACATAACTGTGTGATAGTCATCTAGGGGCTATGCGACATGAAGTGTGTCGCGTTTAGGGTTAGACTAATTTTAAATTTAAACCCTAAGTTTTCCTAGGTGAAGATGATTCTGCTAGCATCATAACCTAACTCTAGTTCAGATCCAAAATGGAAATGAAATAATGATTAAGTAAATGATGGTATGATGGTCGCATGATTGAAGTGGAAAGATGGAATAAAAGCTAATAAATTAACATAGAAATTAAACCCTAGAAATCTAGGAAAAATCTGATAGCATAACGCGTTTTCGATAAACACAAAATAAA